>JBBGZY010000447.1:667500-1990000 GCA_037952925.1 Lithobates clamitans
TAAACAAAAACGGTGCTTTGGGTTAACTTTATCTAAAAATTAAAAAATAATCACTAGAAAAAAAAAAAAAAAGAATAATGGGTTCTTTGTGGTAACTTTACAAACCTAAAAAAAAAAAAAAATAAAAGGGAAAAAGTATTATTAGTATGGAAACATTGTTTATAAAAAGCATACTATATCATTCATGAGATCAAAGAGAAAAAGAATTCAGAAATCAGTTTGGGAGAACTCTGATTATGAACAGCAAAACACCTTCGTTCTTTAGAGCATTCGTAAAGAAGAAATAAAATGCGCTGCATTCAACGATCACAGATTTTGCAGCGTGATGAATGTGCTACCTACAATACGAACACTAGTTTTACTAGACCGAGTGCTTCCGTTTAGTTTTTGCTTATGAGCATGCGTCGTTTTTTTGTCCGTAGGACTAGCATACAGACGAGCGGACTTCGGGGTCCGTCGTAGTTACGACGTAAAGATTTGAAGCATGTTTCAAATCTAAAGTACGTCGGATTTGAGGCTAAAAAAGTACGTTGAAAGTCCGAAGCAGCCCACACACGATCGGATTACCAGCCAGCTTTAGTCCGTCAGCATCCGTTGGACTTTTGTAGACGAAAAGTCCGACCGTGTGTACGCGGCATTAGATTTTTCAGGAGTTGAATTAGCTTCTTGTACCAAACTGCAAAAAGGAAATTATCAAAGCAAATGCAGCAAAGATCATGTTTGTCCAAAGGGGGTGGAGAATAATGGAAAAGCATCACGTTAAAAAAGTGTATAAGAGATGTTCTGAATACTGACTAGAAATGTGTAATGGCTTATAAAGGATAGAAAGTTCTTGGTTATATACATGACAAGTGTATTCCAGATGTACCCACTTATTTACCCTTACTGCTATACCATTTTTCCAACCCCATTTTCTTTATTTAAATTAACGAGACCACACCAATCTATTGGAGTATAAAATGGCCATAACAGCCTATTTATTAAACAAACTGAATAAATAACTCCAATAACCTTAAATATATAAATAACATAACTTCAGTGCAAACAACATGTTATTAACTGCAATCTGTTGGTCAATGACGGAGCTACACCCTTTTTCCACAATCAAACCATACATGCGGGAACCATTTCCAACTTGATAGGCCTCCAGCTGTACCGCTCGGAGACAACCCCTTGCCCGCAGTGTAACCATACCGGTATTCCATTTCGGGAATACACCGGAGGGGCCATACTATCGATGACCCCCCACCCCTTTTTACCACATTTGTTTTACCGCTACCGTCACCGACCAACAGAAAAACACAGCCACAGCCCGAAAGGATGAAACCTTATCCTTAAGGGCCCCTCCACACACTCAGTGCCCTTTGGATTCCCTCTTGCAGCCCCATGGTCCACAGTAGGGATGAGCTTCGTGTTCGAGTCGAACCCATGTTCGACTCGAACATCGGCTGTTCGACCGTCCGTCGAATTGCGAACGATATGGGCCGTTCGCGCCAAATTCGTGTGGCGCGTCACGGCCCATAATTCACTGCGGCATCGCAGTGCATTGCTGGCTGATGATTGGCCAAGCATGCACTATGACCCGCATGCTTGGCCAATCACAGCGCCGTCAGTAGAGAGAGCTGTAATTGGCCAAAGCCAGGGTGGCTTTGGCCAATTATGGCTCAGGGGATTTAGTACACACCCCACACTATATAAGGCCGCCTGCACGGCGGCCCTGTGTAGTGTGTGTTCCGGTGTGCTGAGCGATAGAGAGAGAGAGAGACAGTGTCATTTGATTTGAGTTAGATAGATTAGGCAGAACAGTCAGTCAGTTAGCTGCACTTACAGTGTATTGTGTATATATATGCATCCCAGGTGTTGCATATATATATATACACTGTATTCAGTTTAGCTAGATCCGTTCCTGTTATCTTCTATCTAGACTATTTACATTCAGTGCAGTGTGTCCTGCTCACAGTGTTCAGCTAGATCCGCCTGCTATTCACATTCAGTACAGTGCTTCCTGCTCACAGTGTTCAGCTAGATCCGTTCCTGCTATTTACATTCAGTGCAGTGCGTGCTGCTCACAGTGTTCAGCTAGATCCGTTCCTGCTATTTACATTCAGTGCAGTGCGTCCTGCTCACAGTGTTCAGCTAGATCCGTTCCTGCTATTTACATTCAGTGCAGTGCGTCCTGCTCACAGTGTTCAGCTAGATCCGTTCCTGCTATATACATTTAGTGCAGTACGTCCTGCTCACAGTGTTCAGCTAGATCCGTTCCTGTTATCTTCCTACTGACAGGCAGGCTTGTCTGGTTACAGTATATAAAGCTACCTGAAGAAAATTACAGGTGTTCTTTTTGATCCTATTAGTACCACGGTCAGGCAGCTAGACTATTTACATTTAGTACAGTGTGTCCTGCTCACAGTGTTCAGCTAGATCCGTTCCTGTTATTTACATTCAGTGCAGTGCGTCCTGCTCACAGTGTTCAGCTAGATCCGTTCCTGCTATTTACATTCAGTGCAGTGCGTCCTGCTCACAGTGTTCAGCTAGATCCGTTCCTGCTATTTACATTCAGTGCAGTGCGTCCTGCTCACAGTGTTCAGCTAGATCCGTTCCTGCTATTTACATTCAGTGCAGTGCGTGCTGCTCACAGTGTTCAGCTAGATCCGTTCCTGCTATTTACATTCAGTGCAGTGCGTGCTGCTCACAGTGTTTAGCTACATCCGTTCCTGCTGTTTACATTCAGTGCAGTGCGTCCTGCTCACAGTGTTCAGCTAGATCCGTTCCTGCTATTTACATTCAGTGCAGTGCGTCCTGCTCACAGTGTTCAGCTAGATCCGTTCCTGCTATTTACATTCAGTGCAGTGCGTGCTGCTCACAGTGTTCAGCTAGATCCGTTCCTGCTATTTACATTCAGTGCAGTGCGTGCTGCTCACAGTGTTTAGCTACATCCGTTCCTGCTGTTTACATTCAGTGCAGTGCGTCCTGCTCACAGTGTTCAGCTAGATCCGTTCCTGCTATTTACATTCAGTGCAGTGCGTCCTGCTCACAGTGTTCAGCTAGATCCGTTCCTGCTATATACATTTAGTGCTGTACGTCCTACTCACAGTGTTCAGCTAGATCCGTTCCTGTTATCTTCCTACTGACAGGCAGGCTTGTCTGGTTACAGTATATAAAGCTACCTGAAGAAAATTACAGGTGTTCTTTTTGATCCTATTAGTACCACGGTCAGGCAGCTAGACTATTTACATTTAGTACAGTGCGTCCTGCTCACAGTGTTCAGCTAGATCCGTTCCTGCTATTTACATTCAGTGCAGTGCGTCCTGCTCACAGTGTTCAGCTAGATCCGTTCCTGCTATTTACATTCAGTGCAGTGCGTCCTGCTCACAGTGTTTCAGCTAGATCCGTTCCTGCTATTTACATTCAGTGCAGTGCGTCCTGCTCACAGTGTTCAGCTAGATCCGTTCCTGCTATTTACATTCAGTGCAGTGCGTCCTGCTCACAGTGTTTAGCTAGATCCGTTCCTGCTATTTACATTCAGTGCAGTGCGTCCTGCTCACAGTGTTCAGCTAGATCCGTTCCTGCTATTTACATTCAGTGCAGTGCGTGCTGCTCACAGTGTTCAGCTAGATCCGTTCCTGCTATTTACATTCAGTGCAGTGCGTCCTGCTCACAGTGTTCAGCTAGATCCGTTCCTGCTATTTACATTCAGTGCAGTGCGTCCTGCTCACAGTGTTTAGCTAGATCCGTTCCTGCTATTTACATTCAGTGCAGTGCGTCCTGCTCACAGTGTTCAGCTAGATCCCGTTCCTGCTATTTACATTCAGTGCAGTGCGTCCTGCTCACAGTGTTCAGCTAGATCCGTTCCTGCTATATACATTTAGTGCAGTACGTCCTACTCACAGTGTTCAGCTAGATCCGTTCCTGTTATCTTCCTACTGACAGGCAGGCTTGTCTGGTTACAGTATATAAAGCTACCTGAAGAAAATTACAGGTGTTCTATCCCAGCTTAGTGCAGCTACAGGCCATTAGTATGTCTGGAAGGCCAAGAAGGAGAGGCAGACAGTCACAAGCCAATAAGAGAGGGCAAGCAGGCTCTGTGTCTAGTGCTGGTCGTGGAGACGGTGCATCCTCATCAGCACGTGGCCATGGGACACGCTTGGCCTTTTTTTCGGCAGCTGGTCGTGTTGAGCCGCAACATGCGGAAGACTTGGTCGAGTGGATGACCAAGCCGTCCTCATCCTCCTCATCCTCTCTCACCCATGCCCAGGGTGCTTTGTCTGGCAAAGCAGCGGCCTCTTCCCTCAGCTCAATGTCATCAGTGACTCCTTCCCTAGCCCCACCATGTCCTCCTGAGGATTCCCTCGAACTGTTTGACCACAGTGTTGGGTACATGCTCCAGGAGGATGCCCAGCGTTTGGAAGGCTCTGATGATGATACTGAGCTCAATGAAGGCAGTAACATGAGCACGGACAGAGGGGGTGCCCAAGAAGGACAGCAATCTGGCAGTCATGCTCCCCCTGCTGCAGCATACTGCCAGGTTTGCTCCAGTGATGAGGAGGGAGGGGATGATGAGGTCACTGACTCAACGTGGGTGCCTGATAGGAGAGAGGAGGAGGAGGAGGAGGAGGAGGAGGAGGTGGCACATCACCAACTAGGCAGGATGCCCTCCAGGGGCCAGCCTAAGGGCAGCACATTGACTGCATCACACCCCAAAGCTCCACATGTGCAGGGCGCTGCAGTCTCTGCGCGTTATTCAAAAAGTTCTTTGGTGTGGGCCTTTTTTGAGACGAGTGCATCAGATCGCACCGCTGCTATTTGCAATATATGTCTCAAGCGTATCTCGCGTGGCCAAAACATCTCCCGCTTGGGTACCACATGCTTGACCAGACATATGTTGACCTGCCATGCAGTTCGTTGGCAAGCGTATCTAAAAGACCCACACCAAAGAACAAAGACGATCTCTCCTTGCTCCTCATCAGCTGAGATTTCCAACCCCACTAGACCTTCAGTCTTCTCTGCGACCTGCAGTGAGAGGAATGAAGGTGTAGAATTAGGTGTGTCACAGCCAAGTACTTATGGGCAATCTGCTTTGGGTACACCGACGTCAGATTGTACCAGGCAAATTTCCCTGCCCCAGCTGCTGCACCGCCGAAAGAAGTTTGCTCCCAGCCATCCACATGCCCAGCGGTTGAATGCTAGCTTGGCAAAATTGCTAGCACTTCAACTGCTGCCTTTTCAGTTGGTAGACTCTGCCCCCTTCCGTGAGTTTGTGGAATGTGCGGTTCCTCAGTGGCAGGTACCCAAACGCCACTTTTTCTCACGGAAGGCGATTCCGGCTCTCTACCGGCATGTGGAAGGCAATGTCCATGCCTCGCTGGACAGGGCGGTCAGCGGTAAGGTGCATATTACCGCTGACTCATGGTCCAGCAGGCATGGACAGGGACGTTACTTAAGTTTCACGGCGCATTGGGTGACTCTGCTGGCAGCTGGGAAGGATGCAGGACAAGGTGCAGTAGTGTTGGAGGTTGTTCCGCCACCACGCCTCCAAAATGCTGATTGTGACACACCTCTCTCCTCCACCCCCTCCTCTTCTTCTTCCTCCATGGCCTCTTCCTCGGAACCAGCGGTGCTCCGTAGGCGTTCAAGGGGCTACGCAAGTACGCAGGCCAAAAGATGCCATGCGGTGCTTGAGCTGGTGTGCTTGGGGGACAGGAGCCACACTGGGGCAGAGGTTCTGTCAGCTCTGCAGGGGCAGGTTCAGAGGTGGTTGACGCCACGCCAACTTAAGGCAGGAATGGTGGTTTGCGACAATGGCACCAACCTCCTCTCTGCCCTCCGACAGGGACAACTGACCCATGTGCCCTGTTTGGCTCACGTCCTTAACTTGGTGGTGCAGCGGTTCTTGGGCAGGTACCCGGGCTTACAGGATGTCCTGAGGCAGGCCAGGAAAGTCTGTGTGCATTTCCGCCGGTCATATAATGCCAGTGCTCGGCTGACGGACCTCCAAAAGGAGTTTAACCTGCCCAAGAACCGCCTAATCTGTGACATGCCCACCAGGTGGAACTCGACGTTGGCCATGCTGCAGCGGCTGCACACGCAGCAGAGGGCCATCAATGAGTACCTGTGCGACTATGGCACCAGGACAGGGTCAGGGGACCTTGGTTTTTTTTCCCCACGCCAGTGGGCCATGATCAGGGATGCATGCACTGTCCTGTCACCATTCGAGGAGGCCACGAGGATGGTGAGCACTGACAGTGCATGCATCAGTGACACTGTCCCCCTTGTCCACCTGTTGGAGCACACGCTGCGTGGGATAATGGACAGGGCACTTGAGGCAGAACAGAGGCAGGAAGAGGAGGACTTCCTTAGCTCTCAAGGCCCCCTTTATCCAGACAGTGTTCCTGCGTGCCCGCCGATCACACAGGAAGAGGACGAGGAGGAGGAGGAGGAGGAGGAGGAGGAAGATTGTGTCAGTATGGAGGTGGAGCCTGGCACTCAGCATCAGCAGTCTTTAAGGGATCAGTCCCAAGGAACACATGGACTTGTACGTGGCTGGGAGGAGGTGGCTGCGGACGTTGTTGTCCTTAGTGACCCAGAGGACTCCGGACCGAATGCCTCAGCAAACCTACGCTGCATGGCCTCCCTGATCCTGCAAAGCCTGCGTAAGGATCCTCGTATTCGTGGTATCAAGGAGAAGGACCAATACTGGCTGGCAACCCTCCTTGATCCACGTTACAAGGGTAAGGTTGCGGACCTTATCTTGCCATCGCAGAGGGAGCAGAGGATGAAACATCTTCGGGAGGCCTTGCAGAAAGGTCTGTGCAACGCGTTCCCAGAGACTGGGAGGTTACAAACTCCTGTTTCTGGACAACGTGTTGCTGAGGCTTCGGTCAGTCAAAGAAGGAGCGGTGGAGAAGGTGGCCGTCTGACCGATGCGTTCAGACAATTTTTTGGTCCGCAGCCCCAAGGTATGATCGGTTCCAGCAACCATCGCCAGCGTCTGTTTTACATGGTGCAGGAATACCTAGGGGCAAGATCAGACTTGGACACCTTTCCCACCGAAAATCCTCTGGGTTACTGGGTCTTGAGGATGGATCACTGGCCAGAGCTTGCACAGTATGCAATTGAGCTACTGGCCTGTCCTGCATCCAGCGTTCTTTCGGAACGCACATTCAGTGCTGCTGGAGGCGTGGTAACCGATCACAGGGTGCGTCTGTCCACCGACTCGGTCGATCGGCTGACCTTCATAAAAATGAATCAGTCTTGGATCACCACCAGCTACCAAGCACCTGATGCAGATGTAACCGAATAATTTTTTTTGAAATCTCAGATCCCTTCAAAGACTGCCTATGCTGATGCTGAGTGACTATCCCTGAGTAATTATCCTCTTCCTCCTCAATCATCACGCTGATAGCTTGTAAGAACATTTTTGGTTCTGGGCGCCACCACCAGTGCCTAAGGCACAATTTTTCAGCCCCTGTTTAACAGGGGCGTGTAATTACAATTTTTGATGTAATACTTTGCAGCAGGGCTCGTTCCTGCATTCCAACTAGAGTGTCTGTGAGGGGTTGCAGTGTTGTGGCACCAGCACCAGTGCCTAAGACCCAATTTTTCTGCCCCTGTCTAACAGGGGCGTGTAATTACAATTTTTGATGCAATACTTTGCAGCAGGGCTTGTTCCTGCATTCCAACTAGAGTGTCTGTGAGGGGTTGCAGTGTTGTGGCACCAGCACCAGTGCCTAAGACCCAATTTTTCTGCCCCTGTCTAACAGGGGCGTGTAATTACAATTTTTGATGCAATACTTTGCAGCAGGGCTTGTTCCTGCGTTTCAACTAGAGTGTCTGTGAGGGGTTGCAGTGTTGTGGCACCAGCACCAGTGCCTAAGACCCAATTTTTCAGCCCCTGTCTAACAGGGGCGTGTAATTACAATTTTTGATGCAATACTTTGCAGCAGGGCTTGTTCCTGCGTTTCAACTAGAGTGTCTGTGAGGGGTTGCAGTGTTGTGGCACCAGCACCAGTGCCTAAGACCCAATTTTTCTGCCCCTGTCTAACAGGGGCGTGTAATTACAATTTTTGATGCAATACTTTGCAGCAGGGCTCGTTCCTGCGTTCCAACTAGAGTGTCTGTGAGGGGTTGCAGTGTTGTGGCACCAGCACCAGTGCCTAAGGCCTAATTTTTCAGCTCCTGTTCAACAGGGGCATGTAATTACAATTCTTGATCTAATATTTCACAGCAGGGCCCTGTGAGGGCTTACAGTGTTTTGGCCACAGCAACACCTAAGGCCCAAATTTCTGCTGAGTATATAGGGTAGGACCCTACTTTCAAACATCTAACTTACAAACGACTCCTACTTGCAAACGGAAGGAGACAACAGGAAGTGAGATGAAATCTACCCCTAAGGAAGGGAAATTCTCTCCTGTAAGAGTTAATATGGGAAAACAATTTTTCCTTTCCACTGATGCTTTCCAATCCTTGTTCCACAAAAAAACACAAATTTTCAAAAAACATTTTTCATTGGGACAAAAAAGTGAGGTGAAATCTTCTGAAGAGGAGGAAAGACGCAAAACAAATGTCACAGGGGTGATAACCCTTCCCTATGTTTTCCAAAAAGCTTAGAAAAGATTTTTTGGCTGGAGCTAAACACATTAAAAATGTTCAAAATTACAAACAGATTCTACTTAACAACAAACCTACAGTCCCTGTCTTGTTTGCACCGCCTGTATACTGCTGTTCAGAGTATATAGGGACCTTTCCTTATTTTAATTTGGGTGCGGGGTTCCCCTTAATATCCATACAAGACCCAAAGGGCCTGGTAATGGACTGGGGGGTACCCATGCCGTTTGTCTCACTGATTTTCATCCATATTGCCATGACCCGACATGACATTAAACCCGCAAGCAGTTTTAAATGAGATTTTTTCCTTTAAAAATGACATTTGGTGCAGGGACTGTTCTAAACATGGGAAACACGCGTCACTTTACAGGCATACTATAGACACCCCCCAGGTACGATATTTAAAGGAATATTTCACTTTTTTTTTTTTACTTTAAGCATCATTAAAATCACTGCTCCCGAAAAAACGGCCGTTTTTAAAAGTTTTTTTTGCATTGATACATGTCCCCTGGGGTAGGACCCGGGTCCCCAAACCCTTTTTAGGACAATACCATGCAAATTAGCCTTTAAAATGAGCACTTTTGATTTCGAACGTTCGAGTCCCATAGACGTCAATGGGGTTCTAACGTTCGTGCGAACTTGCGGTCCGTTCGCGGGTTCTGGTGCGAACCGAACCGGGGGGTGTTCGGCTCATCCCTAGTCCACAGATCAATTCCCACGTCCGTGAGGTGAACACCATCCCTGCGTAAGTAAAGGCCTACATTAATTTCCAGCTCTCTGTGCCTTATCACCATGCCCCCTTGTTTCACCAAAAACCTCCCCACTACTTTGTTAATGCGAATGCGTGCCTTGTTCAGCCTTTCCACAGACCTTGCCATCCGCCAGGTGGTGCGTGCCACCATGTCAGACCATAACAGCAGAGTATTGGGAAAGACCGTGCGGATGTATAGCAAATCCGCCTTAACGCTTGCTAGTATGTCTCTTACCGTGCGTACCCCTAAATCATTCCCTCCTGCATGGATTACCAACACATCAGGTGGTCTGTCCAACCACGCATAACGCTCCACTTCCGTGACCACTCTACCCCACATCATACCCGGTCTCCCCAGCCACCTGATGTATGCCTCTCTCCTCGATACTCCCAGCTGCCTCCCGTCCGGTCTCGCATCCCCTCTCCTGGCCCCCCAACACACATAAGAGTGCCCCAGAATCCAGACGAGGCGAGGAGCACCGCCCCCTGTAAAGAAAAAGACCACAACCAAGGTAACGTCATTCATTCATTTTTCTTTTTTTTTTTTTTTTTTTTTTGAAAAACTTAACACAATTCCCACCTACATGGACCATAATACCAGCCAACCCAGTTTTTTTTTTTTTTTTTTTTATTCCAATATCATTTGAGGTCGGACGTAGGTGCGGAACCTTCTCGATTCCCATCTACCGATCCTCCTCACGGCTGCCTCATCCAACCCACATCTGGCAGCTTCAGTAGCCGCCCCAATGCGAAAGGAGTGTGAAGCGTAAGCCTTCCCATCCAAACCTAACTTCATCAAACATTTTCTAAACACTGCTACAAATTGAAATTTTGATAAGTAAGACCCGTCTTCATGCCGCAAAAATGGCCCTTCCCCCATTGGCCTTACCTGCGCCAGTTCCTCGACCGCCCTTACTGGGCACACCGTGGATCCAGGCAGAGCGTACAACCATACATCCACCCCCTTCCCCGTCTGATCGGTTTTTGACCTCCGTATTCTCAAACACACCTTATCCCCGTGCGATCTAACGTCCTGCACCAGAATGCCACCCGCATCCCCCCGTGCCGGGCTCACCAGTTCCCCGATTCTGAACGCCCCAAAAAACGCTAACGAAAAAGCTGCCCTAAACAGCGAACATTCATAACTGGAAGAACATACTGACCTTAACTGCCCACAGATAGACACCAGGTTTTTAAAAGTGACAGGCCTTCTTTTATCTCTCCGTCCTTGTCCTCTCTTGTACCCTTTGATGGCTTGCCTAACCCAAAAATCTTTAGTCCAATCCTCCCCCTTTTGCAGCTTGAAAAGGAATGACAAGGCCGCCATCTTCTTTTCAATAGAAGACACCGCCACCCCGTTTTCCATATTTCTGGACACAAAATACAAGACCAGCAATCTCACCTCTGTCCCATCCTTTTCCACCCCAGCTTCTTGCAGTAAACCCTCCCATTCTCTCCATACCTTCATATATGCCATCCAAGTGGACTTACTCACTGACTGCTGGATCCATCCTGCGGCGACTCCAATGCCAGCTCCCAGATCCACTCCGGGCAGGGAATCCCTTCCTTGTCTGCTGCCGGGGCTAATTCCCTGAACTTGTCCCACTGAAAGCGAGACAGCGAATCAGCCAGTGTATTGTCAATCCCTGGTATGTGTACAGCATATATAAAGGTATTCAATCGCATGCACCGCAATACCAACTGTCGCATCAGCCTAATGACCGGTTGGGAAGACGCTGACATGCGATTGACCACCTGAACAACCCCCATGTTGTCACAGTTAATTCTCAACTTTAAATTCTGCCAGGACCGCCCCCATAACTCCATAGCCAGCACCACTGGAAACAGTTCCAGCAGTACCAGGTTCCGAAGAAACCCCGCTTTCACCCATGATTGTGGCCACGGTCCCGCGCTCCATTGCCCTTGAAAATACGCCCCGTAACCTGTAGAACCCGCCGCGTCCGTAACCAGTTCCACATCGAAGTTACTTACCGGACCTGACATCCACACTGATCTTCCGTTGTACACTGACAGAAATTGATACCATACCTTCAGGTCCTCCCGATGTTCCCGCGTCAGCCTGACAAAATGAGTGGGGGCTTTAACTCCCGCCGTGGCTGCTGACAGCCTCCGACAAAACACCCTACCCATGGGTATGATCCTACAAGCGAAATTTAGCTTACCTAGCAATAACTGCAGTGTCCGCAACTGCACCTTCCGCCTTCCATGAATCTCCTGGATCTCCTTCTGTAGATCCCCTAACTTTTCGTGCGGCAATCTGCATTCCATTGCTATGGAGTCAATTACTATACCCAGAAAACTAATTTCGGTTGTCGGGCCTTCCGTCTTTTCGGCTGCCAGTGGCACTCCGAACCTTCCCGCAATGTGCTGCAACGTTGACAATAAAATCGCACACACACTGGAGGAAGGAGGACCTATACACAGGAAGTCATCCAAGTAATGGATAACCGAGTCCAGCCCCGACACATCCCTAACTACCCACTCCAAAAAGGAACTGAACGCCTCAAACATGGCGCAAGAGATGGAGCAACCCATGGGCAAACATTTATCGACGTAAAACTGTTCTTGCCAGTGGCAACCCAGCAGCCTAAAGCTGTCCGGATGCACTGGAAGTAGCCGAAACGCCGCTTCTATGTCAGATTTTGCCATGAGTGCCCCCTGTCCATACCTCCTAACCCACCGCACCGCAGCATCAAAGGAAGTATAGGACACCGTGCAGGCATCAGGGTCAATGAAATCATTGACCGAGCCCCCTTTTGGAAAGGATAGATGGTGAATCAATCGGAACTTATTCGCCTCTTTTTTGGGCACCACTCCCAGTGGGGACACCACCAAATCCGGTAACGGCTTATCCGCAAATGGCCCTCCCATGCGGCCTAATGACACTTCTTTTTCCAATTTTTCTCCCACCACCCTTGGGTGTTGCAACGCTGATTTTAAGTTCCGTGCCATAGGGGGAACCACCTCCAAGGCACATGGTATTTTGAACCCCTCCCTAAAACCTGCGGTAATCAGCGATGCCGCTTCCCTATCCGGATACTTACTTAGGAAAGGCAGCATCCTTTCCACCTTCACCGGCGTCATCCCTCTTGTTAACAGGCTCCCCGGTACGTTTCCCTTTTTTGAAGCATCTGGCCAGTGTGTGGGTTCCCCCACACCCTGAGCATTCATGCTTGAATTTGCACGATCCCCCAAACTTACAGTGTCCTTCGTTGTATTGCCAACACACTCCCCATTTCTTGCCGGCCGGTAGTCCTGAGGAGTGTGTACCCCCGGCCCCCCCTTGAAAAAACTGAGGCGAGGCCCTAGCCGAGGACATAAGTCTCATCCAAAGGCTGATGTCCTTATGGTCCCAATGCAGGGCCGGACGAACCGCTCTGCGTTGTCGGAACTGCTCGTCATAACGCAGCCACGCCGTTCCGCCATAAACTCTATGTGCTTCCCCAATAGCATCCATATAACAAAACAACCCAGAGCAATGCTCCGGATTCTTTTCGCCAATGACGCTGGCCATTATAGCGAACGCTTGTAACCAATTGACAAACGTTCGCGGAATCAACCTGTACCTCCTCTTCTCCTCATCTTCCTTCTTGGTGTCATCAGGCTTAACCCTGTCCAGGTTAAACTTTTCCAACGGCAACAAGGAAAATATTTCCACATATTCCCCTTTTTGGATCTTTTCCCGAACCTCCTGCTTCAGATGCGCACCCAGCGGGCCTTCAAAGCAGACATATACCTCGCATTTCGCTGCGTCTGCAATCCTGACTATATCCGCCCTGCCCGCCGCTTCTGTTGCCCCTTTTTCCCCCGGCTTTTCTTTTGCACCACCCGACACCGGGGTTTTGTCAGCAGACACCCCCGTGGAAAGTTCCACCTCCCCCCCAGATAACCCACCCCCGCCAGTTCCTTGCGGTACTACGCTCGTGGCCGCCTGAGGAGGTTGTTCCCCAAAACGTCCTACCAGCGCCCTCAGGCCCTCCAACAGCTCACTCAGTTGTCCCCCTGACCCCGAACTGGCGGATCCTTGCCCCGCCACTTGGTGGTCATGTCCCTGCGACACCTGTGGTGGTCGGGCTACTGCCCCTGCCGTACCTGAGTTAACCACACCCCATATATTTTGTAAAGCATTGGTCAAATCTAGATTATTAGTGGACTTACCGGGCTGACCCGGAGACCTCCCGACAGCCGCTGGTCTGGTTTCCACCGTCGCCTCCTGCTGTTGTGCCTCCACCTCTCCTTCTTCCAACTCCTCATCTTCGGACCGGTCCCCCTGGGGTGGGCTTGCCGGCGTGGTGAGCCCCCCAGGCGCATCCCTCCTGGAGGCCGTAAGCACCCGCTGAGACATGACTCGTCCGGCCTCTGTAGCTCCGCTTCCCGCCTGGATTCCACGCCGCCCTGGAATGGCTGAGACCGGGCCGGCCTGATCAGTCCTCCGTCCGCCCCTCTGGAGGTCCCTCTCCCCGCCAGGCGACCGGTTGCCACCTGCGGTGTCAGCAATGCTTCTCCTCACCGCCCTGGGCGCAGCTGCAGCTCCTCTCTCCCTTCTGTCCTCCCCCCTCGGCTCGTGCAAAGCTGCTGGGGGGGCCGCTCGTTCCGCACGCCTGGATCCTGTATTCATTGGAGCGGCGCCATCTTGACCCGTAGCCCCGCCCACCGCGCCGCGGCCGCGGCGTGTGTTCCGCCCGGGCCTGGCATCGGCCATCGGTTGACTTCTTTTTGCTGGAGGGGCTGACTGTTCTCCCCTGGGGCTTCGTGCCTGGCGACCCGTACGTCCATCGGGTCCAGGCGAATACCTCGCCGGCGGCCGCGACTTCCGCGCACGGGCAGTCCCCTCACCTCCGATCGCCGATCCGCATGCTTCATCTTCAATGAGCCCAGCGACTTGACTGTGGAGCCACTCCGGTCCCCTGGCCGCCGCTGCCTGCCGCAAACGAGCCAGAATTAAATCGATGTCGGCCATTGCTGTAGAGGAGCAGAGAAAATCTGCCTCCTCGTGTCTCTTCCTGCTCCACTGACCCCGTCCCAGCTCCGCCCCTCCTCTTATATGGCCGCACCCCCAAAGTTTCCTGTTGTCTCCACCCCCACCAAACCTGGCCAGCTTAACCCTGTGTGTGTCACTAGACACACTGTCATGCCCGGCCCTACACTATTCTCTTTTCCTTCTTTTCGTTCCGGGCCTCACTGGAGGTTTCAAACCAACATGAAGCAACTCACATGGATCCAAAAAATCAAATATTGATTGCATGAATTTCAAGTCCAGTAGTCAAAATCAATGCAAAATCAATGCAGAAAAGTAAAAAGATAAACAATTTTAAAAGGATTACAGCATATGCCAAATACAAAGATTCTTCATCAGCTAAGATATACACGTAAAGTTGAACTTCAGGCACATCTAAAAGAAACAAACAAATGCAGCTATGTAATCTTTAACACATCATTTAATGTATTTTTTAAATGTTAGCAGTGTAAAAATCTGAATTTGATTTGATAACTGCCTCTAATGCCACACGGGCGAACTTCTCGACCGGACTGGTCCGACGGACTTTCCGACGGACTTCCAACGGACTTTTGAACGAACGGACTTGCCTACACACGATCACACCAAAGTCCAACGGATTCGTACGTGATGACGTACGACCGGACTTAAATAAGGAAGTTGATAGCCAGTAGCCAATAGCTGCCCTAGCGTGGGTTTTCGATCGTCGGACTAGCATACAGATGAGCGTCCGTTGGACAAATTTGAAACATGTTCCAAATCTAAAGTCAGTCAGGTTTTTGACAGAAAAAGTCCGCTGCAGCTCCGATGGAGCCCACACACGGTCGGATTGTCCGCTGGATTCGGTCCGTTGGACCAGTCTGGTTCAAAAGTCCACCCGTGTGTACACGGCATTACAGTCCTGCAAGACTGGAGTGTAGGAGAAATAAGCAATACAAGGAACCAATCAGTCCATGTGCTGACAAAAAGCATGATTAGAGGAAGAGAAAGCAGAATGACAGAGAGATGCGCTCATCACTGTGCTGCTTTTCCTTTCACTGTCCAATCACAGGATGGAGCAGGTCTGAGATTATCTTGGCTCAAAGGATGAATGATGCTGACTGTCAGACGGCAGATGTCTAGCAGCAGAAAAAGTTGCTTTTGGGGAAATTTATAGATTGATGGTAAATATTGCAGCAAAAAGTTGTTTTTGTTTTTAAATTAATAGATATTTGTTTTTATCATTTATTTGGCTAGAGTTCTGCTTTACTACAACATAAGTATGGCTTCCAAAATATGCAAATAATGAATTAGCATCTCTGTAGCTCGGTCTCAGCAAATTTTGTATGCTGTGGGCTGCAGAAAGTTGGAAATGATGGCAGCACCTCCAAAAGCTTCTGAAACTGCACATAAGGTCAAAGTATAAAGATGTGTAATTTGTGGGAAACACACTAAATGGAAACTATGGCAATGGATAAAATAATATAATCTAATAAGGAATGTGATCATATTTTCAGAAACTCGGACCAATTTGCATTTGAAGAAACTGTTAAACTTTGTAGTGAATCCATACTGGTATGCAGATCTTGTTACTGAGTCCAATACAGTAATTGCTCTTTATGGTTGTATAGCCAAAGTGAACCCCAATAATTCTGTTTACTCATGGTATTTTCATATTCAGGGATAATATTAGTCTTATACACACTACTGGACAAATTCAAGGGTGGTTACTTGAAAACATCATGAAGTCAAATGTCTTTTATAGTATCTCCAATCATCATATCTAAAGATCTGAAGCTCTATGAGGAGTTGAAGAGTGCACCATGCTGAGTAGATTTCTACATTCTTCATTACTGAAAGAATTAGATATAATTTTGAACAAATGTGTATGTTAACAGCATTACATGTTTCTTATTTTGTCCACCCTCTCTTTGTAACAGAAAGGATTATGGGGAGGAAGGGATTTTTTTCCCTTTTATTTGTAAGGCCCCTTCCACACGATCGGACTGTTAAGGTCCGCCTGTCAGTTTTGACGGCGGACCTGAACGGGCGCTCCATGTTAGTCTATGGAGCATCGGATGTCATGACATGTCCGCTGACATCCGACCACGTTTGATCCGATAAAAGCAGACGGATGGCTCTACGTCCAGGTCCGTCGCTGGTGGATCGGATCGGGTGAGATCTGATGAAAACGGACATGCTGTCCATTTTCATCCGATCCCTCCATAGGCAGCAGCGTCGCCTGACAAGCCCCTCCCCGCTCAGTGAGCAGAGAGGGACCTATCATCCGCCAGCTCAGCGGAGATCAACGGACTGATCTCCCGCTGAGCCGGCGGACCGAGGCGGGCTCCGTAGAAATGAAGTCTGCCTCGTGTGAAAGGGGCCTAATACCTTTTTTGATGATCTGAAGATATGGCAAACAGCATATGAAATGTCAACATACACATGATACACATGTTTCTTATTTACACAGACTCATTTAAAAAAACAGTTGCATACTATTAGGTGCTCTTAAACGGAGAATTCAAGACAGTAAATAGAAGATTTTAACCTGTGGAGTGTGATGCATTTAAGCTGAACTTGACTTTCCAGCTGGGTGGGATCTTGTGCCGTAATGAGCAAGTATGTATGATATACTTGCACATTGTTGACAACTTACTTATAATCTGTTCTCCTTTAGCACCTAAAGATACATGCTCATTGTTGCAGCTCCATCTGCCATTGCTACCATCTTTTCCACTTGATCTTCAGGCCCAGCATCTTTGTCCATTGGGCATCCACTGATGATGCCCATGCTGACGAATGTTACAGTATTTGGGCACTTGGCTCCATTCTTTGCATCTTACAGGGCAGGGCAGGGGGGTGTACACTGCATTGCACAATTTCCGACATGCAGTATACACACATTAGAAGAAAGAATTATTTTTACATACAAAGAGACATACAAAGTCATTTCTACCATACAACTGTATCTGCTATTATTTTTTTTGGAGTTGGGTCCTGGTGCTTGAAGACTTCATAGAGACTTGGGATGGATGAAGTTCCCAACCCTAGTTCCAGTTTAGGACTTCACCCTGCCCAGGAGTCTGTGTGGCTGCAAGGGAACAGCTAAAGTTAGTGACTGTGTACAGAAGAGTATTTAGTACTGTCTGGAGGAAGAGACAAGGGCCTAAATTTGAGGTCAGAGAAGCATCTTTGCAAGTTAAAGCCAGGGGGCTGGTGAAGTATTTTATTTGTCTATGAAAGAGAAATGTTAAATAACCCCTGCAAGGGTAACCTTTATGTGTCCATTGAACTTTTTTTTTTTTTTTAATTAAAAGAAAAACCCTTTAAAAGAAGATACTGGCAGGTAGCTGAGTTTATAAAAACTCTGCACTTAAAGCTAATTCTCACAGCTGGTAAAATGAAGTAGGTTATAAAATTGGCCAATGGGTTAACATAAAAAGCAACTGGCTTTTCAGGTTAGCAATAACAGCCTATACATGTCTCTCATCAAAGGTTTACTTTAATCTACTTTTGCTTTTGTGAAAGTAAAAGAAAATACAATTTTTGTACAAAAAAACACATGCATCATGTATTTAATTCATACAATTACATTAAATTAGATTTTGCACAGCTTTAATTCCTCAACATTTCATGCCAATTACATTCATAAACAAATAGAAAATTAGCATGCAATGAGGAGTGATTATTACTAATAATACAGTCCACATTAACATCCATAAATACCAACATTGTGTGTCCTCAAAAAAAGTTGGCACGAGCTCAAACAAAAGCATAATTAGGAAAATATAAAGTTTAATTTAATTTTAATAAAACACCACTAGGGAGATTACATTAACCTTAAAATTAAAAAATCAAAATCAAATGGTCTGTAAAAGGTATCAAGGGAAACATACAGGCATAGAGAAAGGTCAAGCTTTTCTTGTAATAAATTGTGTTTTGGCAACACCAAAAATTCTTAACATATAGTATATCAAACTGGTATGCTTTAAACGGAATAGTAGCTATGCACCAGCATTACTTTCTACTAGTTGGTACCTGAAATAATAATAATTATTAAATAAATAATAATTGTGCCCACCAGGCTGCAACACAAATATTCTGCCGGACTAGAAGTCATGTACTGTACACTTCAGTTATGGGACTTACCACACCTGGCCACAAGTCTCCCTATAGTCTATGTATAGTGCTGGGATACCTTTGGACATTTACCTCACTATCCCTGAAAAAGCCCTCAAAATGAGTGAGGAGTAGGGTGGACCAGGCTGACAGTTTCCCGGCTGATCATTTCTGGTAGAAGCGGTGCGGTCATCAGAGCGGTCCGGAGGGGTGTTCCCTCTGATGTACTGTAAACATGCCCGCACCACTTCTGCCAGAAGCGATCAGCCAGGAAACTGTCAGAAGGATCGGGCTGCCGGGGATCTCTGGCTGAGGCGCGGCTTGCATATGAATAGCTGTCAAACGAAGTCCCGCCTCCTTTGGACCATTGGACCAGTGTGCTGTCTATTAGATTTGCCGTTCCAGGAGACAGGACTGCGTTTGACAGTGTGGCTATTCATATTCAAGCCAAGTCTCTGTGGAAGATTGCCGCTCTGTGTCATCTGGCCGCTTGAATGTCGTGATAACTCCCCGGTGCATTGCTGGGCACGAATGACTGATAAGCAGGGGCGGACTGACAACTCATGGGGCCCCCGGGCAATAGGAGACCATGGGGCCCCCCCTGTGTCCCTGCCACACATTACATACATTGGTCTCTACCCCCTTTAGCTGCAGAGGCAGCAGCTGAGGATGTACACATGCTGCGGCAGGAATTATACCCCCTGTTGCTTTTGGTGGGTGATCGTGACCCAATCAAGTAAATAGGGCCACTCTGCAAACACCCAGCAACCATGTGTAATGCACGCAGTAGCAGCATGCTAGTGTGGGATCCAAGGGCTTAAAGCAGGTTATGTGATGAGGCAATACAACACCTCCTTATAGCCTGCTTTAGCCGCTTGATCGCTGTACTGCATAAGGTTGCACAACCTTTGCAGAGCAAGCCCCATGCCAAGCGTGACAGGGTGTATAATTTCTGCTGAGGCTGCAACATGTGTACACCCCTGGACCCCTAGGATGGAAGCAGAGAGGGATCCCTGGGATGGAAGCAGAGAGGGGCAAAGGCTGCGGACATAATACGGGAGGTGGACAGAGGCTGCGGACATACTGCAGGTGGACAGAGGTTGCGGACATACTGCAGGTGGACAGAGGCTGCGGACATACTGCAGGTGGACAGAGGTTGCGGACATACTACAGGAGGTGGACAGAGGCTGCAGACATACTGCAGGTGGACAGAGGCTGCGGACATACTGCAGGTGGACAGAGGCTGCGGACATACTGCAGGAGGTGGACAGAGGCTGCGGACATACTGCAGGAGGTGGACAGAGGCTGCGGACATACTGCAGGAGGTGGACAGAGGCTGCGGACATACTGCAGGAGGTGGACAGAGGCTGCGGACATACTGCAAGTGGAAAGAGGCTGCGGACATACTGCAAGTGGACAGAGGTTGCGGACATACTGCAAGTGGACAGAGGTTGCGGACATACTGCAAGTGGACAGAGGTTGCAGACATACTGCAAGTGGACAGAGGTTGCAGACATACTGCAAGTGGACAGAGGTTGCAGACATACTGCAAGTGGACAGAGGTTGCAGACATACTGCAAGTGGACAGAGGTTGCAGACATACTGCAAGTGGACAGAGGTTGCGGACATACTGCAAGTGGACAGAGGTTGCGGACATACTGCAGGTGGACAGAGGTTGCGGACATACTACAGGAGGTGGACAGAGGCTGCGGACATACTGCAGGTGGACAGAGGCTGCGGACATACTGCAAGTGGACAGAGGCTGCAGACATACTGCAGGAGGTGGACAGAGGTTGCGGACATACTGCAAGTGGACAGAGGCTGCAGACATACTGCCGGAGATGGACAGAGGCTGCGGACATACTGCCGGAGATGGACAGAGGCTGCGGACATACTGCAGGAGATGGACAGAGGCTGCGGACATACTGCAGGAGGTGGACAGAGGCTGCGGACATACTGCAGGAGGTGGACAGAGGCTGCGGACATACTGCAAGTGGACAGAGGTTGCAGACATACTGCAAGTGGACATACTTTAGGAGGTGGACAGAGGTTGCGGACATACTTTAGGAGGTGGACAGAGGATGCGGACATACTTTAGGAGGTGGACAGAGGTTGCGGACATACTTTAGGAGGTGGACAGAGGCTGCGGATATACTTTAGGAGGTGGACAGAGGTTGCGGACATACTTTAGGAGGTGGACAGAGGTTGCGGACATACTTTAGGAGGTGGACAGAGGTTGCGGACATACTTTAGGAGGTGGACAGAGGTTGCGGACATACTTTAGGAGGTGGACAGAGGTTGCGGACATACTTTAGGAGGTGGACAGAGGTTGCGGACATACTTTAGGAGGTGGACAGAGGTTGCGGACATACTTCAGGAGGTGGACAGAGGTTGCGGACATGATAGAGTCCTCCTCAACCCCTCACAGTAGCCTCCTCCTCTGTCCACCATCATATTACTTCTCCACATCAGTGCTGTGTCCTCCTCCTGTGCCACTTTCACCTCTCCACAGATCAGGGCAGCACTGTGCTGCCCTGACCTGTGGAGAGGTGAAATGGGCACAGGAGGAGGACACAGCACTGATGTGGAGAAGTAATATGATGGTGGACAGAACACATCAGTCTCTGTCCCTCTCCTGCATGCCACAGTTCACCCTCTACCGCCTCCGAGCTCCCACTGATGTCCCCCGTTCTCACTCCCCACAGTTTTACTCTCCTCCTCCTCCTCAGTCCTCACCCCTGCTCGGCTTCTCTGTCTCTGTCTCCTCTGCCATAGTGTGTCCCGAGCGTCTATTTGAAAATGGCGCCGGTCGGCGCCATCACGTTACTGCGCATGCGCCGCCCGGCCGAGCGCTGACGAGCTTTCACGAGCCCGGCCGGCTTCGGAGCGGCGCATGCGCAGTTCCATGGTCGGCTCGCGGCCATCTTTTTTACGGGCACCGATGCCCATAACGGCGTTACGGGCAGCTTCAAAAAGCGGTTAATTCTACGGGAGTTTGTCAACACTGTGGGGCCCCCTGCTGGACACCGGGCCCTCGGTCGGCGCCCGATTGACCTAATGGTCAGTCCGCCCCTGCTGATAAGGCTGCATTTTTGGGCAATTATAGGCTGCACATGTGGGCAATGATAGACTGTTCTTATGGGCAATAATGAGGCTGCACTAATGGGCAATGATGGGCTGCACTTATGGGCAATGATACGCTGCACTAATGAGCAATGGTATGCTGCACTGGACTGGTGGGCAATGGTATGCTGCACTGATGGGCACTGATAGGCTGCACTGATGGGCAATGGTATGCTGTACTGGTGGGAAATGGTATGCTGCACTGATAGGCTGCACTGATGGGCAATGATACGCTGCACTGATGGGCACTGATACACTGCACTGATGGACACTGGTATACTGCACTGATGGGCACTGATACACTGCACTGGTGGGCAATATTACGCTGCACTGATGGGCATTGATAAGCTGCAATGATGGCCACTGATGAGGCGGAACTGATAAACTGCACTGATGGGCACTGATACAGCTGCACTGATGGGCACTGATAGGCTGCACTGATGGGTACTGATATGCTTTATGTTAATATTGTTAAAGTTGTTGTTAATATTTATGTTTGGAACTTAATTCTGCATAAAATATTTAACAGTGTAATTTCATAAGATTATTTACGAGGGCGTGTTTAGGGGAAGACTTAGGGGCAGGGCAGGGTAGGGGTTAGGTGGGGCAACTGGTGGCGAGTAACTCTTAAGGCCTGGTTAGTGACTTGGGACTTGAAATTTTGAGCCATATATATGTAGCACTAACTCTCGGTGGAGCTGCTGGTTTAAAGCGGGCTTGTTACCTTCACTCTCCTTCCCTCTGTTTTACCGGCACCAGGTCTAGGGTTCCGTTGAGTTTACCTCTGGACGATACACGCACCAACACTTGAGTACGTTTTCAAAGAAAGAAAGAAGCAGAAGGGAAACTGCAGAAGAAACTCAAATATCTTCTTGTAAGGTTCTTGACAAATGTCCTGGTAGAATCTGGATATTACAATGGAATGAGCTCCCCTCGTGGGGCACACTCTTTGCTCGCCTGGATAGGCCTCTCTCACTTGCCTAGCAGCCAGTACGTAGCACGAACAAAAGTCTCTGCCACAGACTTGTTTGGAATAAACCTGTACGATCCTCTGCCACAGGATGTATCGGTTTTTCTGCAATGAACGTCAGTCACAGTGCTTGAACCTTTAAGCCTACCCGGCAACACTATGGTGTATAGTTACTTTTAGGATACGTCCTCCAACTGAGTCACCAGGCCCCTCTCCAGATCAGCATGCTGCGTGATCCTTCCATGACGGGTCCTCCCCTGGGATCTCCTCGGTTGTCCAGCTTCTTCCCTTCTGGATAGACAGCTCAGGACCATTCCTCGGCTGCTGTGGTAGGCCCCAGACAAGCTTCTGGGCCCACCCCTGCGCCGCAGCGGCGTGGGCCTCCAGAACGGAGGACCACAAGATTGCTCTCTAACGCATACCTGTTGGCCAGGAGGGCCAGCAGGTGGCTGTAAAACGAACCCCCTAATATGGCGTCTGTCCCATAAATACCCTCTCCCAGAATGCAACTCGGAGGACCACCTCCACGAGTTGTCTCCGGGACAGAAGAGCATCCATATGCTTCGACACGTTGCCTTTCCAACACTGACCAGTAATAACAGCGACACGCACCGGTCAGTCCGGAAACACACACAACGTCAGCCAAGCTGGAACAGAGGCAAACTTAACCTATTTAAAGAACAAGTTACTAAATTTACCTAACATATGTTAGATCGCAAATCTACCAGCGCTACATATATATATATATATATATATATATATATATATATATATATATACATATAGAGTGGGGACGGAAAGTATTCAGACCCCCTTAAATTTTTCACTCTTTGTTATATTGCAGCTATTTGCTAAAATCATTTAAGTTAATTTTTTTTCCTCATTAATGTACATACAGCACCCCATATTGACAGAAAAACACAGAATTGTTGACATTTTTGCAGATTTATTAAAAAAGAAAAACTGAAATATCACATGGTCCTAAGTATTCAGACCCTTTGCTCAGTATTTAGTAGAAGCACCCTTTTGATTTAATACAGCCATGAGTCTTTTTGGGAAAGATGCAACACGATTTTCACACCTGGATTTGGGGATCCTCTGCCATTCCTCCTTGCAGATCCTCCCCAGTTCTATCAGGTTGGATGGTAAATGTTGGTGGACAGCCATTTTTATGTCTCTCCAGAGATGCTCAATTGGGTTTAAGTCAGGGCTCTGGCTGGGCCATTCAAGAACAGTCACGGAGTTGTTGTGAAGCTACTCCTTCGTTATTTTAGCTGTGTGCTTAGGGTCATTGTCTTGTTGGAAGGTAAACCTTCGGCCCAGTCTGAGGTCCTGAGCACTCAGGTTTTCGTCCAGGATATCCCTGTACTTGGCCGCATTCATCTTTCCCTCGATTGCAACCAGTCGTCCTGTCCCTGCAGCTGAAAAACACCCCACAGCATGATGCAGCCACCACCAATGGTCATTGTCTTGTTGGAAGGTAAACCTTCGGCCCAGTCTGAGGTCCTTAGCACTCTGGAGAAGGTTTTCATCTAGGATATCCCTGTACTTAGCCGCATTCATCTTTCCCTCGTCGTCCTGTCCCTGCAGCTGAAAAACACCCCCACAGCATAATGCTGTCACCACCATGCTTCACTGTTGGGACTGTATTGGACAGGTGATGAGCAGTGTCTGGTTTTCTCCACACATACCGCTTAGAATTAAGGCCAAAAAGTTCTATCTTGGTCTCATCAGACCAGAGAATCTTATTTCTCACCATCTTGGAGTCCTTCAGGTGTTTTTTAGCAAACTCCATGCGGGCTTTCATGTGTTTTGCACTGAGGAGAGGCTTCTGTCGGGCCACTCTGCCATAGAGGGCTGCAGTGATGGTTGACTTTCTAAAACTTTCTCCCATCTCCCGACTGCATCTCTGGAGCTCAGCCACAGTGATCTTTGGGTTCTTTACCTCTCTCATCAAGGCTCTTCTCCCCCGATAGCTCAGTTTGGCCGGACGGCCAGCTCTAGTAAGGGTTCTGGTCATCCCAAACGTCTTCTATTTAAGGATTATGGAGGCCACTGTGCTCTTAGGAACCTTAAGTGCAGAAGAATTTTCTTGCAACCTTGGCCAGATCTGTGCCTTGCCACAATTCTGTCTCTGAGCTCTTCAGGCAGTTCCTTTGACCTCATGATTCTCATTTGCTTTGACATGCACTGTGAGCTGTAAGGTCTTATATAGATAGGTGTGTGGCTGTACTAATCAAATCCAATCAGTATAATCAAACACAGCTGGACTCAAATGAAGGTGTAGAACCATCTCAAGGATGATCAGAAGAAATGGACAGCACCTGAGTTAAATATATGAGTGTCACAGCAAAGGGTCTGAATACTTAGGACCATGTGATATTTCAGTTTTTATTTTTTAATAAATCTGCAAAAATGTCAACAATTCTGTGTTTTTCTGTCAATATGGGGTGCTGTGTGTACATTACGAGGAAAAAAAATGAACTTAAATGATTTTAGCAAATGGCTGCAATATAACAAAGAGTAAAAAATTTAAGGGGGTCTGAATACTTTCCGTCCCCACTGTACAAGTTAAGGTTTACATTATGTTTACCAACTAATAGCAAAAATCTGAATCTAGTGATTGTTTTGAAACATGGCTTTCTCATGCAACATCCTCCTTTAGGCCGGGTTCACACACTGGTGTGACAAACGCTTCGACATTGGGAGCTCATGTTGCATGACGTGTGAAAATCAATGTTTCCCTATGGGAGCCGTCTTAACTGGTCAGACACAAGTCGGCCCAACTTTGAAAATGCTCCCTGTACTACTTTGGTCCGACTTTGATCCTTCTTCAGCCCATTGACTATCATTGAAGTCGGATCAAAGTCAGATCGCCATCTTGCATGATCCGACTTTGGCATGCGACTTGTGCTCTGATGATCTTGAGGGGGAACTCCACGCCAAATTTTAAGTAAAAAAACGGCATGGGTCCCCCCTCCAGGAGCATACCAGGCCCTTCAGTCTGGTATGGATTTTAAGGGGAACCCCATATGCAGAAAAAACGGCATGGGGTCCTCCCAAAATCCGTACCAGACCCTTATCCGAGCACGCAGTCCGGCCGGTCAGGGAAGGGGGTGGGGACGAGCGATCGTGCCCCCCCTCCTGAACTGTACCAGGCTGCATGACCTCAACATGCTGGTCCCCCCACCCCAAAGCACCTTGTCCCCATGTTGATGAAGGGCCCCTTCCTGATAACCCTGGCCGTTGGTTGTCAGGGTCTGCGGGCAGGGGGCTTATCGGAGTCCGGGAGCCCCCTTTAATAAGGGGGTCCCAGATCCCGGCTCCCCGCCCTATGTGAATGAGTATGGGGTACATCGTACCCCTACCCATTTACCTGGGGAAAAAAGTGTCAATAATAAAAAACACACTAGACCGGTTTTCAAAGTAATTTATTAGGCAGCTCCGGGGGTCTCTTCTGACTTGGGGGGTCTCTTTCGACTTCTCCGCTCTCTCCAGCCTCTTCTCCCGGTCTCTGGTTTTTCTCCCAGTCTCCGGTGTCTTCTGCCGGGCTCCTCTGCTATCTTCTGCTCCTTTGCCCGCTCTTTTGTTAGTGTTGGCCCGATCTTCTCCGTCGTCTTCTTCCCTCCGGTCTTCTTCTGATGTTGACTCGATGCTCTCTCCTGCTGTAATGCCGTGTGCGCGGTGCGCAACGACTTATATAGGCATGCCCCCAGGTGATGTCATCCGGTGACCCCGCCCCTTATGACGTCATCACCCGGGGCATGATGAGGCGGTGACGTCATAAGGTCTAGTGTGTTTTTTATAATTTTTTTTATTTATGACTTTTTTCCCCAGGTGAATGGGTAGGGGTACGATGTACCCCATACTCATTCACATAGGGTGGGGGGCCGGGATCTGGGGCCCCCTTATTAAAGGGGGCTCCCAGATCCCGATAAGCCCCCCGCCCGCAGACCCCGACAACCAAGGGCCAGGGTTGTCGGGGAGGGGCCCTTGTCCTCATCAACATGGCGACAAGGTGCTTTGGGGTGGGGGGCCCCATGTTGAGGGCATGCGGCCTGGTACGGTTCAGGAGGGGGGCATGCTCGCTCGTCCCCACCGCCTTTCCTGACCGGTCGAGCTGCGTGCTCGGATAAGGGTCTGGTATGGATTTTGGGGGGCCCCCAAGCCGTTTTTTCGGCGTAGGGGGTTCCCCTTAAAATCCATACTAGACCTAAGGGCCTGGTATGCTCTTGGTGGGGGAACCCATGCCGGTTTTTTATTTAAAATTTGGCATGGAGTTCCCCCTCAAGATTCATACCAAATACAGTGCCTGGTATTGGCGGGGATCCAAGTCGGATCCCTGTTCATTAAAAGTCAGATGTATGTCGGCTTCAAGTCGCAGGGCAGTGTCAGATCCAAAGTGAACCTGGCCTTAGGGCAAATGCTCAGTTTTAATTGCCCAGGATTGTGACATGTTTATTGTATGACCATGTGAAGGTCCTGTTCTGCCCGTATGAAAATACTTTGTCTTCTGATATGGAAGTTCAGTACACCTGACTTCTGCAATCACACACAATGAAAGTGTCATGTGATACAACATTCATGTCAGTAACATTGCACAGCTTCCCACCTTTCAGACCTAGCTTGCGATAGTGGTGTAAGACCTTTTAGTGGCATGCAAGGTGACATTTCATTAATATATTTGTAACAGGTTTTATTTACCAGAAAATCTGAGCAACCAAAGAAAACTCACACAAAAACTGTGAGAACATACCTAAGGATTAATAAATGGATGATAGCTACATTCCCCTCTCTGCTTTTTATTGAATATTTTATTCAAACATCCACAAAGAAGCTGCAGCTGAATATTGTCTCCACCCAATCACCACCACCATACCCACCATACTAAATACAGTGTTTAATTTACATTATCCCTTCACTTTATTTATGTGCTCTTCATCTGGCTTTCTTTTCCTGCTTCCATGTCGCTGAGTCGAGTAGACTGACCACTTCTGCGTGTATGAGGATTCCCCTGCTCGCTGCCCCCCCCCCCCCCGGTGGTACAATGTGAGCAGAGAAGGCTCTTAATCCACAACTCAGTCTCTCCTGCATTCCTCTGCTCCTGGCATCAGTGTGCTTGAGCCAAACAGGGGGAAGGAGAAAGATGCCAGGCAGATGCTAAGGATCATGAAGTTCTTAAAGGGACACTGCTCAATACGAATGAATGAAGGCTAATTGCTGCAGAACTTTAATATCCAGGATTCCCTGCTAGCAAAAGTAGGAGAAAGTAATCTTTTCCCAGGCAAATCTGTAGAGAGCTGGGAGAACAGCGTGGGGAACCAGTCAGTGTGGATGTGAGACTGAGCCTTGTGAGGACCTGATCGTAAGGACTGAGGATTTTGAGACAACTGATCGCCAAGGGTACTGGATCTGACCCATTGCATACTGGGAGCGGTGAGCGGAACTACTGAATTTAACTCCTTGCTGCCCAGAGTTAATGCCAGTTGAGACTGCCTTTACTTATCAGCCCATCAGCTATCCCTTGTGTACAGTCTTAAAGTACAGTCTTAAAGGGACAGCTACCTGGGTGCCTTCGCCAAGATATAGCTTCCTCCACTCCACCAGGAACCAGGTATTATAGCTGAGAATTACACCCAAGAACAAGATGACACTAGCTTAGGTGCAAACTGGAACTGACACTTTATTGTAAGTTCACACAGAATTTTTACCAAACAAAAGTAGATAAGAGCTTGATCACATTATCCTAAACAATGCAAACGTTAAACAGTAATATCATCATTATATTTATTGAACAGCTAGCAGCTAACAGTGATCTAATCAAGCATCAATTCAATCAACAGCTAACTAATTAACCAGTAAGCTAATTAACAGCTAGACAAGTCTTGATCAGTCAGGGAGTGCCCACCCCAGACAGTCCGGCAACAAATCTCATTAACCAGCTTTCTTTTCACATCCATCTTTTCAGTAAGTTTCAAGATGGCAGAGACCATCATGGCTTCCTTGACAGTTAAATGTGCTAATAACATGTCATCTTGCATTATATAACAGGACATCTTCCTGAATGCTTGCAGCCCCCCAAGGCCCATAGTCAGGGCTGCTGATAGGGGAGACCACCTGTAGGGGGCCCGGGCACACAGGGGGTCCGGACAGCAGGAGGATCAGTGGTGCAGAGAAGGAACAATGACAGAACAATGCCCTCTGTGTCTCTCACCCAGCAACTGAAAGATGGTTTCTCCCCCTCACCCTCCCACCAGCTTTCAGCTACTGGGTGAGACACAGAGGGCTGGAATTAGGGGGTGCTTGGGTTGGTTGTGCCCACCCTTGTACCCACCCAGATTTCAGTTCTGGCCCCATGGCCGGCTGCCGCTGAACTCCTTCCCTCTCCCCCACCTGCATTCATAGCCAGGACAAGGAGACGGCAGCCTGGAGGCTGGAGCGGTGTGAGAAGAGGTAGAGAGGAAAGAGCCAGGAGGAGGTGCGCTGTGTTGTGCTCTCCCCTCCTGTCAGAAGAGTGTCTATCTATACAGCACATGAGAGAGGATTGCTTCTACTATAGATAGTATTGCACTGTACACACACCGCCCCCTATCCACATTTCCTGCTGCCGGGAAGCGAACAGCCCCTGGAGGAGATAGGGGGCCGTGTGTATGTACAGTGCAATGTTATCTACAGTAGAAGCAATCTTCTCTCATGTGCTGTATAGATAGACATTCTTCTGACAGGAGGGGAGAGCACAACACAGCGCACCTCCTCCTGGCTGTTAGTGGCTTCCCCCTGTAAGTTCGGGGGGTGGGCAGCTATCTGTGTTGGCAAATGTAATAGGGATTTGGGGAGGGGAGATACAGTATATGCGAGGAGGAAGAATGGGGAGGATATATGCTAGGACGAGGGCTTGGGGGGGGGGGGGCAGTGGGTTGAACTAGGAGAGGGGATGTTTGTGCCAGGAGAGGGGATGCTTGTGCTGGAGGGGGGAGAACGAGTCCAGAGATGGGTAATAAAATGGTGAAAGGTCTGATAAAACATATTGAGAGAGACTTCAGGAACTTAATATGTACAGTCTGAATTAAAGAAGGGAAAGGGTAGACATTGTTGAAACTAGTTGGACTGAACAACCCCCAGTTCAGCTCCCGCCAGAACTCATGAACATTGCAAAAGTTCGGACCTGAACTGTGAACCCTATTAAAGTCTATAGGACCCGTACTTGAAAAATCTAAAGCGCACATTTTGAAGGCTTTATGCAAGTTATTGGCCATAAAAAGGGTTCTGGGACCCGGATACTGCCTTGGGTACATGTATCAATGCAAAATATCTTTTTTAAAAAGATCGTTTTTACAGGAGCAGTGATTTCATTGCTTAAAGTGAAACAATAGAAAAAAAAATCCTTTAAACATAGTGCCGGGGGGGTTTGGGCGGTGGGTCCCCTTAGTCTGCCTATAAAGTGGCACATCTGTACTGTATATACGGTAGAACCTACTGTAGCAAAACTGACATTTATAAAGAAAAAAAATATATATATAAAAAAAACTTCTTCCTCAGTTTAGGCCGATATGTATTCTTCTACATATTTTTGGTAAAAAAAAATCGCAATAAGCGTATATTGATTGGTTTGCGCAAAAGTTATTGCGTTTACAAAATAGGGGATAGATTTATGGTATTTTTATTATATATTTTTTTATTAGTAATGGTGGTGAGCTTTTGTCATGACTGTGATATTGCGACGGACAGATCGGACACTTTTGACACTATTTTGGGACCATTGGCATTTATACAGCAATCAGTGCTATAAAAATGCACTGATTACTGTAAGTGTCACTGGCAGGGAAGGGGTTAAACACTAGGGGGCGATCAAGGGGTTAAGTGTGTTCCCTGGGTGGGTTTTAACTGTTGGGGGGATGGGCTCATTAGAACATGACAGAGATCACTGCTCCTGATCACTGGGAGCAGTAGATCCCTGTCATTTTGTTAGGCAGAACAGGGAAATGCCTTGTTTACATAGGCATCTCCCTGTTCTGCCACTCCGTGTCATGATCATGGACCACCGCCAGATATCGAGCTGGCGGGACCTGCGGGCACACTCCCGCGGCACGTGGATGACTCAGCGACGAACGGGTATGTTGTTTTGCGCACCCGTGCCACTTTGCCGACGTATTTGGCAACGAGCCTGTCGGCAAGTGGTTAAATTGCTGGCAATACCATACCACTGCTGTCAACACAAAAATGTTTAAAAAAAATGGCCAGGGGGTCACCCCCAATCCATATCGAGTCCTTTGTGTCTGGTATGGATTTTTTTGCCAAAATAATAAAACAAAAAAAAACAGCACAGGATTCCCCCCAAAACCATACCAGGCCCTTATCAAAGCATGCAGCTCGGCAGTTCAGGAAGGGGGGGAGCGAGTGCCCCCACCTCCTTAACAATACCAGGCCACATGCCCTCAACATGGCAACATGAGGGGGTGTTTTTGGGTGGGGCTCTGCAAGGAGGCCCCCAGATCCTGGACTCCTCCCTATGTGAATGAGTAGGGGTACTTTCACCAAAAAAAAGTCTAAAATATAAATAAATACAGGAGGCAGTTTGACAATGCCTTTATTAAAAAAATAAAAAAACAATGTCCTCAAATGTAGATCCATCATCAAACACGACGCCCGCCCCACCCAAAAAACAAAACAAAAACGCTTCACCCACAACGAAGACTAATGCCATGTACACACGGTCGGATTTTCCGATGGAAAATGTGTGATAGCACCTTGTTGTCGGAAATTCTGACCGTGTGGAGGCTCCATCACACATTTTCCATTGGATTTTCCGACACACAAAGTTTGAGAGCAGGATATAAAATTTTACGACAACAAAATCCGTTGTCGGAAATTCCGATCGTGTGTACACAAATCCGACGGACAAAGTGCCACGCATGCTCAGAATAAATAAAGAGATGAAAGCTATTGGCTACTGCCCCGTTTATAGTCCCGACGTACGTGTTTTACGTCACCGCGTTTAGAACGATCGGATTTTCCAACAACTTTGTGTGACCGTGTGTATGCAAGACAAGTTTGAGCCAACATCCATCGGAAAAAATCCTAGGGTTTAGTTGTCGGCATGTCTGAACAAAGTCCGACCGTGTGTACGGGGCATTACTGCCAAATGCCTGCTCCGCCATTTTAGGCCCCATACACACTACTAGATTTTCTGCAGATTTTTGTCTTCAGATTTACCAAAACCATATAATATGAGGTCCAACCTTAATGCCCCGTACACACGGTCGGATTTTCCGATGGAAAATGTCCGATCGGCGCGTGTTGTCGGAAATTCCGACCGTGTGTGGGCTCCATCGGACATTTTCCATCGGATTTTCCGACACACAAAGTTGGACAGCAGGAGATAAAATTTTCCGACAACAAAATCCGTTGTCGGAAATTCCGATCCTGTGTACACAAATCCGACGGACAAAGTGCCACGCATGCTCAGAATAAATAAAGAGATGAAAGCTATTGGCCACTGCCCCGTTTATAGTCCCGACGTACGTGTTTTACGTCACCGCGTTTAGAACGATCGGATTTTCCGACAACTTTGTGTGACCGTGTGTATGCAAGACAAGTTTGAGCCAACATCCGACGGAAAAAATCCTAGGATTTTGTTGTCGGAATGTCCGAACAAAGTCCGACCGTGTGTACGGGGCATAAGAGTTTCAATTTGTATGCAATCAGGCAGGCCCTTGCTCTACATGGTTTTGGTAAATCTTAAGACAAAAATTTGCATAAAATAGTGTGTATGGTGCCTGAGAGTTCTTAAATAGGTAAGGGGCGGGTGCTGGAAATTGAAACCGAGTCAATTTAAATGTGATTTGACTCGTTTTTTTTCTTTTAGAAATGTCAGTTTTGCTGCAGCATGTTGTATACACAGTACAGATGCGCCACTTTACAGGCAGACTAAGGGGAACCCCAGACACTATATTTAAAGGAATTTTTCATTTTTATTATTGCACTTTAAAATGGAATGAAACTTGATTTTTTCTGTTCGGCTCCCATAGACTTCAATGGGAGTTCTGTGTTCTGCTGCAAACCGAACATGGGATCGTTTACCCCATCGCTAAATGACAGATCCACTGACGGGGCTGTATGACAGATCCGCTTGTAGCACCCTGGTGTTTAAGCAGGGTTGCTCCTAAATTTACCTTCCAGGAGTAGCTACCTTGGCTAATTGTTGAGGATCAATTGAATTGCTGCACTTCTCTCTTTTGCCGCTAGATACCTAGTGGCATTAGATATAAGAAGGGCAATGCAAGGTCAGATTATGGGTATATGGGTTATCTCGGACAATGGGCAGGGGTTTTCTTAAATTCCTCTGGCCTGCTGGGAGAACCTATATATTTGGGTGGAGTCAGGTGATCACTGTTCTGCACCACCTGGGTGGCTGTCTGGGTGGACGTGTGTTGTATTGCTGGGGCTGCTAGGCCAAAGTTTGGGCATATCCCAGGCACATCTGGCTGCTAACCTGTCTGAGGGCCTATCCAGAAGCAAGAGAGCTGTGCAGGGTTGGGATTGCGACTTGCAGTCAAACCATAAGTTACGGTTCTGCTGGCCGGAGAACCCGTGGTGGTCAGAGGTTGAGGGGAAGCTGTCGCCACAAAGGGACCAACCACCTTATTACCAGGGACCACAGTGAGTAGCTGAAGCAAGTACCGGAGCAGTATTCTCACCAACTGGGGACTGCGAAGAATCTGGAAACTTCAGCGGTATCAAACTAGGGACCCAGCTTGCAGAGCAGCCTTGTGTGTAAAGCCGTGGACCAAGCAGGCCAGTGGGGTGAAGCTTGAGAAGTATTTTGAGTGCCAAGCTAGGGACCCAGTGGAGAAATGGGGTAACGCTTGAGGAAGATACTACCATGAAGATTGGTGGAGCTCAAGGGACTCAGTGGCAATAAGTCGTCTAGTCTAGTGAGAGACTGGGAGCTCAGTGAGCTGAAGAACTACAAGAAGTGATTGTAATGGAAGTGAAGGAACTGTTACACTTTAGGAACTGTTAAAGACTGTTGTCATAGGAGACAGCATTCCTACACATGCAGATGTGGCATCTCGATGGATGCCTTTCCCTGCATGGTTGTCCTCCTGTTGAAGTCTTTGAGTCTGCCAAATAATCTTGCAACTACCTAAGGGTGTCCTGGCCCTAACCCTCTCTCCCAAAGTTCTGTTAAGAGAAATAAAATCTCTTTTTGCATTCAAGAAGTGTCTGGCGCCCAATGACTCGAAATACTTTGCACCCACTATGCCTTACAACCCACCATATACAGAAGGATGTCAGCTATCTCTGGCCCTGGAGGTTCTCATTAGACCGAAGGATGCCAGGACCTTGCTACACACTGTAGTGATGGGCCGAACACGCCCTGGTTCGGTTCGCACCAAAACTCTTGAACATGGAAAAAGTTTGGACCCGAACCGCAAACCTGATTAGAGTTTATGGGACCCAAATGGGCACTTTTGATTTTTCCTGTTCGGCTCCCATAAACTTCAATGGGAGTTTTGTGTTCTGCTGCTAACCAAACAGGGGGTCGTTAGGCCCATCTCTATATGACAGATCCACAGATGGGGCTGTATGACAGATCCACTGATAGGGCTGTATGACAGATCCACTGACAGGACTATATGACAGACCCACTGTAGTGATGGGCCGAACAACCCCTGGTTCGGTTCGTACCAGGACTCCTGATCATGGAAAAAGTTTGGACGTGAACCGTGAACCCCTAGGGTCTATGGGACCAAACTAGAAAAATCAAAAGTCCCCATTTTGAAGGCTTATATGCAAGTTATTGGTCATAAAAAGGGTATGGGGGCCCAGGTACTGTATTTAAAGATATTTTTCATTTTTATTGTTTCAGAGCCCCCCTGCCCCAAATCATCCCCCCGTGTTGAGGGCATGTGGCCTGGTATGGTTCAGGATGTTGGAAGGGCCGCTCGCTTGTCCCCCCCTCTTTCCTGACCTGCCGGGCTGCATGCTTGGATAAGCATGGATTTTGGGGGAAGGGCCCACACCGTTTTTCTTTTATCTTGACTTGGGGTTCCCCTTAAAATCCATAATAGACCTGGAGGGCCTGGTATGAATAGAGGGGGACTCCCACGCCATTTTTTCCCACTTTTTTTCTACTGCCGGCAAAGTTTTTTTTTTCCATTCAACTGTCAGCAGGAAAGTTGTTGTTAAGGATACAGAAGCCGGCTTCCTGACCTGCTCCTTAACAAACAGCTGTGCCTATGCAGCGTGCAGTGCATTGTGGGATGCTCGGCGGTCAAACATCCCGCTGAGCACTCGCAAATTCAGGTGTTCACTGAACCTGAGAACAGGCGATGTTCGGGCCGAACTTGTGCTTGGTTTGAACTATTCACCCAACTCTAATTGAAACCTTTTACCCCCTTAATGACCAGGCCATTTGCGATACGGCACTGCGTCGCTTTAACTGACAATTGCATGGTTGGGCGACGCTGTACCCAAACAAAATTTACCTCCTTTTTTCCCACAAATAGAGATTTCTTTTGGTGGTATTTGATCACCTCTGCGGTTTTTATTTTTTGCACTATAAACAAAAAAAGACAGACAATTTTGAAAAAAAATAATATTTTTTACTTTTTGCTATAATAATTATCCCCCCAAAAAATTTAAAAAATAAAATTTCTTCATCAGTTGAGGCCAATATGTTCTACATATTTTTGGTAAAAAAATTGCAATATATTGATTTGCGCAAAAGTTATAGCGTCTACAAAATAGGGGATAGATTTATGGCTTTTTTAATTATTTTTATTTTTTTTTACTAGTAATAGCGGTGATCCGTGATTTTTAGCAGGACTGCGACATTGCAACGGACAGATCGGACACTTTTGACACTTTTTTGGAACCAGTGACATTATTACAGTGATCAGAGCTAAAAATAGCCACCGATCACTGTATAAATGACACTGGCATGGAAGGGGTTAACACTAGGGGCAATCAAGGGGTTAAGTGTGTCCTAGAGAGGTGTTTCTAACTGTGGGGGGAATGGACTGACTGGGAGTACAGAGCGATCACTGTTCTTGATCATTAGGAACAGGCAATCACACTGTACTCCCCTGACAGAACGGGGATCTGTTTGTTTATGTTGGCAGATCCCCATTCTGACTCTCGCGGGTGGCCTGTGGACATCGCGGTCGCTGGACCAGCGCATCAGCTACCCTGCTGTGCTGCCCACAGTAACTCATGCATGAAACGATATACGGGTACGTTGTTTCGCGCAATAGGGCTGTCCTGCCACAGTTAATATGCGGTGGGCACACCTTAAGTGGTTAAATACATCAAGGGGTTGTTTTAGGCCTCTTTCACATGGGCGGCTGTTCTGCCGCTGTTAAGAGCATGTTTTTATTTTGAAATTCCAAGACTCCAGGCACAGCGGTCACTTGCAGTTGTGCATTGCGATTAGCAGCATTTACATGCGTTTACATGCGGCTGCGTTTAGCTGCATTGGGACATACTTGCCATTTCTGATGTGCTTCCTGTTTTTCTTTCCTCGTTGCCGCTGTTATCCGCAGGAGAAATAGTACACTGCGATTACCTGCATTATGTGCAGATAGCTGCGCTAAATCGGTCCTGGACGCAGTCAAATTTATTTTTTCTAACCGCACAAAACCCCATGTAACTAAACCGTTGCTAAATACAGTGTGTGAATGGGGCCATAGGAAAGCATTGTGTGAGTTTAGATGCTGACTTCGTCTATCTGCAGCTAAAAGCTGAATTCTATCCGCCCATGTGAAAGGGGCCTAAGGCCCCTTTGGTTCAGGAGGTCAGTGTTTTCAATATGAAACCAAAATCACGAACATGGGGACATGAACCTAATCTAACTGGAGGAAAATTCAAAACTAATCTTAGAAAGTAATATTTTACTGAAAGGGTAGTTGTTGCTAGGAACAGATTTCCAGCAGAGGTAGTAAGACAGTCAACAGTAAATGGCTTCAAGCATGCTTGGGACAAATGTAGATCTATACTCAGACAAAAAGTTAAACAAAAACAAAAACCCACAAAAAACAAAACAAAAAATAAAAAAATACAAAATGTATAAAAAAACAAAAAACAAAAGGTAGACTCAATGGGCTACTCGATCTTTTTTCTGCCATCATTTTTCTATGTTTCTCTGTTTCTATGTTTCTATCTAGGGGGAGATTCTGCCAAACAATCACAGCCTGTTTCACGCCCCTCCAGCCTCTGTGTATTCTTTGTATGTGCTTGGATTTACAGGAAGGTAATACCTCCATCAATCAATATCAGACATCTCAAGTCTGCCGGAAGGTGCAGGAGACTCCTGCATTTCTGCGGCGGCTCCCGCACACCGACAATCGCCTCCCGATCTCCCAGGAATGATCGGTGCTACGGGGATCAGCTGTGATCATGATCTCCTTTGCATAGATTTTTAGCTGACAGCCGCTTCTCCTTCTCTCCTTTCGGCAGCTGTCAGCTAAAAAGCTATACAGGGAGATCGGTGATAACAGCTGTCCCTCCTGCTGCACCGATCATCCCCAGCTGCTCCCTGTGTGCTCCTCCCCCGGCCCCCTCCATGTCCTTCTCTGTCCCTCCTCGCCCCCCGCAGCCGACTCCCCTCCTCTCCACTCCCGCCAGCTGTGGGGGGAACTAGTAATAGGACACAGTGAGCGAAATCGCTCCTGTGTCCTGTGATTACTGAGCAGAGTAAACTGTGTTTACTCTGCTCAGCTTATGAATGGACAGGAGACTCTGTCTCCTGTTCATTTATCTTTAGTGCTGAGAAAGGGACTTGGGAATGTGTCCTCAGTCCCTTTGTCTATCTCAAAGGCTAGATATCAGGGGTCTGTTTAGACCCCTGAAATCTCAGCAAAGCCCCCAAGAAATATTGTAAAAGAATTCTAAAAAAATGAAAAAGTGTAAAAAAAAAAAATTAACTACTGACACCATTCTCCCCTGCTCTACCAACACTGTCCACTGCCCCAACCCCCTCCCCCCAAAAAATATTGTGAAAACTAATTAAAACAAATTAAATTGTAAAAAAAATCAATTATTAAAAATAAAAAAACTACTGACACCGTTTGGGCAGAGACAACATCAGGGATGGACTGACAACTCATGGGGCCCCCCTGGCAATAGGAGATCATGAGACCCCCTGTTTCCCTGCCCACAAGCCACACCCACACAAAGTCCCACCTACATAATGTAGCTCAGCTGCATAGAGGGGACATTTAAATATCTACCACATCATAGCCTGCATGAAAGTTCCTGACTTATTTCCTTATAAGCTAATGGGCACTTCCAGGCTTAAAGAAGGCCAGTGCGTGACAGCCATCTTTATGATGCAAGCAGGGGGGTTTTATGAAAGAAGTGGGTTTGTGCGCAAGATCATAATTTGGGCCCTAACGCCAGAGAAAGTGGTGTGGTGTGGTTTTCGGGGGCTGTAGGTAGCACCTGCTGGTTATATAGTACAGTAACGATGCCTGGTGACTGAGGAATTAATTACCATGTGCAGCTGTTTGGATTCCGCTCAGGTCCTTCCTGTCAGGTTTGCCAACCCCCCGCAACCTTTTTTTTTTTTACACTAGGAAAACATGGAAAATCTACTGACAACACATTATTACTGAGAACCTGAAATATGACATAAACTATTATTAGAGAGTAAGAGGGGAAGAGGGGGTGGAGGGATAATGAAAAGAATAGGGAGGGGGGAGAGGGAGGAGTTGGAAGAGAGATAAAAATAGAAGGAATAGAAAGAAATCGGGGAGAGGGGGGAGTTAAGAGAGAGAGGGGTGAGAGAGGGTGGTGGTAGCGATGGGGAGGGTGGGAAGGAGGGAACAGAGAGAGGGGGTGAGAGAGAGGGGGGGGAGAGAGGGGTGGTGAGAGAGAGGGGGTGAAAGAGAGAGAAAGAGGAGGGTATGAGAGAGAGAGAGAGAGAGAGAGTGGGGGGTAAGAGAGAGAACGGTGTGTGAGAGAGAGGGGGTGAGAGAGGGTGTGAAAGAGAGAGAGGGGGGTGAGAAACAGAGAGAGGGTAGGTGAGAGAGAGAGAGGGGGTGAGAGAGAGAGGGTGTGTGAGAGAGAGGGGGTAAAAGGGAGAGGGTGTGAGAGAGAGAGAGGGGGGTGAGAGAGAGGGGGTGAAAGAGGAGGCAGGGTGTTCATTATGTCTGCTACTCACAATTATGGCCCCGTCCCCGATTATATGAAGTACAGCTCCCCACATTATAATGAGCAGACAGCCCCCCTTAGGACACATGGAGGTACAGTGTCCCCCAGAACACACACAGGGGCCCCCGACTACATATAGTAAATACAGAACCCCCCACATGCACACAGATCTCCCCTCAGTGAGGTCTCCCCCTGGTCTGGTTAGAAGGTGGCCTCTTTTAGGCTTTCACACTCTGGTTCTCAGATCTCTGGTCACACACAGCTCTCCCCCTTCCTCTCAACGATACAACTGAAGTCTCTCACCGGTCTGTGAAGTGTCCTCCTCATCCCGGGCTCTCTCTGGCACTGTCAGTCTCTCTCTCTCTGCTCCCAGGACAGGACCCAGAGCCCACTTACTCCATGTATTTCGTTACTTGAGCAACTGTTCCCTACCCCGTCCTGTCAGGAGCATCTCATGGAGCCCCCTACTGGCCCAGGACCCTCAGGCAGTGTCCGAGTGCCCAAATGGTCAGTCCACCCTTGGACAACATGGATGCAGCTACCTTGTGGATATGTCAATAAATGAATCCAGAAAAGTATGCAGCTCTCATTCATCTATTTACTTCCACGATGAGTGAAGATTTGCTTCTATGATCACTTACCTTGTTAGCCTGTAGACAGAAAAAGAGGAGTAGGTCTGAAGCAATGCTGAGAGTTCTAAGATGCTTTAACATATAACGGTTGATTTACTAAAGACAAATTTGCCATTCATTTCCCAAGGGAATTTTCTCCAGGGCCTGGTGAATAAGATGACATTTTTCTTTATAAAGAAAAGTGAATGCTTCTCCTCATTTACTAAGCTCTAAAGATAATTCCCTTTGAAAAGTGAACAGACTATTTGTCTTTATTAAACCAACCCCATAATCTCCATATAGATGTTGTCCCTAGATACATGCACATGCAAGGTCATAACTCTAGTTGCTAAGGGTCTTTTGTATAAAAAGTGTGCTAACCAGAAATTTTATTTTTTATCCATAGCCATCTTTGCTTTATTATTAACTTGGCACCGAAGAAAAGAAAATTGTAAGTGGATTGGCTTTTCTGGGAAGTCAGAAATGTCTTCTTAGTACATTTTTCATATATCGCCCATTATCTATGCTAGTAACAAGCAAGTAGTGTGATTCTCAAATCAATCATGTAACAAAGTGTTATGGGTTGGTATAGGCTAGAGTACAGATTGAAAGCTAACAAGCTGACTTAGGTTATCATTTACAAGAACTTTATTTACTGTATCTCTGTAGCAGCCATGCAGGGAAAAAGAGTTAAAGTCCTTATGTTGTTGTTGTTGTAGTGGGGTGTCTGGCTGGAACTGCAATTTTTTCCTGGCTAATTGAATCAGCCAATTCATTTATAGTAGGATGCGGTGTGTGGCTGGGTGTTTGTCACCCAGGAAACTGGATCTGCCAAATGATCAAACATTCATTCTAATCTAATTAGTGCATATGTTGTCCATTAGTTCCTCTTCTGGGCACAGGCGAAAGAAACAGAGTTTATCACATCTCAATTTTTAAATCTTGGGCAGTGAATATAAAAGATGTGTAACTGACACGTGTGACACCAGTTTTCAGTGTCTTCATCCTTCAAATTAACAGCAGAGTACAAATCAAGAGAACACTGGGGTCTCAACACTTAATGCTGATGTGTGTCATTTCTGTTGGCCTGTCACAATTATCTACCTGCTCTAAAGATTTCTCATTATTATTTTTGTATAAATCATTCCCATTTAACAGTAAATTTATTTTTCAAACACATCTTGGAAAAAGGGAGGCTACTGTTGTTATTTTCTTTTATATTCATTAGTTAGATTAGTTATTATATTCATAAGTTAGAGCTATTAAAGGGATACATAAAAAGAAATGTAGGTTTTGTAAATATTGCCTTTCTTTATTAGTCAGGTCTAAAAAATTTAACACAATTTCTAAAACTCTTTCCCTGATGGCTCCATGCCAGCACACAGCTGGGGGTAGCCTCACCCAACTCCTGCACTGATCAGAACCTAAAAGATCTGTATGGGCTTTGCAAAAAAAAAAAAAAAAGATTATACTTAGCATCGATCCAAACCAGCATTCCTTTCTTTACCTTCAGTGCAATCAGGATCTGATGCATGTTCTTGTCTTGCCAAGCAAATTATCTGGCAGTCCGACTGGGAATTAGGCAGTGTTTGGTCGCAGTTCCTTTGGACGCCCACTAAAGGTCTGGTCTCTGGGGTTTGTCACCATCCTGAATAGAATTCATGACTTTGGTTACAGGGGCTGGCTGGAAATAACTTGCAGGGCTCATTGCTCCTAATATAGTTGGGTGACAGTCTGGGGCCCACCGAGTCTCATTCATAAAGCCTACAGAAGAAGGTAATGGCACCCTTGGTATGCAAGCCCTGCCCCCCCACATGCGGTGTGTCCCAGTGGTGGTGATTTGCAGCTTCATTGGGAAGCTGACAGTGGACATGATTGGGTTCATTTATTAAACAAAAATAGACTGTGCACTTTGCAAGGTGCAGTTGCACCCTGCAAGAGCAATTGCTCCGGAGCTTATTTAATGAGCAGAAGCTCTGCTGACTGCCATCATCAAATTATGTGCAAGCAAAAATGCTGTTTTTTTCATTTTCCTTGCATGTAATTGGGTATTCTTTGTAAAGTGAAGCCTTACCTCATTTACCAAGCTCTGGAGAAACTGCACTTGCAGAGTGCAACTGCATTTTGCAAAGTGCACTGTCTATTTGTCTTCAGTAAATCAACCCCGGTGTCTCCTAATGGTGGTGCAATCCACAGTGGAGTGCAACCACTAGAAGCTTGGCAGTTCCCCGTAGAAAAGAACAGCAAAAGCCAAAAAGGTGGGGACATGCGATTTTTGATGATTTCCTTGTCCTACCTATTATTCTGAGAATCCCTCATTTTTTTCTTCATCATTTCTTCAGGATCACAACGCCATTCTTCTTGCTGTTCAGAGGACAGAGACCATGCCAGGAATGGACATCATTCTCTTTCAAGGGATTTTCACAGTTTTAGGAAGCATTCAAGGGAGCGTTATCCATGCTGTAGCTTGGGGTACCATATTTCCCCTTCAGGATTTTCAGAGATATATCATCGTTAGCCTAGACGATGATGTGTTGGGCATGCCCAAGTCCAGTGCTTCCAGGTAAAATGGCCAGTGATGCCTACTTAAAGAAGTCTACCAGAGATAGAGAAACTGACTGCAAAGAAATGGTGTCAATTATGAAACAGGCCTTACAGGATAGGATATCGATAAAATCAATAGCGGATCAGATTCAGCTACCACCCCAACCTCCTGCCTGCTATATGGTGGGTCCTCAGTTAAAAACCAGGGGGTCAAAATGCACTGGGGGTGGAAAAGTCCTCATCTTCAGGCAAGTCCTCTTCAGAGGAAGAGGAGAGCTATTTTGATAGGTTTGGCTTTGCCCTGGTCCAACCTTTCCTTAAAGAAATTAGGGAATCTCTGGGAAGATCTTGCAGAATAACTGTACAGGAAGCAGAGGAAAAACTTTAAACACATTAACAAAGCGGGCCTAAATTTTCCTTTCATGGAAGAAATTTAAGACATCAATGACCCATCATTGGTGTCAGTGAATGGAATAGTGACCCATCATTGGTGTCAGTGGAAGGAGCACCAGGGTACCCTGGTTCCTGGAAACAGGCGGACAAAAAGTTTTCTTTAAGAACTACTTTTCAAACTTTTATCCTTTCAGAAAACAAGATTTCAAGATTCTGGATGAGCTGCCGGCAGTGTACGGGGCCTTGATGTTGTTGGTCCGTTATGCCTCTTTACTGTGACTTGTAAAGATGGTAGTGACATGTGCATCACTTTGACACACTGACAGAACTCTTCAGCATACATTGCCATAAACAAGAGCAAACCTTCTGCAACACTCACTCAGGTGCAAAATGGCAGCAAATAATTATTAAGCCACCTTCTCTTAAGCATCTCTTCTCCTTGGGAGCACCACAGTATTGGAACCCAATCTCCCTGTATACTAGTTTCTATAGCATTTGACTTCCTTCAAACCAAGATTAACCAGGTGCTTTCTGTAGTATACCATTCTTTTTTTTCTCTATGTCCCACTCTATAGCTTTATCCAGACAGGCACGCTCCTTGATGTTACCCTCACTCCCAGGTTTACTAGTACTCATGGCAGAGAACACTTAGTCTGGCCTAAAAGGCCTTTTACATCCTGGGCACAGTCCACTTCCGACTGTATTTCAGTCAGGGTGACTACAGCTTGTTCTTCTGGGTGTTGAACTACCTCATCTGGAATTTCAGCCTTGTGAAGGACCCTTAGCAGTAGTTGACCACATCCTCATGGCTGTGGGGTATCCTGTCTCTCTAGGGTCCTCCACACCTACCCGCTTGCCCGCCTGGCATTTATACAACCACTAACTCCAACTATTACATCACCAAAGGAAGACTTTGTCTAAACATGGGACCTAACACAAAATTATATAATTCCTTATTACCCCACTATTTTGGGACAGAGCCACATAGTTGCAGGCTAGCTAAATGCAACTGTTTACACTCCTACCCTACTACAGCAATGTTTGTTGTGCCACCCACTTTCAAAATTCAAAATTGTATGGCTGTGCTTATGGTGGCCTCCAGCGGTCTCTTGGGGTATGGCTATCCTACTGGAATACAAAAGCAAGTGTCATGTGTAGCACCCTCTACTTAGGTAGGTGCTAGAGTTAGGATTTTTTTGTGAGTGCTGGTAAATTTAGGCAGGCCTAGCTGCTAGGCCTGTTTGTTTTGATCTGTGTGGGCTGGGAGTGGCTCAGAGTAGGCTGGTGACTCACAACTTGGATTGAAAGGGGTAAGGCTTCCTTAAATACCTAGAGTCAGCCCAGCTGGGGAGTTGTTGCCGGGTGGAAGAACTGAGGATGGAGTGCTAGGCTGTCGCATCCTTTGAGGCCTCTCCCCAGTCTGGGGGGTGACCTTGGGCCTGGGACACGGGTGCAGGAAGGATCCCTTCAGGAACTCATAAAGGATCTGGACAGGAGGCACAGAGTGGAGTCAGAGAGGACAGCAGGATCTAGTGCTTCCGGGCAAGTCTTCAGGAGGGAACCACCGCTGTGTGTGTGCAGCCAGGAGTGCTGGTGAGTGACATGTGCTATCGGGAGTACTAGAGAGGCATGCCAGAGAGGACTGAGAGGCAACAGTCAGAGCTGGAGCCAGTGAGGATTGCAATGTCACGGGTAGTGGAGCCGGGCAGCTGCAGCCAGGAGGGCCGGCAGGGCCTGAAGAGGGATTGCTGGGAGCAGTAGTCCCCCATAGGACAGCTAGCACTAAAGACTTTCTATTTTTTGCTACACAAAAAGGGACCCGTGGTCCCTGCCTACAAATGGTAACTTCTAGGGCCTGACAGAGTCAGTGTTGGGCCTAACCATGTGCTAGCTGTGCCTGGAGTCAAGTGTTGTGCAGGTAAGAGGGAGTGATAGTCTGCAAGCAAGTGTTGTGCAGGAGGAGTTTGAAGAAATTTTGTGTACAAGGAGTGTACATAGTTCTCTCCCAAATTGACTGTTCTATAATTCTGCTGGGAATCCCATATACTCCCATCCCTATGCAAGTTCAAATCCCTCAATAAAAATACAAAAACAAACATATGGACTGTTCATTGATGCAAGGTGAAAGTGAATGCCAGGCTGGGCAGGGCGACAGGTGGACCACAACTTTCAGCATCCCTTACGGGCATGCAAAATATGAAGGAAGCATTTCATTTAATAGAGTATAAAGGTAACCATTTATAATCTCTTTAAAATTTCTTCATTGTTGAGTTTACAGAGTAAAAAGGTAACCATAACCTCTTTAAAGTTTCTTCATTGTTATTCTGACAGCAATGCTAGAGCAGCTAGTATTTCAGGCAATAGGAGACCCATAGTGTATGATATTTATTCTGTGCACACCTAAGCTTAGTGTTCGAATGGTAATATAAAGTACACAGATTAAAAACATTGAAAAGGACTGGCTATTCTTGTATTTCCTTTCAGTGTCTCCATGTATAATTTTGCTATTAAATTTTTCTGGAAATACTGCAAAATGCATTCATTTTCTCCTATTCAGCAATTTCCCTGCACAAAATAACATTTTTACATAAATGGTTACGTTGTCTGTAAATGTCTTGTTACGGGAAGAGTTTTAAAGCTAATGAAAGCATTCAACCATTTTACTCTTGTAACTAAAATAATTAGGCCACAAGAAGTTTCATCCAATCCCAATACAGGTAATAAGCTTTATAAATCAATTGACTATAACATAAATGTTAAATTTGCGTTGATTTTACTGATTTACTTACTACCAGACAAATTATAGTGAGGGGGATAGAAGGAAACAATAAGTGCTCCACACAATCGTTACAAGTACATTCTGTTATGAAAACAGAAGTTTGCATGTCTATCACAGTTCATAAATAAAAAGGGATGTATCTGTTATTTTAGGGTAGTGGGCATAGCCATGCAAAGCATTCCTTATTTGCCTCACAGGCCAACTGTACACCCAGAACCATTTACAGTACAGATACAGACTTATATCACAGCCCCATTTATTCCAAACTGTATCTGTTTCAGGCTTGTTGGCCATTATCACAATAATATATCAGGATATTGGTATATAGCAAGCAGCAGTGTAGCTCATGACTTATTCTTTTTCGGACTTATTTGGACTTTTGGACTGAATTGTTTGATTTTGGTGACTGGAATCTCAGCCCAGTAGTTTCTGATGCTGATCCTAGTATACTATAGCCAAAATGTTCTGCAGTATATTTGAAGCTGTTAACACAGTGATAGGGGTTCAAGTTAAAGCGTTTGTTACCACAACATTCCATATTCCTGATATGTGCCTGCTGTACCATGTACTTGTATGAGAAAGTATCCTGTTCTCTTTGTTTTGCTTCCTTTATGTGAAACCCCTGGTATTCCTGCTAGTCCCCTTGCTTTCCTATTAAAAACTGACCACACTAAGCAGGAGAACACACCGTGGTCAGGCATGTACTGGTCATCGGGACTACTGGGAGTTTCCCGGTAGGCTGATGGCTCTGTGGGCCAGTTTCAGTGACAGCCTGTCGAAATAATGGCTGCGCGGCTCGCACAGCAATTAATTTGAGCACCACTGTACTGCCTATAAGTTAGAAGGTTGGCCGGAGGCCAGCCTAGATTTGTAGGAGGAGTCTGGGGGTATATATCTCTCCTGCCCTGTTGAATCCAGCATCGGTTCGGCTTCCATGGACGTCTGTGTGAAGCGTCCAGTGATTCGTCACTTCCAGTTTCCGTACAGGGAACTCTGTGGCATCCTGTAGCAGGTAGGGTGGCTGCTTCACCCTCCCTTGGCAGGCGCTCAGTGGGAGGTAGGTGAGGGGCCAGTCAGCCTGTGGGGGGGGGGGATGTGGAGACTTAACGCGCAGCTACTGCGGCCATTTATGGGACATTTCACATTGCAATCTGTGGGGGTGTTCCAGACTGCACAGGGGATCTGGAGGATGTAGCAGGCCCCCAGGCAGGGGGGTAGCCTGGTCCAGCTGGTGGTTTTCTCTGCCGCCAGCACAGATGCTGTGCACCCTGCGCTGTACTAGGCGCATGATGGGGGTTGCAGCAGCTTCAGGGGTGGAAACAGCAAGTTGGGGTCACTGCGACTCAATGCAGTTGGGGCTCTGTTCTGTCAGGTGCTGTGGAACTAGGAGCATCAGTTCATATAAAAAAAAAGAAAGAAAAAAAAGCTGGGCTGGAACTTGTAGTTGGCATGGCTGCACAAATCCTCATCCATCATTTGCAGGTCCATGTTTATCAGCCTCATGGTGAGTGAGGGGTTAGAGTATATTTTCAGTTAACACATTTTAATAAAGAAAAATAAATGTTGTAAAACTTGGAGGACAGATATGTGTTCTTTCCTATGTCCAATAGTGGAATGTTTTTACTTATGTTTTTGCGCAATTGTGTATAGTTTATATACTGTTTTTGTGCGTGTTTGTAAAATTAAAGTAGGCCAGTCTGTATGGAGTCCAGGGCCAAATTTTTGTCCCAGTCCAGCCCTGACCGTTGTTAGTTCTCTAGCTATGTTGGGAACTCAGTGTACTCTCCTCCAATGATCAAACTTGTTCTGACATGCCCCTGCTAAAAAGCCATTCACTGGGAAGCTCAGTGTGCTGCTGCTGCTTCTCCTGCCCTCAGCTCTTATGCAGCTGAGAACAGAGGGAACGTGATCACTTATAAAAAAAGGGAAAAAGGGTATTTATAATGTATTTTTATATCTACACAAAAAATGTTTTGCCTTTCATTTCTATTTTAAACTGAATGGGTTGTTTTACAAGGTGATTGTTTACAATCACTTTAGGTTTAGGGCTAGCATTAGAAATTAAAGGAAACCTTTTCTAAAAGTAGTTCCTATCTTTTTTCCGATAATGATAGTTACAGGGCTCTGATACTGGCCTGCTGAAAGGATGCTGATGCATACTTACACCCTGAAGATACATCACCAAGCAGCCTGTGTTCACAGGAAAATGCTTCAAAGGATCAAGAGCACCAGTCTTTACAGCATTCAGGATTGTTCACAGCTGACACTGGAGAAAAGGACCCTGATCATCATGTGACCAGCCAGAAGACACCTGGAATTTAGCTATGTATACCAAAAAATATTTTACTCTGCAATTGGGATTATATCCAAGTCAAGAGAACAGTAACAAGACTTATAGCAGGCTATAAAAACTCTGTCCCTTTAACTACTCTCCTGTCAATACAGAAGGGAACATTCTGCTTTTTGTGTAGGTACCAAATGTAAAGAGCTTGAAGTTAAATTATGCTTCTGTCTGAATTTACCTTGAGGAAATGTTATTCTGTTATCTTCCATAAGATTTGCTCACCCGTGGTTGGCCTAAGAGCTTGTTTTTTGTGACTTTTGATAAAAGTCTATCAATGGTATCAATTTTCAGTAATGTTTGCTATAAACCAGCTTGATTTCCTGCTGCTTACAATTTGAAAATTAGATATAATAAGCATCATTTGATGTTTTTAAGGGTCAAGATAGATTTCTTTCTGCTTCCACATGGATTCGAGACGTGTAACTGAAATATTAGCACAAAACTGAAGCCTTTTACAATATCACATTATTCAGTTATATATAAAAAAAAAAACAAGACAACATGCTTTGAAGTAGGATGGATATTGTAGTGGAGAACCAAAATATTGCACTGGAGTGCCATATGACTTACTAAAAGTATGCAGCATTGCATACTGGCTGCCTTAGGCAATAAGTTGCTTTTTAGAGCCTATAAACAAAGTTCTGTTAAATTTTGGTTCTGCTAAAAGCAGAATAAAACATTGACATCCCTGGAAATGTAAAGTGTCATTAAACCCTGACTATTAAAAACTCTCATTACATGCTTTGTACCAGAGTGTGCATACTCACAAAAACACTAAAGCATTTGTTTTGTGTAGAGTGAAATATACCTGGTTGATCCTGCCTTCAGCTGTCTCTCCCATCTTCTCTGTGACCCCAGTGCAGCCTGAGATTTGGTAGAGCAGCTGGTGTGTTCTACGGAGCATGCTCAATTTCAGTTCCCTTCTAAACTCTTCATTTCCTCCTTTTTCTTATCTGTGCAGTCCATGTGACTATAGAGTCACACATGTGGGTGTATACACAGTGGTAAATGACACTCCCCTCCCTCCCGCCTCCTCCATGTCCTCCTATTGCTAAACCCTATGGGGGTAGAATATAGTATACTGAATGATTACATTTATTAAAACCGCACAAAAAAAGCTTAGTTTTAATATAAATCAGTATTAAACATGTCAAATGTAATTGCTAATACCTGTAAAGTAAAAAAAAGAGCCTTGGATGCAGATGCCATCTGAGCAAAGTGAAAGCTAGTGCCAGTCATCTCTGACACTGCTTACACCATGATAATGCACAACAAAATACATATTTAATGTTCAATAAGGTTTAGAGGGAGCTGTAAAACTGTTATTTGATATTTATAATCTAATTTGAATTGTTCTTTTGAAACAGTTTTTTTAGTCATGTGACTGGCAGAGCATCAATTGGAGCTGACTAATCACAGACTCACACTGTAAAGAGCATACATCAGCAGAGTAATAGAAGCCTTTCCCAAAGATCTTTCCCTACAGATGCCAAACAACAGGGAGAGATCATGTGGCCACAATACAGCACTGCAAGAATAAGGTACTTAGAGCAGTGTTTCTCAACTCCAGTCCTCAAGGCGCCCCAACAGGACATGTTTTCAGGCTCTCCATTGTTTTGCACAGGTGATTTGATCAGTTTCACTGCCTTAGTAATTACCACAGCTGTTTCATCTGAGGGAAATCCCTAAAACATGACCTGTTGGGGCGCCTTGAGGACTGGAGTTGAGAAACACTGACTTAGAGGATTTAAAAAAACAAAATACAGTGGCATGATATATATGATTTATGTGAATATGTCAATTAACACTACTACTTTTTCAGCTTTCACTCCTGTTTATCCCATATGTACCAGCACTTTTTACATTTCTGCTACAGACTTATTGATGTGGGGAAAACTTTGTTAAGGTAACACAGATTAGTGAGACACTGAGGAAAATAAAAAAGAAAAAGTTTGCATATTACTGGTTAAAAAACATAAATAAATAAATCAGCAGAAAAAAATAGCTAAGTGGCGAAGGGCAGGAAGTTAAAGTGTTTGCAACCCTAAAAAAAAAAAAAAAAAAAAAGGATCCTGTTCCTTTTAAGCATGTTATACAGCACAGTGCTTGTGCTGTGTAATTTGGCCCCTTGTAACACCTGAAATACCAAGCTGATCCTGCCTAAATCTGCTCTCCTCTCGATTCTGCCTGATTCTGCTCTCCTCTCTGTAAACTGACCACAGATTATCATGGCTGCCGAGTTCTGAGACCGTGGTCAGTTTACATGCCTCCATCATCCGCAGCTCTCCTCTGTTCTCCTCTCCCGTCCGCCTGTCAGCTTCTGTGTCTGTGAGAAGTCTCCGCCCCCCCTCCTGCTGATATTTGTTATACAGTGCATATATTAAAAAACTGTCACTACCAGCCCCGCCAACGAAGCCTGTAAATACCATTTTTCTGAGCTCTTCAGGCCGGTCACCTGACTCCTGGCTGTCTCCTCACTGATTCCAGGGGCTCATACTCTAGCCTGTTCATCGCAGTAGGAGAGCAGCCGGGAGTCATGTGACCGGCCTGAAGACATCTGAAAAAACAGTATTTAGAGACTTCGATTTTCACAAATATTTGCACTGGCTGTTATGGCTACATAAATGAGGGTCTGGCAGTAACATTTTTTAGAAGAGTTCCAAACCCTTTAACTATGGCTAATAAGGCTTAACTAAGCTTAACTAATAGGAGGTTCACTAGGAACACATTAACTGATGTCATATACAGGTCATAGGTCACCCCTTTGAGCTGCACTTTGATCTGAAATAGAGTAAATAGGATGTAACAATAAAGTTGTTACATCATATTTCCCAATTAAACAGTTGTGGAGCAGCTGCAGTTCCCACTGTATTACAGAGCAGAAGCAGCCTGAGGAGTGGTGGGGAAGGAAGAAGAATGGGGCATACAGTGTACGTCCAAAGTGTCTCATTAAAGTTTCATAGGAAGTGCACCATATGCCCAAAATCCTCAACAATTTAGGATGCGCCTTAAATAATATTTCAGCTGCCTACCTGAAATGTTGATTCCCTGCCTGTTATGGTGATGCTTTTGCTAGAACAAGTAAAGGAATATAAATGTTTCTCTGAGGTTTGTTGCTGCATGCTTGTTTTAGCTCAGTGACTCAGAAAGTATTGAGACCAGGCAACAAGTATATTCACAAGGAGGCAATCACACCCCCTGTTATATGTTTTATTTTACTCATGACTGGTGTGCTATTATAAATCCTTTAAATGCGGACCACGATGATAAGAAGTAAGTGAGAAGCAGACACTTTGGCTGCTCACGTAAATGCAGCTGAAATGCAGGTGCCTATGTTTTACATAAAGTCTGACCCCTAGTCCTAGAATTAAGTAGTAACTGGTGGCTGGTTGAAGTAGTCAACTAGTATATCTACTGTACAAGAACTCAATCCTCGCTGCAGTCAGTAGGTCAGTTGAGGTAGCCAATCAGTGCTTCTTCCAGATACCTCTCTAAAGCCAGACTCACAAGGAGCAACATGAAGGGGCTTTAACTTCTTAATATTTAAAAGTTATTGAAACATTTGTGCTTTAACCAACATTACAAGAAGCCAGATAAAGTAAGATTTGCAAACTTGTAGCCAGTGTAATATTTCTAAACTACCATTTGCATCCAAAAGCTGAAACCTTCAGGTAGGTACCTACACATATGTTCAGTTTTTTCTTGCAAGCCCAGGAAGCCTAAAAATGTAGGGAGCTCATCAATACAGACAGAATTTGATGCTTTGCTCTGCCCTCTAGTTCACTTCACTTTTAGATAATGGGGTTGGCCGTCAGAGAGATAGGCCTACAATTAGGCAAGCAGGAGGCAAAACCAGGTGTTGACTTCCTAGCTAAGGCTGATGTTTGAAAAAAAATGTGTGCCACTTTTCATGACCCCAAGGTCCTAAAGAAAAATAAACCTGGGGCTATGTTCAGGCAACGTGCTTTGACATGCAAGTTCCAGTTAAGTAATATCAGCATGGCTACAGGTACATTTTAACTAAAAAAATAATACCATTACATAGTCTATAAACCAGATTTTGAAGTGTAATTCTTTTTCTCAGGCAATGATCTGAATGCAATAGCTCTTGTTCTTGAAAGATTTCTGTATCCTAATTAAACTATCCAGCCATGAAAAAAGACATTCCACAAGTTTTACGTACTGCTATTTTAAAGTCATGTAACTGTTTGCCTTGGTCTAAATTTACTTTGATCTTTATGCATGCAAAGTTATAACAATGCATTTAGTTAACGAATGCCTTTATGTGTAACAATTCTGCTTACAGCTTGTGTAACCTGCTAGATAAACTGCAAAACACATTCAACTAATTGCTCCTCCTTCAGAAATACCGTATTTATCGGCGTATAACACGCACCGGCGTATAACACGCACCCCAATTTAGGAGGGAATTTTAAGGAAAAAAAAACTTTTAGGAGGGAAGTTGAAGGGAAAAAAACTTACATTTAAATGCCCATCATTGCAGCCTTCTCAGTGCAGCCTTGCCCCAGTGCAGCCATGTCAGTGCAGCCTTTCCCAGTGCAGCCTTTCCCAGTGCAGCCTTCTCCAGTGCAGCCTTGTCAGTGCAGCCTTCCCCAGTGCAGCCTTCTCAGTGCAGCCTTGCCCCAGTGCAGCCATGTCAGTGCAGCCATGTCAGTGCAGCCTTTCCCAGTGCAGCCTTTCCCAGTGCAGCCTTCTCCAGTGCAGCCTTGTCAGTGCAGCCTTCCCCAGTGCAGCCTTGTCAGTGCAGCCTTCCCCAGTGCAGCCTTGCCCCAGTGCAGCCTTCGATCCTCTATCCCTGCCATCCTGGGCTTTAAAATCGCCGACCATGATTTGAAAATGGCGCCGCCGGTGCCGAAATACACAGAGCCGGTCCCGGCTCTCGTTCACTTTCGGCTCCACTCGTAGTAATAAATTCTACACAGATTGTGCCTTAAAGTAAATCTCCCAAGAGAGAAACAAGGGGGCTGACATTATTGAAATTGAAGTTGAAATTCTAGCTGCTGGCTGTCAAGTTAATCATTTTGCCTCAATACTTAGAATTGTATTATGCAGATAAGAACTTCTCTAATGTTCTTTCTCTTTGACCTTCATACCTGTTCCTAGGTCAGTATCTCAAAAAGTAGTAAAGCAAGTCAGCACAAAAGCCAAACAGATAGCATTTTCAGAAGGTTGAATTGGCAGACTCCATAATTCTGTTTATTTTAAATGGAGAGTAATAAAGCATGTGTTTGCAGACATATTTGTTCAATAATGACACTCAAGTTTCCCTTTGATTTATTTACATACAGAAGCCTGCAGGGATATTTCTGTGTAGGAAGTAGAGATGTAAAATTAGGTGTGGTGGGTCACCGTGATTGATATTGGATTTACTTTGGGGAGACATTGTTAATTTAGTTTTTTTTTTTTTTTCAACAATGGACTTTTTTCATGGTGAGGTTGTTTTTTGTCACTATTTACATTTTTTGCTAATGAGTAACATAGGGTACTATGTACCTCTTACTTACCCAGGAAAAAGAACTTAGAAATAGATGAGGGTGCGCTTCCCTACGCACCAAAAGGGCACTTAACTAAAACGTAAACTTTATTGTAAATCATAAAAGGCATGTAAATAATCATAACAAGTATACCTATAGGATGAGGTCAATGCCATTATATATGAACCAACGTTCTATCTCTATGTGGTAATACTAACATCTACCAAGTTTAATTGGAGAAACTTCTCCTTATATATACCTATAGACAATATGATGGTTATAATCTCCTTTCACATTTATATCTGTCTCACCTCCCATTTATTGGCCAAGGAAAAAGGTGAAATTCTGGGGCTCCCTTATTTCTAAGGGGGGCTTTCAGATTTCAGTAGCCCCCCCCAAAGACCCCTACATACCTTTTGAGGGACAGGATGTGTGGGCTTTGAAGGTACCCTCCCAATCTTGGTATTTGCTTTACACTTTGTGCTGACCTCTTAATAGAAAAAAAATAATGAAAGACCATTATCCAAGCATGCAGCCTGGGTTGCCAGGTAATGGGGTGGATGGGGAGAAAAGGGGTAGCAAGAAGCAAGTCAGGTCGTTAAATAGATTTGGTTTCTTCACCCTGAATAAATACGTTTTTAAATCCTGGTGCCTCTTGATGATTTATTTTTTTGTTGGATATTTTCAAGACAAGCTTTTAGGGGTCCACCCCCTTCCAAAGTCCGAGCAGTATTGACTCACAAAGCTTTAGCAAAATGTCAAGAAGAAACCAATTATCTCTGTAAAAAAAAGAAAGTAATGAAAGTAAGAAAGTTGGTCAGAAAAATAGTAAAGAGGGGGACTGTGGCACGGAAGGGAGGAGGGAGAGCCACAGAGGTGAAAATAGTCATGCAACTATCTCAGAATTATCATTTGTAGTTCAAAGGTAATCTCCATTAAGAACCAACACATTTGTGTCATCCATAGAATAATCTGGTTGTGTATCCCACAGGTGTGCAGTAATATTTTTTTATCCTTCCTTCCGTTCTTTTTTGGTGTGTCTATTTAGATTAAAGTGGATGTAAAACCAAAATTATTATTATTTTTTTTTATCATACTGTAGAGTATGGGATTTCCTATCATTTGAGCCCAGTCTTGCCAGTTAATCTATTTCTGAGCAATCCTTTTTTATTGTTCAGTGAGATGAATCTTGACAAACTGAGAAAAACTTTGTCAAATCCTCCCCCTTGCTGTGAGTGACAGGTTATTTACATATCTCTTGCAGCCAACCTAAGACACATGCAGTATTTTTAATTCCCTCCCACTCCTTTCTTCTGCAGCACTGCAAGGATTGGCTGTTCCACACCTCAGCATGATTGGGCATGCTGAAGTCATGTGGTTACTTTCCTGTCTTTTCACTGGCTGTTAGAGATCATAGCAGAAGTTCAGTGTAAGAAATACACAGGAGAAAATGCATATTGACAAGGGGAGTGTAGAGGTGGGCGGGGAGCCTACTGACATCACGACTCCACCCACCGAGCTGAAGACAACAGACCCACCCACAGAATATGCAGTTTTTCAGGTCTAATAACAGACAGAGGGGAGACATCTGGCAGGTAAAGATACATGCAGGAGGCATGTATATCCTTATAGAAAACCCCTATGGCAGTAGTTTAGAAAGGATGACATTGGGTTTACATCCACTTTAATTCATTTTTGTAATTTCTGTTTCACCAATGTAACATCCCTGGTTTCACTTGTTACATTTGTAGGAAGTACTCCACATTAATGGAGGTGCAGCTTTATGATCCTGTAATACTGAAGGTTATTTTGTGTGTGTGTGTGTGTGTCACTTTTGTTTTAATGGACTGATCTGGCTATATTGTTTATTTTGTTTTTTCTACTTTTTACTAGTTTTGTGTACTAGTTTTTTTTCCCTTTAATCAGGAAGACATTTTCTGCTGAATGTCAGGAGAGCGTAACGTTCCTGTTCCTCATTCCAGCATCCTGGTTTTGGCTGTGGCATTCTCCTTGTCTGTCTGTCCACCTGCATGTGGTCAGATTCTGGGTGAAGACCAAACCTGATTTAAGCCATCCACGCAGTCTCATGCTTGTGATAATACTTGCTCCAAGCTCTCTGTCTGTCATGCAGGTAGGCCTGCTTGACTTATGGAAAAGGGGACTGCTATAGGTGAATAACAAAGAAGCCAGCTATAGTTTCTGGCCACCTGCATTAGGGGTAAGCATGACACTGACTAATTTATGTCTGAGGTTGGGTGGTTGTCTGAAGGTCAGCATTAAAGGTTGTTGGAAGATATCTTTTAGTGTTTCATCTTCTGTTTTGATGGGTTGCAGCTTTTTCATTGATTATATTTCGTATCCTTTCTAGTGCTGGATTGTATATGTTTACTAGAGGAACAAATTATATGTTTTTCCCATTTGTGTTGTAGGAGATTTTCTCTTTGGGCTTTAAAGGCAGCATGCATGCTTGTACTTCTTATGGAAGGATTCTGCTAGTGCTCTGAGATATTTATCTCTCGCTTCTGGTTCAGAACATACGATATGTGGTGTGCGGTGTTTACTAGTGGCCTTGCTGTGTTTGATGACTAATTTGGTGTGTTGGGGGTGGAAGCTGGGAATGTGAGGATAGCTGCCTTGGTCAGTGCATTGCTTGCATGTTGTAGAGTCAAATCAGAAGTATGTGGTATCTAGGAATTTCACAAATGTTCATGAATAGTGTTAGTTAGTGTAGTTTGAATTAGGGTGAAATGTAAATAGTTTAGCATATTGTAGTGCTGTGTTACACCCTATATCAGTACCCATGCACTGAATAAATAAATGTTATTATCAAAAGTTAAATAGTTGTGTCTTAGAATGAATTCAATGTGCAGTACTAAACCCCACAGGGGCTGCTGGATATAACCCTGTTCAGAGGCTGCCAGGCCCACATATCAGCTCCAGAGCACAATAACAAACACAGGCTCAATCTAGGGGTGTCTTTTTGAAGTTTTATTGCAAATATTTGAACACAAGCGGGTAGAAGGATGAGGGTGTAGTATATTCCAAAACCCTAGAGGAACTAGAGGACAGAATCAAAAATTCTTATCATAATGCCCAGTTTGGTAGCCATGATGGTGCCACATCCCGGTAAGTAGATACAGAAAGAAGGTTTATGGAAGGGACTTTTGGAAAGGCACCACTAGGACAAATATATATAAAAAAATACAAATATAGTTTTTATTAAATACAATCTTAAGACAATAATAAAATTCATGCAACAGTGAATGCAAATTTTGCACAGAATAATAGGACTTTCTTCATAACAAGAAATGGGAATTTGTACCTGGGGGAGTGGAAATGTTTCTTTTTGCTTTCAGACAGTACATCTAGGTATTCCACATGTATCTTGACATGGTTAAGATACACAGATGATGTCTTTTTGATTTGGGAGGGTTCCCTTGAACTGTTGCAGGAATGTCTAGCAGCCATGAATGCAAATAACTACAACCTGACATTTACAATGTCTTACAATCGACAGAAGGTTACCTTTTTAGACCTGGAAATTGAGGTTAAAGATGATAGAACTCTTAGCAGTAATCTATGACTCAAGCTGACCACCGGCAATATTATTCTTCAAGCACAGAGCTTTCATCCCAAGCCTCTTGTGCAATCCACACCCTATTCGCAGTATTTGCACCTACAGCGCAATTGCTGGGATGAGGCCACAAGCTGCAGATATACTTAAATTACGCTTGCTGGAGAGAGGCTGCTCCAAATCTTGTCTACGAAGGGCATATAATCATGCAATTATGCGACCATGACCGCAATTGTTATTTCAGCCTTGTCCTCCCCAAAAGGAGGAAGCTACTTTACGTATTATAACTCATTGTGGGAAACATTCTGTTGTTCACAAATACACCCACAAGTATTGGCACTTGCTGACCTATGATCCAAAAATAGCCAAGATTGTTTCTCCGCATCCCCAAATTACCTTTAAGCGGGCCTCATCGCTTTGCGACAGGTTGGTCTCTGGCACCTTTACGGCTGGGACGGAACTGCCTGCCATGCATTCCATGGCAGGCACTTTTCCCTGTGGCTCATTCAACTATTGTAAATACATTTGTTCAAACCCAACTCCTCCCCTCCCTAATGGACATATATTTTGCCCTAAAAGATATATGGATTGTCAAACCACTGGTGTCATATACATCATGACCTGCCCTTGTGGCGCATTTTATATTGGCAAGACCATTCACGAGTTTTGGAGGAGAATTTATGATCATACCCATGCTGCAGAAATTGGGAATATTTAGTCCCCCATTGGTCATCACGTGGTCCACACGCATGACTACCATGTCCCTGAGCTCCAATTTTAGGCTCTGGAACGTGTGGATCCCAACATCAGAGGTGGTGACTGGAACAGGCGGGTCCTGCAGAGGGAGTCCTGCTGGATTTTTGGCCTGAAAGCCAATAGCCTTCTGGGACTCAATGAAGTTCTCAGCTATCACCCCTTTCTTCAAGGCTTTAGCTCTGGTAGAACAGAACATCTTATGTAATTAGATTATTGCACATTTATACACTGGTGCTTCATTATTAGGCTTTTCCATTGGGCCTGTTGTATGTATTGAGACATTTTCCTTTCTCTCCTTTTGCTTTGCCAGGCAGGCTTATTTTTTGAAAAAATTCTAAATAGTTCAATATTGGTAATTAGATGCGGTAATAAACAACTTTTTGATCTAATCTCTAATCTCCCCCCTCCCCTTTGTGTTCATTAGGTGTAGTTATTATCAATATTTCATTTATGTTTCAATAACACTAGTCCTTGCTGTAATTTTGCATCTATGTTATGCATTTAGGCAGTGTTAGCAACACTATAGTAATGGGTAATGCACTTTTGCTTTGGATTTAGGACGCATGCATGTGTTGGCTTTTGGGCTCTCCCTTACTGCCCCCCTGTAGGAATCCATTCCCAGCACAGGTGGCCCCCATACAGCCCATCTGGAACGGGGGCTTTCCCCTTATCCACTAGCCATTTCATCTGGTGCACTCCCCCCCCTTTCTTTTGGTATGGCCACTTAGTGGCCGTGGAGATGTTGTGCAGCCTCTGACCTCCAGTGACGCACCTCCCATGCGCCTCCTGGGTTCTGAGTCTGCGCAATATGTGCTGGCACCTCTGCACCTTTGATGCGCTCGTCGTGGATTAGTCGCCACCCATATTGATGGCTCTACTGTAACCGTTGACCGGGGATGACGTTACTGGCGGGAGATGGGGGACACCATGGCGGCTTTATTACATGCGACACACAGACACTGACAGGATTTGTTCCTGCTTTGAGTACCGCATTAGTCCAATTAGGTTGTTCACCACCTTGTTTGTGCAGCATGCAATTGAATGGGGATTACTTCTCATTGGTGCATTATACCGCTCCTCCCTTTTCATCATGCCTTATTAAGATGTTCAGGTCAGTTAGAGACAGATTGCTGAACCCTTCACTACGCTTGCAATCCAGGAGATTGTTTTTTTCTACTCCTTAGTAAGCCATTTATTCATTTTTCATTTGCTACTCCAATGTTTTTATGCTCATAGGTTTTTCATTTCATTTTCATAGGTTCATTTGCTCTTATTTTGGGTTAATAATACAGGTACTATAGACGTTCTTTGGAGTATATTTTTTGGCTATTCCACAAGTTGATACAATACTGTATCTGTGATAAGCATCAACAACTCTGCCAGAGAGGTTGTGAGGGGTTTCTCTCACAGCCATGTGCTTTTGATTCGTCTCCCCACACTATGCTGCACAATGGTGATAATATCCATTATCCACGTGATTACAGACACACCAATTTGAAATTTAACCACTTCCGGACCGGCTCACGCTGATATACGTCGGCACTTTAAAGGGGGGTAGCGTTGTTATGGCAGCAGCTAGCTAGCTACCATAACCCCGGTATCCTCTTCTTCAGTGAGCAGTCCGGTTTCAGACAAAAGTGGTCTCTGCAGCAGACTGGCCGCAAAATCACTTTTATCAGGCCCCCTCTTCCCACTGCTCTCCGGTGCCCTTACCGGAGCCATCAGTAGTGTCGGGGGCGATCGGGTCCTCTTCCTGGCTTGGTATTGAGCTGAGTGAGAGGAAGATGGCCCACATATGAAAACGGTGTATAAACCACACATGTGAGGTATAATTCTAGCTCTAGACCTCCTGTGTAACTCAAAACATGCAACTTATAGAATTTTTTAAATGTCGCCTATGGAGATTTTTAAGGGTAAAAGTTTATCGCCATTCCACGAGCAGGCGCAATTTTTGAAGCGTGACATGTTGGGTATCAATTTACTCAGCGTAACATTATCTTTCACAAAGTAAAAAAAATTGGGCTAACTTTACTGTAGTCTTATTTTTTAATTCAAAAACGTGTATTTTTTCCAAAAAGATGCGCTTGTAAGACCGCTACGCAAATACGATGTGACAGAGAGTATTGCAACGACAGTCATTTTATTCTCTAGGGTGTTCGAAAAAAATATATAATGTTTGGGGGTTCTAAGTAATTTTCTAGCAAAAAAAAAAAATTTTAATCTCAGAAAGAGGCTTAAGAGGCTTAAGTGGTTTAGTAAGTACCTTCAGCTTCTTTTGCTATGTTTTGCTCATATGCATTGGATGCACAGTACCTCCAGTCTATACAACTCTATTTGTTCATTGAGCCCTTATTATTCATCAGGTTTATGTCCTTTGAATTGTTTTCTACCTGTGGAGGCTTTGGAGGGGCCCTGGTGCTCTTGCATGCATGCAATCTGTAGCATATGTAGTAAGTTGCCTTACTTGATATGTTTTCCTATATACATGTTATGTGCATTTATGTGTTTATGACACTTATTACTGTTTATATTTTTAGACAGTTGTCCAAGTTGTTGCTCTTGAGAACCCCCAGACGAAGCCCCCTGAGTCGAAACGCGTAGGGGCACCCACAATTCTTTGTGGAATCTAGAGCCATTTCTTGTTATGAAGAAAGTCCTATTATTCTTTGCAAAATTTGCATTCACTGTTGCATGTATTTTATTATTATTGGTTTATTATCACTGTTTGGTTGCTTGGTTTGTTCACTCTGTTTGTATTGGTGGTGTGTTCACATGTATATGCATTTACCTTAATAAACTTACTGTCACCTATTTATGTCTGGTTCACTCTGTTGCAGTCACACAGTTCTGGTCACATCTGGTTTATGACACCTTAGCCAAACCGTCTGGGCACCCCTCCAGGGAGTGGCTGAGATCAGATAAATGTTCATAACCCAGTGGCTGATCCTCCTACTCTATTTCTGGAAGCTCCTTCAAGAGGCAGGCAGGAGAAATCAACCATCAGAATTAGTAACATTTGACCAGGCGTAAAAAAAAAAAATTGCTGCTCAGTTGGTTACAGCAGAGCCAAAAACTACTATTATCCAGCCTAGGGCAAGGGCGCTACCTATGTAACATCCTTAGCACTGTTTGTGGTATGGTGAATAGAGAGATTCTACTTCCATAGTCATTAGAAGTGTGTTTGGTGGTAATTGCTGCAGTATTTCCAACTAATTGCGTTAGCAAATTTTATACAAGGCCTGAGATTTGTTCAGTGAATGTATTCACACCTGCTATTATGGGTATGCCTAGATTTCCTGGCTTGTGGATCTTGGGCAGTATATATAATATATATAGAAGTTCCCAGTTTCTGGATTATCTGGAATTGCTCTATTCAGTTATGAATGGGGGTGGGTTTGTAGTATTTTAATTAGGCCTTTAAGTTGTTAAGTAAAATCATGGGTTGGATCATATTCCAGTTTTTTATATTAGGTATCATCTATAAGCTGCCTTTTGATCTCTAGCATATACGTATATGTTAGTGTTTATCACTACTATCACACCCTTTTTATCTGCTGGTTTAATGATTCTGGCCTGCTTGTTGCGCAATTCCTTTTGCTCCATTGGTGAAAGATTGTATAGAATTTTGTTTTGCTGGGTGGATATCAGGGATATAATTTGCAGTATGAAGCTGTTAATATATGTTTCTAGTTTAGGCTTACCACCTACTAATGTAAAGTGTAAGGTTGCTGCTTTGTTTAATTTTGTCACATTCTATTACCACAGGATTGTCTTTGTTTCTGTGAAAAAATTCCTTTGGCCTCAGTCACCTGAATACATTTTCCACATCTGAGAATAAGTGTAACCTGAACTGTAGCTGATAACTACTACTTCTTCCTTTGTTACTTCTGTATTATACTTCTGCAGTTTTGACGGGGTTAAAGGGAATATTCAATAATGCAGAAGTGCAACAGCCATCTTCAAAGAGACCACTTTGCAATGCTTATCTATGGAGTGTCCATTGCAGGGGGCAGCCACCTTGAGTGGGCCTGATTCAGTCCTAGAGGATGTTGATTCTCTGATGAAACAAAGCAAGGAGAAGGGGATCTGCAAACTGAGGAGAGAGGGGAGAATGGGCTGGAAGCAAGCAGGTGTGTGGGGAAAGAGATTGAGCTGCTGCTGCTGGATGAATGGATTCCTAAAATTGCTGACCGCAATCAGGTGAGAACTCAGAGAAGTAAAGAGACTGGGAATCTTCTCCCTCGGAGGGGTTGATTTGGATGCCTGGTAAAAACAGACTGTACTAGAGAGCAGTCCCACCACTTGTAAGGAAGGAAAAGAGGAATTGTCTCAGCAGGATTGAAAGAGAGACATACCAGCAACTTTCATCCCTGTCTTACCTGAACTTGACTTTTACTGAATCAGAGCATGTATCCAGAGACCCAGATAGGGTGCACTGGGTCTGATAAAAGACTAACATCATACAAGTTAATCTGTTGTGTGCTTGAAACTGTTGTGCTTTTTTCAAGTGCCCCCAACTTTGACCGGCCAATATTTTCTTTCATCCCTCACTGGCCAGTGGAAAAAATCTGGGACTGTTTTAGCAGGTTGGGACTGTCTTTATATGTATACAGTATGTAACAGTATGTATACTGTTGCTAGGTAAATGCAGAAATAGAGTTCAGTCCTAATTATTACTGTTAGTCAGAATATTGCAGGTGTTTAACCACAATACAATTCAGCAGCTTCTCTGGGGGTAGCATCACAACAAGTGGGGGCTCATCTGAGGATTTGAATTTAGGACTGAGAAAAAAAGTGATGAACCTCCTCCACCAGCCAAACTACACAATGGACCTCAACAGGTTTGGGCTTTCTGTGGTTATGGGCCTCACTGTTTTCACCTGAACAGATAAACAGATCCAGTGAGTGCTATCGACATCAGTATCTAGCCTGAAAACATTTGTTTTGAAAGTAGACCAGGCAGCCTCTTGCACTTATGCTTTATTAAAATGGAGGAAATGAATTCTGACTGGCTTTCAAGGGGATAGCGTATAGCTACCTTGGGATCTTGAAGCTCAACTTACAAAGCAAGTATGCTGAACAGACACCCAGAAAAAAAAAACGGCTCCATTGAGTCAGAATCAGGAATACCAACTACTGCTCTGACCCCATCCTCAGGGTTCCCCGCCTCATTCTTTACTGATATAGGAAGGCTAGTAGAAACCCTAGTTCAGAACTCAGCGGCATCCAACAATTATAGTTATTACAAGTTTAGGGTCTAATCTGGAAAAGTCCCAGTGCCATCAGGGTCAGAAGATTTTGAGATCTGGATAGATAAAGGCCCAGGCTTTGTAAGAGTGGGAAGTTGCTGACACAAGAGACAGAAGATAATCGGGAGTCTGAGAACTCCTGCTTCTGACATCGTCCGGGACTTAAAAAAATGACAAGCCAAGCTACACTGCTACTGAGTGTCTATAAACTTTGTGAGAAATTTACAGGAGAGTGGAAGACTACTCTGACCTGGTTTACATGTTCTCACACATCTATCAAAATGAGCGACAAGAGTTGTTTGCCTATGTTATGTGGCTGGACAAGATTCTACACACCAGACAACAGATCAATCTGAAAGTCAGGACAGGGACAAGCAACCGGGTACCCAACTAAGTCAGCCTGCTCTGTTTCCAATATAAAACAAAAGAAGGGTAAGGCCCAAACCTTTCTGTCAGGCCTCATCTATCTGCCCCTGTGGAAGTTCTAGAGATCCTAAAGATCTGGCGTATAGGGACTAAGCAGCTCCCCTATGATGGGTACCTCCCAGTCAAGTTTGAATTCAGTCCTCCAATGGTAGGGTGACCAGAGACTACTGATACCTTCTCCATGCCCTCCTGGGTCTAATTGGAGTTCCATGACAGTGGGGACAAACACTGACCTGGTCCAATGTTTGCTCACTCACTTTGTTTCAGAGAGTGATGCCATCCCTGAAAGAGTACATCTCATGTTGCAGTCAGTGTAGAAGCATTTGGTTTAAGAGCAGAAGACCCCAGCTGAAGGAATGAGAGAGCTATGGAAGCTGGACAGGACAGAAAAGGTCTTGCAGCCAGGTGCTTGTGGGCTTCAGTCAAACTTAATTGAGATCAACCCGGTCCATACATTATTCTTGAGGGTGAGTCACAGAGTGGAGATTCGGGTTTGGAATTGATCCCAGAAGTAATTTTGATGGAGGCTATACATAGAACCCATGGGAAAGTTCCTGTCAGTGTACAGAATATTATTGATTCTCCAGTAAAGCTTAGGGCTAGAAAGATGATAGGACAAATGATCCCAGTTACAACCCTTATACCACAAGACTTAGTGGGGGGAGCTACAGAAGAGTTATCAAAGGACCAGTTCTATCTAAAGAACTCCCCCATGATGCTTGAATGAAAATAACAGCCAAATCACAACTTCTAAACTGGCGTAAAACATTCCCAAAAAATAAATTTGACGCGGGGTGTTCTAAGAGAAATTAGCGCCACATTCATCTGCTAGAGGGCAAACCATTCTGAGAAACATCAGAGAACAGACTGCGTAGTTGAAGAGGATGGGAGTCATACAGGAATCCAAAAGTCCCTATGCTTCTCCCATTGTGATGGTGAGGAATAAAAATGCATCACTGAAAATATGTATTGACTATTGCACCCTCAACATAAGAAGCATCCCAGACCAGTATACAACTCCTCAAATAGAAGACACTCTGCAATATCTATTCAGAGCCAAATGGTTCAGTGTGTTTGACCTTAGACGTGGATACCATCATATACCCATGCACCTTGATGATCTGGAAAAGAAACTGGGGTTCTTTGAGTTTGTTGGATGCCACAAGGATGAATCCAAAGATAGATGGCAACTATTCCTTCCTGGGAAACATATAGGGACAGTGCTGAATCAGTTACATGATGAATAAGGACATTGGGACCTAACAGTATGTTCAAGTTAGTTAGAGATTGTTTCTACTGGCTGTATATGCAGACCAAAGTCAAGAGTTATCGTCACTCCTGTCTCTGCTGCATGCTGAGGAAGACTCTGCCCTCCGGAGCTGCCCCAATGGGCCATTTCCGGAGTCAAGGTCCCATGATATGGTGTGCATTGATTTCTTGAGTACTAATCCTGACACAAGTGGGTAACGGAACATACTGGTAGTGACTGATCATTTCATTGTTATGTCAAGGGTTTTCCAACCAGAGATCAACGAGCTGTTACAGTCACCAAAGTATTAGGGGAGAAGTTCTTTGTTCACCATGGACTACCACAGAGAATCCATTTTGATCAAGCAGGAGATTTTAAGAGCAGGTTCATTAAACAGCTGTGTGGGCATTTAGAAGTCAAGAACGACACCTTACCACCCTCAAGAGGATCCACAAGCAGAGATGTTTAAATGTGCCCTGTGACTCGATATTTCTCTAATAAACTTATGTTCGAGAGAAAAGCACATCCTCTAGTGGATTTGGCGTTTGACATCTCACTAGACAAAGCATCATCTATAACTCACAGTATCTTTGTGGATAGGCTCTAGAGAAACCTAAAGAAGGCCTATCAGAAAGAGGAGTTATGATCTGAGAGTTTGAAAACATGACTTACAGCTGGGAGACAAGGGGGGTTATTTACTAAAGGCAAATCCACTTTGCATTTGGAAGTGCAGTCGCTGTAGATCTGAGGGGGACATGCAAGGAAAATAAAAAACAGCATTTTAGCTTGCACATGATTGGATGATAAAATTAGCAGAGCTTCCCCTCATTTCAGATCTTCCCCTCAGATCTACAGCGACTGCACTTTCAAGTGCACTTGCAGTGTACTTGTAGTGCAGAGTGGATTTGCCTTTAGTAAATCAACCCCAAGGTGTTGCTAAGAAATCTGGGATATTTAAATAACAAATCCAAACATACACAACAGGTGAGACGGTGTTCCAAGTAAGGGCGGTTTATTACATGTGCAGGGTAGAGGGATTCAAATAAATCCAGCAGCTCTCTTGGGGTGAACACTACATGTACATAATCCAGTTTGGCAGAATATAAGACCTTTTTGGAGAGGACTGATATTTCAATTTTTGAAAGTTTTTCAGTCCGACAAATTAAGGATTCTCAGTTTCTTTTTTATATTCACACAGGGGCACCTTTTTGGGTGACAAGTGTCACAGAGTGGAGTTCCCCTCCCTTTGTAAAGATTTTCTCTAACACTCTTTTGCTTCTCCAAGACAGGAAGTGAAGGGACAGCTCCCCATAGGGACAGAGGCAGGGGTTTTATTTTTTCCTAAGTTATGGAAAACTAAATAAAATACTTTTTGCTATATATACACCAATAAAAAAGTACACATTTAAATAACAAATCCAAACATATTTCCTGATTTATCAATAAACATAATAGATATGGGCCCTTCTTTATTTGTTTTCTATTGGCAGAAATTATTTAGTAAACAGTATAGGAACCAGATATGTTTATTTTAAACCTGTAGACATTTTACATATTGGTATACGTGACAAACGTGCTGTTTTCTTCTTGTGATTTAATTAATAATCTCTGTTTTTAGAGGACTGTGTTTTTAGGAAGACGCTGGGAAGACATTTCGTACAGTCAGGAGAAGGTAACACTTGTTTTGCCAGCTTGTGCTAGAACAGCCAACATATTCCATGTTATTTACGTTGAAAGGAAAGACATCATGCATTTATATTTCCTCAGAATATTACAAGCACTGAGCAACAGGGCAAGATAATTGGGAACTGCAATATCTGGAGTACATCCTAATGGAGCCAGAACACAATATCTAGTAACAGATTAGTTATTTGCAGTATACAGTATGGGGAAGCATGAGTAGAAAGTGTAACTTTGTGTGCTTTTCCCTCATGTTTTCCTTGCATGTTTTAGCCAGGCACCCTCAGGGCAACAAATTGTGAAAGCTTATAATACAAAATGAAAATACAGTAAACCATAGCTACCAATCATAATGCATATTTCACTGACTTGATTTCATTAATAATTAAGAAATGTGATTGCTGTGGCTTGCTATATAGTATGTTTTAAGGTCTGGTATGCACTGATGTTGACGCTTATAAAAAAATGGGGGAATTGGGGAATTTGGGACTGTAAATGAAGCCATGGCCAGGTATGGTCATGTGCCTCCATCCCTATCATTGTGAGGAAAAGGAGCAAAAATGCAGCAGAAAAAGAAGCAAAGATGCAACAAAAAAGGTGAGACTTTATATGAAGCTCATGGTAACAAAATGAATAGAGTGGTGGACAGTAAAACATTACTCACATGATAAGATTAAGGAGTCCACCAATATTCATGATTGGGTATGCACAATTGAAAAATAGCATCTGCATGGTCTATGGTCTTTCTGATCCCCATCACAATAAAAATTGTATACATGGGCACATATCTTAGTGGGCGTGTAATTGAGGTACACAACATCTGGTAGCTCGACACATTTCACGTCTTTAAGCCGCTCTTCAGGAGCAGACATGTGATGTATCTGCAATGGGAGAGTAAAATAACTAAGTAAACTAGCTTGTATCAATATAGGGGAGGATAGATAGAAAACACCCCCCCTTTTCATTTGAAACAAGATGACTTACAGGTATATGTGCATTTACTGGCACAATGTCAGGGACCGTGAGCCACCCGTGGGCATCAGTATCAGAAGCTGAGGGCATAATCAGCGGCGGCACGCATCACAGACAATGCCCCAGGCAGATCCAGGCACACCGAGCTCTCCTGGTGTAAGCATGGGAAACATCAGTGTTGAGTGAATCAATCAAGTGAAACAAAATTGGGGCTATGTGAGTGAAATTGCAGATACATCACATGTCTGCTCCTTAGTTATTTTACTCTTCCATTGCAGATTCATCACATGTCTCCTCCTGAAAAATGGCTTAAAGCCGCAAAACGCGCCGAGCTACCAGATGTCATGTACGTCAATTACACGCCCACTAAGATATGTGCCCATGTATACAATTTTTATTGTGACAGGGATCAGAAAGACCATAGACTGTGCAGATGCTATTTTTCAATCGTGTATACCCAATCATGAATATTGGTGGACTCATTGATCTTATGTGATTAATGTTTATAAATATGTTACTACCAGATATTACCATTTTAGAAATTGGCACCATGGAAGTGTGCATTTCTTTGTATATGATATACAATGTATGTAAACATGTATCTATGTATTATTAAATATTTTACTATCTACCACTCTATTCATTTTGTTACCATGAGCTTCATCTAAAGTCCCACCCTTTTTGTTGCATCTTTGCTGCTTTTTATGCTGCATTTTGCTCCTTTTCCTCATGATGTTGAAGCTTAGATAGAGAGATGGTGCCACATCTCCCAGTACCACTGGTATGATTGTCCATGGGCAAAACAACTGCATCTCATTAACTCTGCAACGACTACTGAACACTGAACAGAGTTTTTTGCAATCAGTGTCCTATTGGGAATATTTCCCTTCACTTCCTGTCCCAAAGTCAAAAGAAGAAGTCATAGGAAATCCCTCCAAAGTGGGAGAATTTAATTGTTAACAAAATTAGTGCCCCTATTGGAAGGTTCCTCTTCTATTCCTGTTTTGGTGGCAATTAAAAAATTGGGATTTTCTTTCACTTTCACTCTTGATGATAATGGTAAACAGGACATACAGAGAGGGTAAATCTCCCTAAGGCCCCTTTCACACGGGGCTGTCTGTTTTTACTCATCTGCTTGCTCAGCGGGGATTGCTTTGTTGATCCCCACTGAGCCGGCAGATGACAAGTCTGTCTCTGCTCACTGTGCAGAGACGGACCTGTCAGATTTCAGCTTTCCTCTATGGGGGATTGGATGAATCCCTGATCCGCCAGACTGATGGAAAATAGGGTTTTCATCTGTCTGGATTTAGCGAATCGGAGCAGATGTCAGTGGACATGTCACCGCTGACATCCGTCGCTCCATAGAGGTGTATGGAGCGTACGTTCAGGTCCACCTGAAAAACTGACAGGTGGATCTGAATGGTCCGTCCGTGTGAAAGAGGCCTAATGGGGGCACAGAAAGCAATTAAAACTGACAGTTGTTCTAATACATCTCTACTCTCTAAAAAAAAAATGAAAAAAAAAGCTTTACTTTTAGTTACAGTATACTTTATATAACAATGTGATCACTTGTGGCTCAGTGCAAAATAGTCATACAAAAGTATTGAGATTTCATGGGTTGTATAGAGCCAAATTCGAAAAGGAATTCCTAAGAAAAGTTCAGGCTTGTCAGGATGCCTAAAGTGAAAGCATGTGGAGAGGGGTGTAGACTAGAAAAAAGGAGAAGCTCATATTTAGAGCAGATTCTACACTGCACCGAACCTTGAAGGAGAAAAGATTTTTCCTTGCAGTGGGTCCACCACTTCAAGGGTTAACTGTTAATTTTACGTAGGGGATGATCAATAGGAAGATATATTATTATATAGCTTATTTCGCCATTACTTGGCAGCTGGCACTCTCCTTTACTGTCCGATGCTTTGGGGTTTGGGAGAGCCCTCCTCCTGTACGATGCAGGATGCTTGTCTGGGATGATGTCAGAGAACTGTGATTGGTCAGGCAGTGAATGGAAGAGGCTTTGGGGGACTGGTTTCATAAGAAGGAGGAAGTCTGCAGGAGCATAGAATAAGGTAAGTTAATCACCTGAGTCATCATTCCCTAGGCAAAACAATATAATTATAATAATAAACTGTTTTATAAAGGTAGCTTCTCAAAGGGCTTTGCAAAAAAATAAAAAATAAAAAAAAATACACAAGATAAAACAAAGGAAAAATGGACACTTATGTGAAAGCTTGTTTAAAGAAAAAAGTTTTTAGAATTGATTTGAATGAGTTTACAGAAGATGACTCTCTGATGTTCTTTGGAAGTAAATTCCAGAGTTTTTGAGCATAGCAGGAGAAGGCAATGTCTCCCATCGAGTGTAGGTGAGTATAGGGGACACACAGAAGACCAGAAATTGAGGAGCGAAGGTTACGAGGGGGGAGTAAGTTGATAAAAGGTTAGACAGATAATGGGGTGCCAAGCCATGAAGAGCCTTATAGGTGAGGATCTTAAAGGGGTTGTAAACCCTCATGGTTTTTCACCTCAATGCATTCTATGCATTGAGGTGAAAAACCTATTGCAGTGCATCAGCCCCCCAGTGCCCCCAGTTTTACTTACCTGAACCCTCTCTTTCTCATGCCAGGGACGAGCACACAAGCTCTAGCCGGTGTCTCGTGTCCTGATTGGCTAGATTGATAGCAGCACAGCCATTGGCTCCTGCTGCTGTCAATCAAATCCAATGATGCGGGCGCCGGGGGCGTGGCCGACTTCGGCATTCGTGTCTGTGGATGCAAATGCTGGACTCAGGAGTGCGCCCGTAAGGTAACCCCCTCGGGAGAGCGCTTCTCCTAGGGCAGAGGTCTCAAACTGGCGGCCCTCCAGCTGTTGCCAAACTACAAGTTCCATGAGGCATTGCAAGGCTGACAATTACAAGCATGACTCCCACAGGCAAAGGCATGATGGGACTTGTAGTTTTGCAACAGCTGGAGGGACGCCAGTTTGAGACCACTGTCCTAGGGGGTTATCTGATGTGGGGAGGAGTCGCGAGAGCCGCCGGGGGACGTTCAGGGCCACTCTGTGCAAAACGAGCTGCATAGTGGATGTAAGTATGACATGGTTATCATTTAAAAAAAAAAAAAGGATTCTTTACAATCACCTTAAAGTCTATGTGAAACCTGACAGGTAGCCAGTGCAAGAACTCCAGGATAGGGGTCATATGATAACTTGCACCAGACCTGGTGAGGATTCTGGCTGCACATATTGTAGTCGCTTAATAGTGGATTTAGATCAGGGGTCTGAAACTGATGGCCCTCCAGCTGTTGCAAAACTACAAGTCCCATCATGCCTCTGCCTGTGGGAGTCATGCCTTGCAATGCCCCATGGGACTTTTTTGGGTAGTTTTGCAACAGCTGGAGGGCCACCAGTTTGAGACCCCTAATTTAGATACACCAGCGAGTAGAGCATTGCAGCAGTCAAGTTGGGAGAACACAAGTGTATGGATCAGCTTTTCAGCTACAGTGTATGATAGCATAGGACGCAGCCGAGCAATGTTTCTCAAGTGTAAAAAAGATGTTCTTGACAAAATTTTGTACATGTGGATCAAAGGTTAAACTAGCATCAAATATCACCCCTAGATTTTTCAAGCAGTTAACCCCTGCAGTAAGTAGGGGGATTGATTGCAATGATAAAAAAAAACAGCTTTAAAGTTGGTACTTTAGTAATTGTCATCCCACTGACAGAGACAAGAAGCATTTGAAGCATTAGCAAGAGTGGTGCACTGATCTGCAGAACTCAGGATTAATTGGCATATTGCCCTTCTGGTAATTGATAGGTCCCAGAGGAGAGTGTTAGGACCTGGGATATGGTGAGGGCATGCATTAACATTTTGGTTGGTTTATGCGTGCGGAAGGAGCAGAGACCTTTAATTGAACATGACAGGCAAAAATCAGAAAATAAAATGAAAAGGGTTACACATATTACCTGTAAGTGTGACATACTCAAGTTACACCACTGTCATCAACAGTATTTGTTGATTCCTACAAGTAAGCAGAATCAAGTTAAATACATTCATGTTAACTTAAATGAAGGAAGCAAACCAGACTGACAGAATGTGAGGTACAAAGGTGGTATATGCACACAAATACAGTTTAGTATATAACATCAAAAATAAAGTGCTTATAGTGCTAAAGAAAATATGTCATTGGGCAGTATAAAATAATGATGCTGTGCAAAGTGTAAATCACCTACAGCAACCAGAAATTAGGTAATTTATTAAGTTTAAAGTGGACCTGAACTCACATGTTATAGGGAACATTTAGAAATATCAATTGTTTCTACACAGTACCCTGAAAGTTTGAGGCTGGGTTCACACTATTGCGAATTGGATGCGGGTTTCCCCACATATAATTTGCATAGCAGGAGATTGTGACCGGCTCTCTATGGAGCCGGTTCACACATCTCCAAGGTGGCTCCGATGCAAATTGCACAGGAGTCCTGTGCATCTTTTGGTCAGTTTCAGGTCCGAATTCAGTCTAAAATTCGGGCTGAAATCGGACCTGAAACGGTGAATAGAGACGCACCGGACTCCTGCTGTGAGCCGGAGTGAGCAGCAGTGTGAACCCAGCCTTACTTTTTGCACCTCCTGACATGGGAATGTGCCTAAACACTTCTGTGCCTACAGCGTCTAGCTTCATATAATTGTATATGTGCATTGCTAGTCTAAAGTTGGCTACACATTATACAACTCTATTGTACAATTTTCCTTTATATTTATCAAAACCATATAATATGGGGTCAAACCTAAACACTTTCAACTTGTATGCAATCAGGCAGGCCCTTACACTACATAGTTGAAAGTAAATCTATAGGAAATCGAACAAGAACATTGTAAAATGTGTAGCCAGCTTTAGCAACAGGGCAAGATAACTACTAGTCCCATGAGACTTGGAGTGAATTTTAGTGAGATCAAAGAAATTGTCTGCAAGCCTTTTTAGGAGCTGCACCAAACACCAACAAATCAACAGTTACCTAAAACATCTGATTTTTAATCAAATACATATGTTAAATTAAACACAATTCCATGAATCATAACAGGACACAGTAAATGATTACATAATATCATATACATATATACCAGTTGGAATCTTAACACTCAAAGCATTTTGTGAAACAAGGTTAACTTCTTCAGGAGCCTTCATAGGATATCCAGAAAAATACCAAACTATATAAAATCCGAAATCTCAGTTCCTTTTTTGGTAAAAAGCAATGGAGCGTAATGGAGAAGCAGCATGGGACTTACTCTGTCCAGGAGCCGTAGAATGGGCAGGAAGCCACAAAACAGGGCCAACAAATGGAGATAAAGAGCCAAATTGCCAAACATAAGATGGAAGTCTAATAGGGCGTACACACGGTCGGACTTTGTTCGGACATTCCGACAACAAAATCCTAGGATTTTTTCCGACGGATGTTGGCTCAAACTTGTTTTGTCTACACACGGTTGCACAAAGTTGTCGGAAAATCAGATCGTTCTAAACGCGGTGACGTAAAACATGTACGTCGGGACTATAAACGGGGCAGTTGCCAATAGCTTTCATCTCTTTATTTATTCTGAGCATGCGTGGCACTTTGTCCGTCGGATTTGTGTACACACGATCGGAATTTCCGACAACGGATTTTGTTGTCGGAAAATTTTATCTCCTGCGCTCCACCCATGCCTCTACTGTATATTTGCCAATATTACTTTACAGTGAATTACAGTTTTGTGGGTAGGGAGAGTGCAGTGTAAGCCCACCAGTATTCACTGCAATTTAAACAGACTCAACAGTCCTTTTTAGGACTACAGCATTTTTAGCTTATTGTTAGTAGTAGGTTGTTTTATTTTTTTTTATTTTTCATTATATTAAAAAAAATACCAAGCCCTTCAGGTCTAATAGACATGTTAAGGGTCAACCCTGTGAAAAAAACACTTTGGATCTGCTATAGATTTGAAGGGGAAACCCTGCACAAACAAAAGAATGGCATGGGGTCCCCCAAAAAATCAATTTCACACCCTTAATCTGAGGTCTGTGTGGGGTTGAGGAACTCTTTTAGAATCTGGACCCCCCTTTAAAAATAAGGGGAGCCCCAGATACTGACCCTCCTCCTGTGTGCATAATCAAGGGCTACGTAGGACCCCTATTCATATACCCCCAAAAAAGGTAAATAGTAAATAAACACAGACACACTTTAAGACATAAAGTCCAATAAAAAAATTGAAAAGCACCAAAATTGTCCCATGGTGTAAATCCATCATTAGTAAATCACCCTCAGTCCTGGTGTCCAAAGTTGATCTCTCAAGTTCCTTGCTGCATTCTCTGATTCCTCTTGCCTACCTTCATTAATGTTGTTTCGTAAATCTGGTTACGAATCAAGTAAGTTTTTTTTTTTTTTTACTGAGAACTTTATTATCTATGTAAACATTGATCTTAGGAAGTGCAGAAAAATATTTTGAAGAAACAGACCCTCCTACATGCTTCTCTGTATTAGTTGGTTTGTATAAATCATAAAACATTAGTCTGTATAAATAATACTGGTGTATTTGCTGACCTTGCCTTATTATTTAACAACACATTTTAAGGGCACTCTGTTCATCTAATCAAGCAATGTTGACTAAGCTAGATTCAACAAAAAATACCCAATGTAAAAGTTCATTCATCTCTATGGCAACTGTATGTACATATGTACATTTCTAAAAAGCGTTTACAGTAAGTTGATGAATGCAGCATCCATGTACGTTGTACATTGGCAAATGTACTGTATATCCTAGCATTATATCATTTTAGAGATGGTCAAACCTCCATGTTACCTTGTTGCCCGGGATGAGCTCATCTGCCCAGGTTCATTTCATGGGGGGTTCAGCGAACCCAGCAGTAAGTCCGTGAACCCCTAACTTAGTGCCGAACTTTACTGAAGTATTTTGTAATCTGTAATCTGGCCATATACAAAGCTAAAAAAGGGGCACGGGGAGCTGAGCACTACCATGGGGGAAAAAGGAAAACTTAAAAAAAAATCCCATTTAACAGGAAGAGGGTCATTTCATGTGGCCTAAAGAGTAACACTGAAAACATGCTTGGGAGATACCTTAAAGCTGCATGTGGTGCTACAGAACAGTACAATGTAGTCCTCTAACCCAGTGGTCATCAACCCCGTCCTTAGGGTCCACTAACAGGCCAGGTTTTATGTATTACCTTGGGGAGATGCAGACTAGAATACTGCAATCGCTGAGCAGCAAATGATATCACCTGGGATTTATTTCAGTTATCTTGCAAACCTGGCCTGTTAGTGGGCCCTGAGGACAGGGTTGATGACCACTGCTTTAACCTCTTCGTACTGAGCACACGAAAATATGCAGCTGGGCCTTGGAGCCAAGCGGCTACATATTTGCATGCATTAGCACCGACAGTGCTGTGCTGAGATCACACGTCTTGAGCGCTCCCGGCACAGTAATTGGCGGCTCACGGAAAGTTCCCAATCCCCGTTTATGATCATGACTTTTCCGATCATGTGACCACCGTGACAGCCAATCACGGCAATCACGTGGCCATAAGCCCCGCCCTGTCCCACCTTCTGGCATAGCAAACCCCTTAAAGGGCCGGTGGCAGCCGGTGGCAAGGGGTTAAAAATAAAAAAGAGAAGTGGAAAATACAGCATGGGTTTCCCTTTTAAAACTCAGCACACAGCCATTAATGTCCAAACCACTGGCAAAAAAGTGAGTACACCCCTAAATGAAAATGTCCAAATTGGGCCCAAAATGTCAATATTTTGTGTGGCCACCATTATTTTCCAGCACTGCCTTAACTCTCTTGGGCATGAAGTTCACCAGAGCTTCATAGGTTGCCACTGGAGTCCTCTTCCACTCCTCCATGATGACATCAGGGAGCTGGTGGATGTTAGAGACCTTGCACTCCTCCACCTTCTGTTTGAGGATGCTCCACAGATGCTTAATAGGTCTTGGGTCTGGAGACATGCTTGGCCAGTCCATCACCTTTACCCTCGGCTTCTTTTGCAAGGCAGTGGTGGTCTTAGAGGTGTGTTTGGGGTTGTTATAATGTTGGAATACTGCCCTGAGGCCCAGTCTCCAATGGGAGGGGATCATGCGCTGCTTCAATATGTCACAGTACATGTTGTCATTGATGGTTCCCTCAATGAACTGTAGCTTCCCAGTGCCAGCATCACTCATGCAGCCCCAGACCATGACACTCCCACCACCATGCTTGACAGTAGGCAAGACACACTTGTCCTTGTACTCCTCACCTGGTTGCCACCACACACGCTTGACACCATCTGAACCAAATAAGTTTATCTTGGTCTCATCAGACCACAGGACATGGTTCCAGTAATGCAGGTCCTTAGTCTGCTTGTCTTCAGCAAACTGTTTACAGGCTTTCTTCATCATCTTTAGAAGAGGCTTCCTTCTGGGATGGCAGCCATGCAGACCAATTTGATACAGTGTGCGGCGTATGGTCTGAGCACTGACAGGCCGACCCCCCCCCACCCCTTCAACCTCTGCAGCAATGCTGGCAGCACTCATACATCTATTTCTCAAAGACAACCTCTGGATATGACGCTGAGCACGTGCACTCAACTTCTTTGGTCGACCATGGCGAGGCCTGTTCTGAGTGGAACCTGTCCTGTTAAACCACTGTATAGGCTTGGCCACCGTACTGCAGCTCAGTTTCAGGGTCTTGGCAATCTTCTTATAGCCTAGGCCATCTTTATGTAGAGCAACAATTCTTTTTTTCAGTGTTCTTTGCCATGACGTGCCATGTTGAACTTTCAGTGACCAGTAGGAAAGAGTGAGAGCGATAACACCAAATTTAACACACCTGCTCCCCATTCACACCTGAAACCTTCTAACACTAATGAGTCACATGACACTGGAGAGGGAAAATGGCTAATTGCTCCCAATTTGGACATTTTCACTTATGGGTGTACTTTGTTGCCATCGGTTTCAACATTAACGGCTGTGTCTTGAGTTATTTTGAGGGAACAGCAAATTTACACTGCTATACAAGCTGTACACTCACTACTTTACATTGTTACAAGTGTAATTTCTTCAGTGTTGTCACATGAAAAGATATAATAAAATATTTACAAAAAATGTGACGGGTGTACTCACTTTTGTGAGATACTGTATATGCAGTATGTGTGTGTGTGTATGTCCATATAGATGTATGCCACCCCGGAGGTATCAATACTAGTTAATGAATCTATTGCTAACACAGCTGGCTGGGGAAAGGCTGCCTCCTGAGCAGGCTGGGAACCCAAACACTGCAAGAGAGTAAAGAGATGAGGAAAGAGGCGCCAAACCGCCAATAGTGGGCTTTAGCAGGTTTTTATTTGTAGAAAAAGTTAATATACAAAGCTTACAGTATGCACTCACATACTGGTTAAGCATTGAAACAAGCTCTGTGTTAAAGTCATCAGTTTCCAATCCAGTCCACACTAGAGCCACTGACAGGGGCACAGTGAAACCGGGGCAGGATTCCAAACAAGGAAGCTGTCATGGGAGCCTCGATCTGTCAAGGAGCTGTCAGGAAGCTATCAACCATTCAGGGTGTTGTGACCAATCAGAACGCATTTCGGAGGCCAGACCTCGCCTCCTTCATCAGCCTCTGTAAACATCCCTTGTGATAGAAATAAGGCATTCTAAAAACAAAAACCTTGCGAGCTACCACTAGTATATATCAAATCCTATCTGGACAGCTGCTAACATTGATCGCGTCCCATAAGACCATGCAAAAACAATATATATGAAAAGAAAATGCTGTGCTATCCTAATAATCGCATATGGGAATTCCGGTTCTGGCGCCGCATGGAAAGGAGCTAGGAGACTACAGCTCCCGCCGCACTCCTCCACAAACCCGCTGCTAAGCCTGCTAACTCCCGAGGTTCCCCCTCCTTCTACCTCCCTCTTACCTGGTAAAACACCATGGATCGATTTGTGGAGCGATCAGCGGCCCTAGCGGCCCCCACTCCCCCCCATCAGGGCACACAGCACACCCTGCAGCTAACATGGCGCCTGCTGATTCATCTCCTGCTATGAACTCAGCAGATGCGCCCACTCTCTCTCAGGAGACCTCCACACTCCCACAGGTGGATCCAGCCTCTCCTGCAAGCAATGCCCAAGCTGTAGACCATGCTGTCCTTAAAGGGCTAGAGCACCTGCATAAGGAGCTGCAGTTACAATCCTTGAGAATTGACCAGGCAGAGGAGCGGATGTCCCCCATGGAAGATGATGCTGCTGCAACATCCGCTGCTGTAGCCAGACTTTCCTCCATCCAAAAGGAACTCCAGGACAAAGTGGATGACCTGGATAATCTTTCCAGGCACAATAATCTGCGCATAATAGGACTACCTGAATCCTATTCCTCCTGCTCACTCACCACCATATGCTCCACCACCATCCTGGAGCAGCTGGGGGTACACACCCCCTTCCTGGTGGAATGGGCACATCGTGTCGGACAACCATTGGAATCTCGCTCCAAACCCCGCCCTGTGATTGTTAGGTACCTAAATTATGTGGATAAACAAGCCATACTTCAAAAATTCCGCCGTCAGCACAACCTTTCTCTAGATGACCACCCATTACTACTTTTCACTGCTTACTCCATCAAAGTAATGCAACAACGTATGGCTTTCTCGGCAGTCTGTTTGTCCCTCTACAACAATCGCATCAAATTTTCTCTGGCATACCCTGTGATCCTACATATCCAACCTGCCATGGGAGAACGTGTTTCCTTCACCTCTCCATCTGAAGCAGAGCATTACCTCAACATGACACAATCTTCCGACATGGAACAAAAGGACCCTTCTACCTCTACCCAGTCTTCTCCATACAGGAAATCACCTCTGACCTCCAAGGGCCACCTAAGTCCTCAAAAAAACCCCTACAAAAGGGTGGGCTTTGGCCTTCCAGGTGACCGTTCTAAGCACCACTGATTGCACGTTCCTGCCAACTTACACAATTTGCTCCTTCTCCATTTGATCTTGATGGCTTAGGCCCTCTCTTAACTAGTGGTCCCGGCCCGCCACCTCTGACTCGCCTTATTTGGTGAACCTTAATCTCTGTTGCATCTGACCTTCCCTAATTTACTTGATACTTGTATGGGTTTTCCCTGCCTGAATTCTGGTTCCGCTTCCCTCTCCCCTTGATGTCGCTCCTCTACAGGAGACCCATCTGGCCACAGACGACCTTCCTCGCCTGTTCAAATTATGGGTAGGCGAGGCTTTTGGTTCACCAGCTGTGGGGCGTAAAGCTGGGGTTGCTATTCTACTCCACAAAAATCTCCACTATACGATTCGCTCTATTGAGACAGACTCGGAGGGTTGCAGATTTACTCTACACATGACGGTTGCCACACGTGACATTGCTATATCTAATGTCTTTGCCCCCAACAGCCCTTCTTTCAGGATCTCACTTTCTGGGTCTTACAAATTCCTGAACACTTTCACCTTATTGGGGGGACATCAATAAAGTCATGCACATGGCTGAAGACCATACCTCGGGTCCTGCAAGCCGAGCCTACACAGGTGACTCGCCCACCATGCTAGCTCAATCGGCCTCCTTGTTCCTCCTTACGGATATTTGGCGCGTCTCCCACCCCACCGATCAGGAATTGACCTTTTTCTCACCTTCTCACAATTCCTTTTCGCGTATAGATTATCTTTTTTGCTCGCTGGGTATACTCCCTTTTATGTCCTTGTCGATCATCGAAGACATTGTAATCTCTGACCACTCCCCTATTTGTGTCTAGATCTCTGGGTTTTTAACCCCCCTCACAAAGTATGCACTTGGCGCGTCCCATCTTTTTTGTCTGACAACACACCCTTCACACAGCCTGGGTTGAATTTACAGAAACCAACGGTAGCCAATACACTTGCATGGCAAACGGGCTAAGCATGCCTTTGACCACTGGTCTGCACAGCAAGAGTTTATTAGGCAATCCTACTCTGCTCTTCAGTTTTATAGATACGGCAATAAGGCAGGCAAGCTTTTAGCGAAGTTATGCTCGGGGCGCCACCAGCCGACTCATATTGGAGCTTTACGCTTCCCCAATGGAGATATTACTAATGCACCCTCTGAGATTAGTGACATCCTCACTAATTACTACACCACACTTTACTCGGAAGACCCTATTGATGTGGAAGCGGCAAAAAAAATACTTGCGACAATTAAACTGCCTACCTTATCTCCTGACTAGGGATGAGCCGAACACCCCCCGGTTCGGTTCGCACCAGAACCTGCGAACGGACCGAAAATTTGCACGAACGTTAGAACCCCATTGACGTCTATGGGACTCGAACGTTCGAAATCAAAAGTGCTCATTTTAAAGGCTAATTTGCATGGTATTGTCCTAAAAAGGGTTTGGGGACCTGGGTCCTACCCCAGGGGACATGTATCAATGCAAAAAAACCTTTTAAAAACGTCCGTTTTTCGGGAGCAGTGATTTTAATGATGCTTAAAGTAAAAAAAAAAAAAGTGAAATATTCCTTTAAATATCGTACCTGGGGGGTGTCTATAGTATGCCTGTAAAGTGGCGCGTGTTTCCCGTGTTTAGAACAGTCCCTGCACCAAATGTCATTTTTAAAGGAAAAAATCTCATTTAAAACTGCTTGCGGGTTTAATGTAATGTCCGGTCCTGGCAATATGGATGAAAATCAGTGAGACAAACGGCATGGGTACCCCCCAGTCCATTACCAGGCCCTTTGGGTCTTAAACCCCGCACCCAAATTAAAATAAGGAAAGGTGTGGGGCCACAAGGCCCTATATACTCTGAACAGCAGTATACAGGCGGTGCAAACAAGACAGGGACTGTAGGTTTGTTGTTAAGTAGAATCTGTTTGTAATTTTGAACGGGTACATTTTTAACGTGTTTAGCTCCAGCCAAAAAATCTTTTTTAAGCTTTTTGGAAAACATAGGGAAGGGTTATCACCCCTGTGACATTTGTTTTGCTGTCTTTCCTCCTCTTCAGAAGATTTCACCTCACTTTTTGTCCCAATGACAAATGTTTTTTGAAAATTTGGGTTTTTTGTGGAACAAGGATTGGAAAGCATCAGAGGAAAGGAGAAATGTTTTTCCCATATTAACTCTTACAGGAGAGAATTTCCCTTCCTAGGGGTAGATTTCATCTCACTTCCTGTTGTCTCCTTCCGTTTGCAAGTAGGAGTCGTTTGTAAGTTAGATGTTTGAAAGTAGGGGCCTGCCCTATATAATCAGCAGAAATTTGGGCCTTAGGTGTTGTTGTGGCCACAACACTGTAAGCCCTCACAGGGCCCTGCTGTGAAATATTAGATCAAGAATTGTAATTACATGCCCCTGTTGAACAGGGGCAGAAAAATTGGGCCTTTGGTGGTGGTGGTGGTGGTGCTGGTGCCACAACACTGTAAGTCCTCACTCGCTCTTGGTGGGTGCAGAAATGGGCCCTGCTGTGAAATATTAGATCAAGAATTGTAATTACATGCCCCTGTTGAACAGGGGCTGAAAAATTAGGCCTTAGGCACTGGTGCTGGTGCCACAACACTGCAACCCCTCACAGACACTCTAGTTGGAACGCAGGAACGAGCCCTGCTGCAAAGTATTGCATCAAAAATTGTAATTACACGCCCCTGTTTAAACAGGGGCAGAAAAATTGGGCCTTAGGCACTGGTGCTGGTGCCACAACACTGCAACCCCTCACAGATACTCTAGTTGGAATGCTGAAATGAGCCCTGCTGCAAAGTATTGCATCAAAAATTGTAATTACACGCCCCTGTTAAACAGGAGCTGAAAAATTGTGCCTTAGGCACTGGTGGTGGCGCCCAGAACCAAAAATGTTCTTACAAGCTATCAGCGTGATGATTGAGGAGGAAGAGGATAATTTCTCAGGGATAGTCACTCAGCATCAGTATAGGCAGTCTTTGAAGGGATCTGAGATTTAAAAAAAAATTAGTCGGTTACATCAGCATCAGGTGCTTGGTAGCTGGTGGTGATCCAAGACTGATTCAATTTTATGAAGGTCAGTCGATCGACCGAGTCGGTGGACAGACGCACCCTGTGATCGGTTACAAAGCCTCCAGCAGCACTGAATGTGCGTTCCGAAAGAACGCTGGATGCAGGACAGGCCAGTAGCTCAATTGCATACTGTGCAAGCTTCATACCTTGGGGCTGCGGACCAAAAAATTGTCTGAACGCATCGGTCAGATGGCCACCTTCTCCACCGCTCCTTCTTTGACTGCCCGAAGCCTCAGCAACACGTTGTCCAGAAACAGGAGTTTGTAACTTCCCAGTCTCTGGGAACGCATTGCACAGACCTTTCTGCAAGGCCTCCCGAAGATGTTTCATCCTCTGCTCCCTCTGCGATGGCAAGATAAGGTCTGCAACCTTACCCTTGTAACGTGGATCAAGGAGGGTTGCCAGCCAGTATTGGTCCTTCTCCTTGATACCACGAATACGCGGATCCTTACGCAGGCTTTGCAGGATCAGGGAGGCCATGCAGCGTAGGTTTGCTGAGGCATTCGGTCCGGAGTCCTCTGGGTCACTAAGGACGACATGGTCCGCAGCCACCTCCTCCCAGCCACGTACAAGTCCATGTGTTTCTTGGGACTGATCCCTTAAAGACTGCTGCTGATGCTGAGTGCCAGGCTCTACCTCCATACTGACACAATCTTCCTCCTCCTCCTCCTCGTCCTCTTCCTGTGTGATCGGCGGGCACGCAGGAACACTGTCTGGATAAAGGGGGCCTTGAGAGCTAAGGAAGTCCTCCTCTTCCTGCCTCTGTTCTGCCTCAAGTGCCCTGTCCATTATTCCACGCAGTGTGTGCCCCAACAGGTGGACAAGGGGGACAGTGTCACTGATGCATGCACTGTCACTGCTCACCATCCTCGTGGCCTCCTCAAATGGTGACAGGACAGTGCATGCATCCCTGATAATGGCCCACTGGCGTGGGGAAAAAAAAAACAAGCTCCCCTGACCCTGTCCTGGTGCCATAGTCGCACAGGTACTCATTGATGGCCCTCTGCTGCGTGTGCAGCCGCTGCAGCATGGCCAACGTTGAGTTGCACCTGGTGGGCATGTCACAGATTAGGCGGTTCTTGGGCAGGTTAAACTCCTTTTGGAGGTCCGTCAGCCGAGCACTGGCATTATATGACCGGCTGAAATGCACACAGACTTTCCTGGCTTGCCTCAGGTCATCCTGTAAGCCCGGGTACCTGCCCAAGAAACGCTGCACCACCAAGTTAAGGACGTGAGCCAAACAGGGCACATGGGTCATTTGTCCCTGTCGGAGGGCAGAGAGGAGGTTGGTGCCATTGTCGCAAACCACCATTCCTGCCTTAAGTTGGAGTGGCGTCAACCACCTCTGAACCTGCCCCTGCAGAGCTGACAGAACCTCTGCCCCAGTGTGACTCCTGTCCCCCAAGCACACCAGCTCAAGCACCGCATGGCATCTTTTGGCCTGCGTACTTGCGTAGCCCCTTGAACGGCTACGGAGCACCTCTGGTTCCGAGGACAAAGCACAGGAGGAGGCCATGGAGGAAGAAGAAGAGGAGGGGGTGGAGGAGAGAGGTGTGTGACAATCATTAGCATTTAGGAGGCGTGGTGGAGGAACAACCTCCAACACTACTGCACCTTGTCCTGCATCCTTCCCAGCTGCCAGCAGAGTCACCCAATGCGCTGTGAAACTTAGGTAACGTCCCTGTCCATGCCTGCTGGACCATGAGTCAGCGGAAATATGCACCTTACTGCTGACCGCCCTGTCCAGCGAGGCATGGACATTGCCTTCCACATGGCGGTAGAGAGCCGGAATCGCCTTTCGTGAGAAAAAGTTGCGTTTGGGTACCTGCCACTGAGGAACCGCACATTCCACAAACTCACGTAAGGGGGCAGAGTCTACCAACTGAAAAGGCAGCAGTTGAAGTGCTAGCAATTTTGCCAAGCTAGCATTCAACCGCTGCGCATGTGGATGGCTGGGAGCAAACTTCTTTCGGCGGTGCAGCAGCTGGGGCCGGGAAATTTGCCTGGTACAATCTGACGTCGGTGTACCAAAAGCAGATTGCCCACAAGTACTTGCCTGTGACACACCTAATTCTACACCTTCATTCCTCTCAGTGCAGGTCTCAGAGAGGACTGAAGGTATAGTGGGGTTGGAGATCTCAGCTGATGAGGAGCAAGGAGAGGTCCTCTTTGTTGTGGGTCTTTTAGATACGCTTGCCAACAAACTGCATGGCAGGTCAACATATGTCTGGTCAAGCATGTGGTACCCAAGCGGGAGATGTTTTGGCCACGCGAGATATGCTTGAGACATATGTTGCAAATAGCAGCGGTGCAATCTGATGCACTCGTCTCAAAAAAGGCCCACACCAAAGAACTTTTTGAATAACGCGCAGAGACTGCAGCGCCCTGCACATGTGGAGCTTTGGGGTGTGATGCAGTCAATGTGCTGCCCTTAGGCTGGCCCCTGGAGGGCATCCTGCCTCGTTAGTGATGTGCCGCCTCCTCCTCCTCCTCATCTTCCTCTCTCCTATCAGGCACCCACGTTAAGTCAGTGACCTTATCATCCCCTCCCTCCTCATCACTGGAGCAAACCTGGCAGTATGCTGCAGCAGGGGGAGCATGACTGCCAGATTGCTGTCCTTCTTGGGCACCCCCTCTGTCCATGCTCATGTTACTGCCTTCATCGAGCTCAGTATCATCATCAGAGCCTTCCAAACGCTGGGCATCCTCCTGGAGCATGTACCCAACACTGTGGTCAAACAGTTCGAGGGACTCCTCAGGAGGACATGGTGGGGCTAGGGAAGGAGTCACTGATGACATTGAGCCGAGGGAAGAGGCCGCTGCTTTGCCAGACAAAGTACCCTGGGCATGGGTGAGAGAGGATGAGGAGGATGAGGACGGCTTGGTCATCCACTCGACCAAGTCTTCCGGATGTTGCGGCTCAACACGGCCAGCTGCCGAAAAAAAGGCCAAGCATGTCCCACGTGCTGATGAGGATGCACCGTCTCCATGACCAGCACTAGACACAGAGCCTGCTTGCCCTCTCTTATTGGCTTGTGACTGTCTGCCTCTCTTTCTTGGCCTTCCAGACATACTAATGGCCTGTAGCTGCACTAAGCTAAGATATATATATATATATATATATATATACTGATACTGCAGCTAGCAAAATCAACTGCCTGCCTGTAGTATGACACCACCAGCCTTCTACAGGTAGCTTTAGCTGAACACTGTGCAGAGCTCGCAAAAAACTAACTTGTAGCTTTTTTAGCTGCCTGCGGTAGTGATAGGATCAGGAAAACACCACCAACCTTCTACAGGTAGCTTTAGGTGAACACTGTGCAGAGCTCGCAAAAAAATAACTTGTAGGTTTAGCTGAACACTGTGAGGTGGACGCACCACACTAACTTGTAGTTTTAGCTGAACACTGTGAGCAGGACGCACTGCACTAACTTGTAGCTTTAGATGAACACTGTGCAGAGGTCTCACTACACCAACTTGTAGGTTTAGCTAAACACTGTGAGCAGGACACACAGCACTAACTTGTAGTTTTAGCTGAACACTGTGAGCAGGACGCATAGCACTAACTGTAAATAGTCTAGTTGCCTGACTGTGGTACTAATAGGATCAAAAGAACACCAGCAATTTTATTCAGGTAGCTGTAAATACTGTAACAAGACAAGCCTGCCTGTCAGTAAGAAGATAACAGGAACGGATCTAGCTGAACACTGTGAGCAGGACACACCGCACTAACTTGTAGGTTTAGCTGAACACTGTGAGGTGGACGCACCACACTAACTTGTAGTTTTAGCTGAACACTGTGAGGTGGACGCACCACACTAACTTGTAGGTTTAGCTGAACACTGTGAGCAGGATGCACTGCACTAACTGTAAATAGTCTAGCTGCCTGACTGTGGTACTAATAGGATCAAAAGAACACCAGCAATTTTATTCAGGTAGCTGTAAATACTGTAACAAGACAAATGCACTAAATGTAAATAACAGGAACGGATCTAGCTGAACACTGTGAGCAGGACGCACTGCACTAATGTAAATAGTCTAGAAGATAACAGGAACGGATCTAGCTGAACACTGTGAGCAGGACGCACTGCACTAAATGTAAATAGCAGGAACGGATCTAGCTGAACACTGTGAGCAGGACGCACTGCCCTAATTTGTAGCTTTAGATGAACACTGTGCAGAGGTCTCACTACACCAACTTGTAGGTTTAGCTGAACACTGTGAGCAGGACGCACAGCACTAACTTGCAATTTTAGCTGAACACTGTGAGCAGGACGCACAGCACTAACTTGTAGCTTGAGATGAACACTGTGCAGAGGTCTCACTACACCAACTTGTAGTTTTAGCTGAACACTGTGAGCAGGACGCACAGCACTAACTTGTAGTTTTAGCTGAACACTGTGAGCAGGACGCACTGCACTAACTTGTAGCTTGAGATGAACACTGTGCAGAGGTCTCACTACACCAACTTGTAGGTTTAGCTGAACACTGTGAGCAGGACGCACAGCACTAACTTGTAGTTTTAGCTGAACACTGTGAGCAGGACGCACTGCACTAACTTGTAGCTTTAGATGAACACTGTGCAGAGGTCTCACTACACCAACTTGTAGGTTTAGCTGAACACTGTGAGCAGGACGCACTGCACTAACTGTAAATAGTCTAGTTGCCTGACTGTGGTACTAATAGGATCAAAAGAACACCAGCAATTTTATTCAGGTAGCTGTAAATACTGTAACAAGACAAGCCTGCTTGTCAGTAAGAAGATAACAGGAACGGATCTAGCTGAACACTGTGAGCAGGACGCACTGCACTAACTTGTAGCTTTAGATGAACACTGTGCAGAGGTCTCACTACACCAACTTGTAGGTTTAGCTGAACACTGTGAGCAGGACGCACCCCACTAACTTCTAGGATTAGCTGAACACTGTGAGCAGGACGCACCCAACTAACTTGTAGTTTTAGCTGAACACTGTGAGCAGGACGCACCACACTAACTTGTAGGTTTAGCTGAACACTGTGAGGTGGACGCACCACACTAACTTGTAGTTTTAGCTGAACACTGTGAGCAGGACGCACCGCACTAACTTGTAGTTTTAGCTGAACACTGTGAGCAGGACGCACCCCACTAACTTGTAGGTTTAGCTGAACACTGTGAGCAGGACGCACTGCACTAACTGTAAATAGTCTAGCTGCCTGACTGTGGTACTAATAGGATCAAAAGAACACCAGTAATTTTACTTCAGGTAGCTGTATATACTGTAACAAGACAAGCCTGCCTGTCAGTAAGAAGATAACAGGAACGGATCTAGCTGAACACTGTGAGCAGGAGGCACTGCACTAACTGTAAATAGTCTAGCTGCCTGACTGTGGTACTAATAGGATCAAAAGAACACCAGTAATTTTCTTCAGGTAGCTGTATATACTGTAACAAGACAAGCCTGCCTGTCAGTAGGAAGATAACAGGAACGGATCTAGCTGAACACTGTGAGCAGGACGCACTGCACTAACTGTAAATAGTCTAGCTGCCTGACTGTGGTACTAATAGGATCAAAAGAACACCAGCAATTTTCTTCAGGTAGCTGTAAATATTGTAACAAGACAAGCCTGCCTGTCAGTAGAAAGATAACAGGAACGGATCTAGCTAAACTGAATACAGTGTATATATATATATATATATGCAACACCTGGGATGCATATATATACACAATACACTGTAAGTGCAGCTAAACTGACTGACTGTTCTGCCTAATCTATCTAACTCAAATCAAATGACACTGTCTCTCTGTCTATCTCTTTCAACGCCGGAACACACACTACACAGGACCGCCGTGCAAGCGGCCTTATATAGTGTGGGGCGTGTACTAAATCCCCTGAGCCATAATTGGCCAAAGTCTCCTTGGCTTTGGCCAATTACGGCTCTCTGTTCAGACGGCGCTCTGATTGGCCAAGCATGCGGGTCATAGTGCATGCTTGGCCAATCATCATCCAGCAATGCACTGCGATGCCGCAGTGAATTATGGGCCGTGACGCGCTACACGAATTTGGCGCGAACGGCCCATATCGTTCGCAATTTGGCGAACGGGCGAACATGGGTTTGACTCAAACACGAAGCTCATCCCTACTCCTGACCAGCTGGAGACTTAAAATGCCTCCATTTCCCCTGAGAACATCTGCTCTACTATCAAATCCCTCTCTATTGGAAAAGCCACTGGCCCTGATGGCTTTTCAGCAGAGTTCTACAAATTGACATCCGAGTACATTCCTGATACCTTGTTCCATGTTTACAAAGCAATGTGGCCCGAGAGATCATACATTCTGTCTGCGCTCAGGCACACATCAAACTCATTGCCAAAAAGGGAAAAGACCCCCTTCTCCCGGGTTCATATAGGCCTATAGCCCTAATCAACGTTGACGCAAAAATTCTCTCTAAATTTGTTGCGTCCCGTCTGGCGCATATCGTTCCATCAATCATCCATCGAGCCCATTCAGGTTTTGTCCCAGGGCGGCCTGCTACCTTCAACATCCTTAAAGTCCACCTGGCTCTTGAATTTTCTAAAACGTACCTTGACTAGGGATGAGCTTTGAATTCGAGTCGAACCCATGTTCGACTCGAACATCGCATGTTCGACCGTTCATTGAATTACGAACATTATGGGCCGTTCGCATGCTTGGCCAATTACAGCACTGTCTGTACAGAGAGCCGTAATTGGTCAAAGCCAGGGTGGCTTTGGCCAATTATGGCTCAAGGGGTTTAGTACATGCCCCACACTATATAAGGCCGCCTGCAAGTCGGCCCTGTGTAGTGTGTTCTGGGGTTGAGAGACAGATAGAGAGAGAGAGAGAGAGAGAGACAGGGTCATTTGATTTAAGTTAGATGGAGTAGGCAGGCGAGTCAGTTAGCTGCACTTACAGCGTATTGTGTATATATATGCATCCTAGATGTTGTTTATATATATATGTAGCGCTGACAACTGTTGTTTTTAGTCATATGTGTGTTATGCAGTACATAAATTGTTATAGTGCCATCTTGTGGATAATTGAAAAGGTACAATACTTTTACGTTTCATGATTAAGTGAAGTGACATGGAAGTGATTGATTGTTTACTTCGGAACTTTAGCCGTGACCTACCCACAATGCTCCTGGACAAGTGTTGAACTGAACTGTATTGTGGGAGGATATAAAAGGGCTGAGAGCAGGCATCTTAACTCTCTTGTTCCTGGGACGCGTGGCCTGCCAGCGGGACTCTGTGGGTGTGTGTGTCCCACAGGGTTGCGGCCTACTTTGAGAAGGAGTGGAGCAGCTATAAGGATCCTGCCGTCGTATCACAGTGTGCTGGAGCAGCAGAAGTGATCGTTCTGGAGACCCGTGGGGAGGTAACCGAGGACTCCTGGTCGTTAGTGAACAGAACAGTGTGACGGCGTGGTGGTACCTTCATACGGACTGAGAACTGCTGAAATGGAGACATCAATCTGCCTGGATCCCGTGTGGCGAGAGGGTTAACACCTGGAAGTTTGTTTAATACTACACACACACTTAGAACTGTTACAGAGTCTTGCTGGGACTGATAGTCCCACAGAACAAGTTAAGTTGGAAAACAGTACATCTGCATAGACTTCAGTATTCAAGAGTGGATGCTAGATGTTTGTCTTCTTCATATGAGAACACTTAGTCAGTCTGCCGGATTATAACTGCCTTAGTGTATTACCTTACACTGCGCAACACCCAAGAGGAACCCCTTGTGGATTACAATTACAAATTCTTAGCGAGCGAAGACTGAAGACTTCAAGACTATCTTTTTCATTGCAGGGCTCTGCATTTATTTAATAAGTATAGTGACTTTACAGTTTAGAGCAGAGGGAGCTCCCTGGTATAGCTATATACAATTAGGTATATTTGTGTATGTTACTAATTGTCATAACTATTTACTATACTATTGCACTACGTTGGTGTGATAGTGTAGTCATTGTAATAACCCTTTATATAAATATACTACTTACTTAAAGAAAGAAGTTATTTCTGGTTATTATTGAAGTTTGTGTGCATATATATATGTGTGTAGCAATAACTCTCGGTGGAGCTGCTGGTTTAAAGCGGGCCTGTCCTCTTATCTCTTTACCCCTCCTAAATTGTTCAATCCTCTTGGCACAGCTGTAGTGCAGTGTTGTAATGATATAAGTATTGACTTTAACCCACAATATACACTTATATTTATATTTACCTCTACCTGGGTGTCTGTAGCTCCATAGGACTAATAGGATCAGAAGAACACCAGCAATTCTCTTCTTCTTCTAGCTAAACTGAATACAGTGTATATATATATATATATATATATACATACTATGTATGTATATATATATGTATGAATATATATATATATATATATATATATATATATATATATATATATATATATATATATATATACACTGTATTCAGTTTAGCTAGATCAGTTCCTGTTATTCTCTTCCTACTGACAGACAGGCAAGTGTTTTACAGTATTTACAGCTACCTGAAGAAAATTGCTGGTGTTCTTCTGATCCTATTAGCTACAGTATTTACAGTTAGTGTAGTGCGTCCTCTGCACAGTGTGCACCTAAAGCTACCTAAAGAAAATTGGTGGTGTTCTTCTGATCCTATTAGTACCGCAGGCAGCTGCAGTATTTACAAGTTAGTGTAGTGCGTCCTCTGCACAGTGTGCACCTAAAGCTACCTGAAGAAAATTGGTGGTGTTCTTATGATCCTATTAGTACAGCAGGCAGCTGCAGTAGTTACAGTTAGTGTACTGCGTCCTCTGCACAGTGTGCACCTAAAGCTACCTGAAGAAGATTGGTGTTGTTCTTCTGATCCTTTTAATACCACAGGCAGGCAGCTACAGTATTTACAGTTAGTGTACTGTGTCCTCTGCACAGTGTGCACCTAAATCTACCTGAAGAAAATTGGTGGTGTTCTTCTGATCCTGTTAATACCACATGCAGGCAGCTACAGTATTTACAGTTAGTGTACTGTGTTATCTGCACAGTGTGCACCTAAAGCTACCTGAAGACAATTGCTGTTGTTCTGCTCCTATTAATACCACAGGCAGGCAGCTACAGTATTTACAGTTAGTGCACTGTGTCCTCTGCACAGTGTGCACCTAAAGCTACCTGAAGAAAATTGGTGGTGTTCTTCTGATGCTATTAATACCACAGGCAGGCTGCTACAGTATTTACAGTATTTACAGTTAGTGTACTGTGTCTTCTGCACAGTGTGCACCTAAAGCTACCTGAAGAAAATTGGTGTTGTTCTTCTGATCCTATTAATACCACAGGCAGGCAGCTACAGTATTTACAGTATTTACAGTTAGTGTACTGTGTCCTCTGCACAGTGTGCACCTAAAGCTACCTGAAGAAAATTGCTGTTGTTTTGCTCCTATTAATACCACAGGCAGGCAGCTACAGTATTTACAGTTAGTGTACTGTGTCCTCTGCACAGTGTGCACCTAAATCTACCTGAAGACAATTGCTGGTGTTCTCATACTAATAATACTACAGGCAGGCAGTTGATTCTGCTAGCTGCAGTATCAATATATATATATATGCACCCCAGCTTTGTGCAGCTACATCTCACTGCAGGTCATTAGTATGTCTGGAAGGCCAACAAGGTGAGGAAGACAGTCACAAGCCAATAAAAGAGGGCAAGCAGGCTCTGTGTCTAGAGGCAACAGTGCTGGTTGTGGAGACTCATCAGCACGTGGCCATGGGACATGCTTGTCCTTTTTTTCGGCAGCTGGCCGTGTTGAGCCGCAACATGCAAAAGACTTTGTAGAGTGGATGACCAAGCTGTCCTCATCCTCCTCATCCTCTCTCACCCAGGCTCAGGGTACTTTGTCTGGCAAAGCAGCTGCCAACGCGGCCTCTTCCCTCGGCTCAATGGCATCAGTAACTCCTTCCCTAGCCCCACCACGTCCTCCTAAGGAGTCCCCCGAACTGTTTGACCACAGTGTTGGGTACATGCTAAAGGAGGATGCCCAGCGTTTTGAAGGCCCCAATGATGGTACTCAGCTAGAGGAAGGCAGTAACGTGAGCACAGAGGGAGGGGGTGCCCAAGAAGGACAGCAATCTGGCAGTCATGTTCCCCCAGCTGCAGCACACTGCCAGGTTTGCTCCAGTGATGAGGAGGGAGGGGATGATGAGGTCACTGACTCCACGTGGGTGCCTGATAGGAGAGAGGAGGAGGCACATCTCCAATTAGGCAGGATGCCCTCCAGGGGCCAGCTTAAGGGCAGCAAAACAACTGCATCACACCGCAGAGCTCTGCATGTGCAGGGCGCTGCTGTCTCTGCACGTTATTCCAAAAGTTCTTTTGTGTGGGCCTTTTTTGAGATGAGTGCATCAGATCCCACCGCTTCTATTTGCAAAATATGTCTCAAGCGTATCTCGCGTGGCCAAAACATCACCCGCTTGGGCACCACATGCTTGACCATACATATGTCGACCTGCAGTTCATTGGCAAGCGTACCTAAAAGACCCACACCAAAGAACAAAGCGGACCTCTCTTTGCTCCTCATCAGCTGGGATCTCCAACCCCACTATACCTTCAGTACTCTCTGAAACCTGCACTGAGAGGAATGAAGGTGTAGAATTAGGTGTGTCACAGCCAAGTACTTGCAAATAGATTGTACCAGGCAAATTTCCCTGCCCCAGCTGCTTCACCGCTGAAAGAAGTTCGCTCCCAGCCATGCACATGCCCAGCGATTGAATGCTAGCTTGGCTAGTTTTCTAGCACTTCAACTGCTGCCTTTTCAGTTGGTAGACTCTGCCCCCTTCCGTGAGTTTGTGGAATGTGCGTTTCCTCAGTGGAAGGTTCCCAAACGCCACTTTTTCTCACGGAAGGCGATTCCGGCTCTCTACCGGCATGTGGAAGGCAATGTCTTGGCCTCGCTGGACAGGGCGGTAAGCGCATTGGGTGACTCTGCTGGCAGCTGGGAAGGATGTAGGACAAGGTGCAGTAGTGTTGGAGGTTGTTCCGCCACCACGCCTCCAAAATGCTACTACTGGTGATTCTGACACATCTCTCTCCTCCACCCCCTCCTCTTCTTCTTCCTCCATGGCCTCTTCCTGTGCTGATTTGTCCTCAGAACCAGCGGTGCTCCGTAGGCGTTCAAGGGGCTATGCAAGCACGCAGGCAAAAAGATGCCATGCGGTGCAAGAGCTGGTGTGTTTGGGGGACAGGAGCCACACTGGGGCAGAGATTCTGTCAGCTCTGCAGGGGCAGGTTCAGAGGTGGTTGACGCCACGTCAGCTTAAGCCAGGTATGGTGGTTTGCGACAATGGCACCAACCTCCTCTCCGCCCTCCTACAGGGACAAATTACCCATGTGCTCTGTTTGGCTCACATCCTTAACTTGGTGGTGCAGCGACTCTTGGGCAGGTACCCGGGCTTACAAGATGTCCTGAGGCAGGCCAGGAAAGTCTGTGTGCATTTCCACCAGTCATATAATGCCAGTGCTCGGCTGGCTGACCTCCAAAAGGAATTTAACCTGCCCAAGAACTGCCTAATCTGTGACATGCCCACCAGGTGGAACTCAACATTGGCCATGCTGCAGCAGAGGGCCATCAATAAGTACCTATGCAACTATGGCACCAGGACAGGGTCAGGGGACCTTGTTTTTTTTTCCCCACTCCAGTGGGCTATGATCAGGGATGCATGCACTGTCCTGTCACTATTTGAGGAGGCCACGAGGATGGTGAGCAGTGACAATGCATGCATCAGTGACACTGTACCTCTTGTCCACCTGTTGGAGCACACGTTGCGTGGAATAATGGACAGGGCACTTGAGGCAGAACAGAGGGAGGAAGAGGAGGACTTCCTTACCTCTCAAGGCCCTCTTTATCCAGACAGTGTTCCTGCATGCCCGCCGATCACACAGGAAGAGGACGAGGAGAAGGAGGATTGTGTCAGCATGGAGGAGGAGCTTGGCACTCCGCATCAGCAGCAGTTTTCAAGGGATCATTTACAGGCCTTACAGAAAGGTTTGTGCAATGTGTTTCCAGAGCCTGGGAGGTTACAATTTCCTGGTCCTCCTGGACAACGTGTTGCTGAAGCTTCGGTCAGTCACAGAAGAAGCGATGGAGAAGGTGGCCGTCTGACTGATGCGTTCAGACAATTTTTTAGTCCGCAGCCCCAAGGTCTGATCAGTTCCAGCAACCATCACCAGCGTCTGATTCACATGGTGCAGGATTACCTAGGGGCAAGATCAGACTTGGACACCTTTCCCACAGAAAATCCTCTGGGTTACTGGGTCTTGAGGATGGATCACTGGCCAGAGCTTGCACAGTATGCAATTGAGCTACTGGCCTGTCCTGCATTCAGCGTTCTTTCAGAACGCACATTCAGTGCTGCTCGATCGGCTGACCTTCATAAAAATGAATCAGTCTTGGATCACCAGCTACCAAGCACCTGATGCTGATGTAACCGATTGATATTTTTTTAAATGTGGGATCCCTTCAAGACTGCCTATGCTGAGGCTGAGTGACTATCCTGTTATGCTGAGTTACAATTCTCTTCCTCTTCAGTTTTCATGCTGATAGCTTGTAAGAACATTTTGGGTTCTGGGCACCGCCACCAGTGGCCAAGGCCCAATTTTTCTGCCCCTGTTTAACAGGGGCATGTAATTACAATTTTTGATGCAATACTTTGCAGCAGGGCTCATTCCTGCGCTACAACTAGAGTATCTGTGAGGGGTAGCAGTGTTGTGGCACCAGTGCCTAAGGCCCAATTTTTCTGCCCCTGTTCAACAGGGACATGTAATTACAATTTTTGATCTAATATTTCACAGCAGGGCCCATTCCTGCGCCCACCAAGAGTAACTGTGAGGACTTACAGTGTTGTGGCAACACCACCACCATCACCAAAGGCCCAAATTTTCTGCCCCTGTTCAACAGGTGCATGTAATTACAATTCTTGATATAATATTTCACAGCAGGGCCCGTTCCAGCGCCCACCAAGAGTAACTGTGAGGACTTACAGTGTTGTGGCACCAGCACCACCACCACCACCAAAGGCCCAATTTTTCTACCACTGTTCAACAATGGCATGTAATTACAATTCTTGATCTAATATTTCACAGCACGGCCTGTTCCTGCGCCTACCAAGAGTAACTGTGGGGGCTTACAGTGTTGTGGCAACACCAACACCTAAGGCCCCAATTTCTGCAGAGTATATAGGGCAGGCCCCTACTTTCAAACATCCAACTTACAAACGACTCCTACTAGCAAACGGAAGGAGACAACAGGAAGTGAGATGAAATCTACCCCTAGGAAGGGAAATTCTCTCCTGTAAGAGTTAATATGGGAAAAACGTGTCTCCTCTCCACTGGTGCTTTATCACCAATCCTTGTTTCACTAAAAACCCAAAATTTTCAAAAAACACTTGTCATTGGGACAGAAAGTGAGGTGAAATCTTCTGAAGAGGTGCACAGACAGCAAAACAAATGTTACAGGGGTGATAACCCTTCCCTATCTTTTCCAAAAAGCTTAAAAATAGATTTTTGCCTGGAGCTACACTTTAAAAATGTACCAGTTCAAAATTACAAACAGATTCTACTCAACAACAAACCTACAGTCCCTGTCTTGTTTGCACCGCCTGTATACTGTTGTTCAGAGTATATAGGGCCTGGGGGCCCCACGCCTTTCTTTTTTTTAACTTGGGTGCGGGGTTCCCCTTAATATCCCAAAGGGCCTGGTAATGGACTGGGGTGTACCCATGCCATTTGTCTCATTGATTTTCATCCATATTGCTGGGACCCGACATTACATTAAAGCCGCAAGCAGTTTTAAAGTACTTTTGTTCCTTTAAAAATGTCATTTTGTGCAGGGACTGTTCTAAGCATGGGAAAAACGCGCCACTTTACAGGCATACTATAGTCACCCCCCCCCAGGTACGATGTTTAAAGGAATATTTCACTTTTTTTTTCACTTTAAGCATCATTAAAATCACTGCTCCCGAAAAAACGGCCGTTTTAAAAACTTTTTTTTGCATTAATACATGTCCCCTGGGGCAGGACCCGGGTCCCCAAACCCTTTTTAGGACAATAACTTGCATATTAGCCTTTAAAATTAGCACTTTTGATTTTGAACATTCAAGTCCCATAGACTTTAATGGGGTTCTAAAGTTCGCGCAAACTTTCGGTCCGTTTGCAGGCTCTGGTGCGAACCGAACTGGGGGGTGTTTGGCTCATCCCTAACCCTGACCATGATACAGCCATTATCTTGTTGGATGCCGAGAAGGCTTTCGATAACATCAGCTTCTCTTGGCTGTTCATGGTCATGAGAGTGGTTGGCATGACTGGTCCCATATTACAATTTGTCCAAAAGATGTACTCCTCACCAATGGCCTGCTTCGTCACTCCTAATTTCATGGCCCCTGACATCCCACTCACTAAAGGCACTCACCAAAGCTGCCCTCTATCCCCTCTTCTCTTTAACATAGCCATTGAACCACTCTCCCGACTTTTAAATTCACCATCAGGGGTCAGTGGTGTCACAGTAGGCAACCAAGTCCTATGCTCGGCTTTATTCGCCGACGACATTCTTCTATTTTCAACCAACCCTTCTTCGGACATTTCTCTCCTCCAAGACTTGTTTGCGACCTTATGAGCCTGTGATAGTAAAGTCCTCCTGGCCCTTGAATTTGCTAAAACACACCCTGACCATGATACAGCCATTATCTCGTTGGATGCCGAGAAGGCTTTCGATAACATCTGCTTCTCTTGGCTGTTCATGGTCTTGAGAGCGGTTGGCATGACTGGTCCCATATTACAATTTGTCCAAAAGATGTACTCCTCACCAACGGCCCGCCTCGTCAATCCTAATTTCATGTCCCCTGACATCCCACTCATTAAAGGCACTCGCCAAGGCTGCCCTCTATCACCTCTTCTCTTTAACATAGCCATTGAACCACTCTCCAGACATTTAAACTCACCATCAAGGGTCAGTGATGTCACAGTAGGTAAGTTCTATGCTCGGCTTTATTCGCCAATGACATTCTTCTATTTTTAACCAACCCTTCTTCTGACATTTCTCTCCTCCAAGACTTGTTTGCGACCTTCCGAGCCTGTTCAGCGCTCCAGATTAATTTTGAGAAGAGCAAAATTTTGACTCTCAACCCACAGCTGGCTCGAGTCTGGTTGGACTCATCTCCAGTCATAGTAGCAAAACATCATATTACCTGCCTAGGTATTCGCATTGGCAGAGAACCCTCCATCTTATATAGTCTGAATTACCCCCCGGTTATAGCCAAGATTGTACAGGAGTTGGAAGCATGGGCGGACCTACCCCTTTCACTATTTGGGAGATGCCATCTCTTTAAAATTGTCTCGCTTGCTAGACTATTGTACCCACTACAGACCCTTCCTCTATTACTGAAACATACTGACGTCCAAAAGATACACACTGCACTGCTCACGTTCATTTGACGTGGCAGAAAACCTCGAATTGCGCTTCAAAAACTCTGTCTCCAGAAGAGTGAAGGTGGAGTGGGCCTGCCCAATATTAGATTTTATAACCTTTCCTGCATATTGAAACAAGGTATTGATTGGTTATCCAAAAAATCTCATTACTCTAACGACATGCTGGAGGGCGCCCTGGTGTCCCTGTATAATCTCCAGGCTATGTTTCACTCAAGGCTACACATCCTACCCCAGCCCTTGAGATCCAACCTCTTAGTTAGAGACACACTTATTCCCTGGAGAGAAATACTCATGTCACCTCCCCATACTTGGTAACTCAATATTCTCCCCTTCTATGGATCACAAGGCCTTTGCTCGATGGTCATTCTCTGGTCTAACAACCATCTCTTAAATCTTTGATCCCGCCCAGGGAACTTTTAGACCCTTCTCGGAGGTGATCAAATAGTACTCCCTCCGGCGTTCACAAGTGCTTAACTACTACCAATCACTATATGGGGTTTTTATGCGGATGGAATAGTTTTGGCTAAAGTCATTTTTTGATTTCATCCCCTGTTCCCCTTCCCCCCCCCCAATTCAAAGGGGGCCAACCTAGCCGTTAAATTTGCTATATGCGATTTTGTTTATATTTTGTTTATAATTTACATGCGACTTTACATGTGGGATTTGGCTACACACGATTTACAAAGTATTTTTTAAACTAGGACAACGTTACACCTATACACTCCAAAGGGGGTCACTTTGCTGTTTTATGTTTAGTTTTATTTTCGTTGAATTTTTTTATTTTGCAATTTTGGTCTATACTTTATATGCGACTTTATATATGGGATTTGGCTACACACGATTTACCAAGTATTTCTATGAATTAGGACAGCGCCACACCCACACACTAACCCTTCACTTACCTTTCTGTTTTTCCACCTTGGTGGAAATCACATCTGTGGAGGCAGCAGTCCTTTATGCGATTTCTTCCATTGTTTCCATTTTTTTCACATTTTCTCCACTTTTTTCTCCACTAGTACAACGATGCACCTACACACTCCAAAGGGGGTCACTTTGCTGTTTTATGTTTGGTTTTATTTTATTTGAACTTTTTATTTGCAACTTTGGTTTATACTTTATATGCGACTTTACATATGGGATTTGGCTACACACGATTTACCAAGTATTTCTATGAATTAGGACAGCGCCACACCCACACACTAACCCTTCACTACTACCAGCTAACCTGCTACCTCGGATCCTGCTTCAGCCCGCGCCAAAACCCTTGGCAATGCTCTTTTATTGATGCCCTAATAGATCGGGACCAGTATTCTATATCAGAGATATACTCCAACCTCATTACCCACCAGGCTTCAAAATACTGTACCACATTGTTCCCTTCAAACCCTGGATATCTATCCTCAATAAGCAAGACCCACCAGAGAAGATCCTCGCGGGGTCCGCTTTCTGATGATCTGCGAAACATGGTGAGAAACCCAATTCAAAATCACCCACCAAGCATATCTCCCATTTTGCCACAGCAAAATTGACTCCTCTCCCTCCTCATGCCCCTGGTGCGCTACTCCCAGACCATCTCTTTTCAACACACTATGGACATGTCAAGCTATCTCCACCTTTTGGGATCAGGTATTGAAATACATTGATAAGACCCAGAAATTACTTCTACCCAAGGACCCTTTGCTGTGCCTTTTCAGCTGCGACACCTCGCAGGCTTCCTCTTCAATGCCTATCTGCGACTCTCTCCCCCAATGGGTCCATATCTTCCTTCTGACTGCTCGCAAATCACTATTGCAAGCTTGGATCCTCCCTTCTCCGCCTCAAATTGCTTTGGTGAAACAAGCACTCCAAACCCTATTTTACATTGAGAAAATGGACACTATTACCCAACATTCTATATCACTAAAAAGTTTTATTGCCAGATGGTGTAGCTTCATTGAACATTCTTTCTCTCCAGAAGAGATCTCTTCCCATATGACTCCCTTCCGTTATATGGACTGGTACCTGCGTGCAGACCTTAATAATACCCTGGGCAAACCTAGGATCCAGGTCTCCTCCACCTCCTTGAATACCCATGCTCAAGTAGTACCTTATTTGATATGATATGTTCTCTATTTCTTCATAAATTTATCAATCTCTCTCCCCATTCCCGGATGGAACGTTCATCTGCTTCCACTCCTTGGGTCGCCTTGTTTGTAGAATCATTAGTTAGTTACTCTTGTTAGACCAGATACTATGCTACTAGTTCTCATATGAATGTTTGTAGGCTCCAAGCCACGGAAATCTATCTTGCTTGTTATGTCTTACTATGTCTTTTACTTTGTTGCCCTTGCTGGCATACTGCTCCTGATTCAAAAATATTATAATTTTGTACGAAAATGTAATAAATGGCATATGTGCCCTATTAAAGTGACAAAAAATAAAGCATTTTAGTGCATATATACACTGAATAGGTACTGTGAATAAAACATAAAGCATATAATCAAACATCATACATCTTATCTTAATAATCCAGACACATGCATGAATGTATAAAGTGGCCCAGTGAATTAAAAGTGCTATGCGCAAAAATTGATACAATAGAAGAAATCTTGTGAATCAAAAATAACATGATTGGATAATGAAGTCCATTCCAAAAATAGTCAAATCTTGTATTGGTGATTTAAAGATGTTCTCGTGTCCATACCGGTGCTCCCCCTTATGTGTATATGCTCACCTCAGAGCGTGTGACCTCACAATTAAGTTCAGTCATTGCAAGCATATGAACAACCCCTGGGTTTAGTGTTAGTGTTCAGTGTTAGGGATGGGATCCTGGGCTGCTCAGTGGCGCTGTCTCCACATCCATATAAAACATATAAAGGACTTGATAGTGTGATACTGTTTTTAAAAAAAAATTAACTTGTCAGAAAAGACTCAGACAGCTGAGGAATAAGACAGCAGACAGAAAATGACACTTAGTGCTCTGGCTTGAGACAAGTACACACTATAGAATGTTTTGTTCATATTTCATAAGTCTGAGGTTTACAACCACTCTAATAAATAAACCATGTGGTATTTTCAGTATTTTACAGTCACATGGCTGAAAATAAAAATGCTTATCCTGGTGTTAAAATTTTGTGAATTGAACTTATAGTGTGAATTATACACTGCTATGATAACTGGATGGAATTGTCCATCAACACTACTGCTTTAGGCTCCTTTCACGTGGGGCGGAATTCCTCCAAGCAGATCTGCCTGCTTAGCAGGGGATTTGTCTTCTAATCCCCGCTGAGCAGGTGAATGACATGTCCGTGTCTGCTCTGCAATGCAGAGCAGACACAGCCCACTGTTCTTTATGGGGTGGTCAGATGGAAAACAGACTGCATGTCTGTTTCCATCCGATCCACCAGACAGATGGATGATGACGAACATATCCCCATGCGTCTGTTTTTAGCAGACCGGATCCGATGCTGACATCTTCCGCTGACATCCACTGCCCCATAGAGAACAATAGGTGGTCCGATTGGTCCGCTGGTGTGAAAGGGGCCAGTCTATAGAGTCTTACTTCATCCTTTTCTATCACCTTGCTATAACACTGTTTTTGTTGTTTGCTATCTGTTAGTAGCCAGTCACATGTATTGTCAATGTGATAACTGTCTATATCTGTCACTGTCACTGTAGGACAGATCTCATGTTTTTCTGCCAATGCCAATTATGAAAGCCCTTTTTTGCTCAATTATGCCAGGTTTTTAGGAAAAGCTTTCATTATTTGCAGAAATCTTCTTAATGCTGTTTTGAAGCCATCAATGAAAATGCAGTCTGAAGCACTCAAAGTACTTACAAGGGAGGCTTCCATTATTTGAGTAATGACCTGTTCATTAGGGGAGAAGGGAATTATTGTTGCAAATACAGAATATTTTTATAGCATGAATTGTGCCTGCCTAGAGCAGAACATAGACTTTAAAATGCTTTTTCCCTTAAGATCATAGATTTATTGCTACAAAATTAATTGTGATAATTTTCATTTATAAAGCAATGTGTACAATTCGCATAGTAGCTTCTTTATTATTTTTTTCTGTTTCTGTTTTGCTGTTAGTGAAAAATAATGATTTTCATTATGTTACATTTTTAAATAAATTGGTACAGCTTGATGAAAACCATTTTGTAAGAAAAACATTATTTGTGTGTGTAAGTTTTTGGGGGAGACAAGACAAGAACTTTACTATGATCCTATCAATGATATTCAGAGTTCTCATTCAAACATCTACCTTAGATATGCTCAGCATACTTACTTTAGGACACTGATAATGAACCTTCTTATTATGATGATAGGAATGCCCTGGATCTAAAATGAGGCATGGGAGTCAGAGAATGGCAGCTTACTACGCGGGTAGTTCACCTTGTGACAGATTCTTTTTGATATCATGGAAGAACACATCCCCAAGTCTCATTACAAATCAAAGAATTCCCATGCAGTATTATTTTTGCTGTTAGATATGTTGAAAAGCATCATTCAACCCACTTCCTCTGAGCCCAGATCATCCTGAACCTGCCCAAGACCTGTGAATGGACAGTAAGCTGAGAAACGGCACAGTCATGAGCTCATCGATCTCTCAGTCTGCATCCTCCTCTTATCAGCATTCTTGCCAGCAGATTAACAGATTGGCTCCTTATACTGTATGTACCTCTCACACTCCTGCTGCACAGGGACCAGGCCAAATCCAGGTACTTATGCTGATAGCATTTAAAAATACATTTAATGATGTAATAATGATGGTAATAATGTATTTTTTTTAATAAATGAGATTCTAATAACAACGTATATGCACTTGCTGTGTTGCTTTCAATTTCTTTCCTTTGAGCTTCCTTCTCAAACTCTCCGTCGGCTGAGCTGCCAGACTGTACACCCTTATGTTGGTGCCCCTTTGTGCCTGCTGGGACCTATAGAGTCCCATAGGAGTATTCTCTACAGTGCATCATTTTAGTACTGGCTACCGACCCAGCCGAAGTGATATCAAGTGCAGCCTGGAGAGTGATGCCAGCAGAAGCTGAAAGAGGAAAAGAAGGTCAGTGTATTAAACAACACATACACTGCGCTTTTGCAATGGGTATGTTAGTACCTATAAAAGGGTTAACAACTATTAGGCTGCTTTCACACTGATCTGCAAGTGCAGCGCAGTACACCTGCGGCTTTCCTGTGGGTTAGCTGTACTTTGCGATAGACTTGTATTATATCTTGCGGGTGTGGTGCACTTTCAGAAAGTGCACCACCCCAAGGTGAACCTCAGCACATCAGTGTGAAAGCAGCCTTATAGGGGGTTTAGGACAGTAAGGGCATAGCTGAGATGTGTCTTTACCAAAACCCCAACCACTGGTGTAGCATCAGGGGGTAATATTGTGAATTGCTGGAAGTTGGATAATCAAAAGGACACCACATCCCTATGAATACATATATTGGCAGAAGAAAAGGAATGTAATTTTTAGGGCACCCAAGAAAATATAAAAGTCAAATATATAAAAAATATATTAAATGTATTAATACAAATATCTAAAAAAAAAAAATCACAGTATCATCATACAATACCCATTATATGAGTTACCAGCACATGTTTCGCCATGCAGTGGCTTCCTCAGGATACTTCCAATAAGCACTTCATAATGTGGTCACTATAGGTAAAAGACAATATGTTAGAAGATCGATGTTCACTAATCATAACAAATTTAAACAAATCAAAACAAAATGACATTTTCTCGCAAATGCCTCAAACCAAAGAAAACTTCCCTGCATCCCCACCTGAACTGTAAAAGGTGCCCTATCTATGGAGGTCATGACCCTGATGTCTGAAGGACATTGAAAGATGCAGAGAAATCTGGTGTATCACAGAGGACATACAGGCTCCAAGAGGTAGAGTTCTATCTTGAAAGGGATATATTGCAAGCTAAAAAATCTACGAAAAATAATCAAGGAAGAATAGACATATTCTAACCTGAGAATACAGATTTTGGAACTAGTCAGTCAGTGGTGGATGATATTTTAGCAAATGGTATTCCCAGGTGGTTAACAAATTTGAACGCAGACTTTCCCAGAAGGAACTTCAAAGCAGTCAAGTATCCTAATCAATAGCCAACAAGCGGGAGAAAAAAACATTCAGACCAACTTGCTAATTTCCAATATGACAGTCCCTATTACTATCAGAATAACTTTACCCTAAAAAGACTTGAAGCATTACATCTCACTTGACCGACGACTTCACCGCTGCCAAGTCTACAGAATAGCACCGAAGGAGGCACGCACGCCAAAAATTGCCACAGCGCATGCACGAACAGTGCCGGAAATGACCACAAGCACGATAGTCATACAGCACCAGGATGGGAAATTTGCCCAGGACTGGGTGCGGCCTCTGGTTAAATAAACCAGTGGCCGCCAACTCCATGCCCATTTCCACGCCCATTTCCCAACCCAAGGGTTGGCAGGCAGGTATCTAGTCAAGGGAACACAATGAGCAGATGGCCAGTGGTGCCCACCCCACAAACACATACTGGAGAAATCCCCATATATGGTTGGCAGAGAGGACGCCCTGGGTGTCCGTATGATCACCTATCTCCATATCAATGTGCCTCCAAGTAACTTCTATTGCCATCTAGTGGCCAACCTTGGGAATTGCTACCCAATGGAGAGCAGTATAGACCAAATTTCTACGCCGATTGCCAGACTATTGGTGTAGTATATCTCTTGGAATGCGAATGCAGGGCTTTCTACGCATGCAAAGCTAAAAGACCATTTTTTCATAGGTTCAGGGACCATGTGTTCCTGGTCTCTAAGAAAAAAATGGAAACCCCAATCAGCCGACACATGGGACTCTATCATAACTTTGCTTTGTCCAAAATTAAGTTTTTTGCTTTGGAGCATATACCGGTACATGAAAGAGGGGGTGATGTGGATAAAAAAGTTTTTAAAACTGCCGTTTTTTCAGGAACAGTGATTTTAATAATGCTTAAAGTGAAACAATAAAAATTAAATATTCCTTTAAATATCATGCCTGGGGGTCCCCTTAGTCTGCCTGTAAAGTAGCACATCTTCCCCATGTTTAGAACAGTACCGCAGCAAAATGACATTTCTAAAGTTAAAAATGTAATTTAAAATTGTTCGCAGCTGTAATGTATTCTGGATCTCCATCTAGGAGGACATGGCGAGGTCTCTTTAGCAAAGAGGAGGTGCTGCTCATTTGCCGGGATTTCCTGATACAGCAATCAATCTCCCAGTGTGGCATAGAGCCCAATGAGTGCAAAGTCTGAGAGTTGGTAAGCACAATCTACAGTTGTGGTGGTGGGATATCACCTCTCGTTTTAAGTGCACAATAGGGTGTTGGTCTCAGGTGCATGCCTATACATGATTGTAAAACAATACTACACTATGGCCAGCCTTTTTGTCTTTTTTTCGGTATCGAACTGAGGGAACTACGCCTGAATTTTGATAGAGCTGATTGGTCCCTATCCTAAAGGCCCCGGCTGGGTTTAAGCCATCCGCTTACTATATCTGGCGTTCTGGTAAGGGCAATTCATTGTCGTGGTCTCTGGATCGTGAATCATTTCTGTGCATGTTGCAGCATTTGGATGACCCGGAGTGCTTTTTCTTGCCAAAAGGGATATTTGGACTATATCATTTGAACATTCATTTCAGACGTATATGTCATTAATGATTGTTAAAGTAAAGGACACTTAGCGCAGTTTATTTTTATTATTGTAATGTATTCTGGATCCTGGCAATATACCGTATATACTCGAGTATAAGTCGAATTTTTCAGCACGTTTTTCTGTGCTGAAAGTGCCCCCCTCGACTTATACTCGAGTCAAGCACTTTTCTGCAGCAAAAAATTTCATTTCCCGAACCAAATTTGGGGCCCCGTATCTCAGGGCCACTTGGTGCTAGAAACGCCAAATTTGGTATGCAAACCCAGTGGACCTGGTACCACAACATATCCAAAGCTGAAGTTCCTAGCACTAAGTGGCCCCGAGGTACGGGGCCCCAAAATCGGTTCGGAAAATGTCATTCTCTGCTGCATAAAAGTGCTTGACATTTTCTGTACCGATTTTGGGGCCCCATATCTCAGGGCCACTTGGTGTTAGGAACCCCAAATTTGGTGTGCAAACCCAGTGGAAATGGTACCATAACATATCCAAAGCTGGGGTTCCTAGCACCAAGTGGCCCCGAGATACGGGGCCCCAAAACTGGTTCGGAAAATGTCATTCTCTTCTGCAAAAAAGTGCTTGAGATTTTCTGAACTGATTTTTGGGGCCCTGTATCTCGGGGCCACTTGGCGCTAGAAACCCTGGCTTTGGAAATTTTATGGTGCTAGTTCCACTGGGTTTGCACACCAAATGTGGGGTTCTTAGCACTAAGTGGCCCCGAGATACGGGGCCCCAAATTCGGTCAACTGTGTCTATCTGCAGCAATGTCATTTCGGGACCCTTTGGGTTCAGAGACCCCAAATTTTGGCTGCAGCTAGGGGGCATCCAGGAACCCTTAACTACCGAGTTTGAAGTTCAGGGGACCTATGGCTGCAAATGGGCATTGCTGACCCTCTTTTCCACTTACAGTAGCTGTGCATTTTTCACCCTCGTCTTATACTCGGGTCAATAAGTTTTTCCCATTTTTTTTGTGGTAAATTAGGGCCTCGACTTATACTCGGAACGACTTATACTCGAGTATATACGGTACATAAAAAAATAATTTTAAAAAATGGCGTGGGTTCCCCCCCCAGTCCATTACCAGGCCCTTCGGGTCTGGTATGGATATTAAGGAGAACGCCAAAATAAAAAAAATAAAATGACGTGGGGGTCCCCCCTAAAATCCATACCAGCCCCTTCAGGTCTGGTATGGGTTTTAAGGGGAACCCCGCACCAAAAATGTAAAATAAAAATGGCGTGGGGTCCCACCAAAAATCCATACCAGACCCTTATCCAAGCATGCAACCTGGCAGGCCGCAGGAAAAGGAGGGGTGGACGAGAAAGCGCCCCCCCTCCTGAACTGTACCAGACCACATGCCCACAACACGGGGGAAGGGTGCTTTGACTTTAGAAGGGGGCGGGGTCCCCTGGTTATATCACTGGGTGACCCCGCCCTTGGCTATATAACAGCTGTCACCGTGAAAAGACTGCGGTCAGTGGGATGCCTCCCAGGGAGGCAGAGTTTTTCCATTTTTGTTTTTTTTTTTCTTGGGGCCGACAGCGCTGTGATTGAAGATGGATGGACATTGCAGGACACTTTTTATTTTTAATAAAGTAATTGTCATTTTTACTTTTTTGACACTTTTTTGGTGAATGGGTAGGGGTACAATGTACGGATTGTACACTGTATGGATTTTGGGGGGGACCCCCACACCATTTTTTTTTAGATTTTGGCATGGGGTTCCCCTTAAAATCCATACCACCTGAAGGGCCTGGTATAGATTTTGGGGGGGACCCCCAAGCCATTTTTTTAAATATATATCAAATACACTGCCACTAACTAACCTGCCTGCCTAATGTAGCTCAATCCATCTCCATTCACACACTATACACGGCCGCTATGTAAGCAGCCTTATATAGTGTGGGGCATTGACTTAGTCCTCCTGAGCCAGGAATGGCCAAAGGCACCCTGCCCTTGGCCAATTAGCAGAGCGCTCTCAGCAGGGGCGTTCTGTTGTGCCTGAATTTCTCACAAACGCCCCAAAGGTTTGGTTCATTTTAGAACAAACGAACACCTGATGTTACGTTCAACACAAACCACAGGCTCGTCCCTAGCTGTAAGTAAAGCTTGAAGAAGTACAGCGGGTAGCTGTGAGTAAAGCTTGAAGAATACAGCGGATAGCTGTGAATTAAGCTTGAAAAGTCCAGCGGGTAGCTGTGAGCTGAACTTGAGGATCTACAGTGGGATACTGTGAGTAAAGTTGTTGCTATAGGAGACAGCAGTTGCTACGAAATGCATATTGCTGAATTCAGCTTAAAGGCCCTTTTCTGTATTGCTGTCTGCCTAGTTCTATTTGGTCTGAGGAGTCTGTCAATTTGCAATCGCATTTGCCTAAGGGTGTCCTGTGCCCTATCCCTCTCTCCCACATTTCCTGTTAATAGAAAAAAAACTCTTTGTTAATTTTTAAAAGTCCTTGGCGCCCTTCTTTCCACCTTACATTACACCCACCATACCTAGTAACCTGCACCCTGAGGAGAAATGTCAGCCCTCTCTGACTCTGGGGGTCAGCACCAGGCCTCTGGAGGTCAGGGAGAGCGCTACATACAGAAAACGATTCTCTCCATCTTCCTCCTGTAACCGCTGAAAACTGGTTTCTCCTTTTCTCCCTTCTGCTGGCATTCAGAGGCTACAGGAGAAAAATGTTCACTATGCTATTCAAAATCGAAACATTGAAATTCTGAACCATTTCATTTCATTGTGACCCCCGAATAATAGTAAAAAGCTAGAAATATTTGAAATACAATATGGATATTAATATAGGATTTTACATTTTGACCATAGATATGCTTTAATACATATTAGATCATTCTCATGCATGCAATGAAGGGGATTTACTAAAACTGGAGAATACAAAATCTGCATAGAAACCAATCAGCTTCCAGGTTTTATTGTTAAAGTTTACTTGAACAAGCTGAAGTTAGAAGCTGATTGGTTACTATGCACAGCAATAGCAGATTTTGAATGCTCCAGTTTTAATAAATCCACCCCCCCCAATTACTCTATCACTTTAATACAAAGTTATTTAAATTATTTTACGAAATACAAGCCTCAGCTGTGGTATGTATGAACATATCATACATATATGTTTATATAGCAATACCCCCGCAGGGGCCACTAGTAACCGACTCTCCTATTCCTGCATAGCCACGCAACACGCATTCCCAATTTGCAGCCAGACACAAGAAGTCAGTCCCGTAACTTGTTTTTATTTTTATTTATAACAACTTGGATGGGTGAAGGGATTTATGGGATGCCCAGCAGATGATGGACACAGCAAAGGTTGGGGACAATCTTCCTCTCTCTGTACAAAGATCCTGAACTGCTCCCTTCTGTACACACTCGCAGTCCTTTGTAGATTAATAGCAAAAGTCCATTACAGACTGTAAAGTAGCACAAACTTGAGGTAACTGCTTGCAGGTATGAATCCCCTCCCTCTGTGGATCTGGTCCCAGCTCTACTACTCAGCAGCTCCACTACTCAGCAGCTCCACTACTCAGCAGCTCCAGAGATCTCTTAGTGCAAGTGTCTAGAAAGCTGACTACATAGGACAGACTTTCCCCTTGTAGTGCCCCTGAGTGTGCTGATGTACTCAATGTCCTTTCCTTGCTTCCAGGCAGTGGTCCAAAACACACTGCACTGCCGAGGGAATCCTTCCTGAGCCAGCCTGAGCCTCCGGCCTGTTAGCCCCCCCCCCCGAGAACTAGAGGGCCCCTTAAGGCCACCAACAGACTCCTCAGCACTCCATCTTCCACCCATCTCTCCCTGCCAGTATGACTCACCCATACTTAAGGGCTGGTTCAACCACCCTGCCAGGCCCACTGCCTGGGGATTGGCCAAGCTCCCCTGAGTATGCAGAACAACCATCCTAGCCTTCGCCCTCCAGTTTCCAGAAAGGAAAGGCACCAGAGACTTGCCTGTATGAGTCATCCAGCTCTGAACTCAAATAAACCCTGACCCAGATTCCATGACTCATACTTACATACCATGTGCCAAACTATGTTTTGCCTGCTCTAACACTAGTAGCACACTAGAGGATGCTACATTTATAAAAGGTATAATCGAGTTTTTTAATATATTTTATAAAAAATCACTGATTTTGTTGTAGATATTGTATACCCTTCACCCCTGAAACATGTTGGATCTGTCGCGGTTTTGGGACATATGCTAAAACATCAAGTGTAATGAACTTTATGTATGATCCTTCACAGGACAGTATAAGTATAATGTAAAGTGCATGGCAGTTGTATCATTAACAATATGCCAGCTGTTATGTGATTTTATGTGATCTTAAAAAAAAAACAAAAAACTTTTATGATCTACAAATAAAAACATGTGTTTTATGAACAAACTTTTTGATGTTCACCTATTTAAAAAGTCCCAATGGATATGGAAAGTGGGGATTTAACAAAATGGCATATTGTTCTTGACAAACAAATTCTAATTCCTAGTGTAATATACAGTTGTGCTCATAAGTTTACATACCCTGGCAGAATTTATGATTTCTTGGCCATTTTTCAGAGAATATGAATGATAACACAAAAACTTTTCTTTCATTCATGGTTAGTGTTTGGCTGGAGCCATTTATTATCAATCAACTGTGTTTACTCTGCAGCCTTGCTAGATGTTATATATACTGCCATCGAGGGATAGATGGGGACGAGCACTGCCAAAATAGAGCCAGATCTATGTACTCGGCTTGGCATCACGCCCAATCCCGCCCCTTGGCCCGGAGCCTATGATGGACATAAAGCCGGTCCAATGCCGGGACGTCCATGCTAGGAGCCGTCCAGGGGGCGGGACTGAGAGTGACTGCGAGCCAAGCTGTGTACACATGAGATCCGGCTCTATTTCGGCAGTGCTCGTCCCCTCAGTGGCAGCCTATATTGGCATATAACACGCACACACGATTTTCCCGCTATTTTAAGAGGGAAAAAGTGCATGTTATACGCTGATAAATACGTTATATATTTGATGCCTATATAGGTAAACACTACATGAATAATGGACATAGTAGAGCCCAGGGACACTGGAAATGATGCAGGTAACAGAGATAATGCTATCCCTATTAGTCATCAGAACGACCCAATAAAATACATTAAAATGGATAAGAATATGTATAATCAGATGAATTGATACCATGAACAATGAATAACATAACAATCTAAGTAAACTAATAAATAGAGCAAATGTGAATAAATGAAAATAGTAAAAATGATGTAAATTAAAGGGACAGTATACCAATAGAGTGGAATCTATTATATAAGAATCTAATATACAGTGCCTTGCAAAAGTATTCACCCCCTTTGGCTTTTTACCTATTTTGTTACGTTACAGCCTTTAGTTCAATGTTTTTTTAAAATCTGAATTATATGTGATGGATCAGAACACAATAGTCTAAGTTTGTGAAGTAAAGTTAGAAAAATGTATACATAAAATTATTTTTCAGAAATAAAAAACTGATAATTGGCATGTGCATATGTATTCTCCCCCTTTGTTATGAAGCCCATAAAAAGCTCTGGTGCAACCAATTATCCTAAGAAGTCACATAATTAGTGAAATGATGTCCTCCTGTGTGCAATCTAAGTGTCAGATGATCTGTCATTACATATACACACCTTTTTGAAAGGCCTCAGGAGCTGTAACACCTAAGCAAGAGGCACCACTAACCACACACTGCCATGAAGACCAAGGAACTCTCCAAAGAAGTAAGGGACAATGTTGTTGAGAAGTACAAGTCAGGGTTAGGTTATAAAAAACTATCCAAATCTTTGTTGATCCCTGGGAGCACCATCAAATCTATCATAACCAAATGGAAAGAACGTGGCACAACAGCAAACCTGCCAAGAGACAGCCGCACACCAAAACTCACGGACCGGGCAAGGATGGCATTAATCAGAGAGGCAGCACAAAGACCTAAGGTAACCCTGGAGGAGCTGCAGATTGCCACAGCAGCGACTGGAGTATCTGTTCATAGGACGACAATAAGCCATACGCTCCATAGAGTTGAGCTTTATGGTAGAGTGGCCAGAAGAAAGCCATTACTTTCAGCAAAAAACAAAATGGCACGTTTTGAGTTTGTGAAAAGGCATGCGGGAAACTCCTAAAATGTATGGAGGAAGGTGCTCTGGTCTGACGAGACTAAAATTGAACTTTTTGGCCATCAAGGAAAATGCTATGTCTGGCGCAAACCCAACACATCACATCACCCAAAGAACACCATCCCTACAGTGAAACATGGTGGTGTCAGCATCATGCTGTGGGGATGTTTTTCAGAAGTAGTCAGGACTGGGATACCAGTCAGAGTTGAGGGAAAGATGGATGGTGCTAAATACAGGGATATACTTGAGCAAAACCTGTACCACTCTGTGTGCGATTTGAGGCTAGGATGGAAGTTCACCTTCCAGCAGGACAATGACCCCAAACACACTGCTAAATCAACACTTGAGTGATTTAAGAGGAAACGTGTAAATGTGTTGGAATGGCCTAGTCAAAGCCCAGACCTCAATCCAATAGAAAATCTGTGGTCAGACTTAAAGATTGCTGTTAACAAGCGCAAACCACCCAACTTGAAGGAGCTGGAGCAGTTTTGCAAGGAGGAGTGGGCAAAAATCCCAGTAGTAAGATGTGGCAAGCTCATAGAGACTTATCCAAAGCTGTGATAGCCGCAAAAGGAGGCTCTACAAAGTATTGAATTTAGGGGGGTGAATAGTTATGCACATGGACTTTTCTGTTATTTTGTCCTATTTATTGTTTTCTTCACAATAAAAAAAAAACATCTTCAAAGTTATGGGCATGTTCTGTAAATTAAATGATGCAAATCCTCAAACAATCTATGTGAATTCCAGGTTGTGAGGCAACAAAACACCAAAAATGCCAAGGGGGGTGAATACTTTTGCAAGACACTGTATACAAGGATGAATAGGGGCAATAAAAATCAACTACAAACAAATAGAAAGGAATCAAGAAGTAATGGGCGAACCACTGAATAAATGTATCTAGGGGGTAGGTATAGCGATAACTCAGTTGCTAATAGAAGAAGGTAAATACCTCCAATAATTCAAAAATCATTAATAAAACAGTTCAAATCGAACTCTATGTTCAAACAATGAGGTGTAAGAGTATCCATTAAAAATATCTATTTGGATTCCAATTGGCTAAGGGTTCAGATTTTATGACTACCCCACCAATGTTTAATATAGGGTACAATATCCCAAAATTTGATATGGGTGGGGTCTCGATTGTGGACTAGCAAAGTGTTTTGATATGCTATGTTTATTATATCCTTTTTGGATGTTCTGAACATGCCTATAAAGTCGTTGATGTCATACATGTTACCGGTACTGGTTGATGTGAACTACAAGTACACGCATAACATCGTTTGCACGGGTAAAAACCTTTTCCCGTGAAAAAAGTGAAGCCTTTTTTGAGAGGATCTATGATTTTTTTTACCACTTTGTTTCGAATAGTGGGCACTCTTTTATAAACAAATTTAGGTTCAATGGGTAATATGACTTGTAGACGTTTGTCTGTCTGCAGTATATGCCAATGGCGCTGTATAATCCTTTCTATGCCAAGTATGATGGGTACTTGATCTGAGTATTGGTCCAGTGGTCTATACCAGTGTTTCTCAACTCCAGTCCTCAAGGCGCACCAACAGGTCATGTTTTCAGGATTTCCCTCAGATGAAACGGCTGTGGTAATTACTAAGGCGATGAAACTGATCAAATCACCTGTGCAAAATAGTGGAAATCCTGAAAACATGACCTGTTGGTGCGCCTTGAGGACTGGAGTTGAGAAACACTGGTCTATACTTTTGAACAATTGCTGTTCTATCCATTTGAGCTATTTCTGCTATTTTCTCTTGAATAAAGACTATTCATATCCTTCCTTTATCAATAAGCAATAGACAAAACCCAACGTTTCGAAGTATTAGGGGGTCAACCTCTTCTTCACGGGTAATAAATTTGGTCATGACAAAGTTTACATCTATGGTCAGAAAAACGGAAAATTGAATATTTACCTTTCCGTAATTTTCCTTTCCTGGTGCCTGCCCATGGCAGCATACCCATGGTTGATTGCTCCGCCCCCTACCAACCCACAGGACCATTTTAACTCTATAAAAAAAGAGTTCCTCCCCTCAGTCAGTATTCTTGTAACTAGATCTCATAACACTAAGGATCATTGAAGGGAGGGTGTATGCTGCCATGGGCAGGCACCAGGAAAGGAAAATTACGGAAAGGTAAGTATTCAATTTTCCGTTTTCCTGGTGCCTCCCATGGCAGCATACCCATGGTAAATAACTCGCTTACAGGGAGGGTACTGCAATAAAGCAATTTAATTAAACAAAAAAACGCTACAGTGCAGATGACTGCAAAGTCCTCTCCCCAAACTCTCGGGAAGTAAGGACTGCTGGGTCCACACTATAGTGGGACATGAACGTGCTGAAGGACGACCAGCTGGCCGCTCGACAAATTGTCTCAGGGGAGACCCGCGCCAAAGCTGCCCAGGAGGAGGCTATTCCACGCGTTGAGTGTGCATTGACCACATCTGGAACTGGGAGACCACTAGCCCGATATGCTCTTTGGATTAACCTTACAATCCAGCTTGCCAAGGTCATCTTAGATGCTGCTATTCCCTTCCTGGCATCCTTGGGGATGACAAATAGCTGTTGATCTTTCCTGAACTGCTGCGTCAAATTTAGGTAGTGACTTAGGGATCTGGCTATATCCAACTCATGCAGTTTTGAGGAGGCTGGATCCTCCCCGAATGCTGGAAGAACCCACTCTTGGTTCAGATGGAAGACTGAAGGTACTTTAGGGATGAACTGATGAATAGGTTGCAACACCACCCTGTCCGGGTCTCAATCTTGCTTGCTTGAAAACTGCTTTCAAGAAACGTTCCACCAGAGGATCTAGTGCCCACCGGGTGTCTGTTAGAGCCGAAAGGGCTGAAACCTGGACCTTAAGCGTATTCAGGCCCAAACTTAAGTCCAATCCACTCTGTAAAAAGAGGAGTATGTTCTGGATTCCGGGGTTTAGAGGATCGAAATGGTTAGTCTCTGCCAATTCCGTAAACTTTCTCCAAACTCTATAGTATGTGGAATTCGTAGATGTTTTTCTGGCCTGTAGTAGTGTTTGAATGACATTATGCGAAAATCCTAACTCGCCCAACCTTTTCCGTTCAACTTCCAAACCCTCAAGTCTAGGATCTCTGAGTGCGGGTGACAGAACTTGCCTTGAGACAGAAGGTTGTCTATGCGTGGAAGGTGAAGCGGTTTGCACAAGGCCATCTTGATTAGCAACGTGAACCACGGTCTCTTGGGCCAGTATGGAATCACTGACAAAATTGTTATCGCTTCTGTGGTTAGACGTTGGAGAAACATCAGTATCAGTCGAGTTGATGGGTATGCGTATGCCATCTGAAAGTTCCATGGCTGGGTTAGGGCATCCACCCCTGCTGATTTCGGAGATGGGAACCTCGAAAAGAAAAGATGTGTCTTCGCATTGAGCGTGGAGGCAAAAAGGTCTATTTGGGGAGTGCCCCATAGTAAGCATATCCAGGAGAAGTCCCTCGGATTCAGAGACCACTCGTTGTGGCTGAAAGATCTTGAAAGCTGATCGGCTAACTGGTTTTCTGGCCCTGGGATATATGAGGCCCGTAGGTTGACTAAATTCCTCTCAGCCCATGTCAGAATGGGTGTCACTTCGTTCAGAAGGAACCTGCTGTGCGTTCCTCCTTGATTCTGAACATAAGCTACTGCCGCTTTGTTGTCCATCTGGAGAAGGATGGATTTTCCCCTAAAGAAGGTGGCCAGAGACAGGATTGCTAACCAAGCCGCCCTTAGCTCCAAGGTTTTTGATACTACCTCTGTCGCATTGAATTGCCATCTGCCCTGTACCAACTGGTCTTGGTAATGTGCCCCCCATCCTAACTGACTTGCGTCTGTCGTCAGAACAGTCCATGGGATGGGGCCAAGGGGATAGTAAAGCAAAAGGTTGGATGGTCTTGTCCACCACCAAAGGCTGGATTTCATTGTAGGTGTAATAAATATCCTCTGATCTAGGCGATCTTTCTTCCACTGTGATAAGAAGCCCACCTGGAAAGTCTGTAGATGCCATTTGGCCCATTTCACCATAGGTATGCATGAAGAGAGAGAACCTAGCAGGCTCAGACAGTCTGATGCTGCCATAGAATGGCTCGCTAGCTCCCTTTTCACTTACCCTATCAATGAAGGGATTTTTTCTGCCAGGAGTGAAACTGCTCTTCCTGGAGTGTTGAAGAATGCCCCTAGGTAAACTATCTCCTGTGTGGGCGTAAGTTGACTTTTGGCGTAGTTGATTAGCCAACCAAACTTTTATCAGTGTGTCTAGGACCAACTGTACATGTATCACCAAGGTCTGCTTGTGCTGAGATAGAACTAGAATATCGTCCAAATAGTGTAGTACTGGAATCTTGTTTTTTCGGTATTGAATATACAGTATCTCACAAAAGTGAGTACACCCCTCACGTTTTTGTAAATATTCTATTCTATCTTTTCATGTGATAACACGGAAGAAATGACACTTTGCAACCATGTAAAGTAGTGAGTGTACAGCTTGTATAACAGTGTAAATTTGCTGTCCCCTCAAAATAACACACACATCCATTAATGTCTAAATCACTGGCAACAAAAGTGAGTACACCCATAAGTGAAAATGTCCAAATTTGGGCCAATTAGCCATTTTCCCTACAAGGTGTCATGTGACTCGTTAGTGTTACAAGGTCTCAGGTGTGAATGGGGAGCAGGTGTGTTAAATTTAGTGTTATCGCTGTCACTCTCACATACCCTTCACTGGAAGTTCAACATGGCACCTCATGGCAAAGAACTCTCTGAGGATCTGAAAAAAAGAATTGTTGCTCTACATAAAGATAGCCTAGGCTATAAGAAGATTGCCAAGACCCTGAAACTGAGCTGCAGCATGGTGGCTAAGACCATACATCGGTTTAACAGGACAGGTTCAACTCAGAACAGGCCTCGCCATGAAAGAAGTTGAGTGCACATGCTCAGCGTCATATCCAGAGGTTGTCTTTGGGAAATAGACATATGAGTGCTGCCAGCATTGCTGCAGAGGTTGAAGTGGTGGTGGTGGGGAGGGTCAGCCTGTCAGTGCTTAGACCATACGCCGCACACTTTTAAATTGGTCTGCATGGCTGTCATCTCAGAAGGAAGCCTCTTCTAAAGATGATGCACAAAAAAGCCCACAAACAGTTTGCTGAAGACAAGCAGGATTACTGGAACCATGTCCAGTGGTCTGATGAAACCAAGATAAACTTATTTGGTTCACATGGTGTCAAGCGTGTGTGGTGGCAACCAGGTGAGGAGAACAAAGACAAGTGTGTCTTGCTTACAGTCAAGCATGGTGGTGGGAGTGTCATGGTCTGGGGCTGCATGAGTGCTGCTGGCACAGGGGAGCTACAGTTCATTGAGGGAACCATGAATGCCAACATGTACTGTGACATACTGAAGCAGAGCATGATCCCCTCCCTTCTGAGACTGGGCCACAGGGTCATATTCCAACATGATCACGACCCCAAACACACCTCCAATATGACCACTGTCTTGCTAAAGAAGCTGAGAGTAAAGGTGATGAACTGGCCAAGCATGTCCCGACCTAAACCCTTTTGAGCATCTATGGGGCATCCTCAAACGGAAGGTGAAGGAGCGCAAGGTCTCTAACATCCACCAGTTCTGTGATGTTGTCATGAAGAAGTGGAAGAGGACTCCAGTGGCAACCTGTGAAGCTCTGGTGAACTCCATGCCCAAGAGGGTTAAGGCAGTGCTGGAAAATAATGGTGGCCACACAAAATAATAACAATTTGGGCCCAATTTGGACATTTTCACTTAGGGGTGTACTCACTTTTGTTGCCAGCGGTTTAGACATTAATGGCTGTGTGTTGACTTTACAGAGTTATACAAGCTATACACTCACTACTTTACATTGTAGCAAAGTGTCATTTTTTCAGTGGTGTCACATGAAAAGAGATCATAAAATATTTACAAAAATGTGAGGGGTGTACTCACTTTTGTGAGATACTGTATGAATGGTGTCCGACACATTTCTGGTGTTAGATATTTTGCTTCTTTTTTCTCCAGTATGATCTTCTTGAGAACTAGATGTACTACTTTTTCCAACTCTTTTTTGAATTTGAAGATGGGATTATGTAAAATCAAATAAGTATCTTTATCTTCCAATAATTTAGGCACATTTTCCTGGTATTGTACTGTTCTTTAGATTGAATTACAATTCACCCTCCTTTATGCCATTTTTAATATGCTTAGGTTCTTCTTTCTTCTTAATTTTTATATCTCTAACATCTTGTAAAACCAAATTTCTTAACCACTTCAATACAGGGCATTTCACCCCCTTCCTGCCCAGGCCAATTTTTAGTTTTCAGCGCTGTAACATTTTGAATGACAATTGCACGGTCAAGCAACACTGTACCCAAATAAAATTTTTCCCCCCACAAATAGAGCTTTCTTTTGGTGGTATTTGATCACCTCTGCGGTTTTTATATTTTGCGTTATAAACAAAAGAAGAGCGACAAGTTTGAAAAAAAAAACACAATATTTTTTACTGTTTGCTATAATAAATATCCCATTAAAAAAAAACCAATTTTTCCTCAGTTTAGGCAGATATGTATTCTTCTACATATTTTTGGTTAAAAAAAAAAAAAAAAATCGCAAAAAGCGTATATTGATGGTTTGCGCAAAAGTTATAGTGCCTACAAAATAGGGGATAGATTTATGGCATTTTTATTATTATTATTTTTTTTACTAGTAATGGAAGTGATCTGCAATTTTTATCGTGACTGTGACATTGCGGGCGGACATATCAGACATGAGTAGAATTATGGGGGTCTGATTATGCGGAGTTAAGTATATATATATATATATATATATATATATATATATATATATATATATATATATATATATATATTTATATATATGTGTAGCCATGCTTTGCTAATATAGGCATTACAGTTGTGATGATTACAAATGAGTTTGGCTCCCTCTAGTGTCCTTCTATGCTATTAAGACTTTTGTTTGGTTTCTGTGAAGCAGAGTTACAAAGCATTGTGGGAGATGTAGTTTAATGAGGAAATGACTCATGTGTTAACTTTGTTTTGGGAACTACTTAACCCACAATGACAAGTCACAGAGCCACAAGGCCAAGTTACTGCGCTGCATGCTGGGAGCAGGAATACAAGGACTAGTACGGCCATTTTCCAGTCTCTTGGGACGCCATTCAATACCAGCCTGCAGTGAGGTCTGTGTGTGTGACCGGGAGACTGCGGCCTGTCAGGCGCGGAGCGGAATTGATCGGCCTCTGAGGTGTTCCAGAGCACAGTCAGCTGGGTCAGTGTGCTGATGGATCAGAGAATCCAAGATTCCTGGAGGTTTCCTGCATTTCAGCCATCAGCCATCCGAAGGAGCAGTGCGGTGTGATGGTGTCAGCTTTGGATCAGACTGAGATGTCAGGAAAGGAGCTCAGAGAGAGGTCTACACTACAGTGGACCTATGGTGGTGAGCGGGCACTTGCCCAGATCAATAGCTTACTGTTTGCTGAGCGAGCTGGTTGCAGATGGCTAGTGGGGCTTGTAGTTCCATTGAGCTATTATTGCATTACCCTTATGCCGCGTACACACAAACGGACTTTCCGGCATACTTGGTCCGGCGTACCGGAGTCCGTCGGACAATTCGATCATGTGTGGGCTCCAGCGGACTTTGCTTTCTCAAAAGTTTGACGGACTTAGATTTGAAACTTCTTTCAAATCTGTCCAACGGACTCTGCTTTCTAGCGGACAAACCGTTCGTCTGTGTGCTAGTCCGACGGAATCAAACTGATGCATGCTCTGAAGCAAGTACAAGACGGAAGCGCTTGGTCTGGTAAAACTAGCCTTCGTATTGAAGCTAGCACATTCCTCTTCTGTGATCTTTTAATACAGCGCATTCTTTTTTTCTTTATAATGCGAGAAGAAGGAAGTTGTTTTGCTGCTTATATTCACACAGAGTTCTCACAAACTACTTTCTTCATGATTTATCCTCATGCCATGACTAATATTATATTTGTGAAAAGCCAGATCTCCAGAAATAAAGTAGCAATTTTTTTTTGGACTCATCTTTATTTTTTACAGATTTCAACAATATAGATTTTACAATGTGTGCTAAATTATACAAAATTTTTTTTTTTTGGATTTTGAGTTTCAAGTTACCACAATAACCTTAATATTTTTTAGTGTTTTAATGAACCTTAATGAGGTTGGTGTCCCTTGTTAATTAGACATAAGGGGGTTATTTTAAAAAGGCCAAATAATTTTTCACTACAAGTGCAAATTGTACTTGGAATTGCCGTGAAAGAGCATTTGGAAGTGCATTCGCTGTGGATGCGAGGGGCACATGCAAGGAACCCCCCCCCCCCAAAAATTAATCTTGCACATGATTGTATGATAAAATCAGCAGAGCTTCCCCTCATTTCAGATCTTCCCCTCAGATTTACAGCGACTGCACTTCCAACAAGTGCACTTGCAGTGCAATTTATTAAGTGCACTTTGAATTGCAAAATGATTTAGCCTTTTGTAAATAACCCACATATAGTCTTTTTGACCTGTACCTGCCTACTCACAAACCAAATGTCCTTTTTGAAACAAAACACATAGTCAATAATGTAAGGTAACGAAAATATCCATTTATTTGGGTCAAAACAGAAATGAGGAAGGCAACACTGGAGACACTTTTGGAATGTGTGAAGCCTTTTGTCCTCCAGGACACACATCAAGTTAGAGGACAATAAAATTGGTATCTTGCGCCTAGGGAGCACAGGGAGCACAGTCAGAAGTCAGACCAGACAGAAGCCAGACAATCACTTTCGAGTCTTCCGTGGAGCCTTCCCTGGATGCTGCCCTGCAGCCTTCCTTGGAGCCTGTGCCTCTGGCGGTGCACTTGGGGAAGGAGGAGGAGGAGGAGTAGCAGGAGTAGCAGGAGGAGTGGCTTCATCTGCTATATATGTTTTTGCAGTAAGCTCCCCTCTCAAGCCCTTCTGATAGGCTTGAAAAATCAGACCCTCACAGAGGAGGCGTTGCCCCTTTTCTACTTCCAGCAATCTGGTGGCCATATAGGTTCCATACGCCTCTTCCGCATTGGGTGGTGTGCTGAGGATTTGGCTGGCTTCGCGAATTAGGGCTAGTGATTCTTCCTCTGTTCGGGTCATCTTTCTGGGCCTTTTTGGTGGTAATGCGGAGGGGAGGCACCTGACACTCCGTGAGGCTTCTACTGGACCCAGCCACGGCCTCCTCCTCTCTCCCACTGGGCAAGGCCTTCTCCTCTATACCTCTGGGCACAGACTCCTCCTGGCTGAGCTCATCCTGGGTAAAAAAAAGGGACATACCGGTAGTTGTAATTTTTGCTTACGCAATCACACACAATTTTCAGCTCATGACTTGCAAATATAATTCTAAACAAATAGTAAAGGCTATCTTTTTGACCCGACCATTATTCTAGCTGCTCACCAATATTTGAAGTATATTTTTGCCCACTACTGTCTAGTGATATGTCTACATATTAATAATTGTGATGAAGTCATTTTTGGTGAAGCACTTCCAAAATTTTGAGGTTTACATCATTAATATTTACACAAACCCAAATTGACTAAAAAAGTATACCTGGCTGAAGCTGGGCGCATCCACCTTATCAAGGATGTAAGGGCCCAGTTCTTCTTGGGACTCCTCAGCTGGGGTGGAGGGAAGGGTGGAGGTGGAGGGAAGGCTGGAGGGAAGGGTGGAGAGAAGGCTGGAGGGAAGGCTGGAGGGAAGGCTGGAGGGAAGGGTGGAGGGAAGGCTGGAGGGAAGGCTCGAAAGTGATTGCCTTGCTTCTGTCTGGTCATCCAGAAATCGCATTTTTTGGTAGTACCACAGCTTGGGGACATAAACCTGGTCTGCTGCTGCTCCGGATCTGCGCGACTCCTGGATCTTCCTGTGTTCCCGCCTGTACATGTTGCGCAAGGTACCAATTTTAGTGTCCACAAACTTAAGGTCTGCCTGGGGGACTTGACTCTTCACAAATTCCAAAAGTGTGCCCAGTGTTGCCTTCCTTGCCTCTCTATTTGAATATAATGGGTGCTTGACCTCCCACAGGTTTCTGTTTTCTTCATACAAATCAATAAAACGTGTCAAAAAATCTTGCTCCTTAAAAGGATTCATTTTTGCTGAAAGACAAGACACAAGATAAAAACTGTAATGTCAGTCCAAACTCCCAGTATTATATTTGGCTCAATCTAGGGTACACACACACACACACACCAAACACATTCCCCAAACACACACCCACGTTTAATCTTACCTTTGTTTCTGATGCTCGCTACTTCCGCTCGGACATACGTAGGCCAGCGTAATAGCTTTATATACACTGCGCATGTGTCATGCTACGCCTGCGTCGCCCGCCCCTGACGTTCTTTAGTACGATTTGTCCCCGCCCCTTCACTCTTCGTTGCGCAGTGGCAGGATATACAGAAAGATGGTGGAGAGATTATCTGCAAGTAGCGTGGAGGAAAGCCCAGAGCCACAACCATCCAGATCCAGGAGGAGATATAAGGCCACCAACATGGCCTTTGAAGAGATGGTGGAGATGGTGTCCATATTGAGAAGGGAGGACTACGATGGCAAAAAAGGATCGTACACCCGACCCAATATGCAGAAGGACAAAATAATGTCCTCAGTTGTCACAGCTCTTCAACATAAATTTGGCACTAAACGGGCTAAAGAACAATTGAGGAAGCGGTGGTCTGACCTCAAAAGTAGGGGGCCTGAACAATATTGCCGAATAAAGAAGCTGCTTAAAAAAAGTAAGTACTTGTTGTGTGTTCCGAATGAGATACTTAACTTGTATGCTGATCCATATGCTTTTCGTTTATACAGCATCGTTCGTAAAGACCGTTCTTTTGATAAAACATGATACTAAGAAAATTACAGGTTTTTTTCGCCAAATTCGATGGTACAGGATTTGGACATACATTTAGGTCTTGATAATTTGTCGTATTCCAAAAATGTGGTGATGTTGTGTAGATGTGTTGGAAAATATAATGCTTCTTCAAAAATGATTCAGTGTAATGTAAGGACAGGACACAGCAGCTGTTTCCACATCTGGACTCACGAGCACTAGTGTACTATGTGACACCAGAGAAAATGTTTGTGGGTAATACACATAGGGGCTCCAGGGGATACTTGAGGTCTCTGCATCTGTGAAACTTGCATGAAAATGTGTATTGTTTGGCATTTTTGGGCAGAGTGAATGTAAATCCTGTCTTCAAAAGTTTTGGGGCCAAAAAATGACAATTGTCCACAACGTCTAACGAACGTTTCATATTCCTTTTTCAATACTGAAATATCACTGTGTTTTAACTATACCTTTTGTTTAATTATCATAGGGGAGAAAAGACTCAGACAACAGTCCAAGGATCCCAGGACCCCCCCAAGTCACCAGCCTGAAGCTGACATTACCCCAACCCCCAGCCCAAGACCACGCCCACCCGACCAGCTGGAGAAAGGAGAGGTGGAGGAAGTGTGCGATATTTCCACCCCACCAAGTGAGTGACTGAAACCCAAGCTTAAGTTCATCTATTTAGGCGTGCATATTTTACAATGATTTTTTTTCCACAAATTTTAGGTGATGTTCTGGTTGTGTAAGGCCAAGCGGCGGAGCCATTTAGCACTGACATTGCACAAAGACTCATTGGCCAGATAATGGTGTGGAATGGCCAAATTGATAGAATGCGTGACCAAATTGACAGCATGAGAAATTGGCTAGACAGCATGCAACAGGAAATGAAGAACATGATTGATGTTTTGGGAAGAATCTAATAACTTTTTTCCTAAAAACATCAATCATGTTCTTCATTTCATTGTCAAGTTTTATTTTTCTCAAATGTTTTACCTGGCTAAATACTAATGTCTAAATTTTGCAGATGCACACGGTGTGTCATCATGTGCTATCTTCCATCGGGGATGTCAATGTACTTGTTTTGTGTTTGCAACCCCTTCATCAGAATAATGTTAGTTTGTGAGAGGAACAAAGGGATTGCACACACAAAACACGTCCATTGCTCACCCATGATGGGAGATAGCACATGTTGACTTGAACCTTTTTTCACCTGCAATTGTGAGCATCTGCCATTTTTTTTCGTTTTACATGGGTGACATCACCAGCACCGTTATTAACATGTTGAACTTTGTAAGTTCCTGTTATTTTTTGTTCTTATAGTTTTTAAAACCCTATTGTGAAGGCCAATTTTGTAAACAATGTATATTTTTGGCAAATATGCCTAAACTAAAAAAAATAAAATAAAATATATTTTTACAAAAAAAAAAAGAAAAAAACAAGTTCAAACAAAATGCAGCTTTCAATGTGCACACAGTAAAAAGTTTTTACTACTACAATGTGTGTGGCTTATTATTTATCAATAACAGTTTGTTATTTTTTGTGTGGTTACACTGACAAAGGGCCTTATTAACTAAAGGGAAATGCACTTGCCACTACAAGTGCACTAGGAGACAGACAAAACAAAATGCAAACAGGAATCAAAACCAGAGATTGTTGCCACAATTTTTTTATTTTTTATAGTAAAAAAATTAAAGATCTTGTTGCATTGCAATGGCCCCCCGACCATTAAAATAATTGACATATCTGTCACGCACTTCACGGGCGGTTTGGGGGGCCAAGCCAATACGGCCACTTACTAGGCCTGTGAGTGGTACATCAACACCAAGTCCGGCCTCAGGCCCAACAGAAGATAGATATGTTAAAGAATGTTGTCTCAAAAAATTATGCAGAATGCAGCAAGCAAAGATCACATAATTGATTTTGTATTCAGCTAGATTTATTGCGGAGAGGAACAAATGGAACCAGCTGGCCAGAATCCCAAAGGCATTCTCCACAACTCTTCTTGCTCTGGCCAGCCGGTAATTAAATACCCTCCTCTCAGGGGTGAGTGTCCTTTGGGGGAACGGCCTCATCAAGTGCTCGCCGAGAGCAAACGCTTCATCAGCGATAAAAACTGAGGGGAGTCCATCCACATTCTGGTCATCAGGTGGCAATTCCAGGCCACCAGTCTGGAGACGCTGGCACAGCTCGGTCTGTGCAAAGACTCCTCTGTCAGACATCCGGCTGTTCTTCCCCACGTCCACGAACATAAATTCCAATTGTGCCAAGACCGCCGTCATCAAAACTACACTATGGAACCCCTTATAGATGTAGAAATAAGACCCCGAATGGGGTGGTGGCACAATGCGGACATACTTCCCATCGATTGCCCCGACACAGTTGGGAAAGTCCCAACGGTCAGCGAACTGGGAGGCCACAGTCTGCCATTCCTGTGTGTTGGAAGGAAACTGTGGAGTCAAACAAGAAAAAAAATATATAAGTACTTTTAAACATAACTTGGATATCAGATTACACAAAAACATTCTTAAACAACAGCAGATGAACATTATTAATATGTGTTATTTTTCAAATTAAAAAAAAAAAAGGGCCACTTATAAGATTACTCACCCCCTCTGATGGACCATTGATCAATTTGTATGTGGGGGGAGGGGTACTAATTGGGGCCAAGAACACACCTGACAGTTGCAAACATTTGAGGGGGTGGGGGAGGGGTACTAATTGGGGCCAAGAACACACCTGACAGTTGCAAACATTTGAGGGGGTGGGGGAGGATAAAACAGTACAATGGAGCTGACAATATACATTGTTCAAAGGACTATAGGCTAGAGCAGGGGTCTCAAACTGTTGAAAAACTACAAGTCCCATGAGGCATTGCAAGGCTGACAGTTACAAGCATAACTCCCACAGGCAGAGGCATGATGGGACTTGTAGTTTTGCAACAGCTGGAGGGCCGCCAGTTTGAGACCCCTGGGCTAGAGGTATAAATGGACCCAGGATTGCATGGTGGGGAGGTTATTGAAGGGAAATATGCATGTAGGCCAAAAAATTATTAAGGTACAAAAACAGCCATGCCTGAAGATAAAGGGGACATTCCCAGCTTATTCAAAGCATGGTAATTAGGTAACAAGGACATTTAGACAATACAATAGCAAACATTAAATACATATCATGTAATGTTAAAGGATAAAACTTACCTTCATATAGTCCTTCTGCAGGACCTGAATGATGGCAGAACAGGTCTCTGGGATTATGATCCCCAGAGCCTGAGAGGAGATGCCTGTCGAGAACTTCAAGTCCTGAAGACTTCTCCCAGTCGCCAAGCAACGTAAAGTGGCAACTAGCCTCTGCTCTGCAGTGATGGCTTGCCTCATGTAGGTATCCTGCCTGCTGATATAGGGGGTCAGCATAGCCAGCAGACGTTCAGAAACGGGGTCCATCATCCGGAGATAATTCCTGAAATCATCAGGATTATTCTCACGGATCTCACGGAGCAAAGGCATGTGCGAGAATTGGTCACGCTGGCGCAACCAATTCTTCGTCCATGAACTCCTCCTCGCCCTGTTCATGGACTGGACTCGAGTCAAAGTATTAACCCCAACACCAAGTCCCCACGCAGCACGAACTCGAGAACAAGTACGTCCACGCACCATGGCTTCAAAACGGTCGGCTGGTCAAACAAACAAACTTAGAACAAACGCACTGAAGAACAGCAAGGCCTATGAAGAGCGACCTGAAAATCAGGAACGAGCGGACCAGAACGGCCTCCTAGGCAGGTTACAAACTGACCAACATGCACTGAAAAGCAGATACAAACCTCACAAGCACAAACTGAACCGCAGAAAACGATCGAAATAAGCTGAAGTGTGAAGAGCGTGAATCGCTTCTACTAACACGAGATAAACACGAGATTAGCAGAAGGAGCCCAAAGGGTGGCGTAGTGAGTCTTGAACTTCCTTTTTCTAGTCCCGTCGTATGTGCTGTACGTCACCACGTTCAAAACCATTGGACTTTTGGAGTGATCGTGTGTGTCCAAGCCCATCAATTTTTAAGTCCGGCGCACCTAGTGTACAAAGTCCGTCGAAAGGATCGCCAGACCATGTATGCCGGAAAGTCTGATCGTGTGTACGCGGCATTGTAGTTAAGAAGGAAGAGTTACAGAAGTGCTGTTTCCTCATTACAACTAAAGAAATAGTCATCAGCATAACCATCATTCTACAGTTTGTTTCCTTTATGTTCCTTACTTGGATTACAAATAACTGCAGTTCAAATTAACAGGCTAGCTGAAGAAAAGAACTGAAGATAAGGAACTTTGTCACCCTTTGCAAAGCATCAGGATTTCACTTTTCATTCTGAACTTTGAATTACAGCCTAGGGGGAGTTATTGAGCATAAAAATATAGACATACATTGCATTGCTCTTAGTTATGTGAATGTAATGTACTGCGGTTTGGTGTGTACATTGAGGTTTCAGGGGGAAGGTGTTTAATATAAGTTTTTTGTAATATTGAACGCTTATCCCACTGTGTACCTGTCTGCATACATCCCTTGCGGTGACTATTGGATCTACAAGTTTTGAGTGTTATAAATTGTCACCTATTGTTTACGCTTAACCGTATTGTTTTTCATGTTCCACATCTATTACAGTAAATTACTTAAGTGATTCAGTAACTGTGTGTGTGGTATATATATATATATATATGTATATATATATATATATATATATATATATATATATATATGTATATATATATATATATATATATATATATATATATATGTATATATATGTATATATATATATATATATATATATATATATATATGTATATATATATATATATATATATATATATATATATATATATATATATATATATATATGCGATCACTTTGAGAATTGGTAATGCACCTTTACCTTACTTTCCTAGATGTTCTCCTCTTTCTTTGTTTCAATTCCTAGGAAATCGAAACTACTGGATATGTGATGACACAGACTACTGATAAGAACCCAGAAAGCTGCTCAAAATAGGCTTTCGTCTGAACTGACCAGATACTGCTGAAATCTTTTTTTGCCAGTCACATGATGTAACCACCCATTTAACTGTTCCCTTGCTACTAAGAAGATATGAATGCTGATTGGACTAAACTATACAATCACACCGATAACACGCCTAGTGCTTATGCATATTCATAAAGTATATATTGTTAAACTTGTTTTTTTTAGACACTTCCTTCTTCATTCAGCCTGGTAGTGCTGAATATTGGTGTGTGTTGTGTCTCTCCACTGCAGTGAATGAATAAAGCACCTAATTATATTATTTTACAAAGACCTGGATCTACTATCTCTGTCTCATCTGACTGTGTTGATTGGATACTTCCTAACCTGATTTAACAGAATGGTGCCTTTCGACTCGGATACAGTCCAGTGGGCTCCCGGCCAGAGAGACACGAAACTCACATTGAGCATACAAGTGGCCATGGTAAGAAACCGTTATTCTCACTTATTCTGCTCTCCGTGGTGAGTATTTATTCGGTGTCTGGGGACCATTGGCTGAAGGAATCTTTCTTATGCTGTTGATGAGATAGTGAGATTAAGGTAAAATTAAGTGTAAACTAGAGTAATGTTGATGTTACACAGTCTGACCGAAATAACTCCTTTACCTGTTGCAGAAATACTAGAGCTGATAATGATTATCATTGTTGATGTTTTGATTCTATGCTTGGGGTGTCAATAGATTTATGAGACTTATAAGAAGGTCTGACCACAGGACTGTAGTAGTGAGCCTGTGTGGCGAGTAATGCCTATGTGGCAAGTGTACAGGCTTGTGTGGCCAAGTGTAATAAAGTGCCTTTTGACGGTGAGTGTACTGTACTGTGTGTAGCCCAGGAGAAATTTTGGGTGATGACCCATAAATTTTGTAAATAGAGACTTGAGAGTGAGGACTATAGATTGAGAGCACAGCACTCTCATGGACCTTTCAAGCCGGGAAAGGTAAATGTTGCACAAGTCCTATGACTGACATGACAGACAGAGTTGGATAAGGTGATTAAATGTGTACAATATTGGATTTCTAAAAGTATGATGAAACTTTAACTAGTCATGAGCCTGTCAAAGTTTTTATAATGCATGTCACTGATGGGTCTAGCAAAAGAGAATTAGATCAGGCAATGCGAGTGTTATTTAAATGTTTGAGAAGCAGAAAAATAATGCTACATAAGTATGATTGCAAGATACTGATGAGAGAAGCCTGCCAGCTTTTTCCTAGAGAGAGAAGAAGACCTCGAAGAGAAGGGTGACCACATCTGCTTAAAAATTATGGAAGAAGAAATGCAGCAAATCTCCCCAGTAAAGGAAAATCCTCTCCTGTTTGCAGAGGCTTCACACTTGTACAAAGATGGAGTCCCAAGAATGGCATATGCGGCAACAACATTGGAGGATGTTTGAGGTGATTTAGAGGTGATTGAGTCCCAACTACTCCCTTCATCACTTACAGCGCAGGTTGCCAAAGTGGTAGCACTCACCAGAGTCTGTGAGGCTGCAAAGGATCAAACAGTCAACATCTACACTGATAGCAAGTATGCTCTTGAAGTTGTCCATGATTATGGACCCATAAGGAAGAACAGAAGATTCACAACTGCTGCAGGAGAACCAATTCTAAACTGGAAATATAACTTTTTGAAGTAGCCACCCTGAAGGTCAAGACACATACTGGAGGACAACCCATGGAAGAAAAAGGAAATCAGTTTTCTGATCATACTGCCAGGAAGACTGCTGAAACACCAATGGAAGCAATCATGACCCTAATCACTGATTTTGCAAAGGAATAAGAGGAAGCCTGTAACAGATTGAAGAAAAGGAAGAGAACAAATACAGAAAGTAAAGGAACTGATTAAGAAATTGCAAGAATCTGCACCTGATGATTGGAATAAAATCATGTAAAGGAACAGAGCAAAGAAGGCTCAAGATGGACTTTTGTGCAAGGAAAATGGAACATGTGTCCCACCTAAAATGAAGAAGATAATCATGCAACTAGCCTATGGCCCGAGTCATGTAGGCCCTAAGGCAATGGAGAGAAACATAAGCAAGACTGGATAGTTTATTCGATACTCCAGAAATTCATGTCAAGACTTTGTTGAGGGATGCATAATATGTGCTAAAAATAACTCAGGAAAACAGACCAGAGTAACACAAGGGCATTTGGCCAAGCCACTTTTCCTTTTCCAAAAACTTTAGATTGATTACACCCAATTGCCCAAATCAGGCCAATATCAATATGTTTCGTTGTGTGTAGACATTCAAGCTGAATAGAAGCCTGACCGGTGGCTTAAACTTAATGCCAAGACAACAGTAAAGAAGCTCATTTCCTAAGTAATATGCTGCTTTGGAGTCCCTGAAACCATAGAGAGTGACAGAGGAACACATTTCATTGGACAGATCAGCAGGCCTTCCATGCCCCTATCATCCTCAGAGTTCAGGGAAGGTAGAAAAATATAGTGGAAATATTAAAGACAGGCTAGCTAAATTAATGCAGGAAAGACAAGATGGATCAGTAAAGAAACAATGACCAGAACCAGTTGCCTCTGGTTCTTTACAGCCTATTTATATGTCAGAGGACTTGAGCCGTTATGAGGTTTTGTTGGGGGCCCACCTAAGACAGGGTTGCATTTTCCACATCAGACTGCTGTAATGTATAATGGTTTTGTTTTGTTATGTAATTGTCTAATACAAGCAACTAACTGCGATGCACAAGTTTGTTTTTGATTCAATTCCAGATCAAGTAACTGGAACACATGATTCACAGCCAGGTGATTGGGTCCTAGTAAAGAATATGTGAAAGTATCTTTGGGACCAAAGTTTGAAGGACCCTTCCAAGTGCTCCTGACAACTGCTACAGCTGTAAAGTGACATGGATACATGCCAGCCATTGCAAGAAAATACAGCTAATTTCAAAAGATGGGTAAACTACTGTTATGCATTTGCTTGATCTTAGCAGTCAAGGCTATAGAGGAAAATCACCTGTACAAACTACACATGCTAACAGGCATAAAGAGTAATTTGAGTAATTGCTAAATATGTTCACATAGGCCAGACGATTAAAAAAAAAAAGGCACACACCTAGTACCCATTTACTTTCATTTTTAAGTTTAAGCAATACAAGGCTGCCCAAAAACTAGTATGTCAAGAATATCACAATTGTTCTATTATTGTGAAAATACATTTTATGCTAAATATAACTTAAGGCCTTTGGGAAAGAGGTATACAATGTGACATTATGATAGGAAATATGACAAACTCAGATTACACTTTGTTTAGAAATGGTCATCAGATATTTTTTGTTCTCATAGGAATCATCATTATAGGATTGCTTATTTATTTGTTTTTTTTCAGGTGTGCTAAATGTGAAATACAAATATTACTACAATGGCAGTTAGAACTGAGGAAGATGACCCCAAGGAAGAGATAGAGTGTTATCAGAAAGTCAGATTAGCAGATTTGTACGATTCTGAGATGGGTGATACCAGGGGCGGACTGACAACTCATGGGGTAATAGGAGATTATGGGGCCCCCGGGCAATAGGAGAAGATTATGGGGCCCCCAGGCAATAGGAGATTATGGTCCCCCAGGCAATAGATTATGGGGCCACACAGTACACACATACACACACACACACACACACATACAGTATACACACAGAATACACACACACACAGAATACACATACACACACACACTAAAATAGTACTGGAGAGGCGGGGCAGCTATAATCTTGGGATTTAAAAAAAAAAAACCACAGATTTTTACATACTGTCCCTGGTTTTAATGAGGCTGGCAGCCCTGATGGGGCCCCTTAGTGGCATGGGGCCCTCGGGCAGTGCCCGAGTGGTCAGTCCGCCCCTGGGTGGTACGAATGAGTAAAGATATGTATCCACATACACCCTAATAAGAACTTTACTCCACATAGATGTGAAGTAGTTTACACACACAGATCCATGGTCCTGCTCGGCAACGAGTGATTGCGAGCACCCAGCGGACATCGCAGCCACATCGGCTCCTCCGTGACGCGGCGTGCGTGCCCCCTATACCGCCGGAAGGCCGAGGACGTCATATGACGCCCACCCAGGACGGGAGATCCCATCTGCGGACGTCATATGACAATGGGAGGGTAGGGAAGTGGTTAAACACCTCAATATATTTATTGTCATTAATCATAGGATTGAAAATAGATGTGTTCCGTAAATTACTATGTATAATTTCCTCATTCCGCTGTGATAGTTGTAATCTATGTTTTTTTTTTTTTCAAATATAAGTTTTATTAGGTACGCACTAAGGGAGAAATCCTGTAATCACAGCAAAAGTATAGATGTCATGATACATGAGATACAAGACAGTTGTAAACATTGAACCTGTTGCATCGGTCATCAACGCATGCGTGAAATATTCATGTATATTTAATTACATGTGAATACGGTAGATGACAGGCTCTTCCCCAAATCTTTTTCTTGGCAAGGGCGTTGCCGTTCCATAGCACCATAGCTCTATGTCCCCAGTAGGGTTGTCCCTTCGTCCGAGTAAATGAAAATGATCCGAAGACTCTAGGTCTTTGTGTATTTCTCGTGGTTGTGTTGCGCAGTGAGAATCAAATCCTCCATTTGTTTATCTCCTCCACCTTTCTCAACCAGCACCCAGTGGTTGGTGGGCACTGCTGTTTTTAGTAAAGGTGTACGCACGCTTTAGCGGCGTTTAATAGATGTCGTATTAGTGATTTTTTTGTACGTTTTGGCTAAGATCTTGGATAAATGTAAGAGGAAGAAAGATGCATCTGCAGGAATTTTGTATTCCGTAAACTTTAGTGTTATGCTGCGTACATCTTTCCAGAAGTTCTCTAATTTTGGACAGGACCAAAAGATATGTAATAGGGATCCCTTGTCTTCCTCACAGCGCCAGCAAAGGTCTGAGGTCGCCAGGAAGCATTTGTGTAGCCTAGTGGGTGTGAGATACTATCTAGTGAAGATTTTAAAGTTTGTTTCCTGAGTTTTAGTGCACATGGGGGACTTGATGGCAAAGGTGTTAATATGTTGTTTTTGTTTCTCTGAAAATGTACTATCAAGGTCAGCCTCCCATCTTTCCAGACAAAAGAGATGTGGTTGTTTAGAGGGTGAGTTTAGCAGAGAGTACATCTTAGAGAGTGTCTGAGATATCGGCTCTGACTCCGAGCAAAAGTTGTCTGTGAGCGAGAAAAGGTATGCGGGTTCGGAATTGAATACGGGAAACTGTGTAATTGGGCTGCCTTCCAGAAGGGGAGATGATAGTTGCCTGACATGTCAGTTAATACCCAGCGATCTGACGTCACAAATCTGGAGGCCTGTTCCCATCCCAGATCACTCAAGGTTGTATAGTCTGCGTGTTGTAGGCCTGGTGTAAAGTTTGGGTGACCTAGGATCGGGTAGAGGGGTGAGGTCCCAGTGTAATCTATGTTTAATAGGATTAACCAACATATACTTTTTGATGGTAAGTTTCTGTCAGGGCTGGGATCAGCCCTTCCTTCTCTGAACGGACCTCTCAGCTGTCGGCTAATTGCCAGCTCCTCTCTCTCCACAGTTACTCAGCTGTCGATGATATCCTGCTCGTCAGTCCTGCCTACTTAAGCCGTCCAGTCCAGAGGAGCTCTGCCTTCGCCTTGGTCAAACATCTCAGAAACTATCTCCTGCGATCTTGTTCAAGACTTGCTTTGCTGACATCCCTTCTGGCTCCAGATTCTGCTTGCTGTTCTACTACATTGATCCCTGACTTCTGGCTTGGTTGACTATCCATGCCGGTTACTGAACTTTGGCTATGTTTTGACTACGTTGTTCTTTTTACTTTTATTTTTAAACAAGTGTGATTTAACTGTAAAATTAAAAAGTGTCCTTCGCGCTTGTAGATAATAAATAGTGGAGTAGCTAAACAATTATGTGAATAGGTGATGATTGACAAACAAGTGATAATATTGCAGCAAAATGGGGGTGTTCACACCAACACTTAGTATCATCAATATTTAAATCAATTTCGCGCAATATTAAATATGATAAGACGTGTGAGTGAATGTACAAGATGTGTACTACAATGCGAGTGTGGGGGGGGACACAGGTAATAGTTGCTGCTGCTATTAATGCTAGGATCAATGATCTCTATTTTGCATTTGTAATGATCGCTGCTATTTGCCAATATAGTGTTGATTTTCAAATAACCATGGATAATTACAATTAAATACTAAAATAATATTAAAATACCGTGATGTAATAAACGTGAATGAATGGCGTGAATAAAAAAGTAAATTACCGTGAATAAATAGCAGCTCCTTGTGAATAAAAAACAGTGAAATCTTCTAAAATCATTAATCAAAATGTGCAATCAATCATAAATAATATCATAGAGAAATACACATAAAAATGGTGATCATAAAAATGTGTGATAATAGTCCACTTCGGTGCTATAATAAACTGCAGGTGATCAGATGAAAAGGTGCTTTAAAGGAGGTAGGTGGGTAATGGCATATAAATAGTCTGTAAGTAATTCTTCTATTTCATCTTGGTTTATATGATGTAATGAGTATGTATCCTTCTGCTGCTGGTGTCTCCTAGTGTGGTCTCACAGAACCCTCACCTTCAGTTTGTAGTATTCAGGCATTCAGTAGTATATCTTTAAGGTGTGGGAGTGGTCTCTGGAAGCCTTTTCTTTCTTTGTTATTTTTTCTCCATTATTCCCTCTATGTAGCTCCGCTCTGGTAAACTCAGCAATGGGGGAGATAAATAAAGAGGGAGGGGGGAGAAAAGAGGCTCCACTAGTGCATTAAAGTTTTAAAATCAAAGGGGGAATGTTTATTTAGGTAGTGCAGCAGAAGGATACATACTCATTACATCATATAAACCAAGATTAAATAGAAGAATTACTTACAGACTATTTATATGCCATTACCCACCTACCTCCTTTAAAGCACCTTTTCATCTGATCACCTGCACTTTATTATAGCACTGAAGTGGACTATTATCACACATTTTTATGATCACCATTTTTATGTGTATTTCTCTATGATATTATTCATGATTGATTGCACATTTTGATTAATGATTTTAGAAGATTTCACTGTTTTTTATTCACAAGGAGCTGTTATTTATTCACGGTAATTTACTTTTTTATTCACGCCATTCATTCACGTTTATTACAGGGCAGTATTTTAATATTATTTTAGTATTTAATTGTAATTATCCACGGTTATTTGAAAATCATCACTATATTGGTAAATAGCAGCGATCATTACAAATGCAAAATAGAGATCATTGATCCTAGCATTAATAGCAGCAGCAACTATTACCTGTGTCCCCCCCACACTCGCATTGTAGTACGCATCTTGTACATTCACTCACACGTCTTATCATTTTTAAAATTGCGCGAAATTCATTTAAATATTGTGATTTAACTGTACTTCTCTCTCAGCCTGATTTCATGGTTTCTGACAGTAGGTGCAGGCCATAAATTCAGAAGATGCAGTCAATCCACTTGTTGGTAATATTTTTCCAGATTGGATGAACTTAATCAACGCATGGATCAGTTTGCCCTGGCGTTACAAACGGTCCCGAGTCGCACAGCCTACCTGTAAACTCCCACTGTGGCTGCTCTGGTACAACCTAAGTCGCAGGCCGTCCCTGCTGCTGCGCTAGTCTCTGTGCAGGCACCCTCCTTGAGTATTACCTCTATAAGAGGTATGTCTGTTTTCGGTCTGCTTCCCCAGGGATTTGGGGGCGATCCAGTTCAATGTAGAGGGTTTCTCAACCAGGTTGAGATATACTTTGAGATGCTGCCCCAGGCCTTTCCCACTCAAAGAAGCAAAGTAGGTTTCATGATATCTTTGCTTTCTGAGAGAGCCTTGGCCTGGGCAAACCCTATATGGGAGCCGCAAAAACCTGTTGTCCTGAGTTACCCTGAGTTTGTGGCCTCCTTTAAAAGGGTATTTGACATTTCTGCATGCTCCACTTCTGCTGCCAAGCGCCTCATGTCCATCAAACAGAGTATGAGAACTGTTGCCGACTACGCCATTGAATTCCGTACTCTGGCAGAAGAGGTTGCTTTGAACAATGAGACCCTCGTGGCTGCTTTCTCTCATGGTCTCTTGGATTCCATCAAGGATGAGATAGCAGCCCGAGATATACCCACTGAGCTGATGAAGTTGATCACGTTTGCCATCCTCATTGACTCCAGACTCAGAGAAAGACTGTCTTTTAAGAAGCGCTTGTGGAAGCCACCTGTACGTTTGCCTCCAAGCTTTGCAGTCCCACCCATGCCTCCCTCACCTCCCATGCCTCCTGGTACCGAGTCAGGCAGTGAAGATGAACCCATGCACTTGAGCTTCACGTGTCTCTCTGCGGATGAGAGAACCTGTAGGACGAGGGAGAGATTGTGCCTTTATTGTGGCCAGGCAGGTCACTTTTTGAAGTCTTGTCCTACCCGTCCAGGGAACGCCTGAACCTTGAGGTCCTGTCACGGACTTAGGTGGCGTTGTTTTGTCCCCAGTTATCCAGAAGGATAAGCCCCTGGTTTTGGTCACTCTTTCTTGGGCTGAGTCATCCATCGAGATACAGGCTCTAATCGACTCTGGGGCTGCAGGCCTGTTCATTGATGCTGCCTTTGTATCGAAGCACTCATTTCCGCTGCAGCTGTGTGACACTCCACTTGCCATTGAGGCTCTTGACGGGAGACCCCTACAGCCTGCCCATATGACTCATGAGACGGTTCTGTTGTCCATGGCCGTAGGGGCTCTTCACCATGAGATAATCCAATTATCCAGTTATTTCCTCACCTAAGTTTCCACTGGTTATTGGTTATCCTTGGTTACAGAGGCACAACCCCTCTTTTGATTGGCTCCGTACTGAGCTTCTCTCCTGGTCGCCACAATGCAGTAAGACATGCTTCCAGAAGGTATCCAAGGTCCTGTGCCCCTCTTCACTCTCCCCCCTGCCGGAGGTGTACCGCAATTTTAACGATGTCTTTGACAAAAGTCAAGCCGGTAGTTTGCCTCCACACCGGCCATATGATTGCGCAATTGACCTTTAACCTGGTGCCATACCCCCTCATGGCCGGGTTTACCCTTTGTCGGTCTTGGAGGATAAGGCCACGGAGAAGTATGTTGCAGATGCACTTTCTCGAGGTTTCATCCGCAAGTCCTCTTCCCCTGCTGGTGTTGTTTTTTTCTTCGTGAAGAAGAGGAATGGTGAATTGAGACCTTGTATTGATTATAGGGTCTCAATCTTTTCATGATGAAGAATGCCTATCCAATTCAGTGGATTATGGAGTTATTTCACTGCCTCGAGGGAGCAACGGTTTTCACAAAGCTTCATTTGAGAGGGGCATACAATCTTGTGAGGATTAAGGAGGGCAACGAGTGGAAAACTGCATTTAATACCAGAACAGGCCATTATGAGTACCTTGTAATGCCTTTTGGCCTTTGTAATGCCCCGGCAGTTTTCCAGGAATTCATTAACGATGTCCTCCGAGATTTGTTGCAGTTATGTATGATGGTTTATCTCAATGATATCCTCATATTTTCCAAGTCCCTGGAGAGCCACCACACAGATGTCTGTCGTGTGTGTCAGAAACTAAGAGAGAACAAGCTCTATTGTAAATTGGAGAAGTGCGAGTTTCATTGTGAACAGGTTAAATTTCTGGGTTATGTCATTCCCACTGCTGGTTTTTCGATGGACCCAGAGAAACTTTCAGCAGTCCTACAGTGGCCCTGACCCGTGGGTTTACATCCTCTGCAGCGTTTCCTGGGCTTTGCCAACTATTATCGGAAGTTTATTCGTAACTTCTCAGCTCTGGTCAAGCCCCTGACTGATATGATCAGAAAAGACGGTAACCCACAGAGTTGGTTTTCGAAGTCCGTTAAGGCCTTTGAGAGTCTCAAGGCTGCCTTTGTTTCTGCTCCTATGTTGGCACATCGTGATCCTACGTTACCTTTTATCCTTGAGGGTGATGCTTCTGAGACTGGAGTTGGCGCCCTTTTGTCTCAACGTCCTACCTCTGAGAGCGCTTTGCATCCTTGTGGCTACTTTTCCAAGAAATTGTCACCTGCGGATTGCAATTTCGAAATTGGTGACAGAGAGCTGTTGGTGATCATTTTAGCTCTGAAAGAATGGAGACATCTCCTCCAACATACCACTGTGCCGGTTTTCATTCTTACTGACCATAAGAATCTCACATTCCTAAAGAGTCTGAGGCTAAACGCCTCTCTCCCAGAAGGGCGCAGTGGGCTCTTTTCTTGTCAAGTTTAAATTACATTGTGTCAGGGACTAATACTCACCGAGGCCGAGATGCCGAGAGCGGCTTACCCTTGCGACCACGCGCACCCAGACCCCCGAAGTGGGTACAGAGAGCTGGGGGCACGTGGAGGCACGGGCTTCCGGAAGGCAGGAGGTCCATAGATAGAGATCTGGTGCACTGGAATCCATACGGGACTGGTGGTCTGGATCAGGTATCAGGCAGAGACAAGTCCGTAATACAGTCCGTAATACAGGCAGGGATCAGGGTATCAGGCAATCAGAGTAGGCAAGTCCGTTATGCAGGCAGAGGTCAGGGTATCAGGCAATCAGAGTAGTGGTTTAAACAGGCCAGGGGTTCGGTACACTTTCAGCAGGCAGACAGGTATAGGTTTCACAGGAGACAGATCAGGGGAGAGCTGACGACGAACCAGCAACCCGACTGGGTGCTGGCGCCGTCAGAAATAGTCTCCCCCCGGCGAGCGCGTCAGTGTGACGCGCTACCGGGTACCCGCACGGGCGACGCCGCGCACACGGGGACCGCCGTGCACCCGCACGCGCCGCACCATCAGGCCGCGCACCGGAGCTCGGCGAGCGGAGACGCTCCCGATCTCCTGACAGTGCCCCCCTCCTAAGGGCGGACACCGAACGCCCAGGCTAGCCATCAATTCTGGATGATCTCGGTGGAAGGTTTGGATTAGCCGTGGAGCATGCAAGTTCCTAGCAGGTTCCCAAGAGTTATCTTCTGGTGGATAGCCCTTCCACTTGATCAGATACTGTAGTTGCCTGCCCCTTTTTCTACAGCTCAGGATGGACTCCACCTCAAACTCATTTTCGCCATCCACTTTGATTGGCGGAAGGAGGAGGCTCTCCTCTCCCCGGAAAAGGGCTAGGTACCACAGGTTTCAATAATGACACATGGAAGACAGGGTGAATCCGATATGTCTTGGGTAGTGCTAGCTCCACAGCCACAGGGTTAATGATTCTCCTGACTTGGAAAGGACCAATGAACTTGGGTCCAAGTTTTCGAGATGGCAGCGGTAATTTAAGGTTAGCGGTGGATAGCCAGACCTCTTCTCCCAAGTCAAACTTTGGGTTTGCCCTTCTGCCCCGATCGTACTGTTTCTTGTAGTCTTCTTGCACCTTGCATAACATATCCTGGATTCTCTGAAAGTTGGATTGCAACCACGTTATCCTGTCCTGAACTGCGTGGACTGTCATTTCGGGGATGTCGTTGGAGAAGAATGTAGGATGGAACCCGAAATTCGCCCAGAAGGGTGTTTGGTTGGTAGAAGCATGAATAGAATTATTATACGCAAATTCAGCGTAGGGAAAAAGACTCGCCCAATTATCCTGGGAACCTGAACAAAAGCAACGGAGGTATTGCTCCAACGTTTGGTTTGTCCTCTCCGTCTGGCCGTTACTTTGGGGGTGATAAGCTGAAGAGAGACAAACTTTGATGCCCAGGGATTTGCAGAGTTCCTTCCAGAATTTGGACGTAAATTGCACACCCCTATCTGACACAATGCTTCTTGGTACACCATGGAGCCTAACGACCTCTTTCAGAAAAATATTGGCTGTGTCTACGGCGGAGGGGGTGCCCCTCATGGGTAAAAAATGGGCCATCTTGGAGAAACGGTCGATAACGACAAGGATGGTAGAAAAATCTTCTGAGGTTGGCAGGTCGACAATAAAATCCATGGACACATCAGCCCATGGTCGTTCCGGGATGGGTAGTGGTTTGAGCAATCCCCAGGACCTAGTGTTCTGGCCCTTGTTGCGCTGGCACAGAGAGCAGGATGCCACATACCCTTTACAGTCTCGTCTCCATCCAGGCCACCAGAAGGAGCGAGAAAGAAGCTCCGACGTCTTCTTAATTCCAAAGTGTCCTGCCATCTTATGGTCATAACACATTTTAAGGGTTAAGGAGCGAGTCACTTGTGTTACGAATATTTTTTCCCGAATCCAAAAAAAATCCCCATGTTTCTTCAAGGAGTGTACTATTGGATCAGTACACGAGCTAGATGAAGACTTAATGGATGACATTAAGTCTGCCTGAGTCAATCCAAGAAAGTTTTGCGGAGAGAGGATCGTGCTTCGTGCTGGTGCTTGAGAGTCTGCGGAGAACATCCGAGAGAGAGCGTCGGCCTTCCCGTTTTTTGCTCCAGGTCTGTAGGTTATATGAAAGTTGAAACGGGAGAAGAGGAGGGCCCAACGGGCCTGGCGGAGTTTTAGTCGTCTTGCTGTTCGGAGGTACTCTAGATTTTTGTGATCCGTAAAGATCATAACCGGGTGTATTGCAACCTCCAGAAAATACCTCCACTCCTCTAAAGCAAATTTTATGGCCAGCAGCTCCCTATCACCCACATCATAGTTGAGTTCCGGTGGACTAAGTTTCCTGGAGGCGAAGGCTACAGGATGTAGAATGGCCTTAGGTCCCTGTCTCTGAGAGAGAATTGCTCCCGTTGCGATTTCTGATGCGTCTACCTCTAGTACGAAAGGTTGAGTCGGGTCAGGATGACAAAGAATCGGGGCAGAGCTGAACAACTTCTTTAATTTTAAAAAAGCTTCTTGAGCAGCTGGGGACCACTGGAAAGAACTGTGCTGTCGAGTTAGTTGGGTGATGGGTGCCACAATAGCAGAGAATCCCACAATAAACTTTCGGTAGAAGTTAGCGAACCCGATAAACCTCTGTACCCCCTTCTTGTTAGAAGGAGCCGGCCACTCTTGGATTGCCTGAATCTTCTGTGGGTCCATTGCGACCCCATTGGTTGAAAGGATGAACCCCAGAAATTGTATAGTCGATCTTTCGAATTCGTATTTTTCAGCTTTCAGGTATAGCTTGTGCTGTCTGAGTATGGTAAGAACCTTCCTTACATGTCCTTTGTGTATCTCCAGAGTGGGGGAAAAGATAAGAATATCATCCAGGTATACAACAAGGAAATCATCCAGGTATTCTCGGGATATATTATTCACCAGATGTTGAAAGGTGGCCGGGGCATTACAGAGACCGAATGGCATCACTAGGTACTCGAAATGCCCGAATCTGAACCTAAAAGCTGTCTTCCACTCGTCCCCAGACCTGATCCTGACAAGATTGTAGGCCCCCCGGAGGTCAAGTTTCGAGAACACCTTAGCTGATCGGAACCGTTGGAACAGCTCGGGAATGAGAGGTAGAGGATACCGGTTCTTAACAGTGATATTGTTGAGCTGCCGATAATCTACACAAGGTCTTAAGGTACCATCTTTTTTTCCAACGAAAAAGATACCTGCTCCAGCAGGTGAGGATGAGGGACGGATGAAGCCTTTCTCGAGGTTTTCGTCTATATATTGTTTAAGAGCTTCTAGCTCGGTTTCTGAGAGAGGAAATATTCGACCGAATGGGATCTGGGACCCAGGTAGGAGGTCGATCGGGCAGTCATAGGAACGATGGGGGGGTAGGCGGTCAGCCATCTGTTTACTGAAGACTTCTTGAAATTCAAGATACTCGGGGGGAACATGCTGAAGGTGGCCTGGTGGAGCAGTAATCGTAGCACAAACTTTTGGAGCCGTGAGAAGACAATGTTGGGAGCAATACTGAGAAGGGAAGGATACCGCCTTAGAGCTCCATTTAATTTGTGGGTCGTGAGCCTGTAACCAGGGCAAGCCTAGTATAACTGGGAAGATGGGTGAGTGAATTAGGTCAAGACGTAAAAACTCTCGGTGGCCGGAATCAGTGGTTACCGGAATGGGTTGGGTTTCCTGGGTGATGGGTCCTGAACGAAGAAGAGATCCGTCGGCCAGATGTACCCGTAGGCCTTGCTCTTTGGTTTGCAGAGGGATGTTCAGACTGTGCGCCAAGGCGGAATCTGTGAAGCAACTGCATGCTCCGGAATCAATGATGGCCTGCAAGCGGGTCTCCCTTCCCGGAAGCTGTAAGGAGATAAACAACATCACATAAGCCTTTGGGATACTATTGTTTAGATGATTCAATACATTTGGCTGAGAGGACTTACTGGGCCTGATCGGACAGCTGCGCAGGAAATGTCCGGCTCCTCCGCAGTAGAGACACAGGTTGGACTGTCGTCTGCGTTGCTTCTCTTCAGAGGTTAGCGGGCCCCGAACCAGGCCGAGCTGCATCGGTTCGACCTCAGGGACCGGTGCAGAGACAGCCGGAGTCGAGGTCGGAGTCTGCGCCAAGTGAGGTCTTGGTAACGCCCAGGTGGGGCGTGGACCTTGGAAGCACTCTGAGCGTCGCTCCCGCAGTCGCCTATCCAATTTTGTAGCCGCTTGGATGAGTTCTTCCAGGGAAGCAGGGGTTTCTATCCTAGCTAATTCGTCCTTCAGTACCTCGGACAAGCCTTGGCGGTATTGGTAGCGTAGGGCCGGCTCGTTCCAATTTGTGTCGGCCGCCCATTTACGGAACTCTACCGTATAGTCTTCGATGGGTCTCCTTCCTTGGGACAGATGGTGCAGAATGGCCTCAGCTGTAGCCATACGTTGCGGATCATCATAGAGCTGAGACATACTTTCAAAGAAGGCCTCGATTGTATTGAGAACAGGACTGCTCTGTTCCATCAAGCCGTGGGCCCAGGCTTGGGGTTCTTCAGACAAAAGAGAAATGGCAAATCCCACTTTAACAATCTCTGAAGAAAAGGTTCTCGGTTGGAGGGCGAAGTAGAGGGAGCATGCATTTTTGAAGGCCCTGAACTTCTTGCGGTCCTCTGAGAACTGTTCCGGTGTGGGAACCCTGGGTTCCGGAAGTGCCATGACAACGGTGGGGTTGGCGGAAGCCTGAGGGAGCGGACCCCCACTGCTGGGTGCGGGAGCTGCGGCTGCGGAGGGCAGTGACCCTGTGATCTGCTGAAGGCGGTTATCAATTTGGGTATAACCTTCCTGTAACTTTTGCACTGAATCGGCAAGAGTAGACACCTGTTGGCACAGGATCTCCAGAGGAGAGCGCGCTCTGTCGGCCTCAGACATCTGGCTGGTTCGTACTGTCAGGGACTAATACTCACCGAGGCTGAGATGCCGAGAGCGGCTTACCCTTGCGACCACGCACACCCAGACCCCCGAAGTGGGTACAGAGAGCTGGGGGCACGTGGAGGCACGGGCTTCCGGAAGGCAGGAGGTCCGTAGATAGAGATCTGGTGCACTGGAATCCGTACGGGACTGGTGGTCTGGATCAGGTATCAGGCAGAGACAAGTCTGTAATACAGGCAGGGATCAGGGTATCAGGCAATCAGAGTAGGCAAGTCCGTTATGCAGGCAGAGGTCAGGGTATCAGGCAATCAGAATAGGCAAGTCCGTTATGCAGGCAGAGGTCAGGGTATCAGGCAATCAGAATAGGCAAGTCCGTTATACAGGCAGAGGTCAGGGTATCAGGCAATCAGAGTAGTGGTTTAAACAGGCCAGGGGTTCGGTACACTTTCAGCAGGCAGACAGGTATAGGTTTCACAGGAGACAGATCAGGGGAGAGCTGACGACGAACCAGCAACCCGACTGGGTGCTGGCGCCGTCAGAAATAGTCTCCCCCCAGCGAGCGCGTCAGTGTGACGCGCTACCGGGTACCCGCACGGGCGCCGGCACGCACACGGGGACCGCCGTGCACCCGCACGCGCCGCACCATCAGGCCGCGGACGGGTGTGCGGCAAAGACGCTCCCGATCTCCTGACACATTGTCTCATTCTTACCCGGTACTAAGAATGTAAGGGCAGACGCCTTGTCACGACAATTTTCCTCCACTTCCAAGTTGGAGTAGGTTCCGGTTTCTGTGATTCCTCCTGATCGTATTCTGGCTACAGTTAGCACCAGTCTCACTTCTTCTTTGGGTGATAAAATTCTTGCTGCTCAGGTCCATGCTCCTCCTGAGAAACCTTGCTTTGTCCCAGAGAGTCTACGTATTGCCGTGCTCAAGACCATTCTCCCAAGGCTGCTGGCCACCCTGGGTAGAATCAACTCTTTTAAGCCATTTCTCAACAATTCTGGTGGCTTAGTCTACATTCTAATGTAATCGCCTTTGTAGCTGCCTGTTCCGTGTGTGCTCAGAGTAAGGCTCCATGACATATTCCAGTGGGCCTCCTACAACCTATACCCAATGGAGAGAGGCCCTGGACCCACCTGCCTATGAATTTCAACACAGTTATCCTTATAGTAGTTGATCGGTTCTCAAAAATGTCTCATTGTATTCAACTTAAGAAGTTGCCCACTTCTAAGGAACTGGCTTCAATTTTTCCTCGGGAGATCTTTCGCTTACATGGGCTACCCAACATGATTATCTCGGACAGGGGTAGTCAGTTTGTGTCCCGGTTCTGGCGAGCCATTTGTGCACAGCTGTGAATTCCTACGTTGCTATATTTCTGGCCATCATAACAACTGGTCAGACCTATTACCGTGGGCAGAGTTTTCTCACAATAGTGCCTTGAATTCTGCTTCCCAATTGTCCCCGTTTATGGCGAACTATGGTTTCCAACCTTCCATGTTGCCTGACTCGTTTGTTCCACAGAGTATTCCTGTGTTAGAGGAGCATCTCCGTGGTCTTCGTTCCACTTGGGCACAAGTCCAGGAGGCTTTGCGACATGCTAATGACAGGTACAGACTCTATGCTGACCGCAGACGCCTGCCCGCGCCTTCCTACCAGGTTGGGGACAGGGTCTGGCTGTCTGGCTGTCATCTCGCAACCTCCGACTTCATGTTCCCTCACTGAAGTTCGCATTGGGCCATTCCTTATTCTTCGCAGGATTAACACAGTGGCTTACGCATTAGACCTTCCTTTTAACATGCTTATTTCGAATGTATTTCATGTCTTTGGTCTACAACCGCTTTACCATCTCGGTGCCACGTGCTCACCTTGTACAGGTTGAGAACCATGAGGATTATGAAGTACAGTCCATGGTTGACTCCCGTAGGTCCATGGGCGCATACAGTATCTGGTGCATTGGAAGGGGTACGGTCCGGAGGAATGCTCTTGGGTCTCATCCTCGAATTGCCCCTGCCCTCCTCCGTGATTTCCATAGACGTTTTCCCCTCAAGCCTGGTGGTCCTCTGAGGGGGAGGGGGTACTATCAGGGCTGGGCTCAGCCCTTCCTTCTCTGAGCTGGCCGCTCAGCTGTCGGCTAATTGCCAGCTCCTGTCTCTCCACAGTTACACAGCTGTTGATGATATCCTGCTCGTCAGTCCTGCCTACTTAAGCCGTCCAGCCCAGAGGATCTCTGCCTTCGCCTTAGTCAACATCACAGAGACACTCTCCTGCATTCCCATTAAAAGACTTGCTTGCCTGACATCCCTTCTGGCTCCAGATCCTGCTTGCTGTTTTACTGCGCTCATCTCCGGCTCCCTGACGTTTGGCTTGTCTGACTATCCGTTCCGGTTCCTGAACTCTGGCTATGTTTTGACTACGTTTGTTCTATTTACTTTTATTATTAAACAAGTGTGATTTAACTGTACTTCTGTCTCGGTCTAATTTCATGGTTTCTGACACAACCTCCTTCAATATTAATGAACATAGAAGTGCTTGATACTTCTGTGTTCATTCAGAAAGTGAAGGCGGTTGATAAACATCAGAGGCATGTTTATCAATCTTTCTGCTTGCCATCCTGAACGGAAAAGCTGCTGATGAGACTGGAAGCCAGGATGCCTAGGGGGACAGCGGCAGCCAGCAGAGGGTACACAACGCTGGCTACTGCCATCTGAGACAACTGCTATGCAAGTGGACATTACAAATCCCCATCTATTCCATCACTCTAATGCCCCGTACACACGGTCGGATTTTCCGATTGAAAATGTCCGATCGGAGCGTGTTGTCGGACATTCCGACCGTGTGTGGGCTCCATCAGACATTTTCCATCATATTTTCCGACACACAAAGTTTGAGAGCAGGCTATAAAATTTTCCTACAACAAAATCCGATCGCGTCAATTCCGACCGTGTGTGGCCAGTTCCGACGCACAAAGTGCCACGCATGCTCAGAAGAAATTCCAAGACGGAACAACTCGGTCTGGTAAAATTAGCGTTCGCAATGGATACAGCACTTTCGTCACGGTGCAATGTAAAAAATGGTTTAATACAGCGTACTTTCTTCTTCTTTATAATGTGAGAAGAATGAAGTAGTTTTGCTGCTAATATTCAACCAGACTTCTCACAAACTTCTTTCTTTATTATTTATCAGGATTCCCTCAATATATTTTGATTTGTTCTGACAAAATTATTTTTGGGTTGTTTTCTTTTGTTTTGTTTTTTTTAAAGGCTGTTTTTTTTTTTTCGGTTTGTATTTTTTTCAAGGCTGATCTTTGTTTTATTTTTTAGTTAGTTTTACTCCCTAATATTTTTGTGTGTGTTTTGTGTGTCAAGTTACCACAACACCATTGATATCTTATATTATTTAATCTCAAGAAGATTGCTTGGTGTTAATTTCACATTGTATTTTTGAAATGTACCTGCCTCCTCACAAACAAACTGTCCTTTTTGAAGGAAAACACACATAGGCGAGTATAATTGAAACAAAAAATACTTTATTAAGGGTTCAGAACCAAACAAAGAGGGAGACAACACTGGAGAAACAGCTGAAATTAGCGAAGCCTTGGACCCCCAGGGCAGACATCAATTCTTTACCAGCAAAATTGGTGGCCTGAGGAGTCCATATCTAAGGGAGTGCAGTCTGGTCCAGAAGTCCCAGAGATCCGGAAAGCAGCAGATGACATCTGTGTCCCCAGGATGTGGTACTACAAGAGGCTGCATCTTTTGCCAGACCAGACTGGACCCAGGGTCATCACTTTCTGGTCTTCTTTCCACGTTTCCTTCCTGGCTGTGGCTCTGGTGTTGGAGATGTGGCAGGAGGAGGAGTAGGACCTGGAGGAGGAGGAGTAGTATTAGGACCTGGAGGAGGAGGAGGACCATGTGTGAGGTCACAAATGTGGGTAGCAGATGTTATTTGGTCCCTCAACCCCTTATTGAGAGCTTCCAAAATTAAGGACTCACACAGGAGTCGTTGGCCCTCCTCCATCTGCAGCATTTTGTAGGCAGTTATGCAAGCAAAGTCCTCCTCCACAGTGTGGGGGGTTCTCAGGGCCTCTGTAGCCTTCCAAAAGAGGTCTATGGCAGCCTCCTCCAGGGTACTCCTCTTCCTGCCACTTTGTCTTTGCAGGTGGAGGGGAGGGACCTGCACATCAGGCAGCCTGCTTGGCCCAGCCACCTCCTGGCTGAGACTTCCCTGTGTATGAAAAAGGGACATGGTTTTAGTTTTTGGTTCATCAATCACAATCATAAACTAGTACTCCAAACTAACATCTAGTTAACATCATTGATTGGACAAGCAGAAATATTTAGAGAAATGCTATACCTGGCTGAAGCTGGGCTCCTCCACATGTTGCTGCCTGGAAGGCCCAGGTTGGGCGTCAGAAGCCTCAGCTGGGGGGGAAGGAAGCGTGGATGGAAGAGTGGAGAGTGCTGGCCTGGGTTCAGTCTGACCTTCCAGAAAATGCAGCCTGTGATAGTACCACAGCCTGGGGACATAGATGTCATCTGCAGCTCCGGATCTCTGGGAATCCTGGACCTTCTTGTGCTCCCTTAGATAAGTGCTCCTCAGGCCACCAATTAGGATCTTCAAATAGGTGATGTCTGCCGTGGGGATCACCGTCTTCACAAATTCCAGCAATTGATCCAGTGCTGCCTTCCTCTTTGTTTGGTTCTTATATTCAGGGTGGTTTATCTCCCACAGACAGGGCAGCTCCCTGAACATATCAATAAAGATTGCCATAAAGTCGTTATCTTTCAAGATATCCATTTTCACTGCAAGACACAACACATGACAAACCCTAATGTCAGGCAAAACTCTAATAATCTTGTTACAATATAGGCCTCAATCTAGAAGCAGTATAGGCCCAAGTTTGGCTCTCACCTTCGTTATCACGATCGGTGCCTCCGATACTCCTTCCTCCGCACAGATCGTACGTACTACGCACGCGTGTTACGCTTTATACACACTGCGCATGCGTGTAACTCAGCCCGCCCCTGACATTCTTTCTAGTCCCCGCCCCTTTTCGTTCAGCGCAGTGGGGTAAGAGCACATGGCCGAGACACAGCAGGTGCGTGCTAATTATAGCAACGAGGAGAAAGGGGGAGGAAAACCCGGAGCCGGAAACGTCTGCATCCAGAAGGAGAAGATTTAAGGCATCAAATATGTTCTTTGGGGAGATGTTGGAGATGGTGGACATCCTGAAGAGGGCCAACTATGATGGAAAGTATGGACCTTACCCCAACCCCAATGTCAGAAAGGCCAAGATCATGGCGAAAGTGGTCAAAAGTCTGCACTGGAATTTCGGGGTACGACGATTGGAAGATCAGCTCAGGAAGCAGTGGTCGTACCTGAAATTAAGAGAGCACGAGCAGTGCAGAAAGATCAGGAGAGTGCTACAAAAAAAGTAAGTAGTTGTGCTGTGTTCATATTCTTTTTGTGTTTATTGCGTTCGTGCTGCTTCATGTGCTTTTCGGAACTGTTGTACAGTTTAAAATGGCAACCTTTATGTTCATGGGCACATTATTCATTCGTATCAAACATTTTATATAAAACACCATTGTTTTGGCCATATGCATTTGACCACATTTTTTAGGGCCTACTTGTATGAAAATAATTTGGTTGTGTAGATGGGTTTGTTACTAGAATAAAATGCAAACTAGATTCTGTGTAAGGAGAGGACACTCAGCAGCTGTTTACACATCTGGACACTGGAGCACTAGTGTGGGACACAAGAACACCCTTTTTATTAGGGGGCCCACACAGGTGCTCCAGTGTATACTATAGGGGTGTCTCCATCTGTGAAGCTTGTACAAAGCAGGTAAAGTATTGAAGCTTGACAAAGGACTCAAAAAATTCTACATCTTGGAACTCTGCCAAAATCGACAATTGTACCCCACTTCCAAGCAATGTTTCATATTTATAGTTCTGCTATCAAATATCTGTGTGCTAAGTATACCATTTTTTTGTTCACATAGGGGAGAAAAGACTCAGAGGACACCCCTCATCCGAGGAGACCAGAGACCCCCCCCCACACCTCTGGAAGAAGGGGAAATCCCACAAAGACAAGCAGAGCAGGAGGAGGAAGACGTGGTGGAAATTGGCACCACAACAGGTGAGTGTCTGCGACCACAGGCTCAGGTAAGAGATGGATGCCGCCATATTTATAATACATGTTTTTTTTCGGTTTCTATCTTTTTAGGGGATCGTGATGTTTCGGATCCAGGGCATTTCACCTCAGAAAGTGCACAGATCCTGATTGGGGAGATCATGGGGTGTAATGTTGCATTGGAAAACATCAAGAAAAACATCAATGATGTTATTCAAAAAAATAATAACATCATTGATGTTTTGGGGAGAGTTTAAAACCCCTCCAAAGCCCTTTCTTTTATGGTGTGCTACAATTTTAAAAATTTTTGTTGAATTGTAGAAAAGCCAAATTTTGAAGAGGCACACAGTGTGTCAACATGTGCTATCTGCCATCACGAGAGATCAATGGACGTGTTTTGGGGGTGCAACCCCTTCCTTCCAAGTACCTGAGAGGAAGGGGTTGCTCCCCCAAAACACATCCCTTGATCCCCCGAGATGGCAGCTAGCACATGTTGACATTCGTAAATTGGTGTGCATCTTCAAAATTTGGCTTTTCCTGGGGTGACTTCACCCCATCTGAACGCAATATCAAACACAGTTCCTAAATACTCATGTCTGATATTGCCTTCAAGTTCTACCAAATGTGAACTTTGTAAGTTCAAGATTTGTGTCTTTCTTGTTGGTTTGAAACATGCCTGTTTTATCTTAAATGGACATTTCAACTTTTTCTAATGCCACCCCAAAAATTGTTATACAACAAACATGTTGGTTTGTTTTAAAAACCTTGTCAAAATGCACATGTGATTGTGCAGGTATTAAAAAGATTGTTAATCAAGATTGTGTGGATTATTGTCTCAACGCTCCAAAACTTATGTTGTGCTCTAATTGCTGCTTTCTGTGACAATGGGGGTTATTTCCTAAAAGGGCAAATACACTTTGCACTACAAGTGCAGTTTCAAGTGCACTTGTAGTGCAAAGTGTCTTTGCCTTTAGTAAATAACACCCAACAGTGCTTTGTATAAGGTTACACAATCACACGATTTTCAGGACTCACCACATTTCTGTCAGGGTCAGCTAAAACAAACACAAGCAGTAAATGTCACCAAAGATTTGCTTAATTATTTTTTTTATTTGATAAAGGTTTCACACATTGTCTGGTATATTGATAGCCCCCCTACCCGCAAAGAATTTAAGGTATCTTAGCCGGACATCACGGGCACTCAGGGAGGGAAAGCCAGGACGGCCACTTTCAAGCGCAGTCAGGGTTGGTTCATTTTGAATTGCGGCTTCAGGCGTAACTGAGCCAGCATAGTTGGCAGAATGTTGCCGTAAAAAGTTGTGTAGAACACAGCACGCCAGGATAATATGATTCAGTTTGTACTCCGCCATATGTATGTGTGTAAGAAATAGGCGGAACTGGCTGGCCATGATTCCAAACGTGTTCTCCAACACTCATCTGGCTCTGGCCAGCCGGTAATTAAAAACCCTCTGGTCCGGGGTGAGGGTCCTCATCGGGAATGGCCGCATAAGATGGTCCCCCAGCGCAAATGCTTCATCCGCAACAAAGACGAATGGGAGTCCTTCCACATTGTCTTCTGGAGGTGGCAAGTCCAAGCTGCCATTCTGAAGACGCCTGTAGAACTCCATCTGGGCGATAACTCCACCATCGGACATCCAAGCCATTCCTCCCCTACGTCCACATACAGGACCTCATAAGTAGCCGACACCATCGCCAACATCACAATACTATTGAACCCCTTATAATTATAATAGTACGACCCCGAGTTGGGTGGTGGGATGATGTGGACGTGTTTCCCATCAATTGCCCCTCCGCAGTTAGGAAAGTCCCACCGCTGGGCAAAGTGGGAGGCCACAGTCTGCCATTCCTGTGGCGTGGAAGGAAACTGTTGAGGAAAATAAAAAATTAGTCTTTTTGCACATTAAAACATGGAAAGCAGATTAGACACAAACATTCTTGGCCAACATCAAGATAACATTTATTAATGGGATTTTTTAAACACCAAAGTATAAGGTACGCCTATCATATTCCCCCTCCCCCCCTCTCATGGGCCACTTCTAACATTATAGGGGTGGGGGAGCTCTTGAACAGGTTACCCTCTCCACTTCATTGAGAGATGAATGCCTAAATAATGTGTATTACTTTGAACAGCCCCTCCTTAGTTACACTATTGGCAGCCCACTGGACAGGTAAGAAGTGTCATAATACAAAGTTATAAATACACACTGTACACATTTGAGCACATATGGATATTCTGCTATTACCTATCAAGATAATAGTATACAAAAACTTTAAACATACCATTTGAAAGTATACAGGCAGGCCCTTGCACTACATGCTTTGGGGAATTCATCCATACATCTGACCACAAAAGAGATGGGTATAGTGTGTATAGGTTTGGAAAAGTCAGCAGATAGATGATTGAGGATAGATAGAGAATTGTTATCAGCTGACTTAGCAGTTGGGGGAGGGAGGGTTCCAAATGATTTGGGGACCCCTAAAAAAAGCCACTGGAACTCTGCCTGAATTTAAATTACAAATCACATTTAAAAACATTTTAGGGGTGTTTGGGGTAAAGCACTACTATGGAGCTGATAAAATACATTGTTAAGTGACTACATGAGGATAATATAGGGGCAGGAGAGCATGCTGGGGAGGTAAGTGAAGGCAAATATGTATGAAGGACAAAAAAATAATTACATAAAAATCCAGCATGAATGAGGACAAAGGGGACATTCACAGCATATTACAATCATGGTAATTAGGGAATGAGGAAAGAAATACAATATATTAACAAACATTAAATACAATAAAATGTGATGTTAAAGGATAAAAATCTTACCTTATTATACTCCTTCTGCAGGATCTGGATGATGGCAGAACAGGTCTCTGGGATAATGATCCCCAGAGCCAGGAGGGAGATGCCTGTCGAGAACTTCAAGTCCTGCAGACTTCTGCCTGTCGCCAAGTACTGCAGGGTGGCGACGAGCCTCTGCTCCAGAGTGATGGCTTGCCTCATGCAGGTATCCTGCCTGCTGATATAGGGGGTCAGCAAAGCCAACAAATGGTGAAATACGGGGTCCGTCATCCGGAGAAAGTTCCTGAAATCATCAGGATTATTCTCACGGATCTCACGGAGCAAAGGCATATGACAGAACTGGTCACGCTGAAGCAACCAATTGTTGGTCCATGAACTTCTCCCTACCCTGTTCATGGGCTGGACTTGTGTCATGGTCAGGACCCCAACACCAAGCCCCCGCACAGCACGAACTCTACGAGGAGTACGTATACGCAACATGGCTAGAAAATGGTCGGCTGCTCAGAACAAAGTAACAGAACGCACTGAAGAACAGCAAGGCCTGTGAAGAGCAACCTGAAAAACAGTAACAAACGAACAAGAACACAATGACTAATAAAAGTCACGTGGAGCTTGCTTGCACGCACTGAAGAGCAGATACAAACCCACAAGCACAAACAGAACAGCAGAAAAGGATCTGAAAACCACGAGTCTGAAAAAGCGCGAATCGTCTCTCTCACCAAACTTTGACTAACACGAGATTAGCAAAAGGAGCCCAAAGGGTGCCGCGCTTGGTTCTAAACTGGCCTTTTCTAGTCTCGTCGTACGTGGTTTACGTCACCGCGTTCTTGGCGATCGGAAATTCCGACAACTTTGTGCGACCGCGTGTACGCAAAACAAGTTTGAGCCAACATCCGTCGGAAAAAATCCTAGGATTTTGTTGTCGGAATGTCCGATCAATGTCCGACCGTGTGTACGGGGCATAAGGCCTCATGCACACTGGACGTTTTTGGACGTTTTTACAGCAGCTGTTTTTGGCTGTAGATGTTTTTTTCTATAGTCATTAAACTCTGCATCATGTTATCCTATGTGACCATGCACACATAGGGGGTTATTTATGAAAGGCAACTCCAAAGTGCACTTGAAATTACACTTGGAAGTACAGTCGCTGTAAATCTGAGGGGTAGATCTGAAATTAGGGGAAGCTCTGCCGATTTTATTATCCAATCATGTGCAAGCTAAAATGCTGTTTTTTATTTTCCTTGCATGTCCCCCTCGGATCTACAGTGACTGCACTTCAAAGTGCACTTTTTAGTGCAATTTCAAGTGCACTTTGCACTTGTAGTTTGCACTTGTAATGCAAAGTGGATTTGCCTTTAGTAAATAACCCCTATAGGTTATTATCAGCAGTCTTGGGCAGTGGCGTTTTTGAGCAGTAAAAACCCAAAACTAGTGGGTTCTGAGAGACGTTATTCTGCTGTAAAAATTCTCTAACTCTGATAAACGCTCAAAAACGTCGCTCACTGGCGGTTTTTAACATTTTTGATCCATTGAAAAAAAAATTTTTTTTTCTTAAAAAAACGCTAAAGCGGAAAAACGCTAAAAACGTTAATAAACGCTAAAAACGCTATTGCAAAAACATTGAAAAAAGTTGAAAAACGCACTGCAAAGCTACTGACCTTTTTATAACATTATTTTAACGTCCAGTGTGCATGAGGCCTCAAGCCTTGTACACACGATCGGATTGTTGGCCAACAAAACCGTAGACTTTTGTCTAAAGGGCGTTGAGCCAAACTTGTCTTGCATACAAATGGCAAGGAATTGTCGGCCAACAAACACAAACTTACTGACGTACTACGTGGTTTTTCAGCTCTTTAGCGCTGCCCTTTGGGCTCCTTCTGCTAATTTCGTGTTAGTAGAAGTTTGGTGAGTGTTGATTCGCGCTTTTCATTTTGAGCTTTTCAGTTCGTTCCTGAACGGCCATTTGTCAACCAGACATGTTGCGGAATCGGAGGAGATAACATGTTATATATTAGTGGCCTTGGAGTTATTGCTTTGACATTTTTTTTTGGTTGAATAATGATTTGATTTGGTATATTTTCTATATTTTTGGATGCATAGAATGCACTTTTTGGTTAAGTTCTATTGGCAGATAGCATGTCTAATTTTATTTGTTTTCTTTTTTTAAATAAAAAAATTGTGTAGAATAATACTTGGCTATGTGTTTTACTTCAAATGACAGTTTGGGAGTAGGCAGTTACATTTAAAAAAACACAATGTAATATTGACAAGGGACACCAACATAGTTGTATCTTTGATCTTAAAAAGTATGGGATAATGGTGTTGTGGTAACTTGCCCCCCAAAAAAGCATAATAATATTTTTCTTGATATCAATAGAAAAAAAAGCCTTTGAAATTTTTTTTTACAATAACTCCATCAGTATCACCAGCAAAGCAGCTTCATTATTATCCCATTAAAGAAGAAGAGAATGTGTGCTGCATTTCGAGATTTCATAATTTGCCACGTCACAAATGTTAATTCTCCATTACGAGCGCTAGTTTACAAAACTGACCGCTTCTGGCTTGTCCTTGCTTCCGAGAATGCGTGTTTGTACTTTGGACTTTTGTACAATGGACTTGTGTACACATGCTCGGAAAATCCGACAACAGACATTTGTCCGTGGAAAATTTTAAAACCTGCTATCCAACATTTGTCCGTGGAAAATCCGACAACAATTGTCCGATGGAGCATACACACGGTCAGATTTTCCGCCAACAGCCGGTCATCACACATTTCCCGTCGGAAAAAACAAGTTAGACTTACCGGTAACTTGTTTTCCAGAAGTCTTTCAGGACAGCACCTGAGAGATAGTGACTCCTCCCACTGGACCATAGGAAACACCTTCTTCCTCCAGAACTTTAGAGGGAGGCACCTCCCTACCATACCTCAGTTGTAGTAGAGAAACCTCCGGCCCCGGCTGGAACACATAAACACATACGTTAGTCACAGCATAGTATATTAAATACAAATAGGGCGGGATGTTGCTGTCCTGAAAGACTTCTGGGAAACAAGTTACCGGTAAGTCTAACTTGGTTTTTCCCAAGGCGTCTTTCAGGACAGCACCTGAGAGGATAACAGAGACTTACCCCCTTAGGGCGGGACAACAGCTTGCAGGACCTTTCTGCCAAATGCCTGATCATTAGCAGATGCGAGATTCAGCCTGCAATGTTTCACGAATGTGTGAAAACTTTTTTTTTTTTTCTACCACATCAGTGACCGTTTTCAGGGAGGCGTGTTTCTTTACAGTTCAATCTTATCCTTAGTCATTTTCACATCAAAAGGCAGGGTTTTTTTTTTCTCCCCCTATCTCTCTCTTCCCCAGTTACGAGTATAAATGTCCCCAGTACACACGGCCGATTCCTTTAATGGGACCTCTCTTAACTAGGAACAAGCATAAAATATCAAAAACTCCCCTTAATCCATCCTTAATTCTACCCCCCCAAATTCAGCTCCCCCCCGACATTACCCATCCACCCCACTCCTTAGGGCCTACCAGTTCAAATCAACTCTTTTCTCCACTCCCTTAACTTCGTACAAGTCTGACAGTTTAAGGGGCAAGACCGCGTTTTAAGTATTAATTTCCCATCACCTCAGTAAACTTGATTGTACACTTAAACTCTGACCAGTCCCTCCATTTTTCTTCATACTCTTCCATTCCCAATCCCTCACTGTATGTCAGATATTCGAGGCTTTGGATTTCATTTATTATATTATACCAATCCTGTAATGTAGGGCACCTTCTTTCTTGCCAGAATCTGGGTATGAGGCTTTTGGCCGCGTTCAAGAGTTGTGGTAAAAGTGTTCTCAGATATCTCCTGGTTGGCAATCTAAATCCATGGAATAAGCACGCCCATGGATCATCAGGGACTCCATTGTGATTTATGTCACTGATGATTTGCCTAATCTCACCCCAGAATTTTTTGATTTCCGGGCAATGCAACAATGCAACCAAATATGCGCCATTGTCCCGATCTCATTACATCCCCGCCAACAGTATTGCGAGGTTTTGCTCTGGTATTTAGATGCTCTATCTGGGGTAATATACCATCTCGCCAAGCACTTGTAATTTAGCTCCGATATCTTGTAGTTAACCGAGGTTGCGTGTACCCACTTTAATAAAATCCTAATCTCTGAGTCTTTGAATTTTGAATCCAATTCCACCTCCCACTTCTTGATTAATGGCGGCTTTTCTACTCCCTTCAATTCTATTAACATCCTATAAATCCTAGAGATCCCCTTCTTCCCTATTTTATCAACACACATTTTCTCTAAGGGGCGAAGGTTTTTATCAGATCTGACGGGTTGAGGGAGTGTTTCAGTAAAATGTTTTAATTGACTGTATCGCCATTGATCAATAGCTATAAGTTCCCCTTTGTTTTTTAACTCCTGATAAGTGCATAATTTACCCCGTTCCATTACATCCTTTAATTGTGTTTCCTCTTGGATGATCCATTTCCCAGATATTACCTCCATTCCAGGTGCAAAATACTCTGTGTCTTTCAGGGGGATTAAAGGAGAGTTATACTCCCATTTCTCTCTTTTGTGTAGGTTATCCCAAACTTTTAATGCGTATCTAGGGATAATATGTGTCCCAGTGCTTAGTTTTCTAAAAAGTGGAGGAATCCAAATTATTTTTCCCATTTTTACTTTACTAATCGTGCTATCCATTTTCACCCACCTCTTTTTCTTATTGTTTTTTGCCCATTCTAATATTTGTGATAAAATAATTGCCTTGTGGTAACTAACATCTGGTGCCCCCCATCCCCCCTTGTCCTTATCTTTAGCCAACTGTACAAAGCTTATATGTGTTTTTTTCCCTCTCCAAATACATTTTAAAAAAAGTGTATGCAATGTTTTAGAATATGCTTGTGGGAGTGGAATTGAGAGCATTTGCATTTTAAACAGAATTTTTGGTAAAATTGCCACCTTAAAGACATTAATTCTACCTCCCTATGATAACTGACCTCTTGTATTTCTGTTCAACTCCTCTTTAATCTCATTAAGGAGTGGAACAAAGTTAGCCTGATGCAGTGCCCCTCTTGATCTAGTAATTTTAATACCAAGATACTTGAGCTCTTTTTCCCCCCACGCGAATGGGAACTCCTTTTGAAGAGAGGAATCCCATTTTTTAACCTTATTTATTTTTAGTATTTCTGATTTGGCTGGATTTATCTTGAAATTAGATATTTCACCATACTCTTTTAGGGTTGTAAGCAGATTAGGGAGGGTTATCCTCGGACTAGTAATGTAAAATAAGATATCATCCGCGAAGGCTGCCAGTTTGTGGACCTCTTCCCCGTCGTTTACACCCCTAATATCCAGATTCTGCCTTATCTTTGTTAAAAGGGGTTCACCGTGAGCACAAATAATAAAGGGGAAAGGGGGCACCCTTGTTTTGTGCCATTAGACATTTCGAAAGGCTCTGAGAGTGTTCCATTGACCTTAACCCTTGCAGAAGGACATACATATAGTGACTTTATCCATCTGGTCATATTAGGCCCAAACCCTATATCCTCCAGCGTACTATACATAAAGCCCCAGTCTACCCTGTCAAAGGCTTTTTCAGCATGAATTGACAGGAGTAGCCCTGGGGCTCTACTATCTGCGTTACTAAGAGTGTTCTTATGCCATTGTCCCTCCCCTCCCTGCCTGGGATGAACCCAACCTGATCAGGATGTACGATGTCGTTCAATATGTTTTCCAGTCTCCCAGCCAACACTTTTGCGAATAATTTCGTGTCCGTATTAAGGAGTGATATGGGCCTGTAGCTGGAGCAAAGTCTACTGTCTTTGACCTCTTTCAAAATAATGGTAATAGTGGCCTCTAGCGACTCTTTCCTCATGTCCCATTTTACCCCTAGTCCGTTCATATAGGAGCATAGTTTAGGGATTAAGAGGTCCTGAAATTTTTTATAATATAATACAGTTAGACCGTCAGGCCCAGGGCTTTTCCCAACCTGTGTTTCGTTTAATGTTTTTTTTTATCTCATCTTCTGTTATAGGGGCCTCAAGTTCACAATATTTATCTTCTGCTAGTTTGTTCAATCCTATGTCTTTCAGGAAAGCTTTTGTCTTCTCCCTTTTCTTATCAGCTTCTTCTGTTGTAATCTTCTTGTTAATAGAGTATAACCCCCCATAGTAATCTGGGAAGATTTTGGCAATTTCACTAGTTCTATATCTCATGTCCCCAGTTGTTGTCTTAATTTTCTCAATGTAATTAATAGTTTTCTTTTTTTTTTTTAAACCTTTGCGAGATACTTCCCCGTTGTATTCCCACCCACATACCTCTCCTTTATTAGATTGTATGCCACTCTTGTTTCTTGTTCTACTGAGTCTCTCAAGACCTCTCTTTTACAGTAGAGTTTTGAGAGCACCTCCTTCTCTCCAGTTGATTTATGCAGCTGCTCTAAGTCTTTTGTTAAGGTAAGTTTATCTTGCCTTGCTCTTTTTTTTTTCCGAGCCCACTTTAATCAGGATGCCCATTATATAGGCTTTAGGGGCCTCCCACACTGTAGCTTCTGATGTCTCCATGGAATCATTTATTTTAAAGTACAGTTCTAATTTGTCTTTTATAAGTTTTCCTATCTCTTTATCGTTTAGTAGATCTTCGTTTAACCTCCAGCAGCTACTCTTTTTTTTGAAACTGTCCTATATTCAGTGTTAAACTTACAGGCGCGTGGTCGGAAAAAGTCATTATTTCGATATTTGAGCTAGTCACTGCCTCCAACCATCTATGCTCGATAGGAAAAACTCAAGTCTGGAATAAGTCCCATGCACGGGGGAGTGGAATGTGAAGTCCCTGGAATTAGTACGCTGCGACCTCCATGCATCTACCAGTTGGTACTAATGCAATTTCTGTTTCACTTTATTATTCCATGCCATGCCCATCCCCCGTGCATGCGACATGTTATCCTTTCCTGGTTCCAGGCAAAGATTAAAATTACCAGCCATTATGGCCACCCCTTTCTTGAATTCCATAAATTCGGCCAACTTCGCTATCCAAAAACGATTTGACTTTTTATTGGGGCCATATATGTTTGCCAGTGAGTACTCCGTTCCATTTAGTTTCCCACTCAAAAACAAGTACCTCCCATCCGGGTCCGTCCTTCTTTCGTACAATTCGAACCTTACTCCACTGGCAAACCCTATGGCTACTCCTTTCGCATGGCTTACCGGCGAATCTCCATAAAACCAAACTGGGAATTCCTTAGAAAAAAATTTTTGGTTCTTGCCTAGGAATAAATGTGTTTCCTGCAGCAACACCACATCAGCTTTGAGGAATTTTAGTTCATGCAAAATGTTGGCTCGCTTTATGGGGGAATTTAAACCGCATATATTGCACGTAATTGTTTTTACATTAGACATTCTTTCCTTTCTAGGAAATCTCTATCTTGAACCCTACATCGGAGTGGTAGTCCGAGAAATTTTGTGACATATTTTCCTGGTAGGTACCCTTTTTTTGACAACAGCCCGCCCCCCCGCCACCCTCCCCGCCCCACCCTAATGGGGGCAGCAGGCCTCCCCATGGCCCAGTAAATCATGGCCCTCCCGACTCCTCCCGGCCCCTCGGTTGTCCCCCTAGAGGTTGAGCTTGGAATGATCATCCCTGGATCCAATGCTCCCCCCAAATTTAAGGGGTTCCCGTGCCTGTCCACCTCTCCCCCTGTCTCCCTCGCCACCCCCCCCCACACCCATGCCCCCCCTCATGATATCCTTTTCTAATGTATTAATAGTCCAGTGCTTGTTTTCTGCTTCCCTTAAGCATATTTCTTCTTCACTTCTGATCGTTTCATTTTAAAGACTGGTTCCCAGGCTTACTGTTCTTCTGTAGATTCTCTATTTACTTTTCTTTCCCACCAACCCGGGATTTCTACTAATGGCACATCCAAGCGGTTACAAAATTTTGGTTTTTCTTCTGGGAATCTTAGAGTTGCTGAGCGGCCTTCTTTATGTCCAATTAGAAGCCCCAAGAGTATTGAACATCTAGCACTTTGAGCTGGTCTAGTAGGGGTTTCAGGATTCTGCTCCTGGCCAGCGTCTCAGCTGCCAGATCAGGGAAAATCTGTAGATTTGTCTCACCATACTTCACTAGTTGGTTCTTTTTCATGCATGCCTTTATCTGTTCTTTGTCTTGGTAATTGTGAAATCTTGCAATAACGTCTCTTGGGACATCCCCGCCTATTTCTGCAGGCTTTCTGATCCTATGAATTCTTTCAAACTTTATTTTGCTACATGCATCGGGTGAGCTTATCATACGACCAAAGATTTCATCCATTTTTTCTTGTAAATCCTCTTTCTCCTTGTATCTCTGGTAGGCCTCTAATCCGAAGGTTTTTCCTTCTATTCCGGTTCTCTTGGTCTTCAATTCTGTACAATATATTTCTCTGTTCTTTCTGTATCTCCTCCATCTGGTTCTTAAGCTCTTTTATCTCATCCCCTTATTCAGCCTTGTTTCTGCGTCTTCAACCCTTTTTAGAATATGATTCATATCTACGCGTAGGGCATAAATTTCTCCTTTTATAGATGTTTCCAGCTTCGCAAACATTTCTGCCATTTCTCCCTTGGTTGGTAGCTGTTTTTTTTGTTTGGGTTCAATTATTTCTTCCTCTAATGTCTCGCTGCTTGCAGTATGGGTGTCTATCTCGGCCAGCTGTCTTCTCGGACCCGTCTTTGATATACACTCCGGGGTTTTACTTTTAGCCCCTGTTTGTTTGCCCGGGTTTCTTTGCCGCTCTCCTGTACCATGTATTTTCTAATAGTCCCCGGGCTAGCACTTATTCTCGGCGGGTTGGCTACCGCCCCCTTCGTTGATTTACCCCTCATATCTTCTTTACTATTACGTTTAGCGCAGGCGCCTACTCCCCTCCTGTTTTTTTTTTTTTAATTCTTCCTCCCCTCTCGCTTACTCTCCTCCAGTCCCGCTCTCCGGTGGGATCTCTTCAATGTTGCTTTATCTGAGAGTAGGTACCTTGATGTAATAAAAGTGGAATGTGTAGATCGTTCGCAGGCAAAACACAGTCTTAACAAAGTGTTAATTCAAACAATTAATCCACCCTTGCAATCTGTGAACCTGTGCACCTGTCGTTAATTATGTAAATTTTAGCGATTTAGCGACAGATGCCACTTTCGTCGCCAAACTTGTTTTTTTTTGTTTTTAAGTTAGTATTTTTAAGTTAGTATTTCATCTTAACATGTTTGACAATCAACTTCTATAGGGTAGGTCAGGATAGTCCTAAGAATACCTCTTTCCTAGTAGGCAGCTTTGCGCCTCAGACACCGGCCTGCTTAAATAACGGTCCCTACACCAGTCCAGCAGTCCATACGGTTGTCAGTTGTCAGCACCACAGCGCCCTTCGTTCACAGCCTGTTATGCAACGATGAGCTTATCTTCATTTAATCATATGTAAGCACCCTGGCCTTTCCTCTTTACAATGTGAGATAATCACCATCCAGTTTACTTCTGCATACAATGTGTAGTATTAGTAATTAAATGTGCAGAGTGCAATTTATGGCCTAAGTATCAATGTCAGTATGAGAAGCAGATCCTAATCCAATCAGAACTCATAGTTCATAAATCTGTCTATGGTCTACAAATGGTTAGCTTGACTTCATATATTATCTTTGTAGATTGCACAAAAGTCTCCTGCAATGTTAAAAGTTGGTTTACTTGCCATATTCTATGTGTCTTCACTGCATCCCATGGCTCCTTGTAGTTCACTTACCCTGACAGTCGGTCACAGACGTTTTCACAGGGCTCTCACCTCCTGCCACTTTCCATTCCTTGAAGACGAAGCAGAGCTAGAGCTTCTGCCATCACTTTGGTGAAAATTAGGGGTGTGGATGATAGCCCAAAGGGTAAGGCTCTGAATTGTAGATGATGAATCCTGCCTTCCATCCTTACCGCCAACCTGAGATACCTCTGGGACTGGGATGAGATTGGAATATGCAGGTATGCATCCTTTAGATCCACTGACGCCATGAAACAAGCTGGAGTCAGATTTCTGACAGTGAAAATTGAGTCCATCTTGAACTTCCTGTATTTGATGGCTATGTTTAGCAGCTATGTTTGGAATGAGAATAATTCAAAATCTTCCTGTTGGTTTTTTTACCAGGAAGACATGAGAATAGAACCCCTCCTGCCGTTCTTTTAGAGGCACTGGGATTACTACACCCTGCTGCATCAGTTCCTCGAGAGAGGACTTCATGGCCAGTGCCCTTACTGGATCTCGAGGGGTATTTGTTACCAGAAACCTTCTTGGGGGGCTTTCGGAAAACTCGAGAGTATAGCCCTGCGAGAGTGTGGTCAGAATAAACTGATTTGACGTTATCCCTGACCACTGCGGAAGAAACTCTCGTAATCTTCCGCCAACCCGCAGGGACGAGTCATTGCGATTTCTCGGCCTGTGAAGGAGGGCGGAAGAGATTTCTGCCTTTACCCCTCGCTTTTTGTGCGGACCAATTTTTCTTCATCCCCTGAAATTTGCTGTCCTGCTCTTGAGCTTTTTGAGGTCGAAAAAGACGTTTTGGGACCTGCTTTTCTTCTTGACCAGGAAGGACCTCTTTTTATCAGCAGTTCTGTCTAAGATGTTATCTAGATCAGGGCCAAAAAGAAGTTCATCTGAAAAGGGAATACCAAAAAGCTTGCTCTTTGAAACTGTATCCCCTGGCCAGGTTTTTAGCCATAAAGCTCTTCTTGCAGCTTTTGTCAAAGCTGCGTACCTAGCTGACATTTTGATTGCTTCAGCTGAAGCATCTGCAATATAAGCGAATGCAGAGATCAGGGTAGGAAATGAATCTAAGATCTCCTGTTTAGGGGAATCCGCCACTATATGTGATCTAAGTTGGTTCACCCAGTATTCCAGATTCCTGGCTACACATGTTGTGGCCATTGCTGGCTTCAAATTGCTCATGATTGATTGCCACGATCTCTTGAGCAAAAGATCCATGCGTTTGTCCATTGGATCCTTCAGAACCCCCATGTCTTCAAAAGACAGGTCTGTGGATCTTGAGACCTGGGAGAATGCAGCATCCAACCTGGGCACCTTATTCCACACTGCAGCAGGGTACTCTGGAAAAAAAGGGTTTTCTCTCCGGATCTTGCCATTCCTTAGCAATTGCGTCAGAAATGACCGAATGGACCGGGAATGTTCGCCCCTTAGGTTCGTTTAACCCTGCGTACATGCGGTCATGCAGAGATAATTCCTTTCTTTCCTCACTTAAGCCAAGCGTAACATGAATAGCTTTAAGGAGCCGTCTACCTCTTCTAGGGATAGCTTAAAAGTAGAAGGGGCCTCCTCACCCTCCTCTTCAGAATCTTTAACGAAAGGAGCAGGGGACTGCTCTTCCCTGGTTGAAGGGTCTTCAGGTAAAACTTCCACCACCGGGATAGAAAGGGAACCCTGGGAAGCCTCAGAAGTGGATGGCTGACTAGCAGCTGGATTAACTAAAGAGTCACGAAAAGTTTGAATCGTGGCATATAGTTCCTTCTTTACAGAGGCAACCAGGTCATCACAAACCAAAGCTGATTCCTCCCTGACTAAAGAAGTGATGCAAGCACTGCACAGGGCTTTTTTCCTATTCTCTCCCATTTTGGCCCTGCAAGAAGGATATCTCTTTTTTGGGTCAGAGCTTTTATCCTGTGAGAAAAAAACAAAAAGGGAAAAAAAACAGGCGACCTTTTAGTAAAACCCAGTCTCAGCTTCAAAAGAATCACCCACAGGTGCACTAAGAAGGAACCAGTCAACCTCTAGTGCCCAGACAGGCCCCTTGCCACTAGAGGGTAGAGAAAAAAAGGAATAGACCAAACACCAGGTAAAGGAAGAAAGGCAGACTTTAAACGCTGCTCCTACCTAAACTTTGCTGGCACCTGTGCCTGTCCCCACCGCTGCATACGCTGACTCCTCCATGTCTGGTGTGCAGCTTTCCACTCGTGGCTTGATACGCCGCTTCCGGACTCCCATAGTGCATCTGCACCGGACCGGAAGCAGAAATAGGTGCCAGCTCCTGTCCTCCCTCCTCCCCCCTTGCGTCCACGCTGGAAATGACGTTTTCGCTGACCCAGTGACCCGCACCGTCATTTCCGGCGCGACCGCCGGCCAATATGGCGGTGGCAGACACGCAATGCCGCTTCCTACGACCGCGTGGGCCACCGGTACTCCGTCTCTCGCCGAGAACTAGGAGGGGAAGAGGAGCCTGATTGCTACCGCTGCTGATGCTTGGGTAGGCTGGGAGGGCAGCGGGTCTCATGTGGAGGAAATAAGAGAAGGAAGCCCCGTCTCCCAGGAGCACCTGAGAGACATTGCCTCCCCTCCCAAAAGATGTTCCCTCCTAGCCAGAGGAAACACAGAAACTGAGGTATGGTAGAGAGGTGCCTCCCTTTAAAGTTCTGGAGGAAGAAGGTGTTTCCTATGGTCCAGTGGGAGGAGTCACTATCTCTCAGGTGCTGTCCTGAAAGATGCCTTGGGAAAATCCAATCGTGTGTACGAGGCTTTAGACTGGTGAGGTGAACTGCTAGGAGCACACATCTATTTGCCTATCATTCTCTACCCATGAAATATTCCATATTATACACTGGGCAGAGATGTTGCAGCACAACATTTTTTTTACATTGAATGGATTAGTGGTTTGTTATAAAACAACCGTTTTGTCTTATAAAAATAACATTTGTTTAATTTAATAGCTGTTTTATATTAGTATGTTAATAAAAGTTTCCTGTCACCATTAATCTAATATTTTGTAATGGTCTTCCTCAGGCTGGACTTCATGATGCTTGTAATTAACACAGTATACACACACATAATCAATAAAGAGTTAATATTCTAAAGTGCTAAATCTTACATGCAATAACAGAGAACAAACAATCAGGAATCACTCTGCTGAAGTCAGAACAGTACACAATAGATTTATATGAATTGCTATGGTTTACTGCACTTAGTTGGCATTTTAGAAAAATAATTCTTTATTAAGTAAGCCCTAGAGATGTCAATGCAGTACAGAGCAGGTCAATGATCTTTAATCTTTAAGCTAGAACATTTTCTTTTTAATTCCAATAGGAAAAAAAAGAAAGGAAAGATTCGTTTTAAAAGAGAACTCTAGTCAAACAGCTAAATAACTAATGTGAATCTTTTCCTTGCTAATGTTATTATTTTTTTCAGCCACCCTTGAGATTCCCATACCCCTTTCATAATGCATTTGCAGCTGCTTGTACCACTTGTCTGTTTGTTGGACTATAAAAAGAACATGGACGACTGAAAGCACTGTGTGATGCAATAGAGCACAATTGGCTCACAGTAATTACAGCTTAACTCCAGCTTTGCTATCACTTTGAATAGTCTCTGTGGGCCAAGCTGGCCAAACTTAACTATCTAAAGTGATAGTAAAAAAGAGTTAGGCTTCAACCACTTAAGCCCCGGATCATTTGGATGGCCAAAACCCAGAGCACTTTTTGCGATTCGGCACTGCGCCGATTTAACTGACAATTGTGCGGTCGTGCGATGTAGCTCCCAAACAAAATTGATGTCCTTTTTTTCCCACAAAAAGAGCTTTCTTTTGGTGGTATTTGATCACCTCTGCAGTTTTTATTTTTTGTGCTATAAACAAAAAAAGTGTGACAATTTTGAAAAAAAAACGCATTATTTTTTACATTTTGCTATAATAAATATCCCCCCCAAAAAAAATAAAACATTTTTTTCTCTCAGTTTAGGCCGATACGTATTCTTCTACATATTTTTGGTAAAAAAAGAAATAAATAAAATCGCAATTGTCTACAAAATTAGGGGATAAAAAAAAAAAAAAGAGAGAGAGAAGTGGGACTTTAAATGAAGCACACAGCAGCACAAACGCAGGTCAAGTGACCAAAATTCATTAGGTATAATCCATGGTATGTAAAAAACATTTTGGGCATCCAACCTCTAAAATTCTGTGGGCATCAAGCCTCTATATAATAAACCATGGATTGATTATACATAAAATACATGTAAATTACACAATAAGTCATGATCCATTGTCACACAGAGAGCAAAGATAACAATCAATATGCATATGTACATTTGTTACCGTGATTAGACCCAAAAAGAGCCATGAAAATTCCGACAAAGAATAAAAATAATAAGAGATTTATCATGATGACAGATACTTATGGAGGTAAGTGGAATCATTGAAATCTTGGTATTTTATAATATGGGAAGATTGGTAATAATCAAAGCTCTAAGTGTTTTGCGGTATAGCAACCGCTCATCAGGAGCTAACGTCATGGATAGATTCTAAAAAATATTTTTTAATATAAAAAAAAATAAAAATGTTTTCAGTAAATAAGCAGGAAATGAAAAAAGTTTTTGTATACAAATATTTTAGTTGTATAGAATAAATTAAAGGTTGTGCGTCCAAACTCACGTCTGCATCAGCGATCCAGTGAAAAAGCATCCTGAATCGCAGAGAGCTGCAAAGCAAAGCCGACGGACGCCAGGGTGATCTGCGGCAATGAGAACAACGGCCATAGGCAAAACCATTGCTGGTGGGTGCAATGAGTGTAGGATGCGGACCTCCATGTGGGAAACCTAGATGAAACAGATCATAGTGATGTGTGTTGATGTGTAAGTGTGAGAAAAAAAAGGAACTCAGCAGACTCAGCAGGACATATCAATCAAATATCAGTATGAAGGGTTGATTGTGGGACCATTGATACCAATGGCCTACATAGATATTGGAAGTAATTGTGTGACTGCTGCTGTGTGCTTCCATCCCAGGTTTAGTATTCAAAAAATGGAAAAGTAAATTTGGGACTTTAAATGAGGCTAGCACCAAAGGGATGCTCGCCTCCATCCCGGTCATTAGTTAAAAAAAAAAAAAAAGAAAAAAAAAAGGGGATCATTGATTTTTATCGTGACTGCGACATTATGGCGGACAGATCGGACACTTTTGGCACTATTTTGGGACCATTCACATTTATACAGCAATCAGTGCGATTAAAAATGCATTGATTACTGTGTAAATGTGACTGGCAGTGAAGGGGTTAACCAGGAGGGGGCGCTGCAGGGGTTAAGTGTGTCCTAGGGAGTGATTCTAACTGTAGGGGGGATGGGCTACGTGTGACATGACACTGATCACCGCTCCCGATCACAGGGAGCTGTGATCAGTGTCATTAGGCAGAATGGGGAAATGCTAATTTCCATCAGCATTTCCCCGTTCTTCCTCTCCATGAGACAATCGCGGGTATCCGATCACGGAGCTTGCGGCAGGGTCGCGCGCGCATCCACGGCGGTGCGCACGCAACCACACGGTGGCAAATTTAAAGGGACGTACTTGTACGCCCATTTGCCTGTGTGTGCCATTCTGCTGACGTAAATGTTCGTGCAGCGGTCGGCAAGCGGTTAACCAACACTCTCTATATGATATACTGTATGCTGTAAAACGGGAGTATGGAAGTGTCATATAAAATATATTTTAGGCACCTATAGTAAAAGTATTTTAACCAGTTGATGCCAGCCAGAGCTGGTGCTTTAAATGGGCCATGACCCCTGGAGCCATTAGGTAGGGCTTACAATTTTGCCACACTAATTGGCTGCCCAGTGATGATGTCATTGGGAGCCTTTGTAAATGATTGAAATGTTATCCTGCACACTTATCTGGACCAGTTCTGATAAAGGTTGATAATAGGATTTTTTTGTCATACTTACCTATAAAATCCTTTTCTTTGAGTACATCACAGGACACAGAGCCGGTTATTATAACAATAACTACTTGGGTTATACGCCACCTATAGGTGAATGGACACTGGTAGATCAATCAGAACAAACAGGAAGTCCTCCCCTATATAACCCCCTCCTACACAGGAAGCACTTCAGTTTTGTAGCAAGCAATAAATTCCCAAAAGAGGGGAGGGACCTCTGTGTCCTGTGATGAAAGAAAAGGATTTTACAGGTAAGTATGAAAAAAAATCCTGTTTTGTTTATCGTACATCACAGGACACAGAGACAGTTATTATAATAATAACTACTTGGGATGTCCCAAAGCAATATCCTTATGGGGAGGGAGACACCATCACAGAAACTGCCACCAGAGAAGGACCTACTCTGCTATTTGTAATACGCTGAGGCCAAAGGCAGTATCTTCCACGTTTTTGACATCCACCTGAAAAAATCTGATACCTGATGATAGATGGCCCAAGGTACTCCTCCACACCTGGTAGAGAATCTCTCCCCTGAAATAAATAAGAATTTTGCCCCTTAAACCATCGGCATCAATGATAAACTGGCAGAACCACTGCTAAATATTTGACTTGGTTGCTACCTGCCCTTCCTGGGGTCTTCTGGCAGCATAAACGAGGACTCTTGACCTGTGACGACAACTCAAGTAGATCCTGAGCGCCTGAACTACCTCTAGAGTATGTAGCACTCTTTCCTGCCAACTGCGGATTTGGAGAAAGATAAAAGGCAAGACACTGTCCTGATTTAAGTGAAAACCACTTTAGGCAATAAAAATGGATGAGGACGCAACATCACCTTGTGATGTGAGACCAAGAACAGCTCCTTGTATGAAAGAATCGCAAACTCTGACACTCCACTTAGTGAAGTGACAGCAACCAAAGAAGCCACCTCTTGAGATAAAAGGACTAACAGAATCTCCCAATTGGTCCAAAAAGTGGCCTTTGCAAGGACAGTCCAGATTAAATTCACGCCCCAAGGACACCAGAGTAGCCCAAAAGGCGGGACTGTCCAGGTTACATGCCGTATGAATCAAGGAGTGAGAAACAATGGCCTCTGGAAAAAAATGGATAGGGACGAACTCTGACACTTAACGGTACTTAAGGCCAAGCTTTCCCCTACCGATTGGAAAAAGAAAAAAGAAAATCTCCCACTGACATATTTCTGCGGGTGCCAATTCCTGGCTTCACCACAGGCAAAACAATATTTTCAAGTCCTGTAATTTAAGTTCCCTGAAGCTGGCTTCCAGGAGCTCAACAGTGCTGAGATACAGGACTCAAGACCATTAGGTCCCACTGGACTGGGAATGTCTAAGGAGCGACCCCCACAAGACTCACTATGTCAGTGTACCAAGCCCTTCTGGGCTAATTTGGCCAACACTAATGTCAGCGTTACCACCTCCCGGATTCTTCTCAAAAGATGTGGCAGAAGCCAGTCCCTAAGGTGTTACCAGTACATCTACCCCTATTGGCAGTGGGACTCTTGTCTCGGACACACCTGTCCCAACTTGTTGTAGAGCTTGGAATCTAGTAGATTCACCTGCAGAGTTCCCCCTGCCACTATTCTATCCCTGGAATATGTACCGGCGATAGAGACAGCACTTGTACTGTCCTAGACAAAATGTGGTTCAGCTTCCTGAGTCGCATGACTCCTGGTGCCGCCCTGGTGGTTGATATATATGCCCCTGCAGAGGCATTTCAGTACTGAACCTACAATTGGTTGGTCCCATAATCCAGAGCAAAGCGTACTGGCCAAAAGTTTCAAGATATTGATGGACAGTATTCCCTCCTGTGGAGACCAAGCCCGCTGAATCTTCCAAATTCCTGAAAAGGAAGAATACCAACCACCAATTTTTGCTTTGCAACACCCCGAGAACAGAGCCTTCCGACAATCCAATGCCTAGATCTTCAAGTTCCAGACAGAGAGAATGATCCTCTACCAAGACCTGGAGTAGGACTGTATGCAGGGAACATGCTTCGACCTAAACACAGCTTCCTTCTGCAGAAATATATTGAAGGAACCCCTGGAATCGACTGCTTCCTGAGCAAAGATTATTAAGGTAATGAATATTGAGGTGTTTTCAGCAAGCCCAGCACTGGGGCTAGACGCTTTGTGAACCCTCCGGAGCTGTGGCCAACCCAAAGGGAAGATTCACAAAAAAAATGACTTTCCCCTGTAATTACAGAAATCTTTGATGAGCCTGGAAACAAACCTCCACATGAAGACGTGCATTTACAGATGATTATGGACCCTGAAATCTACCTCTTGCAGAGAGGTCATCACTGAACAGATCTAGCCTATCCAAAACAGAAGGATGCTTAGTGGCTTGAGATCTTAAGATAGACTTCATGTCCGTATTTGGCTTTGGAACTGCTGCCATTTAATTGTCTCACAATAATGAGCCCATAACTTCTGCTCCAAGAGCCAATGCAAGGCAAAAGACTGACGATTCTGTGGCAGACCCAGACAGTCCCAAGAGGTGCACTTAACCTGCCAGGTTTGTGCTGGCTAAAGAAGGAGCAAACCACCTCAGGGACTGCCCTAAAAACCTATGGCCCGAGATACTCTCAAAACATTGCAGCCTCAGATGCTTCTTTCACTTAGGAGGGAAAAAACGTACAGCCCCTAGTATTTCTGGGCAGTTTCCCATCCCAGTACTAACCAGGCTTGATCCGAGATTAGACTCCACAGTGACTCAGATTCCCCTGAAGCCATTAGTCCAACAGGAGATCACTGGACCTGAGGGCGGTGTACCTGCCTCTCCTTTTTGGAGTCATTTAGCTAGTCTAACAGGTACATAATAAAGTGACTATATTAGACAAAAACGAATACATAGTTCCACAAGGATGCAGGCCTAAAAAATGTTGGTCTACCGCTATACAACACTGTAGGTATGTAAGTATGCAGGTACCCAGGTATGTCGTTTTGTAGGTACCTAGGAATGCAGACATGCAAGTATATAAATATTCTTGCTGTTCATGCATTTACATATGCAATAAAATGCAAAAAAAACCTTATCTATACAGTTTAATGTAAATGAGCACATATTTATACATGCGTTTAAAGAATATGAATTTATGCACACATGTGCTCATGCAAAAGGTGTTTATGCTAGTAAGCAAACGTGTATTTATTCAACATTTATGCAAAACGTGCTTATACAAGTAAGCATGTGTTCATGCAAAACATCTAAACAGCGTTTATGTTCAATCAAGTGTCTATGCATCATGTGTCCATGTATATATATGCAAAATGTGTCTCATGTAGACATGTGTCTATGCGCCTTATGCAGACATGATTCTATGCGACATGTGTCATGTGCCTTACGCAGATACGATTCTATGCCACATGTGTCATGTGCCTTAAGCAAACATGAGTCTATGCGACATGTGTCATGTGCCTACACAGACATGAGTCACCCCTCCACTTCCTGCCTATATAGAAATAGGCCCCTGCGCCCTCTAGTGGTTGGAGGAGAAATAACAGCCCATACTCCTAAGAAGTACACAGAACATGTTTCAAACAGCACGCTGCCCCTAGGGGCTACTAAGAGAACACTAGACAGTCAGATCTTTTTATAAAGAGAAACTGCAAACAAATGCAGATATACCATTCCTGAGTCCAATCTTCACCCATCACTGCAAGTTTTGTCATAAAAGACCTTCAGGGACTGGGTCCCCCTTAATGTGGGGTCCACTCCCCTGGACCTGGATATCACCCTGCAGGAAAGCACCTTGGTCAGAACAAACATTGCACAGGGTTTTGTTATGCAGAGTCCAGCACCATAAAGCTGCATTACAGGCAAAACCTCAAGGAATCTGCTCTCCTTCCAATGAGGCTCGGGTACCATCCATTTTGGCTGACAGCTCTTTCGGAAGGATCTGAATGAAGTCCATGATTCTAAATAGAACCGTCCAGACCTCCAAGTATGCTCCAAGAGCACATGTATCACATCAGTGACCATTTCCGCCTTACAGACACTGGCACAAAACTGAAGTGCTTCCTGTGTAGGAGGGGTTATATAGGGGAGGACCTTCTGTTTGTTCTAATTAATCTACCAGTGTCCATTCATCTATAGGTGGCGTATAACCCAAGTAGTTATTATAATAACCGGCTCTGTGTCCTGTGATGCACGTTAAGAAATGATGGTTCCCTTTCTATATATTATTTTCCTCTTCTTAGCTTCTTGCTCTAGTGCAGGGATATGCAATTAGCGGACCTCCAGCTGTTGCAGAACTACAAGTCCCATGAGGCATAGCAAGATTATGATAGCCACAAGCATGACACCCAGAGGCAGAGGAATGATGGGACTTTGGAGGTCCGTTAATTGCATAACCCTGCTCTAGTGCATCCTCATGCTTGCCCTAGGGGGACCTAATGACATGAATCTTTCTATATGCTGACTGAGTCACATCTTTTGTTGCAGTGAGCATCCCCAGCAGATTTTTATATTACAGTGATGTATTTATATACCGTATATGTTATATATTAAATTATTTTTATGTTTAAGGTTTCTGTATAATTTACACAACATGTTTTATTCAACAGATATACTTTGACTCTCTCCTAAAGAAGCAGTTAGCTATCCATGCGATGAAACCGAGGCTTGGATCATCGCATCGGATGGTGAGGGCTGGAACGTGGCACTGGGCGTGATGACGTCACTGGTTGGTTGCAACATCGTTTTGGAGCATGCACACTGGTAGATGGGACTGAGGGCATGCTCCTTTGTCAAGCTAGTTGATAACAGCCTTATATATGCCTTGGAATACTGCCATCTAATGGAAAGGATGTGACATACTTTCCAACATGAAATACCCAGAGCTAAAATAATATAGATATCAACAGACTGTTAACCGCCTATGCTTCAACAGAACTAACATGACATTACATATCAACTTCAGTTCTTGAGGTAATTCCAAATAAGAATAGGCAATAAAAAATATAAAAAATAGATAAAAATAACATTTGAGCATAAAATCAATCTAAATAACGTTATTGCATTATGTTCTTTGGCTTAAATCTATTCATTATTATGAAATTAATATTATGCGTCGGGGAGGGGGGGATTTATATGGGAAGATGAAATTATGACTACCATGTATGCATGTAAAACAATTGTAAATTAATTAAAATAATATGTTTATACTCTGTGTGTATATCACGCTAAGGCCAGTAGTACCTAGATACCTTTTGCAAAGCAATACAGTAATAGTTGTATCTAATTTAAAGGTTTTTATGATGGGGTAATGTGGAGAGGTAATTGCACCTTAAGCACTTCAATACCAGGCACTTTCACCCCTTCCTGCCCAGGACAATTTTGAGCTTTTTAGAGCTGTTGCACTTTGAATGACAATTGCGCGGTCATACAACACTGTGTGGTATTGGATCACCTCTGCGGTTTTAATTTTTTGCTAAACAAACTAAAAAAGGCCGACATTTTTGAAAAAAAAAGTTTTTCTTCGTTTCTGTTATAAAATTTTGTTTTCTCCTTCACTGACGGGCACTGATAAGTCGGCACCGATGGGCACTGCTGAGTTGGCACTGATAAGGTGGCACTGATGGGCACTGATGAGGAGGCACTGATATGTAGAATTGATGGCCACTGATAGGCGGCACTGATATGCAGCACTGATGGGCACCGATAGGTGGCACTGATATGCAGCACTTATGGGCACTGACAGGCGGCACTGAAGGGCACTGACAGGCGGCACTGATGGGCACTGACAGGCGGCACTGATGGGCATTGACCGGCGGCATTGATGGGCACTGACCGGCAGCACTGATTGGCACTGACAGGTGGCATTGATGGACACTAATAAAAGGCACTGATGGGCAGCACTGATTGGGCAGGTACTGGCAGGTGTTAATGCTGGGGACTGATTGGCACTGTGATGGACACTGATTGGCACTATGGTGGGCACTGATTTGCACTGTGATGGGCACTGATTGGCACTTTATTGGGCACTGGCAGGTGGTTATGATGGGGCACTGACTGGCACCGATTGGCATCTTATGGGTACATTTGATGGTTGCTGTGCTGATAATCAGTGTGCTGATTATCAGCACAGACCCCCCCTCTGACAGGGAGAGCCGCCGATTGGCATTTTTTGGGTAGGGATGAAAAAGGGGGGGGGAATTAGAGGTTTAGACATTAACACTATGTTTACTTACTATTGGGACGAACCTCCAACCACCCCAAGACAGAAAAGTATTTTATATGAAAACCACCATGATATGGAAGAGATACCTAGGGAAAAGACAGGGAAAAAATGGGATAATTATTGTGGGAAAATGTTATAATATAGTAGAAACCTCTAGTTCCTTGTTTTTTCCCCTGGCAAAAGAGTATAAAGAGAATAAATGTTTTGCATTTGCAGAGCCAATGGAATCGCTCAGCCTCTGAGGGGTTCGCAGGCATCTGTTCCACGATTCATACTTTTATGCCGCGTACACACGGTCGGACTTTTCGGCTACAAAAGTCCGACAGCCCGTCCGACAGACTTTCGATGGACTTTTGGTGGACTTTTGGCGGACTTTCTAACGAACAAACTTGCCTACATACGATCACACAAAAGTACGACGGATTCGTACGTGATGACATACACCGGACTAAAATAAAGAAGTTGATAGCCAGTAGCCAATAGCTGCCCTAGCGTTGGTTTTTGTCCGTCGGACTAGCATACAGACGAGCGGATATTTCGACCATACTCAAGTCCGTTGGAAAGATTTGAAGTATGTTCCAAATCCAAAGTCCGTCAGATTTTCGACCAAAAAAGTCCGCTGCAGGTCCGATGAAGCCCATACACGGTCGAATTGTCTGCCGGATTTGGTCCGTCGGCGCCCGTCGGACCAGTCCGGTCGAAAAGTCCGACCGTGTGTACATGGCATTAGGCCATCAATAGATTTCTTATAATATTGGGAGAAATGGCGAGGAATGCTGTGTTTGCCTTGCCTATCTTTGCCGTCCTCCACCTTTCTCCGGTGCTCGCCAAATCTCTGTCGGAGGGGGCAGATAGTACAACCTACATAAAGTTAATGAGAGGGGCAGCTGAGGCAATAATCTGAACAGTTATAAAATTCACTGATATTGTAGGTTTTGCTCTTGGTAGTAAATTGTTTCTTGCCATGTTGTACAAAACTTAAAGGAATTGTTGGCTGCAGCTGCTAGTCTGATAATACAGACCATCGTTTATATCCTGCACTACATAATTTTAATTGATTTTAATTCCATTGTTCCAAATCCCATGTGCCTGTACCCACATTATCTGATTTGTGGTTCTTAGGCCACGGGGTGGCACTATTGCATTTCCTTTTATATTTGTATGTTATTTGTAATCAATTTTTTTGCATGTGTTTACAATTTCTGCAAATCACATTTATATTAATATATTGTTTTTAAAAATGGATTTTATCTTTGATATAGAAGTTTCAAAATACAAAATTTTGGATGATCTATATTCCCTATTGCCCCCCCCCCCCTATTCTGTCCTAATGCCACACTCAATAAAAATACTAGGTATATTTTATGTGGAAAGTTCAAAAAATTAGAATGCCTAATACACTCCACTAACCTTCAATGGTGGGATAAATATTTTCTCCCAGGGGCCTTAGAATAATAAAAACCTGCTCTTTTCTGGGAATTGAGGATTCCAAAGAATGACACAACATCTCTGAATTCGGTACAGCAAAATGGATTGACATCCTGGTTAAACCAGATTAGCCAGATATGAACAACTGACCTATCAGGTCCAAATACTGTCACAAGAGATTATGGATGTTGGCCATAAGGTTCCCCTATCTTGGCTTGATACTCTGAAAAGAAAAATACCAAAGAACAAAAACCTTATTAACAACAATTAGGTAAATTTAGACAAGATCTGAAAGACTATACTAATGACAAGGTCTTCACGTGGATGATCAAGCCCATGGTACCTCAAAACCCCCCCCACTATCACTATCCCAACTATACATATGAAAAACCTCCAGTACCTCTCACTATCCATCCACTTCTCCCTCCTCGGATCTCTCACACACCAACTAATCACAACTAGACCCTTACAGTACCTGACCGTGAAAATGTGTTTCCAGCGCGATCCCATTGCACTGGTTCTCTGCGACAGGGTACTGTGCATCTTGCGCTGGCTCGCTCATCGGGAAAGGAAAACTGTTTTTTCCTTTCGCAATGAGCAACAGGCAGTGCTGACAGCTGTCTGGTATGAATCATGAGGGGGAACGCCACGCCAAGTTTTAAATAAAAAAAGGTGTGGGTTTCCCCCCCATGGGCATACCAGGATTTTAAGAGGAACCCCCTACGGTGAAAAATCTGCGTGGGGGTCCCCCCCAAAATCAATACCAGACCCTTATCCAAGCACGCAGCCCGGCCGGTCAGGAAAGGGGCTGGGGACGAGCAAGCGCCCCCCCTCCTGAACCGTACCAGGCCGCATGCCTTCACCATGGGGGGGTGGGCGCTTTGGGGCAGGGGGGTGCCCCACCCCAAAGCACCTTGTCTCCATGTTGATGAGGAAAAGGGCCTCTTCCCAACAACCCAGGCCGTTGGTTGTCGGGGTCTGCGGGCGGAGGGCTTATCGGAATCCGGGAGCCCCCTTAAATAAGGGGGCCCCCAGATCCCGGCCCCCCATCCTATGTGAATGAGTATGGGGTACATCGTACCCCTACCCATTCACCTGGGAGAAAAAGTGTCAATAAAAAAACACACTACACAGGTTTTAAAAGTAATTTATTAGGCAGCTCCGGGGGTCTTCTTCCGTCTTAGGGGGTCTTCTTCTGACATCTCCGCTCTCTCCGGCCTCTTCTCCCGGTGTCCGGTTCTTCTCCCTCTCTCCGACCTCTTCTCCCGGTGTCTGGTTTTTCTGCCGGGCTCCTCTGCTATCTTCTGCTCTTTTGCCGCTCTTTTACTAGCGGTGGCCTGGTAATGCTGTGAGCGGTGCGCAATGACTTAGATAGGCATGGGGCGTGGTCACCATGTGCTGTCACCCAGTGACCCCGCCCCTTATGATGTCACAGTCCCAGGGCATGATGGGACTGTGTGACTGGAGAGGAGTTCATGACTAAAAAAGAAGAACGGGTGAATGGGTAGGGGCATGATGTACCCAATACTCATTCACATAGGGTGGGGTCCAGGATCTGGGGGCCCCCTTATTAAAGGTGGCTCCCGGATTCTGATAAGCCCTCCACCCGCAGACCCCGAGAACCAACGGCCAGGGTTGTCGGGAAGAGGCCCTTGTCCTCATCAACATAGGGACAAGGTGCTTTGGGGTGGGGGGGCCCGTAAGGGTGCCCCCCTGCCCCAAAGCACCCACCCCCCATGTTAAGGGCATGCGGCCTGGTACGGTTCAGGAGGGGGGCGCTCGCTCGTCCCCACCCCCTTTCCTGACCGGCCGGGCTGTGTGCTCGGATAAGGGTCTGGTATGGATTTTGGGGGGACCTCTACGCAGATTTTTTGGCGTAGGGGGTTCCCCTTAAAATCCATACCAGACCCAAAGGGCCTGGTATGCCTCTGGGGGGGGGGAGAACCCACGCCATTTTTTTTTTTTAATTTGGCGCGGCGTTCCCCCTCATGATTCATACCAGACAGCTACCAGCACTACACAATATCGCGGTCACCTACTGTAGGTCCAACCCCTCTAGAGATTCTAATCAGATTAACAAAAACAACAATAACAAAAAAGCTCACCATGACAAAAGGATAACATCAGACAATAATGTTCCTCAGAGCAAATTGTTTAAAGATTTAAAAAAATTCTACAATTGGAAACATGTTAATACTCCACACACATCTGCTTATCTACCTCTGCAACCCATGGGCCAAGCCACTTCGACCCATGGAACATCCATTATCAATAGAGTGCTGCTAACCTCCAACACAGTAACAGCGACTCCATATGGATCCTGTACAGACCCCAGTGATCCCATGGTTGGAATCTCCTTTTCTGCAATGGAGATAACACCGACCCCTGGTCCCCTGGATGTATTCATCATAGAGCCCAAGGACATATCCACCGCAGAGCCCAGTAACCTCACTATACCCCCATCTCAACTATCAGCCATTTATCATTTAGTTCATAGCCACCTACAGATATCGGTCCAAATGCCCTGGTGTTTGGTTCTTCTTTTTTAGTCATGAACCCCTCTCCAGTCACACCCCAAAAAAGAAAATTCGACATAGAGGCTGCAGAGGGGGAAGAAGTAAACATAGATGCCAATCGACCAAAGAACCACAAACTGTAAAGATCTTTAATCTTTCCAGTCATGTTCTCTCCCTGGAAGAGACATCATTGTTGAGCTAGGGACTGAACTTTGCACCGACCAACAAGCCTGACCCATATCTACTGTTCAAATATTTAAACAAATACATTAGAAACCTTACTCTCAAAAGGTTCTTTCAGATTAAAAGCACCAAACGAACCAAGACTTATTACATTTCCCAGGACAATATGGACGCTACCCAAAATCTGAACCTATTGAATTAGATTTTGAGGCTGATATCATAGAAACACTTGAAGAGTTATATCAAGACGATTCCCACACCAACCTAGACATATACACTCAACATCTCCATACATTGCCCCCAGTTGCACATTCCACACCAAAGCCGAAATCTGTTTTTTATCCGCATCAATCAAAAGGTCCACACCTCACTACCTTTTATAACATGGTCTTCTCAGATTTGAAAAAACTATGTTCACAACCAAGTCTCCGTCCTTCTGACTTAGTCTCCTCACCCCTTTGGAGAATAAAGCATTAAAATCATTTGCCAATAATGACAACCTAATTATAAAACCTGCCAACAAAGGTGGAGGGATTGTCATTCAAAATAGGGCTGATTATATAAAAGAGGCCCATCGCTTACTTGCGGATGGATCTACATACCAAAAACTTAGCAAAGATCCACTACCAGAATACAAATTGGATATCAATCTTCTAATTGAATATGCCACTCAAACCAAAATCATAGATAAATCTGAAGCATCCTTCCTATCCCAAAGATCCACAAAAGTCTCATCGATCCCCCAGGTAGACCCATTATAGCTGCCATGGACAGCATAACATTGGATTTGTCCAAATACATAGATCACTATTTTCAGCCCCTGGTCCAGGGCCTGCAGTCCTATATAAGAGATGATACCCACTTATTAGAACCATTAAAGTCATTTAAATGGGATAATGACTACACTTGGATGTCTATGGATGTAAGTTCCCTATATACATCCATCCCCTATGAATTTGGACTAGCAGCTCAGAACCCCTTGGTATTTCATGACCAACTTATGAGTAATAGACAAGCTGGGTTCATCTTGGAATGCATCAAGTTTTTGTCTTACACATACCGTATTTATCGGCGTATAACACGCGCCAGCGTATAACACGCACCCCAAGTTTAGGAGGGAAGTTTAAGGAAAAAAACTTTTAGGAGGGAAGTTTAAGGAAAAAACTTACATTTTAAATGCCCGTCAATGCAGCCTTGCCCACTGTCCATCTGCAGCCTTGTACACTGTCCATCTCCAGCCTTGCACACTGTCCATCTGCAGCCTTGCACACTGTCCATCTGAAGCCTTGTACACTGTCCATCTGCAGCCTTGCACACTGTCCATCTGCAGCCTGTCGCCGGCCCTCACAGACAGCGGAGATCGGCGTATAACACAAACCCACGATTTCCCCCTGATTTTAAGGGGAAAAAAGTGTGTGTTATACGCCGATAAATATGGTAATTATTTTAATTTCAATGATCATTACTATGTGCAAGTCAAAGGCACTGCCATGGGAGCCAATTTTACTCCCTCATATGCCAATCTATCCATAGGCCTTTAGGAGCATCAATATATTTGGCAACACAGTCCATACTCTAAACATCTAATTTATTACTGGAGGGTACATAGATGACATAATAATCATGTCAATTGTTGCAATACCAACCCCCATAGCCTCAGTTTCACATATGTTACAGACCCAGATAAATTAGCCTTTCTCGATCTTGAACTTTATCATGTCAATGATGAAATACATACTAAAAACTATTGTAAACCGACAGCTGGAAACTCACTATTACACTACAAAAGCTGCCACTACCATAAGTGAAAAAATAATATACCAAAAGGACAATTCTGCTATCTGAGGCGTAATTGTACCAATATGACAGACTATACAGAACAAAGTGACTTACTCACTAACAAACTCAAGGATAAGGGCTATCCCAAATCATTGATCAAACAAGCTTACACTCAATATTCACAAGACATTCCCACTAAAATAGATAGAGTTACATTTGACAAATCTGTTTGTTTTATTACCAGATTCCATTCTGATCACAAAAAAGTTGAAACAATTCTTAAAAAACATTGGGCAATATTGCTTGAGGATATACATCTCAAAACTATCCTCCCCAACCTCCCCAGAATCACATACAGAAAAGCACCAAATATCAAAAATAAAATTGCATCCAGCAAGCTCAAATCTCGCCCCGTCAATTTGACACCCCATATATGCCTCATACCATTACAGGGTATGTTTGAATGTAAAAAAACGCTATGCAAGGCCTGTAGTTTTGTACAATTTACTACCAAGGGCAAAACCTACAATATCAGTGAATTTTATAACTGTTTATCTGATTATGTGGTGTATTGCCTCAGCTGCCCCTGTCATCAACTTTTTGTAGGTCGTACTATCCGCCCCCACCGACAGAGGTTTGGTGAGCACCAGAGAAAGGTGGAGGAAGGCAAAGATAAACACGGCGTTCCTCACCACTTCTCCCAATATCATAAGAAATCTACTGAAGGCCTAAAGGTATGGATCATGGAACAGATGCCTAAGAACCTCTCAAAGGCTGAGCGATACCATAGGCTCTGCGAATGTGAAACATATTGAATTTGTTCTCTCAATACTCTTTCACCAGGGGGACTAAACGAGGAACTAGAGGTGTCTACTATATTATAACATTTTCTCACAATAATTACCCTATTTTTTCCCTCCTTTTGCCTCGGTATCTCTTCCTTATCATGATGGTTTTCATATAAAATACTTTTCTGTCTTGGGGTGGTGGGAGGTTCATCCCAATAGTAAGTAAACATAGTGTTACTGTTAATGTCTAAACATCCAATCCCCCCTCCCTTTTTTGTATCCCTACCCATAACCCCCCCTCATCCCCCCCCCCTTCCCCTCCCATTCACCCCCCCCAAAAAAAACCGCTCCCTCTCCCTCATTTTACTCCCAATAGCCCCTTTAAGGTGCAATTATCTCATTATGTTACCCCATCAAAAAAATCATTACATTAGATACCACTATTAGTGCATATAAATTCTATTATTGCATAAATTTATAATAAAAATCATTGCTTTGCAAAAGGTATCTAGGTACGACTGGCCTTAGTGTGATATACTCACAAAATGTAAACATATTCTTTTAAATAATTTACAATTTATTTACATGCATACATAGTAGTCATAATTTCAAGTATCTTTACATAAAAATGTTCTCCCCCCGACGCATACTATCAATTTTGTAATAACGATCAATTTAATCCAAAGAAATTAATGCAATAGTGTTATTTAGATTGATTTTATGCTCAAATTTTATTTTTATATATTTTTTGTTGCCTATTCTTATTTGGAATGACCTCAAGAACTGACTTTGACTGTAATGTCATAGGTGGTTAACAGTCATTTGATCTATATTATTTTAGCTCTGGGTATTTCATATTGGAAAGTATGTCACATCCTAGCCACTAGATGGCAGTGTTCCAAGGCATTTATAAGGCTGTTATCAGCCAAAGTCTCACCAGCTTGACAAAGGAGCACGCCCTGAGTCCCATCTACCAGTGCGCATGCTCCGAAACGCCGTTGCAACCTACCAGTGACGTCATCACGCCCGGTGCCGCGTTCCAGCCCTCACCATCGGCCTGATCCAAGCCTGTTGAATAAAACATGTTGTGTAAATTATACAGAAATCTTAAACATAAAAAAAATTTAATATACATATACGGTATATAAATACATCACTGTGGTATAAAAATCTGCTGGGGATGCTCACTGTAACAAAATATGTGACTTAGTCAGCATATAGAAAGACTCATGTCTGTGGGGGAGTTCCTGCTGGCTAGGATTTCTCCCCCACAGGCATAAAAATCACTAAGGGGGCACTTTGGAGGATGTAAGGAGGCACTATGGTGGCTGTAAGGGGACACTCTGGCAGTACTAACTTAGTACCTCTAGGGTGCCCCCTTAGATCCTTCAGAGTATGCCCTTACATCCTCCTGCAGAGTGCCCCCTTTCATTCACTAGAGTGCCACCTTACATCCTCCACCAGAGTGCCCCCCTTACATCCTCCTCCAAAGTGCCCCCTTGGTACCTCTAGGGTGCCCCTTTAGAAACCTCCAGGGTGCCCCTTTTCATCCTTCAGAGTGCCCCCATACATCTTCCAGAGTGCCCCGTTACCTCCTCCAGGGTGCCTCCTTACATCCTCCAGGATGCCTCCTTACATCCTCCAGAGTGCCCCCTACATCCTTCTCCAGAGTGCCTAATTACATCCTTCTCCAGAGTGCCCCCTTAGTGCCTGCAGAGTGCCCCCTTATTACTACTATACTAAGGGGGCACCCTGGAGGATGTAAAGGGGCACTCTGGATGATGTAAAGTGGCACTCTGGAGGTACTAAGGGGGCCCTCTGGAGAAGGGTGTAAGGGGGGCACTCTGGTGGATAGGTAGTCTAGAAATTAAATGTATGCTCCTAGAACACATCAAGGTGCTACTTGGATTGTGCCCCTCTATGTGGCTAGGCTGTGAAAAAGTTTCACACATGTGGTATCCTCATACTTGGGAGAAATAGCAGAATGAGTTTTGGGGTGTAATTTTAAGTTTGCCTATGATGTGTGAGAAAAAAAATTACAACTTTGTAATAAAATGTTATTTCATTTCTTCATTTTCCAAAACATTGTGACAAAAAATTAAAACTCACCATTCCTCGTAATAAATACCTTGGATTGTCTACATTCCATGGGTCATTATGGGGGTATTTATACTGTCCTGGCATTTTAGTGCTTCAACAAATGGGATAGGCAGTCAGCACATAAAAAGTGACCAACTTTCATATATATACAGTATCTCACAAAAGTGAGTACACCCCTCACATTTTTAAAATATTTTATAATATCTTTTTATGTGACAACACTGAAGAAATGACACTTTGCTACAATGTAAAGTAGTGAGTGTACAGCTTGTATAACAGTGTAAATTTGAAGTCCCCTCAAAATAACTCAACACACAGCCATTAATGTCTAAACTACTGGCAACAAAGTGAGTATATCCCTAAGTGAAAATGTTCAAATTATGTCCAATTAGCCATTTTACCTCCCCAATGTCATGTGACTCGTTAGTGTTACAAGGTCTCAGGTGTGAATGTAGAGCAGGTGTGTTAAATTTGGTGTTATTGCTCTTACTATCTCATACTGATCACTGGAAGTTCAACATGGCACCTCATGGCAAAAAATTCCCTGATGATCTGAAAAAAAGAATTGTTGCTCTACATAAAGATGGCCTAGGCTATAAGAAGATTGCCAAGACTCTGAAACTGAGCTGCAGTACGGTGGCCAAGACCATACAGCGGTTTAACAGGACAGGTTCCACTCATTACAGACCTCGCCATGGTCGACCAAAGAGGTTAAGTGCACATACACAGCATCGTATACAGAGGCTGTCTTTCGGAAATAGACGTATGAGTGCTGCCAGCATTGCCGCAGAGGTTGAAGGGTTGGGGGGGGGTCAGCCTGTCAGTGCTCAGACCATATGCCGCACACTGCATCAAATTGGTCTACATGGCTGTCATCCCAGAAGGAAGCCTCTTCTAAAGATGATGTACAAAGAAGCCCGCAAACAGTTTGCCGAAGACAAGCAGACTAAGGACATGGATTACTGGAACCATGTCCTGTGGTCTGATGAGACCAAGATAAACTTATTTGGTTCAGATGGTGTCAAGCGTGTGTGGTGGCAACCAGGTGAGGAGTACAAAGACAAGTGTGTCTTACCTACAATCAAGCATGGTGCTGGGAGTGTCATGGTCTGGGGCTGCACGAGTGCTGCTGGCACTGGGGAGCTCCAGTTCATTAAGGGAACCCTGAATGCCAACATGTACTGTCACATAATTAAGCAGAGCATGATCCCCTCCCTTCAGAGACTGGGCCGCAGGGCAGTATTCCAACATGATAACCACCCCAAACACACCTCCAAGATGACCACTGCCTTGCTAAAGAAACTGAGGGTAAAGGTGATAGACTGACCAAGCATGTCTCCAGACCTAAACCCTGTTGAGCATCTATGGGGCATCCTCAAACAGAAGGTGGAGGAGTGCAAGGTCTATAAATCCACCAGCTCTGTGATATCGTCATGGATTAGTGGAAGAGGACTCCAGTGGCAACCTGTGAAGCTCTGGTGAACTCCATGCCCAAGAAGATATATATATATACACACTGTAGTTTTTAGATTCTCCAGTATAACTTTAATACAGAGTAAATAATTTACACTGATTTGCTTTTTTTCCACCAAAGAAAAGTAGCAGAATACATTTTGGCCCAAATATATGAAGAAAGATTATAAGTATTTGTTCTCTCCTTACTCTCCTGGCATTTTAGGGTCTTAAAAAATGAGATAGGCATTCAATACATCAGCACTGATCAAATTTCAAATATACTGTATATTTCATAGTTTGTAGACTCTATAACTTTCACACAGACTAAAAAATATACATTGATTTATTTTATTTTCACCAAATAAGTATATACTGCACATAGCTGGAAACTTGCTGGTAATGACCTAGCAATAATATATTTTAGCTTGGATTTTCATTCCATTACTGGCTTGCTTACATCTCCACAATTCCTATTCTGGAGATGTAAACAAAGTGCAGCATGTGTGACATAATTTCTCTGAGTCACACAAGCAGCACTCTGAAAGTACTGTAAGACTGGAAGGAAGATCTGTGCCTGCTATGTCAAAGAGGGAGGGATGTCACGTACCTGGTCCTGAAACCGAAATGCTAAGAGGGCTCTCCTTGCGGCTGAGTGCTCGGTGCCCCTGAAGGTGATAACAGGGGACACAAAGCCCAAAGAAGCAGAGGTTGCCAGCTGTGCCACAGATGAGCACTGGTGGTGTGGAGATCTCTCTGCAGGTGAATCCCAGATGAGGTGTGCAGTAGAATCCAGGAGAGCTGAAGGTGGTGCAGACTGCACACAGCAGGAAGCAGGTTGCAATGGTAAGTGCAGCAGGATGGATACAGTAAGTAAGGGCTGCAGGCTGGAGCAACAAGTGAGTACTGTAGATAGGTACTGCAGGCTTGGTACAGCAGGTAGGCACCAAGGCGGATCACAGCAGACAGAACACGGCAGAAGGCGTAGTCGGGAATGATAGCAGAGGTCAGAAAGCCAGTGATCAACAGATCAGGTATCAGAATTGTGGTTAGGCAAGCCGGGGTCATACACAGGACATGAGACAGGAGAAGATCCGTGGGCAATCTGAGGTCAGAGCTGGGAGTGAGACAAGAGTTATTCAAGGGCAAGCCAGGTCGCTAATAGGTGATCAGAAACAGCAGCAAACACAGGAACAGGAAACAGGAAGCTGAAGACCAGTCAGCAATGTCCATGTGCCACAGTCATCCTTTTAAAGTCCTAAGGCTGCCAGGATCTGACATGCATTGCGTGAGCCAACACGCACACACATTCGCAATGCGTGTGCGCGTATTTGTGCGGATGTGGCTATACTGGGAATTGGCTACTGTGCCAGGTCTGCGGATAAACTAATTTCTGGCTTGTTCCCTAACAAGGGAGAAGTGGAGGAGTAGTGCCTGCCACAAGAAGGCAGCATAGGCAACTAGATTTATTCAATAGTGCATAATTAACATCAGAAATTTTATAGAGATGTAGCAATATGTACTACAGTCGTAAAGCACCACACCCTCCGGTATTTCAAAGCATCGCCTGTCCCTCCAGTGATCAGTGTACCAGGTGACATATTTGTGTGCCAAACAAAAAGCATTGTGGGATGAGTAGTTCTCCCGTCAGATAATTGCATGATTATGTGCCTGGACTACACATCCCAGGGATCTTTTCTACCATTAGGAAGATTGCTGGGAGTAGCTATAAAAGAAGCAAAAGCCAGTGCAGAGCTCTCTTCCTCTCAGGCCTGACGCGAGACGGCCTACCACGCTGAGCACCACCTTCCAACCCATACCTGAGGGGCCTAGCGCGGTCGGTTGCCATCGGACACCCATCCAGCACCACTCTGGTTGCCTGCCAGTCATTGTACCAAGCTTCACATCGGGAGATCGAGGCGGCGGATCTACTGCACGAGTGTCGCTACACGAGTTGCTGTCTGGAAGACATTGTATCGGTCTGGCCATTGGTGAGAGGGCAGTCGCCCAACCTTTACCCATCCTTTCTCACATTTTCACTGGGACACTTTGCACAGACATCTTTCCTTTAGGAATACTCTACTGAATCTATTTGAACACTGCGCTTAGACATCTTTAGCCTTCCTCACTACAAGAAACCTATTTCTTCCCACTACACCTAATTACATTTAACAAGCTCCTACATGCTGGTGAAGACAATCAGATCTGCAACGAGAACATTGATGCTATTGCTGACACAGGGCCATTATATTATCACTTCTAGACCTGCTCTCTCTCCTTAGGATAGCAGTAAAGGCTGGCCAGGTTCCATCTTCTGCAGAGTGTCAGTATAATCTGTTAGCTGAAACGTCCCTTTAGGGGTAGCATTTATTCTTTAAGGAAGAGTGTATATCAAATTGTCATTTGTTAATATTTTGCCTTGTGTCTTTTAGAGGGTTTCCCTTTGCTGAGTTGGCGCTGTTGCCTAAATCTCAGCAGATCTATTATCTCCTTTTTGTGACGACATCTCCTTTAATTGGTTCAAGTATATATTCTCAGAACATAAACACACAGAGTTGTCTGATTTATTACTCTACAGTGATATAAGGATGTCTGAACCCAGTGTGTCAGGCGGTTGGAATGTTCACCATGTCATGGCTGTACAGATGAGAAGGTAATCCCAAGCAGTCCCTTAGGGGCCGTGCAACAGAGATAAAACCTGTGCTGTTTAATACAGTGCATTAAACTGTGTCTACCACTTGATCTGCGCATTGCAACTTGCATAATGCAGAATATATTTAACAACTCAAAAAAGTAGGAATAGGAGTGCTTACTTGCTTGCACTATGTTCAGATTTAGATATATTCTTCCCTGATCAACACAAGCATTTTACTAGAAAGACTCATTCAAATAATTCAGAAAGCTTTTCCAGAACTAGAACTGCTGAAAGCCTGGAAAATTTGATTTGAGATATTGGCCCTACCAAGCCACATTTACCATAAATAATTTTGTTCAGCCTGAACCTTGAGCATATCTCTAGTTATAGTTACAGTTATAAGGAGGGTCTTTTTAAAGTTGGGGTTTATAGAAGAACATATAGAAAACTTGTGTGAGGGTTAGTATCAGGGAGGGAAGGGATTACAGGGAAGATTAGTGAGAGTTAAGTATACAGGAAGGGTTGCTATAAAAAATACAGGGAAGGTTAGTGTCAGAGTTTGAATTTATGTGGAGCCTTAGTGTGAGGGTTAGTGACTTGGAGGATTGGGGTCACAAGGAGGGTAAGTGTCAGACTTAGGGCACTTTCACACTTTTTAGTGGCACTTTACTGCTGTTTTAGCAGCGATTTTCGGCCGCTAGTGGGGCGCTAACCCCGAAAAAGCCCCCTGGCTTTCACACTGGAGTGAGAGGAGAGGAGCTTTACAGGCAGTTTGCAGACGCTATTTTTAGCTCTATAGCGCCTGTAAAACGCCTCAGTGTGAAAGTAGCTCTAGGGTTACAGGGTTGGTTAATGTCAGGGGGATTAGTGTTAGGGGATGCCTTAATGCAGGCCATAGTTCTTCAAAAACTACCAATGCTGATCTCCTTGCACTGAAATCAAATGTATATATTTCTTGTATAGTTGCTCAGTAGTTCCCACTTTTTGTTTGGTGCATTGCAGATTCCACAGACATTGGGGGTCATTTACTAAGAGTTATTGGAACTACTGGTGCTCTACATGAAATAGCACCGATTTGAGGCAATTAAGTGTTCAACTAGGCTAACGTGCGAATGAACATGCACGCTTTTAAGTGGCGAACATACATTAGTAAAATTGGAATCAGCACTAATCTGCAATTCCGCGAATATGCAAGTGCCAATTCTACCAAGTTATTACTTAGCACTGCACTGCAACCATGATCCATGTATGTGAAGAAAACATTTTTATGTGAGATGTGCTTTACCTCGTGTGCATCTATTGATGTATATTGCAATTAGTATTCCTATTTTTTTTTTCTTCTTTTGCTAACGAATGCAGTTATAAATGAGTATTGCAGAGTAATGTCTGCTATTCTGTAAAGTTACATGTATTGAACATTTACACTTACATATCTGTTGTATGTTATTTTTTTTATGTTTTTTTTTATTTAGGTGACTATAAAGCAGTAATTACCGTATTTATCGGCGTATAACACGCGCCGGCGTATAACACGCGCCGGCGTATAACACGCACCCCAAGTTTAGGAGAGAATTTTAAGGAAAAAAACTTTTAGGAGGGAAGTTTAAGGAAAAGAAACTTACATTAAAATGCCCATCAATGCAGCCTCATCAGTGTTCATCTGCAGCCTTGTTAGTGTCATTGCAGCCTTTTCAGTGTCAGTGCATCCTTGTCAATGCAGCCTTGTCCCCAGTGCAGCCTTGTCAATGCAGCCTTGTCCCCAGTGCAGCCTTATCAATGCAGCCTTGTCCCCAGTGCAGCCTTATCAATGCAGCCTTGTCCCCAGTGCAGCCTTATCAATGCAGCCTTGTCCCTGCAGCCTTGTCCCCAGTGCAGCCTAGTGTCCATGCCTCATGCCTCATGCCTCATGCCTCATGCCTCATGCCGCCATACACATGGTAGTAGTTTTAAATATGGCGCCGCGGAGTTCGGAGAGACTCGGCGTCGGCGGAAGTGAACGAACGCCGCCGAGATACACATAGCCGAGGGTTCTCGGCTCTTTCCGGCGCCGCTCACAGTCCCGCCCAGTCCCGCCCTATGATGGACATAACACAGGTCCAATGGCGGGACTGGGCGTGACAGTGAGCGGCGCCGGAAAGAGCCGAATACACCCGACTATGTGTATCTCGGCTCTGTGATTTCGGCGGCGCTCTTTCAGCACCGCCGAGTCCCTCCGAAGTCCGCGGCGCCATATTTGAAACTACTCGCTATGTAAATGTCGGCGGCGATCGCCGACATTCACATAGCGATAGTGGGAATCGGCATATAACACGCACCCACGACTTTCCCCTGATTTTAAGGGGAAAAAAGTGCGTGTTATACGCCGATAAATACGGTATTTATGTTCATTCTTTAATCATACTACACCATTATGCAGGTCTCAGTGTACTTAGCATAATGGCTTGGTGGTCTGCTCAGATGTCTCCTAAGCACTTAAGGTTTGAGTTCAAATCCTAGCCAACCTACCACTCACCAGCTGTGTTTATTTTTCCAGTGCACAAGCAAATTCAGATGAATAAACAAAAAAATGTAAACTGCCCATTACCTAGTGTGCGATGTTTGGAATTCCACACCATAATATTATTGAATACTTACATACCATTGCATACATTTGAAGAGTTATTATAATAGAATCAACCAAACTATAGTGCATTGGTGTTTGCCTATTTTCAGCATATGCTGCTGTGGCTAATTGGCTAATAGCCATTCACCTTTTTTTCCAACAATGCAATTTTTTAGTATCCCTCTGTGGATTTGAATCCATGAGTCCTTCAAAGCCTGAGTTTTTGAAGGAAGAAGCTCTGACCACTAGCCTATTGGGCTGAGCACAATCATACATAGAAACACATTTGTGTTTGATGTTTTTAATTCTATATAATAATGTTTAGCAAATGAACAATTAATATTGTGGAAACAACCATGCTCATGCTGATGTGGCATTGGCTATTAGAAAAAAATATTGAAAAAATGTTGTGGGGTCCCCCCCCCCCAGTCCATACCAGGCCTTTCGGGTCTGGTATGAATTTTAAGGGGAACTCAACACCAAAATTAAATAAAAAATTGGCAAGAGATTATCAGAACATGCAGCCTGGAGGTCAGGATAGGGGGGGACGAGCGCCTCCCCTCCTGAACCATACCCAGCCACATGTTCTCAACATGGGGAGGGTGCTTTGGGGTGCCCCCAAAGCACCTTGTCCCCATGTTGATGGGGACAAGGGACTTGTCCTGACAACCCTGGATTGTGTTTGTCAGGGTCTGCGGGCAGGGGGCTTATCAGGATCTGGAAGCCCCCTTTAACAAGGGGACCCCCAGATCCTGCCCTCCATGTGAATGAGTATGAGATACATCGTACGCCTAGCCATTCATCAAAAAAAAGTAAGGTAATGTGACAAAAGACAATAGCCGGTTTTTGACAATTCCTTTATTAAAAATGTCTTCTTCCCTGATTTTTCCTCCTCCTTTTTCCAGGCTTCCTCCAGTCTTCTCCTTCCCCAGGATCTGGGGGCCCCCTTGCTCGCTCACCCCCCCTTTTCCTAACCTCCAGGCTGCATGCTCGGATAAGGGTCTAGTATGGATTTTAGGGGGGCCCCACGTTAATGTTTTTAAAATTTTGGCATGGGGTCCATATCAGACCCTTCGGGAGGGGGGGACCCTACGTCGTTTTTTCTTTGATTTTTGAATAGCTGGATTTTTGGAATTCCACACCATAATATTATTGAGTAATTACATACCATTGCATGCATTTGAAGAGTTAAAATTGTTTTTTCTTTGCTTCTTTCAGCCTACTATTTAAGGGGAGTTGTTAATTGCTCACAGGTGCTTGAGGCCTATATAACCTTGTGTAGAACTCATATTGAGCCTGCTCATTTGTGAGTCTGCTGGAACTCTGTCCAAGTGGAACTGGTCTAAGTGGTAAGTTAAAATCAGAGTTTAAAACAGGAGGTTATAACAGGGGTCATAGTACCTGTATAGTGTGAGTACCTGACTGTTGTCTGAGTAGTGTGTGTGGATCATTAGTATTTGTGTATTGTATACTTGTGTATTGCGAGTGCACGTAGGTCTGCACGATGAGTGGTCGGTGAGTGGTCTGCAAGTGCGCGTAGGTCTGTGAGTGGTCTGCGAGTGCACGTTGGTCTGCCAGTGCGAGTGGTCTGCGAGTGCGCGTAGGTCTGCGAGTGGCCTGTAAGTGAGCGTAGGTCTGTGAGTGGTCTGTAAGTGCGCGTAGGTCTGCGAGTGGCCTGTAAGTGCGCGTAGGTCTGTGAGTGCGCGTAGGTCTGTGAGTGGTCTGTGAGTGATCTGTGAGTGGTCTGTGAGTGCGTGTAGGTCTGTGAGTGCGCGTAGATCTGTGAGTGGTCTGTGAGTGCGTGAGGGTCTGCAAGTGCGCGTAGGTCTGTGAGTGATCTGCGAGTGCGCATAGGTCTGTGAGTGGCCTGTGAGTGCACGTAGGTCTGTGAGTGGTCTGTGAGTGCGCGTAGGTCTGTGAGTGCGCGTAGGTCTGTGAGTGGTCTGTGAGTGCGCGTAGGTCTGTGAGTGGTCTGCGAGTGCGCGTAGGTCTGTGAGTGGTCTGCGAGCGGTCTGCAAGTGCGCGTAGGTCTGTGAGTGGTCTGCGAGTGCACGTAGGTCAGCGAGTACCTGTGTATTGTCTTGAGTATTAGTGTCAGGAAGCTAGTTGTTAGGTAATTTGGACAAGATATAATCCCCAAACCTCATTAAATTTAATATGTAAGATGCCCGGCGGGTGTGGAGAGGCGGCTCTTTGTACATCTTGCAGCATGTATGCGTTCCTTGATCATCCGATCGAGGGTGAATACTGCCGTGCGCATTGTTTCCCTGGAAGCCCAGGTTCTGAATCTGGAGAAGCAACTGTCAGCACTGAGAAGTCCCTCTATACTAAAGGAGAGCCAGGAACGTACATGGCAGGTGCCGGCAGGGGCCAGCACAGAGGCGGGTGGAGACAAAGAGAGGTGCAGGCACTAGCAAAGAGTAGATGGGTGACAGTTATGAAGGGTAGAGGGGGAAGTGCCAGGGAGGCCGATCCAGGGCTCCCAGGCATCCCAATAAGTACGCTCCATTGAGTGACATTGGTGAAACCAGTCAGGGACCAGCACTGCTGGAGCTGAGGGACTCTCCTAGCTGCCAGGGGAAGAACTCCTTCAGTGAGAGTGGGGGGGAAGCGAAGGGAAAGGAAAGACAGATTCTGGTGGTAGGGACTCAATTCTTAGAAGGACAGAGAGGGCAATCTGTAACAAAGACCTGAAGCGCCGAACAGTATGTTGTCTACCGGGTGCTCGGGTTCAGCACATCACGGATCTGGTGGACAGATTACTGGGAGGGGCGGGGGAAGACCCAGCTGTCATGGTGCACATTAGCACCAATGACAAAGTCAGAGGCAGATGGAGTGTCCTAAAGAACGATTTTAAGGACTTAGGAGTTAAATTGAGGAAAAGGACCTCCAAGGTAGTATTTTCAGGAATACTACCAGTACATCGAGCCACACCAGAAAGGCAGAGGGAGATTAGGGAAGTAAACAAGTGGCTGAAGAGCTGGTGTAGTAAGGAGGGGTTTGGGTTCCTGGAGAACTGGGCCGACTTCTCAGTCGATAACCGGTACTATAGAAGGGATGGACTGCACCTAAATGAGGAGGGTGCAGATCAGCTGGGAATGAAGATGGCCAAAAAGTTAGAGGGGTTTTTAAACTAGGTGATGGGGGGGAGGGTCCAGAGGTAGAGATAGTCAGCGTGGAACATATTCCAGAGGGCAGTATTGGGGGCATTAGTGGTAGGTTGACCAAAGCACAAAAACCCAAGGTAAGTATAGTATCAAGTCCTAGTTGCAATCTCAGAACACCCAATATGAGGATAATATGCGACCGGTCTAAACTACGTGGCATGTTCACCAATGCCAGGAGCCTGGCGGACAAGATGGGTGAACTAGAGATACTGTTGTATGAGGAGGATTTGGATTTTGTGGGAATTTCAGAGACCTGAGTTAACAGCTCTCATGTTTGGCTGGCAAACATTTAAGGGCATAACCTTTATTGCAAGGATAGAGAGGGTAAAAAAGGGGGAGGGGTATGCCTATATATCAAGAATAATGTACAAGTGAATGTGAGAGATTACATCACTAAGGGAGCTAGGGAGGAGGTGGAATCCCTTTGGGTGGAGCTCCAAAGGGATGAAGCAAAGGGGAAAATACTGGGAGTATGCTATAGCCCCCCTAACCTGAGGGAGGAAGTGGAGACAGATCTCCTATCACAATTTGGATTAGCAGCAAGGATGGGAAGTGTTATCATAATGAGGGATTTTAATTATCCAGACATAGACTGGGCAGAGGGAACCGTGCTTTCATCTAAGGCTCACCAGTTCCTTAATGTCTTGCAGGACAATTTTATGGGCCAGATGGTAGACGCACCAACTAGAAATAAAGCATTACTGGATCTATTGATTACCAACAATACAGACCTGATCACGGATGTGGAATTACGGGGCAATTTAGGTAACAGCGATCACAGGTCAATTAGTTTCAGTATAAATCACACAAATAGGAAACATAAAGGGAATACAAAGACACTGAATTTCAAAAGAGCCAACTTCCCTAAACTACGAACCTTGCTAGAAGGCATAAATTAGGATAAAATCTTAGGAACAAAGAACAAGGAGAGAGGGGTTTGCTTTAAGAGCCAATTAAATAAGGGCATTAGCCAATGCATCCCATTGGGTAATAAATTTTAGACATGTGCATTCGTTTTCATCCGAATGCATTTTCGTCCGAATTTCAGGTATTTTCGTTATCGTTTTAACAAACGATAACGAAAGTGCAGAGTACGAAAACCGAAAGATCCGACATTTTCGTTTTCGTTGTGACAACAGTTCGCTATAGATAGGAGATTTGACATGACGCTGACAATAACAATCTGTGTCTATCGAACTTGTGGTCGAATGTGCCTAACCTTAACTCTATTAGTCCAAGATTATTCTACATAGAGAGAAAAGATTCGACATAGAGAGAAGAGATCGCTGCTGGAATTGGGTGGGGGAAGTAAAATGAAAATAATGATGATGATGATTGTTATTGGCGATTGTAACCAAAGAGGAGAGGCAGTAAAATAGCTAGAAATAAGTACACACGTACAGCCAAAATACAATCACTTACGATTTGCTAGCAGAGAGAGACACACACACTGAATCATTTCAGAAGACAGTCAATCTTAGCTGGTCCATTTGTCAGAGAACCTGAATTATTTAGCAATTAAGCATAAGCACAGCAGCAGAACAATAGTGAAGCAAGCTACAGTTCAACTTAACTTTTTCATAATAATCTGCTGCTATTGTGTTAGTGTTGTGAACTTGATAGTGATACTAGTGTTGCTAGTGTTGTGATAGCCTCAGAGGCTGGCCGTGTTGTGGGGGGGATTTAATATTATAGATTCTATATTATAATGCCATATCAATATCTGACACAACGTCGGATGCCACGTCAGCCATTGCACTTGGAGTTTGAGAAACGAATGTGAAAGTTGGCTCACTGTTGGCATAGAGTAGACCTTTCAACATGAACGATGAAGATTCGACAAAGCAACGAAAAACATACAAATGTTGAATCTTTGGTTTATGGTGTCTGTCGAAAGTTCTAAGAAGATTCGAAGAAGCAGCTAAACTGTACGTCACTACAATTGTACATTTTCGGTCAAATGCATCTGCCCATAGGCTATAGAAAAATTCTAATGTTGGTCGACTAGTAAAATAATTAATAAATATAATTATTACTAGTCATACAACATTAGAAATCTACTACAGCTAGCTTGTAGGCGGAAAATTAGACCGGAAATGTACACATACAGTTTAGCTGCTCCGTCGAATCTTCTTTGAACATTCGACAGACACCATAAGCCTTCAATGACAGATTCAACCTTAATTAATTAGGATTTTTGGACGAATGCAATTTTTAAAAACGAAATAAATAGAAACGAATTTCAGGAGTAACTAAATTTACTTTTCGGACGAAAACGAAATTCCGAAACAAAATATTTCAGTGTGCACATGTCTAATAAATTTAAAAGAGCGAACAAAAGTCATGACTGCTGAGGTGCAATAAGCCCAGGTCCCATCCGACTTACATGACCACTTAACATACCTTGCCCCTTCTTCCCATCCAATAAAAACCACATACAACCATTAACGTTGGAAAGGGCAAGGCCACAGCTTTATTTTAACCGGCCGTTAATCTCCCAATTACCAACAGTGCATAAAAAAGGTTGCATATTTGCTGGTAAGGTCACCAAAACCGCCACCAGCCAGTCAGTGAACTACTGACGGGCGCCCCACCGCAGCCAGCGCTTGCTCCACCCCCCTCTGAAGTCCCAGGTTGAAAATGTCCATGCCAATCTCATTGAGATGAACACCATCTCTCCTCAGCAAGTCAGTGTTGTTCCCTTCCAGATCTCAGTGACGGACTACGACCCCCCCGATTCTACGTACAAATTTGGACACTTGAGCATTGACCTTTCTGCGGAAATTCTCCAAACAGGGGCCTGGGACTTCCCTTGCCCAAATTGAGCGAGGGACAATTTCTGACCAGACCAAAGTCAGGCTGGTGAACATTGCAAGGCACTGAGTAATGTCGCCCTTCATAGCAGCAATTAGATCCACGGACCGGGTGTAACCAACGTAATTTCCGCCGGCGTGGACAACGAGGATGACATGACCGGACACACGGGCACGGAGCTGCCAACATTCCGTCAGGACCTGATGCCAACGCAACCCACGCAGGCCAAGCCAGCGGATTCTTGCCACGTCGGATGAAAGTCCCAGATTTGTTCCATAACTGCGAATCTCAGCACGACGGGCAGCCCAGAAGACAAAGGAATCACCCAGTATCCATATCTGAGCCGGGGAAAAACCTGAAATTTAACACAAAAGGTGAGGGCGAACATACAGCGAGAAACGAGACGACTCCCATCTCCCCAGTCGCTGAAGTTCCGTATCAGAAAATCCCAAACCGGAAGCGGCAGTAGCAGCGCCTATGCGAAACGAATGAGTAGAGAAGTCGCCCGCAGGTAAGCCTAAGGCCTTTAGGCAAAAACGAAAAACCCTCAAAAATTGAAACCGGCTCAACGAGGATGAGTCGGCATGCACAAAAAAGGTGGGGGATGGGGGGCGCGCGGAAACAAACGGAAAAGCCAGAGATACCGGGCAAAACGGGCCACCACAGTGGTGAAGCACCACTTGGCGACCCCTGCCAAAACTGTCGGTCTTGGATGAGCGCAACAAAACTGTGACGCTGCGCTCAGCCAAAGAAACGTCCTCCGACCTGATACCCCCGGGGGACGACCTAGATTTTGAAACCAATTCCCCGATGCGAAAGGCCCCAAAAAACGCCCACGAAAAAGCGACCCGAAAAAGCAAGGTCTCGAACTCGGATGAGCACACCTCCGGCAACATAGCCAAGATTTTGGATAAAATATGAAGGGAAATCGGGCGCCTGGAATCGGGAAGGTGTGTGATGCGTTTCCAGCCTCGCAATATCCGACGTACCGGAAAAGCTTTTGTGACATCTTCCCACCCCAGGAGTTGGAACCAAAAGGATAGGGCTGACATGGCAGAGGATACGGTGGAACCTGACACACCCTTGTCTTGTAACTGGACCAGGTAAGCAAATAAAACCAGACGTCTATCATCCGGAGAGAAAACAGAGAACTCACCGCCCGACGCCTGGAGCCACTCGTGCCAGACCCGACAATAAGACGCCCACGTCCGTGGAGAAAGCGACGACCGAAGTAGCTCTAGCAATCCCCAGGAAACGAGGTTCCATAAGTGGACCGGACAAGGGAGGCCCTCCAGCGAAGCCGACGGAGCCAAGGAGCGAAAACGAGGAAACTGTTGGCGGGAAAGAGCATCGGCAATATCGTTAGAAACTCCCGGAACGTGTTTTGCCTTAATGAAAATATTAAAATGCAAACATCTTAAAACTAAAAAACGCAACAGCGAAACCACCGGAGGGGAACTGGCCGATTGCTTGTTCACTACCTGCACTACACTCATATTGTCCGACCAGAAGATCACCTGATGGTTGCGCAACTGTTCACCCCAAAGCTCCACCGCTACAATGATCGGAAAGAGCTCCAAAAGGGTGAGATTGCGCAACAAGTCCATGTGGGGCCCATAAGGCCGGCCAACATTCTGCAGACCACTTCCCCCGAAAGAAAGCACCGAAACCACAGGAGCCTGCCGCATCAGTGTACAGCTCCAGCTGTGAGTTAGGTACCTCCTCCCGCAACCAACAAGACTGTCCGTTGTACGACTGCAAAAAGGTTAACCAAATACCCAGATCAGCCCACATGGGCTTGGTGATCCGAATGTAGTGATGAGGGGCTGTAACCCCCTTTGTGGCCCAGGATAGGCGCCTGCAAAATGCTCTCCCCATACGTATGACCCTACATGCGAATACCAGGTGTCCCAACAAAGATTGTAGCTGTTTTAGCTGCAGTTTCTTTGACCCTTTCGCCAAACGGACCAAGGCTAGAAGCTTGGTTAGCTTCTCCCTCGGCAGACGAAAGACCATGGCCACTGTATCAATCTCGATTCCCAGAAAAGACAATACCATAACCGGACCCTCGGTTTTTTCCGCGGACAGTGGGACGGCAAAGCGCCGACACACCTCCTGAAAAACAGAAAGCAGGCATTGACACTGCGCGCTGTCCGCGGGGCCCACGAAAAGGAAATCGTCCAGGTAGTGCAGCAGGGACTGAAACCCAGCCTCCTGGGTGACCACCCATTCAAGGAAGCTACTGAACAACTCAAAGAAATAACACGAAATGGCGCAGCCCATAGGCAGGTACATATCGAAGAAATAGCTTCCCTGGAAGTAGCAACCCAGGAGATGGAAACAGTCCGGGTGAACCGGAAGAAGGCGAAAAGCGGACTCAATGTCCGCTTTTGCCAACAGCGCGGACCGCCCTGCTGCCCTAACGAGGAGAAGAGCCTTGTCGAACGATGCGTAGTGTACCCGAGATTCCTCGCGATCAATTCCGTCGTTAACCGAGGAGCCAGAAGGGTATGATAAGTGATGAATTAAACGAAATTTACCACTCGCCTTTTTAGGGACCACCCCGAGTGGGGACACCCGCAGGTTGTGAAATGGGGGGAGATCAAAGGGGCCCGCCATGCGCCCCAGTTCCAGCTCCTTATTGAGCTTATCGGCCACTACCGACTCAAACTCTACAGCCGATTTTAAATTGGAGGACATGGTGGGGGCATCCGACGGGGAAAAGGGGATCCAGAAACCTCTATCAAGGCCATCATTCAGGATCAGGGCCTCCCTATGAAGGGGGTACCGGTCTAGCCAGGGAAGCATCCCTGAGACGTTCACCAGCGTCCACCGGCTTAGAAAGGTCAGTCTTGGCCCCCGCTCTGGGAAGCGTCTGCTTTCCCTTGCTAAAACATCGGCTGGCGGGGTGAGCGCCCCCGCAGCTGGAGCACTCGTGCCTGAAGCGACAGGCAGAGTACCATTTACAGTGGCTTTCGTTGAATAGCCAGCAGACACCCTTTTTGGGCGCGGTCGACGCTCCGGAATGAGGAGCGCCGACCGTGGACTGAAAGGACGAAGGCCTGTGGGGGCACATAAGCAGCAACCACAGGCTACCATCCTGACAGTCAAAGCGCAGCTCCTTTCGCGCCGCCATCTTCTGCCGAAATTGGGTGTCATACTGGAACTCACACTGCCCCCCGTAAACCTTATACGCCCCCCAAATGAGGTCCAGATAACAGAATAATGAAGTCGCTAATTTCGGGAAATGCTCGCAGAGCACTCCCGCATAGGCACAGAAACCCTGCAGCCAGTTCCCGAAAGTTCTAGGAAGCTGTTTTAATTTATTGCTCTGCGCCGCAACGTCTACCCGCCGAGATTTGTCAATCGTTTCCCTATCCGGTGGCACTAGCGCCATAAAATCGACGAATTCACGACGCCAAATCCTCTCCTTCATCTCCTCCGGTATGTGGGTACCAGTGGGCGCCACTGCCCACAAGGCCCCCCCTGGAGGGGAGGTAGGATATGGCGACGCGCCCGAAACCCCCATGCTGGATAGGACCGATTTGACCACCGACGCTATGCGGTCATCGGGACCCGATACGGAATCATCGGCTGACCTACCCCAAATCAATTCACAATCATACTCACTGATCCTGGGGGGCATCATCGATGATCGATCAACCTCGTTATCCGACACGCCTCTGGACTGAAGACTGATGCGGCCAGCACCGTGAGGATCCACGTGGCCGTGTGCGTTCGGGCCGCCCCGGCCTACGGAGAGATCCAAGGGCGGAGATCCCGTCACCAACTCGGAAGAGTCCCCTTGGCCGGGGGCAGCGACTGTGCAGGTGCAGGAGCGTCTGTGAACTCTGGCCGGCTGACCCGGAAGCTGCCGCCAGCCCGGGTCCGGAGCTCGAGTCTCCCGCCCCGCCGGGCGCTGGGAGACTGGCGCGACTCGCCTGGTTTTGCGTGTGGGGGGGTAAGCCCCTTTGATGTGGGGGGAGTCACTCGCACACCCTCCGCCCGTCCGGGCGCAGGAGGGCGGCCGTAAGCACGGGGTGGAGGGGGAATGAAATCCGTAAAGGGGGATAAGCCCGCACCCGCCCTGTCGGGCGCAGCGGAGGCACCCCTTATCCGTGAAGCGGTGTGGCATGGCCCAGCCTGGGAATGGAGCCCGTCCCCCGCCCGGACGGGCGCAGAGGGGGACCTGGATCGCAAAAAGCCCTCTCCAGAGTGCCCAGGGGCCAGTGGAGACCCCGGCCAGGAGGGCACAGAGGGATCTAGCAGCGGCCAAACAGCAGCGGAGGAGGCATTACCCCCCACCCAGCCGGGTGCTGAGGGGATCAAATGCTGCGGATCACCTTGGCTAGCACAACCGTGGGCCAGCTGATACCCTGCCCAGGAGGGCGCAGGGGGGTACCACCCATGTCTCCCTATTTCCCTGGGGTCATTGGCGGCGTTATTACCCCCCACCCGCATGGGCGCAGGGGGGTGCCAGTCACACTCACAGTGTGACATATCTGTGGCCAGTTCAAAATCTCCCGCCCGTCTGGGCGCAGGGAGTGAACTGGCCACCAGGGGGAGCTCCGTAGCGCAGCCGACGCCGCTTGCCGAGGGATCCGCCGCCTGCTGGGACGCAGATGCAGGCGCCGCTCTCCTGGAGGAAAGCCTAGCCGAGGCACGGACCGGACGCCCGCCCGCCGCCCCCCCGCCTGCCGGGGGGGCGGAGACAGGTACCACGGCACTCGAGGCCGGGGGATGGAGCGCTGCTTTAGGTATGTAAACAGTAAAAAGTGTAGGACAGACAATATTGGCCCCATAAAGAATGAAGAAGGACATCTGGTTACAAAGGATGGGGAGATGGCAAAGGTATTGAATTTGTTCTTCTCCTCAGTCTTCACAAGGGAATCAGGGGGCTTCAGTAACCAAAACTGCAGTGTTTATCCTCATGACACATCACAGGAAGCACCTCCATGGTTAACAGAGGACAGAATTAAAATTAGACTTGAGAAACTTAAAGAGGAGCTCCACCTTAAAAAAAAATATTAAAAGCCAGCAGCTACAAATACTGCAGCTGCTGACTTTTAATAAATGGACACTTACCTGTCCCAGGGTCCAGCGATGTCGGCAGCCGAAGCCAATCAATCGCTCGGCTCTCGGCTGCCCCCGCCACCATCCTGGGTCAGGGAATCGGGAAGTGAAGCATTGCGGCTAAATTCACTGCTCCCGAAAAACCGGTCCGTTTTTAAAACTTTTTTTGGATTGATACATGTCCCCTGGGGCAAGACCCGGGTCCCCTTATCACAATACCATGCATATAAGCCATTAAAATTAGCACTTTTGATTTCTCCCATAGACAATTCATTATAGCCACGAGTAGTTTTAAATTACTTTCCTGGACCTCCCCATGTCAGCCTACTATGGGTCAGCTCCACCCCTTCTGACCCCTCCAGGACCACCTCTTTTCTAGCCCATAAAAGGGCGGCTGTCTGCCCACACCAGTGTTCTTTTTTCGTCCTCGCTCCGGACGCCTTTTAAAGTTTTTTTTTTTTTCTCGTATCCATCCATCCATCCATCCACCCTGTCGGGTTCAGCCTCTCCAGATTCAGAAGACCCCCCCATATAGGCTGTAAATCTCCTGAGGAGGTGGGTTCCCATGGTGCTGGGATTGTATGCTACAGTATAAATGACTGTGTATTACTGGCAAAGGTCACTGGCAGTATAAATGACTCTATATACCTTTGTTAGGCAGGTGCTGGCACTCTCTCCTTCCATGTTTTTGTGTGTTCAGGCAGTGATTTGGCTCGCTGGGACTTGTAGTTCACCGCCTCCACATGTACTCCTTTCAGGAAGGTCAGAGTTGAGCAGGTGAGGTCAGAGGTAGCTTCCTCTTTGGGTTCCATAGCAAACACCAGAATGCTCACTGCTGATTTGCAGCAGCCTCTGTCCTTTAGGCTGGGTTCACACTGGTGCGACACGACAGCCGTCCTACTTTGGATCCGACTTTGCCCTGCGACATGAAGCCGGCATGTGTCCGACTTTCAATGAACGGGGATCCGACTTGGATCCCCGCCAATGCCCGGCACTGTGTTTGGTATGAATCGTTAGGGGGAACTCCGCGCCAAATTTTAAATAAAAAACCGGCATGGGTTCCCCCTCCAGGGGCATACCAGGCCCTTGGGTCTGGTATGGACCTTAAGGGGAACCCCCTACGCCGATAAAAAACAGCGTGGGGGTCCCCCCCAATCCATACCAGACCCTTATCCGAGCACGCAGCCCGGCCGGACAGGAATGGGGGTGGGGACGATCGAGCGCCCCCCCCCCCTCCTCCTGAACCGTACCAGGCCGCATGCCCTCAACATGGGGGGGTTGGTGCCTTGGGGGAGGGAGCGCGCTGCGGCCCCCCCACCCCAAAGCACCTTGTCCCCATGTTGATGAGGACAAGGGCCTCTTCCCGACAACCCTGGCCGTTGGTTGTCGGGGTCTGCGGGGTCGGGGTCATTCACCTAGGGAAGTGTCAATAAAAAAAAACACAGTACACAGGTTTCAAAATTAATTTATTGGGCAGCTCCGGTATCTTCTTCCGACTTCTCCTGGTGTACCGCCTCTTCTCCCGGGCCCCGCCGCTATCTTCTTCCAGCTCTATTGCCAGCGAGGGGCCCGGTCTGCTGCCGCTGTCTTGTCACCGCTGTCTCGCCGCTTCTTCTCTTCATCTCTTCTTCCGATGTTAACACGACGCTCTCCCCGGCTGGAATGCTCTCTGTGCGCTCTGCTCTGACTTATATAGGCGGTGACCCCGCCCCCTTATGCCGTCACAGTCTCTGTGCATGCTGGGACTGTGACGGCATAAGGGGACGTGGTCATCGGGTGATGACCACGCCCCCTAAAACGTCACAGTCCCAGCATGCCCAGGGACTGTGACGGCATAAGGGGGCGGGGTCGCCGCCTATATAATTCAGAGCGGAGCGCCCAGAGTGCATTCCAGCCCCAGAGAGCGTCGTGTCAACATCAGGAGAAGAGGGCAGAAGGCAGAAGATTGAAGACCGGGCTCCTCCGCTATAGCAAAAGAGCGGCAAAAGAGCAGAAGATAGCGGAGGAGCCCGGCAGAAGACCCGGAGAGCGCGGAGAAGAACCGGAGAGACCCCTGAAGTCGGAAGAAGACCCCCGGAGCTGTCTAATAAATGACTTTAAAAATCTGTGTAGTGTTTTTTTTTAATTGACACTTTTTCCCTAGGTGAATGGGTAAGGGTACGATGTACCCCATACTCATTCACATAGGATGGGGGGCCGGGATCTGGGGGCCCCCTTATTAAAGGGGGCTCCCGGATTCCGATAAGCCCCCACCCGCAGACCCTGACAACCAACGGCCAGGGTTGTCGGGAAGAGGCCCTTGTCCTCATCAACATGGGAACAAGGTGCTTTGGGGTGGGGGGCCGCAGTGCGCCCCCTCCCCCAAGGCACCAACCCCCCATGTTGAGGGCATGCGGCCTGGTACGGTTCAGGAGGGGGGGGGCGCTCGCTCGTCCCCACCCTATTCCTGTCCGGCCGGGCTGCGTGCTCGGATAAGGGTCTGGTATGGATTGGGGGCGACCCCCCACGCCGTTTTTTCGGCGTAGGGGGTTCCCCTCAAGGTCCATACCAGACCCAAGGGCCTGGTATGCTCTTGGAGGGGGAACCCATGCCAGTTTTTTATTTAAAATTTGGCGCGGAGTTCCCCCTCAAGAACATCTGAGCACAAGTCGCGTGCCGAAGTCGGATCATGCAAGACGGCAATCCGACTTTGATCCGACTTCAATGATAGTCAGTAGGCTGAAGTAGGATCAAAGTCGGACCAAAGTAGTACAGGGAGCATTTCTAAAGTCGGAACGACTTGTGTCGGACCAGTTAGGACGGTTCCCATAGGGAAACATTAAATTTCACACGTCATGCGACATGAGCTCCCAATGTCGGAGCGTTTGTCGGACCAGTGTGAACCCAGCCTTAGGCTGATCTCAGTCTCCAGCTGATCAATCTGCTACTCTGCTCTGCTCTGGTAAGCCTCCTTCCAGGTTTCTCATTACTTTCTGCTGTGTTACTTGTCCATCAGAGTATTTTTATTATCCTGTACCTTCTAGGACTGGGGAATTTTGCCTGCCTGCCTAGCTGCCTTAAGCACTGAAGATTTGGATGGATACGTTTATTTTAATTGTATTTATTTATTTTTGTTTTGAAAAAAAAAAAAAAAAATTTTGTTTTTTTTAAAAAGAGAGCACATCCTCTGTGTTTTACAGAGAGAAGGGCCCACTGCGAAATAAACTCCCGCAAAGAGGTTCCAATTCAGCATTCCAGCCTCAAAAGAGTAAAGAAATGACTAGACATGACAAATCGCAGAGTCGCATGCAGCTGGATAGATGCCTGTTGTCACAGCATTCCAGATCTCCCTCGCTCTTACCTCACTTTAGTCGCTCGGACCCAAGCCAAGAGAGGTCAAGACATCAGACGGCTCAGGACAATGCTGCGAAAGCACGCCAGGTTAAATCCTACATTAAGCACGCAGTCAAGGAAGGGTTAAAGAGTGTTTCATGGAATCCTGCTCATCCTGCTGTATCTTCATTATCTGCAGATTCAGATCATGTGTTTTCAGTGCGTTTTAACTCTGCAGTCGATAGCGATTCAGATCAATCTGAGGCCGAGATGGTCTCAGAATCGCATACATTTGATTTTTGCACTGGTTCCCCCCTTGGTGGAGGCTGTTAAGGAAAGAATTGTCTCCTCCAAAGAAAAAAGAAAGATACTACCCGTATTTAAAGAAATCGTTACCCTCCTTCCCATTTCATTTCTGAAATTAAAAAAGTAATTGACAACGAGTGGGGGGGGGCCCTGAGAAGATGCTCAATGTGCATAATTGAGTATCGAAGCTGTACCCTTTGGGACACTACGCCTAAGGAGGATGCTTCCTTACGTATATTCGCCCGCCACATTAAGCTTTCGCTGGAGTATTCGGTCTTTTTTAGGGATCCTATGGATCGCAAAATAGACGCAGACCTAAAAAGGTTCTATCGTTTGGACAGCAGCCTGCAGACCAGCAATGGCAGTAGCACAGGGCTGGGTTCGCACCTTGGCATTTTTTGGTGCTTTTTGCTTTTTGAGGATTTGCACTACCATCCATTTATCATGGTCTCCTATGAAACACGTTCTGCGGAATGCGCTGGGAGTGCATGGGTGTGAATCCAGCCTAATGCCCCGTACACACGGTCGGATTTTCCGATGGAAAATGTGTGATAGGACCTTGTTGTCGGAAATTCCGACCGTGTGTAGGCTCCATCACACATTTTCCATCGGATTTTCCGACACACAAAGTTTGAGAGCAGGCTATAAAATTTTCCGACAACGGATTTTCCGATCGTGTGTGTGCGTCGGATTTGTGTACAATGTGCCACGCATGCTCAGAATAAATAAGGAGATGAAAGCTATTGGCTACTGCCCCGTTTATAGTCCCGACGTACGTGTTTTACGTCACCGCGTTCAGAATGATCAGATTTTCCGACAACATTGTGTGACCGTGTGTATGCAAGACAAGTTTGAGCCAACATCTGTCGGAAAAAATCCTAGGATTTTGTTGTCGGAATGTCCGATGACTCCGATCAATGTCCGACCGTGTGCGGGGCATTAGTGTGGGTAGCGGAGCTGGTAAATAGATGTTTGGATGAATGTCTGGGAAGTGGCAGTTCTTCTCCTTTGCAGACTGCTGTAGAGTTGTGGCTGAAGTGGTTGTCGACCAGGTCAAGATGACAGCAAAGATAATGGCTCATTCCGTCACAGCCCGCAGAGCCTTATGGTTGAAGCATTGGTCGGCCGATAAGGCTTCTCAGCACAGTCTATGTTCGGTACCATTTGATGGGAAGCTACGCTTCGTGAAGACTTAGAATCAGCAATTCAGCGGGTTTCCAGCGGCAGATCTGGCCTAATCCCACAGAAGAGAAAGACACAGAAGCCCTTTCGGTTTAACAAGAGATCCAAAGAAGGATTCAGGCCAGGGCTTACAGACAGTTTTTCAGACAGTGGAGGGGAGCTGGTTCAACCTTCCAGAAACCTTCCAAGCCCAGGGCCAAAAAAGCTCCTGGGGCTGTGTTTCCACTGCTGCATCCTCAGTCGCGCAATTTACACTGCGACTTTGCTGTGCGATTTGTGATGCAATGTCATTCGACCTGTGAAAACCATGTGAGAACAAATCGCACAGATGTCGGAACAAAGTAGTGCAAAAACCTAAGTGCGACTTAAATAGCACCAATTAGAACGGGAACCATTGAAATACATGGGTTTTGACTTGTCATGCGACTTCGCATGTGTCAGGTCGCACAACTCGCAGTAGTGGAGACAGAGCCTAAGGCTTCAAATAAGTCCTCCTGAGGCTGTCTCTGCTTAAGCCTCTCAAGTAGGAGCAAGACTAGCCCAATTCAGGGGGGTTTGGGCGGACAAATTACATGATGCATGTATTGTAGCCATCATTCGTCTCGCGTTCAGAACAAGGCCCCCTCAGACCTTGTTCATAGAAACTGAACTTCCTACGGATTTAGAAAGGAGGCAATGTTTGCAAGGATATATAGGGGAGCTGTTGGCAGCAAGGGCCATCCTTCCGGTTCCAAGGCACGAATTGGGTCAAAGAGTATGTTCCCCCTCTGTTTTTGGTCCCAGAGGCTTCAGGGTGTTTTGGACCAGTTTTTGATCTCAAAGTCCTGAATTCTTACATGAAGGTTCCACCATTCAAAATGGAGTCATTGGAAACGATCATTTCGGTTGTGGAGTCAGGAGACTGGATGGTTTCCATCGATCTGGCGGATGCGTATCTTCATGTCTCCATAGACGCATCTCACCAGCGCTTTTTCAGGCCTTCCGTGGAAGGCTCTCATATTCATTTTTAATCTTTCCCATTCGGTCTCTGCATGACTCCGAGAACGTATTTAAAGCTACTGTCTGCTGTCGTTGAAACTCTCAGACTCAAGGGAGTGCAAATATTTCATTATCTAGATCACATGCTACTTCTGGGTCCATCAAATGAGCTCCTTCTAGTTTATGTGAATTCACCTGCAAAACATTGACTCGTTTTGGTTGATTAATCGACTTTCGGAAGAGCCAGATGCATCTAACCCAAATGTTGGAGTATTTAGGAGTACAATTCAATATGGATCGGGGTCGTGTTTCTCTTCCTCAGAGGAAGGTCCAGGAGATCCAGTCTCAGACAAAGCAGTGATGGCCAGGCCTTCTATGATGCTGAAGGAATCCATGCAGTATCTGGGGGTTTTATCAGTCACAGTTCCAGTAGTCCCGTGGGTCAGGTGGCGCAGAAGGAAGTTTCAATGCAATTTCCTTCTTCTGCCCATTCCGATAATCTGGTCCCTGGTTGGTGGTCAGTAGCTCGCAATCTTTCCCGTGGAGTTCCATTGGAGGCCTCAGAACCGATAGTGGTGTCGACCAATGCCAGTCTGGCAGGCTGCAGGGCACACTGCCTGGGACAGCAGGTTCAAGGCCAATGGTACCTTTTGTGGGGCGAAGAATTCAAATTTCCTGGGATTGGATGCTGTCAGATGTGCTGTTATCGTTCCAACCTATGCTGTGAGGTCGAGCTGCCAAGATTCTTTTGGACAACAAAACTACGGTGGCTTATGTGTCTCATCAAGGGGGCACAAAAAGTCACCCTCTCCTTCAGGTGGCATGTCAATCTTCCTCTGCACAGAGAAGAATCTCTCTTGCAGCATCTTAACTCCCAGGGCCTGGCAATGTTTTAGCAGATCGCTTGAGTCGAGGCTTTGGGGATCACAACAAATGGGGCTTCAACCCCAAGTACCTACGCAAGATCTTCAGGGTCTGGGGGACACCTTCGATAGATCTTATGGCATTGGAGAATTGTCAACTGCCTTTCTTCTTCTCCTGGACCTAGCATCCACAGGCATTGGGTCAGGGTTCTCTGTCCAGGTCTTGGAACTTCCCCTTGGTGTATGTATTCCTGCCGCTTCCATTGGCTCTCAAAATCCTGCTGAAGATTTAGCGAGAAAGGGTCACAGCAATAGTAGTCCTACCTTACTGGCTCAGGGAGCTGTGGTTCCCTCTGGCTTGGAGGATAAAGTTGGGCTCACCAATCCCTCTTTCTCCTTGTCAAAATCTCCTTCTAGCATTAGCATGTTGGGGATTTGAACCAGCAATCCCAGTGCTGCTATACAGAATTGCTACCAACTTAGCCAGTGGGCAGCCTCACACATGTTGTCTGCATCTCTGTGGTGTGAACCAGCCCTAAGTCCATAGCCATGCTCAGTATCACAATCAATATACAATAAATACAGTATCTCACAAAAGTGAGTACACCCATCACATTTTTGTAAATATTTTATTATATCTTTTCATGTGACAACACTGAAGAAATGACACCCTGCTACAATGTGAAATAGTGAGTGTACAGTTTTTATAACTGTAAATTTGCTGTCCCCTCAAAATAACTCAACACGCAGCCATTAATGTCTAAACCGCTGCCAACACAAGTGAGTACACCCCTTCGTGAAAATGTCCAAACTGGGCCCAATTAGCCATTTTCCCTCCCCGTGTCATGTGACTCGTTAATGTTACAAGGTCTCATTTGTGAATGGGGAGCAGGTGTGTTAACTTTGGTGTTATTGTTCTCACTCTCTCATACTGGTCACTGGAAGTTCAACATGGCAAAGAGCTCTCTGAGGATCTGGAAAAAAAGAATAGTTGCTCTACATAAAGATGGCCTAGGCTATATGAAGATTGCGAAGACCCTGAAACTGAGCTGCAGCACAGTGGCCAAGACCATAACCAGTCCTGGTTTAACAGGACAGGTTCCACCCAGAACAAGCCTCGCCATGCTCAACCAAAAAAGTTGAGTGCACGTGCTCAGCGTCATATCCAGAAGTTTTCTTTGAGAAATAGACGTATGAGTGCTGCCAGCACAGAGGCTGAAGGAGTGGGGGATCAGCCTGTCAGTGCTCAGACCATATGCCGCACACTGCATCAAATTGATCTGTATAGTTGTCATCAAAGAAGGAAGCCTCTAAGGATGATGCACAAGAAAGCCCACAATCAGTTTGCTGAAGAGTGGATTACTGGAACCATGTCCTGCGTTCTGATGAGAACAAGATAAACTTATTTGATTCAGATGGTATCGAGCGTGTGTGGTGGCAACCAGGTGAGGAGTACAAAGACAAGTGTTTCTTGCCTACAGTCAAGCATGGTGGTGGGTGTGTCATGGTCTGGGGCTGCCTGAGTGCTGCCTGCACTGGGGAGCTACAGTTCATTGAGTGAACCATGAATGCCAGCATGTACTGTGACATACTAAAGCAGAGCATGATCCCTTCCCTTTGGAGACTGGGTCGCAGGGCAATATTCCAACATGATAACGACCCCAAACACCCCTCCAAGATGACCACTGCCTTGCTAAAGAAGCAGAGGGTAAAGGCGATGGACTTGCCAAGCATGTCTCCAGACCTAAACCCTATTGAGCATCTGTGGGGCATCCTCAAACGGAAGGTGGAGGAACGCAAGATCTCTAACATCCACCAGCTCAGTGATGTAGTCATGGAGTAGTGGGAGAGGACTCCAGTGGCAACCTGTGAAGCTCTGGTGAACTTCATGCCCAAGAGGGTTAAGGCAGTGCTGGAAAATAATGGTGGCCACATAAAATATTGACACATTGGGCCCAATTTGGGCATTTTTACTTAGGGGTGTACTCACTTATGTTGCCAGCAGTTTAGACATTAATGGCTGCGTGTTGAGTTATTTTGAGGGAACAGCAAATTTGCACTGTTATACAAGCTGTACACTCACTACTTTACATTATAGCAAAGTGTAATTTCTTCAGTGTTGTCACATGAAAAGCTATAATAAAATATTTACAAAAATGTGAGGGGTGTACTCACTTTTGTGAGATACTGTATATAAATATATTGTCCTAAGTTTTGGGACACATGTCTTTATACACACATAAATTGTAATGGCATCCCGGTCGTAGTCCGTAGGGTTCAATATTGAGTTGGCCCACCCTTTTCAGCTATAATAGCTTCAACTCTTCTGGGAAGGCTGTCCACAAGGTTTAGGAGTGTCTATGGGAATGTTTGACCATTCTTCCAGAAGTGCATTTGTGAGGTCACTGATGTTGGATGAGAAGGCCTGGCTTGCAGTCTCCACTCTAATTCATCTCCAAGGTGTTCTGTTGTGTTGAGGTCAGGACTCTGTGCAGGCCAGTCATGTTCCTTCACCCCAAACTAGCTCATCCATGTCTTTATGGACCCTGCTGTGTACACTGGTCTAAATCATTTGGTGGAGGGGGGATTATTTTTCAGGGGTTGTTCTTGGCCTCTTTGTTCCAGTTAAGGGAAGTCTTAAGGTGTCAGCATGCCAAGACATTTTGGACAATTTCATGCACCCAAATTTTAACCCTACAGACAAAGACTGGGCTGCCATTAAAGTTCATGTATGTGTAAAGGCAGGCCGTCCCAATGCGTTTGGCTAGATAGTGTATCTGGCAAGATTTACAATGTTGGAGGAACCCTCCTACATATAAATACTACATTTTAAACATAATTTTATGAGTCAGGAGTTATGTTTAACAACATAGAGAGATGAGACAACCTCTCTACATGAAGTGGCATGTTTGGGATTTGAACCCAGACCCTCAGGGCTACTAAACAGAAGCTCTAACCTGTAAGCCACGGAGCTGCAATGTGTGGAATGCTCCTACACATAATAAATGCACATATACTGCATTTCTTTGGACATATAGGTGGTGGAATTACATTAATCAGAAGTTATTCTTTTTGATTTATTCTGTGATATTTGGAGGTTCTTGGTGGATGAGCAGTGGCGGCTGGTGCTCAAAATTTTTTGGGGGGCGCAAACTGAAAAGTTCTGAAAAAAACATCAATTGCAGCCTCACTGTGCCCATCAATTTCAGCCACTGTGCCCATCAATTTCAGCCACTGTGCCCATCAAATGCAGCTACTGTGCCATCAATTGCCGCCACTGTGCCCATCAAATGCCAAAGGGGCCGGACACATGAATAGGTGGTGGCGGCCATGGATAGATTCATGCAATGCATGAATCTATACATCTATATAGAGGGGGTGGTGCCCGTGCGCCTTTAATGGATGCACCTCCACTGTGGGTGAGTGTAGAATAGTTATGTTACCCACTGAATTTGGGGAATGACATTTTTATTTCTCATGTTGGTACACATATCACATTTTTTGGGCTCAAATTATGATTATTTGTAAATATTAAAAAACACACAATTGTGGCTCATTTTAAATTTGCATCAGCAATGGTATTGTTTGTGGTTTGTAAAGACACCTGTGTGAGTTTGGGTAAAGATTTATGTGAGATGGACAGAAAAATATATTTTACCAAAACATGAAAACATTACACATTCTAGCACTCTAAAGGCCCCTTTCACACGATCGGACCGTTCAGGTCCGCCTGTCAGTTTTGACGGCGGACCTGAACGGGCGTTCCATGTTAGTCTATGGAGCGTCGGATTTCAGCGGAGACATGTCCGCTGACAGCCGACCCCGTCCGATCCGCTAAAAGCAGATGGATGGCTCTACGTCCAGGTCCGTCGCTGGCGGATCGGGTGAGATCTGATGAAAACGGACATGCTGTCCGTTTTCATCCGATCCCTCCATAGGCGGCAGCGGCGCTTGACAAGCCCCTCCCCACTCAGTGAGCAGAGAGGGACCTGTCATCCGCTGGCTCAGTGGAGATCAACGGACAGATCTCCCGCTGAGCCAGCGGACCGAGGCGGGCTCCGTAGAAACGGAGTCCGCCTCGTGTGAAAGGGGCCTTAAAAACAATAGAATAAGTAGAAGCAACATTGTTGGAAAGACAATTTCTTTGAAAGAAAGATACATTTTATCTCAACAAGAAAAGTGTTTATTTGGGGAAGTTAAAATTGTACCATTAGAATCAATGGCTGAAACTTGCAATGGGCTACATAACTAATTTTCACTCCCAAAAAACGCTTTTTAGCCCAGTGCTCATTTTGGTATTTACTATAACTCTTGGTAAAAAAGCCATGGGAGTAAAAATGAGAGCAATTTTCCTTCTGAGCATGCTCAGTTGTGTTGGCAAATAGTTGTAAAGAGACCGGGAATTTATCTCTTCTCAGACTTTTTAAAAGATATTTCAGTGTAGAAATATTTCAGTACCATTTAGGCAATTATATCATGCTCTAAACATTATTTCCATACTCCAGGTTCTAGCAGACTAATGCCCCGTACACACGGTCGGACATTGATCGGACATTCCGACAACAAAATCCTCGGATTTTTTCCTACGGATGTTGGCTCAAACTTGTTTTGCCTACACACGGTCGCACAAAGTTGTCGGAATTTCCGATCGCCAAGAACGCGGTGACGTCAAGCACGTACGACGAGACTAGAAAAGGCCGGTTCAGAACCAAGCGCAGTACCCTTTGGGCTCCTTTTGCTAATCTCGTGTTAGTAAAAGTTTGGTGAGAGACGATTCGCGCTTTTTCAGACTCGTGGCTTTCAGATCGTTTTCTGCCGTTCAGTTTGTGCTTGTGGGTTTGTATCTGCTCTTCAGTGCGTGCAAGCAAGTTCCACGTGACTTTAGTCACTGTATTCTTGTTCGTTCGTTACTGGTTTTCAGGTCGCTCTTCACAGGCCTTGCTGTTCTTCAGTGCGTTCTGTTACTTCGTTCTGAGCAGCCGACCGTTTTCTAGCCATGTTTCGTATGCGTACTCCTCGTAGAGTTCGTGCTGTGCGGGGGCTTGGTGTTGGGGTCCTGACCTTGACACAAGTCCAGTCCATGAACAGGGTGGGGAGGAGTTCATGGACCAAGAATTGGTTGCTTCAGCGTGACCAGTTCTGTCATATGCCTTTGCTCCGTGAGATCCGTGAGAATAATCCTGATGATTTCAGGAACTTTCTCAGGATGACGGACCCCGTATTTCACCGTTTGTTGGCTTCGCTGACCCCCTATATCAGCAGGCAGGATACCTGCATGAGGCAAGCCATCACTCCGGAGCAGAGGTTGGTCGCTACCTTGCGGTATTTGGCCACAGGGAGAAGTCTGCAGGACTTAAAGTTCTCGACAGGCATCTCCCCCCAGGCTCTGGGGATCATGATCCCAGAGACCTGTTCTGCCATCATACAGGTCCTGCAGAAGGAGTATATGAAGGTAAGATTTTTATCCTTTTATATCACATTTTATTGTATTGAATGTTTGCTAATATATTGTATTTCTTTCCTCATTCCCTAATTACCATGATTGTATTATGCTGTGAATGTCCCCTTTGTCCTCATGCATGCTGGATTTTTATGTAATTATTATTTTAGGTCCTTCATACATATTTGCCCTTCACTAACCTCCCCAGCATGGTGTCTCCTGCCCTATGATCACCTCATGTAGTCACTTAACAATGTATTTTATCAGCTCCATAGTAGTGTTTTACCCCAAACACCCCCTAAAATGTTTGGAAATGTTATTTTGGATTTAAATTCAGGCAGAGGGCCAGAGGCTTTTTTTTGTGGTGTCCCCAAATTTTTGGTAACCCTCCCTCCCCCAACTGCTAAGTCAGCTGATCCCAATTCTCTATCCTCAATCATCTATCTGCTGTCTTTGCCAAACCCATACACAATATACCCATCTCTATAGTGCTCAGATTTATGGATGAATTCCCCAAAGCATGTAGTGCAAGGGCCTGCCTGTATACTTTACAATGGTACTGTTTAAAGTTCTTGTATCCTATTATGATCTTGATAGGTAATAGCAGACTGTCCAAATGTGCTCAAATGTGTACAGTGTGTATTTATATCTTTGTATTATGACACTTCTTACCTGTCCAGCGGGCTGCCAATAGTGTAACTAAGGAGGGGCTGTTCCAAGTAATACACATTATTTAGGCATTCATCTCTCAATGAAGTGAAGAGGGTTACCTGTCCAAGAGTCCCCCCCCCCCTATAATGTTAGAAATGGCCCATGAGAGGGGGGAGGGGGAATATGATAGGTGTACCTTATACTTTGTTGTTGTTAAATTCCCCTTAATAAATGCTATCTGGAGGTTGACCCATAATGTTTGTGTCTAATCTGCTTGCCAGGTTTCTGTGAAAAAATAGTAATGTTTATTGTTTTTTCCTCAACAGTTTCCTTCCACGCCACAGGAATGGCAGACTGTGGCCTCCCACTTTGCCCAGCGGTGGGACTTTCCTAACTGCGGAGGGGCAATTGATGGGAAACACGTCCACATCGTCCCACCACCCAACTCGGGGTCGTACTATTATAATTACAAGGGGTTTAATAGTATAGTGATGTTGGCGGTGGTGTCGGCTAATTACGAGTTCTTGTATGTGGACGTGGGGAAGAATGGCCGGATGTCCGATGGTGGAGTGATCGCCCAGACGGAGTTCTACAGGCGTCTCCAGAATGGCAGCTTGGACTTGCCACCTCCAGAGGACAATGTTGAAGGTCTCCCATTTGTGTTCGTTGCTGATGAAGCATTTGCGCTGGGGGACCACCTGATGCGGCCATTCCCGATGAGGACCCTCACCCCGGAACAGAGGGTTTTTAATTACCGGCTGGCCAGAGCCCGAAGAGTGGTGGAGAACACATTTGGAATCCTGGCCAGCCGGTTCCGACTATTTCTGACACCCATCCATATGGCGGAGTATAAACTGAACCATATTATACTGGCGTGTGTGTTCTCCATAATTTTTTAAGAAAACATTCAGCCAACTATGCTGGCTCAGTTGGGCCTGAGGCCGGAATACCAAATACATCAACAATGACGGCACTTGAAAGCGGCCGTCCTGGCTTGCCCTCCCTGAATGCCCGTGATGTCCGGTTACGATACCTGGAGTTCTTTGCGGGTAGGGGGGCTATCAATATGCCAGACAATCTGTGACACCTTTTTCAAATAAAAAACAACCAAAAGCTATTCTTGGTGGACATTTCCTGCTTGTGTTTGTTTTAGCTGACCCTGACAAAAATGTGTTGAGTGCAGAAAATGTCGTGATTGGGTAACCTTATAAAAAACAGTGTTGGCTGGTACTTCCTAAATGCAAAAACACATTTCACTACAAGTGCACTTGCAACTGCACTGAACCTGCACTTGTAGTGCAAAGTGTATTTGCCCTTAGGAAATAACCCCCATTTGTGCATAAAACAACAAATACATCACCCCAAAAGTGTTGTAGTGTTGAGACAATAATCCACACATTCTTGAGTAAGGCACTTTTTTATACCTGCACAATCACATGTGCATTTACCAAAGGTTTTTAAAACAAACCAACATGTTTGTTGTATAAAATGTTTGCAGTAGCATTATGAAAAATCAAAATATCCATTTCTGATAAAACAGGCCTGTGTAAAACCAACAAGAAAGCCAAAAAACTAGAACTTACAAAGTTCACATTAGGTAAAACCTGAAGGCTATATCAGACATCAGTATTTAGGAACTGGGTTTGATATAGCGTTCAGATGGGGGGAACTCACCCCCTGGAAAAGCCAAATTTGGAAGATGCACACCAATTTACGAATGTCAACATGTGCTATCTGCCATCAGGGGGGATCAAGGGACGTGTTTTGGGGGAGCAAGCCCTTCCTCAACGCTACTTTATAATTGAGGAAGGGGTTGCACCCCCAAAACGCGTCCATTGATCTCCCGTGATGGCAGATAGCACATGTTGGCACACTGTGTGCATCCTCCAAATTTGGCTTTTCGAAACATTGTAAAAATTTAAATTAGATAAAACAGGTGATTTTGTGGGGTTTAAATTCGCCCCAAAACATCAATGATGTTATTATTTTTTTTAATAACATCAGTGATTTGTTGCTGGATGTTTTGCAATTGGAGATTACATCCCATGATCTCCCCTATCAGTATCTGGGCACTTTCTGATGTAAAGGGTTCTCTCTCCCTCACATCACGATCACCTAAAAAGAGATAAAGAACAAAAAAAACAGGTCTCAAAAATCTGCCACCAGCCATCTCTTTTACCTGAGTCTGTGGTCGCAGACACTCACCTGTTGTGGTGCCAATCTCCACCACGTCTTCTTCTTCCTCCTGCTCTTCTTCTTGGTTTTGCGGTATTTCCCCTTCTTCCAGAGGGGGGGGGGGCTCTGGTCTCCTGGGATGAGGAGTGTCCTCCGAGTCTTTTCTCCCCTATGTAAAACAAAAATGGTATACTTAGCACACAGATATTTGATGGCAGAACTATAGAAATAGGAAACATTGCTTGGAAGTGGGGTACAATTGTCTATTTTAGCCGAGTTCAAAGATGTCTTTTTTTTATTGCCCTTTGTCAAGCTGCAATACTTTACCTGTTTGGTACAAGCTTCACAGATGTAACCCCCCCCTATAGTATACACTGGAGCACCTGTGTGCCCCCCCTAATAAAAATGGTGTTCTTGTGTCCCACACTAGTGCTCCAGTGTCCAGATGTGAAAACAGCTGCTCAGTGTCCTCTCCTTACACACAATCTAGTTTGCATTTCATTCTAGTAACAAACCCATCTACACAAACAAATATTTGGCATCCAAGTAGGCCCAAAAAAAATGTGTGAAAATGCATATGGCCTAAACAATGGTGTTCTAGAGGCCGAAAGAAAAATGTTTGATACGAACGAATAATGGGCCCATGAACATTAAAGTTGCCCTTTTAAACGTTACAATTACTAAAAGCATATGGAGCAGAACAAACGGAATAAAGACAGAAAGAATGGGAACACAGCACAACTACTTACTTTTTTGCAGCACTCTCCGGATCTTTCGGTACTGCTCCGGCTCTCTCAACTTCAGGTCCGACCACCGCTTCCTGAGCTGATCTTTTGACCTTCGTACCCCGAAATTCCTCTCCAGACTCCTGACCACTTTACCAATGATTTTGGCCTTTCGGATGTTGGGGTGGGGGTAAGGCCCATATTTTCCATCATAGTCGGACTTCTTCATGATGTCGACCATCTCCAACATCTCCCCAAATGACATATTTGTGGCCTTAAAACGTCTCCTTCTGGATCGGGACGTGCCTGGATCCAGGCTTTCCTCCTCCTCCTCGTTGTTCGAATTATCACGCACCTGGTGTAACTCCGCCATCATGCTCTTCCCCCACTGCGCCGAACGAAAAGGGGCGGGGAATAGAATAGAAAGAACGTCGCGGGCGGAGTTACACACATGCGCAGTGTGTATAAAGCGTAACACGCGTGCGTATTACGTACGATCTGTGAGCGGAGGAAGGAGCATTGGACGCGCCGATCGTAAGAACGAAGGTAAGAGACAAACTTGGGCCTATACTGCTTCTAGATTGAGGCCTATATTGTAACAAGATTAGGAGAGTTTTGTCTGACATTAGGCTTTGTCTTGTGTTGTGTCTTGCAGTGAACATGGATATCTTAATGAGAGATACTGACTTCATGTCACTATTCATTGATATGCTAAGGGAGCTGCCCTGTCTGTGGGAGATTACCCACCCCCATTTCAAAAACCAAGCAAAGAGGAAGGCAGCACTGGAGCAATTGTGTGAAATTGTGAAGCAGGTGATCCCCACGGCAGACATCACTTATTTAAAGATATTAATTGGTTGCCTGAGGAGCACATATCTGAGGGAGCGCAAGAAAGTCCTGGATTCACAGAGATCCGGAGCAGCAGGTGACATCTATGTCCCCAGGATGTTGTACTACGACAGGCTGCACTTTCTGGCAGGCCAGACTGAACCCAGGCCATCCCTCTCAAGTCTTCCTTCCACGCTTCCTTCCCCCCCGGCTGAGGCTTCTGATGCCCAACCTGGGCCTTCCAGGCCATATGTGGAGGAGCCCAGATTGAGCCAGGTATAGCATTCCTCTAAATATTTCTGCTTGTCCAATCAATGATGTTACCTAGATGTTAGTTGGGAGTACTAATTTATGATTGTGATTGATGATGCAAAAACTAAAACCATGTCCCTTTTTCATACACAGGGAAGTCTCAGCCAGGAGGTGGCTGATCTGCAGGTCCCTACACCCACCCTGAAAACAGAAAGTGGCAGCAGGAGGAGTAGCCTAGAGGAGGCGGCTATCAGATTTTTTTGGAGGGCTACAGAGGTCCTGGGAGCACCACACACAAGGCAGGAGAACCTTGCGGCATTCATTGCCTATAAAATGCAGAGGATGGAGGAGGGCCAACAAGCCATGTGTCAGGCCCTCATATCAGAGGCTCTGGAGAAAGGTGTGAGGGGCCAACTTACACCTCACACACAGCTTTGGGATGGTCCTCCTCCTCCTCCTGCAGGTCCTCCTCCTCCTCCTCCCTCTCCTCCAGGGCCTCCCAGTCCTCCTCCAGGTCCTCCCAGTCCTCCTCCAGGTCCTCCCAGTCCTCCTCCTCCTCCAGGTCCTACTCCTCCTCCTGCCACATCTCCTACTGCACAGCCACAGCCCGGAAGGAAGTGTGAAAGGAAGACCAGAGAGTGAGGACCCTGGATCCAGTCTGGTCGGCCAAAAGATGCAGCCTCTTGTGGTACCACAGCCTGGGGACACTGATGTCATCTGCTGCTATCCGAGTCTCTGTGAATCCCGGATCAGACTGCCCTCCCTTATATATGGACTCCTCAGGCCACCAATTTTGAGGTTTAAGAATTGATGTCTGCCGTGGGGGTCCCAGGCTTCACTAATTTTTCATGTTGATCCAGTGTTGCCTTCCTCTTTGTTTGGTTCTGATACCTTAATAAAGGATTTTTGTTTTGAATTATACTCTCCTATGTGTTTTACTTCTTCAAAAATGATGGTTTGTTTGTGAGGATTCAGGTACATTTCTAATATACAATGTGAAATGAACAAGGGACACCAACAACAAAAAATCTCCTGGAGATTAAATAATAAAATATATCAATGGTGTTGGGGTAACTTGCCACACAAAACACACACAAAAATATTCTGGAGTAAAAATAAAAATAACTTTGAACAAAGATCAGCCTTGGAAAAAATCCAAACATTAAAGAAAAAAAAAGGCTTAAAAAGAAAAAAATAAAAACATAAAAAATATAAAACTGTCAGATGTGACAACTAATAACAATATATTGAGGGATTCCCACTAAAAAAACACAAATAAAACTTTGTGAGAAGTGTGTGTGAATATGAGCCGCAAAACGACTTAATTCTTGTCACATTATAAAGAAGAAGAGAGTGCGCTGTATTAAACCATTTTTAACATTGCAGCGTGACGAAAGTGCTGTATCCATTGCGAACGCTAAGTTTACCAGAACGAGCTGTCCCGTGTCGGAATTTCTTCTGAGCATGCGTGGCACTTTGTGCGTCGGAACAGGCCACAGACGGTCGGAATTGACGCGATCGGATTTTGTTGTCGGAAAATTTTATCTCCTGCTGTCCAACTTTGTGTGTCGGAAAATCCGATGGAAAATGTCCGATGGAGCCCACACACGGTCGGAATTTCCGACAACACGCTCCGATCAGACATTTTCCATCGGAAAATCCGACCGTGTGTACGGGGCATTAGGCTCCATGCACACAAGACGCTCAAAAAAGTCATTCTGGACGTCGAATTGCTGGCACGAAAATGCTGCTTAAAAACACGATTTTATCAGTGTTTTGCATTGGCGCCAATGTGCGTTTAGCCATGCTAGCTTTTAGCCTCATTTCTCTGCCTCTATTGAAAATCAATGGTTCCCTATGGGAGCCCATTGATTTGAATAGAAGTCACACCAGAAATCAGATCATGATGATCCGACTTGCGTTGTGACTTGTGTGCTGAGGATGAAGGGGAACCCCGGCCAAAATGAAAAAAAAAAATGATGTTCGGTTCCCCCTTGGACGATACCAGACCCTTCGGTCTGGTATGGATTTTAGGGGAACCCCCACGGTGTAATGCTGCCGCCGTGTGCACTGACTTATATTGGCATGGGGCGGGGCCACACGCTGACGTCATCTGGAGGCCCTACCATAGGGAACCATTGATTTTGAATAGAGGCAGAGAAACCTCTGATGAGGCTTAACGCTCTGTTTACAGCGTTAACCCACGTCTAACAGCTTTTACTGGTGTCTGGTGTTTTCAGGACTGATCTACAGGATTTTAGGGCATTCAGACATCAGCCCATAAATGCCCCTGCTGATAAACGTCCAAAAACATCCATGTGTACATGGACACATAGGATAACATAGAGGGGCGTTTATGGGCTGTTAAAAAAATGCCCAAACTCCCAAAAACGGCCATTTATGAGCTTCAGTGTGCCTGGAGCCTAAGGGTTAGGGCGCTATTTGTTTTCTGGGAGCTATAGTAAATTATTTTTTGAGTATTTTTGCACCAGCGCTATGGTGAATATCGTTTTAGTGCTAATTAAGATGATTAGCGCTAGTTAGCGGTAATTCCCACACGGAGCTTTAGTAAATGACCCCCATTATGTTCCTCTGCTGTCCAAAGTTCCTGAGATGTGGGCAGACTCTTGGAGTCTTCAGGTACAACCAGCCTGCACTGTCAAGCAATGGAGAGGAGCAGCTTTGGGAAAATAGAGTAGACCTACGAAGGGGAGGAAGCCTGCAGAAGCTAGGAATAAGATAAGTATTTTACATTATTCCTACTGTTCTAGACAAAACAAGAATTTAACCTTTGCAATACTAGGGGGTGGGGGTTTGTATTACACAGGTTAATATTTCTCAAGCTTGGAGTTAATCCTTAATACTGTGTTTGCTGAACTGCCATTATTCCTGCTGTCCTGTCATTGAGGTTTTTTTTTTTTCTGTTTTATATAAAATGTTAGCATCGTGCACATGCACAAAATTTTTCAGAATGCAGTTAGTATAACAATTAAATATTGTTCAAACAGCAGACAATACTGATCTACACAATTTGAACTTGGGGTGATGACAATACGATTTGTTTCTAGCGACAAGTTAACAGATGGTCACCGTTATGCTCACATGTTCCATTCCTGCTGTTGGCAGAACATGTTCTTATATGAATGGTCTGGCTGTAATAGATGTGTTTGCTTCCAACGTTGCATAGTTACATCACGCCATATGCAACACGCTACTTCAGGTTCAGGAGTGACCACCTCAATTTAGGACAGCCTTGACCACTTTATTGGTGCCAATATAGGTAATTCCATTTCCGCCTGTGATGGGTATTATAATTCTAACTTTTATACCTGTAATTGTCGGATCAAAGCTAGAATTTACTAAGTTTTACTAACTATATGTTAAATAATAAAAACAAATGCGTTAAAATATAAATAATTAGTTATCTTTCAACAACAAAAATGATATGATGATGAAATAAATTATATTTATTGGTGTGATTCACATTTATATGATGTTTAGTCAAAATCAACTTGATATGGACCAAGCTACATGATCACACTGATTGACAGTAATCGTCATATAAACACAGATTCAGATGACCACAGTGTGTATGGGCATCATTATTATTATCTTTTATTATAATAGTGTCTTCATGGTCTGTAGTTATGCAAATATGCAGTAAACATCCACACCTTGTTAACCAAGATATATTACAGGTATCAAAAAGTGTAGGGATTTTCATATTTGAGGTTGCAATTTAATAAAGGGGAAGTAATAATTCAACCGGCATAAACAATTGTAAAGGCTGGGAAAGAACTGGCCATATAATTCAAAAATATATTAACCGCTTAAGCACCGGAAGGATTTTCCCCCTTCCTGACCAGGCCATTTTTTGCGATTTGGCGCTGCGTTGCTTTAACTGACAAATGCGCGGTTGTGCGACGTTGTACCCAAAAAAAATGTATGTCCCTTTTTCCCCACAAATAGAGCTTTCTTTTGGTGGTATTTGATCACCTCTGCAGTTTTAATTTTTTTGCTATAAACAAAAAAAGAGCGACAATTTTGAAAAAAACACTATATGTTGTAGTTTTTGCTATATTAAAAAGAAAAAAACAATTTTTGTTTAAAAAAACAAATTTTTTCCTCAGTTTAGGCCAATATGTATTCTACATATTTTTGGTATAAAAAAATCTCAATAAGCGTATATTGATTTGTTTGCACAGAAGTTATAGCGTCTACAAACTATGGGATAGATTTATGTGATTTTTAATTATTAATTTTTTTTTATACTAGTAATGGCGACGATCTGCGATTTTTTTTTTTTTTTTTTTCGGGACTGCTATACTGCGGCGGACAGATCGGACACTTTTGACACTATTTTGGGACCATTGACATTTTTCAGCAATCAGAGCTAAAAATAGCCATTGATTACTGTATAAATCTCATTGGCAGGGAAGGGGTTAACACTAGGGGGCGATCAAGGGGTTAACCGTGTTCCCTGGGTGTGTTCTAACTGTAGGGGGATGGGACTGACTAAGGGAGGAGACCGATCGTCTCTTGAGTGTCCTGCTCTCTCCCAGGGGATTTTCGTTAAATTGCCGTATCTTTATCTATCTTGTCTGATAACAGCCCAGATCTGGATTCATTACTTTTGATATATGGCCACATTTCTTAGTCTGTGGCTACCTCTGACTGAGGGATTCCTATATTTTCTGATATGGACAATCTATGATAATAATCTTTGATTATATCCATCTTCTATGAATATTCACTTTGATACGGCATCCCTTGTTTGAAAGTATCATACCTAGACACTCGTGATCATTGATTCACAGGTGGTTCCTGGGTGTTGTTTGCCTGGTGATTCACTCTGACCTCTTTGCGCCACCTTGCTTTTTCCCTTTGTTGGAAATTACTTTGTCGATCACTGATTGATTAATATGTGATTCTTTTTGCAAGATAGTGAGACCCCTTTCTCTTCTTTGCAACTACTGAAACCCCAAATGTGTCCTGAAGAAGTGTACAACGAAAAGCGTAGACGCATTGGGGGGGGGTCATATCATATATATAGATTGTTTTTTGTATATATGATTTTTATCAATGTTTCTTTCATGCTCCTGTTGTTTGTAAAATATATATATATATATATATATATATAATTTACAATTTCAATAAATGCTAATACTTTTGTATATTTTTACTGTTTGTTGTGCCTTTAAAGTCTGACCACAGGTTTTCCTTTTTTGGAATTCTTTTTCCACAAATTTACGGATTATGGATGAGGCATTTTGAGTGCTGTTTCTTTTTTGTCTGTCTGTAACAAACTCACCGCCCTCAACGACCTCTTTATCACAAATTCCTTTAACCTACTTGCCATTACCGAAACCTGGCTTTATGAATCAGATACTACTTCTCCTGCTTCCCTCTCCCATGGTGGCTTTCTCTGGACTCACTCCCCCAGACCAAGTGGACAGAAGGGAGGTGGAGTGGAAATCCTTCTTCTAGTCCCATGCAGCACCTATCAGGTACTTCACCCACCTCCCTCTTTGACACTCTCCTCTTTTGAGGCACATTACAAAACAGCAGAACAATCAGCGCAAACAATAAAATGACTTGAAAACTGCAAGCTGAACACTATAGGCAATCACATACACCTAGTACATAAAAAATACAAGCAAAGGTAAGTGCAGCGCAAAAAACTACATTAAAGAAAGAAATAGTCCAGTATAGGTGGAAAATCCAATCACCGAACAGAAGGAATGGCAGGATCCCTCGTGAAAAGTGACAATATCCTTCACCAAATGAGCCCAGATACGCTTACCAGAATGGATGGACCTCCCTGCCACAGAAGGTAAAAAACGCATATATCCTCAAGGGATGTTGCAAACCTCCCAGACAGTTTGTGCGATCCTCAATCGCAGTGTGTGGAGCTTATTTCCGGCAGGAAAATCCAGTGATGCAAGGGTAAACTCCAGAAGCCGGTAAGGTGATGTTATGCAGCACTCCAAAAAAAAAAAACAAAGGAATCATTCTAAGTGCACTCCGTTTTATTGATCACAAGTACTGTACTTTTTTACTCATATACTTGTGATCAATAAAACGGAGTGCAATCTCTGATCACCACCTTATTAGTTTTGCCCTCTACCTGTCTTTCACCTCCTCTCCCTCCAACTGCCTAACAGTTACCCGTAGAAACTTTTGCCATCTTAGCCCTTCTCTTCTCTACTCTGCTACTGATCACCTCTATGGCAAAATCTCTCCCCTGTCCTGCCCCAACCTAGCCACTTCCATCTAGAACAGCTCACTGTCTTCCTCCCTAGACAAGCTTGCCCCCTCACTACACGCAGAATCAGGCCCACACTGCTACAACCCTGGCAAACAGATGACACCAGGATATAGGCAAAAATAATTCTGCGCTGCCAAGATAAAGATGAGCAGCTAACACAACCAGCAAGGGTAATAACAATAAAATACAAAATGAGTGTAGCGCTATAAAGATATGCAAAAGTCCAATGTCTTAAACATTGAGCTGACAGTTCAAAGTAGAATAGACAAAGAAGAGTCTTCCCGGGTAGTAGGGCAAAAAAATCTTCAAGAGCTAGACACTTTAAATTCCTATATCATCTGAGATGGAAATATATACAACACCACCAAAAGTGAAGAGGCTTACCAGATTGAATGGACCCGCCAGGGCATACGCCGAGAGGGGTCGGATAGGCTTAGGTGGTGTGTGTCTCTGTAGGCGGCCCGGAGGAGCAATGGATGGCTCTCACGTAGCTGTGTCCACTGAACAGATGCCAGAACCGAGGAGTGTGGAACAACTGGTACATGGATCGAATAACTCGGAGCAGTATTGAAGACGAAATGATGATGATGACAAACAGGAAAAAGGACGTTGTCTATGAAGACGAAACGCGTCGGGTAGGAACCCACTGTCGCCACTTTTATCACAGCGCTGTTTTTAATGGATTTGCATGTGAGTGTATAACCATTTTAATAAAATTTCTGGTCTTGTAAGGATTTACACTATTTGGCCCCTTTTTTTCCTTCCTTTTTCCTGTTTGTCATCATCATCATTTGGTCTTCAATACTGCTCCGAGTTACTCGATCCATGTACCAGTTGTTCCACACTCCTCGGGTCTGGCATCTGTTCAGTGGACACAGCTACGTGAGAGCCATCCATTGCTCCTCCGGGCCGCCTACAGAGACACACACCACCTAAGCCTATCCGACCCCTCTCGGCGTATGCCCTGGCGGGTCCATTCAATCTGGTAAGCCTCTTCACTTTTGGTGGTGTTGTATATATTTCCATCTCAGATGATATAGGAATTTAAAGTGTCTAGCTCCTAAAGATTTTTTTGCCCTACTACCAGGGAAGACTCTTCTTTGTCTATTCTACTTTGAACTGTCAGCTTAATGTTTAAGACATTGGACTTTTGCATATCTTTTATAGCGCTACACTCATTTTGTATTTTAAACAGATGACACCAGAAGTCTCAGAAAACGTAGTCGCGCTCTTGAACGTCTGTGACAATTCATGAGGAGATCTCCATTGAACAGAAACCTCCCCCACTCAACACCCCATGTCCACAGATACAATCATTACTTCCCTAATTCAAACCTGCTAGTATTAACGAGGTTGCTAAACTTTTATCTAACACCCATCTAACCACCTGCCCCTTGGATCCTGCTCCCTCGCAAATGCTACACTCACCCTCTGACTCGAGTCTACACTCTCTAACTCACATTTTCAAACTCTCCCTTTCTTGTGGCATCTTCCCAAACTCTCTAAAACATGCGCTAATCACCCCCATACTTAAAAAGCACTCACTGGACCACACCAGTGTTAACAACCTACGCCCCATCTCCTTACTCGCCTTCTCCACCAAACTTCTTGAAAGACTGGTCTACAGCCGACTGAGCGACCATCTGACCATGAACAAACTTCTTGATCCCCTTCAGTCCGAATTTGTTCAGTCAAGAACATGCGAACAGGCAAAAAATTAGTTCGAACACGCAAACACAGTTAAAGTCTATGGGACACGAACATGAATAATCAAAAGTGCTAATTTTAAAGGCTTATATGCAAGTTATTCAAAACAACATTGTCACCCCGCCTCCCTCTGACGCACGGGGATATGACGGGACTTCCCTGTGGCATTCCCCGTGACGCCACAGGGAAGTCCCGCCAAGTCACCGTGCGTCAGAGGAGGCGGAGTCACCGGGTGGCCCCGCCCCCCATTATTTAGGAACCGTCAGAAGAGGAGAAGCGTCACACAGCGGAAGCCTCCCTCCATGCCATCATGGATGCGGAGCGGCCTGAAAAGAAGATGAAGAGAAGAAGATCAAGAGAAGAAAATGAAAAGAAGAGCGGGCACCTCCCTCCATGCCATCATGGATGCGGAGCGGCCCGAGGAGAAGGGAAGAAGATGCCGCGGAGGAAGATGCTGGATGAGAACACCAGAGGAAGAACCAGAAGAACCAGAAGAAGATGAAGGAAGATAGAAGAAAGAAGAAGCATTTAAATAAAGGAATTGTCAAAAACTGTCTCTTGCCATTTTTAACATTTTTGACAGTTTTTTAGTGAAATGGTAGGGGTACTTTTGTACCCCCTTACCATTTCACACAGGGGGAGGGCCGGGATCTGGGGGTCCCCTTGTTAAAGGGGACTTCCAGATTCAGATAAGCCCCCCCCTGCCCGCAGACCCCCACAACCACCGGCCAGGGTTGTGGGGATGAGGCCCTTGTCCTCATCAACATGGGGACAAGGTGTTTTGGGGGTATTCCCCAAAGCACCCTCCCAATGTTGAGGGCATGTGGCTTGGTACGGTTCAGGGGGGGGTGCTCTCTCATCCCCCCCTCTTTTCCTGCGGCCTGCCAGGTTGCGTGCTCGGATAAGGGTCTGGTATGGATTTTTAGAGGGACCCCACGCCATTTTTTTTTTTTTTTTTAATTTTGGCGCGGGGTTCCCCTTAAAATCCACACCAGACCTGAAGGGTCTGGTATAGATTTTGAGAGGGACCCTACACCATTTTTTAAAAAATTTTGGCCGGGGTTCCCCTTAATATCCATACCAGACCTGAAGGGCCTGGTATGGAATTTAGGGGGACCCCCCCGTCTTTTTTTTTTTTTTTTTTAATTTTGGTTCGGGGTTCCCCTGTGGGGAATTCCCATGCCGTTTTTATCAATGAACTTTTATGTGTATTGTCGGGCCGGCAATTCATTAATAGCCGTGAGTAGTTTTAAATGACTTTATTCCTTTGAAATGTCATTTTGCTGTCAGACTGTTCTAAACACGGGAAACATGCACCCCTCTACAGGCATACTATAGACACCCCCCAGGTACACAATTTTTAAAGGGATATTACACTTTTATAGGGCGTACACACGGTCGGACTTTGTTCGGACATTCCGACAACAAAATTCTAGGATTTTTTCCGACGGATGTTGGCTCAAACTTGTTTTGTCTACACACGGTCGCACAAAGTTTCGGAATTTCCGATCGCCAACCACGCGGTCACGTACACCAAGCAAGTTCCGCGTGACTTTAATTAGTCATTGTATTCTTGTTCGTTCGTTACTGTTTTTCAGGTCGCTCTTCACAGGTCTTGCTGTTCTTCAGTGCGTTCTGTTACTTCGTTCTGAGCAGCCGACCGTTTTCTAGCCATGTTGCGTATGCGTACTCCTCGTAGAGTTTGTGCTGTGCGGGGGCTTGGTGTTGGGGTCCTGACATTGACACAAGTCCAGTCCATGAACAGGGTGTGGAGGAGTTCATGGACCAAGAATTGGTTGCTTCAGCGTGACCAGTTCTCTCATATGCCTTTGCTCCGTGAGATCCGTGAGAATAATCCTGATGATTTCAGGAACTTTCTCAGGATGACGGACCCCGTGTTTCACCGTCTGTTGGCTTCGCTGACCCCCTATATCAGCAGGCAGGATACCTGCATGAGGCAAGCCATCACTCCGGAGCAGAGGTTGGTCGCTACCCTGCGGTATTTGGTGACAGGGAGAAGTCTGCAGGACTTGAAGTTCTCGACAGGCATCTCCCCCCAGGCTCTGGGGATCATTATCCCAGAGACCTGTTCTGCCATCATACAGGTCCTGCAGAAGGAGTATATGAAGGTAAGATTTTTATCCTTTAATATCACATTTTATTGTATTTAATGTTTGATAATATATTGTATTTCTTTCCTCATTCCCTAATTACCATGATTGTAATATGCTGTGAATGTCCCCCTTGTCCTCATGCATGCTGGATTTTTATGTAATTATTATTTTAGGTCCTTCATACATATTTGCCCTTCACTAACCTCCCCAGCATGATGTCTCCTGCCCTATATTCACCTCATGTAGTCACTTAACAATGTATTTGATCAGCTCCATAGTTGTGCTTTACCCCAAACACCCCCTAAAATGTTTTAAAATGTTATTTTTGCTTTAAATTCAGGCAGAGTGCCAGAGGCTTTTTTTGTGTGCTGTCCCCAAATAATTTTTAGTAACTCTCCCAACCCCCAACTGCTAAGTCAGCTGATCCCAATTCTCTATCTATCCTCAATCATCTATCTGCTGACTTTGCCAAACCCATACACACTATACCCATCTCTTTTGTGCTCATATTTATGGATGAATTACCCAAAGCATGTAGTGCAAGGGTCTGCCTGTATACTTTCAAATGGTACTGTTTAAAGTTTTGGGATCCTATTATTATCTTGATAGGTAATAGCAGAATGGCCAAATGTCCTCAAATGTGTACAATGTGTATTTATATCTTTGTATTATGACACTTCTTACCTGTCCAGTGGGCTGCCAATAGTGTAACTAAGGAGGGGCTGTTCCAAGTAATACCCTGTATTTAGGCATTCATCTCTCAATGAAGTGAAGAGGGTTACCTGTCCAAGATTTCCACACACCCCATAATGTTAGAAATGGCCCATGAGAGGGGGGGAGGGGGAATATGATAGGTGTACCTTATACTTTGGCCTTGTTAAATTCCCCTTAATAAATGCTATCTGGAGGTTGCCCCATAATGTTTGTGTCTAATCTGCTTGCCATGTTTCAGAGTAAAAATAGTAATGTTTATTGTTTTTTCCTCAACAGTTTCCTTCAACGCCACAGGAATGGCAGACTGTGGCCTCCCACTTTGCCGAGCGGTGGGACTTTCCTAACTGCGGAGGGGCAATTGATGGGAAACACGTCCACATCGTCCCACCACCCAACTCGGGGTCATAATATTATATTTACAAGGGGTTCAATAGTATAGTGATGTTGGCGGTGGTGTCGGCTAATTACGACTTCTTGTATGTGGACTTGGGGAAGAATGGCCGGATGTGCGATGGTGAAGTCATCGCCCAGACGGAGTTCTACAGGTGTCTCCAGAATGGCAGCTTGGACTTGCCAGCTCCAGAGGACAATGTGGAAGGACTCCCATTTGTGTTCGTTGCTGATGAAGCGTTTGCGCTGGGGGACCACCTGATGCGGCCATTCCCAATGAGGACCCTCACCCCGGAACAGAGGGTTTTTAATTACCAGCTGGCCAGAGCCCGAAGAGTGGTGGAGAACACATTTGGAATCCTGGTCAGCTGGTTCCGCCTATTTATGACACCCATCCATATAGCGGAGTATAAACTGAACCATATTATACTTGCGTGCTGTGTTGTCCATAACTTTTTAAGGAAACATTCGGCCAACTATGCTGGCTCAGTTGGGCCTGAGGCCGGAATGATACATCAAACCACACTGACGGCGCTTGAAAGTGGCCGTCCTGGCTTGCCCTCACTGAGTGCCCGTGATGTCCGGTTACGCTACCTGGAGTTCTTTGCGGGTAGGGGGGCTATCAATATGCCAAACAATCTGTGAAGCCTTTTTATAATTAAAAAAAAAAAAAAGAAATTTACGGCTTGTGTTTGTTTTAGCTGACCCTGACAGAAATGTGTTGAGTCCAGAAAATGTCATGATTGTGTAACCTTATTATACAAAGCACTGTTGGCTGTTATTTACTAAATGCAAAAACACATTTCACTACAAGTGCACTTGCAACTGCACTGAACCTGCACTTGTAGTGCAAAGAGGATTTGCCCTTAGGAAATAACCCCCATTTTTGCTGAAAACAGCAATTACATCACCCCAAAAGTGTTGTAGTGTTGAGACAATAATCCACACATTCTTGAGTAACCAACTTTTTTATACCTGCACAATCACATGTGCATTTTATCAAAGGTTTTTAAAACCAACCAACATGTTTGTTGTATAACAATTTTTGGATTAGCATTATCAAAAATAGAAATGTCCATTTCAGATAAAACAGGCCTGTGTAAAACCAACAAGAAAGACAAAAAACTTGAACTTACAAAGTTCACATTAGGTAAAACCTGAAGGCTATATCAGACATCTGTATTTAGGAATTGGGTTTGATATAGCGTTCAGATGGGGGAAATCACCCCTGGAAAAGCCAAATTTGGAAGATACACACCAATTTACGAATGTCAACATGTGCTATCTGCCATCAGGGGGGATCAAGGGACAAGTTTTGGGGGAGCAAGCCCTTCCTCACCGCTACTTTATAATTGAGGAAGGGGTTGCACCCCCAAAACGCGTCCATTGATCTCCCGTGATGGCAGATATCACATGTTGGCACACTGTGTGTATCCTCCAAATTTGGCTTTTCAAAACATTGCAAAAACATTTAAAAGATTGGACCACAATCCAAAAAGTGATTTTGTGGTGTTTTAAATTCGCCCCAAAACATCAATGATGTTATTTTTTTTTTAATCACATCATTGATTTTTTGCTGTATGTTTTGCAGTTCTACATTACACCCCATGATCTCCCCGATCAGGATCTGGGCACTTTCTGATGTGAAAGGATCTGGATCACGATCACCTAAAAAGAGAGAAACAAAACAAAAACAGGTATCAAAAATATGCCGGCATCCATCTCTTACCTGAGCCCGTGGTCGCAGACACCTGTTGTGGTGCCAATCTCCACCACATCTTCTTCTTCCTCCTGCTCAGCTTGGGTTGGTGTTATTTCCCCTTCTTCCATAGGTGGGGGGTCTCTGGTCTCCTCGGATGAGGGGTGTCCTCCGAGTCTTTTCTCCCCTATGTAAAACAAAAATGGTATAATTAGCACACAGATATTTGATGGCAGAACTAGAAATAGGAAACATTGCTTGGAAGTGGGGTACAATTGTCTATTTTAGCTGAGTTCCAAGATGTTTTTTTTTTTATTGCCCTTTGTCAAGCTGCAATACTTTACCAGTTTAGTACAAGCTTCACAGATGGAGACCCCCCCTATAGTATACACTGGAGCACCTGTGTGGCCCCCTAATAAAAATGGTGTTCTTGTGTCCCACACTAGTGCTCCAGTGTCCAGATGTGAAAACAGCTGCTCAGTGTCCTCTCCTTACACAGAACCTAGTTTGCATTTCATTCTAGTAACAAACCCATCTACACAAACAAATATTTGGCATCCAAGTAGGCCCAAAAAAAATGTGGGAAAATGCATATGGCGTAAACAATGGTGTTTTAGAGGCCGAAAGAAAAATGTTTGATACGAACGAATAATGGGCCCATGAACATTAAAGTTGCCCTTTTAAACTGTACAATTAAGAAAAGCATATGGAGCAGCACGAACGGAATAAAGACAGAAAGAATAGGAACACAGTACAACTACTTACTTTTTTGCAGCACTCTCCGGATCTTTCTGTATTGCTCTGGCTCTCTTAATTTCAGGTCCGACCACCACTTCCTGAGCTGATCTTTCGATCGTCTTACCCCGAAATTCTTGTGCAGACTTTTGATCACTTTCGCCATGATCTTGGCCTTTCGGATATTGGGGTTGGGGTAAGGCCCATACTTTCCGTCATAGTCGGACTTCTTCATGATGTCGACCATCTCCAACATCTCCCCAAAGGACATATTTGTGGCCTTAAAACGTCTCCTTCTGGATCGGGACGTGTCCGGATCCGAGCTTTCCCCCTCCTCGTTCCTGCAATTATCACGCACTTGCTGTGACTCCGCCATGTGCTCTTCCCCCACTGCGCCGAACGAAAAGGGGCGGGGAATAGAATAGAAAGAACGTCAGGGGTGGGCGGAGTTACACGCATGCGCAGTGTGTATAAAGCGTAACACGCGTGCGTATTACGTACGATGTGTGAGGAAGGAGCATTGGACGCGCCGATCATAAGAACGAAGGTAAGAGACAAACTTGTGCCTATACTGCTTCTACATTGAGGCCTATATTGTAAGAAGATTAGGAGAGTTTTGTCTGACATTAGGCTTTGTCTTGTGTTGTGTCTTGCAGTGAACATGGATATGCTACTGAAAGACAATGACTTCTTGTCAGTATTCGTAGATATGTTAAGAACCAAGCAAAGAGGAAGGCAGCACTGGTGCAATTGTTGGAAATTGTGAAGCAGGTGATCCCCACGGCAGACATCACCTATTTAAAGATATTAATTGGTGGCCTGAGGAGCACATATCTAAGGGAGCGCAAGAAGGTCCTGGATTCACAGAGATCCGGAGCAGCAGATGACATCTATGTCCCCAGGATGTGGTACTACGACAGGCTGTATTTTCTGGCAGGCCAGACTGAACCCAGGCCATCCCTCTCCAGTCTTCCTTCCATGCTTCCTTCCCCCCCGGCTGCGGCTTCTGACGCCCAACCTGGGCCTTCCAGGCCGCATGTGGAGGAGCCCAGATTGAGCCAGGTATAGCATTCCTCTAAATATTTCTGCTTGTCCAATCAATGATGTTAACTAGATGTTAGTTGGGAGTACTAATTTAGGATTGTGATTGATGATGCAAAACATTACAACCATGTCCCTTTTTCATACACAGGGAAGTCTCAGCCAGGAGGTGGCCGGGCCGAGCCGGCGGGCTGATCTGCAGGTCCCTCCACCCCCCCTGAAAAGAGAAAGTGGCAGTAGGAGGAGTGCCCTAGAGGAGGCTGCCAGAGGACTCTTTTGGAGGGCTACAGAGGTCCTGGGAGCACGACAGACCGTGGAGGAGGACATTGCTGCCGTCATTGCATATAAAATGCAGAGGATGGAGGAGGGCCAACAAACCATGTGTGAGGCGCTCATATCGGAGGCTCTTAACAAAGGTATGAGGGGCCAAATTACAGCTCAGACACACCTTTGCGATGGTCCTCCTCCTCCTCCTGCAGGTCCTCCTCCTCATCCTCCCTCTCCTCCAGGTCCTACTCCTCCTCCTGCCACATCTCCAACTGCACAGCCACAGCCTGGAAGGAAGCGTGGAAGGAAGACCAGAAAGTGAGGACCCTGGATGCAGTCTGGTCGGCCAAAAAATGCAGCCTCTTGTGGTACCACAGCCTGGGGACACACATGTCATCTGCTGCTATCCGGTTCTCTGCGAATTCTGGACCAGACTGCCCTCCCTTACATATGGACTCCTCAGGCCACCAATTTTGATGTTCAAGAATTGATGTCTGCCGTGGGGGTCCCAGGCTTCGCTAATTTCTCATGTTGATCCAGTGTTGCCTTCCTCTTTGTTTGGTTCTGAGCCCTTAATAAAGGATTTTTGTTTTGAATTATACTTGCCTATGTGTGTTTTTACTTCAAAAAGGACAGTTGGTTTGTGAGGATTCAGGTACATTTCAAATATACAATGTGAAATGAACAAGGGACGCCAACAACAAACAATCTCCTTGAGATTAAATAATTTAAATTTTCTCCCTAGAAAGTTAGCAAACCAGGCTACAGCTACCTCAAAGCTTTTCCTTGACCCCGAGGCTATATGGTAAACATAAGTTGGGGGTGGTTTGCTGAGATTCTCCCATGCACAGCTTGATCCCTTTTGGGGTGCCGACGGAATCTCTTCTGACCACTCTACGTAACTGTACTTAAATGTGGCGGTCTACACATTCTTTGAAGAGTAACAGTAGCTCCGTAGGTCCTGCATATTGATTTGGTTATGCGATAGACTTTTACACCTTGTATAGTCAGTCCATGCATCCCCTTCAGGGGTATGCCATGTAATAGTCTGATGTTCTTCTTATTATTTTGTATTGCATTTTTTTTATTTTGTAAAACCAATAAAAGATTTTGAAAGACTTTCCCAGTTTTTTCCTTCAGCAGCGTGTTAGTTCTGTGCAGAAACAGGACTTAGAAAAGTCCTTCTCTGCGCTTCTTTCACTGTTAAAAGAATGGAAAAACACCCTTTCCACTGCAATTATCTGAGGTAAAAGTGAGATGGCTTTATCTTCTGTGTCTTATTGGCCATTGGCTGAGAGCGCTGATCGGGAGTCGGTCAACTGCTGGTTTTCCAGCATGCTCGTCCAACAGAAGCTTCTGTCGGAAAAGGTAGCGTACTCCTGGCATTTGGCCCTTTAGTACGGCGCTTTAAGCAGCCTGTGGATAGGGCCAAGTCAGCAGATGACCATACTGTCTGTACAGACTGGGTCTAAGGAGTTATGTCAATGAATCGGGACACAATTTAAATCAACCCCCAGTTATGCCACCCCCAGGATCAATGCCAGTTCTTTTTTATTTCTTATTTTACTGGTCCCAAGATAGTATAACTATTATTATGCTTCTGGAATAGGAGTGCTGAAGTTCTAATACATAGAAGCGGTACTATCCATCGTTCCCTCTTCTCTGTCCATTCACAGAAGTTTTTGTATTTTGTGAATATTTCACAGAATACAAAGTGTTTTGTGAATGAACAAGGGAAGAGGAGGGGCAATCGAACAACAGTGCACCTTCAGTGCATGAGAGTTGCAGCACTTTTGTCACAGCACAAGTCAATGGTATTCGGCATTAGTGATCCTGGGGGTGGAATTCCCCTTACTATAGTGAACTGTTTGTTACTCAGTATCCTAAAAAAATCCTGGAGTTCTTATTTAAAGTTCACAAAGGACACAGCCATGTGATTATTTATATGAGGATATGCAGCCACCTGTAGGGGGTTTGAACACTGCAATTGAAAAGCAAGGGTCTGGACCCCTGGTAGCCATGCCCTAGAACATCCCCAGGAAGCCTACAAGTAGCAAACAGTAAAGAAGGAGTGATAACATGCCTAATAACAAAACAAATGCAACAGGCCAAACCACAAGAAGGACACCACAAAAAAAGAGGAAAACTATCAATTAGAATCTTATTTCAGCAGTCATTGAAGGGCACAGCTATGTAATACTTTACAGATGGTATTTCCAAAAGCAGTGTCTACATTTTGGGTAGGAAGGGCACAATCAGCATACAGGGGGCCAACAATCCCACAGTAAGCCTTGGTTCTCACTGAGCTGTGGGAATGAAGCCGTGCAAGTTCATGTCAGTCCCGATTTCGGCCGCGATTTCAGAGACATCTGTGCAGGTTTCTGCACAAATGTCAATAGAAATCACAGCCCGAAATCTCAAAAAGTAGCACAGAAACTACTTTTTGAAATCGGTGCAGCGCTGCAGATGCGGCGTCGCAACGATTAGGACGGTGCCATTGACGGCAATTGCCACCGATTTGACATACGATTTGACATGTCAAAGGGAATACTGGCATGAATCCTAACCCCTTGGGGCTGAGGTGACACCCCACTGGTACTTGGCCTTTGTTGCCGAAGTACTGCAGAGCTGGTGGATGGCACTGTGGTGCTGGTGGATGGCACTGCAGTGCTGATGGATGGCACTGCGGTGCTGGTGGATGGCACTGCCTCCTCAACAGAACGTCTTGGTATTTCAGGCAGATTTTCTTCCTCCTCTGAGTCTGTTAGTGTTCTACTGCTTAGGACTGGCTTGTAATTTACATCAGACTCAGAATCTGAATTTGAAGAGGAATCTGAAGTAGAGAGCACTCCGTTGCTCTAGATGGCCACACTAAGAATTGGGTGCACGTCTTCGGCGGAAAAGGATTTTTTGGACATTATTGTTGGTGATGATGGGACTGTACAGGTGTGTGCTGCTAAGCCTGCACTGATGGGCACTGATGAGCCTGCACAGATGAAAATATTTTGGCTATAGATACACTTAAAATATAAAATAAAGCCAAGACTCACACTTGTGATAGAACTGAAAAAGTGCATATTGTATTGTAGGTTGCTCCCAGCCCCCTTGCCAGGAGTATATTTACCTGTCCTTCATCAAACAAGATATCAGTAAGAAAAGCTGAAGAGCTGCTTCTCAAAATTTTCTGAGCTGGGCTTGTGCATGCACTATGCAACATGTGTCAAACACAAGGCCCGTGGGCTGAATCCGGCCCACCAGGCCTTTTCATGTTGTCCTCACAACTCTCCTGCAGCTGTGGCACCCCCTTGTCTCTGCCCCCACCTTGTCTCAGCAGTTAGCACAAGACAGAAGGACAGAATTCCTCATATAGTTACTGCACCTCTCTGTGCAGCCACAGCACCCCCTCATCTTTGCCTCCCCTGGTAGCAGCATTCAGCAGACTCCAATCCTTCTCTGGTCCTCCTCCAAACTCTGCACTTTTTGCTTCCCAGCTCTGCCCCCAGCTTCTTCCCAGCAACAGCACAAGATAAGGGGGGGGGTGCATTATGTTTGCCCTTTGAGGGCAAACATAATGCTGATGTGGCTGAAATTGAGCTTGACCCCCCTACACTATGCCCTCTCTTTGAGTTCAATGAAGAGTTCCTACTCTGTGCTCCAAACTTCTCCTAGGCTGAATGAGCAGGTACAGCGCAGAAGATTTTGACAACCTACAACATATAGGTTATCTTTGTGCAGCCAGACCTACTAGAAAATGTCGGGTCTTCAAGAAAATGGCGCTGGATAATCCCCATGCTTTGTGGACTATATAAGGAGGCCCCTCCTGAGGTCAGTGGTAGGCGGTCCCCTGAAGATGTGCATGCGCACGAAATGCGTTAGGAGGAGCCCGACATCACACTGAGTCTCGAAGCTGCTGCTGTATTGGTTTGTTCGGCCGTTGTGCTATATGTTTTATCCATATGGAAATTTTTATGCTGTATGCTTTTAGTATCAGTAAAAAATACTACACTATTATATGATCTTGGGGCTCCGTGTGGTGACCTATTCCCTGTATAGGAGGAGCTGCTGGGACATGTCTGATCACTACTAAGTAATCCATGACCAGGATCAGGAAGAAATGTGATAACATTATTGTATGAGGCTGATTTTCCCTATTTGCTCTGATGAGTGGATAGTGGTGGTGGAATCAGTGCACTTGTGGATACACAGGCATTTTTCTTTTGGACATTTGAAAATATGAATTTTTATAATTCTAATATATTTTGCAAAACTAGCACTTTATTCATTTATTATATGGACTATTTTTGCACTGTTGAACTATTTTAAGCACTTTGGTATAACAGCACTGATATATTCATACATGATTGTTATTATATACACTGTCAGATATATTAGTATTTTTTACATTATGTTTGAGTGCTGTACTACATTGCATCTATATCCAAGTGGGTGTTGTCATCTCTTAGGGCAAGCAGCCAATGACTCTCTAGCACTCACATATCTTATTGCTTTAGATTTATCTTCTATGCATGCTGGAGGATGATTGACCACATTTTTTGCATCAGCATTGAGCACGCATCATGACAATGCAGAATGATATGAAGAAAGATATTTAAGTTAGTGATTCTAATACATGCCATGTATGAGATCTAAAGCCTGAAACGGTACTCTATTTAGAAAGAAATGTAAGCTATGTATAGGTTTTTCTGTCCCATTGACATGTTAATCAGTCTGCATGAGGTCTATGTCATTTCTCCATTTCTAAACATTTTCAAGTTTGGTATTTGTTCCATGTGTATATATTTTGCTCAGAATCTTTGAAATGTACATATTTATGTGTCAACACAAATACTCGTGTTTAATCTGTAAACTGCTTGGGACAGATTCTACTGTTTATGAAAACAACATATTTTTATCAAGTAACAAAAGATTTTTGTTTTAAATGAGTGGCGCCTTGAAACTGATTCTTGTTATCCTGGCTCCTTTTCCATAATTACCTAGGAAGCTTTCTCGGTAGATGACCCATTGTGACCAGGGCAGGACTTAGGGTGGTGGGGGCCCCTGGGCTTGAGTCACTTTTGGGCCCCAGTGTCCCCAGTGCCCCAGTGTCATTTGCAGCCTTGTCATTGCAGTCTTGAAGTTTAAAAATGGCTGAAATACAGAGTCCTGTGTATCTCGGCGGCTCTCGGGTCCTTTCACAGTCCCGAGCGGAGCCGAGAGTAGCTGAGTGTTTGGGTACAGCATCACACAACTGCACAATTGTCAGTTAAATCAATGCAGTGCCGTATCGCAAAAAAAATGATTGAAGTGCAATATTTCTATTATTACATTGTTATATAAAAAAAAATAGTTCAACTCACCATAAGCAGAATCAGTTGGAGCCTGAGCGTGTCACTTGCCAACGTCACCCGTCTTCAGATGCGGATTGTCACTTGCCACACATTGCGGATTGTCACTTGCCACGTAACCTGTCAGCGGGTGCAGGGTGTCACTTGCCACGTCACTTGTCAGCGGATGCAGGGTGTCACTTGTCAGCGGATGCAGGGTGTCACTTGTCAACGGATGCAGGGTGTCACTTGCCACGTTACTTGTCAGCGGATGCATGGTGTCACTTGTCAGCGGATGTAGGGTGTCACTTGTCAGCTGATGCAGGGTGTCATTTGCCACGTCACTTGTCAGCGGATGCAGGGTGTCACTTGTCAGCGGATGCAGGGTGTCACTTGTCAGCTGATGCAGGGTGTCACTTGCCATGTCGCCTGCCACCGGGTCGAAGGGGGCCCTGTCAGGTAGGATGTACGGGGGCCCCATGATTTCCAACATTCTGGGGCACATTCAGGGGGGCGGCAAAATCCTACCCGCTAGCAAGCCTGTTTCGCCGGCACCGCTGCTTTTTTCATGGGGACCGATCGGGCATGTGTACTCCCACTTCTTGGTAGCGGTGGAACGCACAATAGGGTGGACGTGATGTAATGTAAGGATGCAAGACATGGGAGACAACGCGGCCATCATTTCCGGCTGATGACATCACGTCGGCCCTATCGCGCGTTCCACCGTTTCCAGGAAGTGGGAGTACACAAGCCCGATCGGTCCCCGTGAAATAAGCAGCAGTGCCAACGAAACGGGCTGGCTAGCGGGAGGTAGTTTGTCGCAGATCCGGCCCTGCCCGTGGGGCCCCCTATTGGGCGGGGCCCATGGGCTTGAGCCCACTCAAGCACTATGGTAAGTCCGGCCCTGATTGTGACCACAGTAAGATCAGTCATACTTTATTAATTAATGCTTGGATACATCCTTTATTGTTCTGTAATCCAAAGTTATATTGCTAAAGCATGATATAAGTTCAAAGTTTATAATGCTAAAGGTGGCTACCAGTAGTAGATCATGGTTGACATCTCCAAGAACTCCAGCAGGTGATTGCGGCAGTGGGGGAGCTCAGGCAAGGTAACTATGAGTGGAAGGGGAAAGAGCTATAAAAGGAACATGTCTCTAAAGAGGCAAAAGAGATAGGTGTACTTCAACATACTGGTATATTCAAGCTTGACTAGTCTGTAGAAAGTCATAAAATGCATGCATTACCTGGCTGACTCAACTAAACAGATCTGCATAAAAATATACAGGTAAAAAAATAAAGAAATCAGAAAATTTGAATTTATCCTCTTTCCTTTACTACCTGCAGCATCCATTTTTGTATTTCTTCCACGTGTGTATAACAGTTAAGGACCTTTAATGTACCCCTTAGTCCTAGAGTCCTTTCTTGCCAGGTATACACCAATGAGTGTGGCTGACAGGGTCTTATTTTTCCTTCTTTGACAGTCAATGTTTCAGGCTGGGTTCACACCAGTGCGAATTGGATGCGGGTTTCCCACTCATCCTATTCACATGTCAGGAGATTGTTACATAGTTACATAGTTGGTGAGGTTGAAAAAAGACACAAGTTGCGACCGTCTCTCTATGGAGAGTGCGAATTGCACAGGAGTCCTGTGAGTCATCTGGTCCTCTTCAGGTACAAATTCAGCCAAAAAATATGGCCGAAATCAGACCTGAAACGTGGAATGGAGTTGCACCGGACCCCTGCTGTGAGCTGATCCATGCTGCTGTGTGAATCCAGCCTAAATCTGTGTTGCAGAACTACTATTAGCAGACACGTTGGCACTGAATATTGTAAATCAGCATTAGTTTAAATATAAATAAACACTGATATTGTAATTAGTTATAGATGTTAGGAGCTTCAAATTACAATTTAACCCTAAATGTGAAAAAAAGGAAAAAAAAATCTTCCCTGTTTACCCATTGATAAGTCCAATGTTATCCCAAACTAATGGAAGTTAATGTTTTCCACTTCCTGATCTCCTTAGATATTCATTTTTTTTACCACCAAAAGAAAGCCATGTTTGTCCCAAGAAACAATATACTGTTGTGTTATTTCTGTATCACAAATATTGAAATACAAGCAAAGTAGTATTAAAGGGTAACTCCACTTTCCTGGGGAAAAAAAATTAGCAAATAAAAAAAAGAATTATATAGGGTATACAATTGCGACTCAAGTTACATTGTAATTGAATGTTATTAAAAATTACCTTTCCTTTTCAATTTGCACCAGCTGTAATTTTCTGTAAAATGCAATGCAATATAGCTAGCTGGAGGTGTTCTGTACACAGAATATACAGTATACAGAACGGCCGCCCAGAAACATCATTTTCTGCTTGTGTGATTGACTCACTAATTTTCCCAGAAGTCTACACTAAAATACAAGTTAGATATCAGGCATCCCCTGCAACAGAAATTCAATTTTTTGGTGAGATACTCTCAATAGGAAATCACATCTAAAAGGGATGCAGAACCTGCAATCTTCCTCATTAGAGCCCTGCAGGTGCAGCAGCTGGTTGATAACTATGAAACCACGCCTATCAAATTCACTTTCCACATGGACACAAATACACAGGGATTTCTTCAGAATAACAAATGGTAGGAATCTGCAACAAAGTTTGTTAAAATCCTTGCAATGTACATACATCACCCGAGGTGGGGTGGTGGTGTTTTTTTTCTCAACAAAAGTGTAGTTACTCTTTAAACAAGTATTATGCTGATAAAATGTGAACATATCTATGAAGCCTAACTGACACCATAAATAACAAGTATTTTTATTCAGAACGGGTTGATAATTTTTTTTTTTAAACTGCAGGAGGACTTTCTATGCACTACATTTAGATGGAAATAATAAAATTAAAAGAATTATTCCCGCGCTAACAAGTATCAAATCCAATAAACAGTACTAGGAAAAGCTGCATGCACCGAACCGGGTGCAAACCAGACCTTAAATGAACATCAATATAATATTAGGTGGTGCTGCGCTAATCCTGGGCCTCCTTAATGAGTAACTGAGGGTGATAGTAACTACATAAAAAGTGATATAAAAAATGCAAAAGTGTTGGCACCAGCCATAAACTAATCTCACTTGTGAAATAATAAATCGTCTGGGTGCTAAAACAAATACGGTCTAGAGGTAAATAGATAACCCAGCATGGATAAATAAAAATAAAATTACAAAACAATTCGTATCTGTAACCATGTGCATATATGGATAAACATTAGTGTAAACACTCATCAAATAATAGTGTATCATAAAATCCAAGTGACTCAAAATGAAACGAGCAAATAAAGTGACATAGTGAGTGCAATAGTGACAAAAAATTATTAGAAGTCAATAGGTGAAATATCCAGGGATTGTCAAATTCTATGACATGCACTCTATAATAAATAATGTGACTTGAATATATTGGCATGAACCAGGTGTGGCAATGAAGGGAAGTCCTTATTTATTAAAAATGCAATAGCGTCTCAACATGCAACAGCACGCTCTGCGGTGTTTAAAATAAATCACATGGTGCTCATCTTCGTGTTTCAACACTCATGTGGGGGATGGCCCCTTACCTTAAGGTAATAAGGCAAGCGCATATAACCACAGATCTTTCAAAGGGTCCTCCTTAGGGAAATAGGGCAAGCACTTCTGACCAAGTAACTTTGAGGGGGTCCTCCTATGGATGTAGCAAACTATCCTCACGGTAGTAGTTTCAGGGGATAATTCCCTCGGTGGTATAGGGAAATAAAAAACAAGGGGAGCCCCAATAGTGTAATGTCGTTTTAACCAGCAGCTTTATTACGTAAAAACAAGGGTACTCACATATACATAAAAGGCAGTGTTCGTATCTCCGACGAGCGGCGAGCTCGTATCTCTATCACAGCATGTAAAGCCTGTCCCTTCCCTACGCGTGACGTCACAGCACACGTGAGTGTTTACACTAATGTTTATCCATATATGCACATGGTTACAGATACGAATTGTTTTGTAATTTTATTTTTATTTATCCATGCTGGGTTATCTATTTACCTCTAGACCATATTTGTTTTAGCACCCAGACGATTTATTATTTCACAAGTGAGATTAGTTTATGGCTGGTGCCAACACTTTTGCATTTTTTATATCACTTTTTATGTAGTTACTATCACCCTCAGTTACTCATTAAGGAGGCCCAGGATTAGCGCAGCACCACCTAATATTATATAGATGGAAATAATGCTTAGTGGTCGAACTACAGGAAGATGCAAATAAAAAATATGAACATACTTTAAACCTGAATTAGTCTTGACATTAGTCTCCTGTTATTTGCTATGAAGCAGCAGTCCGACTAAAGGATGTTCATCATTCACATCCAATATTCTATTTATTTGCACAAAATACATTCAGTAGAAAAGAGTAGCAGTAACACTTCATCAGTGTACTGCTGACACTCCTTTGCCCAAATCCAGGCCAGTTTGGGTCCTGGACCAGTTCGCATTGCTTACACCGGCTATAAACTGGGCAGATCTTGGCCAGTTCCTAATGAATCAGCCAACATTCAGTGGGTGGCCCTGCTAGTACCACTTTGCCTGGCATCCTTCAATTGAAAAATCGAAGCTGGGTGAAATACAATAGGCTGCAAGGAAGATTTTTCCAGCCACTGATTGTCTCTATGAGTGGTAACATACAGTATGTATGAGTTAGTCAATACTTTACATCAAAGATCAATGTACATGTTTGATCATTACCACTAGGAGCGTTTTCATGTATTTGCTGCATGAGAAGTTCGTGTACATTTAACAACCATTTCTATAAACTAGGGGTCCTCAAACTATGGCCCACAAAGATAGTTTCCCCGCCTGCCCATTAGGGCCGGCCCTACGATGGGTCCTGATACCGCAAGCCTCCGCTTCCGCAAGCCTCCTCTGCCGCTGTCATCAGTGAACAGCGGAGAGCAGGAGGCAGTTAAGCTCAGAATGGAGGGCAGGAGGAGGAGCTGCCCAAATTAACTTTTGAGGTTAAACCGCAGGTGATTGGTTGCTAGGACACAGGGCGGTCCTAAGCAACCGATCACCAGCTTGCTAATTATGGAAAGTCACTCTGCTGGCTCCGGCTCCCGACCTCTGTCCAAAACTGTCCTGCACCCTGCTCTCGGCTGTAAGGTAGGACACTGCTATGGGAGGGAAAGGGGGGGACAGAGGTCATTGCAATAAGGGAAAGGTGGGCAGAGGACACCATTGTGTGTGTGTGTGGGGGAGGGAGGTGATGTGAAGGGGGCAGAGGACACTGTTATGGGCAGAGTCACCGCCATTGCAGTGTCCTCTGCCACTCTTCACATTACCCCCCACCCCCGATCCCTAAATTCTGAGCCTAACGCTCTCTCCGGATCCCTTTGTTACGAGCCTAACTCACTTCTAATCCCTGCGTTTGAGCCTACATTAACTCACTCCTGATCCCTGAATCCTGAGCCTAACACACTCTTGATTCCTGCATTCTGAGCCTAACGCAATCCTGATCCCTGTATTCTGAGCCTAACGCACTCCTGATTCCTGCATTCTGAGACTAACACACTCCTGATTCCTGCATTCTGAGACTAACACACTACTGATTCCTGCATTCTGAGCCTAACTCACTCCTGATCCCTGCATTCTGAGCCTAACGCACTCCTGATCGCTGCATTCTAAGCCTAAGGTGCTCCTGATCCCTACATTCTGAGCCTAAGGCACTCCTGATCGCTACGTTCTGAGCCTAACGCACTCCTGATCCCTGTGTTCTGAGCCTAACACACTCCTGATCCCTGCATTCTGAACCTAACGCACTCCTGATCCCTGCAATCTGAACCTAACTCACTCCTGATCCCTGCATTCTGAGTATAACGCACACCTGATCCCTGCAATCTTAGGCTAACACATTCCTGATCCCTGCATTCTGAGTCTAACACACTCCTGATCCTTGCGTTCCGAACCTAACGCACTCCAGAACCCTGCATACTGATATAACGCACTCCTGAACCCTGCATTCTGAGCGTAATACACTCCTGAACCCTGCATTCTGAGTGCAACTCATTCCTGAACCCCGCATTCTGAGTGAAACTCACTCCTGATCCATACATTCTGAGTGCAACGCACTTCTGATCCCTACATTCTGACTGCAACACACTCCTGATCCCTACATTCTGAGTGCAACGCACTCCTGATCCCTACATTCTGAGCGCAGTGCACTCCTGATTCCTGCATTCTGAGCACAGTGCACTCCTGAACCCTGCATTTTGAGCACAATGCACTTATGAACCCTGCATTCTGAGCGCAACGTGCGACTGAACCCTGTATTCTGCATAATAAGGTATGTGCAGTGTGCATAGGAATTAGATTTTTTTAAAACTATAGTCCGTCCCCACAACAGTCTGAGGGACAGTGAACTGGCCCTCTGTTTAAATAGTTTTAGGACCCCTGTTATAAACTGTGCTTGAACAAAGCAAGACTGAATTGAGGTCCCTCATAAAACTTTGCTCACTACATTTATGTTATAATGACCTTGCAGTGCACTTGTAGTTCAAAGTGGATTTGCCTTTAGTAAATAAACCTCAATGATCATTAACTGTGCAAACTGTGTGTATGTACAGATGTAGCTACAGTATATGCATCCAGTGGAAACTAGATATAATTGTGACTCCACAGTTCCATGTATTATTGTTCTTTGCATTGCATGACACTTAAATAAAAAAAAAATCTCTTTTACATCAATCCAATGCACAATATTTTTTCAAGTCCCAAAATGTTTACAAGCTACATTCAGTATTTAGCACATGAGTCACTGGGCTGTAAAGTTAATTGCCAAAGGTCACAAAGGGAAGGCATGGTTATAGAAAGCGATTTCCCTGCTTCAGTTTCCAACTCACTGTTGTATCTATTGTAACTAAACTTAATAGCAGTCATATTACTACCAACAGTTTAAATGGCTCAGGTCACATGTTCCAGCCTTTTCAAATATTGGTGACGATTTATTTACTGACATATCACACATACATATGTTCTGTAAGAGTACAGCAAAAGCTATACACTGAGAAACCAAAATAGCTCAATGAGATTTGATCACCCTCTTGCAGGCCTAGCTCTGTGTTGTTAGTGGAGGCTGGGCTGGATGAATATCACAACTAGACTTAACACCTGGAGATTGACGTCAGTTGTGACCCTCATAGAAGCCAAGTATCCTGTTGCAGATTGATAACATGCCTTCCAGTTGGGAAATTAATTTGTCTCATACCTTGCAGCCTAAACTCTTTAAATAATAATCTAAGAAATAAAGACATATATAAAGCAGAATAATAACTTAATTGTAAATAGTTTAAAATATATGTGAACTCTTACCTTGTAAAACAACCCATTCAGTTTAAAATAGAAATGAAAAGCAAAACATCTATATACAGTGGGGAAGGAAAGTATTCAGACCCGCCTACATTTTTTACTCTTTGTTATATTGCAGCCATTTGCTAAAATCATTTAAGTTAATTTTTTTCCTCATTAATGTACACATAGCACCCCATATTGACAGAAAAACACAGAATTGTTGACATTTTTGCAGATTTATTAAAAAAGAAAAACTGAAATATTACATGGTCCTGTATATTCAAACCCTTTGCTGTGACACTCATATATTTAACTCAGGTGCTGTCCATTTCTTCTGATCATCCTTGAGATGGTTCTACACCTTCATTTGAGTCCAGCTGTGTTTGATTATACTAATTAGACTTGATTAGGAAAGCCACACACCTGTCTATATAAGACCTTACAGCTCACAGTGCATGGTTTGAAACAGAAAAATCTAGATGCCGCACACCGGATAAAGTTGAAAACATCTTCTTTATTGTAAAACTTGGATCATAAAAACAGGACAATCAGGCGGGTGGTACAGACACAGCTGACGCGTTTCGCGCTCTAGTTCGAGCGCTTACTCATAGCTATGAGTAAGCACTCAAACTAGAGCGCGAAACGCGTCAGCTGTGTCTGTACCACCCGCCTGATTGTCCTGTTTTTTATGATCCAAGTTTTACAATAAAGAAGATGTTTTCAACTTTATCCGGTGTGCGGCATCCAGATTTTCCTGTTTCAAACCCTGCTTCAATTTGCATTTAGCCAGCACCTGGGACTCCTCTCCTCTGAAGGATTCACTAATACACACCTGAAAGCAAGTTCTCCTGAGCGGTGATTTATTTTCTCTGTCTTGTCTGCACCAAAGGATATAAGCTCACAGTGCATGTCAGAGCAAATGAGAATCATCAGATCAAAGGAACTGTCTGAAGAGCTCAGAGACAGAATTGTGGCAAGGCACAGATCTGGCCATGGTTACAAAAAAAATGTCTGCTGCACCTAAGGTTCCTAAAAGCACAGTGGCCTCCATAATCCTTAAATGGAAGACTTTGGGACAACCAGAACCCTTCCTAGAGCTGCCCGTCCGGCCAAACTGAGCTATCGGGGGAGAAGAGCTTTGGTGAGAGCGATAAAGAAGAACCCAAAGATCACTGTGGCTGAGCTCCAGAGATGCAGTTAGGAGACGGGAGAAAGTTGTAGAAAGTCAACCATCACTGCAGCCCTCCACCAGTCGGGGCTTTATGGCAGAGTGGCCCAACGGAAGCCTCTCCTCAGTGCAAGACACATGAAAGCCTGCATGGGTGAGAAATAAGATTCTTTGGTCTGATGAGACCAAGATAGAACTTTTTGGCCTTAATTCTAAGCAGTATGTGTGGAGAAAACCAGGCACTGCTCATCACCTGTCCAATACAGTGAAGCATGGTGGTGGCAGCATCATGCTGTAGGGGTGTTTTTCAGCTGTAGGGACAGGATGACTGGTTGCAATAGAGACTAGAGGGAAAGATGAATCCGGCCAAGTACAGGGATATCCTGGACGAAAACCTTCTCCAGAGTGCTCAGGACCTCAGACTGGGCTGAAGGTTTACCTTTCAACAAGACAATGACCCTAAGCACACAGCTAAAATAATGAAGGAGTGGCTTCACAACAACTCTGTGACTATTCTTTAATGGCCGAGCCAGAGCCCTGACTTAAACCCAATTGAGCATCTCTGGAGAGACCTAAAAATGGCTGTCCACCAACGTTTACCATCCAACCTGACAGAACTGGAGAGGATCTGCAAGGAGGAATGGCAGAGGATCCCCAAAATCCAGGTGTGAAAAACTTGTTGCATCTTTCCCAAAAAGACTCATGGCTGTATTAGATCAAAAGGGTGCTTCTACTAAATACTGAGCAAAGGGTCTGAATACTTAGGACCATGTGATATTTCAGTTTGTCTTTTTTAATAAATCTGCAAAAATGTCAACAATTCTGTGTTTTTCTGTCAATATGGGGTGCTGTGTGTACATTAATGAGGAAAAAAATGAACTTAAATGATTTTAGCAAATGGCTGTAATATAACAAAGAGTGAAATATTTAAGGGGGACTGAATACTTTCCGTCTCCACTGTATATGTATCCATGTGAACTGTAACCAGAAAGTTTCGTACCTTCCAGTGTTTTGAATATTGTTGCCCCCGTGATTATTCGACAGCCAGTGACCTGTGCACCAGCAGAGTGAGTGTTGAGGCGTATAGTCCTTCTGGAATCTGCTGCTATATATTCCCGTACCCTAAGACTACAAATCCCAGGTACCCTTGCAGTGGACTTAAGGTTGGCTTGATGTAAGACGGACCTCTCTATGCGACAGAGAGAGAGGTCGCGACCTACCACGCTAAACATTACTTCCACCACGAGGCCTAAGAGGCCAGGTCCTGTTACTCACTGACGGACATCCTGTTACTAGAATCATCTACAGTGCCTACCCATCAGTGCAGATGTGTGGGGAAAGTTGCTACGGAACACCGAGACAGAGGAGTTGCTCCCATAAAGTCGCGATCCATGTTCCTGTCGGCAAAGCGATTTGGGTCGCTGGTGAGAGAGAGCAAGCTGCTCAGTCTTTATCTATCTAGCCACTATCACCATTACCGAACACAGTGCGCACACATCTTTACCCAAGAACACTTTACTGAATTCCTGGAACATTGTACTCAGAAGCCTTAGGCCTAAACTACTTGGGATCTATTGTTTCATCTGCCACCAAATGGATTACAATTAACCAGCTCCAACTAGCTAGCGAAGAATAACAGATCTACCATGTGGAACTCTACTGTCATCACATAGGAAATATATATATTGTAACGTATGCAAGGTGATATAGTGGATAATCGCTACATTTCACCTCGCATTTGTTCTGTTGTAGGGGATTGAACGGAAATCCGGACCGGGTTTTTCCAGCCTCTGTGGCAGGCTAGGTTCCGGTCCGGATGTTCTGGTCCACTTGAGCCCACACTCAGGTGGACTTTAAATAACCAGGAAGAGCGCTCAACAGGGCTCTGGTTTGGAGACTCAGGAAGGAACCTGAGTGAGTGGAGCTCTGGGTGTTGGACTAAAAGGTTTGCTTTTTCCGCATGTTTTTGTGGGTGACGGGGACCAGCCCCGCACTGTATATAGAGGAGACTATTTGTTCAGTTGGCGCAGGACAGCAAGGATTTTATTTACTGTTTGTTTGTTTTTATTTTGCAAACCTCCTGCAAATAAACCTGGCATCTGCCAGATTTTGAAGAAAGTGCCCGTTTGCTGACTGTCATTCAGAAAAGGTGATCCCCACAAGCTAATTTCCCCACACGTGGTGGATTCAGCTGGCAATTTCTGATAATGGGGGAAATGATAAAGGCCCTGCTACAGGCCAATGCAGGTCAGCGGGAAACCAACCGCCAAGTTGCAAAGGCTGCTGCAGCACAACAGGCGACCCAGCCAGAGAAGAACCGGCAGGTCGCAGAGGCTCTAGTGGAACTAAAAAAGGGGTCCGCACCGCCTGTGCCAGTGGAACCAAAGATGGTACGTGCCTTCCAACACCTACAGAAAATGACACCTGCCGATGATGTTGAGGCATACCTTGCGACTTTTGAGACAGTTACTGTCCGCGAAGGGTGGCCAAAAGAACAGTGGGCGGGTCTGTTGGCCCTATTTCTGTCAGGAGAACCTCAAAAGGCCTATTTTGATCTGGAACCAGACAAGGCCCAGGACTTTGAGACTCTGAGGACAGATATACTCGCACACTTGAGTGTCACTATGGCGGTCCGGGCTCAGCGTGTGCATCAATGGACCTACTCCAGCAACCAGCTAGCCCGTTCTCAAATGTTCAACCTGGTCCACCTCACCAGGAAGTGGTTGCAGCTGTAGACCTTGACAGGCCCTCAGATCGTGGAGCGTGTGGTAATGGACCGGTACCTGCGTGCGCTCTCTGCTACTTTGAGGAGGTGGGTTGGACAGGGGATCCTAAAACTGCAACCCAGTTGGTGTACCTAGTGGAGAGGTACATTGCTAATGAGCAGGGCCGTCTTTAAGGCAGGGCAAAAGGGGCAGCTGCCCTGGGCCCTGTCATTTTTGTGGGGCCCAAAGCAGCTGCCTCGTACTTGCCAACTATCCCAGTTTAAATTCCCTCATCCCTTGAGGGTTTAGTCCCATGCTGTGTCCTGATATCTCAGTGTGAAGTTCTGTTACTAATGCTGCCCAGCTCTGTCCTATTGTTGTGTACAGATGACTCAACTGCAGACCCTGTGTTTAAATCTAAATACCGGCATTGATATGTAAATAGCGGCGGCAATTATATATAAATAGCGGCGGACTGGCAGCATGCATATGTAAATAGAGGCAGTATTCATATGTATATCATGCCCCCCTGAGGCCATATCCAATGCGTGAGGGTGTCATTAACAATTAATGGCACTGCTGTGTATCTGCTAAAGGGCAGCACGTTTCTGTGGTGTCAGGAATGCGATTTTGCATGTGTTCCGAACACACACAAATGTGAACGCAGGCTAAATGTCTCAATTACATTGATGGTCAGTGTAAATCTTCTCATTACATTGGTGCTTGGTGAAGAAACCTTTCATTCACACAATGTGGCCCATGTGAATGTCCTGGGAGTTTTCTGTCTATTAATGGGTCCCCTCACCTCCCCAGTCCATGGTGTGCAGGCAGTGAGGAGATGATGTGCTGTAACCTGTAGCAACCAATCAGTAAGCAGTAGTGATGTGCAGTAACCTCTAGCAACCAATCAGTGAGCAGTATTGATGTACAGTAATCTCTAGCAAACAATCAACAAGCAGAGATCATGTGCTGTAACCTCTATCAACTAATCAGTGAGCCGTAATGTGTGCTGTAACCTCTAGCAACCAGTCAGTGAGCGGTAATGATACACTGTAACCTCTTGCAAAAAATTACAATCACTGCCTGGTCTGATTCAGTAAACGGATTTTGAGTCTAGCTGCTATTTATTGTATGTCTCAGAGCAGGTGGAGAGCAAAATTGCATGGAGGGGGGCCCCAAGAAAATTTTTGCCCAGGGTCCAATCAATGTTAAAGATGGCCCTGCTAATGAGGACTTGGTGAGTCCCTCTACGCCCCACTTTGGTGTGTCTAGGAGTACAAGATCGCCCAGCCGTTCTGGTAAGACTGTTCCGGGGTTCAAGAGCATGGGGAAGTTTGATAAGACTGTTGTTACAGCTGATGAAACTGTGGGTCCTAGACCTGGAGACTGGCCAAAGAAGCCAGGAAGGTCTTTGGGACCATTAAGAGGACTGGGGGTAGAGCGCATACAATGTTTTCGTTGACATGCATTAGGGCATATTGCTGCAAACTGTCCTATAGATGATGAACCTATGCAATGTAATTATGCTTATATGAAAAGACACATGTCGGGGGCGTGGCTTGGATGGCTTCTGGAGCGGACGTGTCTCCTTAGAGCTCCTGACCAGATCCGCCTGAAAACAGCTAAAAGCAGCTAAAAAGCACCGAAAACATGGGCAAACCTCGAAAGGCTAAAGACCCAGAACCCAAGGGACATGCCACAAGATCTTCGTCGGCTCCCCCGCCTCTCATAATGGAGTACTTTGGCCTAGGGGCTCTGGCAGGACACCACAAGGCCAAGATGGCGCTGGCTCCACCATCATACGCAGCGGCCCTCTCCTCCTCTCCTCAGCGGCTCTCCCCGGGAAGGCGAACAGATAGGTATGCCTCTGAAGGGGATTTGTTACCTGATCGCCCACCGCTCCCACCTATTAGTACCCAGGCCGGCCCTATGCTATCCAATGTGGGGGACACACTAGGCAGCCTGTCTCAGCCGTTTCCTCCCTGCCTACTAGGGCCTGCATCGTCACCGAGTGCAGGCCAAGCCTCTCTTCTGTGGGAATCCTCAGCCCAGGAATGGGACCCACGTTCCCTGTCACAAAGATCCCAGGCTACAAGGGACAAGTCATCATCCTCATCCCTGCAGCACAAGGAGTCTAACAAAGCGGCAAGGCCTTCCTCACCGCAGCGGCCTGAAGAGCTGCAGGGGGCTTATTCACATGTAGCTCATGTGGCACAAGTATATGCCAGTGATCCGGCAAGGCAGTCTAATTTCAAGACCCCTCCACTAGGGATGAGCCGAACACCCCCCGGTTCGGTTCGCACCAGAACCCGCGAACGGACCGCAAGTTCGCACGAACGTTAGAACCCCATTGACGTCTATGGGACTCGAACGTTCGAAATCAAAAGTGCTCATTTTAAAGGCTAATTTGCATGGTATTGTCCTAAAAAGGGTTTGGGGACCCGGGTCCTACCCCAGGGGACATGTATCAATGCAAAAAAAAACTTTTAAAAACGGCCGTTTTTTCGGGAGCAGTGATTTTAATGATGCTTAAAGTAAAAAAAAAAAAAAAGTGAAATATTCCTTTAAATATCGTACCTGGGGGGTGTCTATAGTATGCCTGTAAAGTGACGCGTGTTTCCCATGTTTAGAACAGTCCCTGCACCAAATGTCATTTTTAAAGGAAAAAATCTCATTTAAAACTGCTTGCGGGTTTAATGTCATGTCGGGTCATGGCAATATGGATGAAAATCAGTGAGACAAACGGCATGGGTACCCCCCAGTCCATTACCAGGCCCTTTGGGTCTTGTATGGATATTAAGGGGAACCCCGCACCCAAATTAAAATAAGGAAAGGTCCCTATATATTCTGAACAGCAGTATACAGGCGGTGCAAACAAGACAGGGACTGTAGGTTTGTTGTTAAGTAGAATCTGTTTGTAATTTTGAACATTTTTAACGTGTTTAGCTCCAGCCAAAAAATCTTTTCTAAGCTTTTTGGAAAACATAGGGAAGGGTTATCACCCCTGTGACATTTGTTTTGCGTCTTTCCTCCTCTTCAGAAGATTTCACCTCACTTTTTTTGTCCCAATGAAAAATGTTTTTTGAAAATTTGGGTTTTTTTGTGAAACAAGGATTGGAAAGCATCAGTGGAAAGGAGAAATTGTTTTCCTATATTAACTCTTACAGGAGAGAATTTCCCTTCCTAGGGGTAGATTTCATCTCACTTCCTGTTGTCTCCTTCCGTTTGCAAGTAGGAGTCGTTTGTAAGTTAGATGTTTGAAAGTAGGGTCCTGCCCTATATACTCAGCAGAAATTTGGGCCTTAGGTGTTGCTGTGGCCAAAACACTGTAAGCCCTCACAGGGCCCTGCTGTGAAATATTAGATCAAAAATTGTAATTACACGCCCCTGTTAGACAGGGGCAGAAAAATTGGGCCTTAGGCACTGGTGCTGGTGCCACAACACTGCAACCCCTCACAGACACTCTAGTTGGAACGCAGGAACGAGCCCTGCTGCAAAGTATTGCATCAAAAATTGTAATTACACGCCCCTGTTAGACAGGGGCAGAAAAATTGGGCCTTAGGCACTGGTGCTGATGCCACAACACTGCAACCCCTCACAGACACTCTAGTTGGAATGCAGGAACGAGCCCTGCTGCAAAGTATTACATCAAAAATTGTAATTACACGCCCCTGTTAAACAGGGGCTGAAAAATTGTGCCTTAGGCACTGGTGGTGGCGCCCAGAACCAAAAATGTTCTTACAAGCTATCAGCGTGATGATTGAGGAGGAAGAGGATAATTACTCAGGGATAGTCACTCAGCATCAGCATAGGCAGTCTTTGAAGGGATCTGAGATTTCAAAAAAAATTATTCGGTTACATCTGCATCAGGTGCTTGGTAGCTGGTGGTGATCCAAGACTGATTCATTTTTATGAAGGTCAGCCGATCGACCGAGTCGGTGGACAGACGCACCCTGTGATCGGTTACCACGCCTCCAGCAGCACTGAATGTGCATTCCGAAAGAACGCTGGATGCAGGACAGGCCAGTAGCTCAATTGCATACTGTGCAAGCTCTGGCCAGTGATCCATCCTCAAGACCCAGTAACCCAGAGGATTTTCGGTGGGAAAGGTGTCCAAGTCTGATCTTGCCCCTAGGTATTCCTGCACCATGTAAAACAGACGCTGGCGATGGTTGCTGGAACCGATCATACCTTGGGGCTGCGGACCAAAAAATTGTCTGAACGCATCGGTCAGACGGCCACCTTCTCCACCGCTCCTTCTTTGACTGACCGAAGCCTCAGCAACACGTTGTCCAGAAACAGGAGTTTGTAACCTCCCAGTCTCTGGGAACGCGTTGCACAGACCTTTCTGCAAAGCCTCCCGAAGATGTTTCATCCTCTGCTCCCTCTGCGATGGCAAGATAAGGTCCGCAACCTTACCCTTGTAACGTGGATCAAGGAGGGTTGCCAGCCAGTATTGGTCCTTCTCCTTGATACCACGAATACGAGGATCCTTACGCAGGCTTTGCAGGATCAGGGAGGCCATGCAGCGTAGGTTTGCTGAGGCATTCGGTCCGGAGTCCTCTGGGTCACTAAGGACAACAACGTCCGCAGCCACCTCCTCCCAGCCACGTACAAGTCCATGTGTTCCTTGGGACTGATCCCTTAAAGACTGCTGCTGATGCTGAGTGCCAGGCTCCACCTCCATACTGACACAATCTTCCTCCTCCTCCTCCTCCTCCTCCTCCTCTTCCTGTGTGATCGGCGGGCACGCAGGAACACTGTCTGGATAAAGGGGGCCTTGAGAGCTAAGGAAGTCCTCCTCTTCCTGCCTCTGTTCTGCCTCAAGTGCCCTGTCCATTATTCCACGCAGCGTGTGCTCCAACAGGTGGACAAGGGGGACAGTGTCACTGATGCATGCACTGTCAGTGCTCACCATCCTCGTGGCCTCCTCGAATGGTGACAGGACAGTGCATGCATCCCTGATCATGGCCCACTGGGGGAAAAAAACCAAGGTCCCCTGACCCTGTCCTGGTGCCATAGTCGCACAGGTACTCATTGATGGCCCTCTGCTGCGTGTGCAGCCGCTGCAGCATGGCCAACATTGAGTTCCACCTGGTGGGCATGTCACAGATTAGGCGGTTCTTGGGCAGGTTAAACTCCTTTTGGAGGTCCGTCAGCCGAGCACTGGCATTATATGACCGGCGGAAATGCACACAGACTTTCCTGGCCTGCCTCAGGACATCCTGTAAGCCCGGGTACCTGCCCAAGAACCGCTGCACCACCAAGTTAAGGACGTGAGCCAAACAGGGCACATGGGTCATTTGTCCCTGTCGGAGGGCAGAGAGGAGGTTGGTGCCATTGTCGCAAACCACCATTCCTGCCTTAAGTTGGCGTGGCGTCAACCACCTCTGAACCTGCCCCTGCAGAGCTGACAGAACCTCTGCCCCAGTGTGGCTCCTGTCCCCCAAGCACACCAGCTCAAGCACCGCATGGCATCTTTTGGCCTGCGTACTTGCGTAGCCCCTTGAACGTCTACGGAGCACCGCTGGTTCCGAGGAAGAGGCCATGGAGGAAGAAGAAGAGGAGGGGGTGGAGGAGAGAGGTGTGTCACAATCAGCATTTTGGAGGCGTGGTGGCGGAACAACCTCCAACACTACTGCACCTTGTCCTGCATCCTTTCCAGCTGCCAGCAGAGTCACCCAATGCGCCGTGAAACTTAGGTAACATCCCTGTCCATGCCTGCTGGACCATGAGTCAGCGGTAATATGCACCTTACCGCTGACCGCCCTGTCCAGCGAGGCATGGACATTGCCTTCCACATGCCGGTAGAGAGCCGGAATCGCCTTCCGTGAGAAAAAGTGGCGTTTGGGTACCTGCCACTGAGGAACCGCACATTCCACAAACTCACAGAAGGGGGCAGAGTCTACCAACTGAAAAGGCAGCAGTTGAAGTGCTAGCAATTTTGCCAAGCTAGCATTCAACCGCTGGGCATGTGGATGGCTGGGAGCAAACTTCTTTCGGCGGTGCAGCAGCTGGGGCAGGGAAATTTGCCTGGTACAATCTGACGTCGGTGTACCAAAAGCAGATTGCCCACAAGTACTTGGCTGTGACACACCTAATTCTACACCTTCATTCCTCTCACTGCAGGTCTCAGAGAGGACTGAAGGTCTCATGGGGTTGGAAATCTCAGCTGATGAGGAGCAAGGAGAGATCCTCTTTGTTCTTTGGTGTGGGTCTTTTAAATACGCTTGCCAACGAACTGCATGGCAGGTCAACATATGTCTGGTCAAGCATGTGGTACCCAAGCGGGAGATGTTTTGGCCACGCGAGATACGCTTGAGACATATGTTGCAAATAGCAGCGGTGCGATCTGATGCACTCGTCTCAAAAAAGGCCCACACCAAAGAACTTTTTGAATAACGCGCAGAGACTGCAGCGCCCTGCACATGTGGAGCTTTGGGGTGTGATGCAGTCAATGTGCTGCCCTTAGGCTGGCCCCTGGAGGGCATCCTGCCTCGTTGGTGATGTGCCGCCTCCTCCTCCTCCTCCTCCTCCTCTCTCCTATCAGGCACCCACGTTGAGTCAGTGACCTCATTATCCCCTCCCTCCTCATCACTGGAGCAAACCTGGCAGTATGCTGCAGCAGGGGGAGCATGACTGCCAGATTGCTGTCCTTCTTGGGCACCCCCTCTGTCCGTGCTCATGTTACTGCCTTCATCGAGCTCAGTATCATCATCAGAGCCTTCCAAACGCTGGGCATCCTCCTGGAGCATGTACCCAACACTGTGGTCAAACAGTTCGAGGGAATCCTCATGAGGACATGGTGGAGCTAGGGAAGGAGTCACTGATGACATTGAGCTGAGGGAAGAGGCCGCTGCTTTGCCAGACAAAGCACCCTGGGCATGGGTGAGAGAGGATGAGGAGGATGAGGACGGCTTGGTCATCCACTCGACCAAGTCTTCCGCATGTTGCGGCTCAACACGGCCAGCTGCCGAAAAAAAGGCCAAGCGTGTCCCATGGCCACGTGCTGATGAGGATGCACCGTCTCCACGACCAGCACTAGACACAGAGCCTGCTTGCCCTCTCTTATTGGCTTGTGACTGTCTGCCTCTCCTTCTTGGCCTTCCAGACATACTAATGGCCTGTAGCTGCACTAAGCTGGGATAGAACACCTGTAATTTTCTTCAGGTAGCTTTATATACTGTAACCAGACAAGCCTGCCTGTCAGTAGGAAGATAACAGGAACGGATCTAGCTGAACACTGTGAGCAGGACGCACTGTACTAAATGTAAATAGTCTAGCTGCCTGACCGTGGTACTAATAGGATCAAATAGAACACCTGTAATTTTCTTCAGGTAGCTTTATATACTGTAACCAGACAAGCCTGCCTGTCAGTAGGAAGATAACAGGAACGGATCTAGCTGAACACTGTGAGCAGGACGCACTGTACTAAATGTAAATAGTCTAGCTGCCTGACCGTGGTACTAATAGGATCAAATAGAACACCTGTAATTTTCTTCAGGTAGCTTTATATACTGTAACCAGACAAGCCTGCCTGTCAGTAGGAAGATAACAGGAACGGATCTAGCTGAACACTGTGAGCAGGACGCACTGCACTAAATGTAAATAGTCTAGAAGATAACAGGAACGGATGTAGCTGAACACTGTGAGCAGGACGCACTGCACTAAATGTAAATAGTCTAGAAGATAACAGGAACGGATCTAGCTGAACACTGTGAGCAGGACGCACTGCACTAAATGTAAATAGTCTAGAAGATAACAGGAACGGATCTAGCTGAACACTGTGAGCAGGACGTACTGCACTAAATGTAAATAGCAGGAACGGATCTAGCTGAACACTGTGAGCAGGACGCACTGCACTAAATGTAAATAGCAGGAACGGATCTAGCTGAACACTGTGAGCAGGACGCACTGCACTAAATGTAAATAACAGGAACGGATCTAGCTGAACACTGTGAGCAGGACGCACTGCACTAATGTAAATAGTCTAGAAGATAACAGGAACGAATCTAGCTGAACACTGTGAGCAGGACGCACTGCACTAAATGTAAATAGCAGGAACGGATCTAGCTGAACACTGTGAGCAGGACGCACTGCACTAAATGTAAATAGCAGGAACGGATCTAGCTGAACACTGTGAGCAGGACGCACTGCACTAAATGTAAATAGTCTAGAAGATAACAGGAACGGATCTAGCTGAACACTGTGAGCAGGACGCACTGCACTAAATGTAAATAGCAGGAACGGATCTAGCTGAACACTGTGAGCTGGACGCACTGCACTAAATGTAAATAGTCTAGAAGATAACAGGAATGGATCTAGCTGAACACTGTGAGCAGGACGCACTGCACTAAATGTAAATAGCAGGAACGGATCTAGCTTAACACTGTGAGCTGGACGCACTGCACTAAATGTAAATAGCAGGAACGGATCTAGCTGAACACTGTGAGCAGGACGCACTGCACTAAATGTAATTAGCAGGAACGGATCTAGCTGAACACTGTGAGCAGGACGCACTGCACTAAATGTAAATAGCAGGAACGGATCTAGCTGAACACTGTGAGCAGGACGCACTGCACTAAATGTAAATAGCAGGAACGGATCTAGCTGAACACTGTGAGCAGGACGCACTGCACTAAATGTAAATAGCAGGAACGGATCTAGCTGAACACTGTGAGCAGGACGCACTGCACTAAATGTAAATAGCAGGAACGGATCTAGCTGAACACTGTGAGCAGGACGCACTGAACTAAATGTAAATAGTCTAGATAGAAGATAACAGGAACGGATCTAGCTAAACTGAATACAGTGTATATATATATATGCCACACCTGGGATGCATATATATACACAATACACTGTAAGTGCAGCTAACTGACTGACTGTTCTGCCTAATCTATCTAACTCAAATCAAATGACACTGTCTCTCTCTCTCTCTATCTCTCAGCACACCGGAACACACACTACACAGGGCCGCCGTGCAGGCGGCCTTATATAGTGTGGGGTGTGTACTAAATCCCCTGAGCCATAATTGGCCAAAGCCACCCTGGCTTTGGCCAATTACAGCTCTCTCTACTGACAGCGCTGTGATTGGCCAAGCATGCGGGTCATAGTGCATGCTTGGCCAATCATCAGCCAGCAATGCACTGCGATGCCGCAGTGAATTATGGGAATTATGGGCCACACGAATTTGGCGCGAACGGCCCATATCGTTCGCAATTCGGCGAACGACCGAACAGCCGATGTTCGAGTCGAACATGGGTTCGACTCAAACACGAAGCTCATCCCTACCCTCCACATGCATTGCAGAGGGGATCTCCCCCACCGGGCACTTCCTCCATCACCATGAGGGATCCACATGCCCACATCATAATGGACCCTGACCCTGAACCTGAAGCATGTACTTCATGGAGAGATTATGTCCGTTGCATGTCCACAAAACAGGACTTTCGTATGCTCATCCAAGAGGTACGTGACACATGTAGATCTGAAATTAACATGCTACGCACTGATCTACATCATCTGTCTGCTAAGGTCCATTCTATAGAAGAAGAAGCATATGATACAAGGATGGAAGTCTCCCACATACATGATTGATTGTCCACGCAAGCTTCGGCCCTTAGAGAGTTTCAACGCCACCTCGAGGATCTTGACAATAGAGGCAGACGTAACAATATTAGAGTCCCTGGCCTCCCAGAAGCGACCCAGGATGAGGACTTACAAGTCACACTGCAAGCTATTTTCAACAACGTTTTGGGTCGCCCGGAAAACCAAAGAGTTAAGCTGGACAGAGCCCATCGCGCTCTACGCCCCCGAGGGCCAGGCCCAAGACCAAGAGATGTAATCTGCAGGGTCCATAACTACGCTTTGAAGGAAGACAAATGAGAAAAGCTCGCAACATGCGCACCATCGATTTTGATGGTGCCCCTATACAGCTGTACCCGGACTTGTCCTGGATCACCCTTCAGCAAAGGCGCTCCCTGCAGCCACTCCTCACAACACTGAAAGAACATGACTTCCGATACCATTGGGGTTTCCCCTTTAGCCTCACAGCAAAGAAAGATGGGAGATCCACCACACTGCGATACCCGGACGACCTCCACTCATTCTGCAAGGACTTAGACATTCCGGTTCCCCCCACACCAGGGTGGGACCCTCTACCCACTCCGCCACCACGGCCAGAGCCTTGGGTTCAGGTGAATGGGAGAAAGCGACAGAGGCCGAATTCCAATAGCCCCTCGGCAAACACCCACCAGAGATTACTTTTTGCTGACTGAGAGGCTCCAGATCAGGATATGATACTAGCAGAGAAGTCACGAATATTGCTTATTATGCTGAGAACTCAGGAAATAATCTGTTTTTCTAGTTCCCATTATAGAGGGTTAGACCTTAATTTTCAATTTTTCATTTCCACTAGGTGGGAATACGGGTTAAAGTTTTAGCCATTATACAACTTTAAGGTACAATATCATTGTTGATATACTACGGTTATGTTTTAACTCTCATAAACTATCAATGGGGTCCCCCTCTCCATTATTCCCCCTCCCCTCCCATCCCGCCATCCTTGTCCTTTTTCCTTTCCCCCCTACCCCATACTTACCATTCCTCACCCTCCCCTATCCCTCCCTGTCCTCCCACCCTATACCCCACTAGAGTGTACTAACATATGTACCTAATGGCCCTCGCCCTTCCCGGGTTTCTAAAGGGCTATTGGGAAGGGTCGTTGGATCTCTACCTTGCCAGTACCCCTATATTAGTTTGGTCGGTCCATCACTGAGCATAAACAGCACTAGCTGAATTTATCTGTTGCCTTGGTCTAGACCACATGGTTATCTGGTTAATAGCTGTTAAATGAAAGTTCTTTTTTATTTGTTGCTTCACCACGGTGTGCTGCATAATTATTTAACTGCAGGCGGATCTGGGAGGGGATAGCGACCGGTCTGGAATTGTCCTATCCTCCCCCGGGAGACCTTCGAATGGCCTCCCCTATGACCCTTGTGGAGAGTAGTGTTTTCATTCCCCACATGGGGGGGGGGCCCTCCGAGGGTTTCCAACCCACCACTCGGTTCCAGTGGGTTAAACTTCATTTGGTTACTACTTGATTTTGTACTAATCTCTGTTTTCTTTGTCGTCCACTTCTTCTTCTATCCTCTCGCTTCTATCCTCTCGCTCTCTTCTCTCTTTCCCCCTAATCTTCCGTATTGTGGGCGCCCCCTGCCTCTGGAGCCCAGGTCTGGCCCGTAGGAGCATGTTTCTGGTTGGGTATGTACCATATTTGAAGGTTCAGTCGATTATCATCCTCTGCATCCAAGGGTGTTCGATTCATCTTGGTAAGCTAACACTCCTTATATTTTTATTACCTAATGATTGACATATTATCATTAAATGTGAAAGGTCTTAACTCCAACACCAAACGAAGCTTAGCCCTAAGGGAGTTTAAAAGATCTAAAGCTGACATTATTTTCACCCAGGAAACGCACCTCACTAAGACCGATAATATGGCATTTGCCACTAAGTATTATTCCCAGATATACCTAGCTTCTAATCCTCGTAAACGAGCAGGCGTGGCTATCCTGTTCATAAGAGACTCCCCTTTCAAGCTACAATCACTAATTTCGGATCCCCTAGGACATTATATCATCCTGAGAGGCATGTGGAAGGATGCTAACCTTACACTCTGTAATATATATGCCCCTAACACTAATCAAACTTCCTTTCTATCTAAAGTGTATAAACGACTATTTGCATTTCCCCACCAGTACCTGGTCATTGGCAGAGATTTTAACCTGACATTCTCCTCCTGCCTAGATAGACATTCTCTCGGGCAGAGTCAGGCTCCCAAAGCCCTCGAGAGAAGGTCCTCTCTCTTCCGCCAATTGACCAGGAAATACGCCCTGTTTGACTGTTGGAGAACTGCAAACCCCTCAGCTAAACAATTCACTTTTTACTCCCACCCGCATAAGTCCCACTCGCGCATAGACTATTTTTTTGTGAATGCCCCAAAACTGAGAGCACACGAGAGCTCAGATATTCAGGCTATCTCATGGTCGGATCATGCCCCAATAACCCTGTTACTGGCATTGTCCCCGGGAACCCTTCGTACATGTCATTGGCGTTTGAATGATTTTCTGCTTAAACATGACCCCTCTAGAGAGGACCTGGAAAAAACAATGAAATTAAATTTTGTAGAAAACAGCTCACCAGAGGTTTCCATTGCTACTCTCTGGGAGGGTCATAAAGCCGTCCTCAGAGGCCAATGTATCTCACTGTCCACGGCATTCAAGAGGAAACCTAATATGGCTCGTGTAGCCCTATTGGCTAAGCTCAAACAATTGGAAGCACGGTTACTTTTCTATCCGTCCTTAAAAACTCTTAGAGAGATTGTACAGGTACGGGCCGGTCTCAGCAACATAGACGTAGGTAAAACTGAGAAGGCGCTAATACGACTACGGCAAACCCACTATGACAGGCAAACAAACCACATACACTACTAGCCAGACAATTACGGGATAAAATCGCGACCGCCTCTATTGCCCATCTTAATGATGGAAGGGGCACTCCCCAAACTCATCCCACTAAGATCGCTCAGATCTTTCATGACTATTATTCAACCCTGTATAATAACCCGGACGTTCCACACAACCCCCCTCCCCCCCACACGACCTCTCCCAAAGAATTCATTCCTACCTAGAGGAATGCGACACACCGAGACTCACCCCCTCCGTCCTGACCACCCTAAACTCCCCCATTACAGAGGAGGAGATCACGGATACAATTAAATCGCTTCCAAACAATAATGCCCCATTCTCTGATGGGCTTCCATATCAGTACTACAAAACTTTCCTACTGCACCTAATCCCCTATATGACAACACTGTTTAATTCATTTTTGTCTGAGACACCTATACCACGAGATATGCAAAATTCCTACCTTACGCGGATTCCCAAGCCTGACAACGACCATAGCTTACCTTCAAATTATAGACCTATTGCGCTACTTAACGCTGATCTTAAAATCTTTACGAAATTACTAGCTAATAGCTTAAACAATTTTATGCCATCACTGATCCATAAAGACCAGGTAGGCTTTATACCCATGAGACAAGCAGGGGACAATAACCGTAAGGTTATTGACTTAGTAGAGGTAGCAAACAGGACTAAAGTAGAGGCACTCCTGCTCAGTCTTGATGCAGAAAAAGCTTTTGATAGGCTAAGTTGGCCTTTCCTGTTTGCGACCCTATGGCGAGCCGGAATTACGGGCCCCTTTTTGCGAGCCATTTATCACCTATATTCATCCCCATCAGCCATGGTGCGCACCCAGTACGCAACTTCTAATACCTTTTCGATCTCAAACGGAACGCGACAGGGATGCCCGCTCTCACCGCTCCTCTACGCCCTTTGCATAGAACCTTTGTCAGCCCACATTAGGGAAAACTTAAATATACATGGTATCCCAGTCCGAATTCAGAGACTTTAATATCTCCCTATATGCAGATGACGTTCTCCTTACACTCACGCAACCTCACATCTCCTTGCCGAATCTACATGTAGAACTGGATAGATATAGCGCCCTATCGGGATATAAGATAAACAACTCTAAAACAGAGGCCCTCCCTATTAATATGCCTCCTCAAACACAAGCGGCCCTTTCGCAAGTATTTAATTGCTCTTGGAAAACTTCATCCTTAAAATACCTTGGAGTCCATCTCACTACTACATGTGATTCCCTATATAAAGCTAACTTCCCCCACATATATACCACAATTAGAGCCTCATTGACTAAATGGAAATCCCTGAAATTGTCCCTCTTTGGGCGACTAGCTACCCTTAAAATGATGATCCTACCTCAACTTCTATACTTATTTGAGACGCTTCCGAATACCTATACCAGCCAGACACCTAAAGAGACTGCAGGGCGACCTGATTAATTTCTTCTGGAACTACAAGAGACACCGGATTGCTAAATCGGTTCTCTATGCTCCCCGCAATCAAGGAGGCCTAGCGTTTCCTAACATAGCCAAATATTACTTGGCAGCTCAACTACGACCTGTAGCCTCTTGGTGTACCCTGCATGCCTTCAACCGCTGGACACAAATCGAAAAGTTATGGTTAGCCCCTATACATCCGAATTCACTGTTGTGGAGTTCTGATGTAGCTTCCGAAAACTTACAGTTACTGGGGCCAATGTCCCTACTACGTCAGCTATGGAGTCGTGCAAGATCGACATACCCACTTACCACCTCTTCATCACCGGTCACGTCCTTCTTATTTACTCCCAACATCCCGGATAGTCTGACCTCTCAGATGTCTCATTTCTGGATGGAAAAGAACCTATTCCGCTATGGCCAATTGATGGACCCCAGGACCCGCATCTTAAGGTCATTTCAAGATCTGCAAAGAGAATTTGACATTCCCAAACAGGTCTTCTTTAGCTACTTACAAATACGACATTATGCACAAGCCTTAGTCCCTGACCTTCATTTCTCCCCGCTAACTGAGTTTGAAAAGTTGTGTTTAGAGAGCTCATCCCCTAAAGGCATGATCTCACAAACCTACCAGCTCCTAACGCATGATTTTTCACCAGAGGGTCCCCGGCATGTATACATGGGCAAGTGGGAGCGAGCTCTGGGTGTGGACCTACCTCTCCACATATAGCAGCTTATCTGGTCTCAAGCCACTAAAAGCTCTATGTGTACACTATATAATGAGAACCAGTACAAGATTTTGTTCCATTGGTATCAGACCCCTGACTTGCTCCATTCCATGTATCCACTGTCTGACTCTCGCTGTTGGCGGTGCCATAAGGACAAGGGGACGCTATACCATATTTATTGGACATGCCCCCTGATTGTGCCGTATTGGGAAATGGTCCACTCTCTCCTAGGGGCCACCCTTGGTGCAGAGGTGCCTTTCGACCCGAAGGTTTTTGTGCTAGGTCTCCCACCAATCTCCCTCCCTAAAAGATCCAAGAAACTTCTATCACATATACTAACTGCCGCATGCTGTTTGGTGGCATTAAAATGGAAACAGAGGGAACCACCTTCGATGTCGGAACTGCACTCCATGATCAGGGAGTAGAGGATGGAGTACCTCACAGCCTCCTTAACTGACAATCTTGAGAAACATAATCAAGTATGGGAACTATGGGTCGTTTTTGAAAATCCCGTAACCTAAACCGTCACATGACGGTCTCGGGAGGGTTGGTCTTTTCCTTTGGTGGGGGGGGGCTGGGCTCCTGGGGCGGGGCACGATTCCAGTGCCTTCATCCTTCTTCTTCCCTACTTCCCTACCCAATTCTACTCACCCCATCCTGGACTTTCTGCTAACCCCCCTTCTTCTCAATTCTTCTCTATATTTCCTAATCTTATACTTTCTCCTATCAACCTCTTTTTTTTGTTATGTTGTACAAGGTATACAACCAGTGGTATAAAACTAAAGTTTGTCCACCTAGTATAATTTTTTCTTATTTCTCATTCATTCAGGCAGACATGTACAGAGACACTAGCTTCATGTTATGATTGTTATCAGAGCTGGGCTCTTTTCTGGAAATAAATTACTGCACTTTATTATGTATCCCCTTGTACTTTAATCTACTATTTGTGTTCATTTATGGAAAACTTAATAAAAATTGTCAATTTTTCAAAAAAAAAGACACATGTCTCTGTTTGCACAGGTCGCATATACTGCATCATGTCAGAGTCGCATTGAAAAACAGATGTGTGTTATTTTGGTGGATGGAAAGCTACTCACATCCTTGCTAGACTCTGGTAGTGTGGTGACCCTAGTCAGGAATGATTGTGTGAACCCCACAAAACTACACGCCAGTACTATTGGGGTAATTTGCATCCATGGGGACACTCGACACTACCAGACAGTGGTGGTTGAGGTTGATACCCCCTGGGGCAGTGTAACACATTCAATATAGTATTGGAAAAACAAGGGAGAGAATCACCCAGAGATTTTTCTGGCCTGGGGTGTATGCAGATGTCAAGGAGTACTGCGAATCGTGCCCCGAGTGCTAAATGAAGATGCCGTTGCCCCATTTTCGCAGTCCCCTTGTTCGTCTGCCAATAATCGAGGTCCCCTTTGAGAGGATTGGCATGGACCTGGTGGGGCCAGTTGTGAAATCTGCCTGGGGTCACCAGCATATTCTGGTGATCCTGGACTATGCGACGTGCTATCCCAAGGCCATACCCTTGCGTAACACCTCCACCAAGGCTATTGCCATGGAGTTAGTCCAGGTGTTTAGTCGAGTGGGGATCCCTAAAGGTACCCCATTTATGTCCAAGGTTACCAAGGAACTGTGTAGATTATACAAAATCTCCCATCTCCGTACCTCTGTCTACCACCCCAAACGGACGGTCTAGTCAAAAGATTTAATAAAACTTTGAAAGGTATGCTAAAAAAGGTGGTCGACAAAGATGGGAGAAACTGGGATTTTTTGCTACCATATCTTATGTTTGCCATACGTGAGGTTCCGCAGGCATCCATAGGCTATTCCCTCCTTGAGCTTTTGTATGGTAGACATCCCAGGGGGCTAGATGTTGCCAAAGAAACATGGGAAGGAGAGGCCACCCCATATAGAAGCATCATAGACCATCTCTCCTTGATGCAAGATCCAATCGCAGCTATCCTGCCCCTGGTGCGAGAACATATGGAGCGAGCCCAGGAGGCCCAGAGGAGGGTCTATGATCGGGGTGCCAAGGTCCGTACTTTCAGCCCCAGGGAAAGAGTGTTGGTACTGGTTCCCACGGTGGAAAGTAAGTTCCTAGCCAAGTGGCAGGGACCTTTTGAGGTTGTCAAAAGGGTAGGTGAGGTAAACTACAAAGTCTACCAGCCAGGGAAAAGAAATCCACATCAAATTTATCATGTGAATCTCTTAAAACCCTGGAAGGACAGAGAGAGACTTTACTGGCCGCTTCCCCGCCTCCAACAGACCGGGTACCGGTGACACCTGACGTTACCATAACAGATTCCCTGTCCGTGGCACAACAAAGTGACGTTAGGACGTTTGTGCAAAAAAATAGAGACTTTTTCTCCCCCTTACCCGGACTGACCAAGGTGATCCAACATGACATTGTGACGGAACCAGGGGTTCGGGTAAATGACAAGCCATATAGAATCCCAGAGGCCAGACAAGAGGCAGTCGCGGAAGAAATCAAAAATATGTTAGAGACTTCCACAGTGAGCGGTCGAGCCCCATAGTGCTGGTTCCAAAACCTGATGACACTATCAGGTTTTGTAATGACTTTTGTAATGACTATGCTATTGTCGAGAAGGAGTGTCTCGCTATTAAATGGGCCCTGGAGTCCCTGAAGTATTACTTGTTGGGTTGGTCATTTAAACTAGTCACCGACCATGCTCCCTTAAAGTGGATGTGTGACAACAGGGAGAAAAATGCCCACGTGACAAGATAGTTCCTGGCTCTACAGCCCTTTAAGTTTACAGTAGAACATAGGCCGGGCAAGCTCCAAAACAATGCAGATGCCCTCTCCCGCATGCACTGTATGCTTGGGTCAATTGCTCAGCCGCAGGGGCTTGAGCAGAGGGGGAGGATATGTGACGGTATACGAGGTGATAATCGCTACATTTTACCTCGCATTCGTTCTGTTGTAAGGGATTGAACCAGAATACGACTGGGTTTTTCCAGCCTCTGTGGCAGGCTAGGTTCCGGTCCGGATGTTCTGGTCCACTTGAGCCCATAATCAGGTGGACTTTAAATAACCAGGAAGAGAGCTCAACAGGGCACTGGTTTGGAGACTCAGGAAGGAACCTGAGTGAGTGGAGCTCTGGGTGTTGGACTAAAAGGTTTGCTTTTTCCGCATGTTTTGTGGGTCACGGGGACTAGCCCCGCACTGTATAGAGAGGAGACTATTTGTTTGGTTAGCGCCACACAGCAAGGATTTTATTTACTGTTTGTTTTTATTTTGCAAACCTCCTGCAAATAAACGTGGCATCCGCCAGAGTTTGAAGAACGTGCCTGTTTGCTGACTGTCATTCAGAAAAGGTGATCCCCACAAGCTAATTTCCCCACAAAATATATATATTGTGACAGTAGGAGATGCTGTTAGGGTAAAATGTATAGTTTGGGGGACACAGGGTATGCACATTTGCTTGGTGCAAGGCTACAGAGCATAAATGTGCACTGGAAAAAACTGCTTTCGCAGCTTTCTCCAGGTTTTGGTATTCAGTCATGGGGCTCTGTAGTTTGGAGATTCCATAGTGTCTTGGGTGGGACAGAATCTCCAACCCTGTGTCCAGACTTTGTAGATTACCAGCAGGGTGTGTGCTCAGGTGAGCACAGCACTTATAATGAGGGTATGGGAAGACCTCATGGCTCCCAGTTGGAGACTGCTCCACATCCAGAGAGACAGGAGGTCTTCAGGAGTCAGAGGGGCTGCAGGTGGCAGCCAGAACGTGTGACTGCAAGAGGCAGTGGAACGGCCTGAGGACTAAGGCCAAAGCGGAGCTGTGGGCACTAAAGTGAAGCCATCCACATTGAGGAGTCCTGTGGTCTGTGTGACCAGGATAAAGAGCAGAGGTACTGCTAAAGAGAGCCAGGTGGGCTAGCATTTTCTATTGTGTTTATTTGCTGGAGATGAACCCCTGCGTGGGAACCCTTTATGTTACAGACTTTTATTTGCCTTTTTAATAAAAATGGGCTACCATGCCCTTAAATATAGGTCCTGACTGGCTTGAATCACTGACAAACGCATCTGCCACGAGAGCTAATGGTCCCCGATATTACAAGATATAATATTATATACAGTATCTCACACACCCCTCACATTTTTGTATCTATTTTATTATATCTTTTCATGTGACAACACTGAAGAAATGACACTTTGCTACAATGTAAAGTAGTGAGTGTACAGCTTGTATAACAGTGTAAATTTTCTGTCCCCTCAAAATAATTCAACACACAGCCATTCATATCTAAACTGCTGGCAACAAAAAGTGAGTACACCCTTAAGTGAAAATGTCCAAATTGGGCTCTATTAGCCATTTTCCCTCCCCGATGTCAGGTGACTCGTTAGTATTACAAGGTCTCAGGTGTGAATGGGGAGCAGGTGTGTTAAATTTGGTGTTATTGCTCTCACTCTCTCATACTGGTCACTGAAAGTTCAACATGGCACCTCATGGCAAATAACTCTCTGATGATCTGAAAAAAGAATACTTGCTCTACATAAAGATGGCCTAGGCTATAAGAAGATTGCCAAGACCCTGCAACTGAGTTGCAGCATGGCAACCAAGATCATACAGTGGTTTAACAGGACAGGTTCCACTCAGAACAGGCCTTGTCATGGTCGACCAAAGAAGTTGAGTGCACGTGCTCAGTGTCATATCCATAGGTTGTCTTTGGGAAATAGACGTATGAGTGCTGCCAGCATTGCTGCAGAGGTTGAAGGGGTGGGGGGTGGGGGTCAGCCTGTCAGTGCTCAGACGATACGCCGCACACTGCATTAAATTAGTCTGCATTGCTGTTGTCCCAGAAGGAAGCCTCTTCTAAAGATGATGTACAAGAAAGCCCACAAACAGTTTGCTGAAGACAAGCAGACTAAGGGCATGGATTACTGGAACCATGTCCTGTGGTCTGATGAGACCAAGATAAACTTATTTAGTTCAGATGGTGTCAAATGTGTGTGGCGGCAACCACGTGTGAAATACGTCCATTGAGGGAACCATGAATGCGAACATGTACTGTGACATACTGAAACAGAGTGTGATCCCCTCCCTTCGGAGACTGGGCTGCAGGGCAGTATTCCAACATAACGACCCCAAACACACCTCCAAGATGACCACTGCCTTGTTAAAGAAGCTGAGAGTAAAGGTGATGAACTGGCTAAGCATGTCTCCAGACCTAAACCCTATTAAGCATCTGTGGGGCATCCTAAAACAGAAGGTGGAGGAGCACAAGGTCTCTAACATCCACCAGCTCCGTGACGTCGTCATGGAAAAGTGGAAGAGGACTCCAGTGGCAACCTGTGAAGCTTTGGTGAACTCCATGACCAAGACGGTTAAGACAGTGCTGGAAAATAATGGTGGTCACACAAAATATTGACGCTTTGGGCCCAATTTGGACACTTTCACTTAGGGGTGTACTCACTTTTGTCGCCAGTGGTTTAAACATTAATGGCTGTGTGGTATTTTGCAGGGACAGCAAATTGACATTGTTATACAAGCTGTAGACTCACTACTTTACATTGTAGCAAAGTGTCATTTCTTCAGTCTTGTCACATGAAAAGATAAAATATTTACAAAAATGTGAGGGGTGTACTCACTTTTGTGAGATGCTGTATATATAACACCAGTGGGAGGTTAGCTCTCCCATGAATATAGCATAGGCTGTTTAGATTGCATTTATCTCAGTGTGGCCACAAGTGTAGTTAACTGAAAAATCCACTAGAAGGTGACTTAGGATCTGAATATAGTGTACCTTTGTGTAAATAACATTATTCATTGTTGCGTTTGGGAGGAGTCTGTTTGCTGAGTTGGCGCTGTTATCACAGCTCAGAGGATTTACTCCTTTGCTTTGTACAATAACTTTTCCTATTTGATTTAAGTAAAACATTTCTGAACCTTATACTATCGAGTGGCTTGATTCTTGCTTTATAGTATTAACAGGAAGTCTGAGCCCAGAGTGTCAGCTGGGTTGGAAGTTTCACTTGGTTATGGCCGTGCAGATGAGCAGGTAATTCTTAGCAGTCCTAAGAGAGACAGAGAGAGATTTTTTTTAATAAATGCTTTTTTTTTCTTTTCTCATAAGTGATTACATGAACACTGTTCTCTGCTACACAGAGAGATGAGGGTGGAGAGATGGCATTACATTGATCTTCCCAGTAAAGGGGAAGAGGGGAGTGTCAGCACAAGTCTAACCATTGGAAGACATGCAGGCTGTTCTCCTAGCACAGCCAAAAAACTTGCCATGATGGGATGAATGTGCATCTATGCCTAGCATTGAAATAGGCAGTGGGACTGGCAAGAATACCAGGTATTTCACACAAATCAAGTAATGCAAAGAGAACAGGATGCTTTTTTAACACAAGTACATAGTACAGCAGACACATATCAGGAATATGAAATGTTGGGGGTATCAGGAATATGAAATGTTGGGGGTAACATCTTCTTTAATTATCCATTAAGTGACGTTCAAGGAAAACATTTGTTTGGCTTACAATAAAAAAAAAAAAAAAAATGATGTTACACCTATCTGCTCTGTGCAATATCATCATTTGGGTGTTTCCCCCGCTGGAACTGTCCGCATCTCCTTTCCTCCTGCTGACTCCTCAGCAAGCCATGTGCTAAGGGGGCACCCATGCGGATGCACTCCTGAGCAGGGGATGTGTGCATCCATAGACACTCCACTCCCCTTGCTCCCTCCTCACAGGATTTGACTGACAGCAGCAGGGGCTAATGGCTCCTGTGAGACTAGGAAGAGAGGAGAGCAGTGCTGGAGCTGATTCAGCGCTGGATTAATGACAGGAGCCACTGTTTAGGAAGAGGGGTGTTTTATAACTGAAATAAACTATATATACCTTTTGATTACATCCATGTAGTAATATTGACAATGATTATGTTTTAATGGTCATTATCACTTTTCTTTTCCAATATTTTTATTCAAAATTTTTCAAAAGGTATAAGATTCAATTTTTACATATTTTGCTTAAGGTGTAAGAACCGATAACAAGTTATTTATACACAATAAAAAGAAACAAAAAGAAAGAGATAGGGAGGTTACACGACCTATAATTCCATATTATTAATTCCTTATTGTGTTTCATGTATAGCTTGAGGAGTCGCAGGAGGAGAATTCTCACTCCCCGATTCCTTGACTTGGTGTAACCTTCTAATGATACTTCAAAAACAGCCCTAGGGCTTCGATTAACCCCATACTCTTCGAAGCTTTTTATATATAGTAAGGTAAAGAGAAAGAAAGAAATAGGAAAGTGAAGAGTAGAGGGTAGAAGAAGGTGGGGGAGGTGCACTCCTGTCTTAGAGCGAGGGATTCCTAGGTATCCCGTCGCATTATGTATTCGATATATATTTTATCCAAGGGTCCCATATTCTTTCAAACAAAGCCATTTTGTCATTTAAGATAGCGGAGAGACGTTCATTAACCATAATCCATGACAGTTTAGATTTTATGAGATGAAAGGGGATCGTTGGAGACTTCCATGATTTAGCTATCGCTATCCTTGCTGCTACAAATATAAACGTTATGAGTTTTCGCATGTGTTTCGATGCTCCCTCCACCGGGCGTCCCAACAGTGCCTGCAAGGGTGACTTGATAAGGTTCACTCGGGTTAATGAGCATATAAAGTTGTATGTACGGATCCAAAATCTACGCACTTTTGGGCAGATCCACCAAGTGTGTATCATGGTGCCTTCAGTGTTGCATCCCCTAAAGCACTGCGGGGAGGCCCCCGGAACAAAAGCTGCCACTTTCACTGGGACCATATACCATCTCACCAGAACTTTATAGTTTGCTTCTATCAAAGAGGTATTAATATATGATTTGGATGCCTGGAGAGATAGTTTGTGCCAGTCTTCAGCTGTTAGGCTGATACAGTACCTGTATCTTGTTCCCATTTTTGCATATAAAACAATTTCTGAGAGGTTGATGTTAAGATACTATATATCAATGAAATATGACCCGAGTGTTTGTCTATGGTTCTGCAAAAATTTTCCATTTGGGTAGATTTAGTTAAATCTGAACTACGGTTCAATGTAGTTAAGAAGTGCGCTATCTGGGAATAGCGGTATATTTCTGAATTTGGTAATTGGTACTTTTCCTGCAGAACCTGTTTCGACATAACCCCTGTGGTCGCATAGGTCAGCTCTCCGTAGCAATCCCTTGTTGGTCCACCATTTAAATTCGTGGGGACGGAGACCCGGGGTGAATATAGGATTATTTAATAATGGGGCCAATGGGGTATGAGGAGATTTAAAATTATAGGTAGTAGCCAGTCTATCCCACAAATCTAGTGAAAAAGATAAAGTCGGACACATTATTGTCGGTCTATCCTTCGGTTTTATCCACATTAGGTGGCTGATCTCCTTATTGGGAAATAACGCTGTTTCCATTATCATCCAAAGTGGATTTGATTGTTGGGTATGGAATCGTACTAACTGAGATAATTGCGCTGCATGATAATATTTTATCAGGTCTGGTACTCCCAGTCCACCTTTTAATTTGGGAGTGTATAATGTTCGTCTATTCACCCTGGGTCTCTTATTCTCCCAGATAAATTCCAGAAGTTTATTCTGGAACTTCGCTAGGTCTGCTCTATCTATTGCTATGGGAAGAGTCCTGAACAAGTATAATACCTTCGGTAGGATAGTCATTTTAACTGAGTACAGTCGACCGAACCAAGATGGAGGATTGTTTGACCATCGTTTGAGATCCTCTAATAATTTTTTGAACAGTGGGGGGTAATTATATTTGTATAGTGTAGCTATTGATGGGGTGAGGAAAATACCCAAATAAGGAAGAGCTGTGTCTTGCCACTTAAATATGTATGAATTTCGTAAGGCACGGATTATATGCGTTGGTAATAGCACATTAAGGGCTTGGGATTTCGAGTGGTTCACTTTTAGGCCTGAGATTAACGTAAATTGTTTTAGTAGCATGTGCAAAGTGGGCAGTGTGGTGATCGGGGAGGAGAGGAGCAGCAACAGATCGTCTGCAAACAACGCGCACTTATGTTCCCTGTCGCCACACTTAACTCCTTGTATATCTGGGTGGGCTCGTATCTTTATAGCTAATGGTTCTAATGCCAGAATGAACAATAAGGGGGATAGTGGACATTCCTGCCTGGTTCCTCTGTGTATGTCTATAGGCCGAGACCGAAAACCCTTGACAACTAAGTGTGCTGTGGGAGTATTATAGATATTTTCTAGTGTCTTCAGGAAACTCGGGCCGAACCCATAGCGTTTCATTATGAAAAATAGATAATCCCATGACAGGGAGTCAAAGGCATTGTGTAAATCCAGGGAGATCAGAAGCGCTCCCCTCCGCCCCCCCCCCCCTGTCCCATCCTGAGTTCAGGGCAGATATTATGTTAATAATTCTTCTAGTTTGGTCTGGGGCCTGTCGATTGGGGACGAATCCCACCTGGTCTGGGTGAATATATTTAGATATAAACGAATTCATTTGAGTGGCCAAAATTTTTGTCATTATCTTCAGGTCTAAATTAATTAGTGATATTGGGCGGTAATTTGCGCAATCTCCATGATCTTTATATGGTTTAGGTATTATATGAATATATGTATTGTTTTCATGTGTTGGAAGTGGGTTTCCCTTTCTTAATTCATTAAAAAAAGAGCATAAATGGGGAACTAGTATTTCAGTGTATTTACGGTAGTAATGTCCAGAGAAACCATCAGGACCCGGTGCTTTGGAGGGGTTTGTGTGTTTAATAGCTGCGGCCACTTCCCCTGCTGTAAACTCCGCTTCCATTAGTTCTGTGTGGTCCTGATCCAGTGTGGGCAATGTGATGTCACTGAGGAATTCCTCTGCTTTGGTTTTATGTAGAGGTGTAGGGGCATCATACAGTTTAGAATAAAAAGAAAAAAATTCCTGCAGTATTAGCTGTGGGTTCTGTGTAGTCTGACCATTATGTAATCGTAATTTAGGTAGGGCTGGTGTGTATGGTCTAGGAGTTAGTTTCCTAGCTAGGAGTTTATTAGGTTTATCCCCCATAGTATAGTATCTATGTCTGGACCATCTTATGTTTTTTTCCGCTTTTGTGGTAAGGCTCAAATTAAGGGCTGTGCGAGCTGTATCGATCTGATCTCTGAGATCAATAGATTGATTTGTACTTTGTTCCCGCGTGAGACGTTGTAGTTCCTCCGTTTGTTGTTTTATCGTGTGTTCGCGCTCTCGTTTCGCTCTAGAGGCTAGCTGAATCAGCTTACCGCGGATGGTGGCCTTGTGTGCCGCCCATGTTATAATTGGGGAAGGGGATGAGGAAAGATTGTCTCGGAAATACTCCTTAAGAGCTAGCTCTATTTCCTTCGCAATAATAGGATCATTCAATAAGGATTCATTTAATTGCCACGACGACGGTTGTGATTTTGACCATAAGTCTGTAAGAGTGATTTGTATTGAAGAATGGTCAGACCAGGCCATGGGAATGATTTTGGTCGATGAAACAAATGGAAGTAGTGGGGAAAGTGTAAATAGATGATTTATTCGGGAGTATGTTTTGTGTACATGGGAATAGAATGTAAAATCTCTAGACGTGGGGTGGGCATTTCTCCATATGTCAATCAAATCATAACTATGGAGCAGACGGGCAATCTCTCCACTTTGTTTTGGGGTATGTTTTAGGAAAGTTTTGCCCGGGTTGGATTTATCTAAAATTTGATCCAATGAGGTATTGCTATCTCCTCCTAGGATCACGTGTCCCTCCACATGTGGCATTATAGTTGTTAACATTGTGCGTAAGAACTGTTTTTGTCCTGTGTTAGGGGCGTAGTAAGAGAGCAATGTAACTACCTTATCATGTATTTTCCCCTTAGCCATAATATAACGCCCTTCTTTGTCCCGAATGATGTTAGTGGGTGAAAATGGTATATGTTTTGCTATGCAGATTGCTACTCCCCGTTTTTTGTCCGGTCCATTTGATAAAAAAAACGTGGAGTATCGTGCATGCAAATATTTAGGGACGGACGTTTTCGAGAAATGTGTCTTTTGAAGTAATAAGATATCAATTCCCATTTTATAGTATTGTTGGAAGGCCTTGGTTCGTTTGACAGGGGAGTTCAAACCCTGTACATTATGTGTTAATACTGTGTTTCGTAGAGGATCTATTGGTCATAAGTGTTCGGCAAACTGTACTCACGTTTTAGAGGCATTCTCAGATGTGTATAAGGGACCCATTTCTGTTTCGGGAGTGCACCAAGAAAGAGAGAAGTTAGAAGGAAAAAAAGAAAATAAATAGCGTTAGAGACATATTGTGCTTCATTCTTTAAACTATAACAATAACAATTCAACAGTATTATTAAGTAAAAAATAACCATCACACTGTTTAGCAGTACGATCTCAGGGATATTCAGCCCCATTATGTTGTAAAGTTGCCTCCACTCGTAAAGTAGAGGCAAGTTCACGAAAAGTTACTGCCCTGACCCTCCTTGTGCTGTAACTGAGAGGGACTTAATAAAAAAAAAAAAAAAATTCTTTTTCTTTCTCCCTCCGCTTTTCTCCCTTCCTTTTCCCCCTCCCCCTCCTTTTTGGGGGAGGGAAGGGAAATTCCAAAACAAAGAGCAGAGTCAAAAAAGTGGGTAGGCTTTCCAGCATAATGTTCGCCTAATTAGGCATTAAGGCAGTCTGTTGTCAACAGGTAGGTATTCTTTAGTAGATTTTGACCTAAGTCTGGCAAATTTTGCCTGAGCAGTGTGGGTGATGATCTATGAAAGATTTTGTTAAGCGTTCAGGTGACAGGGTGCGATTTCCTTGTAGTAGATCTTCTCTGTTGAGACCACCGGGGCGAGACCGGGCGACCATCATTATTTGGAGAATCGGGATGATGTGAATCTCTATTGATTATTCCCAATTCTAGAAGTAACTCCTCTCCCGACTGGAAACTAGCGAATGAATGCGACTTCCCTCTGTAAGTAAAGGACAGTCTGAATGGGAAAGACCAGCGATACTTGATCCGATGATTAATCAGGTGTGTCAGCAGGGGCTTCAGTTGTCTTCTCTTCTGGATCGTCGCCTGTGAGATGTCAGCAAAGATCTGGACTTTATTTCCTTGTAGCAAAATATCTCCTTTGTTTCTTGCTTCCAGCATTATTTTTTCTTTAACCCGATAAAAGTGCGGTTTGACTATCGCATCGGGGGGCAGATCATCTGGTCTAGGAGCTGTGAGCGCTCTATGGACTCTATCTAATTCCAGCTGGTGAGTTGCAATGTCGGGGATTAGATCCTTCATCAAAGCATGAACAACATCCTCCAGATCATTTATTGACTCGGGAAGACCTCGCATGCGAAAATTATATCTTCTCTACCTATTTTCCAGGTCCTCAATTTTCGCATTGGCTTGATCCAATTGTTCTTGTAGTGATGATATCATTCTGGAATTTTGGTTAACTCTTTTTACAGTACCATCCATTTTGGATTCTATGGTGTCTAGCCTCTCTCCTATTGTTTGGAAATCATCTTTTATCCCAGTAGTGATAATTGTGCAAGCTTTGGAAAGTTCCTGTTGAAGGAGGGCAGAAAATCTAGCAAGTAGGACAGCATCTCCTGAATAAGCAGTGGGCTCTGATGTTGGAGGCTGTATTGAGCTATTTTGGCTCAGTGCTATCTCTGCTATTTCTGCCATGTGTCTGTCTGTGGATAAGGCAGGTGAGTTGTTGAACGGTATTGCTCTGTCTGGGGAGACTGACAGAGGGGACATGTCCATACAGGCTTGTCGGGGGGTCAGTGGTTCTTCCTGGGACTGGGATGAGAAGAGGTCTCGACCCAAGCCATCCATGGATGCTTCTGGATGTGAGAGGGAGGATTGCTGTGGCGCCATCTGAGTGATGGGAGGCCTTGGCTGTTGTGCTTGAGCGCCAATCTTCCCCTAGGCCCTCTGATGTAATGGAGGCGCTAGCTGCAGGGAATGGTGCTGGGATCGGGGGCTACCCCACTCCTCCTCTGTCCCCTGCACCTTTCTGGGCTCTGGTGTCTGTTCGTCCACGAGGGATCCACCTCCGCATGCTCCCCTCTGTTTCACCGCCGCCATCTTAGGCTGAGGAGACTGCTGCTGGGCCCATGTGAAGCGGGACTGTTGTGGCTGTTTCTTCCCTTTTTTTGAGCTCCCCACGGCCCCCCGCCTCATGATCCGTTCCCAGGATATGGGCTGGCTGTTCGGTGGTGAACCGGGCGTCCCTTCTGGCTGATTTTAGCTTCTTTCAGGTCAGGGCTTGCGGAGCTCGGTTAAAGCATGTCCTGCTCCGGCGCCGCGCGCATGCGCACTCGGTCATTATCACTTTTATAAGATTTTTGTAGGCCTATTTTCAAAGGGAAATAGCGCAGCAATCTGTATCAATATTTCCCTGAACTTGATACAGTTAAAGGATGACTCCAATTGAAGTATATATAAAAAAAGGAAATAGAGCATACACAATTGCTACACAAGCCATATTGTCATTTAATATTATAAAGTACCTTTCCTTTTCAAGTTGGAAGCATTCTGTACACTGTAAAAAGTGTCATATCCTGCTTGGGTGAAAAACTGCACTAAAGTACAAATCAGGGGGCGTGGCCTGGAAAGCAATGGAGTAGGTCGCAGGCTGTGTGAGCTCCGCTGACCCATACACCGATTCTCCTATCCTGCAGCCATCCTAACCATCAGACACTTCACCCCAATTTTGGGGATAGAATCTGACTCCTGTGCTAATTTTGGAACCTGCTGAACTGCCAAAACACCGCCTGAGACCCTCGGACCGGCACAGGCCCTAGGAAAGACTGCGGCTTCGGCCTAGTAACCGGAGCGGTGGCCATATTGCTCCACCCAGGGAAGGCCCGGGCTTGTTTTTCGGGCCCCGCGGACTGCCAGAGGGTGCCCTCTCTCCTGGAACCACCTCCGGACTGCCTGTGGCCGCTGCCACAGTAAATTTAAGGCAGAAATTTCCCTCAGTAAAGCCTGTGGCGCCAGCCTGTTATTCGGAGCAGCAGCCATCTTGCTGCACCCGGCAGAGGCCCGGGCTTGGATTTTGGGCCTCACTGATTGCCAGAGGATACCCCCTCTCCTAGAAGCACCTCCGGACTGCATATAACCACTGTCACTGCGGCCTAAGGTCAAAATATACATTAGGACAGCCTGTGGAGACGACCTGATATGCAGCGGCCATCTTGCTCCACTCGGTGGTTCCCTAAGGAGTTCTCCTGACCCTTCTGCATACCCCCTGTCCATCTTGCTGCACCTGGAGAGGCCCCGGGTGTAGATAGCTTGGAGCAGCAAGGGAATATGTCTCCGCCGAAAAGGGCTTCTGAGGCGGTGGACAAGCTGGCGAAATACCGCCACCAGGACCAAGACCCGCAGGCCAAAGATGGAGATGGCACGTGCTCGGTGATGGTTTATCAGAGTGCGGACACTACCAAGGTCCTAGATGCTATAGCAACGCTGCAGCGAACACTCACTGCCAAAATAGATAAGGTCAAGATTGAAATCTCCCTACTATGGCAAGATTTATCCAAGGTAAAAGATAGGGTAACCAAAGCCGAGGCGTGCATTGGAGCGGCAGAAGACATCCTACACCCCCTGAGGCACACTACGGAGGACCTACGGCGCCAGATCCATCAATTACACGCACACCAAGATGATATGGAGAATAGTTTAAGGCGCTGCAATCTCCGGTTCATCGGTCTACCTGAAAAGGTGGAAGGTACCAATCCTACAGAATACCTGGAATCCCTGCTGATTGAACACTTTGGAAGAGAAGCCTTCTCCGTCATGTTCGCAGTGGAACGTGCGCATCGCATCCCAGCTAAACCTCCACCGGTGGGAGCCCCCCCCAGGACCTTCATTGCCAAGCTCCTTAACTTCAAGGACAGAGATAAAATCCTGCGGCTGACCAGAGAGAAAGGTAATATCACCCTGGGTAACGGTCATGTTGCAGTATTCCCGAATTTTTCTAATGAAGTCCAAAAGAAGTGGGCACAGTTTCAAGATGTAAAGAGGCGGCTCAGGGTGGCACACCTTAAATACGCCACGTTGTTTGCGGCCAGACAGAGTGGAGGAGGATGGCAAAGTCTTATTTTTTGAAGAGCCGAGGGCAGCGGCACAGTGGTTGGATCAACGTGGACGCCCGGATGGATAACCGAACACACGACCAGTTACTGTGAGTACTGTTGACTTTGGCAGAAGATGGCGGGCCCCACCATTTCTCTATTGGTGACTTTAGCTATGGCGTGGTAGCTACTTACTACCATTTATTTTTTCACATGAAGGCCTTGATCCCTCCCCTATCCCTTTCATTTTCTTATCTCCTATTGTTTTGTCTCCCTCTCTCATTCATACAGCCCATGTATTACTAAATACGAGACTGGAGTCTACCCCCATTTTGAAGACAGGGGGACCCACTCCCTAGGTTGTATCCATTGGAGGGGAGGGTGACAGCAGCCTGTTGATACCCCTGGTTACGCGGATATGGGCCTGAGGCTACCTGACTCGCAGAGCTTATTAACTTGAGTGCCATACTACCTCTGCAGCAAATAAAGGAGAACTTTATAGGGCAGAGGCCCCTCGACACTAATATACCAGGATGACGATATATCCTTCCAGCGTGAGCCTCACTGAGACAGAGAAAGAGACACATCAGACTTGCCTTGTGTCCTCTCCATGCTTTATACAGTGGAAAATCGTCCCCATCATGTTTGCAACCTTTATTTTCCCCTAATCGTCTTTCAGGACAGCCACCTGAGAGACCTTGGCTCCTCCCCTCTGTAGGAAACACCTGCGCCAGCTTTCTTATAAATTTCCTCCTCCCCTGCTGGCTCCTCAGTTATTTGTGTTTCCTCCAGAGGGGAGACACCAGTGGAACCAAGCCAGGAGAGTCAGGAGGCTCAGGCAGTTGTCCTAAAAAGGAGCAGAGGCTCCTTCGGCAGTCCAGGCAAACAACTAACCTGGAGGAGGATTTGTCACCCCCACATCCCTGAGTGCAGATGGAGGTCGGGGGGCTCCTTTTCAATAGCCGAGAGCGGTAGCAGGAGGTGCAGGCCCAGCCGTCCCATACCCTCAAGCAGTGTGTAAGCACTGGCAGTGTAATCACGCCGGGTATTGGGACCGCACGGCGCCTGTGACGGGTGACGTCATGTCTGGCGGAGGGGGCGTGCACTTCCGGGTTTGCGGCTTCCGGTTCCGGCCGCGAATCATGAAAAGGAGCCAGGCATGGGCTGGAGAGGAGCCGCACATGCTGTAGAGACAGCAAAGGCTCCGGTGGTGACACCATAATGTCGGATGCAGAAGGTAGAGACCAGACTGCAGCTCCAGCAGAGACCAGCTCCAGCCATGTTAAGGTAAGGGGGACCTAGGGTGGAACTTCCCTGGCCTGAAACGCACCGCCCCCCCCTCCCCCCCGCCCCCCACCGGGAGCCATTCATCCAGCAAAAATAGAGGGGGGGTGGGTAAAGTGCCCTCTGGTGTCAGAGGGTGGTTCATGGGGCCCCTGGTGAGGTAAGCCCACATGAAAAACGCTGTTCACCTGCAGTTTTGCAGGAGAAGATTATGGTAGTGTTAATCTGTGGAGTTTTGTCTTTTATATCATTTCGGAAAACAGACAAAGCCAGGCCCTCTCACAACTCAAAGAGGAGGTGCCCTTCCTGTAAAAATACACTTAAAGATTCCTGGAGGAAAGCATTGTGTAAGGAATGTATTAGCAAACTGGTGCAGGAACATTCCACTGAGCAGGGCAGTGATTTAGCAGCTTCTGTTAAGTAATTTTCAAATACATTTGAATCCTTTAAAACCTTCTTTGAAGGTTTTCAGATCCCACAGCTGCAGACTGCCCCTCCTACAGTACAAACAAAACCAAAAGTACAAGCACTAACTTCTACTAGTGCAGGCACTGCATCAGCCCCTAGGGAGGAGGCAGACGAGGAGCCTGACAGCGCAGCGTCTGGCTCCCAAGAATCAGAAGGAGAGGCCCTGGAAGGGGATTCCAGGAAACCTTCCCGTTACTCTCATTGGAAGAAGTTGACCATCTTCTGGGAGCCATTCATACCACATTAGGTATACAAACTGAGAAAAAACCTTTATCCCTGCATGATCAAATGTATGTGGGTTTAGGGGAACAGGAAAAGAAGAATTTTCCCATTCATGACGTCTTAGTGGAGGCAATAAAAAAGGGTGGCAGGAACCAGAAAGAAAGCCATTCTTTTCTAAAACCTTAAAGAGACGGTTTCCATTTTCAGATGACAAATCATCAATATGGAATAAAACCCCGAAGCTAGATGCGGCGTTCTCACAAGTATCGAGACATACGGATCTAGCTTTTGAGGACATGGGGGTCTTATCTGAAGCAATGGATAAGAGGATGGACTCCCTGTCATGGGACTCCACAGTGGGAAGCCTAAAGCCAGCCATGGCAGTCACGGTAGTGGCCAGAAATGTAGAGTTCTGGTTGAACCAGATTCAGGCGCATATCGAGGAAGGAACTGCAAAAGAGCAGATTTTATCCTCTTTTCCCACTCTTCTGCGAGGCATCGCGGATGCATCAGCAGAACTGGTACGCATGGCAGCCAGATCTTCGGCACTAACCAACCCCACACGGAGGGCCCTTTGGCTAAAAACATGGCAAGGTGATTGTGCATCTAAAGCCAAACTTTGCGGGATCCCCTTCTCAGGGGACCTGCTGTTCGGGCCAGGGTTAGAAGAAGTGCTGGACCGTACAGGGGACAAAAAGAAGGCGTTTCCGCTGAAACGGAAAGCAACCTGGAGTCAGCCATACCAGAATAAAAGGAAGCAGAGAGGGGACACAAAATCCTGTTTCTCTGCACCCAAGGCAGAAAACCAGAAAAGACCTTGGGTCCAGAGAGGGAAAGGCAAGGAAGGAGCGATTTTTTTTTTTCGTCCTCCTGAACAAGCCAAAAATAAACAATGACAAAGTAGTCCCAGTGGGAGGAAGACTGGGGGCCTTCCTCCCGCAATGGGAAGAGATATATCCTGCAGTCAGTTTATTTTAAGAACAATAAAAGAGGGGTATTACCTGGAATTTTCAAGTTCACCCCCAAACAGATTTTACACCACCAGGCTTCCAAAAAACAGAGGGAAAGCCAGAGGGTTAATGAGTGCCATAACGGACGTCAGAAAACAAGGTGTAATAATCAAGGTCCCAAGAGAAGAAAGAGGGCAGGGTTTTTACTCCCATATATTCGGAGTACAAAAACCCTCGGGAAAGGTCAGACCAATTCTCAACCTCAAACCCTTAAATCTATCCATAACTTACAAAAGATTCAGAATGGATTCCATATACTCAGTGAAGGCCCTGTTACCACCAAGCTGTTATATGGTCTCCCTGGATTTAAAAGATGCGTACCTGCACATACCCATACACCAAAATTGCCAGAAGTTTCTAAGACTAGCAATAGAAACAGGGAAAGAAACCCTACACCTTCAATTCCGAGCTCTACCCTTCAGCCTCTCTTCCTCACCGAGAATTTTTACAAAAATTCTGGCAGAAGCTCTGGCACCATTACGACTAAAAGGCATATCCATCATTGCCTATTTAGACAACCTTCTCCTTTTTGCAGACTCCCCCGGGAGATTGCTAGAAAACCTAGAATACACACAGAATTTCCTGGAAAATCTAGGTTGGTTGATAAGTGTAGAGAAATCCAATCTACAACCCACTCAACAAATAAAGTATTTGGGGTATATAATAGATTCAGTGCAACAAAGGATATTCCTACCCAAGGAGAAGATAAAGAAAATCCAAAGAGAAATAAAAAGAATACAGACCAATCTACCATGTTCAATAAGAAAAATCATGTCAACGTTGGGGTTGCTGACATCAGCAATTCCAGCGGCAAGCCTACATTTTCGGCCATTACAGATGTTCCTATTAAGGATATGGGATCACAAGCAGGAATCACTGGACACACAAGTGTTTATACCAGCAGGGGTAAAAAAGACCCTATGGTGGTGAAGAAGGGCAGAAAATGTAAACAAAGGAAGGCTATGGATTCTACCTATTTCCCAAACTCTAACCACAGACGCAAGTGGCGTAGGGTGGGGAGCACATTTACACTCCCAAATTTCACAAGGGACTTGGGGAAAGGAGGAGAGGACGAGGTCGTCCAATTGGAAGGAGTTGAAGGCAGTATGGTTGGCGCTTCAATCCTTCCACAGAGAGTTGAAGGGACATCATGTGCAGGTCAGGTCCAACAACTCATCAGTAATCGCCTACATAAGAAGAAAAGGGGGAACCAAAAGTGGAGCCCTGTGGTCTTTAGTAAAGGAAATCCTGAGCTGGGGAGAGGAAAACATACTCTCGTTATTAGCAGTCCACTTAAAAGGGGATTTAAACAAAGTGGCAGATTTCCTCATCAGAAAGAGTGTGAGAGAAGGCGATTGGGTGCTAAAGAAATTGTACAATGGAGGGGGAGTTGGGACTTTAAATGAGGCGCATTATTCCTTTATGCAACTTTATTATCAGTCACCGGACATGCCACCATTGGTACCTACAGGCTATATGCTATGTTCTACCAATACCATTTTGACCACCATCTACTCTGTGGTATCATGTATTCAACTGTGTGTACTTGCCCATCGATTATGTTTATATTTTTGTGCTAAAGTTGCATAAAGGAATAATGTAATCATAATATTGAACAATGATGGCATCAAGGTACAATGGATAGAGTAGGCATCAAGTATAGCTCGACGCGTTTCGTGGGTGATTTTGTCCACTCATCAGGAGCTGATGCATAAAAATCCTGTAAGATATGTATATATAATCAACCTCAATCCGTACAGGGAGGAATTGAAAAAAATGTTGGAAAAGTTTGGCCAAAAATACACTTACCAACCCTGACATTGAGCGCAGCGCATGGCAGATGGCATGGAGTAGGCCGGGGGCAGCAAGCCTCGCGGCGGGAGCTGAGGCAGCATGTGGTGTCTGAATGGCATCAGGTGGTGGGGTGACAATATATGAGTAGTGGGATGATCTCCATTGATGAAACGTAAATTGTCAGAAAGACAGAAAATCTGGGAATGGATATTAAAAAATAATATATCAGTATATATTATTAAAAATAATTAAATTAAGTTGAGTAGTATGTAAATATTATACCCAGAAATGCTCGTATATGAAGAGTACTGGTAAGTAGTATAATGAAAATTATAATGAAGAGAGTCTGATTGAAGAAGTATTTGTAAAAGCAACAGTGTAACATAGCTTGTCAGAAAAAAGAGGGGGGATGTCTGGGAGTAAATACTAAAAATAATGTGTGAGTGTATGTTAATTAGAATAAAAAGAAATATAGATAAAAAAGATTACGTTGAATGAAATATAAATAATATATCCAGGAATGCCTTTATATACAGAGTGTTGGTAAGTGATGTGGTGGAGATCGTGTGGTCAGGGGAATCTAATTGAAAAAATGACTAGTGGGAAATCTAAATATGTGAGTGAGTTGTTAAAAAGGGGTGGTGTGGAGGATTGTAAAAAGCTATTGCAAAGAAACAACATGTAGCAAAGTAGGAACATGACAGTGAAGGTGAGTGTAAACACAGGGAGCTTACCTGATGCTGCATGTCATGCACAACTAGCAAGGTGGAAAACAGCTAGTGTGCAGAAACCAACAGAGGAGACTGGCCGTGTAAGCAGCCCGCTACAACTGGGGGACCTATAAATACATGCCGCCAACGCCACGTGCGTGAGGCCTGCGGGAGGAGGGGAGCGGCGTCCGCACCTGAGCTAGATGATCGCTCGGTGTTTGGCGCCAGAACGACCCTCCCCCATGGCAATCACGCAGATGATACTCCAGACGTCAGCACGGTGACGTCGAGTTCAACATCCCGCGCATGACGTAGGGGACGTGGCGCCGATGCGCCGAGGGGCATCCGCCCAGGCCTCCCAAGGGGGAGGGGAGGGAGGATCCACAGAGCGCATCGCAGCTCCCGCCTTGAGGAAGGACCCCTACACAGAACCACACCAAGCACACACGCAATTGCGGGTCAGTGGCAGAGCGATAAGGATTGGGTAGATGGCAAAGAAAAATTATTAATACCAAAGAAAAAGATAAATATTATATATATATAGCAACCAGTGCCGGAAATGCCATCAAAAGTAGCAATGTATAGGATAGAAGAAAACATGTATAATATGTACAGAATATATAGCCATTCCAGAAATTTAGCCCCACATAGGGCATGTATTAAACCTCTCGCGTAGATAGCAGGGGAACACTGCTAATCCAACTTTTCCAAATGCTTCCATCCCGGTTTATAAATTGTACAATGGAGGGGGAGTTGGGACTTTAAATGAGGCGCACTAGTCGCCTCCATCCCGGTATTTACCGACAGGTATATATAGAAAGGGATTTGGGACTTTAAAATGAAGCAGTTGAAATGCGGAGGGTTAAAATTGTAAATTTATTAATCATAGTAGATATAATAAGAGAATTTCATATATATACACATATACAAATATTTGGCACAAAAATATAAACATAATCGATGGGCAAGTACACACAGTTGAATACATGATACCACAGAGTAGATGGTGGTCAAAATGGTATTGGTAGAACATAGCATATAGCCTGTAGGTACCAATGGTGGCATGTCCGGTGACTGATAATAAAGTTGCATAAAGGAATAATGTAATCATAATATTGAACAATGATGGCATCAAGGTACAATGGATAGAGTAGGCATCAAGTATAGCTCGACGCGTTTCGTGGGTGATTTTGTCCACTCATCAGGAGCTGATGCATAAAAATCCTGTAAGATATGTATATATAATCAAACTCAATCCGTACAGGGAGGAATTGAAAAAAATGTTGGAAAAGTTTGGCCAAAAATACACTTACCAACCCTGACATTGAGCGCAGCGCATGGCAGATGGCATGTTGTAGGCCGGGGGCAGCAAGCCTCGCGGCGGGAGCTGAGGCAGCATGTGGTGTCTGAATGGCATCAGGTGGTGGGGTGACAATATATGAGTAGTGGGATGATCTCCATTGATGAAACGTAAATTGTCAGAAAGACAGAAAATCTGGGAATGGATATTAAAAAATAATATATCAGTATATATTATTAAAAATAATTAAATTAAGTTGAGTAGTATGTAAATATTATACCCAGAAATGCTCGTATGTGAAGAGTACTGGTAAGTAGTATAATGAAAATTATAATGAAGAGAGTCTGATTGAAGAAGTATTTGTAAAAGCAACAGTGTAACATAGCTTGTCAGAAAAAAGAGGGGGGATGTCTGGGAGTAAATACTAAAAATAATGTGTGAGTGTATGTTAATTAGAATAAAAAGAAATATAGATAAAAAAGATTACGTTGAATGAAATATAAATAATATATCCAGGAATGCCTTTATATACAGAGTGTTGGTAAGTGATGTGGTGGAGATCGTGTGGTCAGGGGAATCTAATTGAAAAAATGACTAGTGGGAAATCTAAATATGTGAGTGAGTTGTTAAAAAGGGGTGGTGTGGAGGATTGTAAAAAGCTATTGCAAAGAAACAACATGTAGCAAAGTAGGAACATGACAGTGAAGGTGAGTGTAAACACAGGGAGCTTACCTGATGCTGCATGTCATGCACAACTAGCAAGGTGGAAAACAGCTAGTGTGCAGAAACCAACAGAGGAGACTGGCCGTGTAAGCAGCCCGCTACAACTGGGGGACCTATAAATACATGCCGCCAACGCCACGTGCGTGAGGCCTGCGGGAGGAGGGGAGCGGCGTCCGCACCTGAGCTAGATGATCGCTCGGTGTTTGGCGCCAGAACGACCCTCCCCCATGGCAATCACGCAGATGATACTCCAGACGTCAGCACGGTGGGTGCTAAAGAAAGAGGTATTCCAGCAGATTACAAAGAAATGGGGAACACCTCAGGTGGACTTATTTGCGTCAAGAGAAAGCAGGAAAGTTCAAGCATTCTTTCCCTGAGAAGAGAAGATGGAGCTCTCGGGGTAGATGCATTAGCACAAAATTGGACGTTCAAGAGATGTTATGCTTTTCCCCCACAGGTATTAATACCACCGGTGATAAGAAAATTGCGTACAGAGAACACATCTCTGATTCTCATAGCACCTCACTGGCCCAGGAGATCGTGGTTCTCTATGCTCAAAAAACTCGCCATAGAGCCCCCCTGGTTGTTACCAGTTCAGGAAGACCTACTTTCACAGGGCCCAGTGTACTGTCCCCAGGTAGGAAGGTGGAATTTAGCCGCCTGGTATCTGAGGCGCAGCTGCTAAAAGAAAAAGGGTTCTCAAGCCGTTTAATAGAGACACTGCTGAAAAGCAGAAAGGTTGAGACACGGATTATATATCAAAAAGTATGGAAATGTTTTAGCAGATGGTGTACAGAAAACAACTTCAAAACACAAAGCTCAATGGCAGTCTTAGAATTTCTACAGAGTGGTGTAGATAAAGGCCTAAGTCTCAGTACGCTAAAGAGTCAGGTGTCCGCAGATCCATGGATAATCAGACTTTTTAGATCTGTGAGCAGGCAGAGGCCGATACAGAGTTCAGCTTTTCCAAAATGGGACCTGTCATTAGTGCTGGAAACTATGACAGCAGAACCCTTTGAGCCCTTGAAAGATTGCAGCCTAAAGATGCGAACACTGAAAGCAATCTTTTTGGTAGCGATCACTACAGCCAAAAGGGTCTGCGAGATAGGAGCCCTATCGATTAGACCCCCCTTTTGTCAGATTTTCCCGGATCCCATAGTCTTTAAAATGGATCCGGGATTTCTGCCCAAAGTGGCCTCGAAGTTTCACTGAGACCAAGACATAGTGTTACCCTCATTTTGTTCAAATCCTTCGAAAGAACAGGAAATAAAGTTTCATAATTTAGACGTCAGGAGATGATTCTTACATTATTTAGAGGTAACAAAAACACTTAGAAAGACGGATTCTTTATTTATTTTAATTTCTGGAGCTAGGCAAGGGCATAAGGCTTCAAGAAGCACAATAGCCAGGTGGCTTAGAAACGCCATTGAACAGGCGTACAAACTAAGAGGCGTGCAGATCCCAGAAGGAAACAGGGCACACTCCACAAGGTCAATGGCAGTGTCACAGGCAGAGAGAGCTGGAGCAACGCTGGAACAGATTTGTAAGGCGGCAACCTGGTCCAGCTTCGCCACTTTTGTAAAACATTATAGAGTGGACCTGTGGTCAGCCAAGGATCAGACCTTTGGACGCAAAGTCCTACAAGCTGTGGTCCCGCCCTAAGGGTAAGTGCTCGGTTATCCTCTCAGGTGGCTGTCCTGAAAGACGATTAGGGTAAAAACGAAGTTACTTACTGGTAATGTTCTTTCCCAGAGTCTTTCAGGACAGCCAGGTACCCACCCAAATGTATACTGAGAAATAAAGAATTCCTTGCAGGAAATGTGATATAGTTGATTATGTGTATCATATGTTCTTGTGTCTCCCCAGCAAACTGGAGGTGCTCTTCAAAGAACTGAGAAGCCAGCAGGGGAGGAGGAAATTTATAAGAAAGCTGGTGCAGGTGTTTCCTACAGGGGGGGGGAGCCAAGGTCTCTCAGGTGGCTGTCCTGAAAGACTCCGGGAAAGAACGTTACCATTAAGTAACTTCGTTTTTTTTCTTCCTCTTTTTTTTCTTACTATACTGAACAACACAGCTTACCTAATAAAAAGTTCTGTACCTCCAGCTAATGTTGATGGCTGGAAGCCGATTTATGTTCAGGTTGCAAGGGAATGTATGCTTCCACCAAGTTGGGGGGGTGAGAAGCTGGGAGGGAAGGAAAATGCCAGATACCTTGATCTGCGCATTGGGAATGTTAGCACAGTTGTGCAAAGGTTATTTACTTGGAATGTTTTTGAACAATCACTTAATACATATGTAATGTTTCTATTGGGTCCCGAAATGGCTGTATTGTTGCGGGTGTTTTGGGGGGGGACTGCCCTGCCGTTACACCTGCAATATGTTTGCAACCGGGCACCATGGAGGACGTTAAATTTATGATGTGGAATGTACGGGGCATGCGAGACAAGATTAAAAGGACAGCGGTACTACAGTACCTGAAAGGTCAGAAAGTAGATATTATTGTGTTGGTGGAAACGCATGTCACAGGCCACTTACAGGCGGCCCTAAAGCGCCCTTGGGTGGGGTGGGCTTACCACAGCACTCACACAAATAGGTCTAGAGGGATAGCGGTGCTGGTGGCAAAATCTACACTCTTTGAGCTGATATCCATGGTGTCGGATCGGCAGGGCAGGTACCTATTTCTGCATGCACTTGTGGGGGGAGACCCCTTGTTGATATTGGCTAGTTATGTCCCCCCTCCGTACAGGTCGGACGTGGTTGCGGAAGGTCTTGCCTTTATAGCACTGTACCTGTCCGTGCCTGTAGTATGGATGGGGGATTTTAATCACACAATGACTCCATCCTTGGACAGACCAGCACAGGTTGAATCTAAACAGGGCGAACCATTGCACACTAGACTATACCGTACACTGACCGAATTTGCCCTTATAGACGTCTGGAGATACGCAAATCCCACTACTAGAGCATACACCTGCCATTCGGTTAGTCATAATACTATGTCCAGGATAGACTATATACTTGTCTCAAAGGAACTTCTGACTAAGGTAACGGGCTCAGGATTTTCTCCCCGAATCCTGTCAGACCACTCTCCGTGTTGGATGATGGCATCCTTGCGGACAGCCTCTCCTGTCAGGAGTTGGCGACTAAACCCTCACTGGCTATCCCTTCTTTCGAACCATGACTCCATTGCCAGGGAACTACTCTTTTTTTTTGGAAAGGACACAAGGGTCTTCTGCGCTTAGCATACACTGGGACGATTTTAAAAACCATGCTCGTAGAATTTTGTCCTCTAGCATAAACAGGCTAAAAAGAGAGTCTAATACTATACTTCAAACCACTTCTGACAAACTGCGGGAATTAGAGGAAGAATATAGCTCTAGCCCATCCCCTGAAAACCTAGAAAGAGTGAAACTACAGACACGTCTAGTCACACAACTACACATAGAGAAGGCAAAACAGCGTGTGTTTTTCTGTAGGCAGAGGGTATATGAACAGGGAGAAAGGGCTGGGAGACTGTTGGCATACCTGGCCCATATAGACGATAAGCCCCCAGTTGTGGTATCGCTAGCTGACCCAGAAGGGTGTAATATAACGGATCCGGGGCGGGTGGCGGCTCAATTTAGACAATTTTATTGTAACCTATACAAATCCCAGATTACATACACACAAAGAGAAATACGTTTGTATTTATCTTCCATACAGTTCCCCCAGTTGAACCGAGAACAGGTTGAGCTGCTGAATGCAGCTATCACAGAACATGACATCACAGAAGCAATTGCACAGCTAGCCAAATCTAAGGCTCCAGGGATGGACGGTCTACCTCTGGAATTTTATGTAACATACTCAGATATTTTGATTCCTAAGCTGAAAGCCTTATACAAGTCCATTTTCGATCTGAACTTACTCCCCGAATCTATGCAGGAAGCCCAAATCATAGTTCTCCCTAAACCGGGAAAAGATCCACATTTTCCTGAGTCCTACAGGCCTATTTCACTCCTGCAGGTAGATATTAAAATCTTAGCTAAAATTCTGGCCTCCAGAAAAACGCAGCTATGAATATCAGACGACTCTATATGAATATTCAAGCCCGACGCGATAACTTGGGAACAAGGGTGGTGGTGGCATTAGACACCGCTAAGGCCTTTGATTCTGTAGAATGGCCATATTTGTGGGAATGTTTGCGCAACTACGGTTTTGGGGCACGCTTCATTAAATGGGTACAGCTCCTATATCAAACACCCAGGGCCAGAATTTATGTGAATGGATGGCTCTCGGAGGAGTTCCCACTTGTGAGGGGGCACCCGACAGGGCTGTCCCCTCTCTCCTTTACTATACGCCCTGGCAGCTGAACCACTGGCGATTGCCATTAGGGCACACCCTGATAATCAGGGACTGCGCCAGAGCCCCACAGTCGATAAAATAGGAATGTATGCTGACGACACCATATTGTACCTTGCGGACCAGGGACCTTCACTCCAAACAGCCTTACAACTTATTGAACAAATGGGGGGATACTCGGGTCTGCGTATAAATTGAGACAAGTCCCAGATTCTTCCTATAGATGTGTTCCCTACCCCCTTCACATCCCCTTCATTACCACTTGCTAGGGTATCCAAGATTAAATACTTGGATGTGGAGGTGACGAGAGACCTGGTGGACTATACTCCTTTAAATGTAGCTCCATTGTTTAATTTACTTAAAAATAAAACGCAGACATGGTCTAGATTACCATTAGGGGTGATGGGACGAGTACATTTAATTAAAATGATTATACTGCCTAAGATCTTATATTTGGTGTGGCATGCCCCTCTATACGTCCCCTTAAAACTTTTTAAGCAAATGGAAGCTATCTTAAATTCATTTGTCTGGGGGAATAGTAGACACAAACTAGCTTGGCAAACCTTAAAAAATCCCACAGATATGGGGGGGCATATCCCTCCCGGATCTACAGGACTACTACCTAGCCTCACAACTATCCCATATGTACCATTTTCACACATCAGAAATGCAGCGATACAGATCTTTGGTTTGCGACAAACCGGGACACCCGACGTATACACTGATTCAGGCTATTCTACGCAGGAAAAAAGCATCAGGTCCCTCTATAACTCGGGCATGTTGTCACATCACCAAAGAATATTGGAAATTTCCCTCAAAAAGCAAAATGTGGGGAAATTTCACTCACACACTCCACTATGGCTCCAGATTCAATAGTTTGGGCTAGACACAGAATAATATTTCTCCACCAAGTACTTTCTGCCTCCGGGCTTAAACAATTTCAGACCCTTAAAGAGGAGTTCTCCCTTTCTGCCTCCGGGCTTAAACAATTTCAGACCCTTAAAGAGGAGTTCTCCCTCCCACACCAACTAACATTTAAATACTTGCAGCTCCGGTACGCTCTTAGAACTCAGTTACCGACTCTGGATCTAGAGTCGGAGCCCCCCCTGTGCTAGGCATAGTTTTGGGAAACGACCCCTCTAAGCTGATATCACATCTGTATTATGCAATTCGACAACGAGGAGTAGCAGCTGTGTCACACAAAGCTAAGACTGAGTGGGAACAGGACATGGGGCCCATAGATGACACTGACTGGAACGAGATTCTAGAGGGAACCAAGACAGTATCTCCCAAGATGTCCGATAGACTGACACAAACATATATAGCTCATAAAGCATATCTGACACCGATGAGACTGGCAAAGTTTCAACATACACCGGACCCAGCGTGTCTGTTCTGACTCAACTACAAGGCTATAAATGTTATCTTCAGCTTCACATAGAGCTTACATGACCTGGTGATCTATTTATCCCTTGCATCAATTCAGGCAGCTTAACTCAATGAATAACTCACTGTATGGAAAGACAGACGATGAATCCTCTCGAATGTTCCGTTTAATGATGGATATTCATAGGTAGAAAAACGTTCCAGTTGTAAGCCACATGTAAGATGTTACAGCAATGAGGTATACTGAGCACAATGAATCAGAGAGAGGAAGGGGAGGAGAATATACAGAACTACGGTGAGAGAAAGAGTTCAGATAGACAGAGGGAACAAATCTTAAAGACACAGAGCATAATAAATCACATAGTGTAACACAACACTCCCCGTCTGAAATCTTTAGATTTCATAACCATAAACAATTATATATATATATTCAATAAGTCCAATACTGTTAAATGTCCTGGAACCTGTAATGAAAAACATGCAACAAGCAAGTATAAACATAAGTCCAACAGGTTTGAAGAACATGTAGTCCGAAGTATGACGTCTTCAAAGAATTCCAAAGTTCAAGGTAGAACCTGTAGATAGCAGCAATGTACTCCCCGCCGTGCCAACAGCATGGCTAGTCCTTGTATAAATCACTAACCTGGCAAAAGGAGTACTAACTCTGTAATTGGTCGAGTGAAGGTTCGCGTCGATCCTCCTTTGGTTACCTTGACTTCTACCTTCCGGATCTTGTTATCGTCACTGGGCATAACCTTGGTAATAAGACCCATAGGCCACTCATTCCGACAAACTTCCTTGTCTTTTAGAAGGATGAGATCTCCAACCTTAAGATTAGGCTTAGATGTTTGCCATTTGTTACGACCTTGAAGGTGATGAAGATACTCCTTCCTCCAGCGATGCCAAAACACATTGGCGAGATGCTGCACCTGCTTCCATTGACGCCTGTAGATATCCTTGGGTTCAATCGCACTTGAAGATATTACAGCAATCCCAATCTTTTGAGTAAGGAGTGAAGCTGGAGTAAGGATCACTGGAGCATCAGGATCTGAAGATACCGGCACTAAAGGTCTTGCGTTCACTATAGCACACACTTCAGCGAGAAAGGTAGACAAAGTATCATGGGTGAGTGGTAAAGACTTGTGAGTCTGCAACATGGAGTCAACAGGGGGTGAGTATGACTCCTCACACAAAAAGCTTGGAGGTGACAGCCATAAGCTGTCCTGAAGAACATCAGATGACACAGCTCTGGTCCCACAGTCAGCTGGATTGAGTTCAGTGGGAACGTAATGCCATTGACTTGGTAGGGAGAATCTTTTAATACGTTCAACCCTGTTGCTGACATACACATGAAACTGTTTTGTTTGGTTGTATATGTAACCAAGTACTACCTTACTGTCTGTATAGAAGGTGAAAGAATCAATTCTAGTGTCCATTTCACTTCGTATGACTTCGGCAATTTCTACTGCTAGCACGGCTGCACAAAGTTCAAGTCTTGGTATGGTATGTGCAGGTTTGGGAGTGAGTTTTGCCTTGCCTAGGACAAAACTACAGTGTGATTCCCTATTCATTTCAGAGGTCTTTAAATAGGCTACTGTAGCAATAGCTTCAACTGATGCATCTGAGAAAATATGAATTTCCCTCCGGTAAACAGTTGAAATAGAACCTGGAACATAGCAACGGGAAATCTGAAGTTTTTCTAGTGACTTCAAAGAATGTCTCCACCTTTCCCACTTGTGTTGATTCTCACTAGGTAAGGGAGTATCCCAGTCTATGTTCTCAGTAGATAACTGTCTTAGCAGAATTTTACCTTGAATAGTAACTGGAGCAAGGAAACCGAGTGGGTCATAGATGCTATTCACCACCGACAGGACTCCTCTCTTAGTGAAGGGTTTGTCACAAGTTGACACTTAGAAGGTGAATGTGTCTTGTTCGATGTTCCACAACAAACCCAGACTTCGCTGTACAGGAGGCACATCTGTACCCAAATCAAGGTTTTTTAGACTGGTGGCATAGTCCTCAGAGTGAAAGGCATTCATAAGTTCCTGGCTGTTGGATATAATCTTGTGCAGTCTAAGGTTTGCTGTAGCCAGCATCTCCTTTGTTCTGGTGAGGAGATCAATTGCTTCTTTAGCGGTTGGAAAAGACTTGAGTGCGTCATCAACGTAGAAGTTTCTTTCAACAAACTGACGAGCATCAGATCCATATTCTTCTTCTCCAGTCTGAGCTGTTCTCCTTAGCCCATAAGTTGCCACTGCAGGAGAAGGACTGTTACCAAAGACATGTACCTTCATTCGAAAGTCTATAACTTCCTTGTGGATGTCATTGTCTTTGTGCCATAGAAACCTGAGGTAGTTTCTGTTGTCTTCTCTGACAATGAAGCAGTGAAACATCTGTTGAATGTCTGCCATAACTGCTACAGGTTCTTGTCTGAAGCGAATCAAGACTCCTATTAGACTGTTGTTCAAGTTAGGCCCTGTAAGGAGCATGTTGTTGAGAGAAACACCTTCATGCTGAGCACTGGAATCAAAGACAACTCTGATTTGGTCTGGTTTACGTGGGTGATACACGCCAAAGGATGGTAGGTACCAGCATTCTTCTCCCTCCTTTAGTGGTGGTGCAGGCTCTGCATGATCTCTGTCAAATATATTTTGCATAAAGTCGACAAAGTGTCTTTGCATCTCTGGTTTCCTGCTTAAGTTGCGTTTTAAGGAGGAGAATCTACTGATGGCCTGTTGCAAGTTGTTGGGCAGTCTCTCTCTTGGGAGACGAAAAGGTAGGGGTGCTACCCAGTTATTGGAGTCGTCTTGAAAGAACTCATTGTCCATTACCTTGATGAATTCTTTGTCTTCCATTGAAGGAGCCAGTATGTCATCTTCACTGGTTGTATTAAACACTGTAGAGCCGAAGTCGTCATCGTGGCAGGAGAAAGGGCTTGTGTTACCTGAGATACCATGTTGCCATCTATGGCTGGCTATCTTCTCTTTCACCCAGTAGTGATGTGGGCATGGCTCAAAGTAAGTGTTTCGGCCATTTGGCAGAACATTTGTCTTGAATGACGAAATGTTGGTAGGTCTTTTCATTTTGCCTATACAGACGTTGCCTATGATGACCCACCCTAGATCCATTCGCTGAGCAAATGGGGCATCTGGGGGTCCACTGACTTGTTTGTGTACCTTGTGAACTCTTAGAATGTCTCTTCCTAAAAGAAGAAGGATCTGAGCATCTTTGTCAAGCGGCGGTATCTCATTTGCTATTACCTTCAGGTGAGGGTGATGGAAAGCAGCAGCTGGAGTAGGGATTTCTTCCCTGTTAGCGGGTATCTGATTGCACTCGACAAGAGTAGGTAGAGGTAATTGCAAGTTACCTTTGAGAGAAGATACCATGAGTCCATGAGCCCTTCTTCCAGAAACCTCTGTAGTTCCACTACAGGTACCCAAGGTGTAAGGATGAGCTTCGCCTTTTTTTTCAAATAGATTAAACAGTTCTGATTTTGCAAGCGATCTATTGCTCTGATCGTCTAAGATAGCATAGGCCTTTAGAGTCTTTTCTGGTTGGTCCTTGTGGTATATGTTCACCAAGCATATTTTAGCACAGGACTTATCGCAGCAGTCTTCTCCACAAACTTCAGTGCAGGATGAAGAAATGATGGTAGAATTAGGCACTTGGTTTGTATTTTCCCCGCCATGCGTTAACCTGGGAGGAGAGTTAGCAGGTTGTGCAGAGCTGGGCTCAAGCGGATGTAGGGCTTGCACGTGCTCTTCGGAGCCACACTCTATGCACTTGATGGATACATTACAGTCCCTTGCAAAATGTTCGGTGGAAGCACAGCTCCTGAAACATACCCTAAATGTCTTTAAAAGCTCCTTACGCTCTTCAAGAGGCTTTTTCCTAAAGCCGATACATTTTTTGAGGGGGTGTGGCTTCTTATGAATGGGACACTCTCTGTTAGGGTTTTCAATCTTCCTACTCTGTCTGTCCGTGGTAACAACTGTGGTAGGAGTGGGAAGGATGTCAGTCTTTTTCACGGATACTGGGCCTCTACGGCTTCTATAGTTGCTCTGAAGACTGGTACTCTTAGGAAATGGTGAGAAGAGATTGTACTCACCGTAGGAAAAACTTGGATCATTCTTGGTCTCTGCGAATCTCCTGATGAAGTTGCAGAAGAAAGAGAATGGTGGGAAGGAAACCTTGTTCTCTTTTTTGTATGATGATCCTAGTGCAGACCATTTCTCTTGTACACCATACGGGAGCTTGGAGACAATTGGGTTTACCCCTCTTGCAGTGTCAAGGTAACTGAGTCCGGGTAGTTTTGGGTCTGCCTTGGCTAGCTGAAGCTCAAGGAGAAGGTCACTCAGTCTCTGGAACTCCTTGTTGTCCTTACCAGATATCTTTGGGAAAGTTTCCAGGCGCATGAACAAGGCATTTTCTATAGCTTCTGGACTGCCATAACTTTGCTCTAGTCGCTCCCATGCAGCTGTGAGGCCTGCTGTAGGATTGTCCATGAAAACTGATCTTAATGGCTTAACACGTGCAGCAGATAGAGGACCAAGCCATCTAATCAGGAGATCCAATTCTTGAGCCGCTGTAATGCCAAGATCGCTGATTGCAGTTCTGAAAGCACATTTCCAACTTCTGTAGTTCTCAGGTTGGTCATCAAAACTTGTAAGACCAGTCTTTGTGAGCTCTCTGCGAAGTATGTACCTCACAAACTCTGCTGTCTCAGTTGTCTCTGCCTTTATGTGAGATGCTGTTGGCTGAACGGTGCTGATTGCACTATCTTTGACATTATTGTTAAAGGACACAGGTAAATATGGTGCAGCAGATGCGTTCAGGTGAGTTGCTTGCTTGAAGTCGGTTGTTCCAATGGTACGTTGATTCAATGCTGTACCGATGACAGGAAATTGATGACTTGCTTGCAGCTTGCTCTGATGCTCTGTGACATAAGAAGGAAGGTTAGGTAGGCAGGCAGGAAATGCATTGGAGTGATTTTGCATGCAGGAAGTTGCTGGAACCTCTTTAACTTGGAGCTGTGAAGGAGTTTCTAAGTTGCCAGGAGCATTGGAGACAATGGAGTGTATACTGCAGTGGCTTAGGACATAGTCTTTAGTGCGTTTGAGGGGATCTTCCATATCTGCTATGTTTAGGTTGATGCTGTCTTTCTCACTTGCACCTTCGTCTGCACTGATAGCTTGTTCTAAAACTCTTAGCCTTGCCATAGCTGCGTCATGTTTACACTGTTCATTTAAGATTTCTATAGTTGCTCTTTGACGTGCTGTGTGAGCTTCCAACTCTGCTCTTTGACGTGCGGTGTGAGCTTCCAACTCTGCTCTTTGACGTGCGGTCTGAAGCACTGACTCCGTTTCCAACTCTGCCCTTTGATGTGCTGTTTGAGCTTCCAATTCTGCTCTCTTTTCTGCATATGCGACCTGCACCTTGCTGGCTTCCGCTTTAGCGTGGGCACTAATAAGTCGCTCACTGAGTGTTGAGTATCTTGAACTATGACTTCTAGAAGACCTTTTAGAATGTCTGGTGGAAACAGATCTGTGAGATGCAGTGTCCTGTATCAGCTTTAACTTTGCTTCTGCCTTTAATTTGGTTTGCTGGATAAGACTGTCTCTTTCCAGATTAAGAGCCTTGAAATTCTTTAATTCCTCGAGTGAAAGTTCTGTGTTCATATTTTGTAAGACATTAATGAACTTGTCACTGGTAAGCTGATAGAGCTCATAAGAGATAGAGAGTTGTTTAATGGCGCCCTGTAGTGTCAGTAATTCACCTTCAACAGACACTGTATTTGATTCAAAGGCAATCCTGTCCCAAATTAGCTTCAAGCTATTAAACAATTCAGTTCTTAAGGCTTCATAATTCTCCATCACTTTCCAGGTGGGTTTGACTGAGCATTTGGGTAAGTCAATTGGCTCAGTGTCTTGTGCTGGAGTGGCTGTATATTCACATTGAGAGCTGTGGTGACTCATGGCTGACACAGGCAGACAATGTCTCAGTGATAAGCAGGCAGGATCTGTGTGCTGTAATATGACACCCTGCAGCCTGGTCTGAGGTTATGAAGATTCCATGTGCTGCTGTCCCATTCTTTCTTGCAATGAGGGCAGTAAATCTTGTCTGTAACAGTACTGTATGCAGAAATCTTGTAATTAGGCTGTGAAACTTCGTTTTTCTACTGTTCTGACTCAACTACAAGGCTATAAATTTTATCTTCAGCTTCACATAGAGCTTACATGACCTGGTGATCTATTTATCCCTTGCATCAATTCAGGCAGCTTAACTCAATGAATAACTCACTGTATGGAAAGACAGACGATGAATCCTCTCGAATGTTCCGTTTAATGATGGATATTCATAGGTAGAAAAACGTTGCAGTTGTAAGCCACATGTAAGATGTTACAGCAATGAGGTATACTGAGCACAATGAATCAGAGAGAGGAAGGGGAGGAGAATATACAGAACTACGGTGAGAGAAAGAGTTCAGATAGACAGAGGGAACAAATCTTAAAGACACAGAGCATAATAAATCACATAGTGTAACACAACAGTGTCGCTTGTGCAGGGCTAACGCAGGCTCGTTTTACCATCTTATATGGAGCTGCCCTCATATTCAGGCATATTGGGCACAGGTTGTCCGCTTCCTCCATGATAAAATGGGGTCCCCTGTGGTGCCGGACCCTAAGTTATGTATATTGGGGCTGCTGCCAGACGTAGAGGTGGATAAGTATCACACAATATTTATTTCTGAAACATTATTTTTAGGGCGTAAGGTAATAGCCCAGACATGGATGCAGAGTGTACCCCTCACGATACAGATATGGGAAAAAAGCAGTAAATGATACCCTACCATTTAAGAAACTAATTTACACACACAGGGGAGCATCACAAAAATTTTCTAAGATCTCGGACAGATGGATGGAGGACGGGGAGACGTGTGTAGATGTGGCATACCCGGTGTAGTGCTCACCCACATCCGTGGGTTATACTGTTCGCAGGTTAGAACAATGTATCATTTGGGATATTGCACATGCAAATATTAGTATGTATACCCAGCAACACTTTTGTAAACTTAAAATCGCAGTCATAATATGTACTTGACATTCTATGAATATATGTACCTGAATGGCTTGTAAAATGTGTTTTCTATCAATAAAGTTTTTTTTTCCAAGTAAAAAAAAAAAAAAGTACAAATCAGGTTTTAGGCATGCTCTGCAACAAAAAAATAATTTGTATTAGATACTCCCTACGTGTTAATCACTTTCAAATAGAATGCTGACACTGCAACTTTTCTCATCAGAACACTCAAAGCCCATCAGCTGATTAAAATGAATAAATCACTCCCATTCAGAATCAGTCTGCAATGGATATTGTCTAACAAAAAGCTATTCCTTCAAAGTAGAAACAAGTAGGAATCTGCAACAAAGTTTGTTAAAATCCTTGTAATGTACATTGATGGGATAGTTCTTTTTTTCAACAAAAGTGGAGCTCCCCTTTAACTTAAAGCTGATAAGGTATGTGTTACTGAACTTTGCACATGATCACTTCTCTTTACAGTATTTGTTATATAAGCGTAATCAGCTGTTTAGCTTAAGGTGAACTTGTAATAGCTGACCCTAAAGTAGCAGCAAATACCGGTATATAAGGTTCTTGTTTATCCATTAAAAATGTCAAGCAATTATAAATGAATTGCCTTAGCTTGTTTAGATTCCACTGTTCCTAGTTTATGCAGAGACATGAACCTGGCCTCTTCCGTCCAAGATACATTAAGTCTACTCACAAAGTTAGCACATACTTTTTCCTAAATAAACCTGGACTTAATTAAGTGATAAAATAAACAAGTTTGAATCAAGGTTTACTCTGTAAAAGACATGATTGATATGCTCAGTCGTAGACAAGTAGGTGGAATAAGTCACAATTAAAGATGGCTGTTATGAGAGAAATATAAGTGAAGCCACTGCTAAATTTTCTTTCTGAAAGGTTGGCTGGCTGTCATGTTGAGCTTTTGGCTTGCTGAATTTTTATTCCCAGTAAGTGACTTGGAAAATATTGGAGCTAGTACGATTGCCTGGGTTCTGGCATCGGGGAGGCTCACATATTTCTCTTTAGATCTACATTCATGGTACGTGGCTTACAATTAGGCACGCTCTATTTTTCACTTTCATCAACTATTCATGGTTGGTCAAATCAGTCCTAGGGAGTCATTAACCTCTTTTAGCTTTAGAATCTTTAGTGGGCAAAAAATAATGTAATGTTTGTTAAATAAGCAAAGTGTTGTTTTTCTTCCAAGTGTTTATTATTATTATTATTATTATTATTATTATTATTCTGAGTGCTAAACCTCAATAAAAGAAGAATATTTAAGTACAGCTTATACAGGAGCCAGGTAACTGAACTGGTTGGACCGGGAACCTTGGGTTACCTCGACAAGTAGCAACATGCAGCTAGGACAACAAACTAAAGTCAGCAATATGTGGATTGAAATTTGGCCGGTTCAGTAGCAACCAGCTGACTTTTGAACATATGGGCAGGCTGGTTGTACTACAAGTCATTATATATGATTACATTTTCCTGCTGCAGCAAAAGGTTCTGCACTGCTCTTTTGTGTGGATGTCCTAGAACACAAATGTCAAACTGGTGGCCCTCCAGCTGTTGCGGAACTACAAGTTGAGGCATTGCAAGGCTGACAGTTACAAGCATGACTCCCACAGGCAGAGGCATGATGGGACTTGTAGTTCCGCAAAAGCTGACATCCCTGCCCTAGAACAAGTAAAGAAACTCATTTCCAAAATGACTCTTATATCCATTCACATGTGCAGTATCTTGTGGCTCAAAGCCTGATCAGCTGAAGACAACTCACACCAAAGATATTTTAAAGACTTTTTTGGTCAGGCAATTGCCAAATCCATCAAGGATGTCACAAGAGAAAAGGTTATTCTTCCATAGAGGAAAGTTCAAAAATCCCCTTCCATATAAGCCTCTACTTCCTTTAAAACACCTCAAGGCTCTACCCTGGCTTCATCTTCAAAACTTAAGTTCATCTCTTCCTTTCAGTGTAAAACTTGGCCCACAAAGCCCACCACGTCTTCCTCAAAGCCTTCTTTTCAATGAAGGGGCACCCTCACTCCTTGCAAGCCTCTACCTCCTTAAAAGGCAGAGCACCTCAGCACTCTACCTTGGCTTCATCTTAAAAACCTAAGTTCATCTCTTCCTTTTGACGTAAAACTTGGCCTACAAAACCCACAAACTCTTCCTCAAAGCCTTCTTCCCAATGAAGGGGTCCCCTCACTCCTAAGAGTGGGGGCATCTGTTGAAGTTTACTTCTTCCTGCTTCACAGATGCTCCAGGGCTGTGGGTTCAATTGGTGGTTTCAAAGAGGTACAAAAGATAAAGGGGTATTTGTCCTATCCTGGACTCCCGAAACAAATACCTTGGAATTCAAAAATTTTGCATGGAAGCTCAGTTATTGCCTCTCTGAGACAAAGGGAATATTTGGCATCCGTAGACATCCAATGCCTATCTGCATATTGGCATTTATTAACCTCATCAGTTCTTTCTATGCTTTGCAATAGATGACAATCACTTCTAGTTTGATGCACTTCCATTTAACCCACCCTCTGCTCTCAGTGTATTCACAAAGGTCCTTGCACATCTTCCTGCACTTCAAAATCATTCAGGGCAGCCAGGTCACAGGTTATCTAAACAACCTACCTCTAAAGGACTCTTCTCCCTTCCAGCTATCTGCGAATGTCCACAGGATAGTTCAGATGCTTCATTCTTGTGGTTGGGTGATCAACTTTCAAAAATGTACTATCCAACATTTACTTCACCTAAAATAATTGGGTCTGATTCTAGCCACTTGCCGACTGCCCACAGTAAATATACGTCATTACTTTGATGTTAAATATCTGTGGTATGGCAGCAGCTAGCTGCCATAGCCCCAGTATCGTTATTTACTATGGGATCTCTTTTATAGGCGGCAGGAGAGGTGGCCCCCCTCCCGCCACTTCCGGTTGTTTCCGAGCTTACTGGAGCCGTCGGTAAACCCAGAAGCTATCAGGCTCGGCCGTTTGCTGGGCAGGAAGTCAAGTGAGGGCAAAATGGCCCCCACTCTGCTCTATGCCCTTGGAGGACCGGAGCGACCTCTGACTCACTTCCGGTTCCTGGGCATAAGAAATTACATTTTTTTATTTTTTTATTCAAATTGTCTAAACATTTTTTTTTCTCTTGCTTTTAAAGGTAAATGTGAGATCTGGGGTCTTTTTGACCCCAGATCTCCCAATAAAGAGGACCTGTCATGCTTATTTCTATTGCAAGGGATGTTCACATTCCTTGTAATAGAAATTAAAAAAGATAAAGGGACAGTGCAAAAATATAAAGTAAAATAAATAAGAAAAAATATATAATTCAAAGTGCCCCATCTCCGTGCTCACGCGCAGAAGTGAACGCATGCGTACCATATATACTCGAGTATAAGTCGTTCCGAGTATAAGTCGAGGCCCTAATTTACCACAAAAAAAATGCGAAAAACTTATTGACCCGAGTATAAGACGAGGGTGAGAAATGCACAGCTACTGTAAGTGGAAAAGAGGGTCAACAATGCCAATTTGCAGCATCACTGTTCCCATTTGCATGCCTCACTGTGCCCATTTGCAGCCATAGGTCCCCTGAACTTCAAACTCGGTAGTTAAGGGTTCCTAGATGCCCCCTAGCTTCAGCCAAAATTTGGGGTCTCTGAACCCAAAGGGTCCCGAAATGACATTGCTGCAGATGGACACAGTTGACCAAATTTGGGGCCCCGTATCTCGGGGCTACTTAGTGCTAAGAACCTCAAATTTGGTGTGCAAACCCAGTGGAACTAGCACCATAAAATTTCCAAAACTGGGGTTTCTAGCACCAAGTAGCCCTGAGATACAGGGCCCCAAAATCAGTTCAGAAAATGTCAAGCACTTTTCTGCAGCAGAGAATGACATTTTCCAAACCGATTTCGGGGCCCTGTATCTCGGGGCCACTTAGTGCTAGGAACTTTAGCTTTGGATATGTTGTGGTACCAGTTCCACTGGGTTTGCACACCAAATTTGGGGTTCCTAGCACTAAGTGGCTCTGAGATACGGGGCCCCAAAATCGGTTTGGAAAATGACATTTTTTGCTGCAGAAAAGTGCTTGACTCCAGTATAAGTCGAGGGGGGCACTTTCAGCACAAAAAAATGTGCTGAAAAATTGGACTTATACTCGAGTATATACGGTAAGTTGCGCCCGCATATGAAATGGTGTTCAAACCCTACATGTGAGGTATCGCCACATTTATTAGAGTGAGAGATATAATTCTAGCACAAAACCTCTTCTGTAACTCTAAAATAAGAAGGGGATACCATCCAATTAGGTCATGAAAAGTTGCCACCATCCCTGATATAAGGAAATAAAATAACCCCCTCAGATAGTTGGTGGGACTTTAACGGCAACGGAGTAGTAAAAAAACGGTTTTATTGATACAAATATACAAAGTACAAAAAATAAAATCAAAAATTGATTTCTTTATTTTTTGTACTTGTATATCTGTATCAATAAAACCATTTTTTTTATTACTCCGTTGCCGTTAAAGTCCCACCAACTATCTGAGGGGGTTATTTTATTTCTTCTGTAAATCTAAACCGGTAACCTGTAAATTTTTTTAAAAGGTGGCCAATGGAGATTTTTAGGTACCGTACTTTGTCGCCATTCCAGGAGCGTGCGCAATTTTAAAGCATGAAATGTTAGGGTATCTATTTACTTGGCGTGACATCATCTTTCAGATTATACAAAAAAAATTGGGGTAACTATAGTGTTTTTTTTTTGTTTTTTTTATTATTTTAATTATTGAAGTGTATTTTAGAAAAAAAATTGCGTTTGAAAGACCACTGTGCAAATACAGTGTGACATAAAATATTGCAACAATTGCCATTTTATTCTCTAGGGTCTCTGCTAAAAAAATATAAAATGTTTGGGGGTTCTAAGTAATTTTCTAGCAAAAAATACTAATTTAAACTTGTAAACAAAAGTTCCAGAAAAGGCCTTGTCGGCAAGTGGCTAGACACATTCCAAGCAAAAGTCTTCTTCCTAGGGAAGAAACTGTTTTTCTGAACTCGGGTGTTCTCCAAGGTTCTGTTAGCTGTTATTGCTCTGCTCAGAGACAAAGGAGTTTTGTCTTCACCACTATCTAGACGACCTCCTCCTTCTAGCCCAGGACAAAGGTCAACTTCTGGAGCACAGGAGCCTAGTAATTTCCACTCTCCAAGCGTTTGGGTGGCTCCTGAATATGGAGAAAAGTCACCTGAATCCATCTCAGTCTCTTGTTTTTCTTGCATTTCAACACTCTGGAGGGCACCATTTCGCTACCCGAAGAGAAGATTGCGGTGATCCGGGACAGGATCCACTCAACCATCGCTTCATCTCACCTGTCTGCTCTTCAATGTCTGAAAGTGATTGGCACAATGGCAGCTGCCATTCCCATGGTGAAGTGGGCGCAATGAAATAGAAAAAAACTGCTGCGCCAACTAAATATGTATGAAGCTGCCAACACTACCAATTAGACTAATTGTGTATACAAATGAAAAAAGAAAAAGTGTAGCGCTGTATTATAAACATCAATGTAAACCTTTGTGTCAAACACCCGTGTGTATATAACTATACTCAGTCCTGCTAATCCAGCAGGAAAAATAAAATATAATAACACCATATATGCAGAAATCTGATGGCATAAAAAATGATTGCACCACCCTACTACATAATAGGCGTTGAAAAGAACTGTGTGATCACAGTGAAATAATCCCAAAAAGCCTCAAACAAAAACACAAACATGTGCAATAAAACTTAGGGTGGGATAAATAGCAAGTCTCTGGGATATTGATCTGTTCATCCAATCAGACGGATGTTTCCTGGAGCATAAATGTGAATCTCACAGTGGTATCTATTCGTATCCACGGTAGACTTTTCAAATATTCAGCAAGGCAGGAAGTAGTGTAAAATGCCCTTACCAGACGTGGTGGACACACGCGTTTCGTCTACCAAGACTTCAACTGGGGTCTTGGTAGAAGAAACGTGTCGGGTGTGTGACGCTACCACAGCCATCTGATATTACTGCGCTACTTACCATTTTGTTCATATGAACTTTGTTTTAACCTGATTTTTATTGGAATTTTTTAACCAATACAATAAAATTTCCTGGTTACCCGGATTTTATGCTATGTGGAGCCTTTTTTCCCTTTTTTCTTTGATTTCACCTGAGTGGGATTAAGTGACTACCGGAAGAGGAATCCATGGTACTGTTCAAGATCCGGGACGCATCCAAGACCCTCCATTATGGATCTAGGACAGCTGTAACCTTACCGTTAAAACGGTGAAAGCCTATACGACTCACCGCCAACGGCCTGTGAGTCCACCACGTCTGGTAAGGGCATTTTACACTACTTCCTGCCTTGCTGAATATTTGAAAAGTCTACCGTGGATACGAATAGATACCACTGTGAGATTCACATTTATGCTCCAGGAAACATCCGTCTGATTGGATGAACTGTTCAATATCCCAGAGACTTGCTATTTATCCCACCCTAAGTTTTATTGCACATGTTTGTGTTTTGTTTGAGGCTTTTTGGGATTATTTCACTGTGAAGTGGGCGCAATGGCACACTCGCCCTTTCCAAAAAGGGTTTCTCCAACAATGGGATTCTCCCAGCAAGAGTCAGTGCATCCTCCTCACTCCATCCATGAGTGTCTCTCCTTTGGTGGCTTCAAGGGAAAAATCTCTGCAACTGCCACTCGATCATTCCCATCTAATGGGTTACAATGACCTCAGATGCCAGCAATGCCAGCAATCAGGGCTGGGGTGCTCAGGGCAGATGGAACTCACCTTTTCAAAGGATTGTATTCAATATACTGGAACTGTGGGCAGCCTTTCAGGTGCTCAGGTCTTTCCACCATCTGATAGAAAACTCCTCAGTGATGCTCCAGTTGGACAATACAACCGCGGTGGCTTACATAAGGAAGCAAGGTGGAATTCGCAGCTGGTCTCTCCTATGAGAGGTGGAGCCAATCATGAACTGGGCTCAGAAGAATCTGTCCAACATTTCGGCAGTCTACATTCCAGAGGTTCAGAATGTACAGGCGGACTTTCTATCTCGTGTTCAAATGAACAACGAGTGGTCCCTGCACAAAGAGGTGTTCAAATGGCTCCTAACAGTGGGAGTGTCTCCAGAAGTGGATCTCTTTGCATCCCCATGAAATTACAATCTGACCAAGTACTATTCGAGGTTCCAGGATCCCCAAGAGCCTATGGGATAGATGCCCTCACGGGCCGGTGGAGGTTCAGCAAGGCGTATGCCTTCCCTCCGGTACTTGTGATACTCCAGTTTCTCCACAGGCTCAGAACAGAGGAGGTGGGAGTTATAGCAGTAATACCATTTTGGCCCAACTGGCCATGGTTTCCCCTCTTAACACTTCTCAGTTATTGAGACTCAATTTCTCTGCCCGTCAGGCTGGATCTTCTGTCCCAAGGCACAACCCTGCATCCATGTCCTTCTCACCTACACCTCAGGGTCTGGTTTTCGAGACTGGAAGGCTCGAAGCCTTAGGTTGTCCCGAAGAAGCCATTCTGACTCTTCTTAATGCCAGAAGGAAGAGCATTAATAGAATTTATGAGCATATCTGGTCCAAGTTCACAGAACATATGTCCTCTAGACCTAATCCTTGTGGTTCTCCAGAGGTTCAGGATATCCTTAGCTTTCTGCAAACAGGTTTGGATTTGCCTCTAGAAGTTAGTTAACTTCATGTACAAATATCAGCCATCTCGGCATTTACAGGAATTTCATGGGCTAATCACTCCCTGGTTCGTCAGTTCTTCAAGGGTGCTATCAGACTTAGACCTCAAAGAAAACCAAGGTTTTCTAAGTAGGATCTTCCTCCTTGCTCTAGATTTTCTTTCCACGCTTGGAACAGATCCTGACAAAACTCTATCAGTCAAAGACCTTACACTCAAGACCGTCTTCCTGGTGGCAGTAACTTCAGCCAAAAGAGTGTCTGAAATCAGAAAGTTAGGTTCAAAAGAGCCTTTCCTGACCTTTTTTCCAGATAAAGCAGTGTTAATTCCCATGCTGGGCTCAAACTCTAAAGTAACATCTATTTTTCACGAAAATCAAGAAATTGTGTTGCCTACCTTTGGGACAACAGAGGGTCAAGATGTCCATCCCCTCGATGTGGGACATACTTTGAGTGAATATTTGGAAGTTACAGAATCTTTTAGACAATCAGACTTTTCTTTCATTCTTCTACATGGGAAAAAACAAAGGAAAATGGGCCTCCAATTAGATCCATTTCTGCTTGGATAGAACAGACCATTCAAAAGGCTTATAAAGAAAAGGGCTTGGCTCCTCTAGAGGCAGTGACTGCACACTCAACTCGGAGTATCTCAACCTCTCGGGCGGCTTCTCGCCATGTCGCGCCTGAAGTTATATGTAGAGCAGCTTCTTGGTAATCTATTAATACTTTTGTTTCCCACTATTGTGTTAATCCAGCCGCCTTGTCATCTGTTAATTTTGGTTTGCAAGTGCCGTCAGTTGACGGTGTTAAATAAATTTATTTTATTTGCTCAGCATTGTTCCCACCCGTGTGTTTGGCGAGTTATTTCCCACACGTATACTGTCATGGAGCCTGTCAAGAAAACGGAAAATTTGTATCAAATACTTACCGTAATTTTCCTTTCCTGATAGGCTCCATGGCAGCAGGATTCCCTCTCAATGCTTGGAGTAGGCTAGTTACAAAACACGGCTAGGAGGTGTCCTATTGGGTAGTTATAGAGGCGGGGTCAACCCACATGTATGCTGCCATGGAGCCTATCAGGAAAGGAAAATTACGGCAAGTATTTGATATAAATTTTCCGTTTCTGCTGACCCTTTTTACCATTTCAAGAAAACAAAAAAAAGTGAGATTTAGTTGAATAAGAAGTCTGTTGAAGAAGAAAGAAGACATTTTGTAGACCTTTTTTCAAAGGACAGAATTATCCACACTTCTACAAAGGTTACTACATTTAGTTTAATATAGCAAACAGCAGAATACGCTCTTGCATGCTTTGTGCTGCATTTCCCAAAGAGCATATCTTGCCAGTGTAAGTGAGGCTAATGCTGAAAATATACCTATTTTTAAAATGTGTGTAATTATGTCTTTTAGTGCTAAGTAAACAACCTTTGGAACCTATTTCCACTAATAAAAATCCAGAAGACACGTGACCATGAGGTCTGGTGTTCCTAAATAACTGTCAAAAAAATAGTTTGAGCTAATCCTCCTATATAACTACTGTTTCTTCTTTTTAACCAACCTGGCCCTGGTCTCTTTCACCTTTGCCTTTGTGTACTCTGTTGCATGCATACAGTATCCAGTAAATTTATAACTGAAGATCCCTTTATATGATTAATTAAAAGCCTTTTTTGTGGCAACATATGAGTGCTTCCATTGCTTTTCTCTGTAAAAATGCTAGCTACTTGGTTGTCTCTGACCCTCATATTTTGGAGTTTCACAAATGCTTCCATAGAACCTTTTTGCAGGAAATACAATATGAGTGGGCATTCCTATAGATTTTGATGTAGGACTCTGTGGTTTTAGTTGTTTCTTTTACATTTTGATCTCTGATTTTCTTTCTGAGAGTTTTTAGGATTCTTGAATCTGTATCCTGCCTTTACTAACAGTGTCGTTTTTTTTGGGTTCCCTCCTCGGAACACTAGTCAGTTATTTGACCAACAATATAAATAGCATTTTCCCACTCTGTCCACCAACATAAGGTACAGACTTACATGAGTGGTCAATCAGTAGGAGGTAGATTGCCCTTTACATTGTAATCCTTGGAAGGAAGACTGTCTTTTACATTCTTCTTGTTGAGAAGATTTCCCCTTACATTACAGTCCATAGGATGAATCAATGCCCCATACATTGATGTTAGTGTGACACAGAATAAGGGTAAAGGCCCCTTAGATATGTGTAAGGCAGATACAAAGAAATGTTGTCAGTGGAGGAACTAATGCTTACCTACAGGAACAACAGGCTCCTCTGTCCAATGTACTGATGCTGCAGGCTCTGCTAAGTATCACACTTCCCTCCAGAGTCTGGACCTCTGTCAGCTGAATATGGGTCATAGGAGTGCAGAACTTCTGTGACCCACAGGAGAAGTAGGGCCAAAAGGCCTTTAGCCCCACTTCTACTTTTAACTACTTTATTATTTTTCCTTTGGATTCTTTAATCAACTCTTCAGTGTCTTCTAATACAACAATAGAAGCAGTGTATTTGAATCTGTGCAACCTTGGGAACTGTATCTGGACCACACGTTGTGGGGATGGCAATTTGTTAAACTTCGATAGTTAGGGCAATGAACAACTAACACAATCCTGTATTCCAGCACTGTATTGTAATTGAACAATTACAGCAATAACATTCAACACTGCTCTTTTGTGTGAACGTCCTAGAACACGTAACACAAATTTCCAAAATGCCTCTTCTTTCCATTCACATGTGCAGATTCTTGTGGCTCAAAGCCTGATCAGTTGAAGTTGCCTGGAAAAAGACACCTTACAGCTATGTCCTTATAACCGCTTCCCGACCAACCGCCGCAGTTATACTGCGGCAGGTTGGCTCCCCTGCGTGAGCCGTTGTAGCTATACGTCGGCTCACGGGGGGTAAGGACAGCACAGCAGGGGTGCTGGTTTTTGTGGCCAACGGTCGCCATGACCACCAGCCATGAGCGTTCGTGACCAGGAGAGACAGAACAGGGACGAGTTTGTGTAAACACACACTTCCTTGTTCTGACGAGTGACAGATCGTGTGTTCCTATTAGCTAGGAACCACGATCCATCACTTCCTCCAGTCATTCCCCTCCACCTTCAGTTAGAATCACCTCCCAGGGAACATAGTTAACTCCTCAAGCACCCCCTAGTGTTAACCCCTTCACTGCCAGTGACATTTTTACAGTAATCAATGCAATTTTATAGCATTGATCGCTGTATTAATATAAATGGTCCCAAAAATGTGTCAAAATTGTCCGATGTGTCTGCCATAATGTCGCAGTCATGATAAAAATCGCAGATCGCCGTCATTACTAGTAAAAAAAAAATGATAATAAAATAGCTATAAATCTATCCCCTATTTTGTAGACGCTATAACTTTTGCGCAAACCAATAAATATACGCTTATTGCGATTTTTTAAAAAATTTTTTTACCAAAAATATGTAGAAGAATACACATCGCCCTAAACTGAGAAAAAAATGTTTTTTTAATATATTTTTGGGGGATATTTATTATAGCAAATAGTAAAAAAAGAATGCGTTATTTTTCAAAATTGACACTTTTTTGTTTATAGCGCAAAAAATAAAAACCGTAGAGGCGATCAAATACCACCAAAAGAAAGATCTATTTGTGGGAAAAAAAGGACGTCAATTTTGTTTGGGTACAATGTTGCACGACCACGCAATTGTCAGTTAAAGCAACGCAGTGCCGAATTGCAAAAAGTGCTCTGGTCAGGAAGGGGGTAAATTCTTCTGGGGCTGAAGTGGTTAAGGAGGACTCTTTGGTGAGGCAATTTACATATTCATACAGGATGTCACAAGAGAAAATGTTATTCTTTTATAGAGGAAAGTAAAAAAATCATCTTCCTTGTAAGCCTCTATCTCCTTTAAAAGGCAAAGCATTCTACCTTGGCATCATCTTAAAAACCTAAGTTCATCTCTTCCTTTCGGCGTAAAACTTGGCATACAAAACCCGCAAAGTCTTCCTCAAAGCCTTCTTCCCAATGAAGGGACACCCTCACTTCTTTAGATTTGCTTTAGATTTCTACCCCTCATTACTTTCTTCTCTCAACAAAATCTGAATCATGTCTTGTCCTGGGGAGTAGGTTTGCCAATACCCCTGTATAACACTTTCTAGGGTTTTTTTTCCAAGCCTGTTAACAGTAGCAACATTTAATGGGAGTATTTGTACTATCCTAGACTTAAATCTCTAAACAGATACCTTGAAATTCAAAAATTCAAAAATTTTGCATGGTCAGCTATTGCTTAAGACAAAAGGAATATTTGGCATTCGTAGACATTCGTAGACATCTAACATGCCTATCTGCATATTCCCATTTCTCCATCTCATCAGTGTTTTCTATGCTTTTCAATAGATGACAATAACTTCTAGTTTGTTGCACTGCCATTTGACCTACCCTCTGCTCCTAGAATATTCACAAAGGTCCTTGTACCTCTTCTTGCCCTTCTAATAACTCAGGGCAGCCAGGTCACAGGTTATTAAAAAAAAACAACTTCTGAAGGACTCACCTCCCTTCCATCTATCTGAAAATGCCCAGAGGACAGTTCAAATGCTTTAGGCTTGTGGTCGGGTGATCAACTTCCAAAAATCTTCTCTCCAACCTTTACTTAACTTGAAATAACTGGGTCTGATTCAGACACATTTCAAGTAAAAGTCTTCCTAGGGAAGAAACTGATTTGTTTCTGAGCTAGCACATAGGACTTGAAGTTAAATCTCTGAGATTCTCAATGAAAACTTGACAAGAACTTGATCTTAAGTACCCTAAAAAAACAGCTTTTAACCTTGTCTATTTTTCGAAATTCTCTGGCCTCGCTGTCCGTAGTAGAAACCTTTATTTGAGGTGTATTTCCAGCACCCTGTGCTTCTCTGAGACCTGAATCTGGATCATTCTTCCCTGCAGAAACTACCCTTTAAACCCATCAGAGAAATCCCATTAGATAATTTCTCTTGTAAATCAATCTTTTTGGTTGTTATTACATCTGTCAAATGTGTCAGGGAGTCATTGACTCTCATATTAGGACTCTCTTTCTTCATAAAGACAAGGTAATCTCTAAAAAATCGCAATAAGCGTATATTGATTTGTTTGCGCAAAATTTATAGCGTCTACAAAATAGGAGATAGTTTTATGGCATTTTTATTATTTTTTTTTTTTTACTAGTAGTGACGGCGATCAGCAATTTTTATCATGACTGCGACATTATGGCGGACACATCAGACAATTTTGACACATTTTTGGGACCATTGGCATTAATACAGTGATTAGTGAGATTAAAATGCATTGATTACAGTAAAAATGTCACTGGCAGTGAAGGGGTTGCACACAAGGGGGCAGTGAAGGGGTTAATGTGTATCCTATAAGTGTTCTAACTGAAGGGGGATGTGGACTGTGCAGGGAAACTAACAGATCACCAGTTCATACTCTGTATGAACAGAGGATCTGTCAGTTCTCCCCTCAGAGAACCGGAAACTGTGTGTTTGCACACACAGCTCCCGATTCTCCGTGTGCCCCGAGCGATCGCTGGAGCCCATCGTGATAGAGACCGCCTGGCACTCGCATTGGCTCCGTGGACGAGCAGGGGGCGCCCGAGCGCCCCTGGCGGCGTGCACGTGCCCCCTAGTGTCCGTCTATGGTACCGACGTACCATGGCGGCAATTCGCCTGCCTGTGCCATTTTGCCTCAGTATAACTGCAGCAGATGGTGGGCAAGCGATTAACATCACATTCTATATATTTATTGTTTGCTAATGTATTGTATTTATTTAATCATTCCCTAAATACCATGATTGTAATATGCTGTGAATGTCCTTATCCTCATGCATGCTGGAAGTTTTTAAAGTTCCTTTTTTGTCCTTCATGCATATCTGCCTTCACTAACCTCCCCAGCATGCTATCCTGGGCCCATATTCACCTAGCCTACTCACTTAACAATGTATTTTTTCAGCTCCATTGTAGTGCTTTACCCTAAATACCCCCTAAAATGTGTACAAATGTTATTTCTGTTCTTAAATTCAGTCAGAGTGCAAGAGGCTTTTTTTTGGGGGTCTCAAACTCATTTGGAGCCCTCCCTCCCCCAACCGCTAAGTCAACCGATACCAATACTCTATCTGCTGACTTTGCCAAACCCATACACACTATACCTACCTCTTTTGTGGTCATATTTATGGATGAATTCACCAAAGCATGTAGTGCAAGTGCCTGCCTGAATACTTTCAAATGATACTGTTTAAAGTTTTGTTCTCCTATTATCTTGATAGGTAATTGCAGGCTGTAAAAATGTGCTTCCATTTGTACAGAGTGTATTTTTTTTTTTTTTTTATTATGACACTTCTTACCTGTCCAGTGGTCTGACAATAGTGTAAGTAAGGAGGGGCTGGCATACACCCATTATGTATGCATTCAGCTCTCAATGAAGTGGAGAGGGTTACCTGTTTAAAACTCCCCCCCCCCTAAAATTTTTACAATGGGCCATCAGAGGGGGTGAGGAATCTGATAAGTCAACCTTATACTTTTGTCTTTAAATACTCCTTAAAATAAAATGTTATACTGATTTCGGGCAAGAATGTTTGTGCCTAATCTGCTTGCAATGTTATGTGCAAAAGTACAAATTTATTTTTTATTGTTTGAATCTACAGTTTCCTTCAACGCCACAGGAATGGCAGACTGTGGCTTCCCAATTTGCCCAGCGATGGGACTTCCCCAACTGCGGAGGGGCAATCGATGGGAAACACGTCCACATCATCCCACCCCCCCAACTCAGGGCCTTACTATTATAACTATAAGGGGTTTAATAGTATAGTGATGTTGGCGGTGGTGTCAGCGACATACGAGTTTTTGTATGTGGACGTGGGGAAAAATAAACGGATGTCATATGGTGGAGCCATTGCCCAGACCAAGTTCTATAGATGGCTCCAGAGTGGTGGCTTGGGATTGCCACCTGTGGAAGATAACGTGGCAGGACTCCCGTTCGTCTTCATTGCTGATGAAGTGTTTGGGCTTGGAGAACACCTGATGTGGCCATTCCCCATGAGGACCCTCACCCCGGACCAGAGAGTTTTTAACTAACGGCTGGCCAGAGCCAGAAGAGTGGTGGATTCTGGCTGAAAGGATAAAAATGCAAAGTATAATACACCCGGACCAGGTAGGCTTCATTCCTGGAAGGGAGGGGAGAGGCAACGGAACCAGAACCTTGCTAGCAATACAGAAGATGAAGGACAGCGGGGGCTCCAGGACTACTCCTGTCGATCGATGCTGAGAAAACTTTTGACAGGGTAGACCGGGGCCTTATGCAGGGTACTTGGGAAGAAATAGGGTTGGGAGCGAAAATGATAGAACGTATAAAGGCACTATACAACAGGCCCACAGCAAGGGTAAAGGTAAATGGGACAGTCTCAGCACCGTTTGAAATGTTCAACGGAACGAGACAGGGGTGCCCACTCTCCCCCCTGCTGTTTGTGCCGGCTCTGGAACCCCTTCTAATCAAGATAAGACAGAACCCAGACATTAGGGGGATAAAGGTAGGGGAGGAAATCCATAAACTAGCGGCATATGCGGATGACATATTATTCTATATAACCCGCCCCACGATAACTCTCCCAAATCTAATAAAAGCCCTAAAAGAATATGGTGAGATATCCAACTTCAAGATGAATTTGGCTAAATCCGAGACCTTAAATTTCAATATATCAAAAAAGGAAGAACTTATACTTCATAAAAACTTTCCATTTGCATGGGGTAAAAAAGAAATGAAGTACTTAGGAGTTAAGATAACCAAATCTAGTGTAAGACTATATCAATAAACTTCCTCCCATTATTGAACGATATTAAAGCAGAGTTAAACAGAATTATATCAGGACAAATATCCTAGGGGGGAAGAATTAATATTTTTAAAATGGTTATCCTGCCTAAAATTATGTATAAAATGCAGATGCTTCCTATCCCACTCCCAGAGGCTTTTTTTTAAAACATTACAAAAGATGTTTACTAGATTTGTTTGGAGAAGGAAAAAAAGCACGAATAAGTCTGACACAATTAACTATAGATAAGACGAGAGGGGGCTGGGGTGCACCAGATGTTAGAAACTACTATAATGCTATAGTACTGTCACGGATAGTAGAATGGGTAAAAGAAAATAAAGAAAAGAGATGGGTTAAGATGGAAAGCACAATAAGCACAGCTAAATTGGGTAAAATAATTTGGATCCCTGCACGATATAGAAAGCTCAGCAACGACACAAACAACATCACTAGAAATGCACTAAAAATATGGGACAATCTACATAAAAGGGAAAAATGGGAATACAATTCACCACTAACAAACACAGAATATTTTACCCCTGGAATAGAGGCATTATTTGGAAAATGGGTAACACGGGAGAATGCACAACTGAAAGACATTATGGAGCAAGGAAATATTTATAGTTACCATGAACTAAAAAACAAATGGGAGTGGAAATCGATAGATAAAAGGCAGTATAACCAATTGAAACATTTCATAGAGTCATTGCCCCAGCCCATTAGAACCAAGGCAAATTTACTCCCCTTATGCCGCGTACACACGGTCGGACTTTACATCAGACTTTGCCCGGCGGACGGGATTTCGTCGGACAATTCGATCGTGTGTGGGCTCCAGCGGACTTTGTTTGCTCAAAAGTTGGATGGACTTAGATTTGAAACATGTTTTAAATCTATCCGTCAAACTCGAGTCTGGTCGAAAAGTCCGCTCGTCTGTATGCTAGTTCGACGAACAAAAAGCCACTCTAGGGCAGCTATTGGATACTGGCTATGAACTTCCTTGTTTTAGTCCAGTCATACGTCATCACATACGAATTTGGCGGACTTTGGTGGATTGTGTGTAGGCAAGTCCGTCCATTCAGAAAGTCCGTCAAAGTCCCCGGGGCAAAGTCTGCCATAAAGTGTGACCGTGTGTACGCGGCATTAGAGAAAATTTGTGGAGATAAGGAAAGGAAGAGGGTGATCTCAAGGATCTATAGAGCGCTTATGGAAAGGATAGGGCCGGAGATACCACCGTACATCGAAAAATGGGAAAAGGAACTCGGAACATCTGTGAAAAAAGTGGAGAACAGACAAATATTGCGGCGGGTTCATGTTACTTCAGTGAACAATAATATGACAGAAGTAAACTATAAATGTTTGGCTAGATGGCATATTACCCCCGATAAAGTACATAAATATCAAAATGAAACGCCGCAATACTGTTGGCGAGGGTGCAAAGAAATTGGGACCATGTCCCATATATGGTGGCAAATTAAAAAATATTGGGATGAGATAAGGCAAATAATTAAAGAAATAACCAATATTGCGGTCCCAGACGATCCATGGGGGTGCCTATTCCATGGGATAAGAATGCCAACTAAACAATACACGAAAACCCTATTACCAACACTCTTAAATGCGGCTAAAAGTCTTATACCCAGACACTGGAAGGAACCAATAAGACCTACAATGAAGAATTGGTGTAATAAAATAAATGAGATCCAAAATTTAGAGTATCTAAGGTTTAGTGACGGAGAGAGCCTGGAGATCTTTGAGGAAAAATGGCGGGAATGGGTTAATTATAAGTTAACAACAAGATATGCCGAAGTCATGGGAGCATAGGGAACACAGAAAAGAGGGAATAAAATAAAATATACATAGGAAAAGGAGAAATACAGAGGAGGAATGGAGAGAGGTGACCTGATATGCGATTGGTAGAGAGGGGAAATGGGGGGGGGGCTGATCGGGTAGGGAACGGGGATTGGGTTGTTCGTTTCTGGGTATTACTATATTTAGCTGTATTAATTATATAAGTATATGGGTGTTATGGTAGCAAATGTGAAATGTTTTGATATAGACAAAAATTAATTAAGAGACTTACATATATATATATATATATATATATATATATATATATATATATAAAAAAAAAAAGCTACTATGATGTGACATGTGACATGTGACAGGACAAATTAAGTATCCCAAAAGAACTTACTGAAGTAGCTAAAAGAAAAACCAAACAAAAAAAACCAGAAGAGTGGTGGAGAATGCTTTCGGCATAATGGCCAGCCGGTTCTGCCTATTCCTCACTGCAATCAACATGGCGGAATATAAACTAAACCATATCTTACTTGCATGCTGCATTATGCACAACCTTTTAAGGAAAAATGCTACAAACTATGTAGCCTCAGTTGGGCCTGAGGCCGGATTACCCAATCAGTCAACCCTGACGGCACTTGAACCTGGCCGTCCTGGCTTGCCCCCCCAAAGCGCACGTGAAGTGAGGCAAAAATATGGGAAAAAGATGGAATACTTTGCGGGTAGGGGGGCCATTGATATGCCAGCAAATGTCTGAGACATTTTTTAAATAAATCTATTTTTGAAACAGAACTAATATTTCATTTGATTTACTGCTTGTGTTTCTTTTAGCTGTCTCATAGGTTCTCCAATAGGCTTTTCTTTTTGGCCATTTTCTTCAATAGTGCAAATGTTATTTTTTGGATACATGAGGTGACAATCTCTTCTTCAGCTAACTATTATTTTGTGGGTCTGCTACACACACACATTGTTTTTGTTGTTAATGTATGTAATGTATTAATGATAAAAAAATTATCCTTTTCAGCACCATGAATGAATTGTTTTGAGTCCCAAAAATGTCCTGATTGGGGCAAATTTTACAGCACTCTGGGGGTTATTTACTAAAGGAAAATCCACTTTGCACTAGAAGTGCACTGAAACTGCATTGAAAGTGCACTTGTAGTGTAAAGTGGATTGGCCTTTAGTAAATAACCCCCATTGCCACTATAAACACCAACTTACTCCAAAAACTAGTATTGAGCATTGAAAGAAGAAGCCACACATTGTTGAGTAGAAAACATTTTACTCAAAGCACATTCACATGTGCATTATAAAAGGGTTTTTTAACAAACCAACATCTTTGGTGTATAACTTTTTTTTTTACATTAGAAATATCCTTTTTTTGGTTAAACAGGCATGTTTCAAACCAAAACATACACAACTCAGATACTTACAAAGTTCAACTTTGATAAAGTGAAGGCAATATCAGACATTAGTATGTCAAAACTGTGTTGATCTTGCCTTCATCAGATGGGGTGATATCACATTGTAAAAGCCACATTTTGAAGATGCACACAAATTGGGACTCAAAATGAGGATTTTCCTCCTGATCCCATGCCTAATGTCAACATGTGCTAGCTCCCATCATGGGGGATCAATGGATGTGTTTCAGGGGTGCTACCCCTTCCTCTCACCTACTTGAGTTGCGAGGAAGGGGCTGCACCCACAAAACCTTGATTTCCCGTGATGGCAGATAACACATGTTGACACACTGGAGAGATTTACTCAAACTGAAGTGCTCACAAGCTGGTGCAGCTGTGCATGGTAGCCAATCAGCTTCTAACCTCAGTTAGTTCAATGAAGCTTTGGCAATATAACCTGGGAACTGATTGGTTTCTCTGCAGAAGTGAGCCTAATTTTGCACTCTCCAACTTTAGTAAATAAATCCCACTGTGTGCATCTTCTAAATTTAGCTTTTAAAATACTTTAAAACTTGATTTGAAATACAAAATTAGACAAAACGGTACAATTTTTGTGTGTTTTAGATTCTGCCTAAAACATCAATGATGTTCTTCATTTTTTGTTGAACATCAATGATGTTTTCCTTTTAACTTGTCTAAATCCCGATTGCACCCCATTATCTCCCCGATGAGGGTCTGGGCACTTGCACTTGTGAAATGACATTCTTCTTCCACAACATCCACATCACCTAAAAAAAACAAAAAACACACCATGTATTATAAATATGCAGGCATACATCTATTACCTGAAGCTATGGTCTCAGACGCTGACCTGTTGTGGTCACTATTTTGCCTACTTCATAAACATCTCCCTCCTCATCCTCAGGTTGTGGTGTGGGGAGTTCCCCTTCTTTAGGAGGTTGGGGGGTCCCTGGTGTCCTCAGATGTCCCGAGTCTTTTCTCTCCTATGTGAATTAAAAAAAGGTATACTTAGCACACAGATAATTTGATTCCAGAAATAGGAATAGGAAACATTGCTTGAAAGTGTTGTACAATTGTCTGTTTTGGCAACGTTCCGAGCTGAAGACATTATTTTTTTCCCTTTCTAAAGCTGGAGACACCCCTAGTATCCACTGAAGCACCTGTGTGGGAAACCCTAAAAAGGGTGTTCTGGTGTCCCACACTAGTGCTCCTGTGTCCAGATGTGTAAACAGCTGCTGAGTGTCCTCTCCTTACACTGAATCAAGTGCATTTCATTCTAGTTACAAACCCATCTAGACAACAATATAATAAACTTCTTTTAATACAAATAGGCATGACCAAATGTAGTTAACCTGCATCTGCCAAAAACATTGTATTATTGGGCGAACAAGCAATGTTTACTACAACCGATTACTGTGCCCACAAACCTGAAAGTTGTCATTTTAAAATGTACAACAGTAAAGAAAAGCACATGGAGCAGCATGCAAGTAATAATAATAGGAACACAGGACAACTACTTACTTTTTAGAAGCAGTTTCCTGATCCTTCTGTACTGATCGTGCTCCCTCAATTTTAGGTCTGACCAGCGTTTCCTCAATTGCTCCTTGGATCGTCGTACCCCAAAATTCCTGTGCAGGCTTTTAGTCATGATCTTGGCCTTTCACACATTTGGGTTGTTGTATGGTCCATACTTCCCATCATAGTCTGCCCTCTTCAAGATCTCCACCATCTCCACCATCTCTGCAAAGGACATATCTGAGGCCTTATATCTCTTCCTGGATCGGGACGTTTGTGGCTCCGGGCTTTCGTTGTCCTCGTTGCTGAGATTATTATGCACCTGCTCTGTCTCCACCATGTGCTCTCCCACTGCACCGAAAGAGAAGGGGCAGGGTATATACTAGAAAGAAGGTCAGGGGCGGGCGGATTTTCACGCATGCGCAGTGTATATAAAGCGTAACACGCTTGCGTCTTACGTACGATCTGTGAGCGGAGGAAGAAGTAGCAGAAGTGCCGATCATAATAACGAAGGTACAATTTTAACTTGGTGCATCAGTGGCCTATACTGCTTATAGATTGAGGCCTATATTGGGACAAGATTAGGAGAGTTTAGCCTGACATTAGGGTTTGTCTTGTGTTGTGCCTTGCAGATAAAATGGATCACTTCAACGACCATAACTTCCTCCACCTATTCATTGATAAATACAGGGAGCTGCCCTGTCTGTGGCAGGTAAAACATTCCTTTTATATGAATAAAAGAAAGAGGAAGGTGCTGCTGGAACAATTGCTGGAATTGGTGAAGCCACAGATCCCCACGGCAGCCATCCCCTATTTGAAGGCCAAAATTGGTGGCCTGAGGAGCACATATAATAGGGAGCGCAACAAGGTCCAGGATTTCCAGAGATCAGGAGCAGCAGTAGATGACGTTTAGGTCCCCAGACTCTAGTAATATGACAGACTGCGTTTTCTGCCAGACCAGACTGAAGACAGGGCATCACTCTCCACTTTTCCTTCAATGCTTCCTGCCACCCCAGCTGAGGCTTCCGACGTCCAACCTGGGCCTTCCAGCCAGGAAGATGTGGAGGAGCCCAGCTTGAGTCAGGTATAGCATTGTTCAACATATTTATTGTCAAAAAATGAATGATGTTAACTAGATGTTTTTATTGATCACTAATTTCTGATTTAACAAAGTGTTTTACATATCAATAGACAGTAGTAGCCAAAAATGATTGGGACAAGAATGAAAAATGCTGGGGTCAGAATGATAGTCTTTTCTATTTGTCAACATTCAATTTGCAACAGTCATGAGCTGAAAATGACCAAAAAACTAAAACTATGTCCCTTTTTCATACACAGGAAAGCCTAGGCAGGGAGGAGGCTGTGGAATGTGGCAGCCAGGAGGAGGATGTGGAAAGTGGCAGCCAGGAGGTGGCGGGGTAAGTGGCAGCCAGGAAATGGCTGGGCCCAGTAGCCTGACCAAATCCCAGGTCCAACAAAAAGGCCCAAGAAGGGGAGGGACGTGGAGGAGGCAGCGCTTGTGTTAAATTGGCAGCCCTAATGCGGCCCTCAGAAAACCCCCAATCTTCAAGAGGCCTAGGACTGCATGGCTGCCTGCAAAATGCAGGAAATGGAGGAGGGCCAATGCCTCTTCTGTGAGGAAGTGATCTATCTGGCCCTTAATAAGGGGTTGAGGGGTGAACTCACAAGCAAAAGCCATGAGATCGACCATCCTTCTCCACCTCCTGCCACAACTCCAACATCAGAGCCACAGCCTGGAAGCAAGCCTGGAAGGAAGTGTGGAAGTAAGACAAGAAAGTGATGGCCTGGGTTCAGTCTGGTCTGACAAAAGACGCAGGCTGTTGTATGACCACAGCCTGGGGACATGTATGTCATCTGCTGCTGTTCCTGATCTCTCGGAGTCCTGGACCAGATTGTGCTCACTATTATATGGACTCCTCAGGCTACCAATTTTGCCTGTCGAATAGTTGATGTGTGCTCTGGAGTAGAAAGGTTTCGCCAATTTCACCAGTTTATCTAGTATTGCCTTCCTCTTTATTTTGTTATGACCCATAATAAATGTCTATTTTTTTCACAAATACTTGCCTATGTGTTTTACTTCAAAAAGGACAGTTTGTTTGTGAGTAGGCAGGTACATTTCAAAAATACAATGTCAAATTAACAAGGGACACCAACACCAACCAACCTCCTTGAGGTTAAAAAAAACTAGGAAAGAAAAAACAGGAGATCTTGATAAAAAAAGAATACAAGATCACTATAAAAATAAATTCTAAACATTATTATGGAGATCTGACGAAAAAAAAAATAGATTATTCAGGAGATCACGAGAAATAATAAAGAAATCAGTTTTTCAGAGCTCTGTGTGAATATCAGCAGCAAAACAACTTCATTATTCTAGCATTATAAAGAAGAAGAGAATGCTCTGCATTAAAAGATTAAAAAATTTGCAGCGTGACAAATGTGCTATCTCCATTATGAACGCTAGTTTTACCAGACTGAGCGCTTCTGTCTTGTACTTGATTGAGGGCATGCGTGGAATTTTGTGCATCGGAATTGTCTACTCATGCTCGGAATTTACGAGAACGGATTTTGTTGTTGGAAAATTTGAGATCCAGCTCTTAAATTTTTGTTGTTGGAAATTCCGACAGCAAATGTCTGATGGAGCCTACACACGGTCGGAATTTTGGAGAGCGGAGGAAGGGGCTGGTAAATATGTAATCATGTCATTTACTGGCCCCTTCCTTTTGTGAATTGGACACAGGGAGCGATCAGTACCGATCGCTCCTGTGTCCTCTGATAACTGAGCAGAGTAACCTGTGTTTCTCTGTTTTCTCTGTTTCTTCAGTTTATGAATGGACAGGAGCCGCTGTCTCCTGTTCATTCATTTTCAATGCAGAGAAAAGGACTGGGGAATCTCTGTTCTCAGTCCCTTTCTCTATCTCAAAGGGGAGATGTCAAAGGTTTGTTTAGACCCCTGATATCTCACCAAAGCCCGCCAGCAGGGCTGATTAAAAAAAAAGACCACAACTACTGACACCACTCCCCCACCCCCCCCTACTGACACTGTCCACAGCCCCAACCCGCTCCACCGAAAAATTATTGTGAAAAAAATTAAAAACAAATTAAATTGTAAAAAAATAAATACATAAAAACTACTGACACCATCCACTGCTCTACTGACACCATCTACTGCCCTACTGACACCATCTAGAATCATTGCTCTTGCTCCACCGATCGAGGCGATACGGGGCATGTTTAACATATTTTTTTTTCTTATTTATTTTACCTTTTATTTTTTATTTTTACACTGTTCTTTAAAAAAAAAAAAGTGTCACTTTTATTCCTATTACAAGGAATGTAAACATCCCTTGTAATAGAGAAAAGCATGACAGGACCTCTTAAATATGAGATATGGGGTCAAAAAGACCTCAGATCTCATATTTACACTAAAATTCAATAAAATTAAAAAAATTACACTTCTGCCCTGCAATGGGCTCACGACCCCTCACTCGTCTTCATGCCTAGCAGGAAAAAGGATCCGACTGCCTCTGCCACTGCCGATGGCTCCGGTAAGCGGCGGAGGGCACCGGAGTGCAGCGGGGCCCCTCTTCCACCACCGATAAAAGTGATCTTGTGGCGAATCCACCGCAGAGACCACTAATGTCGGAAACCGGACTGCCCGCAGAAGAGGATACCAGGGTTATGGCAGCTAGCTGCTGTCATAACAAAGATATCTCTCTTCGAATTTAGGACGTATATCGGCAGGCGGCAGTCCAGAAGTGGTTAAACCACACCCCCTTTAAGCCATGCCCAATACTTAAAGCAATTTAGGCCATGCCCACATTTCTATGTGGTGTGATTTTTAATTTTTTTTGTCAATGCCTAGGGCCCACTTTTTATCTTGCACAGGGGCCCACTCATTTCATGATACACCCCTGACTCAGATTTACGATAGCACACTAACTTGCTAGTAGCAAACCGTGCCCTGCTCTATCTCCACTCCAACAACACACTGAAAAAGTTCCTGTGGAAAGGAACCTTTTATAGTGTGGGGTGGGACTATGAGCACTGGGCCATGATTGGGCAAAGTCATCATGACTTTGTCCAATCTTGGCTCTGACCGTGTTCTGTGCCCTGGTTGGGCAAAGCCGTGCACCTGACCAGCAGTCAGATGCATTACTTCATCTAATTAGGGCCCTAGAATGCACTGCGAAGTGCGCAGTGAATTGTGGGGTGCTGGGTGGGTGAACATCCCGCAGAGCACCCTGCAAATTCGGGTGTTCGCCGACCAGGCGAACAGGCAATGTTCGGCCCAACCTTTGCTCGGCTCCAGAGACCACGTCTCTTCTACAGCTTACACTATAGTTCTATTAGGAATTTTGTTAAGTGCACAAACACTTCTTAACGGGCTCCAAAAATAGCCAGCAGAAGAAACATCTTACAGACTGCTTCTGTCATATAACGTGCCTATCAATTCTGTTCTGTCACCTCTCACTTATTCCTTTTGTATTAATCTTTGACTACACTTACCAGGTGGTTTTAGGTCTAGCATAACCACAGCTAGTGCACTTTGACAGTCAAGACTCAGCTATTGTTACATAAGTCTTATTACTGATCACTGCTGCACTGTAGGTGGTGGTGTTACTGTGTATGATGATCCTGATCACAGGTGTCCCCCCTCTATTTGTTTGATTTCTTTGTGCGAATTATCTTGCATACCAAAGTATATTTTTACTTTCACCATTCATTTGATGCCTTTATTTTTACAAACACGTTACTAACAATATAATACATTTTCTCTCTTTTTCTAACTGGCTGAATGCATGTGTATTCTTGAAACCGCTTTGCTGCTGGGTATCCGGTACTGTTGGTGATTTCTCACAATATTGTGGGTTTGTAACTCAGAAGGGCTGTAGTCTTTGAGGAGGTCGAGGCCAGGAACAGAGAACCCATCTTAACCATCAGCTGCTTTGGGGGTAGCGCTACACAGACTATAGCTCTGGGTCTATAAATACTCTGCCTGTGTTCTGTGCTGTACTTCAAGATATAGACTTTATAGGTTAGTCATCTGCTTCCCATCAAACCCTGGTTTGAACTATACTGGCCGAATTCATTGCAAGTTCTGAGTTGCCCAATTGAGTCACTCAGCTCTATTTATTATACAGTCACTGTCTAGGAAATAATATAAGCACATGACAAAGCATATGAACAGTTCTTTAAACAACTTGAATCAAGTGAACCTTGGCCCTTTAACCTGGAATATCATGTTAGAAGAGCCATTACAGAAGCATTTATGACATAAAAAGCATTTCTGAGTTACCCATAACAAACAGATTCAATAAATGTTTCCATTTATAAAATAAACAAATTGGTCGGTATGGAGAGCAGAAAAATATTATTTTCCAGACTTGTTCAGCCTCAAGAAGACAATTAGAAAAGTGCAGCAACCCATAGCGACCAATCTGAATTAATCTTTTGCTGAACTTTAGTTTTAAGAAGTTAAATATTTACTGTATCTCAATGAACAAGCCAGCTAATTGCCTGTGCACTCTGGTGGTACTGTGCTTCTATACCGTATATGATTATTTTTCAGTGTAAATTTAATTTTCATTGTACTGAACATGGTTTTTAAATGGTGCTTATTTTAGATGTTTCAAATAGTTGTTGGTTTGGTATTATGCTTTTTATCTGTCTTTTACTAATTTCTTAATACTACCCCTGGCAACAGCTGATGATCCTCACTGGCTCTTGACCCTGGATTGACTTAAATCCACTGGGAACATACCTTAAGCTGGAAGGTGAAGCTTGTTTTTGAGGTACATGACCAAGCTCGCCATTAAAAAAGGTCCCAAACAAGTGCATGATGTTCTTGTTTTGACAAGCAGTCAGACCTTTTATTCTACCATATTGAACTGGAGGTACAAGTTGTTATTTTAACACGAACTGCTCTTTCTTTGAACACATTTATAACAAAAGTTATTAGCTGTTCAGTGGAACATTTTCTTCTGAAATCAATGTCAGTTTCAATGTATGTAATGCAAATTGTAGCAGGGAACCTCTGGAGTCCAGCATTGCACATCAAAAAGTGTAGCATTGAATTCAGATTTCCTGATCAGACCTATTGTTATATTAGAGATGGCTTCTTCTTCCCCTGAGACTAATGGATTGCGTCTTTGTTTTTCTCACCTTTCCCTATGCAATAGAAGCAGAGAGAGTGTTTATTAGGCCAATCACACTCTGCTTAGCTTTGCCCTCTATGCATTGGTCCCATGATCACACTATGTGGACAGAGGCATTCAGTGGGTATGCAAAAGATTTCCTTCTGCTTTCCTTTCCTTCTTGCTGACCAGGTCATGCATACTGTATGTGTGATGGCAAGTAGGATGGGCTTTAAAAGCCTCACGCCACATTTATGCATCCATGGCAGCCAAGGTTTCTGTGCTGAGCATGCTCACTGCATGCTCCCAGCACAGTGATTGAGCTGTCACAGACAGCTCCATGTCTCTGGTAAAAATCAGCGGACGGGAAATGCTCCTGATCATGTGACAACTGACAGCCAATCACAGTGATTACACAATCGGTAAATCATCCTTCTGCCATAAAGACCCAGTTAAAGAACACTGGAGGCTTCCATTGCTGACTTCCCATTCTACAAATACTAGCTGCCCGCCTGTGTAACATTTCTAACATAATAAGGGAATGCTACATTTTAGTCTGGCATGTCTGTATAAATGATAAAACTATAGAAAATTAAAATGTCTTTGTAAATATACAAAAGGTAGATATATGTATACACTGAAACTCTGTATTTAGCTTTTTACTTAAACTTTCTGATATAACAAACTGTCATTGCATATGAGTGTTGCATTAAAAATATTTGATATCTATAAACTAGATATTTTATAGGTAAAAACTACAGTATCTCACAAAAGTGAGTACACCCCTAACATTTTTGTAAATATTTTATGATATCTTTTCATGTGACAACACTGAAGAAATTACACTTTGTTACAATGTAAAGTAGTGAGTGTACAGATTGTATAATATGTAGTGTAAATTTGCTGTTCCCTCAAAATAACTCAACACGCAGCCATTAATCTTTAAATCGCTGGCAACAAAAATCAGTACACCCCTAAGTGAAAATGTCCAAATTGGGCCCAACTAGCCATTTCCCCTCCCTGGTGTCATGTGACTCGTTAGTGTTACAAGGTCTCAGGTGTGAATGGGGAGCAGGGGTGTTAAATTTGGTGTTATTGTTCTCACTCACTCATATTGGTCACTGGCGGTTCAACATGGCACTTCATAGCAAAGAACTTTCTGAGGATCTGAAAAAAAGAATTGCTGCTCTACCTAAAAATGGCCTAGGATATAGGAAGATTGCCAAGATCCTGAAACTGAGCTGCAGCATGGTGGCCAAGACCATACAGCGGTTTAACAGGACAGGTTCCACTTAGAACAGGCCTCGCCATGGTCGACCAAAGGAGTTGAGTGCACGCCATCAGCGTCATATCCATAGGTTGTCTTTGGGAAATAGACGTATAAGTGCTGCCAGCATTGCTGCAGAGGTTGAAGGGGTGGGGGGTCAGCCTGTCAGTGCTCAGACCATACGCTGCACACTGCATCAAATTGGTCTGCATGGCTGTTGTCCCAGAAGGAACCCTCTTCTAAAGATGATGCACAAGAAAGCCTACAAACAGTTTGCTGAAGACAAGCAGATTAAGGACATGGATTACTGGAACCATGTCTTATTTGGTTTAGATGGTGTCAAGCGTGTGTTGCGGCAACCAGGTGAGGAGTACAAAGACAAGTGTGTCTTGCCTACAGTCAAGCATGGTGGCGGGAGTGTCATGGTCTGGGGCTGCATGACTGCTGCCGACACTGGGGAGCTACAGTTAATTGATGGAACCATGAATGCCAACATGTACTGTGACATACTGAAGCAGAGCATGATCCCCTTCCCTTTGGAGACTGGGCCGCAGGGCAGTATTCCAACATAGCAACCTTCACCTCCTGGTATCCGCGCTATGGCCGAATGACGGCCACAGCGCAGACCTGCATTCCCGGGAGGCCATCATATGACGGCCTCCCCTGTGCACGCTCCCTGCGCGCGCCCTGCAGGGCGCGCGCCTGGCGCGCTGTGATCACCGAGTCACTGAGACTTGGCTGATCACCGATCCGAGTAAGGGGCCGGTCCCGGCCCCTTACCATGTGATCAGCTGTCAGCCAATGACAGCTGATCACATGATGTAAACAAAAGATCGGTAATCGTTTCATATGACGGCCTCCCCTGTGCACGCTCCCTGCGCGCGCCTGGCGCACTGTGATCACCGAGTGACTGAGACTCGGCTGATCACCGATCCGAGTAAGGGGCCGGTCCCGGCCCCTTACCATGTGATCAGCTGTCAGCCAATGACAGCTGATCACATGATGTAAACAAAAGATCGGTAATCGTTTTTTTTTTTACTCACGCTGACAGCGTGAGTAGAAAAAAAAGCCGATCACCAGCTAGGATGTGAGGGACATCTAACACTGCCCACAGTGCCACCTAATAGTGCCCACAGTGCCACCTAACAGTACCCACAGTGCTACCTAACAGTGCCAACAAGTGCCACCTATCAATGCCCACAAGTGCCACCTATCAATGCCCACCTGTAGTGCCAATCAGTGCCACCCGGCAGTGCTGCCCATCACTGCCACCCATCAGTGCCTATCACTGCCACCCATCAGTGCCCATCACTGCCGCCTATCAGTGCCCATCACTGCCGCCTAATCAGCGTACATCAATAAAGGAGAAAAATTGCCCGTTTAAAATTTTTTATAACAAAATATAAAAAAATAACAATTTAAAAAAAAAAAATTCAGATTTTTACATTTTTTTAACAAAAAGTAAAAACTGCAGAGGTGATCAAATACCACCAAAAGAAAGCTCTATTTGTGGTGAAAAAATGGTAAAAATTTCATTTGGGTACAGTGTTGTATGACCGCGCAATTGTCATTCAAAGTGCGTCAGCGCTGAAAGCTGAAAATTGGTCTGGATAGGAGGGGGGTTTAAGTGCCCGTTAAGGTGATGGACTGGCCAAGCATGTCTCCAGACCTAAACCTTATTGAGCATCCAATGGGCATCCTCAAACGGAAGGTGGATGTCAGGTTTTCTACAGCAAGGAGACCAGACACGTAGCTGCACAAGGAAACTAAGACCAAACGAACAACAAGGTATATATCCTTAAAGTGGTATTTATTTACAGTGAAACACAGCGAACCATAAACACAGCAAACACAGCACACAGTAAACATGAACAACCCCAAACAGAACCAAAAACCCCGCTAACAAGAGCTGTTGAACCTGAACAACTAGATATATACACAGACCAAGCTAGGGACAAGGGTACAAGGAATGCAAGGTTGCACAGAAGGGGGGATCACAGCTGGGTACAGAGCAGAAGGAGGCAGGAGCAAGGCAGAGGGGTGGAGAATGGATCAGGATGGGGAAGTAAGGCAGGGACAAAAATTGTGATGCGGGGAAGGGAGGAGCAGCCTTAAGTAGCCCCCCGGCAGCTGAACATTAATGTGACTGATTAGTACAGCCTGCTGGCTCCTGGGAGACACCTGCTGGTGGAGGAGTGCAAGGTCTCTAACATCCACCAGCTCCGTGATGTCGTCATGGAGGAGTGGAAGAGGACTCCAGTGGCAACCTGTGCCCAAAAGGATTAAGGCAAAAGTGACATTTCTTCAGTGTTGTCACATTAAAAGATATAATACAATATTTACAAAAATGTGAGGGGTGTACTCACTTTTGTAAGATACTGTACGTAGTCTATAAACTCCAGTGTTGGCAAATTCTCCTGTGCAACTCTGACTACTGGTATCATCAACTATTATGTGTTGATATCTTTCTAAAAATCAATAAATATACTGAAAAAGTCATACAAATAGATGTTCACTTTGATTTCCCAATACCATCTTGGAAGGACAAGGTTTTTGTATTGAGTAGAAAACTGGGCAGCAATACATTTCTGAGCACGAAAGAATTGATGTCATGCTTTTTTGAGTTCTACAAACCTAGCTGAACAAATATAGCGTGCAATCAATTAAAACACAGAAAAAATAACATGACTAAATAAGGTATTTTCACAAAACAAAACACACATGTAGCTTTCTCCTTTCTGCAGGACATCACGATGATGACTCCACACCTTGTCTGCATTTTATACATCATTAAAAAATTTTTTTTTAAAATGCAGCATGAAGCCTGTAGTGCCATGGGAGTGTTCTCTGCCTAACGCTATAGAGAACACTCCAGGATAGGCAAAGGGTGTTGTCACACGACCTGTCAAAGCCATGCGGCAGGTTTCCTCCTCAAAACACTTTTTTCATCATTCATTAAAATGAATGGGGCTTGCTTGCTTTAGATTTCTTCATGGAGACAGGGGTATAGCTGCTGTTAAGCCCTACCACTGTTAATGAATTGTCCCCTTAGTCATAATAGGTCTCCTACCAGCTAAAAAACTTATAATACTGATGTGGTTCAGGAAAACAAAATTGAATGCTAGACCCAGAAAAATAAAATTAACAAAGGGACAAGATGACTAAGGGGAAGTATAGTCCCAGAAAAAAATTAGGAATGTAGGAAGACAAGAAATGTAGGAACTAGAGACCTTACCTAACTGGAGGCTGGTGGTTTGGAGGTATGGAAGAGCAGCAGGGGTGGGTGCTGTAGGGGTCACTAAGAGATCATTCCAGAAAGGTCTAATGCCCTGTACACACGGTCGGACTTTGTTCGGACATTTCGACAACAAAATCCTAGGATTTTTCCCGGCGGATGTTGGCTCAAACTTGTTTTGCCTACACACGGTCGCACAAAGTTGTCGGAATTTCCGTTCGACAACCACGCGGTCACGTACACCACGTACGACGAGACTAGAAAAGGCCGGTTCAGAACCAAGCGCGGCACCCTTTGGGCTCCTTTTGCTAATCTCGTGTTAGTAAAAGTTTGGTGAGAGACGATTCGCGCTTTTTCAGACTCGTGGCTTTCAGATCGTTTTCTGCCGTTCAGTTTGTGCTTGTGGGTTTGTATCTGCTCTTCAGTGCGTGCAGTCAGTTCGGATCGGAGTTTTCTGTGTGATCTTGCCTGCTCGTTGCTGTTTTTCAGGTCGCTCTTCACAGGCCTTGCTGTTCTTCAGTGCGTTCTGTTACTTCGTTCTGAGCAGCCGACCGTTTTCTAGCCATGTTTCGTATGCGTACTCCTCGTAGAGTTCGTGCTGTGCGGGGGCTTGGTGTTGGGGTCCTGACCTTGACACAAGTCCAGTCCATGAACAGGGTGGGGAGGAGTTCATGGACCAAGAATTGGTTGCTTCAGCGTGACCAGTTCTGTCATATGCCTTTGCTCCGTGAGATCCGTGAGAATAATCCTGATGATTTCAGGAACTTTCTCAGGATGACGGACCCCGTGTTTCACCGTCTGTTGGCTTCGCTGACCCCCTATATTAGCAGGCAGGATACCTGCATGAGGCAAGCCATCACTGCGGAGCAAAGGTTGGTTGCTACCTTGCGGTATTTGGCCACAGGGAGAAGTCTGCAGGACTTAAAGTTCTCGACAGGCATCTCCCCCCAGGCTCTGGGGATCATTATCCCAGAGACCTGTTCTGACACCATACAGGTCCTGCAGAAGGAGTATATGAAGGTAAGATTTTTATCCTTTAATATCACATTTTATTGTATTGAATGTTTGCTAATATATTGTATTTCTTTCCTCATTCCCTAATTACCATGATTGTAATATGCTGTGAATGTCCCCTTTGTCCTCATGCATGCTGGATTTTTTTGTAATTATTATTTTAGGTCCTTCATACATATTTGCCCTTCAATAACCTCTCCAGCATGGTGTCTCCTGCCCTATATTCACCTCATGTAGTCACTTAACAATGTATTTTATCAGCTCCATAGTAGTGCTTTACCCCAAACACCCCCTAAAATGTTTGGAAATGTTATTTTAGCTTTAAATTCAGGCAGAGTGCCAGAGGCTTTTTTTGTGGTGTCCCCAAATTTTTTGTAACCCTCCCTCCCCCAACTGCTAAGTCAACTGATCCCAATTCTCTATCCTCAATCATCTATCTGCTGACTTTGCCAAACCCATACACACTATACCCACCTCTTTACTGGTCAGATTTATGGATGAATTCCCCAAAGCATGTAGTGCAAGGGCCTGCCTGTATACTTTACAATGGTACTGTTTAAAGTTTTTGTATCCTATTATTATCTTGATAGGTAATAGCAGAATGTTCAAATGTGCTCAAATGTGTACAGTGTGTATTTATATCTTTGTATTATGACACTTCTTACCTGTCCAGTGGGCTGCCAATAGTGTAACTAAGGAGGGGCTGTTCCAAGTAATACCCTGTATTTAGGCATTCATCTCTCAATGAAGTGAAGAAGGTTACCTGTCCAAGAGTCCCCCCCCCCATAATGTTAGAAATGGCCCATGAGAGGGGGGAGGGTAAATATGATAGGTGTACCTTATACTTTGTTGTTGTTAAATTCCCCTTAGTAAATGCTATCTGGAGGTTGCCCCATAATTTGTGTATAATCTGCTTGCCATGTGTCTTTGAAAAAATAGTAATGTTTATTGTTTTTTCCTCAACAGTTTCCTTCAACGCCACAGGAATGGCAGACTGTGGCCTCCCACTTTGCCCAGCGGTGGGACTTTCCTAACTGCGGAGGGGCAATTGATGGGAAACACGTCGACATCGTCCCACCACCCAACTCGGGGTCGTACTATTATAATTACAAGGGGTTTAATAGTATAGTGATGTTGGCGGTGGTGTCGGCTAATTACGAGTTCTTATATGTGGACGTGGGGAAGAATGGCCGGATGTCCGATGGTGGAGTGATCGCCCAGACGGAGTTCTACAGGCGTCTCCAGAATGGCAGCTTGGACTTGCCACCTCCAGAGGACAATGTTGAAGGTTTCCCATTTGTGTTCGTTGCTGATGAAGCATTTGCGCTGGGGGACCACCTGAAGCGGCCATTCCCGATGAGGACCCTCACCCCGGAACAGAGGGTTTTTAATTACCGGCTGGCCAGAGCCCGAAGAGTGGTGGAGAACACATTTGGAATCCTGGCCAGCCGGTTCCGATTATTTCTGACACCCATCCATATGGCGGAGTATAAACTGAACCATATAATACTTGCCTGCTGTGTTCTCCATAATTTTTTAAGAAAACATTCAGCCAACTATGCTGGCTCAGTTGGGCCTGAGGCCGGAATCCCAAATCCATCAACACTGAAAAGTGTTGAAAGTGGCCGTCCTGGCTTGCCCTCCCTGAATGCCTGTGATGTCCGGTTACGCTACCTGGAGTTCTTTGCGGGTAGGGGGGCTATCAATATGCCAGACAATCTGTGACACCTTTTTCAAATAAAAAACAACCAAAAGAAATTCTTTGTGGACATTTACTGCTTGTGTTTGTTTTAGCTGACCCTGACAGAAATGTGTTGAGTGCAGAAAATGTCGTGATTGGGTAACCTTATAAAAAACAGTGTTGGCTGGTACTTCCTAAATGCCAAAACACATTTCACTACAAGTGCACTTGCAACTGCACTGAACCTGCACTTGTAGTGCAAAGTGTATAACCCCCATTTTTGCATAAAACAGCAATTACATCACCCCAAAAGTGTTGTAGTGTTGAGACAATAATCCACACATTCTTGAGTAACCAACTTTTTTATACCTGCACAATCACATGTGCATTTCCCAAAGGTTTTTTAAAACAAACCAACATGTTTGTTGTATAACAATGTTTTGCAGTAGCATTATCAAAAATCGAAATGTCCATTTCAGATAAAACAGGCCTGTGTAAAACCAACAAGAAAGCCAAAAAACTTGAACTTACAAAGTTCACATATGGTAAAACCTGAAGGCTATATCAGACATGAGTATTTAGGAACTGTGTTTGATATAGCGTTCAGATGGGGGGAAATCACCCCTGGAAAAGCCAAATTTGGAAGATGCACACCAATTTACGAATGTCAACATGTGCTATCTGCCATCTGGGGGGATCAAGGGATGTGTTTTGGGGGAGCAAGCCCTTCCTCAATGCGACTTTATAATTGAGGAAGGGGTTGCACCCCCAAAACGCGTCCATTGATCTCCCGTGATGGCAGATAGCACATGTTGGCTCACTGTGTGCATCCTCCAAATTTGGCTTTTCTAAACATTGTAAAAATTTTCGTAAGATAAAACAGGTGATTTTGTGGGGTTTAAATTCGCCCCAAAACATCAATGATGTTATTATTTTTTTAATAACATCACTGATTAGTTGCTGGATGTTTTGCAATTGGAGATTACACCCCATGATCTCACCGATCAGTATCTGGGCACTTTCAGATGTAAAGCGTTCTGGATCACGATCACCTAAAAAGAGATAAAGAACAAAAAAAAAGGTCTCAAAAATCTGCCACCATGCATCTCGTTTACCTGAGTCTGTGGTCGCAGACACTCACCTGTTGTTGTGCCAATCTCCACCACATCTTCTTCTTCCTCCTGCTCAGCTTCTTGGGTTGGTATTTCCCCTTCTTCCAGAGGGGGGGGGTCTCTGGTCTCCTGGGATGAGGGGTGTCCTCAGAGTCTTTTCTCCCCTATGTAAAACAAAAATGGTATACTTAGCACACAGATATAGGATGGCAGAACTAGGAATAGGAAACATTGCTTGGAAGTGGGGTACAATTGTCTATTTTAGCCGAGTTCCAAGATGTATATTTTTTAGTGTCCTTTGTCAAGCTGCAATACTTTACCTGTTTGGTACAAGCTTCACAGATGTAGCCCCCCCTATAGTATACACTGGAGCACCTGTGTGCCCCCCCCTAATAAAAATGGTGTTCTGGGGTCCCACACTAGTGCTCCAGTGTCCAGATGTGAAAACAGCTGCTCAGTGTCCTCTCCTTACACACAATCTAGTTTGCATTTCATTCTAGTAACAAACCCATCTACACAAACAAATATTTGGCATCCAAGTAGGCCCCCAAAAATGTGTGAAAATGCATATGGCCTAAACAATGGTGTTCTAGAGGCCGAAAGAAAAATGTTTGATACGAACGAATAATGGGCCCATGAACATTAAAGTTGACCTTTTTAAACGTTACAATTACTAAAAGCATATGGAGCAGAACGAACGGAATAAAGACAGAAAGAATAGGAACACAGCACAACTACTTACTTTTTTGCAGCACTCTCCGGATCTTTCGGTACTGCTCTGGCTCTCTCAACTTCAGGTCCGACCACCGCTTCCTGAGCTGATCTTTAGATCTTCGTACCCCGAAATTCCTCTCAAGACTCCTGACCACTTTCCCCATGATCTTGACCTTTCTGATATTGGGGTTGGGGTAAGGCCCATACTTCCCGTCATAGTCGGACTTCTTCATGATGTCGACCATCTCCAACATCTCCCCAAACGACATATTTGTGGCCTTAAAATGTCTCCTTCTGGATCGGGACGTGCTTAGATCCGGGCTTTCCTCCTCCTCCTCCTCGTTGCTATAATTATCACGCACCTGCTGTAACTCCGCCATCATGCTCTTCCCCCACTGCGCCGAATGAAAAGGGGCGGGGAATAGACTAGAAAGAATGTCAGGGGCGGGCGGAGTTACACGCATGCGCAGTGTGTATAAAGCGTAACACGCGTGCGTATTATGTACGATCTGTGAGCGGAGGAAAGAGCATTGGACGCGCCAATCGTAAGAACGAAGGTAAGAGACAAACTTGTGCCTATACTGCTTCTAGATTGAGGCCTATATTGTAACAAGATTAGGAGAGTTTTGTCTGACATTAGGCTTTGTCTTGTGTTGTGTCTTGCAGTGAACATGGATATCTTAATGAAAAATACTGACTTCATGTCAGTATTCATAGATATGCTAAGTGAGCTGCCATGTCTGTGGGAGATTACCCACCCCCATTTCAAGAACCAAGCAAAGAAGAAGGCAGCACTGGAGCAATTGTGTGAAATTGTGAAGCAGGTGATCCCCACGGCAGACATCACTTATGTAAAGATTTTCATTGGTGGCCTGAGGAGCACATATCTGAGGGAGCGCAAGAAAGTCCTGGATTCACAGAGATCCGGAGCAGCAGATGACATCTATGTCCCCAGAATGTTGTACTACGACAGGCTGCACTTTCTGGCAGGCCAGACTGAACCCAGGCCATCCCTCTCCAGTCTTCCTTCCACGCTTCCTTCCCCCCGGCTGAGGCTTCTGACGCCCAACCTGGGCCTTCCAGGCAACATGTGGAGGAGCCCAGATTGAGCCAGGTATAGCATTCCTCTAAATATTTCTGCTTGTCCAATCAATGATGTTAACTAGATGTTAGTTGGGAGTACTAATTTAGGATTGTGATTGATGATGCAAAAACTAAAACCATGTCCCTTTTTCATACACAGGGAAGTCTCAGCCAGGAGGTGGTCGGGCCGAGCCGGCTGGCTGATATCAAGGTCCCTCCACCCCCCCTGAAAAGAGAAAGTGGCAGTAGGACGAGTACCCTAGAGGAGGCGGCTATAGCATTCTTTTGGAGGGCTACAGAGGTCCTGGGAGCACCCCACACCATGCAGGAGAACATTGCTGCATTCATAGCATATAAAATGCAGAGGATGGAGGAGGGCCAAAAAGCCATGTGTGAGACCCTCATATCAGAGGCTCTGGAGAAAGGTATGAGGGGCCAAATTACACCTCACACACATCTTTGGGATGGTCCTCCTCCTCCTCCTCCTGCAGGTCCTCCTCCTCCTCCTCCCTCTCCTCCAGGTCCTCCCAGTCCTCCTCCAGGTCCTCCCAGTCCTCCTCCTCCTCCTCCTCCTCCTGCCACATCTCCAACTGCACAGCCACAGCCCGGAAGGAAGCGTGGAAGGAAGACTAGACAGTGATTGCCCTGGGTCCAGTCTGGTCGGCCAAAAGATGCAGCCTCTTGTGGTACCACAGCCTGGGGACACTGATGTCATCTGCTGCTATCCGAGTCTCTGTGAATCCCGGACCAGACTGCCCTCCCTTAGATATGGACTGCTCAGGCCACCAATTTTGATGTTGAAGAATTGATGTCTGCCGTGGGGGTCCCAGGCTTCGCTAATTTCTCCTGTTGATCCAGTGTTGCCTTCCTCTTTGTTTGCTTCTGATCCCTTAATAAAGGATTTTTGTTTTGAATTATACTCTCCTATGTGTTTTACTTCAAAAAGGACAGTTTGTTTGTGAGGATTCAGGTACATTTCTAATATACAATGTGAAATGAACAAGGGACACCAACAACAAACAATCTCCTGAAGATTAAATAATACAAGATATCAATGGTGTTGGGGTAACTTGACACACAAAACACACCCAAAAATATTCTGGAGTAAAAATAAAAACAACATTGAACAAAGATCAGCCTTGGAAAAAATCCAAACATTAAAGAAAAAAAAAGGCTTAAAATCCAAAATAAAAAAAAATTAAAAAATATAAAAAACTGTCAGATGTGACAACTAATAACAATATATTCAGGGAATCCCACTAAAAAAAACACAAATAAAAGTTTGTGAGAAGTGTGTGTGAATATGAGCAGCAAAACGACTTAATTCTTGTCACATTATAAAGAAGAAGAGAGTGCGCTGTATTAAACCATTTTTAACATTGCAGCGTGACGAAAATGCTGTATCCATTGCGAACGCTAAGTTTACCAGAACGAGCTGTCCCGTGTCGGAATTTCTTCTGAGCATGCGTGGCACTTTGTGCGTCGGAACAGGCCACACACGGTCGGAATTGACGCGATCGGATTTTGTTGTCGGAAAATTTTATCTCCTGCTCTCCAACTTTGTGTGTCGGAAAATCCGATGGAAAATGTCCGATGAAGCCCACACACGGTCGGAATTTCCGACAACACGCTCCGATCGGACAATGTCCATCGGAAAATCCGACCGTGTGTACGGGGCATAAGAGAAAAAAAAGTTTTACTTACTAATTTGTTGTACCACAACAGGACAGGGTCTGATTACAGTAAGACTGTGATGGCACCATGGTAGGTTAGGGGGTGTTTGGGAGTTTGAACACCCCCCGGTTCGGTTCGCACCAGAACCTGCGAACTGACCGAAAATTTGCACGAATGCTAGAACCCCATTGAAGTCTATGGGACTCGAACGTTTGAAATCAAAAGTGCTAATTTTAAAGGCTAATTTGCATGGTATTGTCCTAAAAACGGTTTGGGGACCCGGGTCTTGACCCAGGGGACATCAATGCAAAAAAAAGTTTTAAAAATGTCCGTTTTTTCGGGAGCAGTGATTTTAATGATGCTTAAAGTGAAAAAAAAAGGTGAAATATTCCTTTAAATATCGTACCTGGGGGGTGTCTATAGTATGCCTGTAAAATGGTGCGTGTTTCCCGTGCTTAGAACAGTCCCTGCACAAAATGACATTTTTAAAGGAATAAAAGTCATTTAAAACTGCTTGCGGCTTTAATGTAATGTCGGGTCCTGAAAATATGGATGAAAATCAGTGAGACAAACGGCATGGGTACCCCCGCCCCCCCAGTCCATTACCAAGCCCTTTGGATATTAGGGGGAACCCCACACCCAAATTAAAAAAAGGAAAGGCGTGGGTCCCCTAGGCCTTTTATACTTATATATATAGGCGGTGCAAACAAGACATGGACTGTAGGTTTGTTGTTAAGTAGAATCTGTTTGTAATTTTGAACTGGTACATTTTTAAAGTGTAGCTCCAACCAAAAAATCTATTTTTAAGCTTTTTGGAAAACATAGGGAAGGGTTATCACCCCTGTGACATTTGTTTTGCTGTTTGTGCTCCTCTTCAGAAGATTTCACCTTACTTTCTGTCACAATGACAAATGTTTTTAGAAAATTTGGAGTTTTTAGTAAAACAAGGATTGGTGATAAAGCATCAGTGGAAAGGAGAAACGTTTTTCATATATTAACTCTTACAGGAGAGAATTTCCCTTCCTAGGGGTAGATTTCATCTCACTTCCTGTTGTCTCCTTCCGTTTGCAAGTAGGAGTTGTTTGTAAGTTGGATGTTTGAAAGTAGGGGCCTGCCCTATATACTCTGCAGAAATTGCGGCCTTAGGTGTTGGTGTTGCCACAACACTGTAAGCCCTCACAGTTACTCTTGGTGGGCGCAGGAACGGGCTCTGCTGTGAAATATTAGGTGAAGAATTGTAATTACATGCCCCTGTTGAACAGGGACAGAAAAATTGGGCCTTTGGTGGTGGTGGTGGTGGTGGTGCTGGTGCCACAACACTAAGTCCTCACAGAGGAACATGTTTGCTTAATGTCCAGCATAAAACCCTCCCAATTGCTTCCTGCCAGTTCCCCCATTCTGGTAAACACTTGCAAAAAATAACTCAAATAGTATAATTTTGGGAAGGAGAGAGTAAAAAAGGCTAGGTTCAGAAAAATAGCTATGTGTACTAATTGATTCAATGGTGTTTGCCACCTATACATGGACACAAAACAAGGGGAGGAAAGTGCACCAGAGATAAGCCACGTCCATAAAACATTGAGGATACAAAATAAGGTAGTACTGAGTATTACCAGGGAGGCAGACTTTTTAGGCTAAGAAACAGCGGAGAAGATATAGCAGTATAAAAAGAGGTACTTTTAAAAGAGATTTTTTGCTGTCTAGCACCTGCCGACCTTTGCTAATAACAACTAAGAAATTGCAGAAATTGGGGCCTTAGGTGGTGGTGTTGCCACAATACTGTAAGCCCTTACAGTTACTCTTGGTGGGCGCAGGAACGGGCACTGCTGTGAAATATTAGATCAAGAATTGTAATTACATGCCCCTGTTTAATAGGGTCAGAAAAATTGGGCCTTTGGTGGTGGTGGTGCTGGTGCCACAACACTGTATGTCCTCAGTTACTCTTGGTGGGTGCTGGAACGGGCCCTGCTGTGAAATATTAGATCAAGAATTGTAATTACATGCACCTGTTGAACAGGGGCAGAAAAATTGGGCCTTTGGTGGTGGTGCTGGTGCCACAACACTGTAATGCCCCGTAAACACGGTCGGACTTTGTTCAGACATTCCGACTACAAAATCCTAGGATTTTTTCCGACGGATGTTGGCTCAAACTTGTCTTGCATACACACGGTCACACAAAGTTGTCGGAAAATCCGATCGTTCTAAACGCGGTGGCGTAAAACACGTACGTCGGAACTATAAACGGGGCAGTGGCCAATAGCTTTCATCTCTTTATTTATTCTGAGCATGCATGGAACTTTGTCCATCGGATTTGTGTACACACGATCGGAATTTCCGACAACGGATTTTGTTGTCGGAAAATTTTATATCCTGCTCTCAAACTTTGTGTGTCAGAAAATCCGATGGAAAATGTGTGATGGAGCCTACACACGGTCGGAATTTCCGACAACAAGGTCCTATCACACATTTTCCGTCGGAAAATCCGACCGTGTGTACGGGGCATGAGTCCTCACAGTTACTCTTGGTGGGCGCTGGAATGGGCCCTGTTGTGAAATATTAGATCAAGAATTGTAATTACATGTCTCTGTTGAACAGGAACAGAAAAATTGGGCCTTAGGCACTGGTGCTGGTTCCACAACACTGCAACCCCTCACAGATACTCTAGTTGGAGCGCAGGAATGAGCCCTGCTGCAAAGAATTGCATCAAAAATTGTAATTACACACCCCTGTTAAACAGGGGCTGAAAAATTGGGCCTTAGGCACTGGTGCTGATGCTACAACACTGCAACCCCTCAGATACCCTAGTTGGAGCGCTTGAATGATCCCTGCTGCAAAGAATTGCATCAAAAATTGTAATTAAACGCCCCTTAAACAGGGGCTGAAAAATTGGGCCTTAGCCACTGGTGGTGGCGCTCAGAAGCAAAAATATTCTTAGAAGCTATCAACATGATCATTTAGGAGGAAGAGGATAGTCACTCTGCATCAGCATAGGCAGTCTTGAAGGGATCTGACATTTCAAAAAAATGTATTCGGTTACATCAGTATCAGGTGTTTGGTATCTGGTGGTGATCCAAGACTGATTCATTTTTATGAAGGTCAGTCGATTGACCGAGTCGGTGGACAGGCGCACCCTGTGATCGGTTACAAAGCCTCCAGCAGCACTGAATGTGCGTTCTGAAAGAATGCTGGATGCAGGACAGGCCAGTAGCTCAATTGCATACTGTGCAAGCTCTGGCCAGTGATCCATCCTCAAGACCCAGTAACCCAGAGGTTTTTCGGTGGGAAAGGTGTCCAAGTCAGATCTTGCCCCTAGGTATTCCTGCACCATGTAAAACAGATGCTGGCGATGGTTGCTGGAACCAATCATACCTTGGGGCTGCGGACTAAAAAATTGTCTGAATGCATCGGTCAGACGGTCACCTTCTCCACCGCTCCTTCTTTGACTGACCGAAGCCTTAGCAACACGTTGTCCAGGAACAGGAGTTTGTAACCTCCCAGGCTCTGGAAACGCATTGCACAAACCTTTCTGCAAGGCCTCCTGAAGATGTTTCATCCTCTGCTCCCTCTGTGATGGCAAGATAAGGTCTGCAACCTTACTCTTGTAACATGGATCAAGGAGGGTTGCCAGCCAGTAACGATCCCTCTCCTTGATACCACGAATACGAGGATCCTTCCGCAGGCTTTGCAGGATCAAGGAGGCCATGCAGCGTAGGTTTGCTGAGGCATTCGGTCCGGAGTCCTCTGGGTCACTAAGGATGACATGATCCACAGCCACCTCCTCCCAGCCACGTACAAGTCCATGGGTTTCTTGGGACTGTAAATGATCCCTTAAAGACTGCTGCTGATGCTGAGTGCCGGGCTCCACCTCCATGCTGACACAATCCTCCTCTTCCTGTGTGATCGGCGGGCATGCAGGAATACTGGATAAAGGGGGCCTTGAGAGCTAAGGAAGTCCTCCTCTTCCTGCCTCTGTTCTGCCTCAAGTGCCCTGTCCAATATTCCACGCAGCGTGTGCTCCAACAGGTGGACAAGGGGGACAGTGTCACTGATGCATGAACTGTCACTGCTCACCATCCTCGTGGCCTCCTCAAATGGTGACAGGACAGTGCATGCATCCCTGATCATGACCCACTGGTGTGGGGGAAAAAACCAAGCTCCCCTGACCCTGTCCTGGTGCTATAGTCGCACAGGTACTCATTAACGGCCCTCTGCTGCATATGCTGCTGCTGCAGCATGGCCAATGTTGAATTCCACCTGGTGGGCATGTCACAGATTAGGCTGTTCTTGGGCAGGTTAAATTCCTTTTGGAGGTCAGCCAGCCGAGCACTGGCATTATATGACTGGCGGAAATGCACACAGACTTTCCTGGCCTGCCTCAGGACATCCTGTAAGCAGGTACCTGCCCAAGAACCGCTGCACCACCAAGTTAAGGACATGAGCCAAACAGGGCACATGGGTCAGTCGGCGGGCGGAGAGGAGGTTGGTGGCCTTGTCGCAAACCACCATTCCTGGCTTAAGTTGGTGCGGTGTCAACCACCTCTGAACCTGCCCCTGCAGAGCTGACAGAATCTCTGCCCCAGTGTGACTCCTGTCCTCCAAGCACACCAGCTCAAGCACCGCATGGCATCTTTTGGCTTGCGGACTTGCGTAGCCCCTTGAATGCATACGGAGCACCGCTGGTTCCGAGGACAAAGCACAGGAAGAGGCCATGGAGGAAGAAGAAGAGGAGGGGGTGGAGGAGAGAGGTGTGTCAGAATCACCAGCAGTGGCATTTTGGAGGCGTGGTGATGGAACAACCTCCAACACTACTGCACCTTGTCCTGTATCACCCAATGCGCCATGAAACTTAGGTAACGTCCCTGTCCATGCCTGCTGGACCATGAGTCAGCGGTAATATGTACCTTACCGCTGACCGCCCTGTCCAGCGAGGCCAAGACATTGCCTTCCACATGCCGGTAGAGAGCCCGAATCGCATTCCGTGAGAAAAAGTGGCGTTTGGGAACCTGCCACTGAGGAACCGCACATTCCACAAACTCACGGAAGGGGGCAGAGTCTACCAACTGAAAAGGTAGCAGTTGAAGTGCTAGCAATTTTGCCAAGCTAGCATTCAACTGCTGGGCATGTGGATATCTGGGAGCAAACTTCTTTCTGCGGTGCAGCAGCTGGGGCAGGGAAATTTGCCTGGTACAATCTGACATTGGTGTACCGATAGCAGATTGCCCACAAGTACTTGGCTGTGACACACCTAATTCTAAACCTTCATTCCTCTCAGTGCAGGTCTCCGAGAGGACTGAAAGTATAGTGGGGTTGGGGATCCCAGCTGATGGGGAGTGAGGAGAGGTCCTCTTTGTTGTTTGTGGGTTTTTTAGGTACGCTTGCCAACGAACTGCATGGCAGGTCAACATATGTCTGGTCAAGCATGTGGTGCCCAAGCGGGAGATGTTTTGGCCACGCGAGATTCACTTGAGACATATGTTGCAAATAGCAGCAGTGCGATCTGATGCACTCGTCTCAAAAAAAGCCCACACCAAAGAACTTTTGGAATAACACGCAGAGACAGCAGTGCCCTGCATATGCGGAGCTCTGCGGTGTGATGCAGTCAGTGTGTTGCCCCTGGAGGGCATCCTGCCTCGTTGGTGATGTGCCTCCTCCTCCTCCTCCTCTCTCCTATCAGGCACCCATGTGGAGTCAGTGACCTCATCATCCGCTCCCTCCTCATCACTGGAGAAAACCTGGCAGTATGCTGCAGCAGGGGGAACATGACTGCCAGATTGCTGTCCTTCTTGGGCACCCCCTCTGTCTGGGCTCACGTTACTGCCTTCCTCTAGCTGAGTACCATCATCTGAGCCTTCAAAATGCTGGGCATCCTACTGGAGCATGTACTCAACACTGTGGTCAAACAGTTCGGGGGACTCTTCAGGAGGACATAGTGGGACTAGGGAAGGAGTGACTGATGCCATTGAGCCGAGGGAAGAGGCTGCATTGGCAGCTGCTTTGCCAGACAACGTACCCTGAGCCTGGGTGAGAGAGGATGAGGAGAGTGAGGACGGCTTGGTCATCCACTCGACCAAGTCTTCCGCATGTTGTGGCTCAACACGGCCAGCTGCTTAAAAAAAGGCCAAGCGTGTCCCGCGACCATGTGCTGATGAGGATGCACAGTGTCCACAACCAGCACTGTTGCTTCTAGACACAGAGCCTGCTTGCCCTCCTTTATTGGCTTGTGACTGTCTTCCTCTCCTTGCTGGCCTTTCAGACATACTATTGGCCTGCAGTAACATGTAGCTGCACAAAACTGGGATGTATATATACCGATTATACTGCAGCTAGCAAAATCAACTGCCTGCCTGTAGTATTATTAGTATGAGAACACCTGTACTTGTCTTCAGGTAGCTATGCTGTAGGCGCAACTGTGCAGGGTACATAAGTACACTAACTGGAAATATGTCAAGAGCCCACACAAGCAGCTGGCTTCAAGTAGCTATACTGTAGGTGCAACTGTGCAGGGTACACAGTACATTAACTGGAAATACGTCAAGAGCCTACACAAGCACCTGGCTTCAGATAGCTATACTGTAGGTGCAACTGTGCAGGGTACACAGTACAGTGACTGGAAATATGTCAAAAGCCTACACAAGCACCTGGCTTCAGGTAGCTATACTGTAGGTGCAACTGTGCAGGGTACACAGTACACTAACTGGCAATACATCAAGAGCCTACACAGGCACCTGGCTTCAGGTAGCTATACTGTAGGTGCAACTGTGAAGGGTACACAGTACAGTAACTGGAAATACGTCAAGAGCCTACACAAGTACCTGGCTTCAGGTAGTTATACTGTAGGTGCAACTGTGCAGGGTACACAGTAACTGGAAATACGTCAAGAGCCTACACAAGCACCTGGCTTCAGGTAGCTATACTGTAGGTGCAACTGTGCAGGGTACACAGTACACTACTTGGAAATATGTCAAGAGCCTACACAAGCACCTGGCTTCAGGTAGCTATACTGTAGGTGCAACTGTGCAGGGTACATCGTAAAGTAATTGGAAATACGTCAAGAGCCTACACAAGCACCTGGCTTCAGGTAGCTATATTGTAGGTGCAACTGTGTGGGGTACACAGTACACTAACTGAAAATACATCAAGAGCCTACACAAGCACCTGGCTTCAGGTAGCTATACTGTAGGTGCAACTATGCAGGGTACACAGTACAGTAGCTGGAAATACGTGAAGAGCCTACACAAGCACCTGGCTTCAGGTAGCTATACTGTAGGTGGAGCTGTGCAGGTTACACAGTACACTAACTGGAAATAAGTCAAGAGCCTACACAAGCACTTAGCTTCAGGTAGCTTTACTGTAGGTGCAACTGTGCAGGGTACACAGTACAGTAACTGGAAATACGTCAAGAGCCTGCACAAGCACCTGGCTTCAGGTAGCTATACTGTAGGTGCAACTGTGCAGGGTACGCAGTACAGTAACTGGAAATATGTCAAGAGCCTACACAAGCACCTGGCTTCAGGTAGCTATACTGTAGGTGCAACTGTGCAGGGTACACAGTAGAGTAACTGGAAATAAGTCAAGCGCCTACACAAGCACCTGACTTCAGGTAGCTATACTGTAGGTGCAACTGTGCAGGATACAAAATAAGGTAGTACTGAGTATTACCAGGGAGGTGGACTTTTTAGGCTAAGAATCAGTGGAGAAGATATAGCAGTATAAAAAATATAAATTTATTGAAAAATACAAATATCTAAAAAACAAAATGACAGTTGTAACATAAAGCATCTATGATTATTGTGCAGTGAGCCCCTGTATGTCTATGCGTTTCGCCAATAGGCTTCCTCAGGACACGGGCAAGGTTCACAGATGAGACAGAGAAGGAAATATGTCTCTATCTAAAATGAGATATAATATCATTAGACACACACAACACATAAACAAACTGTTAACGATAAAAGTCATGTGCTTAACAACTGCAAGCATAGGAAAGGACAACAAGCCGGTACCTTAAATTGAAATGCAAAAACATGCAAATCATGGTAGGATGAGAAAGTTCAATCAGCAGTTAGAAAACTGAAATTAAAGCAAATGCAACCAGTGTCAGCAACGAGAATATGCATTTAGGCAGAGAAAACTTTGTAGGTTTGTTAAAGAATCAGACTTACTATATTGGATATAGAAATATCTCAGCAGGGGCATGTAGATAGTGTTACTAATTATGGGAACAGCCATTAGAGAAAGGAAGGCCAACACCGGATGCACCAATTAGATCCAGGATTTAGTATCAGCAATGCTGAAGGCTCAATATAATCCCATCGCTGCATCTATAAGCATATAATAACAGATTCAAGCTAAATAAAGAAACGGTGATAACATGTAGAGGTTTTACTGCAGCAATGCTAATAGCATATAGGGAATTTAGTGCAGCAAGAGCCAAGTGATAGCATATAGCTAAGTACTTACATTCAGGATACAAATACTACAGCGTGCCCCTGGGAGACAGCAATACACTGCAAACAGGACTAGCAGCAGCTGACAGATATATATATCCTTGATCAGTCACAGCTGATCGTGAGACATAGCATCATGTGATTCCAGGATAGCAGGTTGCATTATGGGAATTGTAGGCTGACGGCAACATAGCTTTCTGCACATGTGCAGGAAGATATGCCGAAGAAAAGACATCCTATATGTATGCATTATGGGCATTGTAGGAACTAGTGCCTACTTCTATTACTCAACTTTAGATCTGTCCCACAATATGCGAATTGCCAGTGTTACAGTGACATCGCTATATAGAAAACCCATGAATCTACAAAACTCTGAAAAATCATTGTTGTCTTAGTTGTTATTAGCAAAGGTCGGCAGGTGCTAGACAGCAAAAAATCTCTTTAAAAGTACCTCTTTTTATACTGCTATATCTTCTCCACTGTTTCTTAGCCTAAAAAGTCTGCCTCCCTGGTAATACTCAGTACTACCTTATTTTGTATCCTCAATGTTTTATGGACGTGGCTTATCTCTGGTGCACTTTCCTCCCCTTGTTTTGTGTCCATGTATAGGTGGCAAACACCATTGAATCAATTAGTACACATAGCTATTTTTCTGAACCTAGCCTTTTTTACTCTCTCCTTCCCAAAATTATACTATTTGAGTTATTTTTTGCAAGTGTTTACCAGAATGGGGGAACTGGCAGGAAGCAATTGGGAGGGTTTTATGCTGGACATTAAGCAAACATGTTCCTCTGTGAGGACTTAGTGTTGTGGCACCAGCACCACCACCACCACCACCACCAAAGGCCCAATTTTTCTGTCCCTGTTCAACAGGGGCATGTAATTACAATTCTTCACCTAATATTTCACAGCAGAGCCCGTTCCTGCGCCCACCAAGAGTAACTGTGAGGGCTTACAGTGTTGTGGCAACACCAACACCTAAGGCCGCAATTTCTGCAGAGTATATAGGGCAGGCCCCTACTTTCAAACATCCAACTTACAAACGATTCCTACTTGCAAACGGAAGGAGACAACAGGAAGTGAGATGAAATCTACCCCTAGGAAGGGAAATTCTCTCCTGTAACAGTTAATATGGGAAAAACGTGTCTCCTCTCCACTGATGCTTTATCACCAATTCTTGTTTCACTAAAAACCCCAAATTGTCAAAAAACATTTGTCATTGGGACAGAAAGTGAGGTAAAATCCTCTGAAGAGGTGCACAGACAGCAAAACAAATGTCACAGGGGTGATAACCCTTCCCTATGTTTTCCAAAAAGCTTAAAAATAGATTTTTGGCTGGAGCTACACTTTAAAAATGTACCAGTTCAAAATTACAAACAGATTCTACTTAACAACAAACCTACAGTCCCTGTCTTGTTTGCACCACCTGTATACTGCTGTTCAGAGGGCCTGGGGCCCCACGCCTTTCCTTTTTTTAATTTGGGTGCGGGGTTCCCCTTAATATCCATACAAGACCCAAAGGGCCTGATAAAGGACTGGGGTGGTACCCATGCCATTTGTCTCCCTGATTTTCATCCATATAACCGGGACTGGACATTACATTAAAGCCGTAAGCAGTTTTAGATGACTTTTATTACTGTCATTTTGTGCAGGGACTGTTCTAAGCACGGGAAACACGCGCCACTTTACAGGTATACTATAGACACCCCCAGGTATTATATTTAAAGGAATATTTCACTTTTTTTTCACTTTAAGCATCATTAAATTCACTGCTTCCGAAAAAATGGACGTTTTTAAAACTTTTTTTTGCATTGATACACGTCCCCTGGGGCAGGACCTGGGTCCCCAAACCTTTTTAGGACAATACCATGCAAATTAGCCTTTAAAATTAACACTTTTGATTTTGAACGTTCGAGTCCTATAGACTTCAATGGGGTTCTAACGTTCGTGCGAATTTTCGGTCCGTTCGCAGGTTCTGGTGTGAATCGAACCGGGGGGTGTTCGGCTCATCCCTAGTTATAATGGTCGAACAAGCAAGAATAGCTGATCATCCAAGGGAGAGAGCGGCTGTCAATGCGTTAGGAATCCCATTAGATGACTCGAAAAATCTTAAAGGAAAAATATTGGCATAGGGAAGCCCATCAAGTGTTCAAATGCTTTAATAAAACATGGTGGCAACAATTACCTCAATACGGTTGATATACAGCATGTGGAATAACGTGATGTAAGATGCAGCAGGCTGTTGGCTCAGACAATACCGCTGGGCACCGGCTAGGCGTGTGCAATGTGATCACATACAGGCCACACTTGTTCCAAAAGAAGAAAAGAAGCAGGAGATCCACTAGAGGGAGGAGGAGAAGAAAAAAGACCAAGAAGGTTGGAAGCACTTCTGGGATCTTAACCTTAGTGGAGTTGAGTTAACTAGGGATGAAGAGGTTGTTTTGAGTAAACGCTTACAACATGCTCCCCCCAAAAAATTGGACAAGTCTGGTACCTTCATTGATGTGCAAAAGTACATTAGAAAGGTCAACGACAAGAGATATCTTATTACCAACAACAGGTTAGTAGCCAATGATGGGATAATTCATACTAATCTATCGAATGCATCCCTTTTTAACCCCCCCCCCCCCCTCACACCAAAGATGTGGCTCCCTCTGTGGCTGTTTTTCGAAGTTCAATTCTTAAGGACATTGAATCCCTTACTTTTACCAACCCCTAAAGGGACTTGGCTTTTGATAGAGGATTGAGAAATCTAAGACAGCGGAAAGAGTTGGTAGTCTGACCCGCATATAAAGGTGGGGGGATAGTAGTGTTACGAAAGAAGCATATGTAGCTGAAAAGTCTAGATTAGGGGTCCTCAAACTTTGGCCCTCTAATTGTTTAGGAACTACAATTCCTATCATGCCTAGTCATGTCTGTGAATGTCAGAGTTTTACAATGCCTCATGGGACTTGTAGTTCCGCAACTGCTGGAGGGACATAGTTTGAAGATCCCTGGTCTAGATTATTATCTGAACGCGAAATGTATGGACTTCTTCAGAATAATCCTACAATTTGCTATAAAAAAGAATTACAGACCATTATAGATAGAAAGATAAAAATATAGAAATTTACTTTTCGATATTGATTTTATCCAAGATGGATGGTGACAACTATCATCCTCTAGGTATGAATTACGATCAGTGGCTTTAAAATAAAAAAATATAGAAGTGTTTAAAAGAGAAGTATATGATATTTTTACATTTAAGAATAAAACTTACCTAGGTGGATGCTGCATCTGTCCCCCGCCAGCTCTAAGACTGAGACCTGAGCGATCAAACACGGCTAAACGCTCGGTTCTCAGAGGTGCCAGTTCACTGGTCACCGGCTCTCTGCTCTCCTCCCCTCTCCCCCAACGTGCATTGGGCTGTGGAGGGGGCAGGAGCAGCCAGCTCACTGAGAACCCTAATACAAGACTACACAAAAAAACCTAAAACTTCTCTAAAAATGTAGCCCAATGGTATACAATATTAAAAATTTCCAAAATAAAGTTACTTGTGCATTGATTTTCACTTTTTAAACTTAATTTAACAACTGGTTGAAAACAAGAAAACTTGACAGACCTATATAATTATTATATACATTATTATAAAGTAGTTTTATGTTTACTGAGCTTTTATTTTATACTTAGGGCAGGGGTAGGCAACCCCTGGCACTGGTGTGGCAAGCTGTGGTCTGTGGTCTGGATGCGAGAGGTGGATCAGTAGGATGAGTGTGCCAGGGCAGGTAGATGTGTCTCATTTCTGCTTCCTTTCATCACTCTGCATATCACGCATATCTTATATGAGAAGAGGGTACATCAGTGGAAAATAAGCAGGAGAGGTTCAGATGTGGGACAGAAGAGCAGGAGGGTACAGTGGTGGGGCAGATGCGCAGGGAGGTACAGTAGTGGAAGAGATGAGAAGGGGATTCAGCAGTGGGACAGAAGAGCAGGGGTACAGTGATGGGGTAGATGAGAAGGGGGTTCAGTGGTGGGACAGAAAAGCATGGGGGAGAGCAGTGGGGCAGATGTGAAAGGAGGTGTATCGGTGGGACAGATGAGCAGGGGAAACAGAGGTGGGGCAGAGGAGCAGGGGGTACAGAGGTGAGACAGATGTGCAGGAGGTACATTGGTGGGGCAGATGAGAAAGCGGTTTACAGTGGTGGGGCAGATGAGCAGATGGGTTCAGTGTTAGGATAGATGAGAAGGTGATTCAGTAGTGAGACAGAAGGGCATGGTGATATGTCAGTGGAGCAGATGTGCAGGGAGGTACAGTGGTGCGGCAAATGAGAAAAGGGGTACATCGATGGGGCAGATGAGCAGCGGGGTTACAGTGGCGGGGCAGAAGAGCAAGGGGGTACAGTGGTGGGGCAGATGTGCAAGAGGTACAGTAGTGGGAGGGATGAGAAGGGGGTTCAGCGGTGGAACAAACAAGCAGGGGGGTACAGTGATGGGGCAAATGAGCAGGGGGTTACAGTGGTGGGACAGATAAGCAGGGGGGGTTCAGTGTTGGGGCAGATGAGAAGGGGGTTCAGCGGTGGGACAGAAGAGCAGGGGGGTACAGCGGTGGGGCAGATTTGAAAGGAGGTGCATTGGTGGGACAGATGAGCAGGGGGTTACAGTGGTTGGGCAGAAGATCAGGGGGTACAGAGGTGGGGCAGATGTACAGGGGGGGTACAGTATCGGGGTAGAGGAGAAAGGAGGTACATTGGTGGGACAGATGAGCAGTTGGGTTCAGTGTTGGGGCAGATGAAAAGGGGGTTCAATGGTGGGACAGAAAAGCAGGGGGGTAGAGCAGTGGGGCAGATGTGAAAGGAGGTGTAATGGTGGGACAGATGAGCAGGGGGAACAGTGGTGGGGCAGAAGAGCAGGGGGTACAGAGGTGGGACAGATGTGCAGGAGGTACAGTGGTGGGGCAGATGAGAAAGGGGGTTACAGTGGTGGGGCAGATAAGTTCAGTGTTAGGACAGATGAGAAGATGGTTCAGTGGTGAGACAGAAGAGCATGGGGGTACGGCAGTGGAGCAGATGTGCAGGAAGGTACAATGGTGGGGCAGAAGAGAAAGGGGGAACATTGGTGGGGCAGATGATAAAGGGGGAACATTGGTGGGGCAGATGAGTAGGGGGTTACAGTGGTGGAACAGAAGAGCAGGGGGTTACAGTGGTGGGACAGATGTGCAGGGGTTTACAGTGGTGGGGCAGATGTGGAAGGGGTTACAGTGGTGGGACAGATGTGCAAGGGGTTATGGATTTGAAGGAGGACAGTGATCTGAGGTGTGAAGGTGCATGAATTGGGGCTGATCTGAAGTATGGAGTTGCAGGAATTGGTGCTGATCTGAGGTGTGAGTGCAGATTGTTAATTTCTCACTACTAATCAATTAGTTTACAGCATTTACTTTATAAAAAATACTTTTGCTTGAGAGTGTGAAGTTGACATTTTTTTTGTTATAAAATCGGCACTTTCAATTTCTTTGAAAATATTTTTTGGCACACTGTGCTTAAAAGGTTGTCTATCCGTGACTTAGGGTATATCTAATGAATAAATCATGCAACATAATTTAACCACTAGCATGAAAGTAAACGAAAGAGTAAATGGTTAAGCAATAAATGAGTGAATACTTTTTCATGAAATGTTCAAATAGTCAGGTCATTTAGCAGGTCATTAGAGCTAAATATACTATAAGTGCAGAATACTAACAATATAACCAGTGTGACCTTTATGGGAAGCATGCCTACTGTAAGCAATATCACATAGTAAAATGCATTTATATTTAAATGGCAGGCTTGGTATTTTCCAAAGTACAGAGCACATACAATGTAAAATGTTGTGCCTGTATACATATATCCCATATGCTACACTAATTTGGTGCTGTACTTCTTTCACATATAATTTCTATAGTTAAAGTTAAATTCTAGGAAGACAAAATACCATTTAATGCATGTGTTTATGCATAAATTACATTATGTTTACAAGGCATTAGCATACGTACCTTAACCACTTGAGCTCCGGAAGATCTTAACCCCTTTTTGCTATTCTGCACTGCACTACTTTAACTGGTAATTGCACGGTCATGCAATGCTGTACCCAAATTAAATTTATATCCTACATATTGGTGGTATTTGATCTCCACTGGGTTTTTTATTCTTTGTGATATATAAACTAATAAAGACCGCTCATTTAAAAAAAACAAAAGTTTTTTTTTACCTTCTGCTATAAAACATATCCAATAAAAAAATGTAAATCTAATTCCTTAATACATTTTGGCCAAAATGGATTTAGCTACGTCTTTGATGAAAAAAAAAAATCCCAATAAGTGTATATTTGGTTTGCGTGAAAGTTCTAGCACCTACAAACTATGGTATAGATACTAGATTTTAATTTTTTTTTTATACTACTAATGGCGGTGATCAGCGACTTATAATGGGACTGCAATAGTGTGGTGGGCAATCTGACACTGATGCTGGGGGGAACTGACTAACAGCCTCTGACATTACCAGTAACACTAATGCAGGGATCAGTGCTAATACTATACACTGTCACTGTACTAATGACAATGACTGGGAAGGGTTTAACATCTAGGGCGATCAAGGAGTTAAATGTGTGCCTAAGGCCCCATACACACTATTGGATTTTCTGCAGATTTTTGTCTTTAGATTTACCAAAACCATATAATATGAGGCCAAACCTTAAGAGTTTCAATTTGTATGCAATCAGTCAGGCCCTTGCCCTACATGTAAAATGTAGTAAAGCAGCGCTAAATAACTCTAAACCAATCCTTAAGTATAAAATGCTAATAGTAAAGTGCTAATGATGTTCATTAAATAACTCTAAACCAATCCTTAGGTATAAAGTGCTAATAATAAAGTTCTAATGATGTTCTCACTTCCCAGTGTGCAAAATAGTGCAATACAATGGCATCAGAAAAATTATAAGTCAAAAAAACAATACGAGGATAAGTGATCCAAAATGTATCCAAAGTATCTAAAGGTACTATGCAATAGTCTTTTTGGAAATAAAAGTATGTGTAAAAAAGTGAAACAAAAGGGAGAGTCCAATTGCAGGTAAAATGATAGCTTGCAGATATCCTTATCCAATCCACACCCTGTGTATGCTATCCTCTCACCTTAAAAATAAACCCCAATGGGTCTAGTGGTGCATCAACAGATGTATACCACAGATGTGTTCTTTTCCTCCTGGAAATATGATCACTGCAGTATCAAGGCTGTTTCTCCATACAATCCAAGTTCCATGACCAGCTCCTTTAAAACATTATCTCCAAGACCATAGGGTAGAAGAGAAGAGCCTCCATAGTGTAGTAGTTAAAAATCGTTCGTTTTATTTAAAAATATATGATAACATAACAGTTTAAAGCAGAAAAAATGTGCCAAACACAGGAACTTCCGGTCACGGCCGTAACCGGAAGTGACATCACCCGGCTCCTCCCTACTCGTTACGTCACACCACGCGTGATTTCAAGGGTAGGGTTATATACTAATGGTAATCATGGAAACAGCATAACAAAGAGTGAGGGCTTTTCATATGCAAATGAGCCAACAGAAGGGAAAGCAGAAAGTACAAAAATCTCTTTGCTTGGTTCTCACAAATCTAATCTCATAAGCAGAACAATGGCATTGAAAAGGAATCTTTATTTTTATCTCATTTATTTTTATTTTTAATTTTATTTATTTTTATTTTATAGGCGGATGTTGGATACACAATAAGGGAAGTGACAGGTGTATTATGAGGACGGCCAATAGGACCGTGCATCCGCAAATTGGATCGGTAATGTCAGTGTACATACAATGAAGTCCTGAAGGAATTTGACACAGAGGTACAGGGCACAGAAGGCAGTGGTTAAATTAGCAATAATAAATACGTATACAAATGTAAGGTTGTCATTGAATCAGAATACAGGTGTGTTACATGGTCTGCCGGGCGTCTATATGGACGTGTTACAAAGGAGGTCGGGTGTTTGTACACTTGCAAATAAGATAGTAAGTCTAATGTTGAGTTGACAATGAATAAATATACAGCTGTGTTACAAGAGCGGCTGGGCATCTATACACATGTGTTACAGTGGCGGCCAGGCATCTATGCACATGCAAATGAGGTAATAAATCTGTCAAAAGTGGATTTTAAAAATAGGAATAAGCGATAGGTTATAGTGGATGTTGTGTGAATTGTACTGATTATGGCTGTAATGATAAAACAATGCTGAATATTACTTGACTATGAATAAGTGTATAGAGGTGTTACAAGGGCGGCCGGTCATCTATACACTAAAGAGGTAGAGGAAAGTAGTGGATGCTTATACAAATTGTACCAATTGTGCATATTATGCCTGTAGCAACAATCTCACAGTGAGGGGATATACTCAACTGTGAATTAGTATATAGAAGTGTTACAGGGGCGGCTGCGTGTCTATACACTACAAATGGGTAATAGGAGGTGGTGGATGCTTATGAAAATAGTACAGATTATGCCTGTAGCAATACTCTGACGATAATGGATAATAATAGAGTGTGAATATGTATGCGGGTGTGTTACAGGGGCGGCCGGGCATTTACACCCCTGCAAATAAGGTCACAAATCTAATATAAAGAATTTACTAATAAGAATAGGTAATAAGATGTAATGGATGCTCTGCAAATAGTACATGTGACAGACCTAGCCGGGACAGAGGCTTTTGGAGGGGACTGAAGGCGGGCCTCTTGCCCACAGATTATGGGCCCTGGAATTTGGGGGAATGGGCTCTTTGGGAGCTGTATGCCTGGGGATCCTGGAGGTGGTGTTCCTTTGGATTCAGGTCCTTGCCCCCCCCCCAAGACACACAGACTCTGGGAACCCTTTATATGCCATATGGGAAATGGTGACTGGGAGGGTATGTCTTGGATTGCTTAAAATGGAACAGTAATATTTATCCACAATATCTCACAGGATATATGTAAAGACTATTATTGGTTTGTTTGATTCTGAACATGTTAATTGAGTGAGCTGATCACATTGGCCTCTAGAACTGGCTAGGAGACGAACAGTCTACTCCTACTATAGTTTGTTGATGACTAGGCTGAGGAGGGGGGAGATCACTGTTTGTATTGTTAATTGTAATTAGCTCCTGCTATTGTGAGAAAATGTCCTGTGGTTGTACTTATGATAATGTATAATGTACTGTGTGGAGCTTGGAGACAACAAGTCTGACCTGTAGTGAAATCCTGAAGGGCACAAAGTCACATCGGCTGCTTAAAGGGATTAGTTAATTAGCTCATGTTAATTTACAGGTGTATTGTTAAGTTGAGTAATTTGAGCAGGAGGGGGGAACCTCCTCTTCTACTGTATAAGACTGTATTCTGGTTCTAATAACCAGTCGATGTTAGCAGTGAAACAAGTGTCGCCTTGTTTTGTGCTTATGAGCGGTTGGAATATCTGATATCTGTATCCAGACTGGGAGGAAGTGATATATGACGGAAGCACTCAAGCGGAGTGTGGGACGTTCCGTGACAGTACAGATTGTGCCTATAGTTGGTGATAATAAATCATTTACAAAAGTCATCAGTAGAGGCGCACGGCGAGGCGCACCACACATTTTCATATTTACGAAATGGTCACCCCATCCCCAACAGAACCCTAACAATTCCTTTCACTGTCAGCATCCCAACACTCCTCCTCACCGCCATCACCCCAATCCCCCTCCTCCTCACCGCCAGTACCCCAACCCTCCTCCTTCCATGCCTCCTATTGTCTCATGCCATTCCACTTGGGGAGAGCAGGGATGGTGTCCATGCAAAGTAATAGTGGCTAGCTTATGGCCTTCTGGGCAAAATAATGGTGACTGAGTACCTGAGGAAAGCCCATTAATGTCACATATATCAACATTCTCTCAGACTTATTGACAAGCTTGATGCTGTTTTGTTCCTGATGTCACCTATGTAGCTAAGCCAAGCTTGTTTATGAGGACATAGGGGGTGATTTACGAAAGCAATGCGCCATCAGTAGAGGTGCACAGCGAGGCACAATGCACATTTTCATATTTACAAAATCGTGCGCCGGTAACAGATCGCGAATCCCCCATTTACTATAGCGATCTTAGCGCACGGGAGAATGCAACCTGTGCTCCACTATGGACATGGTGCACAACATCTCCAAATCAATATTGACAGAAGATGGAAGTGCCAATATTATGGGGTGATGTGAGGAAGTTTAGTAACAAATATGCCCATAATTGAATGAGAAAGTAACTTTTTTCAGAGAAAGCCTGCTGTGCCTGCAAGTACGTATTAGAACTGCGTGAGATCAATGTAAGCAGCACAGCCAAAATCTTAGTAAATGTTAAGCAACGTACATGCAATATCATCGGTTGAACGGGCACACCTCTAAACTTGACACATTTTTTTTTACGCTGGTTCACCTATATGTATTTTTTTAAGGAGATTTGCACACAGGTCATGTTAGCATGTTACGTTGCCAACATGTGACACGCACCTTGTTAAAATTATGTAAAATGACTCTCGCTCCTCTAGCTCCTCCTAAAAGGGCATTTAACCTTCCCCCTCTAATGCATACCTACCTGGTATAGGGGAAGAGGCATTCGTACATTGCTGGCTGGGGAAAAGGTGTACAATTTACTGGTCACATCCAAGTTACCAGGAATTAAAGGAATACGGTGGGAGATCTACAGAGTATACACCCTGGTGGACTGGTGCTTCAGAACACAACAACCATACGCATTACCCCTGCAGGGGTGATGGGGATGCGGTGAGTGGGGACCCTTGAGGGGGAGCACTTAAGTCACCTGGATATCTCTGCAAACACTGAAGTCACTTATGAGGATCTCTGTCATCTCTACTACATTATCTGACTAATATATATGTGGACTGTCTTTCACCTTATTTAATTTTTACTTATATATACCACCATATATACTTGGAGTCTGGACATTATCTAATTATTACTATTATTATGTTTGGTTTTTGATTTTTATTCTTAGTGGATGTAACACGTGTGGACACTTATAATTTTATGTGCAAAAGCACATCATATGCACTTACCAATAATATATATTTTTTAAATGGTTAGACATATAGGTCTTATATACACATTTTTTTGGCGATTTTTATGCAATGTATGCACATAGCATTATGTGTCTTTAAAGGTACTCTTGCTATACCGTAATAGAGATGATTTTTTATTCACTTATCTGGATGCACATAGCACATGCACTTTCTGAGTAGACTTTGTCTTTTTGCAAATATTAGGATCACATTTTTAATATACATTTTTTTATTTTATTTTTCATTTAATATTTTTTATTTATATGATTTTTTAGGTTGGTGTTTATCACAATTCATACTCACCCTTTTTTCTTGCTCACATTTTGGCACTGAATACCAGGCTGGTGGTTATAGTATATATAGGCTAGTTCCTAGCACACGTTCAATACAAGCCCTGTTCCCTTCATATTGGTAGTGCCTTTACTATATAGGTAAGCGCCAGAACCCCATTTTCTTTTAAATTGTTTACCCTCTAGAGCCTTAGAGGGGGAGCCCTATCAGGGGAGGCAGCTATCCTTTATTTATTTTTTAGTTATTTACAGTTTTTATTTTTCCTAAGCATGGCTATCTCCTTAATTTATCAACTGCAGCCGATTGCCGGTGTTCTCTTCCTAATATACTTACAGACATGCAGCTGCAGTATTTTCAGTCAGTGTACTGTATCCTGTGCACAGTGTGCAACTAAAGCTAACTGCAGACAATTGCTGGTGTTCTCTTCCTAATAATACCACAGGCAGGCAACTGCAGTATTTTCAGTCAGTGTACTGTATCCTGTGCAGTGTGCAACTAAAGATAACTGCAGACAATTGCTGGTGTTCTCTTCCTAATATACTTACAGGCAGGCAGCTGCAGTATTTTCAGTCAGTGTACTGTATCCTGTGCACAGTGTGCAACTAAAGCTAACTGCAGCCAAATGCTGGTGTTCTCTTTGTAATAATACCTCAGGCAGGCAGCTGCAGTATTTTCAGTCAGTGTACTGTATCCTGTACAGTGTGCGACTAAAGCTAACTGCAGACAAGGGTGGCCAAAGCCAGGGTGGCTTTGGCCAATTATGGCTCAGGGGGTTTAGAACACGCACCACACTATATAAGGCCGCCTGCACAGCGGCCCTGTGTAGTGTGTTCCGGCGTGCTGAGAGATAGAGAGAGAGACAATGTCATTTCATTTGAGTTAGATAGATTAGGCAGGACAGTCAGTCAGTTAGCTGCACTTACAGTGTATTGTGTATATATATATATGCATCCCAGGTGTTGTTGTGTGTGTGTGTGTATATATATATATATATATATATATATATATATATATATATATACATATACATATACACACACACTGTATTCAGTTTAGCTAGATCCGTTCCTGTTATCTTCCTACTGACAGGCAGGCTTGTCTTGTTACAGTATTTACAGCTACTTGAAGAAAATTGCTGGTGTTCTTTTGATCCTATTAGTACCACAGTCAGGCAGCTAGACTATTTACAGTTAGTGTAGTGCGTCCTCCTCACAGTGTTCAGCTAAAGCTACAAGTTAGTTTAGTGTGACCTCTGCACAGTGTTCAGCTAAAGCTACAAGCTAGTGTAGTGCGTCCTCCTCACAGTGTTCAGCTAAAGCTACAAGTTATTTTAATGCGACCTCTGCACAGTGTTCAGCTAAAGCTACAAGTTAGTGTAGTGCTTGCTAAGAACAGTGTTCAGCTAAAACTACAAGTTAGTGTAGTGCGACCTCTGCACAGTGTTCAGCTAAAGCTACAGGTTAGTTTAGTGTGACCTCTGCACAGTGTTCAGCTAAAGCTAGAAGTTAGTGGAGTGCGTCCTCCTCACAGTATTCAGCTAAAGCTACAAGTTAGTGTAGTGCAACCTCTGCACAGTGTTCAGCTAAAGCTACAAGTTAGTGTAGTGCATCCTCTGAACAGTGTTCATCTAAAGCTACAAGTTAGTGTAGTGCATCCTCCTCACAGTGTTCAGCTAAAGCTACCAGTTAGTGTAGTGTGACCTCTGCACAGTGTTCAGCTAAAGCTACAAGTTAGTGTAGTGCATCCTCTGAACAGTGTTCAGCTAAAGCTAGAAGTTAGTGTAGTGCAACCCCTGCACAGTGTTCAGCTAAAGCTACAAGTTAGTGTAGTGCGTGCTCTGAACAGTGTTCAGCTAAAACTACAAGTTAGTGTAATGCTTCCTCCTCACAGTGTTCAGCTAAAGCTACAGGTTAGTTTAGTGTGACCTCTGCACAGTGTTCATCTAAAGCTACAAGTTAGTGTAGTGCGTCCTCCTCAGTGTTCAGCTAAAACTACAAGTTAGTGTAGTGCGACCTCTGCACAGTGTTCAGCTAAAGCTACAAGTTAGTGTAGTGCGTCCTCTTAACAATGTTCATGTAAAGCTACAAATTAGTGTAGTGCGTCCTCCTCACAGTGTTCAGCTAAAGCTACAAGTTAGTGTAGTGCCACTTCTGCACAGTGTTCAGCTAAAGCTACAAGTTAGTGTAGTGCGTCCTCTGAACAGTGTTCATCTAAAGCTACAAGTTAGTGTAGTGCGTCCTCCTCACAGTGTTCAGCTAAAGCTACAAGTTAGTGTAGTGCGACCTTTGCACAGTGTTCAGCTAAAGCTACCTGTAGAAGGTTGGTGGTGTTTTCCTGATCCTATCACTACCGCAGGCAGCTAAAGTATTTAAACTTGAGTGTAGTGCGACCTCTGCACCGTGTTCAGCTAAAGCTACCTGTAGAAGGTTGGTGGTGTTTTCCTGATCCTATCACTACCGCAGGCAGCTAAATTATTTACACGTTAGTGTAGTGCGACCTCTGCACTGTTCAGCTAAAGCTACATGTAGAAGGTTGGTAGTGTTTTTCTGATCCTATCACTACCGCAGGCAGCTAAATTATTTACACGTTAGTGTAGTGCGACCTTTGCACATTGTTCAGCTAAAGCTACCTGTAGAAGGTTGGTGGAGTTCTCATACTGTAGGCAGGCAGTTGATTTTGCTAGCTGCAGTATCAGTATATATATATATATATCCCAGCTTAGTGCAGCTACAGGCCATTAATATATCTGGAAGGCCAACAAGGAGAGGCAGACAGTCACAAGCCAATAAAAGAGGGCAAGCAGGCTCTGTGTCTAGAGGCAATGGTGCTGGTCATGGAGACGGTGCATCCTCATCAGCACGTGGCCGTGGGACACGCTTGGCCTTTTCTTCGGCAGCTGGCCGTGTTGAGCCGCAACATGCGGAAGACTTGGTCGAGTTGATGACCAAGCCGCCCTCATCTTCCTCATCCTCCCTCACCCATGCTCAGGGTACTTTGTCTGGCAAAGCAGCTGCCAACGCGGCCTCTTCCCTTGGCTCAATGGCATCAGTGACTCCTTCCCTAGCCCCACATGTCCTCCTGAGGAGTCACTCAAACTGTTTGACCACAGTGTTGGGTACATGCTCCAGGAGGATGCCCAGCGTTTAGAAGGCTCTGATGATGATACTGAGCTATATGAAGGCAGTAACGTGAGCACGGACCGAGGGGTGCCCAAGAAGGACAGCAATCCAGCAGTCATGCTCCCTCTGCTGCAGCATACTGCCAGGTTTGCTCCAGTGATGAGGAGGGAGGGGATGATGAGGTCACTGACTCAACGTGGGTGCCTGATAGGAGAGAGGAGGAGGAGGAGGTGGCAGAGGAGGCACATCACTGAGGCAGGATGCCCTCCAGGGGCCAGCCTAAGGGCAGCACACTGACTGCATCACACCACAAAGCTCTGCATGTGCAGGGCGCTGCTGCCTCTGCGCGTTATTCCAAAAGTTCTTTGGTGTGGGCCTTTTTTTAGACAAGTGCATCAGATCGCACTGCTGCTATTTGCAACATATGTCTCAAGCGTATCTCGTGTGGACAAAACATCTCCCGCTTGGGCACCACATGCTTGACCAGACATATGTTGACCTGCCATGCAGTTCGTTGGCAAGCATATATAAAAGACCCACACCAAAGAACAAAGACGACTTCTCCTTGCTCCTCATCAGCTGAGATCTCCAACTCCACTATACCTTCAGTCCTCTCCGAGACCTGCACTGAGAGGAATGAAGGTGTAGAATTAGGTGTGTCACAGCCAAGTACTTGTGGGCAATCTGCTTTCGGTACACCAACGTCAGATTATACCAGGCAAATTTCCCTGCCCCAGCTGCTGCACCGCCGAAAGAAGTTCGCTCCCAGCCATCCACATGCCCAGCAGTTGAATGCTAGCTTGGCAAAATCGCTAGCACTTCAAATGCTACCTTTTTAGTTGGTAGACTCTGCCCCCTTCCGTGAGTTTGTGGAATGTGCGGTTCCTCAGTGGCAGGTACCAAAACACCACTTTTTCTCATGGAAGGCGATTCTGGCTCTCTACTGGCATGTGGCAGGCAATGTCTTGACCTTGCTGGACAGGGCAGTCAGCGGTAAGGTGCATATTACCGCTGACTCATGGTCCAGCAGGCATGGACAGGGGCGTTACCTAAGTTTCACGGCACATTGGGTCACTCTGCTGGCAGCTGGGAAGGATGCAGGACAAGGTGCAGTAGTGTTGGAGGTTGTTCCGCCTCCACGCCTCCAAAATGCCACTACTAATGATTGTGACACACCTCTCTCCTCCACCCTCTCCTCTTCTTCTTCCTCCATGGCCTCTTCCTGTGCTTTGTCCTCAGAACCAGCGGTGCTCCGTAGGGGTGCTCCATAAGGGGCTACGCAAGTACGCATGCCATGCGGTGCTTGAGCTGGTGTGCTTGGGGGACAGGAGCCACACTGGGGCAGAGGTTCTGTCAGCTCTGCAGGGGCAGGTCAGAGGTGGTTGACGCCACGCCAACTTAAGGCAGAAATGGTGGTTTGCGACAATGGCACCAACCTGCTCTCCGCCCTCCAACAGGGACAACTGACCCATGTGCCCTGTTTGGCTCACGTCCTTAACTTGGTGGTGCAGCGGTTCTTGGCCAGGTACCCGGGCTTACAGGATGTCCTGAGGCAGGCCAGGAAAGTCTGTGTGCATTTCCTCCGGTCATTTAATGCCAGTGCTCGGCTGGCAGACCTCCAAAAGGAGTTTAACCTGCCCAAGAACCGCCTAATCTGTGACATGCCCACCAGGTGGAACTCAACATTGGCCATGCTGCAGCAGCTGCACACGCAGCAGAGGGCCATCAATGAGTACCTGTGCAACTATGGCACCAGGACAGGGTCAGGGGAGCTTGGTTTTTTTCCCCACACCAGTGGGCCATGATCAGGGATGCATGCACTGTCCTGTCACCATTTGAGGAGGCCACGAGGATGGTGAGCAGTGACAGTGCATGCATCAGTGACACTGTCCCCCTTGTCCACCTGTTGGAGCACACGCTGCGTGGAATAATGGACAGGGCACTTGAGGCAGAACAGAGGCAGGAAGAGGAGGACTTCCTTAGCTCTCAAGGCCCCCCTTTATCCAGACAGTGTTCCTGCATGCCCACCGATCACACAGGAAGAGGACGAGGAGGAGGAGAAGGAGGATTGTGTCAGCATGGAGCTGGGGCCTAGCACTCAGCATCAGCAGCAGTCTTCAAGGGATCATTTACAGTCCTAAGAAACCCATGGACTTGTACGTGGCTGGGGGAAGGTGGCTGCTGATCATGTCATCCTTAGTGACCCGGAGGACTCTGGACCGAATGCCTCAGCTAACCAGCGATGCATGGCCTCCCTGATCCTGCAAAGCCTGTGGAAGAATCCTCGTATTCGTGGTATCAATCAGAGGGATCATTGCTGGTTGGCAAACCTCCTTGATCAACATTACAAGGGTAAGGTTGCGGACCTTTTCTTGCCGTCGCAGAGGGAGCACAGGATGAAACATCTTCTGGAGGCCTTGCAGAAAGGTTTGTGCAATGAGTTTCCAGAGCCTGGGAGGTTACAAAATTCTGTTCCTGGACAACGTGTTGTTGAGGCTTCGGTCAGTCACAGAAGGAGCGGTGGAGAAGGTGGCCATCTGACCGATGCGTTCAGACAATTTTTTAGTCTGCAGCCCTAAGGTGTTATCAGTTCCAGAAACCATCGCCAGTGTCTGATTCACATGGTGCAGGAATACCTAGGGGCAAGATCAGACTTGGACACCTTTCCCACCGAAAATCCTCTGGGTTACTGGGTCTTGAGGATGGATCACTGGCCAGAGCTTGGACAGTATGCAATTGAGCTACTGGCCTGTCCTGCATCCAGCGTTCTTTCACATTCAGTGCTGCTGGAGGCTTTGTAACCAATCACAGGGTGTGCCTGTCCACCGAACCGGTTGATCGGCTGACCTTCATAAAAATGAATCAGTCTTGGATCACCAGCTACCAAGCACCTGATGCTGATTTAACTGAATATTTTTTTTTTTAATGTGAGATCCCTTCAAGACTGCCTATGCTGATGCTGAGTGACTATCCTGTTATGCTGAGTGACAATCCTCTTCCTCCTCAATGTTCATGCTGATAGCTTGTAAGAACATTTTTGGTTCTTGGCACCGCCACCTGTGCCCACGGCCCGATTTTTCTGCCCGTTTAACAGGGGCGTGTAATTACAATTTTTGATGCAATACTTTGCAGCAGGGCTCATTCCTGTGCTCCAACTAGAGTATCTGTGAGGGGTTGCAGTGTTGTGGCACCAGCACCAGTGCCCAAGGCCCAAATTTTCAGCCCGTTTAACAATAATTAATTACAATTCTTGATCTAATATTTCACAGCAGGGCCCATTCCTACGCCCACCAAGAGTAACTGTGAGGCCTTACAGTGTTGTGGCAACACCACCACACCGTCCACCACCAAAGGCCCAATTTTTCTGACCCTGTTCAACAGGGGCATGTAATTACTATTCTTTATCTAATATTTAACAGCAGGGCCCGTTCCTGCGCCCAAGAGTAACTGTGAGGGCTTACAGTGTCGTGGCAACACCAACACCTAAGGCCCAAATTTCTGCAGAGTATATAGGGCAGGCCCCTACTCAAACATCCAACTTACAAATGACTCCTACTTGCAAAAGGAAGGAGACAACAGGAATTGAGAGGAAATCTACCCCTAGGAAGGGAAATTCTATCCTGTAAAAGTTCTTTGTTTCACTAAAAACCCACAATTTTCAAAATCCAATTGTCATTGGACAGAAAGTGAGGTGAAATCTTCTGAACAGGTGCACAGACAGCAAAACAAATGTTACAGGGATGATAATCCTTCCCTATGTCTTCCAAAAAGATTAAAAATAGATTTTTTGGCTGGAGCTACACGTAAAGAATGTACCAGTTCCAAATTACAAACAGATTCTACTTAAGAACAAACCTACAGTCCCTGTCTTGTTTGCACCGCCTGTATACTGCTGTTCAGAGTATATAGGGCCTGGGGGCCCAACGCCTTTCCTTTTTTAATATTTGGGTGCGGGGTTCCCCTTAATATCCATACAAGACCCAAAGGGGCTGGTAATGGGCTGGGGGGGGGGTTTCTCAATGATTTTCATCCATATTCCCAGGACCAGACATGACATTAAAGCCGCACGCAGTTTTAAATGACTTTTTTTCTTTTAGAAATGTCATTTTGAGCAGGGACTGTTCTAAACACAGGAAACACGTGCCAATTTACAGGCATACTATAGGCACCCCCCAGGCATGATATTTAAAGGAATATTTCTCTTTTATTTTTTCACTTTAAGCATCATTAAAATCACTGCTCCCGAAAAAATGCAGTTTCTAAAACTTTTTTTTGCATTGATACATGTCTCCTGGGGCAGGACCCGGGTCCCCAAACCCTTTTTAGGACAATAACTTGCATATTGGCCTTTAAAATACGCACTTTTGATTTCTCACGTTCGAGTCCCATAGACTTTAACGGGGTTTGAAAGTTCACGCAAACTTTCGGTCCATTTGAATGTTCTGATGCGAACCGAACTGGGGGGTGTTCGGCTCATCCCTGTTGAGGAAAAATAACTTTTTCACTCTCATACATCCAGGTGGACATTGAGACTTCCGTGTTTATTTTTGTCATATGATTCACTGTACACTTATGTGTGTGTAATATCTTATTTTTATTTTTTCACTTCAACAGTTTGTTTTCAGGCTGTTTTGAGTCACTATATGTTTTTCTCATTTCTTTGAGATAGACCTTTTCAGCGCTACACTATTTTTTCACATATTGATTTGGACTTTGTTTGAGTGATAGTTGCTCTTCTGTTTTTTACATTTTGGTTTAGCGCAGTGTTTTTCCCCCATTGCACTTACATTTTAGAAGTTTAAAAATCATGCATAAAATACAGAGCCGGCCAGCTACAAACTCCCGTCCTCCTAACTAGACAGCGTGATAAAAGTAGTTTACTGTTAGCCCTACAAATGGACAGAATTTATTTACAAGATTTACCCCCTTTAGACTTGAATGGGATTTACATCTAAGTTCAGGTTCACTGAATTTTGAATATGATTCAAAGCCTTGGCGAATCAAAGCCAGGCAGATTTTCCCATCAGTAATTACAAATCATGCACAAGGCATAGAAGACACAGGAGGAGAGACAGTGGATTGATTTACTAAAGGCTAATCCACTCTGCACTACAAGTGCACTTCAAGTGCACTTGAAAGTGCACTTGGAAGTGCAGTTGCTGTAAATCTGAGGGAAAGATCTGAAATCAGGGGAAGCTCTGCTGATTTTATCATCCAATCATGTACAAGCAAAAATGCTGTTTATTTTCCTTGCATGTCCTCCTCAGATCTACAGTGACTGCACTTCCGCGTGCACTTGCAGTGCACTTGTAGTGCAAAGTGGATTTGCCTTTAGTAAATAAACCCTAGTATTTGGAGTTAGAATTCACAGTATCATAGGGTTCCTTTTTATCTTGATGACCGCATGTACTAGTAAGTCAAACACACAAAATTCAAGAATGTTTTGATTCTACACCAAATGCCCATTGCCACTTACATGATGATCCTAATAATGGCACAATTTTGTGTAAAGAGTTATTTTTTCTTTTAAAACAAGCTCAGTAAACAGGTAAACACATGATTATATTTCATTGCCGGTAATGTGCATACTTTGTGTTTTTTGGACAAGTGCACAGTGTTCTTAATTTGTCCCCTTATTTTCAGTATTGCCAGGAAGCTCTGTATTTTAGCAAATTATTATGGCTTTTTTAAGTCAAGTGTTTTTCTGCAGTCACTTTGACCCGCTTTAGGTAATGTCTCCATTTAATTGAATAAAGTACATTTCGTGACAAAGGGTCTATGCTCTGTAATAACTCTTCTTTATACATATAGGAGCTACAAAGGTGTATATAACTTGCATATACTGGTAGCTACAAGGAACGGATTCATTTTGTGAATCAAGTGATTTTAAGAGGTTTGCACAAAATTTTCTAATGATAAACTTTTCTTGTAACCCATAGTAACTAATGTATTCTCCCTTTCATATTTACAATACAACAGTAGAAAATTATTGGATAATTGGTTGTTGTGAGGAAAAAAAAAGAACAGTTTGTCCTTCAGATAGATGCAGCCTATTGCAGTTTTATTTTCTTAACTGCTTACACAGAATATTTATCTATTTACTCGTACCAGATAATTGGAAGTCAGCAGTCAATAAACAACCTGTTAGTCATTGTAATCATTTAAAAGACTAAAACCCTGCCTAAGGACAAACAAAAAGACACTCTTGTAGGGAATGTTCCCTAAGACCTGCTTAAAGAAAACATATAATTGCAAGTTTAAAAGTTTTGTTAAATCCCATAGGGAACCCATTGCACATAGCACTTGGTCCCATTAACATCATGCTGTAGCTCCACCTCTGTATGTAGCCCAATTTATGGGTGTACCTATATGGAAGTTGGAATTCAGCACAGCCCTGGCTCCCTCTCTAATACACTCTTTATTTACTATTCTGAATGAACAATCTGCACTGCAGGGCTATGTTTTAGAGATGCTAGCTGTTAGATCTACCAGTGCCATGTATGTTTACTATCACAAGCGCTCATCTCCAAAGCACCCCTGCTGCCAGTTAAGGGTTGATTGAAAGTGCTCCTATCATGTATTAGTCTCCCTGACAGCAGGGTGATCAGAAAGTTGTGTGGAGAGGGCATAGCTTTAATAAAACTCCTTAGCATGCTTCTCAAGGGGTCTTTGCCTATAGGTTGTTATCTGTGTTTCAGGTGATGGGCACCTGCCCAGGTCCTTGGGAATACCATGTTCTACTGGATACTTAAAGCGTTTGTTACCCCAACACTTCATATTTGTTAGGTACCTGGTAGGAGAGCCTGACTGTAAGAGAAGACCTCTCATACAACGCTGGTTCAGGAGCCACTGGAGTGGGGACAGTGGTCTCCTGAGCACAGTGGGGTAGGAGTGCCTGTATAGTCTCTGATGTGGAGGCAGAGATCCCTCCTGGGATGGCAGGGCTGCAGGTGAGTGGAGACTGGAACAGCAGCAGACTTGACACACTGGATGGCTGGGTTGAAGGTGAGAGGAGACGGGAACGGCAGCAGACTTGACACACTGGATGGCTGGGTTGCAGGTGAGAGGAGACTGGAACGGCAGCAGACTTGACACACTGGAGGGAGAGATCACTGAAGCTGAAGCTGAAGGTGCAACAGCAAGTGAACGGCAGGCACAAGCAGAGTCAGACAGTCCGGGTCGGCAGGTAGCTGGCACAGGTAATAACAGCAGGCAAGGCAGAGTCGGTGAACAGGCAAAGGTCGGCAACAGTAGTAGATACAGACGGAAGAGTAGTCAGACAGGCCGGATCGGGGTTGGAGCAGGTCGGATGGTCAAAACAAGCCGGGTCAATCAGGTAGCAGACAATCAGGATACAGGTTCAAACAGATTCACAGAGCTGAGACGAAGCAGCGATGTTCTCATGGAACAGGGGAACTTTTATGTGCTAAATGGCGCCAAACCGGCGCTAACGCGAACGCGCGCGCCCGTGCGCTCGCACGCACCCGGCAAAGATCCCTCCTGGGATGGCAGGGCTGCAGGTGAGTGGAGACTGGAACAGCAGCAGACTTGACACACTGGATGGCTGGGTTGCAGGTGAGAGGAGACTGGAACGGCAGCAGACTTGACACACTGACGCCCGTGCGCGCACGCGCGAACGCACCTGCGCCGCGCACCCGCGCGCCCGAGCGCCGCGCTGATGCACAGCAACAGTAGCAGCTTGATGCCGTGTCTGAACAGAAGCGCGCCGGCGCATAGGCGAATGCAAGTGCCCCGGTCTGGTGCTGGTAGATCCCTGACAATATTCTTCATATGTGTCTGCTGTTTCATGTACTTGTATGAGAAAGCATCCTGTTCTCTTTGTATTTCTTCCTTTATTTGAAATTCCTGTTGTTCCTGCCAGTACCCTTACTTTCTTATTAAAAACTGACCACATAAGCAGGAGAACACACCATGTTCAGTTCTCTAGCTATGGTGGGAACTCAGTGTACTCTCCTCCAATGATCAAACTTGTCCTGACATGCCCCCGCTGCACAGCCATTCACTGTGAAGCTCAGTGTGCTACTGCTTCTCCTCCACCCAACTCGTATGCAGCTGAGAACAGAGGAAATGTGATCACTTATAAAAAAGGGAAAAAAGGTATTTATAGTTGTTTTTATACCTATACAAAAATGTTTTGCATTTCATCTCTATTTTAAAAGGAATGGGTTGTTTTACAATGTGATAATTTGCAACCACTTTAACCACTTGCCCTTTGGGCACTTTTCCCATTTTCCTGCCCAGGCCAATTTTCAGCTTTCAGGGCTGTCACAATTTGAATGACAATTGAGCGGTCATGCAACACTGTACCCAAATGAAATTTGTATAATTTTTTTTCACACAAATAGAGCTTTCTTTTGGTGGTATTCAATCACCACTGTTTTTTTTTTTGCTAAATAAATGAAAAATGATGAATATTTTGAAACAAAGCCCCAAACTTTTTCATAGTCTGTTATAACATTTTGCAAATGGTAATTTTTCTCCTTCACTGATGTGCGCTGATGAGGCTGCACTGATGGGCACTGATAGGCTGCACTGATGGGCATTGATGAGGCGGCACTGATGGGTATTGATGGGCACTGATAGTCTGCACTGATGAGGTGGCCCTGGTGGGCACTGATGAGGCTGTTCTTATGGGCCACACTGATAGGTGGCACTGAAGGGCACTGATAGGCGGCACTGATGGTCAGCACAGGTTGGCAGCACTGGTTGGCACAGGTTGGCAGCACTGGTGCTCTAATTATCAGTTTACGTGTCCCTTTCACACAAGCTGTTATCGGCTCTCCTCTCCTCACAATGTCAGCATGAAGTAAGGGGTGCCGATAACTGGCTTCTGTGTACATTCATGATCAGCTGTGATTGAATACAGCTGATCATGTGGTAAAGAGCCACTGATTGGACACTGCTGTCACAGAGCACGCTGCCTGCTCCTCACTGCGGGTGCACGATCACGGGACGCTGTCATATGAAGGCATCCCAGAATTAGCCATCATGACCACTGTAAACAACCCTGTCAATGTTAAATGTTTTTTCTCAACCCTCTAATTGCCATGTTTGCTAGATAGTTTGGCCTGGTAAAGAAAGTTGGAAATAACAGACTTACAATCCAGATCACCAGGCAAAAATAAGGTAAAAAAATTAAAGTAAAAAAGAAAACAAATGCATCTGCCATTAGAGGATTGGTAAACTGCAATATAATACTGCAAGGATATCACCGGAGACATGAAGAACCACATGAACCTTCATTGGTCTACAACCATACTTAAATTATTCCAGCAGTTTAAGAGCTGGAGACAATGGAGTAACACCTGAAGCTCTACTGGTTTCTCCTGCTGGCCTCCACATCAGTATGAGAGAGTTTTTCTTTCATTGAATAAACATCTGGTGATTCTGCCAGGCCACAGACCTTCCTCCAGGAGGGTGACAATGTTTCTGGCTTCACAGTGAATTCACTGCAGTAGACATGTGCATGTCAAAAAAATTCTTTAGTTTCGTTACATTTAGATTAGCTAATCTAGGTATTTAATTAATTCATAAAAAAGGTGTGGCGCCAACTCATATATCAACTTACAAAATATCAATGTGTGTGATCACATCTCATGAAAATTTTCAACAATCAAACAAAAAATGCAATAGAATAAAATGATGATAAATCAATAGATAAATTCCTAAAAAAAACTTCAAAGAAAAAGAAGTCCAATCACCGTGATTGAGGATCATAGTGCAACAAGCATTTAAAAATCGATAAAAGCAGGTAAATGTAAAAATGCCCACTTACATTTAAATGTGCTATGTGTTAGCACCAACATGTACAGCTTAGAATGAGTATGCACCGCGTCCTGTCAGCCATGGCGTGAGTTTCAAATCCCAGGGGTTGGAAACCAGCAAGACCGGATATGACGTCAGAAAAAGACGGACACGCAGCCTCTATGCATTTCGTGTTACACACATCATCAGGAAGCTGTACATGTTGGTGCTAAGTTGCTAACACATAGCACATTTAAATGTAAGTGGGCTTTTCTACATTTACCTGCTTTTATCGATTTTGAAATGCTTATTGCGCTATGATCCTCTATATGTTTTCTTCGAATTATATTGCCTATTTATTGCCAAAGATAAAGGGGACCATCTTCATCTATGCTTTTGGTTGCAAGAAACCCACCATTGCTCCAAGGTTTTTATAATTTTTAGCTTTGGTGAGTTTGCATTTCTCAAGCACATTTTGTGGTGGAGCATGACTTGAAGGACATCCCTTTATATATACAGTTGTGCTGATAAGTTTACATACCCTGGCAGAATTCATGATTTCTTGTCTAATTTTCAGAGAATATGAATGATAACATAACATTTTTTCTTTGACTCATGGTTATTGTTTGGCTGAAGCCATTTATTATAAATTAGCTGTGTTTACTCTTTTTAAATCATAATCACAACAGAAACTATACAAATGACCCTGATCAAAAGTTTACATATCTCAGTTCTTAATACCACGTATTGCCCCCTTTAACATCAATGATAGCTTGAAATCTTTTGTGATAATTGTGGATGAGGCTGTTTATCTTCTCAGATGGTAAAGCTGCCCATTCCTCTTGGCAAAAAGCCTCCAGTTCCTGTAAATTCTTGGGCTGTCTTGCATGAACTGCACGTTTGAGATCTCCCCAGAGTGGCTTAATGATATTGAGGTCAGGAGACCGAGATGGCCACTCCAGAACATTCACTTTATTCTGCTGTAGCCAATGACAGGTTGGCCTTGTGTTTTGGTTTATTGTCATGTTGGACTGTCCAAGTACATCCCATGTGCAGCTTCCTGGCTGATGAATGCAAATGATCCTCCAGTATTTTTTGATAACATACTGCATTCATCTTGCCATAAATTTTGACCAAATTTCCTGTGCCTTTGTAGCTCACACATCCCAAAACATCAGCGATCCACCTCCGTGTTTCATGGTAGGAATGGTGTACCTTTCATCATAGGCATTGTTGACTCCTCTCCAAATGTAGCCTTTATGGTTGTGGCCAAAAAGCTAAATTTTGATCTCATCACTCCAAATGACTTTGTGTCAGAAGGTTTGAGGCTTTTCTCTGTGCTGTTTGGCGTATTGTAAGCGGGATACTTTTCGTTCTGTGCATGCTTTCTGTGTGACCTCAGTCTAATTGGCCCCCCTAGTTCTAATCTTGGAGCTACAAAAACACTACTGCCATTGTTGTAGTGTTTGGAAGAGTTTGAGGGTTTGAGTGTAAAAAGGAGAGTATAGTTTTTGGTCTTTCTGCTTACCAGGAAGATGGTCAGGTAAAACTACTTATCCAATGTGAATAGAACTCCCACCACCATGCTTGACTGTAGGAAAGACACACTTGTCTTTGTACTCCTCACCTGGTTGCAACCACAAACGCTTGATACCATCTGAACCAAATAAGATTATCTTGATCTCATCAGACCACAGGACATGGTTCCAGTAATCCAAGTCCCAAGTCTGCTTGTCTTCAGCAAACTGTTTTGAGTGCTTTCTTGTGCATCATCTTTAGAAGAGGCTTCCTTCTGGTTCGACAGCCATGCAGACCAAATTAATGCAGTGTGCGGTGTATGGTCTGAGCACTGACAGGCTGACGCCCCACCCATTCAACTTCTGCAGCAATGCTGGCAGAACTCATACATCTATTTCCCAAAGATAACCTCTGGATAGGACGCTGAGTACGTGTACTCAACCTCTTTGGTTGACCATGCCGAGGCCTGTTCTGAGTGGAACCTGTCCTGTTAAACCACAGTATGGTCTTGGCAACCGTGCTGCAGCTCAGTTTTAGGATTCTGGCAATCTTCTTATAGCCTAGGCCATCTTTATGTAGAGCAACAATTCTTTTTTTCAGATCCTCAGAGAGTTCTTTGCCAGGAGGTGCCATGTTGAACCTCCAGAGACCAGTATGAGAGAGTGAGAGTGATAAAACCAAATTTAACACACCTGTTCCCCATTCACACCTGAGACCTTGTAACACTAATGAGTCACATGACAACGGGGAGAGAAAATTGGGCCCAATTTGGACATTTTCACTTAGGGGTGTACTCACTTTTGTTGCCAACGGTTTAGACATTAATGGCTGGGTGTTGAGTTATTTTAAAGGGGACAGTATATTTACACTGTTATACAAGCTGTACACTCACTACGTTACATTGTAGCAAAGTGTAATTTCTTCAGTGTTGTCGCATGAAAAGAACTAATAAAATATTTACAAAAATGTGAGAGGTGTACTCACTTTTGTGAGATACTGTATACTACAGTGCAGTCAGTGTAGAATATATATTATAGTGCAGTCAGTGTAGTGTATATATATTACAGTGCAGTCAGTGTGGATATATATTACAGTGCAGTCAATGTGGATATATATTACAGTGCAGTCAGTGTAGTATATATATTACAGTGCAGGCAGTGTATCATACATAATACAGTGCAGTCAGTGTAGTGTATATAATGCAGTGCATAGTATATACTACAGTGCAGTGTGTATATACTGCAGTGCAGAGTATATAGTGCAGCGCATAGTATATACTACAGTGCAGTCCAGAGTGTATATACTACAGTGCAATGTATATAGTGCAGTGAATAGTATATACTACAGTGCAGAGTATATACTGCAGCGTATATATTACAGTGCAGTGTACAGTATATAGTGCAGTGTAGAGTATATAATACAGTGTACTGGGGAGTGAATAATACAGTATGGTGCAGTGTATATAATACAGTGTCACCACTGATCCTATTTTTTTTTTCCTTTTAATCTTTTTTTTTTTTTTGCAGTATCAGGTTCTGTTGCTGCATTATTAGTACTCCCCCTTCTGTGTCGCAGATGTTATTCCTTCTGCGTCAGCACAGCAGTGGTATACCTGTGATTTATTTTTATTTTTTTCTGTGGGGCAGCAGCACTAAGAATGTTTAGGGCATAATTGCTGTTCCCCTTCTGCGTCACAGGTGTTTCTCTTTCTGAGTCAGCAGTGGTTCCCCTTTTCTTTTTTTTTTTATTGGCCTTTCGTATTTTTTTTTACATTTATTTTATTTATTTTTTTGCAGCAGCAGCGAAAAGAAATGATCCAGTTGTTGCATCCTTATTTTCTTAAAAAATATATATAATAAAACGGTTTATAGTGCACCAAGCACAAAAGTATTGCACCCAAGCACCATAATCCCTTCCTACAGTCTGTAAAAAAAAGAGTTATAAAAATCCCCCCCCCCAAAAATATAAAAACAATAAAATGGTTTATAATGCACAAAACAAAAAAAAACCCCAAAAAATCCCCATCATGTCTGGAAGGCCAACAAGGAGAGGCAGATGATCACAGGCCACTAAAAGAGGGCAAGCAGCCTTTGTGTCTACAGTGAAAAGTGGTGGTCGTGGACATGGTAAATCCTCTGCAGACGGGGCATGCTTGTGCTTTTTTTCCGCTGCTGGTTGTGTTATTGCAAAACATGCAGAAGAGTTGGTGGAGTGGATAACTAAGCCGTCCTCATCCTCCTCATCCTCTCTCACCCAGGCTCATACTAATTTGCCTTCCCCTTTATCTGCCAAAGCGGCCTATTCCACCAGCTCCTTGTCCACAGCTACTCCTTCTGTAGCCTTACCATCATGCACGGAGGAGTCACCAGAATTATTCAATCACAGTGTAGGTTACATGCTGCTGGAGGATGCACAGCTATTTGAATGCTCCGATGTTGGTTCCCAGGTTGAGGAAGGGAGTAACGTGAGCCTAGATAGAGGGGGTGCCACAGAAGGACAAGAAACTAGCAGTCATGTTCCCCCAGCTGCAGCATACTGCCAACTTTGCTTCAGTGATGAGGAGGGAGGGATTATGAGGTCACTGACTGTACTTGGGTGCCTGAGAGAACAGGAGGAGGAAAGTGAGGAGGAGGAGGCACAAATCCAACAAGGCAGGATGTCCTCCAGGGGCCAGCTTAAAGGCAGCCACCCTATTGCATCACACCACAGAGCTTCAGGTGCAGGGCGCTGCTGACTCCCCGCTGACTTCCAAAAGTTCATTGGTGTGGGCTTTTCTCAACACATGTGCAGTAGATCACACCGTTGCTGTTTGCAATCTCTGTCTAAAGCGGATCAAGCGTGGCCAGAACACCACCCGCTTGGGCACCACATGCTTGACAAGACATATGACGACCTGCCACGCAGTCCTTTGGCAACAGCACCTGAAAGACCCACTTTACAAAAAAGGAAGACTTCTCCTTGCTCCTCATCTGGGATCTCTGCCAGAGCTATACCTCAAGGCTTTTCAAAAACCTACACTGAGAGGAATGATGGTATGGCAATGGGGGCCACAAGTACTTGCAGCCAATCTGCTAGCAGTACACCACGTGTTGATTTCAGAAGGCAAATGTCGCTACCCCAGTTGCTGAACCATAAAAAAAAAAAAAAAAACTGTCCCAGCCATCCACATCTAAATGCTAGCTTGGCCAAATTGCTAGCACTACAACTGCTGCCTTTTCATCTGATAGGTTTTGCCCCCTTTTGTGAATTTATGGAATGTGCTATACCACAGTGCCAGGTTCCAAAAAGAAATGTATTTTCATGCAAGACCATTCCAGCTCTCTACCATCATGTGGAAGGCAATGTTTTGTCCTCGTTGGACAGGGCGGTCAGCAGCAAGGTTCACATTAATGCTGACCCATGGTCCAGCAGGCATGGTCAGGTACATTACATTTCCTTCACGACACACTGGGTAACTCTGCTGGCAGCTGGGAAGCATGCAGGACAGGGTTCAGTGCTGGAGCTTGTTCTGCCACCACCTCCAAAAAGCTATTGGTGATTCTGCCACATCTGTCTGCTTCAACCCTTCCTCTTCTTACTCTATCGCCTCTTCTTCTGAATTGTCCTCTGAACCAGCAGTGCTCCCTAAACGTTCAAGGGGCTACGCAAGCAGTCAGGCTAAAAGATGCCATGCGGTGCTTCAGTTGGTCTGTCTAGGGGACAGGAGCCACACTGGGGCCGAGATTCTGTCAGCTCTGCAGGGGCAGGCTCAGAGGTGATTGACACCATGGCAGCTTGAGCCAGGAATGGTTGTATGCAACAATGGCACCAGCCTTCTCTCTGCCCTCTGACAGGGACACGTGACAAATGTTCCATGCTTGGCACACATCCTGAATTTGGTGGTGCAGCATTTCCTGAACAGATACCCAAGCTTACAAGATCTTCTAAGACAGGCCAAAAAAGTCTGTGGCCATTTCTGATGGTCATACAATGCCAGTGCTCGACTGGCTGACATTCAATGGAAATTCAACCTGCCCACCAACTGCATCATTTGTGACATGCCCACCAGGTGGAACTCAACATTGGCACTGCTGCAGCAGTTGCACATGCAGCAGAGGGCCATCAATGAGTACCTATGTGAGTATGGCACAAGGACCGGCCCAGGGGAGCTTGGCTTCTTTTCGTCATGCCAATGGCTACTGATAAAGGATGCATGTACTATCTTGTCACCATTTGATGAGGCCAGAAGGATAGTGAACAGCGACAATGCATGCATCAGTGATACTGTCCCTCTAGTCTTTCTACTGGAGCACACGCTTCATGACATCATGGACAGGGCACTTGAGGCAGAATAGTGGGAGGAAGAGGACAACTTCCTTTCCTCTCAAGGCCCCTTTATGCAGATACCATTCCAGTGGGGCTACCAAACACACAGGAGGAAGAGGAGGAGGAATGTGTCAGCATGGATGTAGAGGATAACATACAGCAGTCTTCAAGGGATGGTTTTCAGTCCCCAGAAACCCAAGGAGTTGTACGTGGCTGGGAGGAGGTAGTTGACAATGTCATCATTAGTGACCCAAAGGACTCAGAATCTCATGCCTTTTCAAAATTACACTGCATGGGCTCCCTGATTCTGCAAAGCCTATGAAAGGACACGAAGATTTGTAGTATCATAGAGAGGGATCATTACTTGCTGGCAACCCTTCTTAATCTACGTTACAAAGGTAAAGTTGCAGAGGGAGCAGAGGATGAAACATCTTCAGGACGCCTTAAAGAAAAATTTGCGTAACACCTTTCCAGACCCTGGTAGGTTACCATTTCCTGAACAACGTGTTTCTGAGGCTTCGTTCGGTCACAGGAAAAGCGGTGGAAAAGGTGGCCGGCTGACCGATGCCTTTAAGCAATTCTTTAGTCCTCAGCACCCAGCAGTGCCAGGACAAGGTCATTCGGTGCCCAGGGCAAAGATGAAAAACTATATAAGACAAGATATAAGACAAGAGATGGTTAGAGACTAAGGACATGATGCAGGCAATGGTTAGAGACTGAGGACATCATACTAAAGATGGTCAGAGACTGCAGACATGATACAAGAGATCAATGCAGCCTCACCAGTGCCCATCAAATGCAGCCTACCACTGTGCCCATCAATGCCACCTCACTGTGCCCATAATCGCAGCCTCTCTGTGCCCATAATCGCAGCCTCACTGTGCCCATCAATTCTGCCTCTCTGTGACCATAATCGCAGCCTCTCTGTGACCATAATCGCAGCCTCACTGTGCCCATCAATGCCGCCTCACTGTGACCATAATCACAGCCTCTCTGTGCCCATCAATGTCGCCTCACTGTGACCATAATTGCAGCTTCTCTGTTCCCATCAATGCCGCTTCACTGTGACCATAATTGCAGCCTCTCTGTGCCCATCAATGTCGCCTCACTGTGACCATAATCACAGCCTCTCTGTGCCCATAATTGCAGCCTCTTGTTGCCCATAATCACAGCCTCTCTGTGCCCATCAATGCCGCCTCACTCTGACCATAATCGCAGCCTCTCTGTGACCACAATTGCAGCCTCTCTGTGCCCATAATAGGAGCCTCACTTTGCCTATAAATGCAGACTCACCATGGCCTGCCCTCGCCCTGGATCACGCAGCGGACATCTCCCGCAGCACTGTGTGTCACATAGCTGGGTTTGTGTGTGTGTTCAGTGGCGCCGTAACAAGGTCCCGCCCCCCTAGACCGACTCATGTGATAGGCGGAACACTGATTCAATCTGCTACCACATGAGCCGGTCTAGGGGGGGCGGGACCTTGTTACGGCACCGCCGAACACACACACAGACCCAGCTCCCTGACACACAGTGCTCCTGGCTCCTGGCGCTGTGTGACAAAGAAGAGGAGGAGGTGAGAGGGGAGTGCTGCAGCAACGGATAAAAGCGGCCCCAGGACAGGCGGCCTGTAGTGTGGCCTCTACTGCGCCCCCCTTCCTCCAGTAAATGGTCCCGCCCAGGGCATCCGCCTCTTCTGTCCACCCCTTGTACCGGCCCTGGCACCCAGGGCTGTTGGGTTTAAGCAACCATCGGCAGCGCCTGCATTATATGGTGCAGGAATATCTAGGGGAAGAGCAGACTTGGAGACCTTTCCAACTGAGCATCCACTGGGTTATTGGGTCTTGAGGATTGACCACTGACCAGAACTTGCTTAATATGCAATCGAGCCACTGGCCTGTCCTGCATCCAGCGTGCTCTCTGAACAGACATTCAGTGCTGCTGGAGGGTTTGTGACGGATCAAAGAGTGCGGCTGTCCACAGGCTGTCCTGGATCATCAAGCAGCTGATGCTGATGTAACTGAATTTGCTAGGGATCTCGGATCCCTTGAAGACTGCCTATGCTGTCTACCCTATTCCTGAATCTTGATTCTGCTAGCTTCCAACAATATTTTTGGTTTAGGGCACCACCAACACCCAAGGCCCAATTTTTTGCACCTGTTTAACGGGGGCATGTAATTTCAATTTTTTTTCTAATTTTTTTAACAGCAGGGCCCATTCCTGCGCCCAATAAAAGTAACTGTGAAGGGTTACAGTATTCAGGCACCACTTGGGGTGGGCGAACACCCAAACTTTCTGGGCACTTAGTGGGATGTTAGACTGCTGAATGCACAGTTAATAGGTTGTTAAGGCTTCCCCGCTGAGAGCTAAATAAAAAAAAAGTAAATTTAAATGAATTGGGGAGGGGGCGTGGCCTGACGCAGAAGCCGGATGGTTGCATAATCCCGGAGCTCTGGAAACACAGGGACACAGCGGCTAAAGGCAACCCCATCCGGGATATCTATCACCCCGAAACCACGGCGGATCAGTCTGGGACACCACCAGGATCATGCCTAGCAAACGGCATGGCGTTAGGAAGCCTCAGCGTCTCACAGACTTTTTCACTCTTACCGCTAATGGAGGTAGGAAAGATGGCGCCAAGGCCTACTCTCCTCTGGTCGCTTCCTTAGACAAAAGCCTCAAAGGAAGGCAATCACCTGCCAAAAAACAATTCCCCTGCCGGCCAGCACTCCTACCCTCCCTGCCTGTCCACCAACAGCCGTGCCAAGTCCAAACCCAGGCTAGATGGCATTGGATTGAGCCCGGCGAGGAGCCCTACCTCAGAATCAGGGGAGGACACCAGAGAGAAGATGGAATCCATAGAATCCTTACCCACAAACAACCAGCCTGTGCTGGATACTGTTTTAAAGGACATGCTTTTGTCTCTGCGGAGCACAATCCAAACAGATATGGCCACCTACATGCACAGATTTAACAGAGATATAAAAGCAGTGGGGAACAGAGTGGACCACATAGAGGCTAAGATAGAAGAGTATGCAGAAACAATTAATTACATGGTTGATGCTCATGATGAGAGGGAGGGTGAAAATGAATGGATCAAATTTAAGCTAGCTGACATGGAGGACAGGTCAAGAAGAAACAATCAAAAAATAAGGGGGATCCTCGAAACAGTGCAACAATCCGACCTGAACCTTTATGCCGTGACACTGTTTAAAAACCTTCTGCCCAGTCTCACCGACTTAGATGTCACTATCAACAGGATTCACTGTCTCCCCAAGTCATCCCACCTATCAGACCACATTCCCAAAGATGTGCTCCTACGCCCACATTTTTTCCATGTGAAGGAACACCTTATGGCAGTTATGAGGAAGCAAGATCAAATTCCTTCACAGTACCAAAGCCTACAATTCTTTGCTGATCTGTCACAATACACACTTCAGAAAAGGAAGAGCTTAAATATGGTGACCAAGGTACTCCGAAATCATAAAATTGCATACAGATGGGGTTACCCCACAAAAATTACCATTACCAAAGAAAACCACTTATACAATAACCTCCTTGGAAAAAGGGATTACTCTACTGAAGGAATGGGGCATTCTCCCAGATCCAGATGGTGAAAACCCTACCACCAGTGCCCCACGCCAAATTGAACGTAATTGGAAAAAAGTTACTGCAAAGAGCGCCAAATGTCACGCACGATTAAGACCGGATGGTCTGCTTTAGCTCGCTAGTCCCTGAAGAAACAGCGTCAGGGACTAAACGGTTGAACTTAACCCCCAGTAGTATCTAGCAGCAAAATGCTGTCTATGGGTGAATCCAGTCACTCATTAAACCAGGTTAGGTGCTCATTAACCACTTCAGCCCCAGAAGAATTTACCTCCTTCCTGACCAGAGCACTTTTTGTGATTCGGCACTGCATCGCTTTAACTAACAATTGCGCGACGTTGTACCCAAACAAAATTGACGTCCTTTTTTATTCCTACTAATAGAGCTTTCTTTTGGTGGTATTTGATTGCCTCTGTGTTTTTTATTTTTTGTGCTATAAACAAAAAAAGAGCGCCAATTTTGAAAAAAAACGCATTATTTTGTACTTCTTGCTATAATAAATATCCCCATTTTTTTTAAAAAAAAGCAAATTTTTTTCTCAGTTTAGGCCGATATGTATTCTACATATTTTTGGTAAAAAAAATTGCAATAAGCGTATATTTATTGGTTTGCACAAAAGTTATAGCATCTACAAAATAGGGGATAGATTTATTGCATTTTAATTATTATTATTTTTTTTAATAGTAATGGTGGCGATCTGCGATTTTTACCCTGAGTGTGACATTATGGTGGGCACATCGGACAATTTTGACACATTTTTGGGACCATTGGCATTAATACAGCAATCAATGCTATAAAAATGCGTTGATTACTGTAAAAATGTCACTGGCAGTGAAGGGGTTAGCACTAGGGGGCAATCTAGGGGTTAACTGTATTCCCTGGGAGGTGATTCTAGCTGAAGGGGGGAGGGGACTGACAAGAGAAAGTGACGAATCGTGGTTCCTAGCTAATAGGATCAGACGATCTGTCGCTCCTGTCAGAACAGAACAGGGAAGTGTGTGTTTACACACTCGTCCCTGTTCTGTGTCTCCTGGTCATGATCGCCGGTCGGCGGTCATGGCGACCATCGGCCACGAGCATTGGCACCCTCGCGCGTGCTCCTGCTATCCCAACCCCACGAGCCAACGTATAGCTACGACAGCTCACGCAGGGAAGTCAACCTGCCACAGTATAACTGTGGCGGTTGGTCGGGAAGCGGTTAATGTTATACATGTTATATTGTTTTTATCTCTCTGTATTGTTTTCAAGTTTTTTGGATGTTGGTAGAATCAGGAAAACAGAAAAAAACCACCTCAACATCATGTGGTCCAAAGCATCAACACCTACAATGGGACTCCCCCTCGGGTAACTTTCAACACCACAGGAAGAAACCGCATCACTTAATGTGAGTACACTACTACATTTTCCAAATAATCAATCCTTTCAAACCAGCGCTGGTTACAACCACTAGAGGGAACCTACATTTCACAAAAGAGGATCCTTACCTTACCCACAGCAATCACTATAATTTCAAGAAATTACACTTAATGTTCTCTCTATTAATACGTAAGGGTTCAACCATCCTGTGAAACGCAACTCTTTATGGAAGGAGGCACTTTTGCACCACAGTGATGTACTATGCGCACAAGAGACTCATTTTAGCTCACTAAACCCCCCTAAATGCTCTCATAAGGATTACCCCCAAGTTTTCACTGCAAACTCTGAATCTAAAACTAAGGGCGTCTCCTTATCTCTATCAAAGACCCAGTGGCGTTTAAAATGCCCGAAGTAGTGTGAGATCCCCAAGGCAGATTCCTGATACTGCTTTGGGACTCAAACTCCACTACATATACGATAGTTAATGTATACTCCCATCAAACATCAAATCCACTTCTTCAACAAGCTAATGAAAAACGTTAGATCCCACCAAAAGCGTCTACTGATAGTGTGCGGGGATTTCAATGTTACTCCGGATCCATCATTGGACTCTACATCCCAATCTAAACGTTCACTCCCGACACTCCTGCCTATCCACAAACAAAATCTGCACAATGCATGGTGTTGCTTCACCATCACATCACATCTACACCAGAATAGACCTTTTTCTAGTGGATCAACAAATTCTGCTTCAAACAAAATCTGATACCATAAATCCAATCACTTGGATCACTTGGACCATGCTTCTATTGTCCGCTCCATAGCAGAGTCAATGTCCATTACAATGAGCCCGATAAGGAGAATTGACTCATACCTGTTGCAACAAGAAGAAACGAAGAAGACTCTCCGAGCCTATTTACTGGAGTTTTTTAATAACGCAGGATCTGTACACAATCCATTTATGCTAAGGAATGCTCATAAAGCATTTATGAGGGGTATTGGCATTCAGATGGGGGCGAGGGCCAAAAGGCAGAGGCAAAAGCAATTAGCCGACCTAACAAAAGAAATCTAGATCATAGACACCCAGAATAAACGTAATACTTCCCCGGCCCTTTCTCAAAAACTACTGCAACTCAGATATGACCTCATACTCCGTTTGCTAGAAAACTTTGAGAGATCCAGTAGAAGATTAAAGATGACCTATTATGCCAATGGTAATAGAACAGGCAAACTACTAGCACAAAATCTTAAAGGGCACAGATATCACAATCCCGTATATCATTCACCCAGGTACAAAGCAAAAAGAATATCACCCCCCAAAAAAAAAAACAGACGCCTTCAGTTTCTATTACAGTTCACTATATAACATGAAAAATGACCCAACGACACATCAGCCAACCCCAGAATCAATCAACAGTTTCCTCTCAACTTTATCCATACCAAAATTGTCACCTAGCGAACTACACTCTTTAAACACACCATTTACGGTACCAGAGATCCACAAAATCATAGACTCCCTGTCCATAGATACCCTTTTATCTCCATATCTACACCAAATTTTCAGCATCACTACTGCCTCTGCCTCTTTCCCTCCTGAAATGTTGGCAGCATTGATTGTAAACTTGCCTAAGCCAGAGAAGGACCCAGACCCTCCCTCAAACTTCAGGCCAATTTCATTGTTGAATATAGATCTGAAACTATATGAAAAATTGATAGCCTCATGTCTTGTTAACATATTACCCTCACTTATTCACCCTGATCAAATGGGTTTTACCAAACATAGACAAACCTCAAATGCCACCCGAAGACTAGTGAATATCATTCACATGGCAAAGGTGCAGCGAAGGCTTTCTCTGCTCCTAGTGTTGGACGCAAAGAAGGCCTTTGACCGTATACACTGGCTTTATCTGGTCAGGGTATTGGAATCATTTGGCTTTGGGGGAACATACGATCAGCCATTATGGCTTTATACTCCAAACTGTCAGCTTTAGTATACTTGGCCGGTATCCTATCCTCTCCATTTACCATATTAAATGGAACAAGGCAGGGGAGCCCATTATCCCCCTTAATTTTCAACCTATTGATAGAACCCTTTGCTATTTACATTAGAACACATCCAAATAGCAAAGATTTCCCAGCAGGTGATGGTGATCATTCCATCAGCTTATTCGCTGATGACATTATCATGATCGTGACAGAGGTCGAACCTTCCTTGGCTGCGGCGCTTGAAGCTCTGGCTATGTTTAATCAAATATCGTATTACAAGGTTAATGAAAGTAAATCTTACATATTGGGTGTAGGAATTGATGACTCTATGAAATCTAAGTTGAAAAAGCAATATCCGTATACCTGGAGTTCAACAGGAAAAAAGTATTTAGGAATAACCCTGACAGCAACCGTAGACCAACTAATAGAGGCAAACTACATGCCCTTTCTCCGTAAACTCGACCCTAAACTAGGTGACATAACTAAAACAGAACTGACCTGGTCTGGAAGATTGGAGGCCATCAAAATGATTGTTCTACCCCAATTTATTTACTTATTTAAAAGCACTTCCCATTCCAGTCCCCGAAAAAAAATTTCTAAAGCCCAATCTATAATCAATACATACCTATGGCAAGGGAAAAAAGCTAGATGCGCTTTCCGAAAACTGATCTAGTCTAGGAAAGTAGGGGGGGGGGTGCATGTTCTACTTAAGGACTATTATGTTGCAGCCATTCTAGTTCAAGTGATTCCCACAAAACCAAACATCAAGACGGTTAGAACTGGAGAAATACCAATGCCCCAAAAGCAAGTCACATGACCTACTTCTGACCAGTGAATTCAAGGCCCGGATACCATGTGGAATATCACCTACTATGCGAGCCACAATCCAAGCCTGGAATATACTTTTACACACCCCCATAAGTAACACAAACACTAAGTCCTTTCCCCTGCCTATCTCTAGTCTGCAACTACTAATCCTAAACTTAAAAGTGGGGCACTGGGCATCCAAGGGTATTACAACTGTAGAGGACATCAAAATTGGTCCATCACTTTTAGAGCAATCCAAATCGAACACGGACTTGAATCAAATGACCAATACGCCTACATCCAAGTATCACACCTACTACTATCCATCCCTAACCCCTACATTACACTACCTTGGGGAATATTTCTTTACCTCACATGCCTTTAATAGAGATGTTAGGGTTTATCTTTATTTTATAATTTCCTAAACCAAAAATCAATATTTTTCAAAACCCCATCTATGAAACCATGGGAATTAGACTTAATGTCTTCCTTCACATCTGAACAAAGGCAAACCTCACTCACATCTACATATGCAGCTACTAAGAGTGTTAATTTATGGGAACTCTCCCAAAAAATTCTACTAAGGTGGTATTTAACACCTACGAGGATAGCTGGTTTTAATCCTCAATCCTCTCCGCTTTGTTGGAGACAATGCGGACACAGAGGTTTATTATTCCACATATTTAGGACATTCCCATTACTTAGAACCTTCTGGTCAGACGTTTTTAAAATTATAGGAAAACTCACTAATTCACAACTTCCCAAAAATGCAGGGCTAGCTATATTGTCATTGGGAATAGAAGAAGTCCCACCTTCTTCTAGTTTCCCACATTCTTATCAGTGCCAGACTAGAACTAGTTAAAAGCTGGAAAAGCACAGAAGCTCCAAATCTTGCGGATGTACTTAGAACCATTAACTTACATATAATGTACAAAGTAATGTTCTCTACTTCCCAAGGAAACTACAACTCAAAGTATTCTTACTGGCGCCCCTGGTTTGACTGGTATAATCCTAGTAAGACAAACTAACACACCTAGCTAAAAGCTCAAACCTCAAATGTCAAACTTCAAACTTTGAACCTCATATACACAGTTCCATATCCACTTCTAGTTTTAAAAGCTGCATCCAATTTCCTTGTTATTCTTCTTATTTAAGTTACCGCAACTTTCTTATATCTTTGAGTACGTGATGAACCAACCATACAAAGGAATCATACCTAATGTGATCTGTCACATATTAAAAATGTCATAATGAATCATACTGCTAAAGTGTAGAAAGTGGCCTTGCTGACTACAAACAACAGACACAGCGTGATCTCTATGGGGCGTCTGAGGAGAGCATCGCAATGCTAGACCAATCAATAGTAGTAATCATTACTATAACCCTTAATACAATAGACAGATTAACAGCAAAGTTATAATGTTTACAACTCAAGAACCTAATGACGATACACAAGCCTATCTTTTTTCTCTTATGTTACACTAAGAAGCTGTACTTATATGCTCAAATGACCTACAGTGTATTGTTCACAAACTCATCATTGTTTTTCTTATTCTCATTTTCTGTTTTGTAAGAAAAATTATCAATAAAAGTTATTGAAAGTAAATAATTTGGGGAAAAAACAGCGTGGGGGGGACCCCTTGAGTCTGGTATGGACTTTAACCACTTCTCCAAAGGCACATTGTAAAATGACACCAGCAGGAATATTCCCTCCCTCCTGCAGCCCATCAGAGTACCCGAGTACCTATCTGCAGCCCATGCCTAAGAATATACGTTGGTGTATTTTCTTTCCAAAATAGGGCCATTTTGTGGGTAATTCCACTGTCCTGGTGCTCCAGGACCTTCAAAATTGTGATAGATAGGAAGGAAATTAGATGTGTAATTTATGCTCCTTGAATGCCTGATGGTTCTCCCTGCATGTTAGGCCTCTCTATGTGGCCAGGCTGTGAAAAAGTCTCACACATGTGGTATTGCCATACTCAGGAGGAGTAGCAGAATGTATTTTGGGGTTTAATTGGAAGTATGTATATGCTGTGTGTGAGAAATAACTTGTTATTCTGACCATTTTTTGTATAAAAAAAATAATAATTTCTTAATTTTCCCAAGAATTGCGGGAAAAAATGACAATCTCAAAAAACTCACTATGCCTCTTAAATACCTTGGGCTATCTACTTTCCAAAAATGGGTAATTTGGGGGTTATTTGTACTGTCCTGGCATTTCAGGGCCTTAAGAAATGAGATAGGCCATCAGTATATCAGGTGTGATCACATTTTTATGATTTGCACCATAGCTTGAAGACTCTAACTTTTACACAGACTAAATAATATCCAGTAGTTTGGGTTATTTTTACCAAAGATGTGTAGCAGTATAAATTTTGGCCCAAATTTATGAACAAAAATTACTAATTAGCAAAATTTTATAAAAGAAAATAAAAAAAGTGTTTTTTTTTCAAAATTTTTGCTCTTTTTTTACTGAGAAAACTGAGTGGTGATTAAATACCACCAAAAGAATGCTCTATTTCTGTGAAAAAAATGATAAAAATTTTGTTTGTGCACAGTGTTACATGACTGAGTAATTGTCATTCAAAGTGTGAGAGCACTGAAAAATGAAAATTGGTCTGGGCAGGGAGGAGTGAACGTGCTCTGTATTGAAGTGGTTAAGAGGAACCCTATGACAGAATTTTAAAAAAAACAGCGTGCCCCCCTCTCAAAATCCATACCAAGCCCTGCGGGTCTGGTATAGGTTTTAAGGGGAACTCCATGCCAAAATAAAAAAAAAACAGTGTGGGGTCCCCCCCAAAATCCATACCAGGCCCCTTTGGGTCTGGCATAGATTTTAAGGGGAACTCCATGCCAATTTTTTTTTTAATATTACAATTTTTGATCAAATATTTCACAGCAGGGCCTGTTCCAGCGCCCACCAAGAGTAACTGAGGGCTTATGACCCGTACACACATTGATCGGACATTGATCGGACATTCCGACAACAAAATCCTAGGATTTTTTCCGACGGATGTTGGCTCAAACTTGTCTTGCATACACACGGTCACACAAAGTTGTCGGAAAATCCGATCATTCTGAATGCTGTGACGTAAAACACATACGTCGGGACTATAAACAGGGCAGTAGCCAATAGCTTTCATCTCTTTATTTATTCTGAGCATGCGTGGCACTTTGTGCGTTGGATTTGTGTACACACGATCGGAAATTCCGACAACGGATTTTGTTGTCGGAAAATTTTATAGCCTGCTCTCAAACTTTGTGTGTCAGAAAATCCGATGGAAAATGTGTGATGGAGCCCACACACGGTCGAAATTTCCGACAACAAGGTCCTATCACACATTTTCCGTCGGAAAATCCGACCGTGTGTATTACAGTGTTGTGGCACCACCACCAAAGGACCACTTTTTCTGCCCCTGTTTAACTATACTCCTAATATAAGAAGTTGTTGAGTGGGGGTGTTGGAATACATTGTTCATGTATTTTGTGCAAAAACTACATCAGCCAATAGATGGCAGTGCTTATATGTTTTTAGTAAGCATCTATGACTATACTCTATGTCTTCTTCCTGAACAAAGTTCCTGTTTCCTGTTTGCAGTTAAGGCGCTAAGCCAAGTTGGACTGTGCACTATGCACTGTCTGTCTGTTCTGTGAGGCTATATACGGAATTTCTAACAGGTGTATAGGTGATCCACTGGGGGCAAACAGAAGCAGAGGACTGGAGCATGGAGTTGAGTTTCTAGGTACAGAAGAAACCCATAGCTCATCGATGGGTCTATGTTGCAGTTGTGAGTTTTGTGAATGGCCAAGCGTACGTTGAAACAGAGGGACAATACCAGCACTGGTGTCTCAGGCTACTTTCAGACTGTGGGCATCGGCTGTAAAGAGGCGCTATATTTAGCGCTGCTTTACCGATGTTTTAGCGGCGCTATTCACCCGCTAGTGGGGCAGTTTTAACCCCCGCTAGCGGCCAAAAAAGGGTTAAAACCGCCCGCATATCGCTGCTGTAGCGCCGCTGCAGCGGCGTTGTGCTGGTGGTTTAGCGACGCTGCCCCATTGTTTTCAATGGGAAGGGACACTTTAGGAGCGGTGAATACACCGCTCCTACAGCGCTGTAAAGATGTGGCTTGCAGGACTTTTTGTACTGTCCTGCAAGCGCACTGCTCCAGTGTGAAAGCCCTTGGGCTTTCACACTGGAGACACACGAGAGTCTCTACAGGCGCTATGCAGACGCTATTTTTAGCGCTGTAGCGCCTGTAAAGCGCCTCAGTGTGAAAGTGCTCTCATAGTGATTAAACATTCTGCTTAAATTCTTGATTTTGAATATGAGCCTAACTCATTGACACGTGTTTCCATTTTAACAGCAGTTACATAACTGCTGTTTTTTGGATGGAGAGGATCATATTTTTTTATTGCTGCTTTCAACTATGCTAAATGCTGTAGTTTTTCTTACTGGTCATGCTTTTTATGTAGTTTTATTTTTAATTATTTTTAGAGCTGAACTAACAAGCTTTTTAACTAATGTAATTGGTTCTGATCTTATGTTTGCACACATATACATAAGCGGATGCACATCTGAAATTGTTAGATTCATGGGTTTTGAAACATATACTGTATCATCAGCAAGCAAATGAAAGTTGACTTTTGATTTGTTGCTATGGGGTTCTGAACATCTATGTGCCATGTACAATGCTATTAAAATGTTTAAAAGTTCCCTAATATGGCCATTCCTCAGTCTTTGTGAACTAATTTGTGAACAACTGCCCTTTGGCTTCAGTATTCTGAGCTGTGAAGATAAGCACTTAACTGCGTGGCCTGTAACTTTGTAATAAAGGATCTGAGGGCACTGGCTGAATGTTTACTTTGAATTGAGATTTAAGAATCTACATGGTGACCGAGCAGCCTTAGGTTAACTGTAAAGGGTTGGCCCTGCACATATAGGCCAGGATCCAAAAAATATGTTTCTGACTATGGGAACTGCTAATTGAAACATAATATAATAATAATAATAATAGGTCTGCCAGCAGAGCAAGACAAAAATAGTACAATGTATATTATATTGAGTATATTATAAATCATACACACCTTTGACACATTTCAAGTGTTTCTTGCATATGACAAGGTAACTATTTACCATGTGATTTTTTTTGTCCATAAATGTTTTTATTCTATTTTATTAAAGGATAACAAGATATACATACATAGCAGCACATATACAATAACGTCACCATATCAATGTCATGGTCTGTATACACAGTCTCAGGATAAATTTTGATATAGTACTTATATGTCGTAAAGCTTGAGACGGTGTAATAGGTGACAACCAGGTATATTGAAAGTCATGCGGATAGATGGAGCTTGTAGGAGTTCCCTTCGAAAGTCAGGTAATTTGCTCCATAAGTACCGAGAAGTAAATAAGATCTGAGTGTAGAAGAGAGGTAGGATAGTGGCAGGATAAGGAGAAAAACAAAGGATTGGGGACGGGGAAGGAGCAAGGGAAGCCATCGAAGGGAGAAGGTAGGGGAGAAATCTCTCTAGAGGGGAGAGAGTGGATGTAGAAGTTGGAGGGAATGTTACGGAGTGGTAATAAGTTGTTACCGTGTGCCCCCGTTTTCCATCCTCTTCTGTGGCCACCAGGTAGCCAACGAAGGAAGAATAGATTCCTTGTAGGACCTTTCTTAAGGTAAATATTGGCGGTATCGGTCTGATGAGGTAAAGTGATTCCAGCATGCCCAAGTAAATGAAAATAAACTTGTGCATTCTGTCTTGGGATATGTATATCAGTTCTTCCATGTTTTTTTATGTGTGAGATTTGGTATGCAGAGTTTGGCTGCGTTTACCATGTGCATGGCTAGGGATTTGTAGTAGGTTTTTTTCCCTACGGAAGTATGGTGAAGGAGAAACTGTGCTGGGGAGTAGTCTAGTGAATATGTGGTGATGTGTTATAAGGTTATGAACCTCTTTCCAGAAAGGTTGTATTTTGTCGGAGTCCCACCAAATGTGGAGCATAGTGCCTTCTGTTTTCTCACATCTCCAACACATTTTGGAAATGGAGGGAGAGAATTTGTGAAGGCGAGATGGTGCCCTATACCATCTAGTTATTACTTTATAGCAATTTTCTTGAATGGCAACATTCAGTGAGCATTAGTGACAGTATTCATATACCGTTTTCCATTTCTCTCTGGATAGAGGTGTTTGGAGGTCTCTGTTCCAAGGTATCTGTGATGGATGTAGTACAGTGTCAGTCTCCTCTGAGAGGAGTGTGTAGAGAAGGGAGATGAGGTGTCGTTGAGGTGTTTTGCGATAGCAAAGGTCTTCAAAGGGCGTAAGCTTTCTTATCTGGTTCACTGCTTATGGGTCGTAAAAAAGTGGTGTATTTGCCTAAAGGTCCAAAAGGGGAAAGAGGCGGTTTTGGAGATACTAATTAGTTTCTCTATGGGGATAGGAGAACCACATGAGAAAAATTGAAGTGGTAGAATGTCTTCATATGGCCATTCCAAGTGAAGGAAGTGTTGGGATTCTCCTGGAGGAAAAGCAGGATTCCCTCAGAGTGGTCAGGGATCCCGGTATGGGTGCAAGAGATCTAGATTGTGACGCTTTTTTGAAGGCCAGTAGGGAGGCATAGATAAGTGGGTGGGAAGAGATATTGGGTGGCCAATGTTTGTGGGGAAGCCAGGGAATCAGATGTAGGGAGTTGGATGTGAAGGAATCTTCCAGATGAACCCATTTTTTTTTTAAAGTGTGTATATTCCAGTCCGCCACCCTGGTAAGATGACATACCAAGTAATATTTGTGTAGGTCTGGCAGCCCAATGCTCCCTTTGGTCTTGTGAAGGGTTAGACGGGAGTATTTGATGCGCGGTGGAGTATTCCTCCATATAAAGGCGGAGCATGCTTTTTGGTAGCTCGCGAAAAAATTTTGGGGTAGGTGAATCGGTACTGATTGGACTAAATATAGAATACGTGGGAGGATTATCATTTTGATCAAGGCTGAGCGTCCAAACCATGAAACATTCAAGCCCATCCAATCTTTCATTTGTTTTTGGGATTTTTCGTATATAAATCAGATAGACGGGCTGGAATCTGCACACCGAGATATGTGATTGCATCCTTTGCCCATCTAAAAAGGGAAAGATTCTTGGCAGTGAGTTATTTCTTGTGGGGGAAGGGTTATGTTCAAGGCATTGAATTTCGCATAATTAATTTTGAGGTTGGAGAGGACACCAAAGGATTCAATATCTTTGAGAAGATTGGGCAAGGAGGTTCGGGGAGATGACGAGATGACAATATGTCGTCCGCAAAAGCGGCCACCTTATATTCCTCTCCTTTCACGTTCACTCCTTTTATGTCGGGGTGGTTTCGTATCCTATTAAGAAAGGGTTCGAGAGTTAGAACATATATTAGGGGGGATAGGGGACATCCCTGGCATGTGCCATTGGAGATGGAGAAGACGTTCGACAGGTGACCGTTGACCCTAACGGCCGCAGTGGGGCCGGCGTATAGAGACATTATATGTGTTAGCATGCGTGACTTAAGGGCAATGGCCACAAGTGTTTCGTGCATGTAGTCACAGGCCACCCTGTCAAACGCCTTCTCCGCGTCCAGGGAAAGAAGAAAGCCTTGAGCTTTTGAGGATGTCAACCAGTGATGGATGTTTAGGGTGCGTATGGTATTATCCCTAGCCTCCCTGCCGGGGACAAAGCCCACTTGATCTGTAGAGATTATATCAGGCATTAAGGGAAGTAATCTGTTTACCAGAATTTTCACGTATAATTTAATATCCACATTTAGGAGGGAGATCGGTCTATAACTCGCTACTTGGGCAGGGTCCTTACCTTCCTTGGGGATAACAGAAATATGTGCGGACAGCATGCTCCCTGGGGAGATAAGGGGATCTGCTAGGGCATTAAAAGTAGATAGGAGTTTGGGGGAAAGCACATCATTGAAAGCTTTATAATATTGGAGGGTAAATCCGTCCGGGCCTGGGCTTTTTCCGGGCTTCATTTGTTTGATAGCTAATTCGAGTTCCTCTCTGGTAAGAGGATTCTCCATCTCTTGAGTCTGTTGAGAAGTGAGTGGTTTCAGGCTGTATTTCGCTAGAAATGTTTTGATGTTGTTAGTGCGTGTTTCGGTGGGAGCTTGTTTTGTTGGATTGGGGTGTAGGTTATAGAGTTTAAAATAAAACTTCTCAAATTCTCCCGCAATCTCTTCATTCTTGGCCAGAGGTGTTCCCCGAGTGTCAGTAATATGGTGAATTGTGGATAATAGTTTGGATTCTTGAACTGAGCGGGCAAGTAGACGTCCACATTTGTTGCCATGTTCGTAGAAAATCCTCTGGCCAAGAACATAGCGTCATCTAGTGAGTTTGCCTAGTTCTTCCAAAAGTAGGGAGCGTGTATGTACTAGATCCTGGAGGGTGGAGCGCGCTTGTGTCTGTTTATGGGTTAGTTCAAGCGATTTGATTGTCTTAATTAGGGTATTTATCCTCATTTGGGATTCTTTTTTGTTTTTTGCTGCTAAGGCTAGCATTTCACCTCAGACCACACATTTATGAGCTTCCCAGAGTGAAATAGGGGAGACATCTGGGGTGGCGTTTTCCCTGAAGTATAATTGGATACGCTTGCGTATGTGTTCAATAGTTGTTGGATCCTTTAGTAAGGAGGGGTTTAGACGCCAGGTTTTTGTTTTAGTGCAAGTTTCAGGGAAGGATAGAGTAATTGTTATAGGTAGACATGTGCACACTGAAATATTTCGTTTCGGAATTTCGTTTTCGTCCGAAAAATAAATTTATTTAGTTACTCCCGAAACTCGTTTTTATTTATTTTGTTTTTTGTTAAAAATTGCATTCGTCCGAAAATCCAAATTAAGGCCGAATCTGTCATTGAAGGCTTATGGTGTCTGTCGAATGTTCAAAGAAGATTTGACGGAGCAGCTAAACTGTACGACACCGTATAGTTCTAGAAGAGAGTGACTAGCTCTCCTATGTTAATGAGGGGGGAGGCCGTGCCACATCCAAAAATTTCATTCGAAGAAAAAGGGGTTCCCCTAAGTGGATTTTTCCGACACTTGCACACAATTTTTCTATAAAGTGGAGGCGTACAAACTAATATGAAGAATAAAATAGTATTTTTATTTATTCAGAGATTCTCATATATTAAAAACATTGCAGACATTGCAGACATTGCAAACAACGAAAACACGTTGTATAGTAGACATAATTCAGAGCAATTTCTTATCTGTTTCTATTAAAAGATAACACTTGTGTGATGGAACTCTTTTCAAGTCCGATGCGTTTCGGGGTGCATTCTATTTCAGTCCTTCTTCAGGGGAATAATTGAAAAAGGAGTTCGTCTAAATTGATTAAGGAAATATAATTGATAGGTTGCCATATATATCTATATGTCAATAACCATTTGCAGGTTGAATGATCCAATGGTCACCTACCTGTTGTGTTATCGTTGGTTTCTATACAGTAAATAGTAAAAACTACAAAGAGAAGCAAAAGATGCTTGAAAAAAGGAGATGGTGGTTGGCTGTTATTTGTAGGTGCGGAATGCTGTTCTCTGGGTACTCTATCGACTATACGTTGGTTGCCCAAAAGGGGAGGTGTGTATGTAAAGCTTCACCTACCCCTGCTCCTCCCGGATGCGTGCAGGCCACAGCGGTATACTGGAGCAAAGAGGAGCAAACCTATAAGTAAAGGTTCAAATAGTTTAAAAAAGTTTAAATAAATCATAGGTTCCTGTTTGATATTACTAATAATATTAGTAATAAGGATAATAATTAACTTAACAAAATAAAGAGTTGTTGGTATCTCTTCTTGATTATATTAGTGGTTCCTAGACATAGTTTACCTTAAAGACCATTTGTTGTAATATTTTATACAGTTCTAATATATCGTTGTAGATGGAGATACATATGAAATTCATAGAGGTTATATCCATCTAGTTCTGTAGCTTCCCATCATGTTTTTTCATAATATTTATTTTAGCATAATGACACTAACAGTATAGTGCCATCACTGTGTTTAGAGCTTAAACCAAAGGGTATACATAAAATTAAAGAATATATATATATAAATGGGAAGTTCCAGGTTCCTATAAGGCTAATTGTGATATTGCAGTGATAGTACATAATTATGACATATCTCTAGGCAATATTTGAGTTTAAAGGGCAACAGAGAAATGATGGCAAGCAAAAGAGTGTTTATACAAATAGCAAATAGGTTTAGGGGGTGGAGGGATAAGCCCGGCATTTCAATGACTAAGAAGAATAGTTCAATACCTTAGCTCAGACAATGTTCAAACTCGGCCAGCCACGCATCCCAGCATCCGGCAGGTACAACGCCTGAGCTGGGAATGAGTGGGGTCAGTCTATATGTAGGGCGAGTCCCAATCAGCCGGCGCAATATTTGCGCTCAGCTGGTTGGTGACGTTCGTCAGCTGGAAAGCCTCAATGTTGCTCCCTGAGACGGGGATGCGCGGCGCCGCCCCTACAGCGCATGCACGAACGCAGTTACGTTGGGGCGGCATCACGCACACCCGTCCCACCGGCATGGAATGCCTCACCAGCGGACTGCGCATGTCCGCCGGAGTGGCAATATGGAGGTGGTGGGCGTGGATGTAGTGTCGCCCTGGTAACCTCCTGGAATGCCGCCCAGATAGATGCTCTGGGCAGCTTTCCGTGCCGGGCAACCGCAGCAAGCAGACGCACCCGGGGAGGGCCCGAGAGAAGCGAATAGGCAAAAAAGCATTGACATTTACAAAGATTGTTAGAGATATTGTAACATTGTAAAGAAATAAGTACGCAATAAAAGTTGTCAATTATATATCTAAAAGAGTAAGCAGAAAACAGCAAACATATTTAGCATAGTGAATAGTTAGGGGTTATTATATACTCACACATGCTGTATGTGGATAGTTACTTATGGGCAAACAGAGAGACTGGTTAGATGTATATATCTCTTTCAAGGACTATGCAGTGACATACATAACACAGGCTATTATAAGTACATTGGGATATTTTCATCAGCAAAGTGTGTGACATTGTACATTTGGCTTAACAGTGTAAACATTTGTTAGTTACATTGGTTCATATCAGTGAGCATGCTAAGTATCTTTATATTGATATTGGCATATAAACTTGGTGGTTTTGGTAATGCAAAACAGATACAGGTTCTTGATTGACAATTCATATATCAAAAGAGAAGGACCAATAAATCAATTTACTAGTTGCAGCCACATAACTTGATAGACATTCACAGGGAGTTTGACAACTAGAAGTATTGTCACAGTGATACTGTTGAGTTGTCTGCATAGATGCACACATATTTCCCTACTTTTATATTTCTAGATGTTGTAGGGTCACTAAGGTAATGGGAAGAAGAAGAAGATTTGACGGAGCAGCTAAACTGTACGACACCGTATAGTTTACCTGCTCTGTCGAATCTTCTTAGAACTTTCAACAGACACCATAAGCCAAAGTACGTGTGTACTTAGTTCTAGCTATTTTACTGCTCCTCCTCTTTGGTTACAATCAGCCAATAACATTCATCATCATGATTATTTTTATTTATCTTTTCTCCCCTACATCGAATCTTTTCTCCCCTACGTCGAATCTTTTCTCCCCTACGTCGAATCTTTTCTCCCCTACGTCAAATCTTTTCTCTCTATGTCGAATCTTTTCTCTCTATGTAGAATAATCTTGGACTAATAGAGTTAAGGTTAGGCACATTCGACCACAGGTTTGATGCACACAGATTGTTGTTGTCATCATCATGTCGAATCTCCTATCTATATCGAACTGTTGTAGCAACGAAAATAAAGCATTTATGTCGGATCTTTCGTTTTTCGGATTCTGCACTTTCGTTATCGTTTGTTAAAACGATAACGAAAATACCTGAAATTCGGACGAAAATGCATTCGGACGAAAATGCATTCGGACGAAAACGAATGCACATGTCTAGTTATAGGATGGTGATCGGAGAGAAACATGGGCTCTATTGTGGATTGTTGTAGGTAGGACAAATCTGGTTGAGTGAGGAAAAAGTAGTCGATCCTGGAATATTGCTGATGAGGGGCCGAAAAAAAAAGTGTAGTCTTTGACTGAGGGGAATAGGGTGCGCCAAGCGTCATGTAATCTGAGTTTCTGGAGTCCAAGCTTAATCTGTCGTAGGGCTCTATATGGTAAGTTAGAAGTGCCCGACGACGAGTCTAGGACTGGGTTCAAGGGGATATTGAAGTCCCCTCCAAGAATTACCAATCCCTTCTGAAAAGGACAAAAGTAGGTCACAAGTGTTTCTAGTGACATGGTGCTCGTTTGGGCAGTATATGTTGGCTAGAGTTACTGGTTTTGTAGCTTATGTGCCCTTGAGGAAAATGAATCTACTGCCAGGATCAATAAGGGAGTCGCCTAGTTGGAAATCAGCGTGTTTGGATATTAGGATCGAAACCCCTTTAGTTTTAGAGTCTGGGTTTGTGAAGTGGAAGGCATGCTGGTACATGTGGTTGGATAATTTGGGTATGGAATCCGAACGGAAATGTGTTTCTTGTAGGAAAATGAAATGAGCCTTGTGCTTCGAAAGAGATGACATAACTTGGGATCTTTTTTCCGGGAGATTAAGGGCTTTTGCATTTAGTGATATGCATTTCAGGGTCAGAGGAGGTGAAGTGAGCGTATTGTTTTGCATGGTAGCATACAGATGTACTTGTTTAAAGAAAGGTGGCTGGATCTTGGAAAAGTGGGCGATATCAAATTAAAAATGATGGGTATTTACTTAAGAACAGGGCCACACGGGAAGGAGGTGATTGGTATTAGGGATAGTGGAAGGGGGGAAAGGGGGGGGTATATCGGGGTTTAGTAGAGGTAGTGGAGAAGAAAGAAATAGAGCAGAATAGTTGCAAGGGTAAGTAGTCTAGTAGGGGCTAGTAATGGAAGGACTACAAGATGGAGTGAAAGGAGAATACCAGAGGTGAACGTAGACAGGCTACTTCACCTAAAGAGAGAAGTGCTGGGGGTGTCAGCAAAGACCAAGCGGACCGCTGTGTAGGGACAGAAGAATGAACGAAGACCAGAGAGTTTCTGCGACTCGGGGAGTATGAGTAAAGGAGCCTGTAAGATGTTGCCACAATATCTAGTGAAGAACCATTTAAACACGGCAGTACTTAAACAGGTATAAACCAAAACTTAATATACAGAAACAGTAACTGAAAGGTAGCCATCGAACATATCTGTCCTATCAGCGTATGCCAGCCTAATGTCTATAGGCTGGTAAGGCAGATAATTCAGTGCCCATCAACCCATCTAGGGTGTATAATCGTAGCTCACATAGGTAAGCTAAGTACGTTCATGTGCCCAGAGAGGAAATAAGCTGATAAAATAAGGTAAAATGAGCGTGATAAAATAAAGGGGAAGTTGGTATAGGGAGGGTAGAGAAGGGTAGAGGTGGGAAGGGATGGGGGATGGGGGATGGGAAGGGGGGAGGGGAGATGATTACAAAAGTAGCTATAAAAAAGGAGCTAGCACTTTAGAAACCTCTAAGATAACAATTATTCTCGTCAGGTTAGTGGCTGTTTTATATACCCGTTGAGACGGGCAAATTTGCATGTTGCTATGGTAGACAGGTGAGCTAGGATAGTCTACAGCTATTCTGCGCAATAGGTGAACTCGAGCAATGGTTAGTTCTCAGGAGCCTGGGGTCCCTGGATTTTGCATATTATGCCTTGTTAGTGAAAATAAAAGAAAGAACCATAAAAACGATGGCTTACTACATGCATATATAATTGACCTGACCGGGTTCGTGTGGTGGTTTACGAATTGATGTTTTGGAGCATGTGGTGTGTTATGACTAAGGCAGCGTGTATTCTGTGTCGTGTATCCTGTCGGGGTCACGAGACAACCCACGCCCCATATACTCATCTGAAGCCAAAAAATATATAGATTACAATATTTGCAGCAAAGACTTTAAGCTGTATGATTCTAGGCAACATTCAAAACAGAAAAAAAAACACGTAGTTATAGCTAGGTTGCCTTTGAGGCTCCTGGTAGTATCCAGTGGTAATGAGAGGGCAGTATAGTAAGTCGGATCTAGAATAATCTCCTGCAGCCAGTATTCATTTTTGTAGACGCTGTAGGTTTACAAGCAGAGAGGAGATGATATCGAAAAGGAGTATTAATTGAGGCAGTTGCATTGGCTATATTAGATGCCGGAAACCGGATCAAAAATCTAGAGTGGAAGGTGAGACACAATAATCCCTTAGGATAGGCATGAGGGAGTCTGCCGCGAGCAATGATTGCCACTAATTAATTACCAGCAGCAGCCTCGCTCGCAGTATCCATATGAAGGTTTGGTATAAGCCCATTGGGGCGTGAGAAAATGTGACCGGCATCAAAGAGCGCCCATACTGTGTATTTGAGCATGTTTTAAGCTATCGATGAAGTGCTAGTTCCCGTATGGGTGTTATTAACAAGTCACCGTATTGCTGGAGAGATAGGCAGAGCATCCAATTGTGAGCACTATAGAAAGCACAAGGGAAGTGGGGGGACTAGGGAAAGGTAACAATGAATCCAAGTGTCTGGGGCTAACAGAAGGTTGAGGCACTTACTTAAGAATCAGTCCATGGCGAAGAGTTGAAGTTTTAGGTTTCAGGTCGGTCTCTCTTAGTAGATGTGAAGAGGGGGATCCCGGGCTGCGAAGATAAAGATCCTGTCGTGATGAGCGGGCATTCGGAGATGGTTGGTCTGGTCTTTGCTTGCGTGATCTCTGACGCTGGGCTTTCGGAGATGGGTTGGTTGAGACCGGAAGCCATGGTTCCTGGGGGAAGTAGAAGGCGTACCACTCCGGAAGGTCTATTCTTGGGAGATTGAGTTGTTCACAGAACATTTGAATGTCCTCTGGCGTCCTCTGGCATGCGCAGTATGGCGGAGCGCCCTCTAGCTGAAGCCGAAAGTGCGAAGGGAAACTTCCAGCGATATTGTATGTTTCTTGTGCAGAGCAGATCCAGCAGGGGGCGCAAAGCTCTTCTGTTCTGTAGTGTGATCTGCAAAAGATCTTGGAAGAGTTTATTCTCCGCTCCATTGTGGAGGATGCGTCCTCTTTCTCTGACTTTACGGAGGATTTCTTCCTTCAATGGGAAATTAACAATGCAGCAGATTACATCCCTGGGAGGTTCATTGTCTCGAGGTGGTGGGCGTAGGGCACGGTGTACCCTTTCCATTTCGATAGGTGAATCCATGGGGCAGTCAATCAGATTATTAAAAATTGCACAGATGGTCTGTTGTAGTTGTCCCGGATCTTCACTTTCAGGAACTCCCCTCACCCTTATGTTGTGCCTTCGACCTTGGTTATCGAGGTCCTCGATATGTCTGTGCAGGTCAAGAAGGCGAGGAAGCTGGGAGTCGTACGTGGTCTGCACTTGTCTAATGGCTGCAGCATGTGTCTGGGTCGTTCTTTCCACATCTCCTATTCGGTGAACTGCCTCCTGTATGTCAGATCTAAGATCAACTATGGCGGCTGTGAACGTGTTTTTCATGTCAGATGCTACCTTCTCTAGGTCAAAAAGGCTCGGCAGGTGGGCGCGATCCGCACCGGGTGTGGATCCTCCCATCATTTGCGTACCTGGCTCAGTGGTAGGCGAGCTTGGGGTCTGGGCCTGCTACGCCGCGTGCGCCGACAGGCGCTGTGTTTGGAAGAGCTCCGGTATGTTTCTGCTGAGCTGTGTGCTGGTGTCTGAGACAGATCGGGAGGTAGAGGAGCTTCTGGTAGACCTATTTATGTAGTTTTGGAAAGATTTTTTTTTTACATCTTTGCATAGGGGGTGATTTACTAAGAAGAAGGCACTGCACCAATTCATACATTAATTGGTGCGCCAGAAAATTAATTATTGAACAGTTGAACGTGCGAACCGGCCCACATTGAAGCGCAAATAACGATAATAAATACCCGCATATGTAAACTGCAACTGGCGCTAGGGTAGCTGCAGTTTTCTCATTGATAATAGCCCACGCCCAATACAAATGGTTAATTTCATCTCATTCGATGTGTCTTGTTAGGCAATTAGTAGGTGTACTCAGTTAATAATCCCATTTGATGCTAATCTCATTCCTATCACTTCTAATACCCTGTTTCCCCGAAAATAAGACCTAGCGTGATTGTCAGTGATGGCTGCAATATAAGCCCTACCCCCCAAATAAGCCCTAGTTAAAGTTCTTGTAGGTCTTATTTTCAGGGTAGGGCTTATTTTCGGGGAAACAGGGTAGGGCTTATTTGGGGGGTAGGGCTTATATTGCAGCCATCACTGACAATCACGCTAGGTCTTATTTTCGGGGAAACAGGGTATATCTTTGAAATGTGTTCTTTCAATACATTACAAAGAACAGAGAAGTGTTTCTAAACCCAATAAATTAATATTTTCAGATCTTGATCTTTAACCGCTTCAATACTGGGCATTTTCACCCCCTTCCTTCCCAGACCAATTTTTAGTTTTCAGAGCTGTAGCATTTTAAACGATAATTGCGCGGTCGTGTGATGTTGTACCCAAACAAAATTAACGTCCTTTTTTCCCCACAAATAGAGCTTTCTTTTGGTGGTATTTGATCACCTCTGCGGCTTTTATTTTTTGCGCTATAAACAAAAGAAGAGCAACAATTTTGAAAAAAAACACAATATTTTTTACTTTTTGCTATAATAAATATCCCAATTTAAAAAAAACAAACAAATTTTTTCCTCAGTTTCGACCGATACGTATTCTTCTACATATATTTGGTAAAAAAAAAAAAAAAAAAAAAAAATCGCAATAAGCGTATATTGATTGGTTTGCGCAAAAGTTATAGCGTCTACAAAATACGGGATAGATTTATGGCATTTAAAAAAAAAAGTATTGGTTTATTTTTTTTACTAGTAATAGTTTCATGACTGCGACATTATGGCGGACACATCGGACACTTTTGACACATTTTTGGGACCATTCACATTTATACAGCGATCAATGCTATAAAATTGCATTGATTACTGTATAAATGTGACAGACAGGGAAGGGGTTAACCACTAGGGGGACACAAGGGGTTAATTATGTTTCCTAAGGGAGTGATTCTAACTGTAGACGGAGGGGACATACAAGGGGAGGAGACCGATCAGTGTTCTGCTGTACTGGGAACACAGATCGGTCTCCTCTCAACTGACAGGACGTGGATCTGTGTGTTTACACACACAGATCCACGGTCCGGCCCGGTTAAAGGGCAATCGCGGGTACCCAGCAGCAATCGCAGCCGCCGGGCACACGCACCGGGTCCCGAGCAATGCCGGGAATCCCAGGACGTCATATGACGGCCACCCAGGATGGGAGATCCCATCTCAGGCCGTCGAATGACTATGGCCCGGTAATGAAGTGGTTAAAGGTGACCATACACTGCGATCAGTTAGATCTTAAATAAATTAGACTTAGTGAAAAAGCCTGTTTTATTTCCTATATTTTAAATTAATTGTTCAAGTGCTTCTTCCTATTACCTATTTTGCATAACTATTGAGTTGTACAGAGATTGGCCAATCAGATTGCATAGTGCATGACCATCTTGAGTGTCAAATTTGGAATGTAGATGTGCCATGACCCACTTGTATTTTCCTAACGATATCTCTTGGGCATTATACAAGGCACATGAAAAAAACACCTTTTTTTCAAGACATGCTAGAGTGATCAGGAATCTTCAAACTACGGCTCTCCAGCTGTTGCGGAACTACACATCCCATGAGGCATTGTAAAACTGACATTCACAGACATGACTAGGCATGATGGGAATTGTAGTTCCAGAACAACTGGAGGGCCGTAGTTTGAAGACCCCTGTGCTAGACCATTATTATGCCTCCAGAATTGGGAGTGTGGCATCTACCCAACTTCTCTCTGCTGGTGGACACAAGAACCTACATCTATAGCTATATCTATATACATATAGATATATCTAGCCTAACAGGAAGTGAGGGTAAAACCCTGCCAATGTCTTTCCTTGGGGACACACAGGTCAATCTAAATAGTTTCCCCATTAGGTAAATTGCACTCTAGCATTTTGCTGTATACACCCCAAATTATTAGGTATCTTGGACTTTGGGGTTTATTTACTAAAGGCAAATCCACTTTGCACATATGCACTTGGAAGTGCAGTTGCTGGAGATCCGAGGGGGACATGCAAGGAAAATAAAAAAACAACATCTTTGCTTCTACATGATTGGATGATAAAATCACCAGTGCTTCCCCCCAGATTTACAGCAAGTACACTTGTAATGCAGAGTGGATACCTAATCATTTGGGGTGTACACAACAAAGTGCTAGAGTGCAATTTGCTTAATGGGCACACTAGTTAGTTTGACCTGTGTGTCCCCAAGGAAAAACATTGGTAGGGTTTTACCCTCACTTGCCGTTTAGCTATGTGACAGGAAGTGAGGACAATTTTCAGAAAGGGACACAAAGCCCAACCTAAAAAAGACAAGCAGGGGTTCTAACACTCACTTGGTTTTCCTCAAATGCCCACAATTAGAATAGGATTGTCTTGAGCTAGATTTTAGCTCAGTGCTCTAAATCAGTGGTTCTCAACCCTGTTCTCAAGTACCCCCAACAGGCCATGTTTGCAGGTTTACCTTCATCTTGCACAGTTGCTTTAAATCAGAGTCAATGGCTTGGTATTTTGGACAGCTATTTTGCTAAGATAAACACCCAAAACATGTCCTGCCGGGGTTACTTGAGGACTGAGGCTGACAATCACTGCTCTAAAATGGAAAATTGAATACTTACCTCTCTGTAATTTTCCTTTCCTGGTGCCTATCCATGGCAGCCTACGCACAATCCATGCATATGCTACCATGAAGGCACCTGGAAAGTATCTTTTAGACAAATCATACTTTTTGTTTTGCCATGCCAATTAGCCTAGTTAAGCTGCAGCTGGGAAATCTGTTGCATTAAAATTGTTTAGGGGGGACCTAAAAGGGGTTACTACTTAATTTATTAGCCCTTCTCTGCTTAGGGCTCTCCAAAGCGTCCACCTTAGTCTTGGCACCCAGTGTCTCCATCAGTTCCACCTCCTCTTCTTGGGCTTCCTGCACCACCGGCTCCCACTGTAAGGCTGCTGCCAACTCCTCCATAGCCTCCTCCACTGCCCTCTCCACCTCTGCTCCACTCTCCGCTGTTAATGGCTCCACACTGGTGGGTGGCACTTCTACTCTCACCTCCACTCTCTTCTCCACAGCCTGGTATCCCCTTTCTTCCTCATCCACCTCTACCTCCCCCTCCTCCCCCTGTCTTTCAGGAGAGTCAGACAGCACCTGTGTGGACAGTGGTTGTCCACTCTCAGCAGTGCACCTGACAGCTTCAGCACAAGAGGTATAGGCCCTTCTTACTTTTGGACAATTCTTCACTGTGTGATCACGCTGTCCACATATATCACAGGCCTGCTTAACCAAGCAAGCCCCAGCCTCATGTCCCTCCTCCCCACAGTTTCGGCAGTGCATCTCCACATTACATTCATCTCTGGTATGCCCAAACTTATGACATCTCCTGCAGTATGTTGGTTGACCAGGATAGTAGAGAAACCCTCTATTTCCTGCTATTGAAAAATTAGTTGGTGGATGCCGCACTCCATCAATCCCTTCAGAATCCACCTTCAGTTTGACAAAAAAAACTTAAATTTGACATTACAGATCCCTAGATGATTAGTCAGCCTGAAGCCTCTCTTCACTGAAGAGCAGTATCGCCTCAAAAAGGCCACTACCAAGGCAATGTCCGTGAAGGGGTTAAACAGGTGAACAACCAATAGCTTATCCTCCATAGCATACAAGGGTTCCACTATGAAAGGCCTTATAGACCCATGGTTAGCTTTTTCCAATTCCTTACAGTTCTCAATAACTCCTGTGCAAAAATTGCTATGTAGAAAAGAAACATCATAGTACCTTGGTGCTGCATGGTCCTGGATACAATAGATGTATCATGGTTCCACTCCAACCGATTTCACCAGCAAATCCTGCACAAGGAACTCCAAACTCACTTTATGCAAATGACCAGGCATAACCTGAAACTGCAGGGTGTTCTGAATCACCCTTCGCTCCATTGAGCTCAGCAAAGAAAATTCAGGCCATCAAGCAATCTTGCCTCTTTTCAGGGCAAGGTAAAGAATGCTATCTGCAAGCTTTATATAACATAGGTTTGTGTGCTAATGAGGCAATTAAAAAACACATGCACAGTCAATGAAACACACAAAATGCAAGTTCACCCAATGTAGAGACAGAACTTCAAAGTGGGTATACCTGTTAAGGATGTCCTTAAATTACTAACCCAAAAAAAAAATTCTCTGAGCATCCCCAGAAAAACCCAAGTGCTGTTCACACACAAAAAGCACAAAAAACAATGTCCCTGAGCATGCCCAGAACAACCCAAATGCAGCTAGCACAAAAACAGAAAATTGAATTCAAATACTTACCGTAATTTTCCTTTCCTGCTGAGCTCCATGGCAGCACAGCTAGGTATAGGCTCCGCCCCCCCATGCCTCCAGGCCTTAACTCATAAATTTGAGCCCACCTACTGCCTCGGCGTTCTGTAACTAGTCCTACTAAGCTGGGTGGGATTTGTTCTGCCATGGAGCTTGTCAGGAAAGGAAAATTACGGTAAGTATTTGAATTCAATTTTCCGTTTTCCTGACGGCTCCATGTCAGCACAGCTGGGACCTAACTAGCCAAAACAGGGGAGGGATGATGATATACACAAGCCTCAATTCTGACTAAGAAAAAACAGAAGCCAGGATGCCTGTGCCAAACTCAACTGTCATTAAGCCATGAATATGAATATTTTGGTGCCCATGTAGCTGCCTTGCAGATAGTTTCAGACACTCGGCCTGCTGCCGCTCTCAAGGTTGAGACCTTTCTAGTGAAGGGTGCCGTGATTCTCCTGGCACGGTCAACCCTTTCAACTTGTAGGCCAAGGAGATGAGCTTTACCAACGAAGAGGCAATAATCTTGCTGGAAGCCGTAAAATTATTATGTGTTCCACCTGGAATGACAAACAGATGCTCCGACTTCCTAATGGCAGAAGTCGCCTCGATTAAACATTTTAAAGCTTGGCCCACATCCAATGGGCTATATTCTTGAGTACTCCCCAAAAGGAACTTAGTAGGACAACCTCTTGTGTGATATGGACTCTAAAGGTCAGTTCATGCACAAAATTCGAGCATTGGTATGAGCACCCTGTCTGTAAGTACGCAAGTATGGGTTCTTTAAACCCCAAGCCCACCAATGCTGACTCTTCTGGCTGATGTTATTGCCACCAGTAAAGCAGTTTTCAGTGAGAGGTACCACAGGGTGATTGAAGGCATCTGATGCAATAACGTCCAACAGCAATAGGAGATCCCATTTCGAAAACAACAATTTGAGGTTTCAACTAAATTGCATCTTGAAAAACAGAATATTGGATGCCCACTATATGCCGGTAAAGGCAGAGATAGCCGAAATGTGTGCCTATAGCATACTTACGCATAGACCTAAATCAAGCCACGCCTGCAGGCATTTCAGAACAGACTTCTGAAGAGTTCAGCGTAAAATCTTGATCAGCAATAATACTGGGAATTTATGCCATATTTTACTATAGGCACGGTTAGCGCTGTCCTTTCTTGTTTTCATAAGAGTATTTACAATCTTCACAGGGCATTCAAAATCTATTAGCCTCTGCCTCTCTAGACCCAATCCATCAGCCCAAGCCTGTCGGATGCTGGATGAATGGGACTTTCTGGAAGATTTGATCTTACAGAGGGAGTCAAGCCTTGACACTTATAAGGATGAGCAAAGGGTACGAAGGCCCCTTCGGCCAATTTGGGATCATCACCAGAACTGTCACCTTCCCCCGCCACAGCCTGGAAGCTGAGAATCAGAGGGAGCAGCAGAAAGGCATAAGCTGTCTTGGACATACACTCTGCAGTCAGCACCTCCACCCAGATTGCTTGCGGATTCTGGGCCCTGGAATGGAACTTCAGCAATTTGGTGTTGACTGAGGATGTGAGCGGTCTACCTCTGAAAGAAAATACCAGCTCTTTTAGTTCTCGAAAGACTCACAGTAGTCTGGACCATTCATTGTCGTCCAGACTTGTTCTGGACAAATAGTTTGCCTGAAGATTCTTCTGACCAGGCACATAGGCCGCAGATAGCTGCAGAAGATTGACTTGGGCAGATTCTAAAATTAGAGAAACCTCCTTCAGAAGGGAAAGACTGAGCCTTATTTCCAGATGTAGGCCACAGTCGTTGCGCTGTCCAACTTTCCAGGACAGGCTTACCCCAGAACATTGCAGATGATTTTATTTCTTCAACCACAAGTTTAGGCTACTGGTCCAGAAACCCAACTTGAAAGAGAGCGAGAGTTAAACTGAGCCTACATGAGCTGCTGGAGTGAGGCGATTTTTATGGCTCAATCTGAGACGTGAAGGATGAAAGAAGTCCAAATATGGCCTAAAATGCTTGCCTTAATGGACCACATGTCAATCACCAAAGCAGTACCTATGTCCACAGAGGAGCCACATAGTGCCCCTAAGGCATGTTTTTGGGAGGTACAATCCCAAAATAACAGAAAGCATCCTGACATGGAACTCTTTAACCGCTTCAGCCCCGTAAGATTTTACCCCCTTCCTGACCAGAGCGTTTTTTGCGATTCGGCACTGCGTCACTTTAACTGACAATTGCGCGGTCGTGCGACGTGGCTCCCAAACAAAATTGACGCCTTTTTTTTCTCACAAATAGAGCTTTCTTTTGGTGGTATTTGATTGCCTCTGTGATTTTTATTTTTTGCGCTAAAAACAAAATAAGAGCGACAATTTTGAAAAAAACGCATTATTTTTTACATTTTGCTATAATAAATATCCCCCAAAAATATATAAAAAAAAAAATTTTCCCTCAGTTTAGGCCGATCGTATTCTTCTACATATTTTTGGTAAAAAAAAAAACGCAATAAGCGTTTATTAATTGGTTTGCGCAAACATTATAGTGTTTACTAAATAGGGGCTAGTTTTATGGCATTTTTATTAATATTTTTTTTTATTAGTAATGGCGGCAATTAGCGATTTTTATTGTGACTGCGATATTATGGCGGACATGTCGGACATTTTAGACACATTTTTGGGACCATTGTCATTTATACAGCGATCAGTGCAATTAAAAATGCACTGATTACTGTGTAAATGACACTGGCAGTGAAGGGGTTAACCACTAGGGGGCGGGGAGGGGTTATGTGTGTCCTAGGGAGTGATTACTAACTGTAGGGGGATGGGCTCTGTGTGTGATGTCACTGATCTCTGCTCCAATGACAGGGAGCAGAGATCGAGTGACACTTGTCACTAGGCAGAACGGGGGGATGCTATTTACAACGGCATCTCCCCGTTCGTCCTCTCCGTGAGGCGATCGCAATGGCAGGGCGGGGAATTCAAATGGACTTACAGGTACGCCCATTTGCCCTACTGTGCCATTCTGCCGGCGTACATCGGCGTGCGCCAGTCGGGAACCGGTTAATGACTTACTGCGTCCAGTTTTTCCTGGACTCACAGCCAGAAATGCAGAAGCTAACCTCTCTGGAGCGAGAGTGAGCGTGGAAACTGACCCTTGAGTTTTTCGGTCTCATCATTCATCTTGAGGCAGGAAGCCAAACTGACCACTAATAAATTTAGGCTTGACCTTCTACGATCAAGAAAAATGCAGTGATAGCGTTTGTCTTTGAAGGCCAAAACATCTTCTGAAGGTAAGGACATGTATATGGCCAATCCCACAAGGGACACACTGACCAGATGGGTGATCCCAACCCCTGGACACCTTTAGTTCAAAAGGGCATAACTTTCACATCCTGCTATGACAACATACTCCAATGTTGTAGAACGAGCACTTGATCCATCGAACATAAGAGAATTGTCAAGCCTTCCTCTGGATGTACTTCAAATACTTTCAAAGCTTCACTTCTATTTAAAGGCATTTCACCAACCTTACCAATCTGGACAAAGGTTGTCTTCATCTTCCTGTTCAGAAGAGACTGAAAAGGATTGATTGGCTTGGGAAGGCCTTGAATAGAAGACTGGACATTGCCAGAATAGATGGCCCTTGCAATTCCTTTAGAGTGTCTTGACCATATGCTTAATTTTGACAACTTGGTCACCACCATCTTAATCACAGCCTACATGAACAAAGTAGGAATCACATTCATTCACCTCTACTTGGGAAGAAGAACAGGTTAGATGTCGTCTTCATCTTTATCCTTGGTCGCTTGAACAGGGCAACATTCTTGCAGTCATGCTCATCTGTCTTCTCTTTGGAAGAATCTGAAGCAGATTGCTTGCCTGGGAAGGCTTGAGACTGCTCAGTAACCCTTTTACAGGGTGAGTGGAAACACTCCTTTAGAGTGTATTGACCACAGGCTTAATGAATGTGACAACCTGTTAGGTGTCGTCATCCTTATTATTGGTTGCTTGAACAAAGCAGAATTATGCAGTTATGTCCATCCAAAAATTCGGAAAATGGGCTGTTTCACCTGGTATGGCTAGGCAGCTTCTCATTGCCAGAGCAGATAACCCTTTCAAAGGATGAGCAGAAACCACTCCTTTAGAGTGTATTCACAATGTGTTTATTAAATATAACATCCTATTAGGTGTCATCCTTATCCCTGGCTGCTTAAGCCAGTGGGATACATACTGTCATGTCCATCCGGAACTTGGGGAAATGGGCTGTTTCACCTGGTATGGCTAGGCAGCTTCTCATTGCCAAAGCAGGTAACTCTTTCAAAGGGTGAGCAGAAAACACTCTTATAGAGTGTATTGACAATGCGTTTATTGAATGTGACATCCTATTAGGTGTCATCCTTATCCCTGGCTGCTTGAGCCAGTGGGATACATACTGTCATGCCCACCCGTGTATTCCTCTTAGAGTCTGAAGAGGGATGTTTTGCTTGGGAAAGCTGTGAGACTGCTCTTTGCCAAAGAATTCAACCCCTTTACAGGGTAAGTGGGAATAACTCCTTTGAGTATATTGGCCACTTGTTTAATAAATAAGACAACCTGTATCATCATCCTCATCTCTGGTTGCTTAATCAAAGCAAAATTCACACAGTCATGTTCCTCCACATCTTCCCCTTTGGAGAATCTGAAGAAGCTGATTTGCCTGGGAAGGCTATTAGACTGGTCATTGCCAGAGCATATAACCATATAAAAGCAAGACTCATACAGCCACATTCATCCACATCTTTATTGAACAGCCTGAAGAGGACTGTTTTGCGTGCTATTTAACAAACCAGCCCATAAAAATAATTAAATGCAGTAAAATAGATAGCTTAGTAAAAAAAAAAAACTAAAGGGTTAACCACTGCTAGAGGGAGACTGAAGCCTTCATCTACAGCCCTGATTCAGCAGGTGGTTCATGAGCTAAACCTAGCCCTGCCAGGAATCAGGACATAATGAAAATATTTGTCTAGAACAGTGACAAAAAAGGTTGGAATTTTCAATAATATTCTGCAATGTACACAAACCAAGGGAACTGTAGACATCATAAACATGCTTCTCCCCATTTTTGTTCTTTTTTTTTTTTTGCTTGAAAAACTGGAGAACACATAGAAATATAAAAGGATATCCCATATGTCAACAGGCCAAGGCTGGCTCCAGTAGTCATCCACAGGTGACTCCTCTACCTTCTCTGGAAATGCTGGTATTTTGAGGGGGTTGGCATTATGGCAACAGAAAAGCAAACATGAGAAGCCACCAACAGGTTATTGCCATGTGTGAACAGACAAAGTGTTACTTTGTGTACCTGTTATGCAGAGTACTCCCTGTGGAGGAGCCTAGGCTATGCATAGAGGTCACAGGGAGCAAGGCACCACAATACCCAGCAATGCAGCATTCATTTGGATACATAACATTTTTAAAATTTAGCTCACCCATCCTCCGTCACCCAACCGTAAACAACGGCATAGCATGCAAAGGGGAGACTCTGCCAACACCGCTGCCCACTTTACAGGGACCCAGCGGACCCCACACATGGCTGTTAGCCCTGACAAAAGCTGCCCCGAGGACCAGCAGCGGGGCTCCCTGGATTATGGGTCATTTAGCTGAGACACCAGGGACTGCGTCCAGTCTAATCCATACAAGGACGGACGACCAGCCAGCCAGGTAGAGGAGCACACCTATGTCCTGCGCATAGGAGGAAAAAAGAAGAACGCTGAGACTGTAGGTGGGCTCAAATTTATATGCGTTAAGTCCTGGAGGCATGGGGGGCGGAGCCTATACCCAGCTGTGCTGACATAGAGCCATCAGGAAATAAGCCTTTCAAAAAGAATTGCATTTAAAAATGCAAAATTGCTTGAAAGCTAGTATATTGGGGGTGGGGGCTTACTCTGCTTGTAGAGTGGTGCATCTGTAGCATGTATCCAAAATGCTGCTTCAAAGATGTATGGCTTTAGAGAAAACTTTCAAATCTACATTGCAGCTGCAAGATTTTAACCCAAAACAAAAAATAGCCTGCCATCCCATATGTACAAGGCCATTTGGGTCTGTTAAGGCTTAAAATGAGAACCCCTACGTGAACAATACCACCCCAAACTAAAAAAATATTGTGCCCCTTCCACACACTAACAAACCCCTAGCCAAACACACAGCAAGCCAGGCCATGAAAGGGGGGTGGATGCTTGGGGGCAGGAGGGGCTTGGGCACCCCAAAACGTAAACCACCTTGTTCCCATATTCAAGGGGACAAGGGCCTCTTCCCCACAACCCTAGGCTGGGGTTGTGGGGGGCTGCTTTTTTATAATGTGGATAGGCTGTGTGCTCATACACCATCTTTGATATACAGCAACGGGTTCAGTGTATTATCCATTTCACTTTATTTATTTTATTTGATGCAGTTTTTACCCTATTTCAGATAATAGTTGATAATTTATGATTATTACCAATACAATATTGTAGTTGGGACACCATCCATGATATTTATTCAGTTGTAAAACATATGTATCGTTTAGCTATCGACTGTACAGTCATTTCTACAACCATTCATTGCACATAGCGACTGGAGAGGGAATTCTTATCCTTTTCATTATATATAATATATATGTATTTTATATATATATATATATATATATATATATATATATATATATACAGTATATATATATATAAAAGAAAAAATAAGGGGTTGCGCTAATAACCAAATACATCAAAATTGTTTCTATAGTGAAGATAATTAAATCTTAACCGTGAATAAATCAAAATATTGTGCAAACATAACATGTGAAATACATTCATCAAATAAGGCCATCAAAAGTGATATCTTAGTGAGTCCCAAAAATCATCAAAGAAACCCAACAAAAGTCCAAATGATGTTTGCAATTGATCCGTGACAGTGAGGGATCCACCACCAGAGAATAGAAGGGGTAGCTCCTTACCGGATAGCCATGACCCCCCACTACAGAGGATCACAGCAAGCAGAAATCTTTAAGGCCAGAGTTGGGAACCGCCCACGATATCCACTAGAGGTCCTCAGGTAGCCGTGACCCCCCACTACAGAGGATCACAGCAAGCAGAGATCTTTATAAACCAGAGTTAGGAACTGCTCGTGAGGGAGATCTCCAAATGCGAAATGTCCTGGGTCTACAGACTAAAGACGTATGCCCCTTTTGGATTAAACGTAGATACAGATGTGAATGCGTTTATTAACAATTCGTAGTGCATTTATACATCTGTATCTACGATTTCAGGATGCATGTCATATGCATATAGCTATTTGTTGTATCCTTTGTGGAGCGCAGGCAGCTCTTATGAGCTTTTACACTAGTTTTTAATTTCCATCAGATCAGGTTACATTTATATATTTACTGATTTTTATAGCTTTCTTTAATTTTTAATTTATGATCCAAGCAATGTCGTTTCGATGATTTTTAAATTGAATGGGGACACATCGGTAATACAGTTTTCAATACAGGCATTTGTGGGTGATCCCTATGCACCCACTAGATGGCGCTGTTTTACATTAATGAGATTGCTGGCTGGTGACTACAAATAAAGTATGACCACACTTCCGGTTCTCATAACTTAGTAGTGTGAGTTATTGATGAATTTGGATTTTTTTGGGCTACTTGTTAGGGGTTCCTTTGGGGATCTCTCTCTCCATAGCTCTAATCTATTGACCATGAGTCAACCCAGCCTTAATATTAAATTTTTTTAATTTAAATTTTTTTGACTGTTTCTAAAATAAACTAAAGTGATTACGATGCTTGCCATCTGGTGGGTATGGAGGTTCTCACCACGAGGCGGCACTGTTCTAACCCCTGGGATAGACAGATTTCTGAATTTGGGTTTAGATTTTTTTGTTATGCCTCATTCAGTCCGCTTTACATTATAGCATGTGTTCTTAATTTTTCTAATTTGATCAGGTATATTATGCACTTGCAGTATGTCTATGTCTAGATCGGGTTTTTGAATATATAGGCATGGTATGATAGGCATGGTATGATTATACATTGGCCCACATAGATTGTCCTGATCATTAGGCCTCTGTTGTGTGAACGCGCTGTGGAACGCATCCGGACATCTGAAGTGCTTGCGGTGGTTTGAGCCGCCCACAGTGTGAAGCGATCCACAACGAGGCTTGGTTGAGGTTAGGGATTATTTAAGGGAGGTGACGCGGCGCGCCGCCTGTGCCCCTGGAAGACGTGATGATGTCACGAAACGCGTAGGGCGGAGCCAGACGACGCGCTGACGTCACCCCCGAGCGAATTGTTCTCCAGCAGGACGGGTTTGTCCGAGCTCCGGTGGCCACGGAGCCGGACTTAAGGCTGCTTAATCTATCAAGCTCTTGTAAGTGTGCATTCTGTTATTCTTTTAATAAATCTATCAGTTTTACACTATGTGAGCTTCCTTTGTGTTTTATGGGATCGCTGCCATGGGCTTATTGCGGTGACTGATGGTGAGAGGACCTCTAGTGGATATCGTGGGCAGTTCCTAACTCTGGTTTATAAAGATCTCTGCTTGCTGTGATCCTCTGTAGTGGGGGGTCACGGCTACCTGAGGACCTCTAGTGGATATCGTGGGCGGTTCCCAACTCTGGCCTTAAAGATTTCTGCTTGCTGTGATCCTCTGTAGTGGGGGGTCATGGCTATCCGGTAAGGAGCTACCCCTTCTATTCTCTGGTGGTGGATCCCTCACTGTCACGGATCAATTGCAAACATCATTTGGACTTTTGTTGGGTTTCTTTGATGATTTTTGGGACTCACTAAGATATCACTTTTGATGGTCTTATTTGATGAATGTATTTCACATGTTATGTTTGCACAATATTTTGATTTATTCACGGTTAAGATTTAATTATCTTCACTATAGAAACAATTTTGATGTATTTGGTTATTAGCGCAACCCCTTATTTTTTCTTTTACTTATTCACAATTGATGTTTGTTGTGGGGTTTGCAGCTTTTCGTAATATAGAACACTTTGGTTTATAGCGCGGTTTTTTAATTTTCCACATATATATATATATATATATATATATATATCACATGTATTATTTATTTTATTTTATTATTTTATTTCAATTCATTATATTTTCATTAAGAATTCTCAGTCGTTAATTAATTTTTTTATTGAGTTAGCAATTTGCAAACTATCAGTTTTTAGATATTGCCCCTCCAGTCGCAGCATGTTGCTGCATGTGTATTTCTCCCTCAGCATGATCCTTATTTTAGTGTTATTCCTATTGGGATGGTTTTATTGGGTTGGTTAATGTTTACACAGTTTTTATAAGTGCTGATCTGTGGTTGAATCGTGGCGTGCTAGTCTCTGGGCGCACATATATGCGTGTGCAGAGTGTACATGTAGCGCGTGGGTCGCGCTGGCAGTTAGATGATTGATTATTTATTATATTATTATTTATTAATATTTTTAATAATATCATTATCCCTATTATCATTATTGTAGCATATTCATGACTTGTAGTAGTAACATCACCATCTTCATCACATTATGAATATATATCCAATATTTAGTCATTTACTTTGTCCAATTCTGCCTCATCGTTTGATGGTGTGTGTATCATCATCGTTGGTGTCATCGTTGTCACTGGTTCACCGTTTGGTGTGTGCATCATTGGCATCTGGGGTCCCTCGGTGCGTTCATTTGTGTGGGCCGCCGCTTGTGGGGCAGCTGCCATCGTTTATTTACATTAGGATGGCTCTAATGAGCGGACGGCCTTCGACATGTTGGTCCCGCCTCCAATTGCATGCCATTGGGCCGCGTCACGCCGCTCTTGTTGGCAGTGGACTGTGCGGAAGGGGCGATGTGGAGTCCGCCCCCTTCCCCTAGCTTGGAATGTAATACATCAGCGTGCGTTCCATCTCGACACTGACACGTAGCAGCTACTGGCCCGCTGTGCACTCGATATGGAGGCGCTCCACAGGCACTGACCCCCGTGAGAATACTGTAGGTGTGTATATATATATATATATATATATATATATGTATATATTTTTGTACACATTCTATTTATATTCATGGCCTCATATAAATTTTTATACATCTCTTGATGCGATTGGTGATGTTTAAAGTAGGGGATTCCCACTCACCATGGTTGTTACTGTTCACTTTGGTATGTTTGCTACATCTTATGCCACTCGCTGTTGTTGCATTCTGTGCGCATAGCACCCCATGATCCACCACTTATTCTCTGTTATTAATTGGAGTTTTGCCCGTATGATTGGAGGGCTTAGGAGGGAAGGAGTTTTTGAAGGGGAGGAGCCCCATATGCCATCCTTGTTTCACTGACACTCAGGCACTTATAAATGGGGAATGCTGAGGGAGAGTTCACTGCATAGCTCTGATGAAGAAGGGACGTTCCCTTCGAAACGTGTTAGCTGATTGTGATGCCTGTGCGGTCCTCCACGATCATTGGAAGGTTTTGCTCATCCCAAGTCGCATGCTGTATGTCAGTGCACCTTTATGTTGTGCCTCCTCTATCAATTGCTTGTGAGTTGTTTCTTTTTACTATTTTTATTCAATAAATGTTTTAAAAGATAATGCACAAGGCTGGTGCACCCTTGTTTCTTTCTTCTTTCGGTTTTTACTAGGATATCCCCATCCTTGAGGGCAGCAAGGCCTTCTTTGACGTTTTATTTATATGGTGATCCACCTGTGCGCAGGAGTCGTTTTTTCTCTTTTTTGCTATTTTGCTGCAGACAGGGGGCCTTACAGAATGTGGAAAACCCCTTTAAACTAGTGGGTACAAGGCGCTTTGTGGTTGGTATTGGGCTGAGCCCAACATGCCCCAAAGGCAGCCAGCTATGTTGAGTGCATGTGGCCTTGTATTGTTCAGGAGGGGGTTGGGCGATTGCTCTTCTCGCCCCTTTTCTAGCTGGCCCTGTTGTATTCTCTGAAAAAGGATGTGGTTTGGATTGGTGAAGGCAGCTCACAGCCTTTTGAGAATAGAGTGGAGTGTGGAGTTCCCCTTTAAAAGCAAAAGTTAGCCCATGGAAATCCAAGGGTTTAGAAGGGGGAGACAAGAGCATTGTAGAATGGAGTGTGGAGTTCCCTTTTAAAAGCAAAAGCCTGCCCAAGGAAATCATATGCATTAGAGGGGGAAGGTTAAATGCCCTTTTAGGAGGGGCTAGAGGAGCCAGAGTCATTTTACATAATTTTAACATGGTGCATGCATGTCACATGTTGACAACGTAACATGCTAACATGAACTGTGTGCAAATCTCCTTAAAAAAATACATGAAAGTGTAGCAGCGTAAAAAAAAAATGTGGCAAGTTTAGAGGTGCGCCCGTTCAACCCATGCAAATGCATCTACGTTACTAAACACTTACTAAGATTTTGGCCACGCAGTGAACAAACGCATGTGAACGAGCACAAGAGCCTCTTGCACATGTGCACTGCTTACATTGTTCTCACGCTGTTCTAAACGTACTTGCGGGCACAGCAGGCTTTCTCTGAAAAAGTTACTTTCTCATTCTATTATGGGCATATTTGTTACTTGGGCAGTTGTTACTAAATTTCCTCACATCACCCCATAATATTGGCACCTCCATCTTCTGTCAACATTGATTTGGAGATGCCGTGTGCCATGCCCATAGTGGCGCACAGATTGCATTCTCCCGTGCGCCGAGATTGCTAAATGGGGGATTTGCGCTCTGTTACCGGCGCACCATTTCGTAAATATGGAAATGTGCTTTGCACCTCACCGTGCGCCTCTACTGATGGCGTACAGCTTTCGAAAATCACCCCCCATAGTTACATAGTAACAATTTTAAAGATTCTTTCACATGAATACTTAGATGGGGTGCATGGCAGGCATTATGTATGACCTGCCATGCACCCCATTATCTGATCTGACTCCTACTGTCAGATCAGATAATGTACACATTAGTACCATTTTCAGGCTTTTTTTAATGCAGTTTTCTGAATGGTCTATTCAATGTCCAGTTCACAATTCACTTTAAACCTGGTCTAATAGGCAAGTAAAGCTAACCGACTTTTTACATGACACAAATAATATTAGTAGTTATAAGTAGGGTTGCACCAATACTGGTATCAATATCGGTGCCGATACTAAGCATTTGCATATGTATCGGTACTAGTGCAAATGCTCTGATAACCAAAACTTTTGAAAGACCTGAGGAACCCAATACCTTCTGGCTCGGTTCTTTCAGCTGTCAGTGGGATTTCCAGACTAACAGCTAAAATGTAATGAAAAGAATGGTGGCAATTATTGGTTGTTAAGGAGCGGGGCCGCGGCATCCTCTTCCTTAACACCTCCTCTTCCCCTCCTGCCAACTGTCACTTTTGCTCCCATTTCACTCCCAACCGCTCATACCACACCAGCCTCCAGCCCTCCTGGCCTGGCTCTGCAAACTCAGTGGTGGACTGGAGGTAGAGCAGGTGGGGACTCCAAAATTTTGTGTACCAATGAGCTAATCCCACGCTGTGCAGCTATTTAAAAAAAAAAAAACTTCTCTGAGTCTCGAATGTTCAGTTGGTGCCGGGACAGAAAGAAGACTATTTACCACTTTCGGGTTTAGACAGATTAATCCGCAGCAGCGCTCCACACAATTACATTGAAGGCCAGTCTCTTCTATATCAGTACACTGGGGCTGGTCGGGAGCGCTGATGCAGATTAATCCACCTAAACCCAAAAGTGGTTAAATAGTGCGCTTTCTGTCCCCTGGCATTCACTGAACATAAGGAACCTGGAGAAGTTTTCTTTTTCAATAGTTGCACAGTGGGGGATTAGCTCATTGGTACACAGAATTTTGAATTCCCCGCCCGCTCTACCTCTTGCCCCTCACTGAGTTCCCCCTAGCCCCAGTTACCCAGGACAAAGGGACAGGACCAGATGTATCAGCAGTGCTTAGCTGGTCCCAGCTCCAGAGGATCCACCTGCATGAGAAGCTGCATCCCAACCACTGCAGCCCTCAACCCCTATCGCACCCCCACCCTCAACTACCCTGACCTACCTTACCGCCCCTACTTCCCCCCACCTTGCCCTCACTTACCCCCCTTCTCCCCCCCACCCTGCCCTCACTTACCCCCTACTCCCCCGCACCCTGTCCTCACTAAACCCCCTACTCCCCCCCACCTGCCCTCACCCCAGCATCACCCAACCCCCTAACCCCCCCACCTCCCAAACCACCCCGAACTACCTACTCTTCCTAGACAATAGGTATCAGTTTTTGGTATCGGTATTCATACTTTTTGTTATAATAAAGGTATCTGTGTATCCTTAGTTATAAGTGTAGGTTTATTAGAGAAGTGTAGCAATCCTAAAAAAAAAAAAGACAGTACATACTCCCGCACTCTGAGCGCACTACGGCAAAAGTCGGGGTGTCTTTTGGTAGCTTTTAGTGATTTTAGGTAACGCCTGCTGGTTCCATTGTACAGGAAAAATTCAGTTGTAGGGATAATTGCCTTGTGCGGCCCTTTGGCTCCTGCTCAATTCCTTCCCAATAGGGTGGCCAACCCCCCCCCCTTTTTTTTTCTTTACTGACAAAACATGGAAAATGTACTGACAAAGTACATTTTTGCCTGACAATGTCAAATATGACAGAAACTCTTTAAACTGACACTTAAACTTAAACATTATGTAAACATTAACAATACATATTACAAGTAATCTGCTTGGCTTTATAGTGAAAAAGTCATAACAATGTGACAAAATATGGACATGACTAGTTTTGAAAGACCTGAGGAACCCTAAGATTGAACAGAAAACAAGTTCCGTGGTGCACATAGAGCGCTATGATTAATAGTATTAATGGTCAGGTTGCGCCTAACAGTGGGAGTGGCTTAAAGAGGAAAGAGAACTTCATTAATACCAGCAACTGTTGAGATAATAAATGCATTGGTCAGGACTATGTAACCTACAACATGTACAGAGTGTAGAAGTAAGGAATAAAGCTACCTATAGATTATTTTCTTTTATTTTTTTCATTTACCCAATGGGCCGAACAAAAAAAAGAAAAAGAAAACGAAAAAGGGATTCCTCCATTCACACAAGTGAGGTGGATGGAGGAATCCTTTCCTCTGTGCTATTATATTCTGACAGCAAGGACATCTCTGCTGTCAGATTACATGGATTAGTGCTAAAGCTGATGATCAACATAAGTTTTCTAAAATTCCCTTTGCTTAGAAGTTGATTGTTAGAAACTGCCATAGATGGGCCAAAATTTAGACATTCCCTGCTGAACTGGCCAAATTTTGTTCCCTCTACAGCCAGCTTAAATAAATTACAACACAGCGATGTGGTTTTACTTCTCCTCTTTAGCTGACCAAGCAGTGGTGAAGGGTGTAAACATGCTGCAGCTGCGATGCTTGGCTTCATTGCTGTGGCAGTATTTATACCTCAAGTAAATTTGACTGTGCTGTAACCACATGCAATGCAGCATTTAAGGGGTTAAATCAGGCAGTGAGGCAGCAAATCACTTCTTCACTGCCTGTCGCATGCCTTGGAAAAGCGATCTAAGCTCGGGGCTATATGCATTCATGCATGGAAAAAATAATCCTCCCATATGTTTGACAGGCAGCACTACCCATTAAATGTGACCCATGCAAATGAATGGGACTGAGCTGAGCAGCCAATGTAAATCATTCTTCAAAGGGCTACTGTAAGTCCTAAGGCTCTGTTCACACCTATGCAGGCCATTCAAAACTATGTGGCCACAAAGATAAAAAGTTAAAGGTTAAAAGATTAAAGTAAAAAAATAAGTGGCCTAGGAAGTACTTGATTGAAGTTTACCCATGCACTTAAGGCTCTTTTACACTGCCTCACTGCAGTTTGGCCACAGTGTAGGTTCAGAACAGGGTACCCATGGTGTTTGTGAAGGTTACCCACGGTTTCCCATAAACCTCTAATATGTCCAGCGTTTTTGGTGTGTTTTCTGAAAGTGCACCAAAGAAGCAGCATGCAGGACTTAACATAATAGAAGTCTATGGAAAACCACAAGTATCCAGAATAAAAACCTCAGGTACTCTGCGCTGTACCCGCACTGTGGCCAAACTGCTGCGGGGCAGTCTGAAAGAACCCTTAGTGTTGGTTGCATATATTCATTATCAGCAGTGTCATATAATACATGTACTCCATATCAGTGGTGGCTGGTGGTAATTTTTTTATGGGGGGGCGGTAAACAGTGCAACCGCCACCCGTCACCCCGGGTCGGTCAGTCGGTCGGTGCACTTGCCTCAACCATGGGCAGCTTCCTCGGCTCTCCTCCGCAGGCATCACGAGCAGGCATCTTCTTCACCAGCTTGGTGGCTTCCGTCTCCTCCCTCAACTTCAGCAGCCAATCAGAGCGATTTACCTTTCGGCCAATCGGGAAACACGTATCACAACCGTGCTTCCCGATTGGCGGAGAGGCGATTCAGTGTTAGAATAGTGAATATCCATTTGCTATTCTAACACATCTGGGTAGGCTTCGAGCGCAATGCTCTGTGTTCGGAGCCCCCATAAGGTAAAGGTTGTTGGAGCTTTGTGGCGACAGCTTCCCTTCTACCTCCGACCACTGGCAGGTTCTCCGGCCAACAGAACCGTCACTTTCGGTTGGACTGCAAGCCGCAATCCCAACCCTGTGCTGCCCTCCCACTTTTGGATAGGCTCTCACACAGCCTGGCAGCCAGATTCCCCCAGGATAGGACCAATCTCCTGCCTAGCAGCCCGGGGCATACCACACACATCCACCCAGACAGCCATCCAGGTGGCACAGAACATAGATTACCTGACCTAACCCGAATAAGTTCTTCCAGCAGGCCAAGGGATTCAAGAAAACCCCTGACAATTGGCTGAGATAAACCCAATTAACCAATAACCTGACCTAGAGTAGCCCTTCTCGTATCTAGTACCCCCAAGCACCCGGCCCCCTAATGGTAGAAGAAAAAAAGTGCAACAAGGCCAAACTTAGGGAGAAATCAATAGATCTCTATCAATCGACCAAGATGACTACTCTTGGCAAGTACATTTGTGAGAAGCTCCCTGACTAAACCCCAGGGTGCTACACAAGTCAAGGCATGTCAGTGGTTTATTGTCAGTTGCTAAACACATGAAATTATGCAATCACTCACCACAGGTACATTTACAGGGTGATAAACCTGGCTTGAATGGAGGAGAAGATTTGGATGCCGCACACCGGATGTAGTCAAAAAACTTCACTTTATTGAAAAAATGGGATCATCAAAATAACAAGACAAAACTGAGCTACTGAACCCTACTGCACACCTTGGGGAAAGAATGGACTGCTTGGACATCCAGCAATCTCATATACTGAAGCTGTGATGGTCAGATATCCACAAACTTTTGGTGTAGTATTCAGTGTACAACTAGTGATTAACCCTCAGGTAGGATGCGTTATACTTTTCTGCTATTATAAATTGGTACGTTTTTTGTAATTATAAACTGATATTTGGCAATGAAATGATTTAGGTGTAGCGATATTTTGGAGTAGTGGTGGAAAAGTTATTTTCTAGTATTCATTTTAAACACAGTTGTCTTCCTTTTCAAAAATCTAATAAAAATGACAGCCTACAGTAAGCCTCCATCAGTGTAAAATAAATGAATGATGACATTAAATGCTATGCTGCATTGTACAGCTTTGAAAGTTCTAAAACGTTTTTTGCTTACATATTTGTTAATAATATAAGTAATTTTTTTACATAAAGGTTGTTAGCATTTTAGAGTTACTGCCCCTTTAACATATACAATTAAAGACTTTTCACAGTGATTCCATCTTCTTTGGAAAAGTTAATGAGATTGTAAAATTATTTATGCAATCCAGCTTCACATTCTGAATACGGGTCTAATCTTGGCCTAGCAAAAAGATGACAAAGCTTAGATAACATATAAACTTTGATGCAGTTTTCCAGTATTTAGAGTATTAGAATACAATCCCATCCTTTTATTTTTTTAAATAGGATTTTATTGTATTCTGTTGCTCAGAAAAGAAAATATAACAGTAAAACATTAGCTAGAATAAAATATCTGAATGCTTCCTTTCATATTTTATGCATCCTATCAGAAATTTTTCAGATATTTTGTCAACCACAGTTTTCAGGCATTATATACTGTATATGCAGAAAAATCAAAATATCTTTTTTTTCTTAGCTTTAAAGGGTTACTCCACTTTCATGGGGAAAAAAATAACAAATACAAAAAACATATAGTATATTTAATTGCTATACAGGTTATATTGTAATTTAATATTATTAAAAATTGCCTTTCTTTTTTGCCTTTCCATTTGAATCTGCAGCGCTGTAATTTCTGTAAAATTCAATGCAATATGGCAACACTCAAAAAATGCCATTTCCTGCCTCTTTGATTGTCTCGCTGAGTTCCCCATAAGTCTGACTAAAAGTCAGATACTCCCTAAAGGTTACTTACTGTAGCGCCACCCCCGAAGGAGCCGCTGGTTACATTTTAGGTTCTCTGTTCTGCGCTTTGACTCCAAGAACAACCTCAGCCCCTCTGGTACATCTGGTTGAATAAAATTACTGCAAGCACAATTTACAACACAAGTGAGAAATACCTTTTACCTGGCTGTGGGATATGGCAATAAATACACACACACACACACCTATTTAGTGGTAAATACGCTTAAACTATTGATTTTAGTCTAGACTTAAACTATTATAGCATAAGTAAGAGTTAAACCGAATTGAACACACACAGCAGGCAGGTTAGCAATAAATAATGCATATAAACTTTAACTGCAACAAGGGTACTTATAAATCCACACTAGGTTTGAGTGCACTTAAACGAATAGACAGAGGTATGGTACCCCTTTAAACTGGCCAGCAGATAGAGCTTCAAGGTAGTTACAACTAGTGGCAGTGCTTAGTCCTACGTTTTATTGGAGCTCGTTGGCACTCGTTGCGGCCGTCAGTAAGGCCTGCAGGCAGTATTAGAGCTATGGGGTCACTGGTTAAGTAGCTCCTAGTGGCTTTATTCCCTAGCAGTGGTAGCAAGTAGTGGCCGCAAGGCCCACTCACCAGTTCCGGTAACACTGTGTTAGTTGCCCCTCCGATCAGGCATTCATTCTCTTAGGTTGTTTAGGGTGACTCTCTGTCTCTGGCAGGCAGCATGGCAAAGACAGCATCCTGGGATTGGCTCTGTCTCTCCAGGATCCGGTCCCAGAACCGCTTATCCACACTGTAGTAGCTTTCAATGGTGACTCATCCTCTCTCCACACTGGCCTCATTAATTCGCTACAGACTTAGGAGATCTCCTAAGTGGATGTGTTTTTTTGCCAACTCAGGCTCTCTCTTTCTCTGAAATGACAATCTTGGGCACAGTTGTTCTCGCCTCACTGTCTCTGCAGTGTCCTGTCAGAGCTTTTTCTTTTCACTCTAAGACCCCTTACACACTGAGCCGTTTTCAGGCACTTTTGGGATAAAAATAGCGCCTGCAAAGCGCCTGAAAAACGCCTCCCCTGCAGTCCCACTGGGAAAGCCCAAGTGCTTTCACACTGGGGAGCTGCGCTGGCAGAACGTAAAAAAAAGTCCTGCAAGCAGCATCTTTGGGGCGGTGGATCAGTGGTGGAGCAGTGTATACACCGGTTCTTTTAAATGAATGGGCACCGCTGCCAAAGCGCTTTGGTGCTACACGGGCACGTTTAACCCTTTATTCGGCCTCTAGCAGGGGTTAAAAGCGCCTGGCTAGTGGCTGAAAAGTGCCGCTAAAACGACGGTAAAGCACTGCTAAAACTAACGGTATTTTACCATCAACGCCTGCCCACCCCAATGTGAAAGCAGCCTTACAAACAAAGTATAAAATAGGCAATGATCACATCAAACATAGTCATCTATCCCCCGGGTGTTTGTAATGGCATCTCACCCCACTTTGTTCATGGGGAACATGTATGAAAGCAAAAAAGACAAATTTAATTTTAGTTTAAGGGAAGTAGAGATTTAATAATGTTTAAAGGGCAACTTTAAAATTGCAAAATTCCTTTAGATAACCTGCCTGAGGGATGCCTTATCCTCTCTTTGCCAAAGAAAAAAAATGCCATTTAAATTGTTGGAAAATGACAGCTTTTTTCTGTTTTTAAACAAAGAGGCCAAGGATTCCCTTCAGCTATACCAGACCCTTATCCTAAATGTTAATGGGGGGGCTCTACGAAAGAAAATGTCATAGGGTTCCCCTCCAAATACAATACGGTATGGATTTTAGGCAGCATTCCCCCATATCACAAAATGTATGTAAGAGCTGGACAATATACTATGAATGGAAGAAGGCACTTGTTTGGAGTCATCAAAATATTATCTGCTTCGGTGAGCACAGTACCATCATCACCATTTTATGATGAAGCACAATCTATACAAGATCCACTGCTGGGAGACAGTCATATTCTTGAAACAACTGTACGCCCTGGATTACATTGCTTAAAGCTGAATTCAGCTGAATTCCAGGCAGATATAAAAGACATAAATTAATTCAGCTCTGTATTAAATAATGCATCATCATTTTTTTTTTTAATGTAAGTAAGTATCTTATATTGATTTGATATCAACCTCTTCCAATTCACTGTATAGCAGTTCTTTTTGGGAACTATATACAGTATATTTCACAAATCCATTTAGCAGAGTACTGTTTGCTTTGCATCACTTATAGACTGTCTGCTCTGAAGAGTTAAGCTGCTTTTTCCTCAAGACTCAGCTGTGTAAAGCTTGCTTTATGAGAGATACAAGCGTGCTACTCAAAGACTAAGCATTGCATGTGAAACATTTCGGACATCTCCTGGTTTATTTGACTTGCAATAAAATATACACTAAATAGCAATGACCAGATGTGTCTGTAACATTTTGTACTTCGGCTGGTGTACAATAGGCTGTACCAACTATTCAGTGCTGTGAGATTCTTTAGCACTAAGTGCTTGGAGAGGTATTTTCTCTTTGTATGAATATGAGTCCTAAATATGTGAAGATTATGCAAACCCTAGAAATAAACTTCTCTTATCTGATTGCTTTTGGCCTGTTAAGTAAACAGTTGAAAGAAGTATTTATTATATCTGTTTAATAAGTGCAAATAATAAAAGGTCAGTTTAGTCTTGTAAAGAATTTGAGTTGTCCTGTGCCCTCTGCACACTTCCTGAGTGATCAAAAGGAAAACTTCTAGTTCCTAGCTTGGTCTACAGAATGATTAGCCTTTATGTTGTAGAGATCTGAGTGGATTGGAGTGGGCCGCAAAACTGCTGTGTGTTGACAGCTCACAATAGGACTTAAGTGCAGAGTGCATTTCTGGCAGATTAACAGGTTTTTTTTTTGTACTTACAGGGTCCTTAAAGTGATAAAACACAAGAAAATTGTACATGCATTGCACCGATGAACAGCATGCCTTTTTTTACTTTTTCTGGACATAGCCTTTAAAGAATGAGGGGCTGAGTGTGTAAAGTCATTTGTTTTGTTCCATTTGTTTGGGTTACAAAGGCCCTTAGATTAGGGTGACCAGACATCCCCGGTTTCCGGGGACAGTCCCCGTATTGAGCAGACTGTCCCCAGAGGAAATTTGTCCCCGGTTTTGTCCCCGCTTTGCAGGGCCGGGGATGTCTGGTCACCAGAGGCAGACTGGGGGAAATTGCCTCCTGTGTCGCTCCAAAGCCCTGAAAAACGGCCGTTCCCAGGACCGACACATTATTGAGTCTGTGGAGTGGATCACTGTCTGTGCCTAAGCGGTCCCGCCATGGCTGTGTCCCGTGATCAGGACTGCAGTGACAGCTACAGTGTAACAGTGTCTTTGCTCCTGCCTGATAATTAATGCAGCGCTGGTTCAAGGTTCTCCCTTCCCTGTCTCCCCTCAACACTCTCAGTGTGTCCGATTAGTGTGCTTCAGGGCTGTCTGCAGACAGGACATGGAGGCAGAGCTCCATGTTGCCGACAGCTCTGACTGGCCACAGAAGGGGCATGGAGGCGGAGCCTCCATCTTGCCATTGCCCTGACTGGCTGCAAGAGGGTCACAGAGGTGGAGGCAGAAACTCAAAAATGTTACCGGGTTCTATACTGTGCAAGGAATTTGAGTGCATGCAGCATAGTAAGTTGTTGTTTTTTTTTATGTGTGTGTCAGGGACTCAGCAAAGGGTGTTAAGGTGGCTGGGAGGGTTGGGGGGAGCTGGTGGGGGAAATTGAGAGCAGGATTAATTTTTGTGAGGAGAGTATCTACACAGATGGGTGTTAAACTAGTGCTGATGCAGTTGCTCTGTGCATGCCACTGCCCAGTTGCTCCTGCAGTAAATTGAGACTCATTCACATTAGTGGTTGGGGAAAGGGGGAGCGGTAAAACTTTTCGCTTGAGACACACTTTTACCCCTACCCCCCGCCTCCAGCCAGGGTGTATGCTTGCTGCCGCCGCAATGTTTTGCTTTCATGGCCATGGTACGAATTATAGCCCCTGCCGCTTTCAGCAGGTTTAGCGCCTGACAAATGAGCCGTTCAGGTGAATGCTGCCCCGCAACCATAGGGGTCAAGGGAATAAAGCAGGCAGTGTGGTGGCGATACAATGCCCTCTTAAGACAGACGCAAAAACAGATTGTTCTTTAGACACCAGTAGTGTGAATGAGCTCTTTAAGACAGATAGCAGTGCTTATCGCCCCCTGAGGCTCTTTCACACTAGCAGTGCTCTCTGAAAGTGATCTGTTTTTGGATCTCTTAAGAGAGCATTGTACAGGCTGTAAAGAGGCAATGTTTTGCCTTCTCATTGCCTGATTTAACCACACACTAGTGCAGTTGCAGAGTGGCCCTATTTACCCAAAAGCAAAGCAAACCTGCAACATGTATACTCGCCCAGCCGCTACAGGGTTTTACTGCCCCTCAACTACCATTATACTTTCCACACTCCTCACCTGTACATACTGCCCTCTGTCATCCCCTCCACACTCCTCTCCTGTACATACCGCTCACTGTTATCCCCTCCAGACTCCTTTCCTGTAAATACTGCCCACTGTCATCCCCTCCACACCCCTCTCCTGTAGATACTGCCCACTGTCATCCCCTCCACACCCCTCTCCTGTACATACTGCCCACTGTCATCCCCTCCACACCCCTCTCCTGTACATACTGCCCACTGTCATACCCTCCACACTCCTCTCCTGTACATACCGCTCACTGTCATCCCCTCCAGACTCCTTTCCTGTAAATACTGCCCTCTGTCATCCCCTCCACACTCCCCTCCTGTACATACTGCCCACTGTCATCCCCTCCACACTCCCCTCCTGTACATACTGCCCACTGTCATCCCCTCCACACCCCTCTCCTGTACATACTGCCCACTGTCATCCCCTCCGCACCCCTCTCCTGTAAATCCTGCCCACTGTCATCCCCTCCACACTCCCCTCCTGTACATACTGCATACTGACATACTCTCCACACTCCTCTCCTGTACATACTGCCCACTGTCATACCCTCTGCACCCCTCTCCTGTACATACCACTCACTGTCATATCCTCCACACTCCTCTCCTGTACATACTGCACACTGACATACCCTCCACACTTCTCTCCTGTACATACTGCCCACTGTCATACCCTCCGCACCCCTCACCTGTCCATACCACTCACTATCATACCCTCCACACTCCTCTACTGTACATAGTGCCCACTGTCATCTCCTCCACACTCCTCTCCTGTGCATACCGCCCACTGTCATACCCTCCAAACTGCTCTCCTGTACATACTGCCCACTTTCATACCTTCCACACTCCTCTCCTGTACATACTGCTTACTGTCATGCCCTCCACACTCTCCTGTACACACTATGGAGACCAGAGCCTTGGAGGCAGGGCGCACCAGGGTGTCATGACGCACGTGACTGGCTCGGGCTGCGGGGCTGGGCGCTGGCTCCAACTTGCCCCCAGGACAAGGAGCATCACCCCCCCCCCAGGAGGCCATGGCGTGCAATGACCTGCTGAGCTACCATCGCTAAGGGGAGAGACCCTGACCTCCCCAGCTGACCCCCACATCCCATCCTCCCCCATACACCCCATTTACCATGCCCCAGTGATCAGGCTGATGGGCACTGGTGAGGCTGCATTGATGGGCACTGATGAAGCTACACTGATGGGCACTGGTGAGGCTGCACTGATGGACACTGATTAGGCTTCATTGGATGGGCACTGGTGAGGCTTCATTGGATGGGCACTGATCAGGCTGCATTGATGGACACTGATCAGGCTGCATTGATGGACACTGATGAGGCTGCATTAATGGACACTGGTAAGGCTACATTGATGAGCACTGATCAAGCTCCATTGATGGGCACTGATCAGGCTGCATTGATGAGCACTGATGAGACTGCACTGATGGGCACTGAAGAGAATGCACTGGTGGGCACTGGTGAGGCTGCATTGGATGGGAACTGATCAGGTTGCATTGATGGACACTGGTGAGGCTGCATTGATGGGCACTGGTGAGGCTGCATTGGATGGGAACTGATCAGGTTGCATTGATGGACACTGGTGAGGCTGCATTGATGGGCACTGGTGAGGCTGCATTGATGGGCACCGGTGAGGCTGCATTAATGGCCACTGATCAGGCTGCATTGATGTACACTGGTCAGGCTGGACTGATGAGGCTGCGCTGATGGGCACTTATGAGGCTGCATTGATGGGCACTGGTGAAGCTGAGCGGATGGGCACTGATGAGGCTGCATTGATGGGCACTGGTGAGGCTGCATTGATGGGCACTGGTGAAGCTGAGGTGATGGACACTGAAGAGGCTGCATTGATGGACACTGGTGAGGCTGCACTGATGAGGCTGCACTGATGAGCACTGGTAAGTATAATGCACTCTTGAAATATGCTTAAAAAACATGGTTTTCCCTTCCCTGAACAAGAAAATAATGACGTTATGCTGTTGGACTGGTATAGTAATGCTATGGGGCTGGTATAAAATGATTTCCAGAAATAACGTGTATATATATATATATATATATATATATCATACAATCGTTCCATAAACACATACCACATACACTGCATATATCATTTGAGGAAAATAAGCTTATAAAATAGTTTACTAATAGCCAATAAAAAAATTAAAATAAATATGTCCCCGGATTTTATTTTAAAAATATGGTCACCTTACCTTAGATCAGCCTCGCGCTTTTCAGTTCGTTACTGCTCTTCAGTTTGTGCTTGTGGGTTTGTATCTGTTCTTCAGTACGTGTTGTCAGTTCGTTCCTGTCTTTCAGTGCGTTCTATTTAATAGTTTGTATCTGTTTTTCAGTGCGTTCTTGTCTGCTTAAAAGAAATGTTAATTGGGGGTGGGTGGCACTACCTTTAACAGGGTACCTTAAAAATATTATATATGAACACCCAAAAAATAAAAAAATATTCATAAGTGCAAAACCTCAATCACTCAAATTCATTGGATACTGAATGTGAGTGTGCAACTCTTAAATAGTGAACCGTGCTACCATACCAGTCTCATATCATGCGTAAAGGTGTATAACGCGTAGTTGACCATCAAAAATGAATAATAAGTGACAACATAATGGTAAATGATAAATGACAGTAAATTAATTAAACCATTCAATAAACACCACAGTCTGTGACATAGAAGGGAATCAGTCCAATAGGAATCCCCCCTCAAGAAACAGTGTGTAATCCACTTTCCAAATGGCATTAGTCAGCATGTGTAACTGATACTATCCCATGCCTAAATCCTATGTTGATCCACAAGTGTGTCCAAAATTACATAAGGTGAAAAATCTAAAGTGACTAAAAAATATATATGTATCATAAGTAGTCCCAACTTAGGCATAAGATGCAAAATGCAAACCTAAAAAATGGTGAAAAAAATTTGGATGTGTCAGAATCCAGCATAAGCAAAAAACAAAAAAGTCTGTGATAAGTGACTTTCGTGAAGGCAGCTGTTCAGATCCAGTGACTTGCGGTGCTCCCCCTCAAGGATCCCCACCCACCAGCTCCCTAAACCCCTGCAGGAGTAGTAGGCATGTAGTACCAGGCAGCGATATGGTGTTTTGGGTCCCCAGGTGCTCCCGCTCCAGCTGTGAAGTATCCGTCAGTATATCCTCATATGGAAGAAACAGGGCTCCATAGTGTGATACGTTTTAAATAATTTATTCAGCTATCATAAACAGCACATAAAATGAATAAATAAAATAACTAAAAATGGAATAAAATCCAGGCTTCTAAAAAAAGCCAGATGGTCACACTGCGTGTAGCCTATTTGGTATGGAGAGAGCTCGAGCGTCTAGGACCATCAGCTGAGCAGCGTGCGCCTCAGCTGCGTTCCACACTCTCCTACTTCCACGTGTGACGTCAGTGCGTAGCTTCGCTTACGCGTTTCGTCATCGACGTTATCAAAGGCGTAGCTGACGTACCTCGTACTGTGCTATTTAAAGACAAGCGGGTATGGTATATTCCTCCAGTACTCCTCCCCTGGGCGTGATCACCATCTCATATCGCCTCCCGGGTCAAAGCATTGCGGACAAAGGAGGTTAATCCAATTACTATAAAAGGAAACCTAAACTTATATCCCCGCTTGTCATTAATAGGGCAGACATAACATATTGCGATCCTTAACTGCATAAGTAATGATGTCAATACAAAAATTGGTGCTCCATTAGCCTATCTAACTGACTTTAGGCGATACCATTTCCTCATTCCAAGGTATTTGTATGCAGGAACAGGAGGGGGAGGAAAATAAGAGAGGCAATACAGAGAGATGGGACACTAGATAAATTCGAAGCCTATATTGACCTCCAGAAATTCATGAGTAAACTTAACCTCAAAAAACACTTCGCTCTGAATCAAGAAGGTGGCACTCGGGAAGTTCCTGAGTATTCACAAACTAAGTACTGTGTGCTTTTGCTGGAGATGGCCAGTCATGTCCGTTTCAAAGTAAAGCTTAATTGTGCAATACTAGTTTTATACCACTGGAGGGTGTATAACAATGCTTGGAATACCCAGTGTGTATTTTTTAATTTGTTGTTATGTCTGTGTAGCGGCTTTTATAAATATGTGTATCTTGCTACCATTAAATTACTTTTGTTGTATGTATAATAAAGTGTACCTAAAAATAAACATATGATTACATGCAGTAAGCAGGATGATGACTCGAGTGAACAACGCTGTATCCATGGTAATCGCTATGCCATTGTGCTTAAAAACTGAGACCGTGGTATCTCGAGTGTATCTTTGAGAAAGTCACGTGACGGTGACGCAACGCGTGGGAGGGGCCTAGGACGCACTCCGCAGTCTGTCATTTGGCTTTGAACTGCAGCGATCCTTTTCTCGTCCACAGCGGCTGACTGCTACTTGCATATCCATATGTTTTCTTACTACGGGGCGCACGTGAGTGTATCTCATAGTGATTTGCTGGTGTACTATATTTAGTTCATTGCGCAATGAAGTTTTCCTTGTTTATTTGCTTTACATATAACCAACGGTGTTGAGAACCATATCTTATGAGGCTGGAGTTGGATGGCATTATCGCTCAGGAATGACAAGCGAACACTCCAATTAAGCAATTAAAGAACCTTAACCACTGGGACTACTTTTAAATTTCCACTAGAATTAGCTTTCTTTAACATCTCTCTCCATACTTAACCACACCATTAGCGTGGTTGTACATCTAACTATAATTACTTGTTTATTTAAAATTATTATATTCACTATTTATTAACACTTATGTTTTGATGGACGATCGTCCTGGTTTTATACTCCACTATATATGTATTTATTTATTTACATATGTGCATTATTACCTCACTTTGACATAGGCATTATAATTGTTTGGAGTTTTTTGAAACATTTTGTTACATAATTTTAGTTTATTTTCACGCAACCCCACACTGATTTGGGATTTATTTGTGGGATGCACAAATTGTGCACAAATATTTTAAGTTTACTGATCATTTAGTGAAGCGCTTCAATTCTTTTTATATGTTGCCTTTCCGAATAAGGGTGACATCAAGTCCCATACAATCTTGCCAGCGCTTCCTATGTATTCAGGGCAGTTTGTCGGCTCTACGTGACTATCTCTTCCCTCGTAAACCATAAAACGACATGTATAGCCTGTGGCCCTGTCACAGAGCTTATACATCTTGACCCCGTATCTGGCACGCTTGCTGGGAAGGTACTGTTTGAATGACAAGCGGCCAGAAAACGTAATCAGGGTCTCATCAACGCAGACAACTTGATGGGGAGTAAACAAGTCTGCAAAACGTTGGTTGAAGTGGTTTATGAGGGGCCAAATTTTGTAGAGCCGATCGTATCCAGGGTCTCCACGAGGACGACAGAGTTCATTGTTGTTGAAGTGCATGAACCGCAAAATCTGCTTGTATCGTGCCCTGGCCATGGAAGCAGAGAACACGGGTATATGGTGAATTGGGTCAGTGGACCAATATGACCGCAACTCACTCTTTTTGGTTATGCCCATGAGGAGGGATAGGTCCAGAAAGATCTTAAATTCGGAAACCGTAATTGGTTTCCAATCTCTGGCAAGGGAGGACTGGGGAATAGTGGCGATGTGTTGACTAGCGTACAAACTGCTTTGGTCCACAATAGATCTATAGAGATCTTCGGTGAAAAACAGCGAATAAAAATCAAGTGACATAATATCAACTGTTTCCACCTGAATGCCAGGTTGGCCAGTGAATGGGGGGGAAGTACGGGTACTGCAGAAGTGGTGGGTTCCCAATTAGGATTGGCGAATGCAGCAGGAAGGGCACTATGGGCACGACGGGCCTGTGTTCGTCTTCTTGGTGGCAGCGGGACACTACTTGTGCTTGCCACCTTATCAGCTTTAACTGCACTTATGGGACTCGCCACTTCACCAAGTGTTACTGCAGTGCTGGATGTACGACCAGGGTGTACTAGGCCGCTGGTGCTTGCCAGTTCACCAGAAGGAATAGTGGCGCTAGTACTTCTCTGCTCCATACGAGAGCCCTGCGGTTCTTGCACCTCAACAGCAGACGAAGAAGATTGGGGTCTGGTATGCCTGACCTTGGCAGAGACCACAACTCCGTCGTCAGAGCTATCTGTCATGGAGTTGCTGCTGTCTACAGGTTTGTATTCTGAGCCTGAATCTGACAGATGAGTGACTTCCTCTTCACTATCTCTGATGCTCAAAAACGTGTAGGCCTCTTCACTACTGTACCTTCGATTTTTTTTTTTCCATTTTTGGCTCTAAATTTAGTGGTACAGTAGTGAGACTCACAGGTAAAAAAGCTCCTGACTGTTAGCAACTGTATCAAAATGCTACCAAAAAACTGTTAGCGATCGCAGGGATCAGGCCTGACTCTGGGAATGCTGCAGTTATGTGTTTAGTGTTTTGTAAGTGACAGTGATCGATCGATACTGCACTTGGGTGGGCTGGGCTGGGCTGGGTGGAGGGGCAAAACGCAGGTGCTAGCAGGTATCTGGTCTGATCCCGCTAACACTGCATTTTTTGGGAACCCTAAACTGCTGGGGACGCTAGTATAGATCTGATCAGATCAGATATTGATCCGTTCAGATACTATACCACTAAGGGAGGTGTATGCTGCATGCGTGGGTGTTAGCGGTACTGGCACTAACCTGACGCTGCCTGGGGCAAATCAGACCCTATCTGATCCTAAAACCTAACTTATATCACCCGCTGGGCGATTAGGGGGTTAAACCATTATTAGGTAATACGCGGCAGGTGCCTTGACACTATAAAAAACTAACTAACCAGCGTTACCCGTAACAGTTATACGGTTATCACTGGTGAAAGGGTTAAGTAGGGGGCAATCAGGGGGTTAAAACCTTTACTAGGTAGTATATGGGGGTACCTGATGCTATAAACACCTGACGGCTAACCTAAATACTTACCTGCCTAACTAGCATCACCTGTGACACTAATACAGCGATCAGATAAATGAGCACTTAGTAACACTGGCAACGGAGGGTGATCAAGGGTTTAAAACTATATTAGGGGGGTACCCTAGACCTAAAGGGGCCTACCACTAACTGCCTTAGCACTTATAACTGTCACAAAATGACACCAATGTAATAATCAGAAAAAAAAACTGCTATTGGTGTCACTGTGACAGGGGGTACAGGGGGGTGATCGGGTTGTGAAAAGTGTGCCTGCGTGTTCTACTGGAAGTGTAGTGTTTGGTGCAAACTTACGTGATGTCTTCTCTCCTCGGAAGCCGGAATGAAAAGGCTTCACAAGGAGCGATGACATCACTTCCTCCGCTTCTGTTTACAGTTCAGAAGCAGAGGAAGCCTGCAATTCGCCAGGAGCGATCGTGAGGGGGTGGCCATGAATCAGTGGCCTCCCCCTCAGCTCGGATCACTCCTGACTGTAATCTGACCGCCGCAGGCACCGGGGGGGTTCGATCGGACGTATAGGTAAGCCCTTATGCCTGCCCGTGCCATTGTGCCGACGTACATTGGCGTACGGCGGTCGACAACTGGTTAATTAAATAATCTTTTAACATAAACAAAGCTTTTAAATAAATCTCTAAATCAAATAAGCAATTTTAAAAACTGCACGGTAAGTAGGATTTTTTTTTTAATAAGTGTCATGTTTTAATATCCTGAATTGTATTTACTGCTTTAAATAAATTTGTTAGATCCCCCAGCAATAATAGATTCCCTCAGCAACAATAGATCCCCCAAGAACAAGACATCTCCCCAGCAACAATAGATCCCTCACGGCAACTATAGATTTACCAGCAACAATAGATCCCTCCCAGAAACAACAGACACCCCCAGCAACAATATATCCCTCCCCATTAACAATAGATCTCCCCAAGCAACAATAGATTCCCCCCAGCAACAATAGATCACCCCACAAGAAAAAACACCCCAGCAACAACAGATCTCCCAGCCTGTGGGCATATGGGAAGTGGTTAATATACACTTGGGATTTATTTGTTTATCCCAAAGACATGTAATATATATATATATAAATATGCACTTTTTTGCTGACAAGCCAGGGGGCTTATTTTTTTTATACCAAAGGCATGTAGTATATATATATATATATATATATATATATGTAGGAAGGCCAGTATGGTGGCCTGAATTTATGGGAGGAGCCCGGGGGGTACTTAAGCAGCCCGCTCACCTGTGGTGCTTGTCGGTTTCCTGTGCGCGATATACGTCACTAGGCCGACTATTCGATACACCAGCGTCCGCAAGTTCTTGCCTCGCAAATTCCCTTATTCGATACCATACTCAAAACTTTCGAAGTCCGCGTTTTTCGTTCGTAGTTTGTACCACGCGTCTGGCTTGGCTGTCGCAGGTAAGGTCCCGTCGGACTTTTCGTTTTCATATCAGGTCACTAAACCGTAATTTCAAATTTTCGTTTCACTCGCATTTCACAAACTGCAATGTATATCGCACTTTTCGTTTTCATATCATGTCACTAAATCGTAATTTCAAATTTCGTTCACTCGCACTTCACAAACTGCAATGTATATCGCTCGTACTTTCGATATGTTACCATTTCGACAGCACCGCGACGCAGACGTCGCTTCATTGCTAGCATGTCGGTATTTTAAATATGCATCGGTAGACAGCCATAGCAAGTCGCAATTTGCAAGTTATCGGATCAAGTCAGTTCGATACCAATCGTTTCTCATTTCTGAAACATTCTAAACTCATTTCTGACATTTCAAATCATTTCAAAACATTTCTCATTTCAGTCACCTACCGCGCTCCGATTCAAATCCAGTCGCACCAAAAGATGCACCGATTCGTTCCGGTGTGCCCCAGTTATTACGGCCTCATTTCTATACATGCTCCAGAGTTACGTTATTGTCAGTCATTCGTACCTCTGTCATGGTTATCATTTCATTTCCACGTATCACGTTCCGACATGAATTCAGTCGCATGGAAATGCACCGATTCGTCTCGGTGTGCCCCAGGATTGGCCTCATTTCTATACATGCTCCAGAGTTACGTTATTGTCAGTCATTTGTACCTCTGTCATGGTTATCATTTCATTTCCACGTATCACGTTCCGACATGAATCCAGTCGCATGGAAATGCACCGATTCGTCTCGGCGTGCCCCAGGATTGGCCTCATTTCTATACATGCTCCAGAGTTACGTTTTATCAGTCATACGTACCTCTGTCATGGTTATCATTTCATTTCCACGTATCACGTTCCGACATGAATTCAGTCGCATGGAAATGCACCGATTCGTCTCGGCGTGCCCCAGGATTGGCCTCATTTCTATACATGCTCCAGAGTTACGTTATTATCAGTCATTCGTACCTCTGTCATGGTTATCATTTCATTTCCACGTATCACGTTCCGACATGAATTCAGTCGTATGGAAATGCACCGATTCATTACGGCGTGCCCCAGGGCTCGGCCTCATTTCTGATACATGCTCCAGAGTCCGGATCATAGCTATTCGCAGACATCGGGGGATTGATCCATATCTCTGTCATGCAATTACTACCATTTCACTCCCACAACGCATCACCGTTCCGAAACCAGTCGCATCTGACATGCACCGATTCGTCACGGAATGCCTCGCTGGTTCCGATCGCATTTCATACCTATACCAGAGCTCGGTTGGTTGCCAGTCGCAAACACGGCACAACCAATTCGAGCCTCGGTCAAAATAATCATTTCTCTCATTTCATTTCATACTGCGCTCCGATTCGAATCCAGATGCATCAAACAGGCACCGATTCGTCCCGGGTGCACCAATGTTTTCAGTTGCCTCATTTCAATACATGCTCCAGAGCCCGGTTCATGGTCGAATAAATCATGACGACCAGGCCGGACCTCTGTCATGGAGTTCATTCATAATCAAGGCAAACATTTCGAATCATTTCATTGTCATAAGATTGCAAGCACCATACAAATCGTTGCTTCAAGTTAGTTAGCAATCCCTTCACGAATTGTCACCTTTTCATTTTTCTCAGGTCAGTCAAAGTTCAGTAGGTCCACCCTGCACCAGGTTAGACGATAACCCCCCAGGTAAAAAAAATAAAATAAAAAGGGAATGGGAGAATAAATCGGGTAAGTATGACTCAGCGGATCAAAGGAAAAACTTGAAATTCGTGTCACCCCCAATAGGTTACAGTCAACCAGGAAATAAAGCTCAAGAGATCCTCACCAGAGCAACCATGTCCCAGGCCGGCAGCGAAGACTTCACGGCCCCTCTGTCACCTTCTCCGGTCTCAGAAAGCGGCAGCGTGCAATCCCTCAGGGGATGGACTATCCCCAAACTGACGGCAGAGCTCAGGCGCAGAGGTGTCTCCTTCCCCGCCACAGTGAGGAAAGGCGAGCTCTTCAAACTCCTCTTTCCCCCACCAGCAGCAGGACCCAGTACCCAACAGGCATCCCTTCAGTCGATATCATCGGCCATCTCGCAATTACACACGATGGTGTCATCTCTATCCACCTCAGTTGCAGACGTCCAAACCAGGGTTGCACTTCTGGAGGCCCGACCGGCCACGGCAGTCCCCGACCCAACTGCAACTCAAACCTTGACACCTCTTCCTGCAGGTACCTCAGGCTCGAGCCCCATTGTCTACCCCTCCCATCTGGTCCCAACCAGTATCAGGAAGGACATTTTGGACGGCAAGGATGTCAACCTGGCCTCTCTCCTTATTTCCGTGCATGATTTGGCAGAAAATAAGGCCTACTCCTGGGGCGACATATCGGTGGTCCTTAAAGCCAAAGACCCCAGATTGAACCGCAAGCTATCAGTCCCAGAATTTACCCTGGCCTTTGGCATGCTCAGAGATGTCCTGTGCTCTGCCACCCCTAGCAGGCGGGAAGAGCTGGACTTGTATCTCCATACTGTGGTAGACTTGGGCCAAGTATGGAGGTTTTGCCTTTTACGATTATCATCGTTCCTTTTCAGCCAAGGCCGCCGCCAGACTCATACAATTCCAGACTACGACAGATTGGAGTCTCATGGACACAGAGCTCTTCTGCTGCCACTTTGCCGGCTTATGCTCACCTCTGTGTGTGATTTGCCAGTCTTCCACCCACACTGCCACCTGGTGCGCCAATACGGCGATCAGACGGCCCTTCGAGTTTCCCTCTACCTCAGGTACAGTACAGGGTCAGTCGCCTCAGGTGGACAAACTCGGACGCCCAGTCCGAACCGTGGGAGGGGCAGCCATCTGTAACAACTTTAATTATGGGTCCTGCAACTTCAGCCAGTGCCGTCTACTTCACATCTGCACCTTATGTCAAAGAGCACACCCTAGGAATTTGTGTGAAGTCAAGCAACACAAGAAGGCATGACTAAGCCGGATCAACCTCTTATGGTTAGGATTGTATCTCACTTCACATCCCACCCCTTCCCTGGCCACCTACCTTATCCAAGGCTTCACAGCTGGCTTTCACACCGGCCTCATTTCACTACCCCACACTACTCACGAATGTGCCAATCTTCGTTCGGCAGCCATTGACGAGCAAGCCATAGATCAGCTCTTACAGGCAGAGGTGGATCGAGACTACGTGATAGGCCCTTTCAATTGCCCCCCTTTCAGCACATGGAGAGTCAGCCCTATTGGGCTTGTCAAGGGCAAGTTCTCAAATAAATTGCGTTTGGTGTACGACCTGTCTGCGCCTCATTCTTCCCACATACCCAGTCTCAATTCCCTGATCCCCTCCGAAGAGTTTTCCCTAAAATATTCTTCCGTGGACATGGCAATACAAGCGATCATCAAAGCAGGCACAGGCGCCTGGCTCTCCAAAGCCGACATCTCGGATGCTTTCAAGCTCCTGCCCATCCACCCATCCCTTTGGTGCTGGCATGGCATCAAATGGAAGGAAGCATATTATTTTGCTACAAAACTCACCTTCGGTTCGAAGAGTAGCCCGTGGCTCTTCGACACGTTCGCCCAGTCCCTCGTTTGGATACTATTACACAAGGGTCAATGCCATGAAGTCATCCATTATCTGGATGACTTCCTACTGATAGAACCGCCCAGCAAGCCCCCAGGAGATCTCGACAAACTTAGAGTAATTTTTGGAAACCTCAATGTTCCTATCGCCGAGCACAAAGTCGATGGCCCAGCAAACGTCATCACTTTTCTCGGGGTCAGCTTGGATACCTGCGCAATGCAAGCCAGTCTCCCCCCCGACAAACTAACACGCATTAGGGCAGTCCTTCACGAGTTTACACACACCAAGGGCTGTACCAAAAAACAGTTGCAGTCTCTCCTGGGTATGCTCAACTTCGCTATGCGAATTATTCCACAAGACCGCACATTTGTATCACGCCTGCTCAGATTTCTGTCAGAAACTCAAGACCCTGATCAGATTTTGAATTTAGACTCCGCAGCTATAGCGGACCTATCTATGTGGGAGGAATTCTTGTCCGCCTGGAATGGCATATCTCTATTTATACCTATGGTTTCGGTCCATTCACCCCAGGTGGTGACGGACGCTGCAGCCTCCACAGGTTTCGCGGCAATTTTTGGCCATCATTGGTTTTCAGGACCCTGGCCTCAACAGATACTATTGATACCCGGCTTTTCCCAAACATCTGCCCTCTTTGAGCTTTATCCCAGCCGCACAACTCTGGGGCCACCACTGGACAGGACAAACCGTAGTCTTCACCACCGACAACCAGGCCACGGCAGACATAATCAACAGAGGCAGGTCCAAGTCCCTAGCAGTCATGTCCTTCCTGCGCAGGTTGGTACAACTGTCTTTACAGCATCAGTTCAATATACACTGTGCATTTATTCCCGGCAGATACAACTCAGCAGCTGACGCACTGTCACGTTTCAATTATCCCTCCTTTTTCAAACAGGTTCCCGATGCCGATCCAATGTCGGCCCCTATCCCTGTTTGGTCACAACTGACCCTGGACTAGTTCAACATCTACACGGAGCTACGCAACTCATAAATCATTCCCTCTCCTACAACACACTTTAAGCCTACCAGACAGCTTGGAAGGCCTTTAATAAATTCCTCACGTCCTGCCGTAAAGGACCAACAGATATCAAACAGGTACTGGCCTTCACTGCACACTGCCACACGCAGCTGGCCTTATCCTACAATACCATCCGGCTATACCTAGCCGGCATTCAACATTTCATGGCGCTTGAAGACCCCACGAAATCTTCACTATTCTCATCTCACGCTATACGAGCCGTTCTAAGGGGAATTCAGAAACAACAACCAGTCATCAGCACTAAGCGCTTGCCCATTACGGGGCCCATCTTTAGGGACATGTCAACTATTCTGGCTACTTCGCCATTCGGTCTGCTCCGCAGCACGGTCTTACAAGCAGCCATATATTTAGCTTACTATGGGTTCTTGCGGCCTGGCGAATTCACCTCTAACAAACCCACAGACCAAGTACTATGCAGACGACACTTGCTTCGATACCAAGACCACTTCATCCTGCACCTTGAGGTCTCTAAAACCCAGCAAACGGGCTCAGGAGTGAACATTCACCTCTACAAAACCAACAACAGCTGGTGTCCAGTCGCCGTACTCAACCGACTCCTGTCACTCCTGCCTGAGCAACCAGACAGCAGTCCCCTTCTACCATTCCCAGTTAAACCCTTAAACGCCTCTCAGTTTGTGGAACACATAAGGATACTTCTCCGCAATCTTCACCTTAACCCTAGTCAGTATTCCGGACACTCTTTCCGCATCGGAGCAGCCTCCGCGGCGTCCCGCCACGGGGTTCCAGACTACATCATCAAAAGACTGGGCAGGTGGAAGTCAGCCTGCTTCGCCCGGTATATCCCCAATCCACAAACAGAGATGGCACAGGCATTCTCCAAATTGGCTCAATAAATAACTGAAAACCAATAAAATTATAACCCTACCTGAATGTTTTTGCCCCCTTATTTTGGCATACCGGCCATTAGACCAAGGCACACTTTCAGGTCCATTTCATATGGTAAGTCCACACTTTCAGGTCTATTTCCGATGGTAAGTCTTATCTTTACTATAAGTGTTATCCATGTACATATCGGACATAGGGCTCCAACCATACCCACCCTCCCATCCCCATTTCACAGCATTTCTCAAACTATTCATTTCATTCATTTCTCTTACAGAATAATCATTTCTTAAACCAGGGTATGCCCCCTTATTTTGGCATACCGGCCATTAGACCAAGGCACACTTTCAGGTCCATTTCATATGGTAAGTCCACACTTTCAGGTCTATTTCCGATGGTAAGTCTTATCTTTACTATAAGTGTTATCCATGTACATATCGGACATAGGGCTCCAACCATAAATATATATATATATATATATATATATATATATATATATATATATATATATATATATACACACTTTTTTGCTGACAAGCCAAGGTTAATATATATATATATATATATATATTTTTTTTTTTTTGGTGCATCACTTGCCCACCTGCTGCACTGCTCAGTGCTGTCTCTCTCACCCGCTCACTCACCTGAAGCCACTTGCCAGCTGCTATCCAGGCTAGTCCGCTGCTTCTAAGGGAGAGGGAGGCCGGAGGGGAGGCCGAGTGCAGATCACTCTGCCGGCGCCTGCGGGACCTGCAGCCGGAACTATAGAAGCTGCATCAGCAAATGTGGCTGGGTTACTCTGCGGCTGTGGTCCTAGTTCTCTCCCTGCTCAGTCCTCCCACTCGCAGCACACACCTGTTTTTGCCAGGTGGACCCAACCCCAGGCAGTGTTGGTGACTGAGTTACACAGGGACATGTTGCAGGCAGTCAGCACAAAACAAAAGGTGTGAAACACAGACAGAGCACAGGGATGATTAGGGTGTGCCTGTGCACACCCGGCACACCCCATGGGCACGCCTATGTCCTGCAGGATGAAAGGAATTGGGAGGGGCCTGTGCACACAAGCTACATGTTCACCTACACTGCAAATGGGACATAAACATAGATTAAAATTTTCTGCTGGCTGCTGGTGAGAAATGCTGAAGTAGTGATTGATTTCAGCATCTCCCACTGGTGTGTGTTTAATACATAGATGGATCTGTTAGAGGGGAGAATAAGGCTTTTGATGTGTAAGGAGACTATGGCTTAATATATTGAGGTTGAGACAATAACACCTTTAGTACTCCACTCGAATTTCCTCTGTCTGTACATGGAGGGCTTTAGTCTTAGTTTGGAAATTTTTTGTCTGGACTCAGCTCTCGCTTTATAAGACCTCCTACCACCTCAACCCGAATTTTAGATTACTACTAGGGTTGGGTATACAGTGGTTCAGTTTTTCTTTTAGTTTTTACTAAGTTAATTTCATTAAGGCTGTGTGTGACGCAATAGAGTTCTCTCTCAAACCCGATTTTATACATCTACTTACTTAGATGGTGTGTCTCCACTTGGTCATTGACGACTCCCACTTCCCCCACAAAGTGACCCAGTAGCCTGATTACAGGTCTCAGGGCTCACTACTATACCCAGTGGGCTCCCCCTCTAGGGCGGTGAGAGCACTCCCTGGTGAGGGACCCCCCAGTACTTTATTTGCTCCCTTAATCTATTCTCCCTTTTTATTTACTTATCGTTTATCTTTTTCTTCTCTTTATTGAGCTTTCCCTATCGCTTTATCCACCTCTCTCTCGTTCCATCTTTATTTCTTTCACTCAATCTTTGATTCTACTCCCCCCAGATCCACTCCAATTAGGATTAAGATTGAGAGTCTTTAATTCTAGTAAAGTGTTTAACCGGGCTTTTGTAGTTGCCTCCTTGTAGATCACCCTCGGGACCGCCTCCTCCTGACCTTTCGACATGACCTACTCATCGTTGGGGAAAAACCCTCTGGTAATCTCACACAACGTAAGAGGACTGAATGTTCCTTCTGAGGGAACTCCAAAAAGGTAGGCCGCAAATTGTTTATTTGCAGGAAACTCACTTTAGGACACATCATGTCCCTAAACTTACAAATCCCTACTTTACAAGGGCATACCATGCTACGAATAACGATTCCAGGTCTAAGGGAGTTTCAATATTAATAGGCAAAAATACACCTTTTGAACTGACTGAACAACTTTCTGACCCTGAAGGTAGGTTCATCTTTCTAAAGGGATCTTTAGGAAACACTCCAGTAACTTTGGCAAACGTGTACTTCCCGAATAAGGCTCATATCACGTTTTGCCAACGAATGGTAAGGGAGTTACAGGGATTTGCTTCAGGCTGTTTGATCCTAGGAGGGGATTTTAATGTCCCGCTTAACCCCCTAGCAGACACGTCCAATGGGAAAACATGCATCACTTACAGAATACTCAAAAAACTAAAGGCTCTGCTCCAATCACTCCAGTTAGTCGATACATGGCGCTTTCTCCATCCTGAGGATAGAGATTTCACCTTTTTTTCTATCCCACATGCTAGATATGCGAGACTAGACTACCTATTCATTTCACAGAGAGACCTCCAATTAGTAAAGGGTGCACACATAAGAAACCAAACGATTTCTGACCACGCACCTATCTCCCTATCGTTGGATTTACTAAACCCTCTACAAAAACAACCGACATGGAGACTAAATGCATCACTCCTGACAGACCCGTCGCTCCTCCCTACTCTCACCACTTCATTGACCGAGTTCTTCAAATTAAACAACACTCCAGACATGGATCCTCTCATGATCTGGGAGGCCCACAAATGTACGATTAGAGGAGAATTGATAAAAATGGGATCCAAACGTAAAAGAGAAAAAGAACTTACCATTAAAAACCTGATCACACAAATTAATACCCTAGAGACCTTGCACAAACAGTCACTATCTACAGTTACAGCCACACAATTACTAGAAGCTAGGAAGAATCTCCAACAAATATTGGATTCTAGAGCTAAAAGAACCCTATTCTTTAGAAGGAAACTATACTATGAGGCGGGAAATAAAACAGGCAAACTTTTAGCAAGAGCGATAAGAGAACACACATCCTCTAATAACATCTCCGGCATCAGAGGGGCACATGGTAAAATTGACGTAACATCAGAAGCGATAGCTGATCATTTCCAGAAATACTACACAAAACTTTATAATCTACCACCACAACACAGAGAACATAATATGACTGACAACAGAACCCAAATCATAAAAGACTACATACTCAGGAGCAGACTCCCAGCTCTTCAGGAGTCGGATTCGGCTCTCCTAGAGGATCCAATCACCCCACTAGAAATCAACCAAGCCATCAAACACTTAAAAAATGGCAAGAGTCCGGGACCGGACGGTTACTCCGCCATTTATTATAAAACCTTCTTGAACATCCTTACAAACCCCCTTGCGGCTGCCTTGAACTCCCTGTCCTCTCCTAGAGAGGTGACCCCAGATTTACTTTCGGCCCACATCACGGTGATACCGAAGTCGGGGAAAGACCCGTTGGAATGCCCTAGTTATAGACCCATTTCCCTGCTAAACCTGGATGTTAAATTGTTCGCTAAGATCCTTGCTACGAGATTGAGCCCACTGCTTCCGGAGCTGATTGATCTGGAGCAGGTGGGCTTCGTCCCAGGAAGAGACGCTAAAGATAATGTCACTAAAGCGCTCCTTCTTATACACGCAGCAAAATCACAGGATATCGAGGGCCTTCTCCTGTCCACGGATGCGGAGAAGGCCTTCGATAGAGTAGCGTGGGATTTCATGAGGGAGGTGTGCCATCATGTGGGTCTGGGCCCACACATGCTCTCCTGGATATCAGCTCTATACCAAAACCCCAAGGCGCAATTAAAAATCAATGGTATACTTTCTAAGCCTGTACACATAGCCAATGGAACTAAGCAGGGGTGCCCGCTGTCACCTCTGCTGTTCATACTAACCTTAGAACCCTTCATAAGAACGATTAAGCAAAATACCGCAATATCTGGATTCCGGATTGGGGACAGGGAGTTCAAGTTGGCAGCTTACGCAGATGGCCTTTTATTTTTTCTTACGAACCCTACTGTTTCCTTACCTAACTTAATGAAAGAATTTAACACATACGGGTACATTTCTAACTTAAAAATAAATTATTCAAAATCGGAAGCCCTTAACATTACTTTACCGGACAGTCTGCTTCGCCTAACCACTTCCAATTCTCAGTTTAGATGGGTCCCCAATGCACTTAAATATCTGGGAGTCTGGCTTACCCCCCGACACCAGAACACGTTTGAAAAAAATTTCCCTCCACTCCTGAAGAGCTGCAAAAAGAACCTTAAGGTCTGGCACCTGGACTTTCTGTCTTGGTTTGGACGGGCCGCTATTATTAAAATGATTATACTACCCAGGTTTCTATACCTAATGCGCACTCTGCCAGTTAGAATCCCTCATGCCTTTTTTCGCTCATTAAACTCTATAATTTTGCGATTCCTTTGGAACCAAAAGAAACCTAGAATTAGGTTACCCTGGCTGACCAGACCTAAGGAACTGGGAGGGATTAACCTACCTAACTTTAAGCATTATTACTACGCTTCACACTTAGCCAGAGTGATAGATTGGCATTGCCATGGCCACATGAAGGATTGGGTCCCCCTGGAAGGAGAGTTAAATTCCCTAACGTTACAATACTCCCCGTGGATCCCCTGGACTAAATATCCGCCGAATGTTCGCAAACACCCTCTAACCGGCATCACACTGGAAATTTTACACCTACTTGCCAATCGTCATTTTATTACTACAGACGTAAGCCCATTAACCCCACTAAAAGACAACCCAGATTATACACCGGGACTTGGGAACAAACTGTTCCAACCCTTAACTCAGGACGCACCTCCCTTACTTGCGGGCGACTGTTTTACAGATGGCAGATTCAAAGACTGGACGGTATTAAAGGCAGAAAAAAACCTACCACACCTAAGGCAATGGTCTTATTTCGAGTTGAGAAGCTACCTAACCAAACATAGACACAGGGGGGATTTCCTTAGACCTCTCACAGACCTGGAATTGGTATGCCATAGTAGGACTCCTTTAAATAAAGCCATCTCATTTGCATATGCTTGGCTGCAACACCCCAAGAGCACTGACAATGACGGTCACAGGAGGAGGTGGTCGGAGGAACTGGGGGAGGACATCTCAGGTAAACAATGGAGGTATGCTTGTATTTTTGCTCATAAAGGTTCTATAAATGCTAAATCACAAGAGACGAGTTACAAACTGCTGATGCATTGGTACAACACACCAGACAAATTGCATAAATGGAACCCTCAGAAGTCAGAATCCTGTTGGAGATGTCAGGGTGAGTTGGGTACATTGGCCCATATATGGTGGCACTGTCCTCCCATCGCAAATTTCTGGTCTACAATAAGAAATCTGATTAAAAAAATCACTGAAACCAGCATAAATCTTACGGCAGCTTGCTGCCTTTTACACATAACAAATTTCTCATTCAAACGATACAAGCACTCTCTGACTAAGCACCTTCTAAATGCGGCCAAATCTTTGATTCCGCTATATTGGAACTCAGTGAGAGTCCCTTCTACAGCAGAATGGCTGAATAGAGTGGGGGATATTTGCGAGATGGAGGACACGCTGGCACAGGAAAGGGGCCACATTGAACGGTTCCATAAAACTTGGCAACCTTGGTTCACCTTTAAATACTCACAAGACTTCAATGCAGTCATGGCACAAAACCCGGTTTGACTACTCCTGACTACCCATGATTTCTTTTTTCTTTTTTTTTTTTTTTTTTTCTTTCTCTTTGTTTGTTTTTTTTCTTTTTTACTTACTAGAGGATCCAGCCCTAGATATCTACTGTGTCTGGTAGATATAAAGTTCTTTTCTTCTTCTCTTCCCCTCTTCTCCCTTTTAATCTTCCATATTAAGATGAAAGTGATGCTTACATAAGATGACAAACCAAGTTTGCTTTGAAGATTGTTACAATGTATGTTGTTTAGTTACAAAGGAGCGGTAATTACTTCTCCTTAGGCTATAGCATGGGTTCACATGTTTGTACCATAACTAACATACAGAATGAAAAAACTCAGTTAACTTTTAATTTAGTGTCTTAGACTATATTACATTAACAACGGTATACTGACGATAATAACTCAGAAATCACTGTAATTTCACCTAATGCTTTAAATAATTACTTACTATTGTAACTTACCTGTCAAGCAATTCATCTATGTTGCTTTGTATGTTTATACTTTCATTCTCAATAAAACGAAATGATAAAAAAAAAATATATTGAGGTTGATTTACTGAAGACAAATAGACTGTGCACTTTCCAAAGTGCAGTTGCTCCAGAACTTAGTAAATGACCAAAAGCTCTGCTGACTTCCATCATCCAATCACATGCAAGCAGTTTTAAACTGCAAAACAATGTTGCAAGTATTTTTTTGTTTTGCTGGAATTGATGAGAAAGATGGCATGTGGAGACTAAGGAAAATGTATACAATGGGATTCATACTCATAATACATTTTTCTAGACCTTTCAAAAGGTCAAATGCCTGCTGTTGGTGATTCTAGACACCCGTGTGTTGGGCTCATTGAGTGGAGTGCATTTATTCACTGTGAAGTTTATTGGTGAAGAAGAGAAAAAAGAAGCATCTAGGACACTTAGTACATACTGTGGAGAGGCTTGATTCTGAACATTTAATGTATTGTCACAATGTTGCATATGATTATGTAACTAGACACATTGTTATGGGCACATGATTTTTATCTTCGTACTGTATAAGCACACAAATAGTCATATATGTTTTTTTACTATAGTCACTATGTATTTAGAATACACATTTTTGGGGTGTTTTAACACTATTTTTAGAGCACTGATAAAGTGGATAGCTGAGGTTTTTAATTTATTATGCGCACTAAAATAATGTCAATGTTTATGGCACATCACAGCAAACTAAAGCCTTTAGTAGCATTGAACATTCTTTTGTGCTAGACGAAGGGTTAAGGAAGAAATGCACCAGCTGCACCAGTTAAAGCGGTAGGGCAGTGAAAGTGGTAGACTGGGGGAGTTACAGTGAGGCATGCCTGTGTAGGAGTTTGAACTGTATCAGTGAATGAGGTGCCTGTACTGAAAAGGAGTTGTGAGCTTGTGCCCTCCACCCACAGTAGGCTACTATTGGAGGGAGGAGAGAGAAAAATCTCTTCTCCAGCAGCTATATAGGTCCCTGCTTCTTCTTACAAGTGTGACATTACAGTCACTTGTGTCATCGAAGCAGCGGAATGGAGTGGCTGCAAGCTCCCAGTGGAGATCCTACTTTACATAATAATACTGCACCCAGGCAGGGTCGTCTTAATGAGCGGGCACCCCTGGGAACTACCCAGGGGCCCCAGGTGCATGGGGGGCCCCTGCACTTTCCCTCTCCTTGCCGCTTTGTAAAAATACTTGGCCAAGTCGATCAGGTCAGCAGAGACCAGGCCAGCGTTGTGGGGGAGGCTGTCTGTAACAATCCCCTGTCAACTAATCAGCGTAGGTTATCCCTTGGGGAACTTTACTATCTCCCTAGACAGTCAGAGTTTGTGGGTGGGGCTGGGGTGTGGCTGCCTCCTCCACTCCTCTTTTGGACTCCTTCACTAACCTGTGAGAAATTTGGTGTAGGGGGCGCTGTAATTGATGGTAATCACTGACTAATTCTTGATCCCATACAAAACAAAAAATAACATATAGAAGTGTTGGTTCAGATCGTCCACCTGGACAAAAAATGTGAATGAATACAGTCCCAACAAAGTGACAAGTGTAAACATATAAACAGAACAAATTAGTGAAAAAAGTTCTTCATGAAAGTCCACAGAAAAACATAAAAAATATAAATGAAGAGGCATCAATCTTCCAAATATATACAGTGTCTTCCAGCAAAGATTTATGATCCTTCACCAAGCTTTAGGGAAACATGGACAACCAAAAGTGAATAGATAAGTGATCTGCTTACCAGACCAATTTGACTTCTTTCCTAAGAAAGATAGTCAAACTGCGCTTTTGCAGGATAGTGCCTGCTCACATGTGATGGGATGGAGATGGTAGGAACCTTCCTCCTCAATGGCAAAGGCAGGATATACAAAAAGAGCAAGAAACATCCATAGCATAATACCATTTTTAATATTAAAATTGAATGGTAAAAAAGTGGCCAAATGGCTCCTTACATTTAAAAGTGCCTATCCCGGTACTGGGGCGGCTGGCTTGTCAGAAGGAATGAAGTGTGGAGTCACCTCCTTTCCACCTCCGTGGATGGTGTGCGTTCCACCGGCTCACACAACAACCAGCCCGAAGTTGCGTAGGTAAAAAAACGTGACCAGGTACTGCCTCGACGTGCGTTTCATTGTTTACGTCTTCAGGAAACGTACCTGGTCACTGGTGGACACGTTTTTTATAGTGTGAATGGTTGATAGGGAAAACTTTGTGCGCAGCCGTGCAGCTTCAGTCCCGGTCAGGGAACAATACAGGTTATATCTCCATTAAATTGACACAAAAGCTCCAAATAAAAAACAACAGCAATTGTCTTCCTTTATCCCACCCACATAAAAGAGGCTCTTGGTCTAAAATTAGGCAGTTCAATAGTGTACCCCCCTTCCGTGTTTAAATAATTAATAAACTGCGTGGTTCCAACAGATTCCTCTAGATGGTAGCATGTTTTCCGACATCAACATTCAGAAGGCATCTGCATGCTGCCCGGGACAAACGCCACCATGACCAAGGGCACTGTGCCACTAGGTTCCATATAGATGTTAGAATATGAACAGTGGTACCATATAAAAAATGTGTATTATATTATACCTGGTTAATTAAAACTTGTTAATCATTGGACAGAAAACAGTTTAGGTCTATTTCTACATTCATTCCCAATGGTTGCATACTTCTTAATTTATAAATCCACCTAGTTTCATTTTTGGAGATTTCTCTTTTCATATGAGTTCCCCTCCAATGTTTAACAATTTTGTCAATTCCGTAAAAGGTGCAGAGTGTAGGATCACTATTGAGATATAGTTTGAAATGTCTTGAAACGGGAAGCCTTTCTTTATGTTCGTTAAATGTTCGTTTATTCTAATTTTTAGTTGTCTCGTTGTTCTACCTACGTATTAGAGGGAACAAGGACATTCTAGCACATAGGTGACATGATCCGAATTGCACGTGATGAGGGGTTTAACTTTAAAATTATATTTAGGTAACTACCGACTGGAACTGTAAAACCTTCTTAGAGGTTCCTGGTCTCCTAGTCGTTCTGCAGGCTTTGCACCTGGTGCAAAAATGAAAACCAGATCCATCCAGAAAAGTAGACAGTTTCCTAGGGGGGTCTGGTACATTCCGGGCTATTTTGTTCCTCAGCCCTGGAGCCCTCCTGTAAATGAATTTAGGTTTGGATGGAATAGAGGATGACAAATATTTATCTTTTAACAAAATGGGCCAGTGTTTTTTGATTATGGCTTTGACTTGTTTATATTGTCTATTAAAACCTGACACAAAGGCCACTTCACCTTTGTATTCAGGTTAAAGTTTGGTTATCAGTAGAGATTGTCTATCCATTGAAGACACTTGTGCCAACACTTTAGTCAGGGTGCTCTCTGGGTAGCCCTTTTCCAGGAATCTCCTGGTGAGCACCTCAGCCTGAGTGCCAAAATCGACATCACTCGCACAGTTGCGTTTAAGTCTCATGTATCGTCCTTTGGGGACCGCCCCTATCCACTTTGGGTGATGGCAACTGTGTGTTGGCACATAGCCGTTCCTATCGGTTACCTTAAAAAAGGTTTTAGTATCAAAACTCTTATGATTTTTTGTTATAGTCAGATCCAAAAAGTTGACAGAAATATCACTGTATTGCTCCGTGAACTTTAGACCGTATTGGTTATTGTTCATTTGTGTCAGATATATTTAAAAACTCGCAACCGACCCTTTCCAAAACAGAATCACGTCATCAATATGCCTTTTGTAAAAGGCTAATGACCTGTTTCTATTTTTAAGATGGTTTCGTACTCCCACTTGTTTAGTACTACATTAGCCACACTTGGGGCATAGCGAGCCCCCATAGCTACACCCCCCGTCTGGTTTCCTCATAGTTAGCTCTAGGCCTTTGATAAGGTAATTTATTTGGACTTTCTTTAGTTTGGATTCCCTCACTAGCTCCCATTTAAGAGCCTCTAGTGCACCCTTATGTTGAATATTGGTATATAGGGACTCAATATCCACTGTTACCATAGTTGTATCTTTTGTAGCTTCCATCTTCTGCAACAGTACAATCAAATCCCTGCTGTCTTTTAGGTATGACGGGCTTTGGGATACTAAAGGCTTGAAATATCTGTCAAGATATTCCCCAAGTCTGGAAAACAGGGAATCAATACCACTAATTATGTGTCGGCCTGGAGGAAGTTCTTTGTTTTTATGTATTTTGGGCACTATATACATTACTGGAGTTTTTGGGGCATGTAGAATTAAATAGTCTGCTTCTTTTTGTTTGAGAATTTTTTTATGCAATCCCTCTGATATCCAATTGGTCAATAAATTTTTAATTGTGCAGTGGGATCCCCCTTTAATTTTTGGTACACGGGTTGCTCATTGAGTAGCCTTTCTATTTCTTGATATTTTCTAGAGAGTACCACTAGCCCCCCCCCGTCTGGTCTCACACTATTTGTTTATTATCTTCAATTGATTTTATTCCTTCCCAATTCTGTTCCTTTGAGGTATGTTTGTTAATTTGTATGTCCATAACCTCATCTTGCATCATATGTTTGAACACTTCTATATAGTGGTTTGTCCCCTTTTTGGGATTGAAAACAGAATTGTTTTTCAAACCACTATGTATATAGACATCCTCATTACTTGTCGTTCTTGAATTAATACTTGAATTGGCAAAGTGTTTTTTAATATTTAACTTTCTAATATATTTTTCAATGTCGATAAATAAATCAAACTTTTCCACATTTTTATTGGGAGCAAATTTGAGCCCTTGGTTGAGTACTTCCAGTTTAACGAACATAAAGAAAGGCTTCCCAAACCATAGCGTTTCAAGACATTTCAAACTTTATCACAATAGTAATCCTACACTCTGCACCTTTTACGGAATTGACAAAATTGTTAAACATTGGAGGGGAACTCATATGCAAAGAGCAATCTCCAAAAATGAAACTAGGTAGATTTATAGATTAAGAAGTATGCAACCTTTGGGAATTAATATAGAAATAGACCTAAACTGTTTTCTGTCCAATGATTAACAAGTTTTAATCAAACAGGTATAATATAATACAAATTTTTTATATGGTACCACTGTCCATATTCTAATATCTATATGGAACCTAGTGGTACAGTGCCCTTGGCCATTGTGGCGTCTGTCCTGGGCAGCATGCAGATGCCTTCTGCATGTTGATGTCAGGATACATGCTACCATCTAGAGGAATCTGTTGGAACCACGCAGTTTATTAACCACTTGCCGACCACCTAACGCAGATATACTGCGGCAGAATGGCACGGGCAGGCAAAATCACGTATCTCATACGTATCAAATTAAAATCTTCCTCTGCTGCTGTAATGTAAACAGCGGCAGAGGAAGTGATGTCATCTCACATCCAAGTAAAAGCACCAAACACCACACGTACAGTAGAACACTCTAGGCACACTTTTCACCCCCCAATCACCCCCGATCACCCCCTGCACCCCCTGTCACAATGACACCAATAGCAGTTTTTTTTTTTTTTTTTACTGATTACTGCATTGGTGTCATTTGTGACAGTTATAAGTGGTAGGGCAGTTAGTGGTAGGCTCCTTTAGGTCTAGGGTACCCCCCTAACCCCCCCAATTAAGGTTTAATCCCGTGATCACCCCCCGTCGCTAGTGTCACGAAGCGATCATTTTTCTGATTGCTGTATTAGTGTCACAGGTGACGCTAGTTAGGGAGGTAAGTATTTAGGTTCGCCATAAGTGTTTTATAGCGTCAGGGACCCCCACATACTACCTAGTAAAGGTTTTAACCCCCTGATTGCCCCCTAGTTAACCCTTTCACCAGTGCTCACTGTATAACTGTTACGGGTGATGCTGGTTAGTTAGTTAGTTTTTTATAGTGTTAGGGCACCCGCCGTTTATTACATAATAAAGATTTAACCCCCTCATCAAGTTGGGTTTTAGGGTCAGATAGGGTCTGAGTCACCCCAGGCAGCGTCAGGTTAGTGCCAGTACCGCTAACACCCACGCGCGCACGCAGCATACACCTCCCTTAGTGGTATAGTATCTGAACGGATCAATATCTGATCTGATTAGATCTATACTAGCTTCCCCAGCAGTTTAGGGTTCCCAAAAACGCAGTGTTAGTGGGATAAGCCCAGATACCTGCTAGCACCTGCATTTTGCCCCTCCGCCCAGTCCAGCCCAGCCCACCCAAGTGCAGTATCGATCGATCACTGTCACTTACAAAACACTAAACACACATAACTGCAGCGTTCGCAGAGTCGGGCCTGATCCCTGCGATCGCTAACAGTTTTTTTGGTAGCGTTTTGATACAGTCGCTAACAGTCAGGGGCTTTTTTACCTGTGAGTTTCACTAGTGTACCACTAAATTTAGAGCCCAAAATGGCAAATCGAAGGTACACTAGTGAAGAGGCCTACACATTTCTGAGCATGACAGATAGTGAAGAGGAAGTCAGTCATCTGTCAGATTCAGGCTGAGAATACAATCCTGTAGAGGACAGCGGCTCCATGACAGATAGCTCTGATGACAGAGTTGTGGTCCCTGCCAAGGTCAGGCGTACCAGACCTCGAACTTCTTCTTCTGTCATTGATGTGCAAGAACTGCAGGTCCCTCGTATGGAGCAGAGCAGTACTATCGCAGCGATATTCCTTCTGGTGAACTGGCAAGCACCAGCGGCCTAGTACACCCTGGTCGTAGTCAATCCAGCACTGCAGTATCACGTGGTCACGTGGCGAGACCCATAAGTGCAGTTCAAGCTGGTGAGGTGGCAAGCACAAGTAGTGTACCTCTGCAGCCAAGAAGACGAACACAGGCCCGTCGTGCCCATATGCCCTTCCTGCTGCATTCACCAATCCTATTTGGGAACCCACCACTTCTGCAGCACTTCCCCCATTCACTGGCCAACCCAGCATTCAGGTGGAAACAGTTGATTTTAATTCACTTCACTGTTTTTCATCTATTGTGGACCAAAGCAATTTGTACGCTGGTCTACACATCGCCACTATTCCCCAGTCCTCCCTTGCCAGAAATTGGAGACCAATTACGGTTTCCGAATTTAAGCTCTTTCTGGGCCTTTCCTTCAACATGGGCATAACTAAAAAGAGTGAGTTGCGGTCATATTGGTCCACTGACCCAATTCACCATATGCCCTTGTTCTCTGCCTCCATGACCAGGGCACAATACGAGCAGATCTTGCGATTCATGCACTTCAATGACAATGAACTCTGTCATCCTCGTGGAGACCCTGGATACGATCGGCTCTACAAAATTTGGCACCTCGTAAACCACTTCAACCAACGTTTTGCAGACTTGTTTACTTCCCATCAAGTTGTCTGCGTTGATGAGTCCCTGATTAAGTTTTCTGCCCGCTTGTCATTCAAACAGTACCTTCCCAGCAAGCGTGCCAGATCAAGATGTATAAGCTCTGTGAGAGGGCCACAGGCTATACATGTAGTTTTATGGTTTACAAGGGAAAAGATAGCCACGTAGAGCGGACAAACTGCCCTGACTAAATAGGAAGCGCTGGCAAGATTGTGTGGCACTTGGTGTCACCCTTATTCGGAAAGAGGTACCACTTATATGTGGACAATTATTACACAAGCGTGCCACTTTTTAGTTACTTGTTTGATCATCAGATTGAAGCATGTGGCACTGTGTGATCTAATCGCTGGGGCTTTCCCCAGTGGCTTGTAGATTCCCGTCTAAAAAAGGATAGACTCTCAGAAGTTGATGTGTGAAGTTGCAACCATCCCTAAACAGTACAAGAAGAAGCTCAGGCAAATGGGATTTTAAGGGCAAAATCACTTTGAAAAAATTATATTAAATAAAAAATACTAATTTTATTCTACAAAAAGATTAAAAACAATTTGTACAAAGAACAAACATAAAGACAACACAATTACAGTGTATTACAGTAATGACAAAAAATCAAATCCAACGCGTTTCGAAATGGTTAATTATGCAATCTTCCTCAGGAACAATGTTTGCCATTTCTGAAAGGTACAAAAAAAAATATAAATATACATATATCTCATAAATAATTTTAGAAAGTGCAGCGCTGGACTAATAAATAGTGATAAATACTATTAAAAATACAGTAACAAAAACCAGGTCTTTCATGATATATATAAACTGCTCTTAGAGTGTTAAGACAAAAAAGCATATATGCAACAGCAAAAAAATGAGTGAATAAATTCAACTTTCCATGCAGATTCTGAAATAAGTTTCCATCATTCAACATTTACCCAACAGTAGAAGTGAGAACTTATTAGAAAACTTGTGTAGTATATGGGGTGCTCATACGATTATTCTAGCAATATATAGGGTGCTCAAATAAAAATACTGAACAGCAAAAATATATAAATGTGAATAAATCATAAAAGTCCAGATGTATTGTAGATACTCTATATATAGTCTATATAGGTGCAAGGTTGGATCTTCAACATACACCCTCCATGCAGGTGTGAGGATGGATCCTTACATGCAGTGTTGCCCACCACCAGGTAGTAAAACTGAAGGCTTACCAAAAAGCCTGTGACTGCCCTTATTCAGGGGGGTCCAAACAGGCTTAGTAGACTAGATCAATTCACTCTGGGGGTAGTTCAAAGGACACCGCTGAGTGGGTACATTGAACTCCTTCAAGGACAGCCAGCCAGCAACAGCCACAGAAGCCTCACATAATCCTGTCCCAGGATAACCTCTCATAGGACCGCTTGTAATGACTCCAGCACATCCAGCATAAAAAATATTTTAGGTGCCCAGAAAGGAAACAAAAGGAAAAGAAGGCCCCGCTGGTGCAAATAACTTTAGGCTATTTATTCCATGATTCAGGCAAATAAAGTACAAAAAACTTTTAAAATCGATAAAAAACTGAAAAACGACACTATCGCCGTTTAAACAGAAGGTGCGCATGCGCGGTGCGTTCAGTGTTGTGACCCTACAGCCGTTTCGTCACAACTGATGTCATCAGGGGTACGCACCGACGCACGCGCATGCGCATTAAATACCCGGGCATCAGACTGGAAAGCGCTGTAATTGGTTAGTAAGAAGCAAAGCCCAGCTGCAATGGATTATATCCAATTTCAACGATCTGCTTAAACAGATAGTCTCCACAAATGTGAAGATTAATAATAATTAAAAAGAATTAAAAAGAAAAAGTTATCAAATCAATGGGTCTAATTGTATGGAAGTACCAGCATAGAGACATTTCATTTGTGCCATCTTATTATTAATTAGCTTCCATAGATGTACAGAGACCCATAAAAAGAAACAAGAAAGAGTATTGGGCATATAAATGCCTATTTTGAAACCAAAAACAGAGCTCTATTCCAAAGTCAATTTTAACACACATAAAAATTTTAAAATAACAAACTCGTAGTTCAATACCGAGAATACAGGTATGAACAAATTAAAATAGATCGTGAACCATAATCAAATTATTATCTGAAGTTTATTCATGATGGGAGAGAAAGTATTCAATATCTGAAATTTAATTATCATTAAGGAGAATGTATTGGAGGGGGACAATAGCCGCTATTGACAAAACAGTTCATGTATTAGAGGGGGACATCAACTGTTATTGATAAAACAGTTGATGTCCCACTCTATGTTCAAACCATTGGGGGCATGGGAACCGAGCCTAAAAATCCAGTTAGTTTCTGATCTGGATATGGCTCGCCTCCCATTGCTGCCACGCCAATGTGGAACATATTTTTTTATACCTATGAACGTAGTGCCACTAGGGTCTCTATTATGCACCTCATCATAGTGTCTAGAGACACTGTGTTTATCAAACCCCTGTCTGATATTGGTGATATGTTCACCGAGCCTTACGTTTAGCTTCCTAGTGGTTCGTCCCACATACTCCAGACCACAGGGACACCTAAGGAGGTACACCACACATTTGGAAGTGCAGGTTATAAGGGAGTCGATGGAATAGGTGACACCTGTGCCCTCAGAAGTAAATTCTGTCAATCTCCTTTGACGCAGTATATTCATTCTACAAACTTTACATCTCCTGCAAGGCGAAAAGCCTTTCAGATCCCCAAAAAAGGTTGGGCGTTGGGGTGGATTGGGGACATTTGGTGCCAGAATGTGCCTTAGGATCGTGGCTCCCCTGAAAAGGACCCGGGGATTGTTTGATAACAGAGGGCCAAGAACACGGTCATTTTTAATCACCGGCCAATATTTTTTGATGATTCTTTTAATGGCCCAATGTTGGCTGGAATAAGTGGTGAGGAAAGCCAGGCCAAAGTCCTCCCCATTGTTGACTTGAGGGGGCTTATCTCTTAAAAGTTCTGAACGGTCCCTGTTGCCTACCTCCACAATCAGGGAGTCTAACATTGTTGCCTCATAACCTTTGTCCAAAAATTTAGATTTTAATGATGAGGCCTCCCTAAAAAACACGTTAGGATTTGAACAATTCCGCCTCAGGCGCAAGAATTGTCCCTTGGGGACAGCGGACAACCATGAGCGATGATGGCAGGAATTGAGTGGAATAAAACTATTCCTATCAGTAGTTTTGAAAAAGGTAGATGTGGTGATTCTCCCGTCCACAATGGTTAACAATAGATCTGAGAAATGGATCTGAGTTGAGCTAGCCTCATGAGTAAGGACAATGCCCCTATCATTATTATTGAGGAAAAGGAGAAAAGTGGATAAAGACTCAGAGTCACCGTCCCAAATAGACAGAACCTCGTCGATGAATCTTTTCCACATGACCAACTGGGAGGGTCTGTCATGTAAAACCACATCCTCCTCCCACTTGGCCATGAAGAGGTTGGCCATACTGGGAGGGAATTTCGCCCCCATGGCCACTCCCTTAGTTTGTAAATAATGTGTATTATTATGCCAAAAATGGTTGTGTGCCATCGAGAAGTCCAATAGCTCCATCACAAAATTACATTGTGTGGTGGAGATATTGGAGTCTCGATAGAGAAAATGTCGCACCGCATAATGCCCCAATTGATGGGATATGGATGTATAAAGCGATGCGACATCAGCAGTCACTAACATGTATGTGTTTTTCCACTCTATATCGCTTAGTATATTAAGGACATGTTTAGTGTCCTTAAGAAAAGAGGGGGTGCCCATCACCAGGCCCATCTCATAACATGCATATGAAGCCTGTGCTGAAATATACAAAAAAAATTACAAAAATAGTGATTGACATAAGAATTTCCAATGTTTCATTGGACATTCACCAATCTCTATAAGCCTATTATTATGCAAAGGAACCCCTGGATATTGAGATCCAAGAGAGGCGCCAAATTGGAGAACCGCCTTATCGAAAATGCAAATCTATGAGAGGAACAAACAGCATATGGTAAAGCATGAAAAAAAAAAAAAAGAAGGGGTTTTAAGATTGTATAAAGAATCTTACATGAAATTTTGCAAGTTGCAACGTCCCAACCGAGAAGTATATGGCAGGATTTCCTCTAAAAGAGGGGCAAAATTCAAACCACTCGGGATAGAGCGAAAAATCCCAACCCTGGAAGATGATGGGGAAGGAGAGTATGGGGATCGTCTGGAAAATAAATAATGTATAAAGGTAATACCATCAGAAGGGGAATTCCCCAAACTATAAATACCATTTACCATTCAAATTAGTGTTCAGCTAAAACTACAAGTTAGTGTAGTGCGTCCTCTGAACAGTGTTTAGCTAAAGCTACAAGTTAGTGTAGTGCGTCCCCTGAACAGTGTTTAGCTAAAGCTACAAGTTAGTGTAGTGCGACCTCTGCACAGTGTTCAGCTAAAGCTACAAGTTAGTGCAGTGCGTCCTCTGAACAGTGTTCAGCTAAAGCTACGGGTTAGTGTAGTGCGTCCTCCTCAGGGTGTTCAGCTAAAGCTACAAGTTAGTGTAGTGCATCCTCTGAACAGTGTTCAGCTAAAGCTACAAGTTAGTTTAGTGTGACCTCTGCACAGTGTTCAGCTAAAGCTACAAGTTAGTGTAGTGCGTCCTCCTCACAGTGATCAGCTAAAGCTACAAGCTAATGTAATGCGACCTCTGCACAGTGTTCAACTAAAGCTACCTGTAGAAGGTTGGTGGTGTTTTCCTGATCCTATCACTACCGCAGGCAGCTAAATTATTTACACCTTAGTGTAGTGCGACCTCTGCACAGTGTTCAGCTAAAGCTACCTGTAGAAGGTTGGTGGTGTTTTCCTGATCCTATCACTACTGCAGGCAGCTAAATTATTTACACTTTAGTGTAGTGTGACCTCTGCACAGTGTTCAGCTAAAGCTACCCGTAGAAGGTTGGTGGTGTTTTCCTGATCCTATCGCTACCGCAGGCAGCTAAATTATTTACACTGTAGTGTAGTGCGACCTCTGCACAGTGTTCAGCTAAAGCTACCTGTAGAAGGTTGGTGGTGTTCTCATACTACAGGCAGGAAGTTGATTTTGCTTGCCGCAGTATCAGTATATATATATATATATATATATATATATATATATATATATATATCCCACCTTAGTGCAGCTACAGGCCATTAGATTATTGAGGATTTTGAAGCACATGTCTTCATACTTGGAGTTATCTATTAATACAATGTTCCCACATTGTCCCACAATGTTCCTTTATCGGACCCCTTGATGGTTATGTCAAGATTGTTCTTTAAAGATTTTACAGCATTCTGTTGTTCAGGAGTAAGATTTTTAACTGATTTGTCCTTATTTAAGGATTCAATTTCTCTAGTGGTTTATTTGACAAATAAGGCCAAAGCTGAATTTTGGCTAAGTGCGGGAAATCTGTGTGATTTCCTTTTAAATTGTTTTTGTTGTTGTACACTGCATGTTTTTTCATCCTCACTATCCTCACTTTCCCAGGCATCCAACCAACCAGACTCCACTCCCTCACTTTCCTGTAGAAGCAGATTAAGGTCCCAAAGGGCCTTAAAATCTGCTGCTTTGAGATTGGGCGCAATTGTTTCCTCATGTTTAACAGTTTTCTTATACATGCTTTTTAAGAGCAATTTTCTTGCAAATAGGAAAATATCTTTCACTGTTTTAAAGTTATCCAGACTCCTATCGGGGCAAAAAGAGAGTCCCAAAGAGAGAACTTCTTCCTCAGCCTCAGTAAGTGTATGAGATGATAAATTAGTTATATTTAATTTACCGGTTGAATGTTTTGGGTCAGCGTGGGCTCTTGTTATTTCCGTGCTGTTAATGCCTGTGTCAGGGTCATCTTGTCTAAAAAATCATCGAGTTGGGTTTGATTTTTTGGGATAGCTCCCAAATCTTTGGTGGTTTTGGTCATTTTACCTTTACCCATGTTGGACCCTTTAGTACCTTCAGTGTTAGCTTGGATATGTCTAGGAGAGCTATCCACTTTGCCTCCACGTGATGTATGTGGAGCATCTGCAATTCGTTTCTTGTTGATCTGTTGGAGTTCACCCTCCATTTCCTGTGATCTAGCAAAAGGACCCTTCCTTTTTCTGAGAGTACGATCTGTATGGGAAGGTGCTAAGGAAGAAGCATTAGAAGTTGTATCTGAACTATAATCATTTTTCTACTGATTTATGGAAGATTTCTTAGTTTTATTTTTGAAGTTTTTATTTTGGTGCCATCTATAGGCTCGATTCTCCCCGAAAGCATTTTTGTCTCTCCAGAATTTCTTTTCTTTCTTTCTTTTCTTACTGAAGGTCCTTAGATGTTCCCTCAATTTTTCTTCGAGACCTGTATAGTCCTCATGTGTCTTTAGGGGAATCAAGTGATTATAGAGAGCACCAATCTCTGAGTCTAAAGTATTCAATTGTAGTTTATATTCATCTTGTAATAATAACATCAAATTTCTGGGACAGTCATTGAGTTTGGATTCCCAATTTTTCTTTAAATCATTTGAAATATGATCCAAAATCGGAAAAATTGGAATCCTAATCCTATTGGATTAATGTTTTCTTGGATGTATCTTCCTAGAGATTGTATGTGCCAATGCAGTGCACATTTCTTCTCTAGTACTGAAGTTAAATCAGATTTAATTTGTTCCTTTGGTTGATAGTTACTCTGGATAGTAGACATAGGTTCCACCCAGGTCTTACCCAAGAGGTCCCCCATCCTGAATAACTGCAGAAGAGGTAAAATAGAGGAACAGAGCTTAAATATGGCCCCCGACTAAAAATAGAACCAAATTAGAAAAAACAGAAAACGGAAGTATTTCCCTTAATCAAGGGCCATCCCTGGAGTTTCAAAACAACTTTTTTGTGTAGAGATCTAAATTTGGGGTTCACATCAAGTGAAATGCATGCTCAATCGGATTCAGGTCAGGTGATTGACTTGGACATTGCATAACATTCCACTTCTTTCCCTTAAAAAACTCTTTGGTTGCTTTCGCAGTATGCTTCAGGTCATTGTCCATCTGCACTGTGAACCGTCCTTCCAATGAGTTCTGAAGCATTTTGCTGAATATGAGCAGATAATGTTGCCCGAAACACTTCAGAATTCATCCTGCTGCTTTTGTCAGCAGTCACATCATCAATAAATACAAGAGAACCAGTTCCATTGGCAGCCATACATGCCCATGCCCTGACACTACCACCACCATGCTTCACTGATGAGGTAGTATGCTTTGGATCATGAGCAGTTCCTTTCCTTTCCCATACTCTTCTCTTCCCATCACTCTGGTACAAGTTGATATTTGTCTCATCTGTCCATAGGATCTTGTTCCAGAACTGTGAAGGCTTTTTTAGATGTTGTTTGGCAAACTCTAATCAGGCCTTCTTGTTTTTGAGGCTCACCAATGGTTTACATCTTGTGGTGAACCCTCTGTATTCACTCTGGTGAAGTCTTCTCTTGATTGTTGACTTTGACACACATACAACTACCTCCTGGAGAGTATTCTTGATCTGGCCAACTGTTGTGAAGGGTGTTTTCTTCACCAGGGAAAGAATTCTTCAGTCATCCACCACAGTTGTTTTTTCCGTGGTCTTCAGGGTCTTTTGGTGTTGCTGAGCTCACTGGTGCATTCTTTCTTTTTAAGCATGTTCCAAACAGTTAATTTGGCCACACCTAATGTTTTTGCTATCTCTATGATGGGTTTGTTTTGTTTTTTCAGCCTAATGACGGCTTGCTTCACTGATAGTGACAGCTCTTTGGATCTCATATTGAGAGTTGACAGGAACAGATTCCAAATGCAAATAGCACACTTGAAATGAACTCTGGACCTTTTATCTGCTCCTTGTAAATGGGATAAAGAGGGAATAACACACACCTGGCCATGGAACAGCTTAGCAGCCAATTGTCCCATTACTTTTGGTCCCTTAAAAAGTGGGAGGCACATATACAAACTGTTGTAATTCCTACACCATTCACCTGATTTGGATGTAAATACCCTCAAATTAAAGCTGAACGTCTGCAGTTAAAGCACATCTTGTTCGTTTTCATTTGTGGTGGTGTATAGAGCCCAAAAGATTAGAATTGTGTCAGTGTCCCAATATTTATGGACCTGACTGTATGTATATTTATATTATATTTTGTACCTTTCAGAAATGGCAAAAATTGTCCCTGAGGAAGATTGCATAATTAACCATTTCAAAACGCGTTGGATTTGATTTTTTGTCATTACTGTAATACACTGTAATTGTGTTGTCTTTATGTTTGTTCTTTGTACAAATTGTTTTTAATCTTTTTGTAGAATAAAATTAGTATTTTTTAATTAATATAATTTTATCAAAGTGATTTTGCCCTTAAAATCCCATTTGCCTGAGGTTCTTCTTGTAGATTCCCGTCTTAGGCTGGGGGAGAGAGCATGCTTCAAGTGTAATAACTTGCTCGCTATGAAGTGGAGGGATAATAAGAATGTTTTCGTTCTTACCTCCCTTCATGCAGACACGATGGTCCAAATTACTATGGCGACTGGTGTTGTGGAGAAACCCCTCTGTGTCCACGAATATAACCAAAATATGGGAGGGGTGGACCTCAACGACCAGTTGTTGGCGCCGTACCTAATTGCCCGTAAGGCCAGATGCTGGTACAAAAAAGTGTCTGTTTATTTATTTCAATTGGCTTTGCTGAACCCTCATGTGCTGTACAGAGCTTCAGGACGTACTGGATCCTTTCTTAAATTCCAGGAAGAGATCGTCAGAGCCCTTCTGTTTCCAGATGGTGCTCCACCTCACCATCGCCAACGAAATGCAGTAAGCTAGCTGCATGAGAGGCATTTTCTTTATGTCCTCCCGAGTACCCTTACCCAACGAACCCCCCAAAAAAGATGTTGCGTCTGCAGCAAGCGCACTTATAGGTGTGACACCCACTATTATTGTCCCTCCTGTCCTGACAATCCTGGTCTTTGCATTGGTAAATGTTTTGAACGCTACCATACACTAGTTGAGTATTAGCGTAGGGTACAGCATTGCACAGACTAGGCACTTTCACAGGGTTTCCCAAGATGCCATCGCATTTTGAGAGACCCGAACATGGAACCGGTTGCAGTTACAAAAGTTACAGTTACAAAAAAAGTGTGAAAAAAAACCCCACAAAAAATATATAAAATAAAAAAAACAAAAATAGTTGTCGTTTTATTGTTCTCTCTCTATTCTGCTCTTTTGTATTCTATTCTGCAATGATTTTATTGTTATTATGTTTTATCATGTTTACTTTATAGGTATGTAATTTTTTTATACTTTACTGTTTACTGTGTTTTATTGTTAACCATTTTTTTGTTTTCAGGTACGCCATTCAGCTGCAGAGCGGATTTATTTATCTTGACAGCAACAGAGTTTGCTCGCACGATACATAAAGCCGTGACTCCAGCGCTGTCGGAGGTGATTTTACCACCACAGTTAAAAGAAAGAGAATATATGCCAAAGCATGGGGGCAGCAGGGGCAGAGGAGCGATTTGCTCCTACCTTTTGCGGGTGGATGCCCCCATGCTTCGGCATATATATATTTTAGGCACAGGTTGCGTTAAAAAATGTTTTATTTTTTACTATTTTTTTTGTATTTGCTTTGCAGGTATGGTAAGTCTTCCTGTTATACTGTAATGTTACTTTGTTTTATTATTAACCATCATTTGCTTAGCAGGTACGCCATTCAGTTGCAGCAAGGATTTATTTATCCTGACAGCAACAGCATTTGCTCCCACGATACATGAAGTCGTGACTCCAGCGCTGTCGGAGGTGATTTCACCACCACAGTTAAAAAAAGAGCATATATGCCGAAGCATGGGGGCAGCAGGGGTGGAGGAGCGATTTGCTCCTACCTTTTGGGGCAGATGCCTCTATGCTTCGGCATATATAAACGGTAAAAATGAAAAAAGTTTACAATACTGTATATGCCCAGCAAGGACCAGCAACGTACTGGTATGTTGCTGGACTTTGAGTGGTTATACCAGAATGATGCCTGCAGGTTTAGGTATCATCTTGGTATCATTCTTTTCAGCCAGCAGTCGGCTTTCATGTAAAAGCAATCCTAGTGGCTAATTAGCCTCTAGACTGCTTTTACAAACAGTGGGAGGGAATGCCCCCCCTCACTGTCTTCCATGTTTTTCTCTGGCTCTCCTGTCCCAACAGGGAACCTGAGAATGCAGCCGGTGATTCGACCAGCTGACCATAGAGCTGATTGGAGACCAGAATGGCTCCAATCATCTCTATGGCCTAAGAAACCGGAAGCTACGAGCATTTTATGACTTCGATTTCGGCGGATGTAAACAGCGCCATTGGGAAATTGGGAAAGCATTTTATCACACCGATCTTGGTGTGGTCAGATGCTTTGACCATTTTTTTCAAAAAAGAGTACCTGTCACTACCTATTGCTATCACAGGGGATATTTACATTCCCTGAGATAACAATAAAAATGTTTAAAAAAAAAACAAAAGGAACAGTTTAAAAATAAGATAAAAACGCAAAAAAAAATAAAGAAAAAAATAAAGCACCCCTGTCCCCCCTGCTCTCGCGCAAAGGCGAACGCAAGCGTCGGTCTGGCGCTAAATATAAACAGCAATTGCACCATGCATGTTAGGTATCACCGCAAAGGTCAGATTGAGGGCAGTAATTTTAGCAGTAGACCTCCTCTGTAAATCTAAAGTGGTAACCTGTAAAGGCTTTTAAAGGCTTTTAAAAATGTATTTAGTTTGTCGCCACTGCACGCTTGTGCACAATTTTAAAGCATGTCGTGTTTGGTATCCAAGTGCTCAGCCTAAGATCATCTTTTTTTATTTCATCAAACATTTGGGCAATATAGTGTGTTTTAGTGCATTAAAATTTAAAAGTGTGTTTTTTCCCAAAAAAAGTGTTTGAAAAATCGCTGCGCAAATACTGTGTGAAAAAAAATGAAACACCCACATTTTAATCTGTAGGGCCTTTGCTTTAAAAAAAATATATAATGTTTGGGGGTTCAAAGTAATTTTCTTGCAAAAAAAATAATTTTTTCATGTTAACAAAAAGTGTCAGAAAGGGCTTTGTCTTCAAGTGGTTAGAAGAGTGGGTGATGTGTGACATAAGCTTCTAAATGTTGTGCATAAAATGCCAGGACAGTTCAACCCCCCCCCCCAAATGACCCCATTTTGGAAAGTAGACACCCCAAGCTATTTGCTGAGAGGCATGTGGAATCCATGGAATATTTTATATTGTGACACAAGTTGTGGGAAAACAACATTTTTTTTTTTTTGCACAAAGTTGTCACTAAATGATATATTGCTCAAACATGCCATGGGAATATGTGAAATTACACCCCAAAATACATTCTGTTGCTTCTTCTCAGTACAGGGATACCACATGTGTGAGACTTTTTGGGAGCCTAGCCCTGTACGGGACCCTGAAAACCAAGCACCGCCTTCAGGTTTCTAAGGGTGTAAATTTTTGATTTCACTCTTCACTGCCTATCACAGTTTCGGAGGCCATGGAATGCCCAGATGGCACAAACCCCCCCCAAATTACCCCATTTTGGAAAGTAGACACCCCAGAGAGGTATGGTGAGTATTTTGAGTATGGTGAGTATTTTGCAGACCTCACTTTTTGTCACAAAGTTTTGAAAATTGAAAAAAGAAAAAAAAAATTTTTTCTTGACTTTCTTCATTTTCAAAAACAAATCAGAGCTGCAAAATACTTATCATGCCTCTCAGCAAATAGCTTGGGGTGTCTACTTTCCAAAATGGGGTCATTTGGGGGGGGGGTGCTATTCTGGCATTTTATGGCCTTCAAAAGTGTGATAGGTAGTGAGGAGTGAAATCAAAAATTTACGCCCTTAGAAATCCTGAAGGCGGTGATTGGATTTCGGGGCCCTGTATGCAGCTAGGCTCCCAAAAAGTCCCACACATGTGGTATCCCCATACTCAGGAGAAGCAGCAGAATGTATTTTGGGGTGTAATTTCACATATGCCCATGGCATGTTTGAGCAATATATAATTTAGTGACAACTTTGTGCAAAAAAAAAAAAGTTTGTCACTTTCCTGCAACTTGTGGCAAAATATAAAATATTCCATGGACTCAACATGCCTCTCAGCAAATAGCTTGGGGTGTCTATTTTCCAAAATTAGGTCATTTGGGGGGGGGTTGTTCCATCTGGGCATTTTATGGCCATCAAAACTGTGATAGGTAGTGAGGAGTGAAATCAATAATTTATGCCCTTAGAAATCCTGAAGGCGGTGCTTGGTTTTCAGGGCCCCATAAACGGCTAGGCTCCCAAAAAGTCCCACACGTGGTATCCCCGTACTCAGGAGAATCAGCAAAATGTATTTTGGGGTGCGATTCCACATATGCCCATGGCCTGTGTGAGCAATATATCATTTAGTGACAACTTTGTGCAAAAAAAAAAAAAAAGTTTGTCATTTTCCTGTAATTTGCGGCAAAATATAAAATATTCCATGGACTCAACATGCCTCTCAGCAAATAGCTTGGGGTGTCTACTTTCCAAAATGGGGTGTTTTTTGTGCCATCTTGGCATTTTATGGCCTTCAAAACTGTGATAGGTAGTGAGGAGTGAAATCAAAAATTTACGCCCATATAAATGCTGAAGGCGGTGCTTGGTTTCGGGGCCCCGTACGTGGCAAGGCTCCCAAAAAGTCCCACACATGTGGTATCCCCATACTCAGGAGAAGCAGCTAAATGTATTTTGGGGTGCAATTTCACATATAACCATGGCATGTGTGAGCAATATATCATTTAGTGACAACTTTTTGTAATTGTTTTATTTATTTATCATTATTCAATCACAAAAAAATGTAATATTTAATGGGCTCAACATGCCTCTCAGCAATTTCCTTGGGGTGTCTTTCCCAAATGGGGTCATTTGGGGGGGGGGGTGTACTGCCCTGCCATTTTAGCACCTCAAGAAATGACATAGGCAGTCATAAACTAAAAGCTGTGTAAATTCCAGAAAATGTACCCTAGTTTGTAGACGCTATAACTTTTGTGCAAACCGATAAATATACGCTTATTGACATTTTTTTACCAAAGACATGTGGCCGAATACATTTTGGCCTAAATGTATGAATAAAATTGAGTTTATTGGATTTTTTTAATAACAAAAATTAGAAAATATAATTTTTTTCGAAAATTTTTGGTCTTTTTCCTTTTATAGCGCAAAAAAAACAAAACGCAGAGGTGATCAAATACCATCAAAAGAAAGCTCTATTTGTGGGAAAAAAGAACACAAATTTCGTTTGGGTACAGCATTGCATGACTGCGCAATTAGCAGTTAAAGAGACGCAGTGCCAAATTGTAAAAAGTGCTCTGGTCAGGAAGGAGGTAAATCCTTCCGGAGCTGAAGTGATTAATTATTTATACACTGATGGGGGGTACACTATTAAACTGCCTAATTTTAGACCAACAGCCTCTTTTATGTGGGTGGGATAAAGGAAGACAATTGTTGTTGTTTTTTATTTGGCGCTTTTGTGTCAATTTAATGGAGATATAACCTGTATTGTTCCCTGACCGGGACTGAGGCTGCACGGCTGCGCACAAAGTTCTCCCTATCAACCATTCACACTATAAAAAAACGTGTCCACCAGTGACCAGGTACTCTTCCTGAAGACGTAAACAATGAAACGTACGTCAAGGCGGTACCTGGTCACGTTTTTTTACCTACGCAACTTCTGGTCTGGCTGGTTGTCGGTGTGAGCCAGTGGAACAGAGGTGACTCCACACTTCATTCCTTTTGACAAGCCAGCAGCCCCAGTGTTGGGATAGGCACTTTTAAATGTAAAGAGCCATTTGGCCACTTTTTACTATTCGATTATAATATTAAAAACGGTACTATGCTATGGATGTTTCTTGCTCTTTTTGTATATCCTACCTTTGCCATTGAGCAGGAAGGTTCCTACCATCTCCATCCCATCACATGTGAGCAGGCACTATCCTGCAAAAGCGCAGTTTGACTATCTTTCTTAGGATTGGTCTGGTAAGCAGATCACTTATCTTTTCACTTTTGGGTGTCCATGTTTCCCTAAAGCTTGGTGAAGGATCATGAATCTTTGCTGGAAGACACTGTTATATTTGGAAGATTGATGCCTCTTCATTTATATTTTTTTATGTTTTTCTGTGGACTTTTATGAAGAACTTTTTTCACTGATTTAGTTCTGTTTATATGTTTACACTTGTCACTTTGTTGGGACTGTATTCATTCACATTTTTTGTCCAGGTGGACGATCTGAACCAACACTTCTTATATATACAATACTGTTATTTTTTGTTTTGTATGGGATCAAGAATTAGTTAATGATTACCATCAATTACAGCGCCCCCTACACCAAATTTCTCACAAGTCAATAGGAGCACACCACTCTTTGGGGGGAGCAGCAGTTTTACACATTTGTATGCAGCCACTATACCACCCTAAACTGGCTCCATACTGACACTGTACTGCCCTATTTAGCCACTATAACACCATTTTACTACCCTAAAACTAATACTGCTCTAACCTACCACTTTACAGCCACTATACGCCTTAACCTGCCATTATGCTGCTCTAGCCTGCCATTAGGGATGAGCTTCGCGTTCGAGTCGAACCCATGTTCGACTCGAACATCGTCTGTTTGATCGTTTGCCGAATTGCGAATGATATGGGCCGTTCGCGACAAATTTGTGTGGTGCGTCACGGCCCATAATTCACTGCGGCATCGCAGTGCATTGGTGGCTGATGATTGGCCAAGCATGCACTATGACCCGCATGCTTGGCCAATCACAGTGCCATCAGTAGAAAGAGCTGTAATTGGCCAAAGCCAGGGTGGCTTTGGCCAATTATGGCTCAGGGGGTTTAGAACACGCCCCAAACTATATAAGGCTGCCTGCACGGCGGCCCTGTGTAGTGTGTTCCGGCGTGCTTAGAGAGAGAGAGAGACAGTGTCATTTCATTTGAGTTAGCTAGATTAGGCAGGACAGTCAGTGAGTTAGCTGCACTTACAGTGTATTGTGTATATATATGCATCCCAGGTGTTGTATGTATATATATATATATATATATATATATATATATATAAGTATATATATATATATATATATATATACACACTGTATTCAGTTTAGCTAGATCCGTTCCTGTTATCTTTCTAAATAAGCTACAAGTTAGTTTTTTGCGAGCTCTGCACAGTGTTCAGCTAAAACTACAAGTTAGTGTAGTGCAAGCTCTGCACAGTGTTCAGCTAAAGCTACCCGTAGAAGGTTGATGGTGTTTTCCTGATCCTATCACTACCGCAGGCAGCTAAATAAGCTACAAGTTATTTTTTTGCTAGCTCTGCACAGTGTTCACCTAAAGCTACCTGTAGAAGGTTGGTGGTGTTTTCCTGATCCTATCACTACCGCAGGCAGCTAAATAAGCTACAAGTTAGTTTTTTGCAAGCTCTGCACAGTGTTCAGCTAAATCTACAAGTTACTGTAGTGCGAGCTCTGCACAGTGTTCAGCTAAAGCTACCTGTAGAAGGTTGGTGGTGTTTTCCTGATCCTATCACTACCGCAGGCAGATAAATAAGCTACAAGTTATTTTTTTGCTAGCTCTGCACAGTGTTCATCTAAAGCTACCTGTAGAAGGTTGGTGGTGTTTTCCTGATCCTATCACTACCGCAGGCAGCTAAATAAGCTACAAGTTAGTTTTTTGCGAGCTCTGCACAGTGTTCACCTAAAGCTACCTGTAGAAGGTTGGTGGTGTTTTCCTGATCCTATCACTACCGCAGGCAGCTACATTATTTACACGTTGGTGTAGTGCATCCTCTGCACAGTGTTCAAGCTAAAGCTACCTGTAGAAGGTGGTGTTCTCATACTACAGGCAGGCAGTTGATTTTGCTAGCTGCAGTATCAGTATATATATATATATCCCAGCTTAGTGCAGCTACAGGCCATTAGTATGTCTGGAAGGCCAACAAGGAGAGGCAGACAGTCGCAAGCCAATAAAAGAGGGCAAGCAGGCTCTGTGTCTAGAGGCAACAGTGCTGGTCCTGGAGACGGTGCATCCTCATCAGCACGTGGCCGTGGGACACGCTTGGCCTTTTTTCCGGCAGCTGGCCGTGTTGAGCCGCAACATGCGGAAGACTTGGTCGAGTGGATGACCAAGCTGTCCTCATCCTCCTCATCCTCTCTCACCCATGCTCAGGGTACTTTGTCTGGCAAAGCAGCTGCCAACGTGGCCTCTTCCCTCAGCTCAATGGCATCAGTGACTCCTTCCCTAGCCCCACCATGTCCTCCTGAGGAGTCCCTCGAACTGTTTGACCACAGTATTGGGTACATGCTCCAGGAGGATGCCCAGCGTTTAGAAGGCTCTGATGATGATACTGAGCTAGATGAAGGCAGTAACGTGAGCACGGACAGAGGGGATGCCCAAGAAGGACAGCAATCTGGCAGTCATGCTCCCCCTGCTGCAGCATACTGCCAGGTTTGCTCCAGTGACGAGGAGGGAGGGGATGATGAGGTCACTGACTCAACGTGGGTGCCTGATAGGAGAGAGGAGGAGGAGGAGGAGGCACATCTCCAATGAGGCAGGATGCCCTCCAGGGGCCAGCCTAAGGGCAGCACACTGACTGCATCACACCCCAAAGCTCCGCATGCGCAGGGCGCTGCTGTCTCTGCGCGTTATTCCAAAAGTTCTTTGGTGTGGGCCTTTTTTGAGACGAGTGCATCAGATCGCACCGCTGCTATTTGCAACATATGTCTCAAGCGTATCTCGCGTGGCCAAAACATCTCCCGCTTGGGCACCACATGCTTGACCAGACATATGTTGACTTGCTATGCAGTTCGTTGGCAAGCGTATCTAAAAGACCCACACCAAAGAACAAAGAGGACCTCTCCTTGCTCCTCATCAGCTGAGATCTCCAACCCCACTATACCTTCAGTCCTCTCTGAGACCTGCACTGAGAGGAATGAAGGTGTAGAATTAGGTGTGTCACAGCCAAGTACTTGTGGGCAATCTGCTTTCGGTACACCGACGTCAGATTGTACCAGGCAAATTTCCCTGCCCCAGCTGCTGCACCGCTGAAAGAAGTTCGCTCCCAGCCATCCACATGCCCAGCGGATGAATGCTAGCTTGGCAAAATTGCTATCACTTCAACTGCTGCCTTTTCAGTTGGTAGACTCTGCCCCCTTCTGTGAGTTTGTGGAATGTGCGGTTCCTCAGTTGCAGGTACCCAAACGCCACTTTTTCTCACGGAAGGCGATTTCGGCTCTCTACCGGCATGTGGAAGGCAATGTCCATGCCTCGCTGGACAGGGTGGTCAGCGGTAAGGTGCATATTACCGCTGACTCATGGTCTAGCAGGCATGGACAGGGACGTTACCTAAGTTTCACCGCGCATTGGGTGACTCTGCTGGCAGATGGGAAGGATGCAGGACAAGATGCAGTAGTGTTGGAGGTTGTTCTGCCACCACGCCTCCAAAATGCCACTGCTAATGATTGTGACACACCTCTCTCCTCCACCCCCTCCTCTTCTTCTTCCTTCTTCATGGCCTCTTCCTGTGCTTTGTCCTCGGAACCAGCGGTGCTCGGTAGCCGTTCAAGGGGCTATGCAAGTATGCAGGCCAAAAGATGCCATGCGTTGCTTGAGCTCTGCCCCAGGAGCTACACTGGGGCAGAGGTTCTGTCAGCTCTGCAAGGGCAGGTTCAGAGGTGGTTGATGCCACGCCAACTTAAGGCAGGAATGGTGGTTTGCGACAATGGCACCAACCTCCTCTCTGCCCTCCGACAGGGACAAATGACCCATGTGCCCTGTTTGGCTCACGTCCTTAACTTGGTGGTGCAGCAGTTCTTGGGCAGGTACCTGGGCTTACAGGATGTCCTGTGGCAGGCTAGGAAAGTCTGTGTGCATTTCCGCCGGTCATATAATGCCAGTGCTCGGCTGGAAGACCTCCAAAAGGAGTTTAACCACTTGCTTACTGGGCACTTAAACCCCCCTCCTGCCCAGACCAATTTTCAGCTTTCAGCGCTGACGCACTTTGAATGACAATTGCGCGGTCATACAACACTGTACCCAAATGAAATTTTTATCATTTTTTTTCCCACAAATAGAGCTTTCTTTTGGTGGTATTTAATCTGGGTTTTTTTTTTTGCTAAACAAACAAATAAAGATGGAAATTTTTGAAAAAAAAAATCATGTTTAATAGTTTGTTATAAAAATTTGCAAACAGGTAATTTTTCTCCTTCATTGATATGCGCTGATGAGGCGGCACTGGTGGGCACTGATAGGCTGCACTGATGGGCATGGATAGGCACAGTTAATGCGGCACTGATAGGCAGAGTTAAGGCGGCACTGATAGGCACAGTTAAGGCAGCACTGATGGGGACAGATAAGGCGGTAATGATGGGCACAGATAAGGCGGCACTGATGGCCGCTGATGGGTGGCACTGATGGGTGGCATGGATGGGTGGCATGGATAGGTGGCACTGATGGGCACTGATAGGTATCACTGATGGGGGGCACTGATGGGCGGCACTGATGGGTGGCACTGATGGGCAGTGATGGGCGGTACTGATGGGCAATTATGGGCACTGGTAGGTGACACTGATGGGCACTGATAGGTGGCACTGATGTGCAGCACTGTTGTTGCACTGATGTGGGCGCTGATGCGTGGCACTGATGGGTGGCACTGTGGGCACTGATGGGTGGCACTGTGGGCACTGATGGATGGCACTGTGGGCACTGATGGGTGACGCAGGTGGGCACTGGTAGGCAGCACTGCTGCCTATTACTGTGTCACAGATGATCGCCGTGATCGGGACTGATGTCCCGATCATGGCCGCCAGTGATCGGGTTTTTTTTCCTCCTCACGCTGTCAGCGCGAGGAGGAAAAATTGCCGATCACCGGCTCTGTTTACATCACATGATCAGCTGTCATTGGCTGACAGTTGATCATGTGGTAAGGGGTCGGGACTGACTCCTTACTCTTATCTGTGATCAGGCGAGTCTCATAGACTCGCTGATCACTGAGCGCGCCCCGCACGCCCTGCAGGGGGCACGCAGGCCGCTCGTGCATGGGACGACGTCAATAGACATTGTCCCGGCAATGTAGATCCACGCTGTTGCCGTCATTTGGCAATGGCCCGAATCTGAAGTGGTTAACCTGCCCAAGAACCGCCTAATCTGTGACATTCCCACCAGGTGAAACTCAACGTTGGCCATGCTGCAGCGGCTGCACACGCAGCAGAGGGCCATCAATGAGTACCTGTGCCACTATGGCACCAGGACAGGGTCAGGGGAGCTTGTTTTTTTTCCCCATGTCAGTGGGCCATGATCAGGGATGCATACACTGTCCTGTCACCATTTGAGGAGGCCACGAGGATGGTGAGCAGTGACAGTGCATGCATCAGTGACACTGTCCCCCTTGTCCACCTGTTGGAGCACACACTGTGTGGAATAATGGACAGGGCACTTGAGGCAGAACAGAGGCAGGAAGAGGACGACTTCCTTAGCTCTCAAGGCCCCCTTTATCCAGACAGTGTTCCTGCGTGCCCGCCAATCACACAGGAAGAAGAGGAGGAGGAGGAGGAGGAGGAGGAGGAGGAAGATTGTGTCAGTATGGAGGTGGAGCCTGGCACTCAGCATCAGCAGCAGTCTTTAAGGGATCAGTCCCAAGAAACACATGGACTTGTACGTGGCTGGGAGGAGGTGGCTGCGGACCATGTCGTCCTTAGTGACCCAGAGGACTCCGGACCGAATGCCTCAGCAAACCTACGCTGCATGGCCTCCCTGATCCTGCAAAGCCTGCGTAAGGATCCTCGTATTCGTGGTATCAAGGAGAAGGACCAATACTGGCTGGCAACCCTCCTTGAACCACATTACAAGGGTAAGGTTGCGGACTTTATCTTGCCGACGCAGAGGGAGCAGAGGATGAAACATCTTCGGGAGGCCTTGCAGAAAGGTCTGTGCAACGCGTTCCCAGAGACTGGGAGGTTACAAACTCCTGTTTCTGGACAATGTGTTGCTGAGGCTTCGGTCAGTCAAAGAAGGAGCGGTGGAGAAGGTGGCCGTCTGACCGATGCATTCAGACAATTTTTTAGTCCCCAGCCCCAAGGTATGATCGGTTCCAGCAACCATCGCCAGCGTCTGTTTTACATGGTGCAGGAATACCTAGGGGCAAGATCTGACTTGGACACCCTTCCCAATGAAAATCCTCTGGGTTACTGGGTCTTGAGGATGGATCACTGGCCAGAGCTTGCACAGTATGCAATTGAGCTACTGTCCTGTCCTGCATCCAGCGTTCTTTCGGGACGCACATTCAGTGCTGCTGGAGGCTTTGTAACCGATCACAGGGTGCGTCTGTCCACCGACTCGGTCGATCGACTGACCTTCATAAAAATGAATCAGTCTTGGATCACCACCAGCTACCAAGCACCTGATGCTGATGTAACCGAAAAAGGTTTTTTTGAAATCTCAGTTCCCTTCAAAGACTGCCTATGCTGATGCTGAGTGACTATCCTGAGTAATTATCCTCTTCCTTCTCAATGATCGCGCTGATAGCTTGTAAGAACATTTTTGGTTCTGGGCGCCGCCACCAGTGCCTAAGGCCCAATTTTTCAGCCCCTGTTTAACAGGGGCGTGTAATTACAATTTTTGATGCAATACTTTGCAGCAGGGCTCGTTCCTGCGTTCCAACTAGAGTATCTGTGAGGGGTTGCAGTGTTGTGGCACCAGCACCAGTGCCTAAGGCCCAATTTTTCCGCCCCTGTCTAACAGGGGCATGTAATTACAATTTTTTATGCAATACTTTGCAGCAGGGCTCAGTCCAGCTTTCCAACTAGAGTATCTGTGAGGGGATGTAGTGTTGTGGCACTAGCACCAGTGCCTAAGGCCCAATTTTTCCGCCCCTGTCTAACAGGGGCATGTAATTACAATTTTTGATGCAATACTTTGCAGCAGGGCTCGATCCTGTGTTCCAACTAGAGTATCTGTGAGGGGTTGCAGTGTTGTGGCACCAGCACCAGTGCCTAAGGCCCAATTTTTCAGCCCCTGTTTAACAGGGGCGTGTAATTACAATTTTTTATGCAATACTTTGCAGCAGGGCTCGTTCCTGCTTTCCAACTAGAGTATCTGTGAGGGGTTGCAGTGTTGTGGCACCAGCACCAGTGCCTAAGGCCCAATTTTTCAGCCCCTGTCTAACTGGGGCATATAATTACAATTTTTTATGCAATACTTTGCAGTAGGGCTCGTTCCTGCGTTCCAACTAGAGTATCTGTGAGGGGTTGCAGTGTTGTGGCACCAGCACCAGTGCCTAAGGCCCAATTTTTCAGCCCCTGTTCAACAGGGGCATGTAATTACAATTCTTGATCTGAAATTTCACAGCAGGGCCCGTTTCTGCGCCCACGAAGAGCGAGTGAGGACTTACAGTGTTGTGGCACCAGCACCACCACCACCACCAAAGGCCCAATTTTTCTGCCCTTGTTCAACAGGGGCATGTAATTACAATTCTTGATCTAATATTTCACAACAGGGCCCTGTGACGGCTTACAGTATTGTGGCCGCAACAACACCTAAGGCCCAAATTTCTGCTGAGTATATAGGGCAGGCCCCTACTTTCAAACATAAAACTTACAAACGACTCCTACTTGCAAATGGAAGGAGACAACAGGAAGTGAGATGAAATTTAGGAAGGGAAATTCTCTCCTGTAAGAGTTAATATGGGAAAAACATTTTTCCTTTCCATTGATGCTTTATCACCAATCCTTGTTTCACAAAAAAACCCAAATTTTCAAAAAACATTTGTCATTGGGACAAAAAGTGAGGTGAAATCTTCTGAAGAGGAGCACAGGCAGCAAAACAAATGTCACAGGGGTGATAACCCTTCCCTATGTTTTCCAAAAGCTTAAAATAGATTTTTTGGCTGGAGCTAAACACGTTAAAAATGTACCAGTTCAAAATTACAAACAGATTCTACTTAACAACAAACCTACAGTCCCTGTCTTGTTTGCACCGCCTGTATACTGCTGTTCAGAGTACAGAGCCTGTATACTGCTGTTTTCTTTTTTAGTTTGGGTGCGGGTTCTGTTGTAGAATCTCATATTAGGCAATGTATTTCATATTATTCATATTGATTTGCATGTATTTTATTGATTATTATTATTATTATTATTCATATTATTATATAGTAGTGGTTTTATCAATATTATTATTCAATAAGTAAAGCAACAATTATTAATCTTTAATAATGTATACTGTATTTTCCATAGATTTAGAAAGTCTTCATTTTTAAGTGTTGAACTTTAAATGACCTCTGCTTTATGACAAGTACTTGTACACAGGTGTTCTCGAAAATGTATTAAGATAGTCTGCTGGGTGAAAGTTCATTAGGATAGATTCAAGTAATATAGAATTGTCTCAAGTCTGAAATGCATATAAATCAGACAGATAAAGATAAGAAAACAGGTGGTTTAGAAATAATTAAAGTTATGTACAGTACGTTAAATTAAGTTTGACAGGGTCAAACAAAGGTCTGCTTGTGCCCTCATTAAAACTATTAAAATACATACATATAGTGAAACATATAACACATCAGGTGGGGTTATTGAAAGTTCATTGTCTCATAGTCCTAAATCTGCAAATCCTTGAAGCTAGTATCAAGATGAGAAGAGTTTGATAACACAGCTTGGTGCCAGACTGTCTCTATACAGGTGTTTTTAATTGGACAAAAACAGTTATAAATCACTTTAATGAACATATAGGAATTTTGGGAATAATTACGTTTATATGGTTGTAGAACAGGTGTCAGATTTATGGTTGGTTACTTTGACGTAGATCTTAGCGACCAATGTCGCTATATAAAATTGTATATAAATGCAAGCTCTGCAATTGTTAGACAGACAAGTCAGATAGGAGCTCATAAGGCTGAACTCTGTGTATGCTGCCCTATTGCATGGGTCATAGAGGTCAGAACCAATGGGCAAGTATCTGTCCATAACTTGTCTCCTCGTACAAGTCAGAGAAGACTTCTTAACTTGTTCCAGAATGTGGTCTCAGGTGAATTTCCCTCACGAACTTGGTCGAGCTGGAACTCAGAACTCTGTGAGGGGACCAGACCACCGGCCAATTGGCTGGTCCCTATCAGGTGACAGGTTCCCAAGAATTGGCAGTAAAGACCCATTCTGGTTCAAGGTGAGAACAATTCACAATTGTTTCAATTTGGTTAGAGGATAAGGATATTTATATCTAATATGCTTGCATTGTAAGAAACTGTATAAGTTAGACCTGTATCTTGTAATACTTTGAACATAAACCTGTATGTTACCAGCTGTTAATAAACCTGCATTGCTGAATTTCTGCCTGGTTCGACACTTTACTATTCTACTGCAGTTCCCCTGATATCCATACAAGACTTAAAGGGCCTGGTAATGGACTGGGGGGTACCCATGCCGTTTGTCTCACTGATTTTCATCCATATTGCCAGGACCCGACATTACATTAAAGCCGCAAGCAGTTTTAAATGACTTTTTTTCCTTTAAAAATGACATTTTGTGCAGGCACTGTTCTAAGCACATGAAACCCGCGCCACTTTACAGGCATACTATAGACAACCCCCAGGTACAATATTTAAAGGAACATTTCACTTTTTTTTTTTACTTTAAGCATCATTAAAATCACTGCTCCCGAACAAACGGCCATTTTTAAAAGTTTTTTTTGCATTGATACATGTCCCCTGGGGCAGGACCCGGGTCCCCAAACCCTTTTTAGGACAACACCATGCAAATTAGCCTTTAAAATGAGCACTTTTGATTTCGAACGTTCAAATCCCATAGACGTCAATGGGGTTCTAACGCTTGTGCAAATTTTCGGTCCGTTCGCAGGTTCTGGTGCGAACCGAACCAGGGGGTGTCGGCTCATCCCTACCTGCCACTATACTGCCACTATATAGCCCTAACCTTCCACCATACTGCCCTAAGCTGAAACCACCACAACCGCCATACTGTCCTAACTTGCCACTATACTGCCCTAACCTTCCAGTAAACTGCCCTAACCTGCCACTACATAGCCACTATTATGATTTAACCTGCCACTATACTGCCGTAACCTGCCACTATACTGCCGTAACCTGCCACTGTACTGCCCTAACCTGTCACTATACTGCCCTAACCTGCCACTATACTGCCGTAATCTACCACTATACTGCTGTAACCTGCTACTATACTGCTCTAGCCTTCCACTATACTGCTCTAGCCTGCCACTATACTGACACAATACTGCTCTAGCATGGTACTATACTGTCACAATACTGCCCTAACCTGCCACTATACTGCTGTAGCCTGACACTGTACATTGCTACAGCCTATACTATACCTAACTGACCTCACCGGTGTCCTCTACCCCCCCCCACTGTGCCCTTCTGCCTGCCCTGTACAGTGTACAGACTTAAAAAAAACAGGCCGCTAATAGGCTGGGAGAGGCATTTATGACAGGGGGGGCAGTGTGTATAGGGAGGGGGATAGTGTAAATAAAGATTGGGAGCAGTGTGTACAGGGAAAAATAGAATCAGTGTACATGGGGGGGGGGCAGTGTATACAGGGGGTAGTGTGGAGAGAAGGAGGGAAAGTGTGTACAGGGGGTGAATTTAATTTTGGATAATTCCCTCGTTGTGCCTATGTGTTGTTTCTAATCAGACTAAAAAGCCATGCCCAATATGTAGCATAATTTAGCTGCACCCACTTTTTGCTGAAGTGAGCATAGAGTACCACAGGTTAATCTAATCTCCCTGATTGGGGCTCCAGTGCCCAGGGCATGTGTCCCCTCTGTGGAATCAGAATAAGCAATTTCAGTACAGGAGAGGAGCTTTAAAACTGTGCAAGACTGAAGGTAAGGCTGGAGTTCAGCTTTAAATATATGCATATAAGTTTTTGGTAGTACAAGAAAATGTGTTCATGTGTACAGTTCATATTTAATGTTTGAGATTTTAGAAAATTGGTATGTATATACAGTATACACATTCCTGGAACCTCTTTTGCAAAAGTTTTAATATTAATCTCATGGAAAAATTTGTAACAGGGCATGCTCGTTTTAGAATCGGAAGAATAGCCTTTCCTTTTTAACCACTTAAGGACCGAGTCTCTTTTTGAGATGTGTTGTTTACAAGTTAAAAACAGGTTTTTTTGCTAGAAAATTACCTAGAACCCCCAAACATTATACATTTTTTTTCGAATACCCTAGAGATTAAAATGGCGGTCATTGCACATTCTGTCACACCGTATTTTCGCAGCGGTCTTACAAGCACACTTTTTTGGAAAAAATACACTTTTTGAATTAAAAAATAAGACAACAGTAAAGTTAGCCCAATTTTTTTTAAATTTGTGAAAGATAATGTTATGCCGAGTAAACTGATACCAACCAACATTTCACGCTTCAAAATTGCACCCGTGGAATGGTGACAATGTTTTACCCTTAAAAATCTCCATAGGTGATGTTTTAAAAATTCTACAGGTTGCATGTTTTGAGTTACAGAAGAGGTCTGGGGCTAGAATTATTGCTCTCGCTCTAACGATCACGGCATTACCTCACATGTGTGGTTTGAACACCGTTTTTATATGCGGACACGTATGCGTATGCATTCGCTTCTTCACGCAAGCTCGGCAGAACGGGGAGAGTTTAAAAAAAAATGTTCTTTCTTATTTATTTTACCTTTTATTTATTTTTTCCACTGTTATTTTTTAAAACAAAAAATGTGTCACTTTTATTCCTATTACAAGGAATCTCAACTTCCCTTGTAATAGAAAAAAAGCATGACAAGACCTCTTAAATATGAGATCTGGGATCAAAAAGACCTCAAATCTCATATTTATACAAAAATGCAATAAAAAAAAAATGGCCCTTTAAGAGCTCTGGGCGGAAGTGATGTTTTGACACTGCAATGTTATGGAGACGGGTGGGGCCATCTTCCCCTCACTCGTCTCCATACCCAGCAAGGGTGAAGATCTGATCGCCTCCACCGCTGCCGACGGCTCCGGTAAGCGGCGGAGGGGGGCCCCTCTCCTGCAGCCGATAAAAGTGATCTTGCGGCGAATCCGCCGCAGAGACCACTCTTGTCGGAAAAATCGGACCACCGGCTGAAGAAGAGGATAGCTGCTACCATAACAATGATATTCCTTTTCAAACTTAGGACGTATATCGGCATGTGGCGTTCCATAAGTGGTTAAAAAAAGAAAAAAATATATAAACTCCTTCTCTAAGTCTAAAGGAAGTACAATTTAAGATGGACACTAGCACATTTGTTTCTATTTTGGAAAGAAGATTAATATGAAAAAATTAAAGAAACTGCGTTACAAGCTTTTCTCAGTCATTTATTTTTCAATGGTTTAGAAACTGTAACATAGAGTATAGTCTGTAGCTCAAAACATAATGGTCTTGTATATGTTTTTAAACAGCAGCGGTACGTTTTAATTAAAACCTTAGTGTCCATATAAAAGGAAATGTCATGAGAAAGGCGAACTGAGCTCTGTCAAAATATTGCTAATAAAATGCTGTTACTTTGATGTATCTCTGCTGCAAGACATGTGAGTGCCTCTATACCTGTTTTGGATTTGTATAAAAGGAAACCTTACAGTACAGGTATGGCTATACAGTTGTGCTCATAAGTTTACATACCCTGGCAGAATTTATGATTTCTTGCCCATTTTTCAGAGAATATGAATGATAACACAAAAATATTTCTTTCACTCATGATTAGTGTTTGGCTGAAGCCATTTATTATCAATCAACTGTGTTTACTCTTTTTAAATCATAATGGCAACAGAAACTACCCAAATGACCCTGATCAAAAGTTTACATACCCCAGTTCTTATATCGTGTATTGCCCCCCTTAACATCAACTACAGCTTGAAGTCTTTTGTGGTATTTGTGGATGAGGCTCTTTATCTTCTCAGATGGTAAAGCTGCTCATTCCTCTTGGCAAAAAGCCTCCAGTTCCTGTAAATTCTTGGGCTGTGTTCTGTTCTCGCTACACATTTGCCCCTGGCGTGTATGTAGCTCAACATACAATTTAAACCTTGAATCCTACAATAACCAGACTGTCTGTAACTTTGGATCTTTATTACGATGAACAGGTGGTGGTCATATAAGATAGGATGTACACACGGTGAAACTAGGAATAAACAGACAATGAACATATATAAGAATTACATGAACATAACAAATGTCTACTAGGTATACAAAAAAACAGTCTTTAGCATAGCAGCGATGTTGCCCTGGAAGGACTTGGAATTCCTCAGAACATGTAGTACAGGCTTAGCTGGCTCCATTGCAGTCTGTCCTCATGGTAAAGATGAAAGAGTTGCAATAGGAAGTGGGCTAGTTCCTAATGTTATGACAGGAAATGTCTATTAACCATAGAACACTACCCATCAATAGTCCTTTGTTAAGAGTGGCATCTAGTGGGCAATGTTGATATTGCAAGTAGTCCAGAAGATATTATTTTTCCTTTATAGGCTTAAGGCATGACACTCCCCGCCTGGTATCATCAGATACCACTATTTATTCCTCAGATGACAACAACAAAATTAACTATATGGATAAGACAAGAAATAGCTCGAACAAGCGTCTTCCATTTTGAGAATCTGGTAAATCTGTTAGATTTAAGCTGGCAGTCTGAAGTTGCAGTCTGAAATGTCGAGATCTCAGGACGGATGTCAGTATCTGAATCTGGATCTACTAATTCAATAGTGTCACTCTTAGGAACAATCTGTTCTGCATTGTACAAGAATGCAGGTCCTGTAAACCATGTTGCGTCTTTAAGGTTTCATGCAGCAACAGCTCTTATAGCATGGTCTGTAGGATTATGGTCAGTAGGTATGTAGCGCCATTGTGTTGGAGGAGTGGATCTCCTAATCCTCAACACTCTGTTGTTGACGTAGACATAGAAACTTGCTGTCAGTGTAGAGCTGGATATCCTTGAGGTCAATGTCCATCTCTGAGGTTATTAGTTCTGCTAGTTCAATAGCTAGTACTGCAGCACAAAGTTCAAGCCTAGTACAGTGTGCTCAGGGTGTGGAGCTAGCTTTGCCTTGCCCATGACGAATCCTACGTGGCATTGTGCTGTAGTGTTGACAGTTCTTAAGTAGGCCACAGCAGCTATTGCCTTGATAGAAGCAACACAGAATATGCAAAAGTTTTGGCTCTGTGTCTGTGTAGAGGGTATAGGAGCATATGGGCGTGAAACATGGAGATCAGATAAGACTGATAGAGAGTTTTTCCACTCTACCCAAGAGTTCCTCTTATCAGGGGGTAGTGGGGCATCCCAGTCGGATGTTTCACAAATCAAGTCTCTAAGTAGGGCTTTACCTTGAATTGTAACCGGTGCCGCAAATCCTAATTGATTGCTATTGATTGTGGACAAGACACCTCTGCGAGTGAAAGGCTTTTCTTCTCCATTTATTTGGAAGGTAAAGGAATCAGATTTCAAGTTCCAAAGTAGACCTAGACTGCACTGTACAGGTAAAGAGTCTGTACCCAGTTCTAAGTCTCTTAGATCATTAGAATGGTCTTGAGCAGGGAAAGCTTCCATTACCTCTTTGCTGTTGGAAGCAATCTCGTGAAGCCTGAGATTAGAACAAACAAGCATTTCCTGTGCTCTCTTAAGAAGACAGATTGCAGACTCACTGGAAGGTAAGGATTTGAAGCAGTTCATCTACATAAAAGTCTTTCTCTACAAATTGCTTTACATCTGAGCCATACTCAAGTTCACCTTCTTGGGCGGAATGTCTGAGTCCGTAGATAGCAACTGCAGGTAAAGGGCTATTTCCAAAGATGTGTATCCTCATGCGATACTCTGAGATAGAATAGAAGCGGTTGTGCCCACAAATTAACATGATTTATCACAGTCCATAACTTCAGCTCTTGATATGCACCACAGTGAGTTCACACATAATGAAGAAAGTGCCCGACACCATATAAATTGCCTGCTTACCAAATAGTAGGCGATATAAAGCGATCGACTGTAACCCAGCTGTGGCCTTGACTGCAGGAACGGCTGCTGAACACACACAGGAGACCTGGTACCGGATATTGTATTAGCAACCACTTGGACGTCTCACTGGGTCATGGCCATACAGGGATGTACTCCAGATAGGCTCAATGGAAAGAGAAACTGACCATAGTGTAATACAGTCTACCAGGTTTAATAAAGAACAGAAAATATATTGTACTTACATGAATAAAAATAACTTCGCATTAAAAACAAGTGCCGGCCGGCAACACAGGAGCCCTTCCTCCTCTTCACCACGCTGTATGTGAAGAGGATTTCAGATCTATGGTCGGGGATCTGGTTGCATTCGATAAGAGTTGGCAAAGATAAGCATGATTGTCCATCAATGGACTGGACTTGGTAGCCGGATGCTCTCCTCCCCGCCGTCTCCACTATTCCTGCACAAGTTTTTAAGGAGTAGGGGATGCTGGGGCCTTTAATGCCAAAAATGTCAAAGAAGGTTGAGCTGGACTAATGACTTGTTACTTTGGTCATCAAGAATTGAGTAAAGCTTAATAGCTTTGTCTTTTTGCCTGCTGGGTAGACTCTGACTAGGCACATTTTAGAGCAGGACCTGCCACCTATGACTCCCTTGCAAACCTCTGTACATTGTGAAGTGATCTCTGGTGTAGTTATAATGGTGTGCTTTTCCTCCCCGCCATGCTCACTAGTGCTAAAAGTGTGTTGTAAAGTCCATGGAGCTGGCCCAGGATGTAAACCTGTGTTATGATCTGAGCTGTCACATTCTGTGCATTTTAAACTGACCTTACAGTCTTCGGCGAGGTGAGATGTGGAAGAGCAGCACCTGTAGCAGATGTGGTTCTCCTTGAGGACGGCCCTGCGGTCCTGCAGGGTTTTATCTCTGAAGGCTCTGCATTTTAGGAGAGGATGTGGCTTCCGATGCAAGGGACACTGCTTACCAGGATCTTTGACCTTTGTCTCTGAGATAGAAAAGCTGGCAGACCTGTGAAAAGAATCTGGAGGAGTCACATTAGTTTTGTATACTGCTACTGGAGGTTTACGAGGATTAAGTCCTGAAGGAGCAGCACATGACAATGTAAAATCAAAACTTGCATCATTTCTTGTTTTAGCTTGCTGACACACAAAGTCCACAAAAACAGGAAATGGAGGGAATGGAACATCATACTGTCTTTTAAATCAGGATCCATGTGTAATCCACTGCTCTTGCAAGTTATAGGGTAGCTTTTGTACAATGGGGTTGACACCTCTGGCCGTGTCAAGGAATGCAAGTCCTTGTAAGTCCCCCTCGGATTTAGCTACTTGAAGTTCCATTAACAAGTCACTTAGCTCCCTAAGTTTCTGGTAGGCTTTGTTAGGTATTCTGGGGAAGTTATCAAGTCTTTTGAATAGTGCGCTTTCTACTGCTTCTGTTGAACCATAACACTCATCAAGTCTATCCCAAATCATTTTAAGACCAGTGTCTGGATAGTTTATATTTATTGTCCTGTTTCACCTAGCGTGCTCGGCAAACTCGTTTCCAAGCCATTTGATCAGGAGGTCTATCTCTTCACTGCAAGACAGATCTAAGTCTCTGATGGCATTTTGAAAGGAAGAGCGCCAGGCTCTGTAGCTTTCAGGGCAGTCATTAAACTTTTCAAGTCCTTTGGTGACTAACTCACATCGTGCAAAGAACCTTGCAAAGTCTATGGCGGCTTGGTTAGCCAGCTGTGTGTTGCCATGGTGAGATGGCTGTGTGTAGTCATACCTTTTGAGGGTGTCCAGCCGACCTCTGTCATACCGTTCTGACTTGGACGTTGGTTCTGGAGGATGATTAGAATGCTCTGTTATCTCATGTTTAGGGAGTCTTTTGTAGGAGGCGTCACTTTGCATGGATTTCTCCTGTTTGCAGGCTTGAGGCTTGTCGTTGACTTGTGGCGGTACCGTGAAGTGTCTTTGGCTTGCCTCTTTGACGTCATCTTTGTCACTGCTTGGCTTAAAATGTTGGTTGATGTAATCTGAAGTTCGTTGTAGAGAATCTTGAGTTTCAGCTTCTGGTTCAAGAATATTGCTGCGTCTGCTGCATTCACTTCTTGGGTATACAGCTAATTCTAATGCCGCGTACACACGGTCAGACTTTTCAGCTACAAAAGTCCGACAGCCTGTCTGACAGACTTTCGACTGACTTTTGTCGGACTTTTGGCGGACTTGCGGCAGACTTTCTTATGAACGGACTTGCCTACATACGATCACACAAAAGTCAGACGGATTCGTAAGTGATGACGTACACCGGACTAAAATAAGGAAGTTGATAGCCAGTAGCCAATAGCTGCCCTAGCGTGGGTTTTTGCCCGTCGGACTAGCACACAGACGAGCTGATTTCTGGGTTCGGCGTAGTTACGACGTAAAGATTTGAAGCATGTTTCAAATCTAAAGTCCATCAGATTTGCGGCTGGAAAAGTCCGCTGAAAGTCCGCTGAAAGTCCGGGGAAGCCCACACACGATCGGATTGTCAGCCAGCTTTAGTCCGTCGGCATCCGTCGGACTTTTGTAGACAAAGTCCGACCGTGTGTACGCGGCATATGGCCTCTGCTTCTGCTATGGCGGCTGCTGCTTCCTTCTCTACAGTGAGTTTCTCTAGGGTTACTTCTAGGAGGGCTTCCTCGGCCTCTAACTGTGCCTCTTGTGTCTTTAGCCTCACTTCCTCCTTTTCTTGCTTTAACTGTTGCTGCACTTTCTCTGTCTTCAGCCTCACTTTCTCCTTTTTAATCTGCATTTCTTGCTCAGCAAAGGCTGCTCGGGCCTTGGCGGCTTCAGCTTTTGCACGTACGATAGCGAGTGCATTGCTTGCGGTGGAAGATCTAGAGGAGCCGAAAACTTGGGACCTTGTCTTGAGTGAGGATGCCTGGCTATGTGACATGTTGCTTGTAGGAATTCTTGACTGTGTAGAGACTGCTGTTTTGCCATATGCAGGTGACTGCGCTGACAGGGTAGCAGGCCTCTGTGTAGTCACTGTCCTAAATCCCACTTGCTGGATAGCAGCTGTTTCACTGTTCTGTTCTCGCTACACGTTTGCCCCTGGCATGTATGTAGCTCAACATACAGTTTAAACCTTGAATCCTACAATAAGCAGACTGTCTGTAACTTTGGATCTTTATTACGATGAACAGGTTGTAAGCTCTTCTGAGCAGGGCCCTCTTAATCCTCTTATATTTTATTGTTTTATAACTGTATTGTCTCCCTTTTATATTGTAAAGTGCTGCGTAAACTGTTGGCGCTATATAAATCCTGTATAATAATAATAAAAATAATAACAGGTGGTGGTCATATAAGATAGGATGTACACACGCGGTACACACGGTGAAACTAGGAATAAACAGACAATGAACATATATAAGAATTACATGAACATAACAAATGCATAGCTCCCAGCTGTCCCTGATTTTGAGGGACTGTCCCTGATTTGGAGCAATGTCCCTCTGTCCCTCATTCCTCCTCATTTGTCCCTCATTTTGGTCTGATCTATATAGATGTATAAAAAATGCACTTTTTATCTATGAAAAAGTGTTTTACAGTGCTAAACTTTTCATTTGATTTCTAAATTGCTGCATTTGTAAATTCCAAACGCCAATATAAAGGAAGAGTAGTAGTAAAAAACACTTTTGGGTTGAACCAATCTTTTATTTTTTGTACAATTCTCCTTTAAGGGTGCGTGGCAAGAGGTGTGTCCTATGCCTGCATACTTTTGCTGATAGGTGTCCCTCATTCCCAAATCTAAAAGGGAGGTATGACAAATGTCTACTAGGTATACAAATAAACAGTCTTTAGCATACCAGCGATGCTGCCCTAGAAGGACTGGGAATTCCTCAGAACATGCAGTACAGGCTTAGCTGGCTCCATTGCAGTCTGTCCTCATGGTAAAGATGAAAGAGTTGCAATAGGAAGTGGGCTAGTTCCTAATGTTATGACAGGAAATGTCTATTAACCATAGAACACTACCCATCAATAGTCCTTTGTTAAGAGTGGCATCTAGTGGGCAATGTTGATATTGCAAGTCCAGAAGATATTATTTTTTCTTTACAGGCTGAAGGCATGACAGGCTGTCTTGCATGAACTGCACATTTGAGATCTCCTCAGAGTGGCTCAATAATATTGAGGTCAGGAGACTGAGATGGCCACTCCAGAACCTTCTGTCACGTACCTGGTAGGTAGAGCCCGGAATGCAGGGAATGGCCTCTCGTATACCTCTGACTCGGGAACCCCTGGTAGTGATGACAGGGGCTCGAGAGTGCGAAGGGGCACGAGTGCCCGACTGGAACGCTGGAGCAGAGGGCTGGATCTGGTGGTCAGCTGGAAGGTGTCCTGTAGTCCAACAGCAGGATGCAGACAGCAGGGAGGTGACTTGTAGTCCAGCAGCAGGATGTAGACAGCAAGGAGGTGTCTTGTAGTCCAGCAGCAGGATGTAGACAGCAGGGAGGTGTCTTGTAGTCCAGCAGCTGGATATAGGCAGCAAGGAGGTGTCTTGTAGTCCAGCAGCAGGTTTGTAGACAGCAGGGAGGTGTCTTGTAGTCCAGCAGCAGGATGTAGACAGCAAGGAGGTGTCTTGTAGTCCAGCAGCCGGATGTAGACAGCAAGGAGGTGTCTTGTAGTCCAGCAGCAGGATGTAGACAGCAAGGAGGTGTCTTTTAGTCCAGCAGCAGGATGTAGACAGCAAGGAGGTGTCTTGTAGTCCAGCAGTAGGATGTAGACAGCAAGGAGGTGCCTTGTAGTCCAGCAGCAGGATGTAGACAGCAAGGAGGTGACTTGTAGTCCAGCAGCAGGATGTAGACAGCAAGGAGGTGTCTTGTAGTCCAGCAGCAGGATGTAGACAGCAGGGTACAGGCAGGCCGGGTCAAACACAGGCGGGCAGATCAGGTACAGAAGGTAAATCCAGGAGAATAGTCAAAGTCCAGAGCCGAGATCGGGGCAGGCAGCAAACAGGATAGTCAGGAACTGTCCAACAGGTAACCAGTAGCAAGTACAGAATACGGGTAACAAGGCAGTAGGGGTCTTCAGAAATGCTGTAGACCAGACAGCAAGGCAGCAATGCAACAGTCCCCTTTAAATAGCACATCTTTGGCGCCAAGTGCTGTCACAGGGAGCGCGTGCGCGTCCGTGTGCCACTATTGGCGCTATTGCGCATGCGCGTGTGCCGGACGGCGCTTCTGTGCACAGGCACTCTTTTAGACTTCAAATTGCTGGAACACTTGCAAGAAGGCTTTTCCTGACATTGCCCCCCTCCAATGGGCAGCTTCCGGATGCCCAACTGGGCCATTTTACTAGGATGAGATCTCTTAAAGGCTAGAATTAGTCTTTTGGTGTGGATATTAGTCTCTGGTTCCCAAGAGTTATCCTCAGGACCGTACCCCTTCCATTTGACCAGATATTGAATTTGGTTGCGTCTTTTCCAGCAATCTATGATTGATTCCACCTCAAATTCCTCCTCACCGTCGATGAGCACAGGTTCAGGAGGGATCCGGAACTGAAGGTTTAAGGAGAGCCACATGAAAGACTGGATGGATACGAAATGACTCCGGTAATTTTAATTCATAGGCCACATCGTTGATCTTCCTTACCACTGGGAAGGGACCTACAAACTTAGGTCCCAGTTTCCTGGAAGGGCATGCCAACTTCAGATTCAAGGTAGATAGCCAGACATGATCCCCTATCTTCAGATTAAGCTCCCCTCTCCTCTTTTTATCAAATGTCGCCTTGTTCCGTTCCTGAGTTTTTGACATTGTCTCTTGGAGTAGCCTGTTGTTTGCACTGAAAAAAATCAAAGTTTCCTGGACAGCTGGTACCGAACACTCCGGAACATTGTTGGACAAAAACAAGGGATGAAAACCATAGTTCGCAAAAAATGGAGACTGATTAGTTGCAGAGTGAACAGAATTGTTGTAAGCGAACTCAGCCAGAGGTAATAGGGGAGCCCAGTCATCTTGGGAAAAACACGAATAGCACCATAAGTATTGTTCCAATGTCTGGTTTGTTCGTTCAGTCTGACCATTAGTCTGGGGATGGTAAGCAGAAGAGAAGGAGAGGTCAATCTTCAGGGATCCACATAGAGCTCGCCAGAACTTGGATGTAAATTGCACCCCTCGATCAGATACGATGTTTGCAGGAATACCATGGAGCCTTACAATTTCTCTAATAAAGATCCCCGCAGTCTTGGAAGCAGAGGGGGTACCCTTCATGGGCAAGAAGTGAGCCATCTTGGAAAGTCTGTCAACCACTACGAAAATAGTGGTGTAGCCCTCGGATGGTGGTAATTCAACGATAAAATCCATGCAGATCATCCTCCATGGTCTTTCTGGAACAGGAAGAGGTCTTAGCAACCCCCAGGTCTTGGTCTTGCTGCCCTTGTTTTGGATGCAGGTAATGCATGATTCCACATAGTGTTTACAATCCTCCCATAGCTGAGGCCACCAGAATGTGCGTTGGAGAAGTTCGGAGGTCTTGTGTATCCCGAAGTGGCCAGCTAATTTGTGGTTGTGACAGGATTTGAGAACAGCAACCCGTGTTTCTTGGGGCACAAAGATCTTATCCTTGTGCCATAATAATTCGTCTCTGGACTGTAGAGTGACATCTGCTGGAAGGGGAGTTGTTGAAGATGCCTGTCTGATTTGAGACAGCAGATCTCCTTGGAGCATCAGAAAGTTCCCAGGAGCAAGAATGGTGTCTGGGGGAGAAGGAGCTTCAGGTTCACTGAACATCCGGGACAGCGCATCTGGTTTGGTATTTTTTGATCCTGGTCTGTAAGTAATGTGAAAAGTGAACCTGGTGAAGAAGAGTGCCCATTTGGCCTGGCGTGGTTTCAATCTTTTGGCAACCTTTAGGTACTTCAGATTCTTGTGGTCGGTGTACACCAGAATAGGATGGGCCGCTCCCTCCAGGAGATAGCGCCATTCCTCAAGTGCGGCCTTGATTGCAAGTAGCTCTCTGTCCCCAACATCATAATTCCTTTCGGCTTCGGTTAACCTGCGGGAGAAGAACACCACTGCATGCAATAAAGCCTTGGAGCCTTGTCTCTGTGAAAGTACCGCTCCTACTGCTACTTCGGAAGCATCTATCTCCAATGTGTAGGGTAAAGCTGGATCAGGGTGCTTCAGGACGGAGGCTGACACAAATTGGTCTTTCAAGGAAGTGAAAGCAGCTTGAGCCTCAGGGGACCATTGGAACCGGGTGCCTTGCCGAGTCAGTCTTGTGATAGGGGTGATGATGGAAGAAAATCCCTTAATGAATTTGCGATAGAAATTTACAAATCCCACAAAGCGCTGTACTCCTTTCTTGTCCGTCGGAACCGGCCAATCCAAGATGGCAGAGACCTTCTGTGGATCCATCTTGATTCCATCTATGGAGATGATTAAACCCAGAAACTGAATGCTTTGGCGTTCAATTTCGCATTTTTCCGGTTTGGCGTACAGGCCATGTTGGCGGAGCCGGACTAGAACTTTCTTGACATGCTCTCGGTGGATAGACAGGGAAGAGGAGAAGATCAGGATGTCATCCAGATATACTATGATGAACAGATCAAGGTAGTCTCTAAAAATATCATTCACAAAGTGCTGGAAAGTGGCAGGAGCATTACATAACCCAAAGGGCATCACCAGGTATTCAAAGTGTCCGAAGCGGGTGCGGAAGGCAATCTTCCATTCATCCCCGCTCCGGATCCGGACTAAGTTGTATGCTCCCCGACGATCAAGTTTGGTGAATATAGCTGCAGTTCCAAGCCTCTGAAATAGTTCGGGTACCAAAGGTAGGGGGTACCGGTTTTTGATTGTAATTTTATTAAGGTCCCTATAATCTACGCAAGGGCGTAGAGAATGATCTTTTTTCTGCACGAGGAAGATTCCTGCTCCAGCCGGAGAGGTGGAAGGCCGTATGAACCCCTTTTCCAGATTCTCATCAATGTAAGTTTTAAGCGTACCAAGCTCCAGTTCGGTTAAGGGAAAAATTCTCCCAAAGGGGACCTCTGCCCCGGGAAGAAGTTCAATTGGGCAGTCATAGGGTCTGTGTGGGGGAAGTGTCTCTGCCCCTTTCCGACTGAACACATCCAGAAAATCATGGTACGCTTCTGGAACGGTTTGGCAGGCTGCAGCATCGGTCTCCAGACACAGCAGGGAAGATGGAACAACAGTAGATCCCTGTAGGAAATGCTGACGGCAGTAAGGAGAGGGAAAACTGATGTTTCCAGTAGACCAGTCAATTCGTGGGTTGTGAGCTTTGAGCCAGGGCATACCCAGTATGATGGGAAACAGGGGTGACTCAATGATGTCAAGACGGAGTAGTTCCCGGTGGTTGCCAGAAATGGTGGCGTCTAAAGGAACTGTCTCTTGTGTTACAGGCCCAGATTTAATAGCCGATCCGTCGGCCAGGTGTACGGACAGTCCTTGTGCTCTGGGTCGTAAAGGGATCTGGAACTTATGAGCAAAAGATAAGTCCATAAATCCGCTACAGGCTCCGGAATTAATTATAGCGGTTGCCCGGATGTTCCCTCCTGGAAGCTGTAGAGAATTGGCAACAGCCAGGTGAGTGGTATTGTTAAACACAGCAGATAAGGAAGTAGAGGAGAAGGTAGTGTGCTTACAGGTCTTTGCAGGGCAAGTCCTCACGTAGTGTCCAGATTCCCCGCAATAAAGGCAGAGGTTGTTAGCCCGCCGGCGTTGTCGTTCTTCAGGGGTGAGTGAAGGACAGATCAGGCCAAGCTGCATTGGTTCAGAGGTATCAGTAGGGGTGTGTGCAGTAGGATTTGGCACACATGGTAACATCCACATCGGGCGAGAGGGACCAGCTGCACGTTCTGCCCTATGTTCTCTTAGGCGCCTGTCAATTTGGATCGACAGGTTGATAAGGCCTTCAAGTGTAGCCGGAATACCAACCTTGGCCAATTCATCTTTTAATGGTTCAGAAAGTCCCATGCGAAACTGGTAGCGTAAGGCGGCGTTGTTCCAGTTTGTGTCGGAACTACAACATCTGAATTCAGATGCATAGTCCTCCGCCGCCCTACGGCCCTGCTGAAGTAAGAACAGTGCTGCTTCTGCGGTAGCTGCTTGTTGTGGATCTTCATATAGGAGAGCCATGGCTTGGAAGAAAGTATCCAGGCGGTCGAGGCAATTATTCTTCTGCTCCAAAAGGCGATGGGCCCATGCCTGGGGTTCGCCCAGTAAGAGGGAAATGACGAACCCCACTTTAGTGGTTTTTAAGGAAAAAGTTCTGGGTTGTAATGCAAAGAAGAGTTCGCAGGCATTACGGAATGCCCTAAACTTGCTGCGGTCCCCGGAGAACCTTTCTGGTGTGGGTACTTTAGGTTCAGTAGGCAACATGACCACTGAAGGAGCAGTAGGTGGACCCGGAGCTGGGGTGGAGAGAACTTGGACACGCTCTTCTAGTTGCTTATAACCGTCTTGTAAGTCCTTGACAGCTTGCGTGAGTCCAGCTAGTTGACGGCATAAGTCCTCCATGGGCGACGTTCCCTGCGTGGGCTCGGACATTGCTGTCTGGTACTGTCACATATCTGGTAGGTAGAGCCCGGAATGCAGGGAACGGCCTCTCGTATACCTCCGACTCGGGAACCCCTAGTAGTGATGACAGGGGCTCGAGAGTGCGAAGGGGCACAAGCGCCTGACTGGAACGCTGGAGCAGAGGGCTGGATCTGGTGGTCAGCTGGAAGGTGTCTTGTAGTCCAACAGCAGGATGCAGACAGCAGGGAGGTGACTTGTAGTCCAGCAGCAGGATGTAGACAGCAAGGAGGTGTCTTGTAGTCCAGCAGCAGGATGTAGACAGCAGGGAGGTGTCTTGTAGTCCAGCAGCTGGATGTAGACAGCAAGGAGGTGTCTTGTAGTCCAGCAGCAGGATGTAGACAGCAAGGAGGTGTTTTGTAGTCCAGCAGCAGGATGTAGACAGCAAGGAGGTGTCTTGTAGTCCAGCAGCAGGATGTAGACAGCAAGGATGTGCCTTGTAGTCCAGCAGCAGGATGTAGACAGCAAGGAGGTGTCTTGTAGTCCAACAGCAGGATGTAGACAGCAAGGAGGTGTCTTGTAGTCCAGCAGCAGGATGTAGACAGCAGGGTACAGGCAGGCCGGGTCAAACACAAGCGGGCAGATCAGATACAGAAGGTAAATCCAGGAGAATAGTCAAAGTCTAGAGCCGAGATCAGGGCAGGCAGCAAACAGGGTAGTCAGGAACAGTCCAACAGGTAACAGGTAGCAAGTACAGAATACGGGTAACAAGGCAGTAGGGGTCTTCAGGAACGCTGTAGACCGGACAGCAAGGCAGCAATGGAACAGTCCCCTTTAAATAGCACATCTTTGGCACCAAGTGCTGTCACAGGGCGCGCGCGCGCGCCCGTGTGCCGCTATTGGCGCTATTGCGCATGCGCGTGCGCTGGACGGCGCTTCTGTGCACAGGCACTCTTTTAAACTTCAAATTGCTGGAACGCTTGCAAGAAGGCTTTTCCTGACACCTTCACTTTATTCTGCTGTAGCCAATGACAGGTCGACTTGGCCCTGTGTTTTGGATTATTGTCATGTTGGAATGTCCAAGTACGTCCCAAGTGCAGCTTCCTGGCTGATGAATGCAAATGTTCCTCCAGTATTTTTTGATAACATACTGCATTTATCTTGCCATCAATTTTGACCAAATTTCCTGTGCCTTCGTAGCATACACATCCCCAAAAATTCAGCGATCCACCTCCGTGTTTCACAGTAGGAATGATGTACATTTCATCATAGGCCTTGTTGACTCCTCTCCAAATGTAGCGTTTATGGTTGTGGCCAAAAAGCTCAATTTTGGTCTCATCACTCCAAATGACTTTGTGCCAGAAGATGTGAGGCTTGTTTCTGTGCTGTTTGGCGTATTGTAAGCTGGATACTTTGTGGCATTTGTGTAGTAATGGCTTTCTTCTGGTGACTCGACCATGCAGCCCATCTTTCTTCAAGTGCCTCCTTATTGTGCATCTTGAAACAGCCACACCACATGTTTTCAGAGAGGCCTGTATTTCGCCTGAAGTTATTTGTGGGTTTTTCTTTGCATCCCGAACAATTTTCCTGGCAGTTGTGGCTAAAATTTTAGTTGGTCTACCTGACCCTGGTTTGGTTCCAACAGAACCCCTCATTTTTCACTTCATGATTAGAGTTTGAACACTGCTGATAGGCATTCTGAATTCCTTGGATATCTTTTTATATTCCTTTCCTGTTTTATACAGTTCAACTACCTTTTCCCACAGATCGTTTGACAATTCATTTGCTTTCCCCATGACTCAGAATCCAGAAACGTCAGTGCAGCACTGGATGAAAGATGTAAGGTCAGGAGTCCAGAAACTCATTGACCTTTTATACACACACACTAATTACAAGCAAACAAATCACAGGTGAGGATGGTTACCTTTAATAACCATTCAAACCCCTTTGTATCAACTTGTGTGCATGTTATCAGGCCTAAACTTTTGATCAGGGTCATTTGGATAGTTTCTGTTGCCATTATGATTTAAAAAGAGTAAACACAGTTGATTGATAATAAATGGTTTCAGCCAAACACTAATGCCCCATGCACACGGTCGGACATTGATCGGACATTCCCACAACAAAATCCTAGGATTTTTTCAGACGGATGTTGGCTCAAACTTGTCTTACAGCATACACATGGTCACACAAAGTTGTCGGAAAATCCGATCATTCTGAACGCGGTGATGTAAAACACGTACGTCGGGACTATAAACGGGGCAGTAGCCAATAGCTTTCATCTCTTTATTTATTCTGAGCATGCGTGGCACTTTGTGCGTCGGATTTGTGTACACACGATCGGAAATTCTGACAACGAATTTTGTTGTCGAAAATTTTATAGCCTGCTCTCAAACTTTGTGTGTCGGAAAATCCGATGGAAAATGTGTGATGGAGCCTACACACGGTCGGAATTTCTGACAACAAAGTCCTATCACACATTTTCCGTCGGGAAATCCAACCGTGTGTACGGGGCATAAGCGTGAGTGAAAGAAATGTTTTTGTTATCATTCATATTCTCTGAAAAATGGCCAAGAAATCATAGATTCTGCCAGGGTATGTAAACTTATGAGCAAAACTGTATGCACCTAAAGTTATTTTAAAAATACTTGGTTCTATCTCAAAGCCCACAAATCAGTTATCCTAAAGCCTAATGTTTTAGTGAACTTTAAATAGTTAATTTGGACTAAGCTGGTCCTTCACTAACACATGCAGTGGCTGTCAGAGATATATGAACTGTCTGTAGCCTAACCTACATACAGTGTACAGCTCTGTGTTTCTGCAACAGTACGGGGACTTCCTGTACCAAGTCCATAATAAAATTGAGTCAAGCTGAGACCTGGTCAGTCATTCACAGGAAGCTTTGTATTTTCTGAATACGTGGCATCCACTGATTGGCTGAGGCAGACATTGTGACTTCAGAGGAAGCTTTGATTTCATCCAGAGAATACAAAGTTTCCTGTGAAAGGTTGAGTAGCGCTCCACTCAACTCGATTTTGTTTGGAGAGCAGGATACTGCATGTGTTAATGAAGGAAAATAGTTTGTTTGGACCAGCTTGAAGTTCACCGAAAAATGAAGTTATGCTTTCAATTTAATCTGGAGGAATTATGTGCATTTAAAATGTTAAATTACAAATATGAAGGTATGAAAAATTGAAGAACTCCTTTTCTCAAAAGAACAAAGGTATGTCTGCAGGATCTTTCATAGATATCTTTCATGCTGCCTAATCAGATCAACAACGAAAACCTTAAAGTGATTTTAAACAATCACCTTGTAAGACAACCCATTCAGTTTAAAATTTGGTAATGAAAGGCGAAACATTGTTGTATAGCTATAAAAAAAAATTATAAATACCCTTTTTCCCTTTTTATAAGTGATCACATTCCCTCTCTTCTCAGCTGCATAAGAGCAGGGGGGAGGAGAAGCAACAGCACACTGAGCTTCCCAGTGACAGGCTTAGCAGGGGCAAGTCTGATCATTGGATTGGAGCAGGCTGAATTCCCAGCACAGCTAGAGAACTGACCATGATGTGTTCTCATGCTTATTGTAGTCAATTTTTAATTTGAAAGCAGAGAGACTAACAGGAATGCCAGGGATTTCACAGAACGGAAGCAATGTACATGGTACAGCAGGCACATATCAGGAATAGGAAACGCTGGGGTAACAAACCAAAACCCTGGCCATACACTGATGTCTCAAGTACAAATTCCTCCATCCACAAAAATTTAATAATTAAAAAAAAAAATAAAAAATTATATATATATATATATATATATATATATATATATATATATATATATACAACCTTAAATATTAATACAATCTGCAGGTCAGAATTTGATTTCAATGATTTTATTTGAAAATGAAAGAAATAGCCAAAACAAGAGAAATTAAGGTTCCTGTATGTCTGGCATTTGTGGGGCTATCTTGTTTTTAATTAATTTGTTTATAAACAAGATGGAGGTAGACAAACAACCTAATATACATCCTCACGATTCACGATTTAGTGCTACCATAAAAGCTGCCCACGCAAGACAAAATATTATAGATGCAATTAAAATATTTGTATTCTCTCCTTTTACTGACACATTTCTATAAGTGTATTGTCAATAATGATTTCAGAATTAGCATCAGCCTTGCTAAAAAGTTGGTTCCATATATAAATCTGATCACTGGGAAATAAAAGACTGAGGAAATGCTTGTACTTGCCTGTAGCCGACTGATGACATCACTCCTCCATACATCACCTCTCCGCCTAGGCATGGTCACTCGCTTGGAGTTCAAGGACTGCCTTTTAATGATAGTAAGTTTACATTTTTGTTTTAATTACATGGTTACTGGAAATTATGACATGTCAGGAATTTCTCCTTTCAGACTTATAAGCATTCCTTACATTTCCTTAGAGATATGATCATGATGATATGCAGAATTATCATTGCTTAAAGCTGGAATTGTCCAGAGCTAACTGTGGATTCAGATATTAGGAATGTTCAGTATTACGTGTCAAGCATCCTGTACCTTTTGCCTCACCTCCGCATGCAAAGAATGAGTCATATTGCACTTCACTCAGTGTACCTGGAATCTGTCCATGTTTACAGAAGGACAGAGTTTTAATCGCCTGCTGATGCAGCTTCATCTATCTGTTTATTTAAGGTTGGCAGGTCTCCCTCAGCACAGGCTGGACAATGTAGCTGAACACACATGGAGCTTACACTGCGGTTACTTCTGATCTCTGAATGAACACCTTGCTGGCGTGACAGATTGCATGTTCCTCACCCTGTCCGGACAATGACGCTAATCACAAACTTCCATCCTGCTTCCTGCCCTTCCATCTGTCAGGCGACGATTACGTTATTACCACCCTTAATTCTGCAAATATGGAAATTCAAACATTTAATAAGAGAATTTAATATTATTCCTCAAAGAGATCAATTACACATAGCGTAATAGTTTGCAACTTTTGAGAGGAGTAAAAAACATTTGGTTTAGAAAGGTCTTAAATATTCCTGTTGCTTGTGCCAATGGTACACTACTAATTAGTAGTGGATGGCAAAGTAAACAAATACTATACCACTATTTATGCATTAAAACATGATTTTTACTGCATAGTTCATACCACTTTGTGGTAAAATACACTATATTACCAAAAATATTACAGTATTGTACATGCACATGAACTTTAATGACATCCCAGTCTTAAGCCCTGTACACACGAGAGGATTTTCTGACGGAAAATGTGTGATAGGACCTTGTTGTTGAAAATTCCGACCATGTGTAGGCTCCATCACACATTTTCCATAGGAATTTCCGACACACAAAGTTTAAGAGCTTGCTATAAGATTTTCCGACAACAAAATCCTTTGTTGGAAATTCCGATCGTGTGTACACAAATCCGATGCACAAAGTGCCACGCATGCTCAGAATAAATTAAGAGACGAAAGCTATTGGCTAATAGCTAATCCCCCCCTCCGCCAAATAATTTGGTTCAGTGCGCAAAGCAAGGTCCATAAAGATATGTAAGAGCGAGTTTGAGGTAGAGGAACATGACTGGCCTGCACAGAGTCCTGACCTAAACCTGATAGAACACCTTTGGGATGAATTAGAACAGAGACTGTGATCCAGGCCTTCTCGTCCAAATTAGTGCCTGACCTCACAAATGTTCTTCTGGAAGAATGGTTAAACATTCCCATAGACACACTCATTAATCTTGTGAAAAGAAAGAAAAGCCTGAAGGCTCTGATGAAGAAGGGTAACCTTCGATACGCGTTAGCCAGCAGTAGTCCGTACGCCTCCTTCCTGGGACCTGGAAAACTGCTACCACTGGACTATTTGCCTCTGTGCCTTATACAATGCGATTTTTTCCTCGACCTTTGTGAGTAGTTTTTATCTTGTTTTTAATTAAGAAATCTGTCAAGGATAATGCACTAGGCTGGTGCGCTCTTTTTCTGTCTTTTCATCTAACACTAGGACAACCCCATCCTTAAGAGCAGCAAGGCCGAAATCCACAGTCCTTCCTGAACCCTTGGGACCTTTTAGCCAATACACCTGTGCGCAAGAGTATTTTTGCATCTTTTCATTAATCTTGTGGACAACCTTCCAAGAGAAGAGTTGAAGCTGTTATAGCTGCAAAGGATGGGCCAACTCAATATTGAACCCTACGAACTAAGACTAGGATGCCATTAAAGTTCATGTGTGTGTAAAGGTACGCATCCCAATACTTTTGGTAATATAGTGTAGGTGACATCAGGAACAAAACAGCATCAAGCTTGTCAATTATTCTGAAAGAATGTTGATGTATGTGTGCTTTGGTAATATAGTGTATGTACAAATAGTAGGTGTATTATTCTCCTATGTACGAATGCTTGCCCTGCCTATATCATACTGATTATTTAATCTCAGAATAGGAGACAGTATTAAAGTGAGATAAAAAAAGTTTGCCTCAAATGACTCAAATGATTTACCCCCTTCATGACCAGGGCATTTTTTTGCTATTCAACACTGTACTACTTTAATTAACTGTCAATTGCTCAGTCATGCAACACTGTATGCAAATTAAATTTATATTTTTTTTCCCACACAAATAGAGCTTTCCTTTGTTGGTATTTGATCACCACTGGGTTTTTTATTTTGTATTACATACACAAAAAAATAACATTATTTTGTCCTTTCTGTTATAAAACATGAACAATAAAATAAAATGCCTTCATAAATTTAGGCCAAAATGTATTCTGCTACATGTCCTTGGTAAAAATCAAACTGCATTTTTGGGGACACTATAATATTGGGGACACTAGTATAGTTCTGATCGTGATCAAGATACTGCTCTGTACAGACACTATACTAGTAATGGAGGTGATCAGCGACTTATATTGTGACTGTGATAGTGTGGCGGACAATCTGGCATTAAGTGACACTGGCCTTGAAGAGACACTGACTAACTGACACTAATGTCACTAGTGACACTAATACAATGATCAGTGATAATACTTTATACTGACAAATACAGGGGGTACCCAGGTTATGAACAAGATAGGGACTGTAGGTTTGTTCTTAAGTCGAATTTGTTTGTAAGTCGGAACAGTACCTTTTTGCAAATCCAGTCTTTTTTTTATTTTTGTCTAATTTTCTTATTTTTAATATTATTTTTCTTATTCTTTATTTTTTTAATTACTTTTTATTGTATTAGTTTAATTATTACTGTATTTATTTTAATCATTTTTTTTCACTTAACTTTATTGCTATCACACAGGAGAAAACAATTCCCTGTGTGATAGCAATTGGAGGTGACGAGTTCTCTTTATTGACCCTGTCACCTCCAAAACAGGAGTCCTAGCACTGTGCTAGATTTCCTGTCACAGCTGAGAGGGGAGGAGCACAGCTCTCCCCTCTCACTGTTTACATCGGCGGCAGGGACAGGAGACACAGCAGGGAGATGGATGGATGGTGAAAGCAGCAGTGTCTGTGATCCGAGTCCAGGCAAGCCGGCTGCACTGCACCTCCGTGGGGCAGCGGCGCAGGAAAGACTGGGGATCTTGGAGGCTTCACTAGGCCACACTAGGCTGGACAGGGCCGCGGCCACGACTAGCAGTTTTAGCGGCCTGGCAGACCACCAGACTGTACCAGGCCTGTGGATGGGCAGGCAGGATGACGAGGGGGGGGCCCTTAACTTCACAGTCAGGCCAGGAACGGAGGAACAGCTCACTCCAACAAGGAGAGGAAGATTCGGCCAGCAGTGACGTCACTCGGGCCGCGTTCGTAAGTAGGAGTCGTCCGCAACTCAGATGTTCGTAAGTCGGGGACCCCCTGTACTATTGGCACTGGCTAAGTGACAAGAGTGATGAGGAGGGCAGTCAAGAGGTTAACGGTGTGCATAACAAGTGTATGCAAGTGTATGTGTGCTGCTTTTACTTACAAATCATCTGGCTGGATCTCTCCTTGCTTTTAGTTCTGAACGGTAATTAAAAGCAGGGAGAAATCTAGCCAGATCTATGTGTTGTGTTTACCAACACACAGATCTCTGTGCTGCATATGGCCACCTCCTCAGCCACCTTCTGGATGCCAGGGATTGGCTGAGGCATAGTAAATATTCAACTGATCATTTGAATCTGCCCACTCTATGCTCTGGAAATATATTCCAGAGGCAGGTGTGAGAAATCAAACTCTCAGCTTAGACCAATGTGTACCTTCTTACACGTAATATTTCAAAATTCAGTGGTATTCTGCTATACCTGAAATGTCAGTAACTAGCCCAATTTTCTTTTCTTTTTTTTTTTTTTTTTAGTTTCTATTTCTTTCTTTTCAGTGCTTATTCTGGTACCTTATATACATTTCCTTTTATTTACCTATGTAAAAGAAATTGGAAAAAAATCTATTCAAATAAAGTTAAATAAGGTATTTTTCTGTTTAAAGTTAAACTGCAGCCAAATAGGTTTTAGAGGGACAGCTCAATGGAAGGTTTTAATTTCCATTTGTATCAAGTTAGCGATTCTTCCATCACTTCCTGTCCTAATAACCACATCAGGAAGTCACAACCAAACTCATTTAACCTGAACATTCCTAGATAGTATTACGGTAGTTAATGTGTTTTTGGAATACAGAATACAATAGATGTAAAGCTATTGTTTAATGAATTATTAATCATAGCACATTAATCATGTAAGCACAGTAAGGTCAGGAAATGATTACCTGTAAACTGACCAAATCCCAAATGTGATGTCCTGTTAGGTCACAAGAAAGAACAGCTGGTTAATATATTTACTCAGTTATTACACTACCAGGAATCTTGAATGTTCCCATCAGGAAAAGTGTCAAGTGTGCTAGCGGTAATAATTTCTCTCAAAATAAATTAATGTCTGGCTGGCAAGTTTGACATAAGTATCTAATCTCCTTGCTTGTCTATTGAGCCCCTAAAATGTAATCTTAATACATTATCTATGCACCAAAAGACCTGGACAGTGTGCCCTCTAAGGCCCCTTTCACACTGAGGCACTTCTAAACTGCCAGCAAAGCACTGAGCACTTTTGAAGAGCTTTTCATGCGCTTTTGAAGAGTTTTCTATTCCTTTCAATGGAGAGGGACGTTTTTTCACTGCCCTCCCAGCGCACTGCCCCACTGTGAAAGCATTCATTGATTTTAATGGAAATAGGTTTTCGTGAGCTTTTCAGGTGCTTTTTTAAGCCTAAAAGCACCTCAGTGTAAAAGGGGTCTTAAACAGGGCTCTTTTAAGCATTGCCAGCTGTGGGTAGGGCCCAGATAGAGCGGGGTATGGAAGCACCTCAATACAGCAAGATGTATAGTAGTATCTTGGAGGAGAGAGTGAGAGTGTCTGGCTGGGCAGAACTACTAGTGATAGTTGTACAATGCACCAGGAGCAAATGGAGACACCTTGCCATCCCTGACCTTTAACTGTAGGTCTGTGGCTTGGTACCAGAATGCCTTGGGGCCTAGGACTGAGAAACTCCATGGTGAGCTAAACAAACACTGTGGAGCTACTGCAGTTAAGTGGGAAGATGGCTAAACCCAGATAAATAGTGTTTTGCACATTGGAACTACTGTCAGAATGTTGTTCTAATATTACTGGTGTTCTGCACTGCAAGTCAGTAACCTGGATGTGATATAATGCTGTGTTGGAAATGTGTATGAGCAGTGGCGGTGCGTCCATAAAGGGCCCCCTCTCTCCTGGCACCGCTTTATCACTATAAATAGATTCATGCATTGCATGAATCTATCTATGGTTGCCGCTGACACCCCCTATTCATGTGTTGGGCCCGTTTTCGGGCGCTGAGCACCTGAATTACAGTGGCAGGGGTGTTTTTTTTGAAGCACCTGATTAAAGCCGTAGGCTCTAATAGGCGCCTAAAAAAGGTGAACAGCGGGCACAATGCTGTGCGTTTGCTGTTCACTCAGCTGTGTGTTTGCAAAGCGAAGGAATTTGCTTTGTTAACACTGAACTGCCTCTCATCCAATTAGGTGCTCGGGTCTGTTACCTGTCACCTGATTGGCTGAAATGTCAGGAGCTGTGATTGGATGCCTGATAGAGAGGACGGAAGAAGACATCGAGGAGCGTGCAGGACACCGCCACTTACCCGCTGCGAGACAGGTAAGTGCAGGGCGATGCACACTGGCAGCAATTGATGGGGCACAGTAGCGGCTAATGATGGGCACACTGGCTGCATTTGATGGGGCACAGTAGCGACTATTGATGAGCACACTAGCAGCATTTGATGGGGCACAGTAGCAGCTATTGATGGGCACACTGGCAGCATTTGATGGGGCACAGTAGCAGCTATTGATGGGCACACTGGCAGCATTTGATGGGGCACAGTAGCGGCTATTGATGGGAACACTGGCAGCATTTGATGGGGCACAGTAGCGGCTATTGATGGGCACACTGGCAGCATTTGATAGGGCACAGTAGCTGCTATTGATGGGCACACTGGCAGCAATTGATGGGGCACAGTAGCAGCAATTGATGGGGCACAGTAGTTGCAATTGATGGGCACACTGGCAGCAATTGATGGCACAGTGGCTGCATTTGATGGCACAGTGGCAGCATTTGATGGCACAGTGGCTGTGTTTGATGGGCACAGTGGCTGGGTTTGATGGCAAAGTGGCAGCAATTGATGGGCACAGTGGCTGCGTTACCACCCACAGTCTGCAGGTACTGTGGAAAGGCATAGTGATACTATAAAAAGTAAACTGAGGAAGCTAATGGAGGAAACTGGAAAAAAATGGGTTCAGTGTCTGCCAATAGCTTTACTGAGCATGAAAATAACCCCCACAGCAAGAGGGTTGACACCTTATGAGATACTATATGGGAGACCATACTATATTCCACAGCTTAAGCCATTTGCTAGAGAAGATGAGGAAATGGATTGTGAATTTGCAAACTATATGAGAAAACTATTAATGTCTAAGGAGGTTTTGTCTCCAAACTCTCTTACAGGTCAAGATACATCAACAAAACAGGACACGCTAGTCCAACCAAGGGATTGGGTTTGGATCAAAATAATCAAGAGAAAGAAATGGTCAAGTCGAAGGTGGGAACGGCCATACCAGGTACTATTGTCTACATCCACAGCAGTTAAAATAGCAGAAAGAGTACCCTGGATACACCCCTCACATTGCAAAAAGGTAAAACATCTAGTGCCAGACCAGAGAACGCCCACAGAGTCTTGAGTGCAAAGTCTGACTACAAAGGGGGGTGACTCCAATAGGGACCACTCGTCTCAAACCCGGTGAAGAATATATGGCACAATACAAACTCATTGGGGCGGTAAAACAGTGGAAAGACAACTGTTAGAACTGGGGTACTTTACCAAAACATGGACAGGCAGATTTCTAATAGGGATAATGACAGTGGGAAGCATTGTAGCTTTGGTACTAATACTCTTGGATCTAAACACTAAGGCCCAAAAACAGGACAACCCAGTACAGAAGAGAGAGCTGACAAAAATGCCCAATGGTGACCTAGTTATCGCCATAAATGAAGGACCCATCACAGCAGTCAGATTTGATGTCTGTCAGGTAATAGAATGCCCACGTAACTGGGAACTTACATATAGTGATTACGAAAAGTATATGTGTGCAACTGCCACCTGGTCTTCGTGGTCTGAGGTATAGTGGACTACAGATTTGGATTGTTACCTAACCTCCTCAGCCCAGGTTCCCCAAAAAAAGAGGCGCCTAGCCCATCGTTTAAGATTATATAAACTATCACCATGGGGGAAGGGCTCTAACCAACTGTTATTAGCTTTGAGAGATGCAAAGAGGGAGGATTCAGGAACCTATAGACTAGGAATACATATACCCCTGGGAAAAGATGCAGTGGGGACCATACGAATTCAAGTATTCAGGAAAGGACAAGTCGTGCCCTCAGTCACCAGCATGCCACTAATGCCCTGTACACACAATAGGATTTTCAGACAAAAAAATCCATGTTTTTTTTCAGGCGGATGTTGGCTCAAACTTGTCTTGCATACACACGGTCACACAAAGTTGGTCGGAAATTCCAAACGTCAAGAATGCTGTGACGTACAACACGTATGACGAGCCGAGAAAAATTAAGTTCAATAGCCAGTGCTGCTCTTCTGCTTGATTCCGAGCATGCATGGAACTTTGTGCGTCAGAATTGTGTACACACGATCAGCATTTACGACAACGGATTTTGTTGTCGGAAAATTTGAGAACCAAATCTCAAATTTTTCGACAACATATTCCAATGGAAAATGTCTAATGGAGCCTACACACGGTCGGAATTTCCGACAGGAAACTCCTATCAAACATTTTCCGTCGGAAAATCCTATCGTGTGTACGGGGCATACTGAGGAGATAGAAACGGGGTTTGGAGATAACAATGAGTGGATAGAAGGGTAAGATGGACAACCAAGAACAAGGGGCTGGGGAATTGTATTTCATGTGCCAACTCACGTACCCAGCTAGCGACTGTTCCTTTCCTAACTGACGAAACAAACCTGACATGTATAATAAGCATGTTCAAGGAAAATGTCACAAATACTGAATGTACAAAAGAGCAGAAATTATATTCAACCACCAAGATGCGACGTATACCCCTCTGTTATGCCCCGTACACCCGGTCGGATTTTCCGACGGAAAATGTGTGATAGGACCTTGTTGTCGGAAATTCCGACCATGTGTAGGCTCCATCACACATTTTCCATCGGATTTTCCGACACACCAAGTTTGAGAGCAGGCTATAAAATTTTCCGACAACAAAATCCGTTGTTGGAATTTTCGATCGTGTGTACACAAATCCGACACACAAAGTGCCACGCATGCTCAGAATAAATAAAATGAAAGCTATTGGCTACTGGCCTGTTTATAGTCCCGACGTACGTGTTTTACGTCACCGCGTTCAGAATGATCAGATTTTCCAACAACTTTGTGTGACCGTGTGTATGCAAGACAAGTTTGAGCCAACATCCGTCAGAAAAAATACTAGGATTTTGTTGTCGGAATGTCCGATCAATATCCGACCGCGTGTACGGGGCATTAGAGCAGTCCCAGGGAATTTCACCTGCTTTGTCAGCACCGAGGATAGTGGACAGCAGGTAGGGGACTTACCCCCAATGTACTGCCTACAAAATATATCAACTAGTGACCCACCATACCAGCAGGATTGGTTTCAAAACCAAAAGAAACAATTAGCTGATGTGTGGTGGATGTGCGGGGATATGAAACTTAGGACCGCACCCCCTCCTAAATGGAAAGGGTGCTCTGCTTTAACCCATTTGCTTCTCCCCTTTTATATGATACCTGTAGCTGATGAGATAAAGTTGCCACTGTTGAAGAAACAACACTTCCGAATGAAAAGGAACGCACCACAAGGATCGTTTGACAATCGAGTCTACATTGATTCCATCGGAGTACCACGAGGAGTCCCTAATGAATTCAAAGCACAAGACCAGATATCCGCCGGATTCTCCTCCATCTTTTTGTGGATTCAACCTAACAAGAATGTCAATTGGATAAACTACATCTACCATAACCAGCAAAAGTTTGTGAACTATACCAGAGATGCCCTTAAAGGAGTAGCCAGGAAACTATATGCAACCTCATCAACAGCCTGGCAGAATCATATTGCTCTTGATATACTGTTGGCAGAGAAGGGAGGGGTGTGCAAAATGTTCGGAACCTTTTGTTGTACTTTAATTCCTAACAATACAGCCCCCAATGGTAGCATAACGAAGGCCCTGCAAGGATTGCAGATGTTGTCCGAAGAACTGGCAGAAAACTCTGGCGTGGAAGATCCTCTGGCTGGACTCTTTGAGACATGGCTCGGTAAATGGGGTGAACTGGCGAGAAACATGTTAATTTCAAAGTGATGGCAGCCACAGTACTGACCCTGTGTGGTTGCTGTTGCATTCCCTGTGTCCAAGGACTCCTTCAAGGGTTCATTGACACATCCTTGACAAAGACTATGTTTCTCCAAAAAGATCTAAATTAACTCTATTCTGGACTTCATTCTGAAACAGATGAACTTTAGATGACCTCTGCTTCATGCTGATATTTTTACAGGGTGAAAGTTCATTAGAATAGATAGGCAAAATTGGGAGCCTGATCCCCAGTCAGGCGACCAAAAAAATGGGGGGCGTATTGGACTATTACGGTACAGTACACAGAACAATATAGAGAATAAATCAATAGTATAACAGTGTAATCGATTTTATTGATGCAAAGGTATTACGTTAAAGCACAATAAAAAATGAATAAAATAACAACAACAATAGGGTCATGAGTTTACAGTAAGACAATTGATCTCAGAAATATTCCTCGACTAGTTTCGCGGATGAAACCGCTTCGTCAGGAGGGAATCTGAAGATAGCAAGTTCTGACTAAACAGTCTAAACCTAACAATACAGAAAAAGTACAATAAGATTACACTGAAAAAATATAAAATTGATAATAATATTGCAGCATCAAAGTTAAACAATGTAATAAATTGAGAGGGGGAAAAGGGACAAGTCTGCTTACCCATGTCCCAACAGAACCCGAGCGCAGGTGTCCTCCACCCAAGGTAATCTCCCACGGCGACCCGGGGGAGCTGCAAAGATGACGGGGATAATAGGAATAAAAATAATAATGAGGTAGTTGGATATGTAAAATTGCCAGGGGGAGCTGGTGATGTAATTGGTAGAAAGGATTGATACTTAGGTGAAAGTGTACAGGGTGATAGGGAGAATTACATAATGCACACATTGGGTGAAAGTAGTGCATGGGAATGTGAAACAACAACAAAGAAAACTGGTAGGCAGGTGGGATAGTGTTGGATAGGGTGAGGGAGGGTGAATAAGGGCAGAAGAGTGATGAAGTTAAAGCCAAAAGTGGGAGTGAGGCGTGGGAAAGAAAAGGGACCTAGGGAAAGGGTAGAAGAGGGGGGGAAGGGAAAGGGAAAGGAGGGGGGAGGGAAGAGGGGGAAAGGGGAGGGGGGGGGAGGGGAGGAAAAGGAGGGGAAAAGTAGGGAGGAAAAAGGGGGGGGAGGGGGAAGGGAAGGGAAAAAGGGAGGAAGGAAGGGAGAAGGAAAGAAGGGAAACCAGGGATGGTAGCGGTAAAGGGGAGGGGAGGCAGATAGTGGGGTGTGAAATAATAGGGGCAATAATACCTGGTGCTGATGTAAACATATGAGGGTGCCAGAGAATGCACTCTACACGGAGTCGGTATCGTGCCGGGCCAGCAAAGAGGTAGTTTGCAAAACAGGTAACAGGCGGAGGCATATTGAAACGTATTCGCCCATGCCTGGAGTATCTGGAGGGGAAGGCAAGGTTAGGATATAACCACTGCTGGTGCCCAGGGGTACAGGACTAGAGTAGACGATAGGATAAGGATTACCCTCTAACTTACAAGGTTGTGGCCATGATGCATGATCCCCCGAACCAAGAGCCGACCGTCAACAAACAGGCAGAGCCTGCTATATGTAGCTCCCAACCCAATGACGCTGACCACACACCGGACGGCGCCAGCGCATGACGTCACAAGGTCAGAGGTCCCACACAGCGCGCGCGCGAGGAGATCGCGCCCATGCACATGCGCACTTACCCTTAGGCAGACAGGGACAAGGTCCCAACCAGGATAAGTGCAAGAGGGGGGGGCGGCCCTGTGTCAGAGACCGACCCTTCCGCCAGGGATCTCACCGAGTCGCCGCAGAGAAGCATAGGGGGAGGGCCAAGCACCGGCTTCTAGCTATGGGACATAAAGGGGAAGCAGAGGATCCCAGTAAAAAACACTTGGAAGCAATTGATAATAACAAACAGTAGTAAGGCATAATGAATTAATAGAAATGATTAGAAATGACATAATAGAACATAAGAAGGTAAATTAGGGATTGATAATACCCTAAAACACTGATGCTGGTCACCAACATGGCATAGACCCATTTTAACCCAACAACATAGTAAAATATGTGTATAAGTAACGGAGGGCCAGGGACAACCACCACAAGATTGGGTAAATCATGTGGAAACTAGGGCGGGTAGCCAATAATTAGTGTCTAGCCGACCTAATGGGCGTCTGTCATGGAGGGTAGCATCAGGGATAATTGTAAAGACGATAATGATATAACGCAGTTTCCACATGATTTACCCAATCTTGTGGTGGTTGTCCCTGGCCCTCCGTTACTTATACACATATTTTACTATGTTGTTGGGTTAAAATGGGTCTATGCCATGTTGGTGACCAGCCTGTTTGTTGACGGTCGGCTCTTGGTTCGGGGGATCGTGCATCATGGCCACAACCTTGTAAGTTAGAGGGTAATCCTTATCCTATCGTCTACTCTAGTCCTGTACCCCTGGGCACCAGCAGTGGTTATATCCTAACCTTGCCTTCCCCTCCAGATACTCCAGGCATGGGCGAATACGTTTCAATATGCCTCCGCCTGTTACCTGTTTTGCAAACTACCTCTTTGCTGGCCCGGCACGATACCGACTCCGTGTAGAGTGCATTCTCTGGCACCCTCATATGTTTACATCAGCACCAGGTATTATTGCCCCTATTATTTCACACCCCACTATCTGCCTCCCCTCCCCTTTACCGCTACCATCCCTGGTTTCCCTTCTTTCCTTCTCCCTTCCTTCCTCCCTTTTTCCCTTCCCTTCCCCCTCCCCCCCCTTTTTCCTCCCTACTTTTCCCCTCCTTTTCCTCCCCTCCCCCCCCTCCCCTTTCCCCCTCTTTCCCCCCCCCCTTTCCCTTTCCCTTCCCCCCCCTCTTCTACCCTTTCCCTAGGTCCCTTTTCTTTCCCACGCCTCACTCCCACTTTTGGCTTTAACTTCATCACTCTTCTGCCCTTATTCACCCTCCCTCACCCTATCCAACACTATCCCACCTGCCTACCAGTTTTCTTTGTTGTTGTTTCACATTCCCATGCACTACTTTCACCCAATGTGTGCATTATGTAATTCACCCTATCACCCTGTACACTTTCACCTAAGTATCAATCCTTTCTACCAATTATATCACCAGCTCCCCCTGGCAATTTTACATATCCAACTACCTCATTATTATTTTTTTTCCTATTATCCCCGTCATCTTTGCAGCTCCCCCGGGTCGCCGTGGGAGATTACCTTGGGTGGAGGACACCTGCGCTCGGGTTCTGTTGGGACATGGGTAAGCAGACTTGTCCCTTTTCCCCCCCTCAATTTATTACATTGTTTAACTTTGATGCTGCAATATTATTATCAATTTTATATTTTTTCAGTGTAATCTTCTTGTACTTTTTCTGTATTGTTAGGTTTAGACTGTTTAGTCAGAACTTGCTATCTTCAGATTCCCTCCTGACGAAGCGGTTTCATCCGCAAAACTAGTCGAGGAATATTTCTGAGATCAATTGTCTTACTGTAAACTCATGACCCTATTGTTGTTGTTATTTTATTCATTTTTTATTGTGCTTTAACGTATTACCTATGATTTGTCCTTTGCATCAATAAAATCGATTACACTTTTATACTATTGATTTATTCTCTATATTGTTCTGTGTACTGTACCGTAATAGTCCAATACGCCCCCCATTTTTTTGGTCGCCTGACTGGGGATCAGGCTCCCAATTTTGCCTAACTATTCATTCCTGGATGATGGTACATCTAACTTTGCTTACCTCATTATTTTACTACAGAGGCCACACTACTAATTCATTAGAATAGATTCAGGTTACATAGAATTGTTTTGAGTCCTTGAAATGCATATAAATCACAGAGATAAGATAAGAATATCTTATACAGGTGGTTTAGAAATAATTATGTGGAATATGGGAAAGTTATGTACAGTACATTAAGTTTGACAGGGTCAAACAAAGGTCTGCTTGTGCCCTCATTAAAACTGCCAAAATACATTGAATCGGATAACACTGATGTATGTGTGTATATATATATTATGTAGATAATACAGTACTTTTTTGTGAAACTTATATATGTATACATGCACATAGAATTGTACAGTGAAAAACAATAAGACATATAACACATAAAGGTGGGGTTATTGAAAGTTAATTTTCCCAAAGTCGTAAATCTGTTCTCTTTGACTTGGTAAAGTCTTATCAGGACAAGGAGGGGATGATTTAATTCAATCTTATTTTATTGATAAGCAAAGTATCGTTGCAAAGAAGTACAGTATACATATAAGTCGTTCAATAACATATATCAAAGATATACATTTGTATATTCGTAAACATTCGTGTAACACTGTTGTCGAACCATCTCATGGTTTAGATAATACGTGAACTTTGGTTGATTGATATGGTATATAAGCCTGTATACCTACGGCGTCTAACCTGGCTTAGTAATATTATGCGAACACCACTATCTACTCAACGAGTGGTGCCCACGCATTGTATGTAGGCTAGGGCTTTTACTTCTGCGCTGAGCACGTTTTCTCTGAGGGGGAAGCTCTGTGTGTGACACCGTTCCGGTCTCATGAGATTAGAGATTATGTTGTAGGTGAGCGTGTAACGCAAACATTTAAAGGGAAAGGAGAAGGGAGAAAAGGGAGATAGTTGGGATAGGAGGGTCAAGGCAGTAAGGGAAGTAGAAAATAAGAGAAATTTTCCACCGTGGCTATACAGATGTGTCGGTGGATTCCTCTGCGGCCCATGAAATAAATTCTGAGGAGTAGCGAAACATAGACCATGAGGTCCAGGTCTTGGAGAATTGCTCCTCCTTACCCGCTTCCTGCGACAACATTCGTTCCAATCCGTTAATTTGGTCCACTTCAATTGCCCAATCCCCCAGGGAAGGCATGCTCGTCGACTTCCAAAGTCTGGGCAGAACTGTTCTGGCAGCCGCCAGAAAGTGACGCAAAACGTCTTTTTTGACCGATTTAATCGGTCCAGGGAGCAAAGATAGCAGAACTACCTCAGGAGAGGGTGTGATTGAGGTCGCCATGAGTCTGCAGTACAAGTCGAGGATCTTCTGCCAGAACCTCCGCACAGGGGGGCATTCCCACCAGATGTGGAGTAAGGTTCCCTTGGATGACAAGCAACGCCAGCAGGTATCCGGGAGTGCCGGGTTTATCCAGTGCAAAGTCGAGGGGCATCTGTACCAACGGGTCAACAACTTAAATCCTTTTTCTTGGGCTTTGGAGGCTAAATATATTTTGTGAGTCAGAATGAAACACTTTTGCCAGTCTATAGGTGAAATGGGGTGACCCAGATCTTCCTTCCAGGCCTGTGTGTATGGGGGGAGGTCAGGATTATAAGCCATATGTATGAGCGAATATAGTTGAGAGACCACATGTGTGGGGGGGGCGGTCTGGAGCAGCATATTCTCTAAGTCTGTTAAGTCAGCAAGTATATCAGGCAGGGATGGGAAGGTGCGAATGAAGGATATCACCTGTTGTCTCTGCAGCCAATGCGTCGAGGCATGGGAAGATGGGCCGGAGGGGATGTCATGAGTCAGGGAAGAGTCTGATCGCAAGACTTGGGCAAGTCGTCTGTGATCTTCCTTACACCAAGGTCCAAAACTTGCTCCCTGTAGGGCCGGAGGAAAAGCCGGGGTCCCAAATAGTGGAGTCATGGGCCCCTTCAGAGGAGATAGGGTCTTGGAGGAATTCATTCGGGTCCAAATTTGTATGGTTTGTTGTGTAAGGTCGCTCAGGGGTATCCCTCCTTTCAGGAATTCGATAGGCGTCCACGGTAAGGCGCGGAGATCTATCGAATTGATATGGCTCTCTATTTGTACCCATAATTTGGTGGAGGAATGATGGAACCAGTTAATTATACGCGTGAGTACTGCTGACTTATAGTATATAGAGGCATCTGGAGCTCCAGCTCCTCCACGAATCTTGGGGAGCGAGAGAGTCTCATAGCGTATCCGAGGACGAGCCCCTCCCCATATAAAGGAGGAGAATAGTTGGCGGAGCTTCTTAAAGAACCAGGAGGGTATGGATATGGGAATTGTCTGAAACAAATAGAGAAACCGAGGGAGAACGTCCATTTTTAGGGCATTCACCCGGCCCAACCACGAAAGGCGCTTCTTCGTGTAGTTTGAGAGATCCGTCTTGGTTCTAAGCAGAAGGGGAGCATAGTTCAGAGAGAATAATTGGGATCCTTCTGTGGGTATTTGGATTCCGAGATAACGGATGGAAGTGGAACCTGTTTTAAAAGGATACTTAGTGGAGACTTGGCGGAGGGCCTCCTGGGACAGTGAGATGTTCAGGATTTCTGACTTAGTATGATTCACTTTGAAATTGCTCAGCTTCCCAAACCTCGTGAATTCCTGCATTATATGTGGTAAGGATATATGGGGTTGGGTTATAAACATTAGCAGGTCATCCGCAAAGAGAGCCAGTTTGGAATGAATGGGTCCTATTGATATACCTGAAATGTTAGGGTTATTGCGCAAGGCAATTGCCAGGTGTTCCATGACCAGTACATAGAGGAGGGGAGATAGAGGGCAGCCCTGCCGTGTCCCATTGTGAATGGAAAATGTAGGTGACAATGAACCATTCACCCGAATTCTAGCAGAGGGAGAGGAGTAAAGGGACATAATTCGGGATATCATTTTGGGGCCCAGACCTATTTGCTTCAGGGACAGCTGGAGGAATTGCCAGTCGACCCGGTCAAATGCTTTTTCGGCGTCGACCGTCAAAAGGCATAAAGGGACGTCATGGGTGCGGGCATAGTCGGTAAGAAGCAGGGTTTTTAGGGTGTTGTCCCTTGCCTCGCGCCCACTAACAAAACCCACCTGGTCCATGTGTATGAGGCGGGGGAGGAGCGGCTGCAATCTAGTGGCTAAAATTTTGGCATATAATTTTAAGTCCACTCCGATTAACGATATGGGCCTATAATTAGCACACAAAGTAGGGTCCTTATCTGGTTTTGGGATAATGGTAATGTGGGCTTCGAGTGTTTGTGGAGGAAATGCTGAGCCTTCCGATAGGGTGTTGAACACCCTAACCAAGAAGGGGGTCAGTTGGAGAGCAAATGTTTTGTAAAATTTAGGGGTGAATCCGTCGGGACCCGGGCTTTTACCGGACGGGGTGGCCTTTATCGCTCCCATTACCTCATCCGCTGTAATTACTTGCTCCAGCTCTTCTACTGTATCGCCATCCAAAGTAGGGAGTTCAGTTTCCTCAATATAAGACTGTCTATCAGGTTCAGGGGCAAGGGTTGGGCCAGGAGAGACGCCGGGCGGTAGATTGTAAAGTGTTTGGTAGAAATCTCGGAATGTTTGTGATATCTTAGAGGGCTCACTAAGCATTTCTCCAGAAGGGGCCCGAATATGGGGTATGAATGTTGAAGACATGTTTGGGTGGAGAGTGCGAGCTAACGGTCTACCGCATTTATCTCTAAATCGGTACTGATGTAAGGCAAGTCTGTCCGCATAGGTACGAGCTGAGACCTCATACAGGTCCTTAAGTTGGGATCGAGCCGTTGAGACCTCTATCAGGGTCTCCACAGTTGGGGCTCGTTTATGTTGTGTCTCAAGGTCTCGGAGCTTTTGAATTGCTGATGTTATTGCAGCTGATCGAGCCTTTTTCACACGGGTTCCCATCTGGATAAAGATACCTCGCAGGACTGCTTTAAGCGCCTCCCATTGTAAGGGTAGTGAGGTAGTGTCCGAGGCATGGTCTATGAAAAAATTTGAAATTGTTTCTGAAACCTTGTGGGAACAATCAGGTTCCGTAAGAAGGGAATCGTTCAGCCTCCACGTCCATTCCTTCACCGGTGTGGAAGGGATCGATAGTGTCAGATAGATAGGTGAGTGGTCGGACCAGACCATTGAGTCTATCTCGCATTCAGGTGACCAATCCAAGCAGCTATGGTCAAGAAGGAAGTAGTCGATACGACTATAAGAGTAGTGGACTTGGGAGAAGTGGGTATAGTTGCGATTTGTTGGAAACAGAACCCGCCAAATGTCGATTAAACGAAGGTCGTAGATAGCCCGTTTAAATGCCCTTAGCTTAGTAAAGGAGATGGACGAGCGAGAGGTTGATGTGTCTAAGAGTGGATCCAAGGGGGCGTTAAAATCCCCGCCTATGATTAGTTTACCTTCTGCAAATTCTGACAAAATCCTCATGTACCGCAGAGCCGACGATATTTGATTAGTGTTTGGTAGGTAAAGGTTGGCAATAGGGAATTTTGTGCCCCATAAGGAGAACTTTATAAACACATACCTTCCCTGGGGGTCTGAGAGCTGGTCTATTAGGTCAATCGGAAGCGTTTTGTGGAAGGCAATAGATACTCCTTTGGTTTTCTGGGAGGGATTTGTACTGTGGAACCACCTATTAAAGTACCTGTTGGAGCAGGAAGGGGTGGAGTTTGTGTGGAAATGAGTTTCCTGTAACAGTAACACATTGACCTGTTGTTTATGCATTTGGTAAAGGATTTGCCCTCTCTTGGATGCAATATTGAGGCCATTTACATTGTATGAACAAGTTTTCAGGCGAGGACGGGATAGCACTGTATGAGCCATAGTGGAACGAGAGAAAGAAAGTCAGCTTATAGAGAATAGAGAGGGGAGGAAGAGTGGGGGGAGGAAAGCTTGTAAGGTAGCAAAGATATATCAGGACAAAAACTAGGTAGGGAGGACACCTGAATAAGGAGCCTAACAAATCTAAGGGGTCCACTGATACGGGACTCCACGTGAGAAATCACGTAAGAAGGCACAATTCGTGCCCGGCCTATTGGGGGTGGAGGGTCGAAGTGGAGAATCTGAGCCGTGAGCCCAGTAGCAGCACAGGCATATATAGCTTAATTGAGGCACATCAGTGTAACAAAACATTTAAACTTCAGAACACACATCAGATCATCTGTGAAGGAGGGTGGCGGTCTGCGTGGGCAAATATCCACACAAGCCCACCCTCCCTCCTCCACAGAGGAGATATCAACCCGTGAGATAATATCATGGGGGGGAAACAAACGTTTTAAACACATATCATACACAGGCCCAACATGGGGCCCCGGAGATAAATCTGTGTAGTAACACTGAAAACAGGAACAATGTATAATAACATTTTAAAGTGAGACTAGTCGGTGTAAGAGAACCTGTATACTGATAGCTAGAGGAGCCCATGTGGATAGTGGCAAGAGACCATGGACCTAGTCAGTCCATCTATTGGCCCCTCCACCCGTATCCAGGTGGGACATTTCCGCTAATCACAGAGAATAAAGCAGTGCTGTAAAATGTACTAGAAGCTCAATAATTGCATATCCAAAACATACATTAGGAATTTGCGGTCTCAAAGCCTCTCCCGAACCCCAGCTAGGTACATCACACCAGCAAAGGGCAGGGAGAAGGCCCGCCAATTTGGTGCACCATCTGTCTTGAGGCATTAGAGTATTATCATGTTATCTTGTCTCCCACCGTGTCGTATCCAGCTGTAGTCAGGTGGAACCGATGAGGGAAAAAAAAAAAAAAAAAAAAAATTAAAAAAAAAATATAAACCCCCCCAAGAAAATCCTATGGGGGGGGGTTCCAAACATCGACCTGTCCAGGAGACAAGAGATACGCATTATACTGGGCTGGTGCTAGTCACATGGGGAGTGTTGGCTTGGCTTCTTGTAACACTTTAAGGGTACCTTAATCTTCCGGAGAGGTAGGATGACGTGGACCAGGGTCAATAGAGTGTGATCCGTACCTCGGGTGTCTGCGTCGTTGTGGAAGAGGTTCTCGTGTTTGCACCCTGGCACGGTCGTCTGGCGGGTCCAGCCAGTTCGGTACATCAATTGGATCTTGCTCCAGAAAGCTGAAAAAGGCTGGGAGTTGATCCGGGTCTGAGAGGACAAATTTATGCTCAGCCCTGGTCACCTTAATACTGAAGGGGTGTCCCCATGTGTAGGTTGCTCCGGCTTGGCGTATCAGATCTAGGAGTGGGCGGACTATGCGGCGCATGTGAAGAGTGTTACGAGAGAGGTCTGGGTATAGGTGGATAGCAGATCCATCAAAGTCCACGGGACCCAAACGCCATGCCTTGCGCATAAGTTCTTCCTTAAGGGTGAAATAGTGGACCCTGCAGAGGACATCGCGTGGGCGGTCACTATGTTCCCTCCTCGGCCCCCCCACTCTGTGCACCCGGTCTATTTCAATAGGGGATGAGGCCTCTCTTCCCAGGACTTGGTTGAGGATGGCAGTGACAGAAGGTTTCAAGTCTGTACCCGCAGTGGCCTCCGGTATGCCTTGCAGCCGTATATTATTCCTGCGGCTCCTATTTTCTCCGTCTTCTATGCGTAGTTGATGTTGTCGTATACGGTGCAAGTGTTCCTTGGAGGCCCGCTCGAGGGATGTGATGCGGGCTGCATGGTCAGATTGAACGTCAGTTAGGGCGGACACAGCGGTCTGATTAGTGGAGACCTGCTGTTGGAGGGCCTGGATATCCTTGTGTAATGAGGTCTCCATTTTGACCGCCCAGGACTCAAATTCCGCTCGGAAGGCCGCCAGAAGGGTCGAGGCTTCAGATCTGGGCAATTCTCCTGATATTCGAGGGGCCACATCCCCAGGGCCCGTGGCCAGAAGCGGGGCAATAGCGGACCCAGATCTGGATTCTACAGCTGGTAAGTCCGAGTGCTGGACCGGAGGGTCATCTGGATCCTCGCTGCTGTCTGTTGCCGTCTGAGGGGGGGAGGAGGCTTGCCCTTCCCTGAGTTTCTATTGGGCGCCATCTTGTCTTTGGGAGTGCGGGGGTCGGGTTGAGATGTGCGGAGCATGTATCTCTGGATTGTGCCCTGTTGTGGATCCGTGGACTCAATAGATCTAGAGCTGTGCATGGACATGTTTTCAAGGATGTGCGATGACTGGAGTATAGCCTGCCCGCTACGGGCATCCACGGGGCTCAGCAACTCATTTCTTTAGCCATACATGGTTAGTCACGCTTCTCTGCAGAATTGTACAGACGGGGACCACATCTGGCCCTGCTGGGCTACTCTGGTGGCTGTGTAGGTAGTGAACCAGGCTCCTAGGGGTGGAGGAGATTAGCAGCATATGTGTATGCAGCAGCTTGGGTGGAGCAAGATGGCCGCCTTTCTGGGTTTTCGGGGCCGTGTCTGCAGCCCACACACTGAAGGGGATATATGCTTGTGGGTATCTCCGTCAAGGGCCACTGTCTGCCAGTCCTGGATGCCCTGGGGGGTGGGTATGGTTTGGATTAGGCCCAGAGAAGGAGACAGGGGGCTGTCAGGGTGTATCAAGATGGCCGCCACACTAGAGCCCTGGGGCTAGGGCTTTGCCTGCAACTGGTGCCAGATGGGGGTAGATGCTCTTTCAATACTCCCTTGAGGGGCTTGATTTTTCAGGCCAAGGTGCTCCTGGGGGTGGATGGGGGTGGATTGGGCCCAGGAGAGAGACGGAGAGGCCGCCGGGTGTATCAAGATGGCCGCCGTCACTTACCAGGTCCCTCTGGCTGGTCTAATAGGGCGGCACAGGAAGGATTGCTGTTCCCGGGTGGCAGGCTGTATATCCCCAGTGGTCGTGGAGGAGGAGAGCCGGTCTCAGGGCATGTGGATCAGCCCGAGGCCGCGCCGGCACGGCGTCCGGGTGGAGCAAGATGGCCGCCGCTCCCCGTTGTAGGCCGAAGCCGCGGCCTGTCCTCTCAGGCGGCTGGAGCTCCGCGATCGGTGCGCCCGCAATCCCAGGCAGCTCCCCACTGGTCTGTTGTTAGCCCTGGGCCCCCGGTGGAGTCAGTGCGGGTCCGATGGATGTGTATCGCTCCTGGTATGTTCTATGGCTGCAGGAGCTCACTTCAGACACGTCCACTCGGATCTCCGTTTGGCCACGCCCCCCCAGGAGGGGATGATTTAACACAGCTGGTTGCCATACTGTCTCTACACAGGTGTTTTTAATTGGACAAAACTAGTTATAAATCACTTTAATAAACATATAGAAATTCTGGGAATGAATAAGTTTGTCTGGTTGTAGAACAGGTGTCAGATTTATAGTTAGTTACATTGACGTAGATCTTAGCAACCAATCATATCTAGGAGAGATTGAAGTTTTACAATTGTTAGACAGACAAGTCAGATAGGAGCTCATAAGGCTGAACTCTATGTATGCTGCCCTTTTGCACGGGTCATAGAAGTCAAAACCAGTGGACTGTTTGTCTGTGCAGCCCTATTGCATGGGTGACAGGCAGTCAGAACCAATAGGCAAATACCTGTCCTTTTGTTGTAACTTGTCTTCTCGTACGAGTCAAATAAAGAAAACCTAATGGGTGAAAAGCCTACATCATACCCCTACCCATTCACCAAAAAAGCAATGAAAAGTTACAAAAAACAAAAACCAGTTTTTGACAATTCCTTTATTAGCAAAATAGCTCTGAGCCACTGTCTCACCCGGTGTCGTCTCTGCTGGTGCCCTCGCTTTCTTCCACCACCGTTTTCTCCTCGTGCTGTCATATCCCGGTGTTGTTGTCTTCTTCCTCCTCCTAGCGTCATTGCCGCCATCTTCTTCTTCTTCCTCGCCGTCGCTGGTTACCCGTTAAAAAACTAAAAAAAGCTTGTCTTGTCACAAAATTGTGTTCCTCCATTGTTATGTTCCCCGTTGTTCGGCACCCCATATATAGGCATGGGGCGTGGCCATCCAATGACGTCGCCCAGAGAGCCCGTCCCTTCTAACATGTAACATCACAAGGGGTGGACTCTCTGGGCAACGTCATTGGATAGCCACGCCCCATGCCTATATAAGAGGCGCCGGACAGCAGGGAACATAACGGAGGAACACAGCTTCATGACAAGACCAGCTTTTGTTTTTCAGCGGGTAACCAGCGATGGTAAGGAAGAAGAAGACGGCGGTGACGACGCTGGAAGGAGGAGGAAAAAGACGACACCGGGAGATGACACCGGGAGAGACGGCGGCTCAGAGCTATTTTACTAATAAAGGGATTGTCAAAAACTGGCACTTGTTTTTTGTAACTTTTCACCACTTTTTTGGTGAATGGGTAGGGGTACGATGTACCAGATATCCATTCACATAGGGTGGGGAGCCGGGATCTGGGGGTCTCCTTGTTAAAGGGGGCTTCCAGATTCCGATAAGCCCCCCCACCCGCAGACCCCGCAACCACTGGGCAAGGATTGTCGGGAAGAGGCCCTTGTCCTCATCAACATGGGGCAAGGTGCTTTGGGGTGGGGAGCCCAGAGCCCCCTTGCCCCAAAGCACCCATCCCCCCATGTTGAGGGCATGTGGCCTGGTATGGTTCAGGAGGGGGGTGCTCGCTCATCCTCTCCCTTTCCTGACCTGCGAGGCAGCATGCTCGGATAAGGGTCTGGTATGTATTTTGGGGGGACCCCACGCTGTTTTTTTTTATTTTGGCGTGGGGGTCCCCTCTAAATCCATACCAGACCCGAAGGTATGGAACTTGGGGGCAACCCCACGCCTTTTTTTCCCCACAAATTTATTTTTTACATTCAGCTATCAGCAGGGAGCGCTGACAGCTGATGATTCATTGGTTGCTAAGGACGCAGCAGCCGGCTTAGCAACCAGCTATATACAGTGGTAAAATAAGAACTGCAAAACGCAAAACACATAAAAAATTGCATCACAAATGCACCACTTGCGCTTCTGGTGCAGCTCCATTGAAATCTACAGTATTTCACAAAAGTGAGTACACCCCTCACATTTTTGTAAATATTTGATTATATCTTTTCATGTGACAACACTGAAGAAATGACACTTTGCTACAATGTAAAGTAGTGAGTGTACAGCTTGTATAACAGTGTAAATTTGCTGTCCCCTCAAAATAACTCAACACACAGCCATTAATGTCTAAACCGCTGGCAACAAAAGTGAGTGAAAATGTCCAAATGGGGCCCAATTAGCCATTTCCCTCTCCAGTGGCATGTGACCCATTAGTGTTACAAGGTCTCAGGTGTGAATGGGGAGCAGGTGTGTTAAATTTGGTGTTATCGCTCTCACTCTCTCATACTGGTCACTGGAAGTTTAACATGGCACCTCATGGCAAAGAACTCTCTGAGGATCTGAAAAAAAGAATTGTTGCTCTACATAAAGATGGCCTAGGCTATAAGAAGATTGCCAAGACCCTGAAACTGATTTGGAGCACGGTGGCCAAGACCATACAGTGGTTTAACAGGACAGGTTCCACTCAGAACAGGCCTCGCCATGGTCTACCAAAGAAGTTGAGTGCACATGCTCAGCATCATATCCAAAGGTTGTCTTTGGGAAATAGACGTATGAGTGCTGCCAGCATTGCTGCAGAGGTTGAAGGGGTGGGGGGGTCAGCCTGTCAGTGCTCAGACCATATGCCGCACACTGCACTAAATTGACCTGCATGGCTGTCTTCCCAGAAGGAAGCCTCTTCTAAAGATGATGCACAAGAAAGCCAAACAGTTTGCTGAAGACAAGCAGACTAAGGACATTACTGGAACCATGTCCTGTGGTCTGATGAGACAAAGATAAACTTATTTGTGCCAGATGGTCTCAAGCATGTGTGTCTTGCCTACAGTCAAGCATAGTGGTGGGAGTATCATGGTCTGGGCCTGCACGAGTGCTGCCGGCACTGGGGAGCTGCAGTTCATTGAGGGAACCATGAATGTCAATGTGTACTGTGACATACTGAAGCAGAGCATGATCCTCTCCCTTCGGAGACTGGGCCACAAGGCAGTATTCCAACATGATAACGACCCAAAACACAGCTCCAAGACAACCACTGCCTTGTTAAAGAAGTTGAGGGTAAAGGTGATGGACTGGCCAAGCATGTCTCAAGACCTAAACCCTATTGAGCATCTGTGGGGCATCCTCAAACGGAAGGTGGAAGAGCGCAAGGTCTCAAACATCCACCAGCTCATGGAGGAGTGGAAGAGGACTCCAGTGGCAACCTGTGAAGCTCTAGTGAACTCTATGCCCAAGAGGGTTAAGGCAGTGCTGGAAAATAATGGTGGCCACACAAAATATTGACACTTTGGGTCCCATTTGGACTTTTTCACTTAGGGGTATACTCACTTTTGTTGCCAGCGGTTTAGACATTAACGGCTGTGTGTTGAGTTATTTTGAGGGGACAGCAAATTTACACTGCTATACAAGCTGTACAAGCTGTACACTCACTACTTTACATTGTAGCAAAGTGGCATTTCTTCAGTGTTGTCACATGAAAAGATATAACAAAATATTTACTAAAATGTGAGGGGTGTACTCACTTTTGTGAGATACTGTATTAGCTGCAAATCGCGGGGAAAAAGTCCTTGACTCTTTCCAAAAATGCACCAGCCGCAAAACGCATAGATGTGAACTAGTACCATAGATAACCATGTTACATAGTTATATAGTTAGTCAGGTTGAAAAAAGACATCCAGTTTAACCCTAAAAACAATAAATATCAAACTAAAAAATATCGTACAATCCAATATACCCAATTTTATACCCTCAGTTGATCCAGAGGAAAGCAAAAACCCCAGCAGAGCATGCTCCAATTTGCTACAGCAGGGGAAAAAATTCCTTCCTGATCCCTGAAGAGGCAATCGGATTTCCCCTGGATCAACTTTACCTATAAATGTTAGTACCCAGTTATATTATGTACATTTAGGAAAGTATTCAGGCCTTTCTTAAAGCAATCTAATGAGCTGGCCAGAACCACCTCTGGCAGGAGTCTATTCCACATTTTCACAGCTCTTACTGTGAAGAAACCTTTGCGTATTTGGAGATGAAATCTCTTTTCCTCTAGACGTAAAGAGTGTCCTGTGTCCTCTGGGTTGACCGTAAAGAGAATAACTCAACACCAAGTTCACTATCTGGACCCCTTATATATTTGAACATGTTGATCATATCCCCCCTTATTCTCCTCTTCTCAAGAGTGAATAAATTCAGTTCCTCTAATCTTTCCTCATAGCTGAGCTCCTCCATGCCTATTATCAGTTTGGTTGCCCTTCTCTGCACTTTCTCCAGTTCCCCAATATCCTTTTTGAGAACTGGTGCCCAAAAATTAACTGCATATTCCAGATGAGGTCTTACTAATGATTTGAACAGGGGCAAAATGATATCTCTCTCTCTGGAATCCATACCAATACAAGAAAGGAACTTTGCTCGCTTTGGAAAACGCAGCTTGGCATTGCATGCTATTATTGAGCTTATGATCTACCAAAACCCCCAGATCCTTCTCCACCACGGATTCCCCCAGTTGTACTCCCCCTAGCATGTATCATGCATGCATATTCTTAGCCCCCAAGTGCATAACTTTACATTTCTCAACATTAAACCTCATCTTAAACAGTAAGGTCGGCTTGTAAATTGGAGACATCCTGTAAGGACGTTATTCCACTGCATAGCTTGGTGTCATCTGCAAAGACAGAAATGTTACTTTCGATCCCAGACCCAATATCATTTATAAAGGTATTAAAAAGTAAGGGTCCCAGCACTGAACCTTGGGGTACACCACTGATAACCTTAGACCATTCAGAGTAATGCCGTGTACACACGGTCGGACTTTCCGGCAAACTTGGTCCGGTGGACCAGAGTGTGCCGGACAATCCGCCCGTGTGTAGGCGCCGGCGGACTTTTCCGGCGGACTTTTTCCCAAAAGCCTATCGGACCTAGATTTGAAACAAGTTTTAAATCTTTCCGTCGGACTCAGTTTCTGGCGGAAAGTCCGCTCGTCTGTGTGCTGGTCCAACGGACCAGATACGACGCGAGGGCAGGGTATTGCATCTCGCGCTCGCTGCAATAGGAAAAACAAATTTTCCTATTGCGGCAAGCGCGGGGCATACCAGGCCCTTAGGTCTGGTATGGATTATAAAGGGGAACCCCCTACGCCGAAAACACGGCGTGGGGTCCTCCCTAGAATCCATACCAGACCCCGATCCGAGCACGCAGCCTGGCCGGTCAGGAAAGGGGGTGGGGATGACCGAGCGCCCCCCCTCCTGAACCGTACCAGGCCGCATGCCCTCAACATGGGGGGTGGGTGCTTTGGGGGAGGGGGCACCCTGCGGGCCCCCCCACCCCAAAGCACCTTGTCCCCATGTTGATGAGGATAAGGGCCTCTTCCCGACAACCCTGGCCGTTGGTTGTTGGGGTCTGCGGGCGGGGGGCTTATCGGAATCCGGGAGCCCCCTATAATAAGAGGGCCCCCAGATCCCGGCCCCCCACCCTATGTGAATGAGTATGGGGTACATGGTACCCCTACCCATTCACCTAGGGAAAAAGTGTAAATAATAAAACACTACACAGGTTTTTAAAATATTTTATTAAACAGCTCCGGGGGGTCTTCCTCCATCTTCGGGGGTCTTCTTCCGGCTTCGGGGGTCCCTCCAGTTCATCTTCTCCCGGCGTCCGGTTGGTTCTTCTCCGCTCTCTTCTCCCGGTGTTCCAGTTCTTCGGCCGGCTCCTCCGCTGTCTTCAGGTAGCTCTCTTGCCAGCAGAGGTCCGGACTTCTGGGCTTCTCTTCTCTTCTCCAGATGTTGACACGACGCTCTCTCCGGCTGGACTGCTCTCTGAGGGCTGCGTTGTGACTTATATAGGCGGAGACCCCGCCCCCTTATGATGTCACAGTCCCTGGGCATGCTGGGACTGTGACGTTTTAGGGGGCGTGGTCACTGGGTGATGTATTTCCAAGCCTGTAGACTTTACCTTACACATGAGCCACGTGTGGGGAACTGTGTCGAATGCTTTTGCAAAATCCAAGTATACCATGTCCACAGCCACCCCTCTGTCCAAGTTTTTACTTACCTCTTCATAAAAAGAAATCAGGTTTGTCTGACAACTTCTGTTTTTCATGAATCCATGCTGTCTGTTGCTTAAAATGTTTTTTTCCAGCAAGAACTCGTCTATGTGGTCTTTTATTAAACGCTCCAGTATCTTCCTGACTATAGAAGTTAAACTAACAGGTCTATAGTTACTTGGTAAAGACTTTGATCCCCATTTAAATATAGGCACCACGTTCGCCCTGTGCCAATCCAGTGGTACTATTCCCATCATTAATGAGTCCCTAAAAATTAGATACAATGGCTTTGAAATTACAGGGCTCAATTCTTTTAGGATCCGTGGGTGGATGCCATCAGGTCCAGGCGCTTTATCCACTTTTATTGTGTCTACATAATTCTGGACCATATCACTTTTGAGCCATTGTGGATCATTAGGAGCTGTGTCACTACCACCCCCATTATGGACATGAGCTCCCCCATGCTCCTTTTTATACACAGAGCTGAAGAAAGTATTTCATAAATTTACCTTCTCTTTGTCCCCAGTCACCCACTCTAGATTATTTTGTAAAGGGCCTACATGCTCAGACCTGGCCTTTTTACTATTAATATATTTGAAGAATTTTTTGTGGTTTGTCCTACTATCTTTTGCAATCTGTCGTTCGTTTTGAATTTTTGCATCCTTGATTTCCTTTTTACATATTCTGTTAAATACTTTGTAACATTTAAATGACACTAGTGTTCCTTAATTTTTATATTTTTTAAATGCTCTTTTCTTATTGTTTATAGCTTTTTTAACTTTGGCCGTGAGCCACATAGGTTTTGATTTTAGCCTTTTAAACTTATTGCCCATGGGAATATACTTTGCAGTGAGGTCCCAAACAGTCTTTTTGAAGAATTCCCATTTCTGTTTTTTGTTTATCAATGCAAATATTCCCTCCCAGTCTAAATCCTGGAAAGCAGCCCTCATCCTTGGAAAATTTGCTCTCTTGAAGTTAAGTGTTTTGATCTTTCCCGCATGTATTTCTTGTTTACAGCTAACATCAAATTAAATCATGTTATGATCCCTGCTACCCAGGTGTTCCTTTATCTGGACATTAGTAATAAGCTCTGCATGGTTTGAGATTACCAGGTCCAACAGAGCTTCATTCCTAGTCGGGGCCTTAATAAACTGGATTATAAAATTGTCCTGTAATAGGTTTATAAATTTTTGCCCTTTAACTGTCCCAGCAGTGCCATTACTCCAGTCAATTTCTGGGTAGTTAAAATCCCCCATTATTATCACTGTCCCAGCCCTTGCAGCCCTTTCCATCTGTGCAAGGAGCTGAGTCTCCACCTCCTCGTTAACATTGAGTGGTCTATAACAAACTCCAATGATTAACTTTAAATTACGCCCATCTATATGCAGTTCCACCCATAATGCTTCAGACTCATCACACTCTCCATCAACCAGGTCCTCTTTCAAAATTGCTTCTCACATTGAGACAGACCCCGCCACCTTTCCTTTTTACCCTGTCTCTCTGAAAGAGTGCAAAGCCAGGAAAATTAATAGCCCAGTCATGTGAAGATTAAAGCCAAGTTTCAGCAATACCGATTACATCATAGCTCTCCTCATGCACCAGAGCTTCCAACTCACCTATTTTGCTTGGCAGACTTCTGGCATTGGTGTACAAACACCTTAATGCATTATTACATTTTGCTCTGGTGTTTTTCATATAATTTTTAGTAGTACAAATGGCACTATAGTTTCCAATAGCTGTTTGTAACATGAGAAATTTCTTGTCACCTGCCATCACCCTCCATTAATGTCTGACCCCTAACTGACCTGTCTGCCCGATGTAATTCTAGTTCACCCTCCCCCCTCAATCCTAGTTTAAATGAACTGTAGTGCATTTCTGCAAACTGCAAAACTAAACTGCACTAAAAAACGCATTGGTGTGAACGTAGGATAAGTGATATCCAGAAAATTGGCTTTGTTAAATAGATTAAAGTTCTAAACTTTTTATGTGGTAGCAAATCTAAACATTGTTTTCCTGTGGTGAATATATTCCTTTTCTATTTGCTAGCTTTTCAAAGTTGTATCTGATCAATATCACCTCTTTAAATGGTTTAATTTAAAGTAAAAAATAGAAAACAGTAAATGTGCACATTTTTTTATGGCAAAGTGTGGATCACTACAAAATCTGGCATGCTGTAAACACTGTGAGTAATAAAAATAATAACCGTGACCAATCTGCAAGCTTGTATTCATAGTTCTTGTCTCTTTCACTGGCGTAATAGACAATAAGTATGAAAATTATCACCCAATATGTGTCACCCATGAAAGATTGGTTTCTAATTAGTGAGCAGCTGAACGTGGCACTCACAATATTTAGGAACAAGGTACTATTCATAGAAAGATAGATCAGCCTGGCCTGTTTGCTGTTGGCCATGCCAAGGCAATGAAGTTGGCATTCTTATATCCAAACACAGACTATGTTTGAAAAATAAACGTGACCCATCATCTCAACAATGGGTAGAGCTTATAAAGATTACTATATATAAAAATGGTTTAGTGACTCAATATAAATCAATTTAACCCAAAGACGCCACAAATCCTATCTCCACACCCAGCCCTTTCTTAGTATTTATAATCCTTTGCTTGCTTAAGAGTCCACACAATTCCACTTTCTGGGATTCCCTGGAATCCCAGAAAGTGCCTTAAGTGCCAATTATGACACATATTGCAATAAAGGCGTTAATATAACACTAAATAGGGACAGCTTTTCAAAGATAAATCTAAATTCTGGGCAGTTATAAAAGACACAAATTAAAGTGTTTGTAAACCGCTGCATGTTTTTCTTTTTGCTTACCTGCAAGGCAAAGGCATAATGTGCTAGTATGCATCGCATTTGGGTAAGTAGATAAGCTCTTATCTATTCCATCTGTGTATTTAGCTGTTTGCCTGCAGTTCACCTTTAAAAGATCTCTTGAAAAAGTCACGTGACAAGTGATGCAATGCGTCGGAGGGAGCTGGTGACGTCACTTCCGGTGTCTTGCACACTCGGAATTAGCGGTGAGGAGGTGAGGAGCTCCTAACTTGGAGATAATATCTGCAATAATCACAAGGTGTGAAAAATGTGACTGCACATTTTATTCATGTTTTAATAAACCTGATTTTAAACGAGCTTGAGCAATGATTTTTCTCTAGATATATTCTGAGTATTATCAAGAATTAATCTTCAAACGAGGTATATGTTCCTAACGACTTGAGCTGGTGTTCCTAATAATTGCAGATTCCCCTATATCTTTACACAAGGCTTGAATAGAACCTAAGGCTACTTTCACACTGAGGCACTCTACAGGCATTTTAGCTCTTAAAATAGCGTTTGCAAAGGGCCTCTCCTGTTACTCCATTGTGATGCCGGTTCCCGATGATATTGTGAAGACGAAACGTACGTCGAGGCGCATCTCGGTCACGCTACTTCCTGCCACTTCCAGTTTCTGTCTCACCACGACATTGGAATGCATGCCGATCATCACGGCTCGAGCGGGACGACTATTCCTTCCATCTACCTGGTGACAGATGTTTTTTACCTCCATTGCCAAGGAAAGGCACCTACTAATGTAAGCGGCCATTTGGCTCATGTTTTAAACTATTTTTTTAATTAAACTGTATTATGCTATGGTCCTGTCTTTCATTTTTTCTGATTGATACTACAGTGGAGTATAAGCAAGATTCCAGCCACATCTCCTCTGATATACCAGCAAGATCACAGACACACATCCTTAAAAAAGTTCCATCTGACCTTCTTTTTAGTAAAGAGGTCATGGTGGTCTGGTGAGTAGGAATTTCACTCACATCCACCGGGTGTTTTCTCATGAAGTTGTTGCCATTGGTGATGGTGTAATTGAAGTTGCATCACAAAAGATTTCTGGACTTTTGTTTTTGATGAAATATTTAAAATCACTGTTATTTCAACACTGGATTATTAATTAATCATGAATTATCATCTAATTGAGCACCATGCACTTTATTTGTATAGGAACAAAATTTAGCATAATTTTTAAATTTTATAGCACCCCCTATCATTACACACCCCAAACCAGATAAAGCTAACATTATTGCACTTTGAGGGGATCAGCTTATATATATATTCACAATTCTCTATAAATAGTTTATTTAGCTATTCCATAGCGCAAGGTTCTTCTATTTTCTATTGTGAAAGCCCGAATGCTTTTACACTGGAGTGGTGCGCTTGCGGGGTGTTAAAAAAAAGTCCTGCAAGCAGCATCTTTGGGGCGCTTTATTGAAATCAATGGACAGTGCCTGCAAAGTGCTTCAGCAGCAGTTTAAAGCTTCGGTTTAAAGCTCCCGCTAGCAGCTGAAAGACACAGCTAATACAACGGTATAGTGCCGCTAAAAACAGTGGCGCTTTAACAGCGATGTCCCCCACCCCAGTGTAAAAAATATGCCCTAAGGGTCTTCCTCTAAGATGAGCTGCCAATTCACTCAAAAGGTGGATGGTAGAGGTGTTTGCAAACCAATTGTTTTTTGGCTTGGGTTGTATTCAGGGGCGTTGCTAGGTGGCAAAAAGACCAGGGGCTTCAGCCCGAAGTCCAACAACCGGGGGGGGGGGGTCGCGGTGTTTTTTTTGGGCGGGATGGTGGGGTTACACCATTACACTGACGTACATACACTGACCTATATTATACACTGACCTACATAACCTATATTATACACTGACGTACATACACTGACCTGCCTGACCTACACACACTAACAGTGACCAGCCTGACCTACACACACTAACAGTGACCTGCCTGACCTACACACACTAACAGTGACCTGCCTGACCTACACACACTAACAGTGACCAGCCTGACCTACACACACTAACAGTGACCTGCCTGACCTACACACACTAACAGTGACCTGCCTGACCTACACACACTAACAGTGACCAGCCTGACCTACACACACTAACAGTGACCAGCCTGACCTACACACACTAACAGTGACCAGCCTGACCTACACACACTAACAGTGACCAGTGACCTGCCTGACCTACATACACTGACCAGCCTGACCTACATACACTAACAGTGACCTGCCTGACCTACATACACTAACAGTGACCTGCCTGACCTACATACACTAACAGTGACCTGCCTGACCTACATACACTGACCAGCCTGACCTACATACACTAACAGAGACCTGCCTGACCTACATACACTGACCAGCCTGACCTACATACACTAACAGTGACCAGCCTGACCTACATACACTAACAGTGACCAGCCTGACCTACATACACTAACAGTGACCAGCCTGACCTACATACACTAACAGTGACCAGCCTGACCTACATACACTGACCAGCCTGACCTACATACACTAACAGTGACCTGCCTGACCTACACACACTAACAGTGACCAGCCTGACCTACATACACTAACAGTGACCAGCCTGACCTACATACACTAACAGTGACCAGTGACCTGCCTGACCTACATACACTGTGTGTCTGACCTACCTGAGCTCAGCCGTGGTGTGTGCACAGTGTGGTCACAGCAGGCAGTCAGTCACTCGTCACCATCAGAGAGGAGCCGAGGAGGAGACGAGAGCCGCCCGCCTGAGCAGGGATGTAGCGTTCCCGCCTTCTGGAGCCTGCAGGCTAAGATGGACATCACGTCACACGTCCCGCGCTGTCCTGACATTGGCGCTGCAGGCTCCAGAAGGCGGGACCTGCGGCACTCGGCCACTTTCGACCGCTCTGGCAGTCGGATTCTTTCGGCCGCACTCGGCCGCTCTGGCAGTCGGATTCTTTCGGCCGCACTCGGCCGCTCTGGCAGTCGGATTCTTTCGGCCGCACTCGGCCGCTCTGGCAGTCGGATTCTTTCGGCCGCACTCGGCCGCTCTGGCAGTCGGATTCTTTCGGCCGCGCTCGGCCACTTTCGGCCGCACTCACAACCAGAACTGTCCTCGCGGCCGGCGCTCGGGGCTAACAACGGAGTTCAGCATTCCGTATACTCGGGGCTTTTGGGGGTCACATTCGGGGCTTCAGCCCCCCATAGCCACCCCCTCCCGACGCCCCTGGTTGTATTTATCATTTGTTAGTGAGAGGGATATCCATTCATCTCAGAATCATCAGAGATTTGGATTTTTTTCACTATTGGACTTTTTAATTATTATTGATAATTTAGATGTGGAGATAGACTGATTATTGGATACAAGGTTTTATTTATTGAAGGATTTGAGTGCTGAATAAGTGCACCATTATTTGTGTAGAAATTCACCTTTAACTTGCTCATTCAAAAGCCATTTATAGGTTGGCCAAAAGGTGCAAATGTTACATTTTTTCTAGAAATCTGTACATCGACCAAAAAATGCAACAATTGAGGATGAAAGGACAGAGGAATTTTAATCCAACAGAACAGCTTTTATAGAGATCGATAACTTACACTCAAATTTGCTCACAGGGTTAAAACTCATTATGAGGGGATCAGCCCTTTATGATTAGCTCAGCCCAAAATATTACTAAGAGATTCTGTCTGAAAAGAGTTGGATACTGCTGTGCTTTCTCTTTAGCTAACTAGCTATATATATATATATATATATATATATATATATATATATATATATATATACTGTTAAAAAAAGATGCAGGACAATAGTTTAAAAAACATTATAGTTAAGAACATAAAACAAAATGGATGCAGTATGGATTGCTTCAACGGTATATTACATCTTTAATAAAGGAATCAGTATTAGATAGGCCTCTAACAGATCTAGAAAAAATTTTCCTGCAGGAACATAGACCCACCCAGGTTCTATCTAAGATATATAAATATTTAAATTCAGAGAACAAAGAACTGGAATTACCCTACATTAAGAAGTGGGAAATAGAGATAGGGATGGAAATCCCTAGGAAAAGGTGGAAAAAAGCAATCATAGCAACCCATAAGCTCTCAATATCTGCTAAACATCAAGAAAGGAACTATAAAATCTTAGCCAGATGGTATAGATGTCCTGTGGATTTACATAAAATAAACCCTGATAATGAGGATACATGTTGGAGGTGTCATGCAGCTCAGGGTACAATGTCACATATTTGGTACTATTGCTCAGAAATTCAACCATTCTGGCAGAGAATATTCGAGATATACAGAGATATGACAGGGACGGATCTATACCCTGGAATACAGATGGCAGTATTATCTATGATCCCAGGATCAGTGAAAAAAATAAAAAAGGGAATTTTGAAATATTTTTTGACAGCGGCTCGAACCATTATAGCAAGAAATTGGAAGAGCACACATATGCCTTCAGTAGTGGAGTGGGAGTGTGAGATGGCGGAGATGCGTGCCCTGGAGGTAAGAATGATGATAGAAGAAGGGTATAAGGAACAAATATTAAATATATGGATTAAATGGGAAGAGTACAGAGTCTCCTCAAAGCTTCTGAGAAAGGCATAGAAGCTCTAATTTTAACATAGGAGGAAGTGAGGTCCCCGGGAAAAGAGAGAGAAAATTCTAAAAGAAAATTATTATAAATTTTTTTTTTTTTTTTGTTATTGCTGTCATTTGATGTGTCGGTATGAATGGGTTTGATTGTTTTGTTAGAGAGGACAGGGGATGGGTATAATATATGCATGTACACCCTTGAATAAATTGTGTTGTTTTAAGGAAATAGAGAATGTAATAACGGTCACGATAAAGAATTATAGAATTGTTTCATGTCATGGATGTATATATACGTATTATAAATATTGTTAAAACGTTTTGATAAATAAAGATTATATATAAAAAAAAAAAACATTATAGTTTACTTTTAGTCTGAAATTTTTACTTTTTTTTAATAAGGTTTAAAAACTCTAAACATTGTTTTGTGTTTTGCTGAACAAGACATCATTAATAGCAGAGAACTAAATCTTATTATCAGTTAGACCTCACACTGCTTGGCTTCCCATAAAGATAAAATCTGCTTGGTTTCATAATAAATAAGATACAAATACAGTAATATTAAAGGCTCATGAACCATAACACTGTGACGCTGTTTGATGCTATTTGTGACATCATGTGGCTAATTCTAATAGTGTGGCGTGACAACTTTTCCTGCATTTTTCTAGTTGTCACAGAACAGTAATGCCCCGTACACACGGTCGGACATTGATCAGACATTCTGACAACAAAATCCTAGGATTTTTTCCGACGGATGTTGGCTCAAACTTGTCTTGCATACACACGGTCACACAAAGTTGTTGCAAAATCCGATCATTCTGAACGCGGTGACGTAAAACACGTACATCGGGACTATAAATGAGGCAGTGGCCAATAGCTTTCATCTCTTTATTTATTCTGAGCATGCGTGGCACTTTGTGCTTCGGATTTGTGTACACATGATCGGAATTTCCGACAATGGATTTTGTTATTGGAAAATTTTATATCCTGCTCTCAAACTTTGTGCGTCAGAAAATTCGATGGAAAATGTGTGATGGAGCCTACACACGGTCGGAATTTGCGACAACAAGGTCCTATCACACATTTTCCGTCGGAAAATCTGACCGCGTGTAAGGGGCATAAGTGTATCTTTTAAGTTGTCACAATACAGGCAAACCCTGCTTAAAGTACACTCACTTTACGTACACTGGCGAGTACGGACATACCCGCGAGTGTATGTAAAGTGGCTCTCAAGCTAAACCTGCAGCTGAGTAATCCGTTCACGGATAGTTCAGATTCCCCGCTACTTGGAAACACACTCTCTGACCCCCCCTCTACAGCCCCTGACACCCCCACTATAGCCCTGACACCCCAGAAGTGAAAAAAGGTATTGGTTCACTTTAAGTACATTTGCATTTTACATACATGCTCTTGTCCCATTGTGTACTTAAAAGTGGGGTATGCCTGTAATAAATTGAGGTAACTGGATCTAGACTATTTGTTTCTATAACAGTACAGTTACCATGCAACTGAAATAAAGGGCATTACACTATGCTAACTGCTGAAAATAACAAAACTATAACAAAACTAGAAAACTTTATCACTTGTATTTTAAGGAGAATCATTATGAACCATAAGAAGCTTTAAAATAAAATAGTTGCAAAAAAGATTGTGACCACTTTGGAATTTCTTGGATTCCCACTTTCATTGTTCTTAAATTGTAGTTTGTTCTAAATTCTAAGTAAAAAAAAAAATAACAAATACTCTGCTCTGTAAAAATACACAGAAAATTCTGCTGTTCTCAAAAAATATCAATTTATGGGAGTCATGCCACAATCAATGGACATTTCAGAGGATCATGCAGAAAGAATTGTATAGATGCATATAACTGGAAAAGTCTGAAAAAACTTTTCTTCCACCCTTAAGCCGCGTACACACAATCGGACTTTCCGATGGGAAATGTTCGATGACAGGCTGTTGGCGGTAAATCCGACCGTGTGTATGCTCCATCAGACAATTGTTGTTGGACTTTCCGCCAACAAGTGTTGGCTATCAGGTTTTCAAATGTGTGTTGTTGGATTTTCCGTGCATATGTACACAAGTCCGTCGGACAAGAGACAAAAGTACAAACTTGCATGCTTGGAAGCAAGGACAAGCCAGAAGATTTTTTTTCTAGTGATATCAAGAATAATATTATTATGTTTTTTTTTTATTTTATTTGGGCAAGTTACCACAATATCATTATCCCTTAGTTCTTAAGATCAAAGATACAACTATGTTGGTGTCCCTTGTTAATTTTACATTGTATTTTTAAAATGTAACTGCCTACTTCCAAAATGTCATTTGAAGTAAAAGACATAGCCAAGTATTATTATCCACATTTTTTTTATTGTGCATTAAAAAAAGAAAACAAATAAAATTAGACATGCTATCTGCCAATAGAACTTAACCAAAAAGTGCATTCTATGCATCCAAAAATATAGAAAATATACCAAATCAAATCATTATTCAACCAAAAAAAAATGTCAAAGCAATAAGTTCAAGGCCAATGATAAATAACACATTATCTCCTCCGATTCCGCAACACAGCTGGTTGACGAACGGGCGTTCAGAAACAAACTGAAAAGCACGAAAAGAAAAGTGCGAAATGAAAAGAGCAAAATGAAAAGCGCGAATCAACACTCACCAAACTTCTACTAACATGAAATTAGCAGAAGGAGCCCAAAGGGTGGCGCTAAAGAGCTGAAAAACCACGTAGTATGTCAGTACGTTCCTAATTGTTGACCAACAATTGTGTGGCCGTGTGACAAGTTTGGGCCAGCGCCCTTCGGACAAAATTCCACGGATTTGTTGGCCAACAATCCGATTGTGTATACAAGGCTTTAGACCTCATCAATCCACAATAAAAAAATAGTTGATTAATGGAACAAAGATAGTCTTGCTATTTTCTTTAATGCCCCATACACACGGTCGGATTTTCCGACAGAAAATGTTCAGTGGGAGCTTGTTGTCAGAAATTCCGACCATGTGTAGGCTCCATTGCACATTTTCCATTGGAATTTCTGTCACACAAAATTTGAGATCTGGAGCTCAAATTTTCCGACAACAAAATCCGTTGTCATAAATTCTGATTGTGTGTACACAATTCCGACGCACAAAGTTCCACGCATGCTTGGAATCAAGCAAAGCCTCGTACACACGATCGGATTGTTGGCCAACAAAACTGTGGACTTTTGTCTGAAGGGCATTGGCCCAAACTTGTCTTGCATACACACGGCCACACAATTGTTGGCCAACAGTTACGAACGTAGTGACGTGCTGACGTACTACGTGGTTTTTCAGCTCTTTAGCGCCACCTTTTGGGCTCCTTCTGCTAATTTTGTGTTAGTAGAAGTTTGGTGAGCGTTGATTCACTCTTTTCTTTTCGCCCTTTTCATTTAACGCTTTTCAGTTTGCGCTTTTCATTTCGTGCTTTTCCGTTTGTTTCTGAATGGCCGTTCATCAACCAGACATGTTGCGGAATCAGAGGAGATAATGTTTTATTTATTATTGGCCTTGGAGTTATTGCTTCGACATTTTTTTGGTTGAATAATGATTTCATTTGGTATATTTTCTATATTTTTGAATACATAGAATGCACTTTTTGGTTAAGTTCTATTGGCAGATAGCATGTCTAATTTTATTTGTTTTCTTTTTTTAATGCACAATAAAAAAATGTGTAGAATAATACTTGGCTATGTGTTTTACTTCAAATTTGTATCTTTGATCTTAAAAACTACGGGACAATGGTGTTGTGGTAACTTGCCCAAATAAAAAAAAAAGCATAATATTATTCTTAAAATCACTAGAAAAAAAAACCTTTGAAAATTTGTTTGCAATAACTCCATCAGTATCACCAGCAAAGCAGCTTCATTATTATCCCATTAAAGAAGAAGAGAATTGCGCAATGCATTTGGAGATTTCATAATGTGGCACGTCACGAATGTTAATTCTCCATTATGAATGCTAGTTTACAAGACCGACCGCTTCTGGCTCGTCCTTGCTTCTGAGCATGCATGTTTGTACTTTGGACTTTTGTCCAACAGACTTTTCTACACATGCTCGGAAAATCCGACAACACACATTTGTCCATGGAAAATTTGAAAACCTGCTAGCCAACATTTGTTGGCGGAAAGTCAGACAACAATTGTCCGATGGAGCATACACGCGGTCGGATTTACCGCCAACAGCCTGTCATCGAACATTACCCGTCGGAAAGTCCGATCGTGTGTACGAGGCTTAAGAGTGGACATCCTGCAAAGATCGTGAAAAGAGTGCAGCTTGCATTTCTGATGGCGGTGAAAAGGAATCCTAAAGGTATGGTACAGGAATTGCAGAAATTTCTTAAACATAGTAAAAATACTAAAATATAATAAAAATACTAAAACAATTATTGTATGCCTCCAGTTTAAAAAAAGGCCATAAGGAGGTTCCACAATGTTCCTTGGACAATGTTGTATAGACAAATAAGAGAAAAGTTGGACTTTGTGGCAGAAGCTACTTGTGGCAGGAGCTATTATGCTGGTTTCAGATGGGAAAAAAAATACTGTACACTCCAAAACCTTATCCCATCCATGAAGAGTGAGCAGATTGTGGCTTGAATGTGCTGTACTTTGGCGGTATAGGCCAAAAAGAGGTTGAGTTTAAAAACAAATTAGGAAATTATAGAGGAGAATGTCAGGGTAGTAGTCCATTATCTGGAGCGTAATAGACTCTAGGTTATACTTATCCAACAAGAAAATGACTGAAAACACAGGCCTAAATTAACAACACAATGGCTTAAAGGCTAAGTCCAAGCTTTGGAAAAAATAAAATAAAATAAATGCACATATTTTTGCAGGAAAGAAAATGTACATTTATTGTTTTCTTGCATAGGAGCCTGCAAAAAATTGCACTGATCATGGCTCCTGCAGCTTCTGCCTTCAGCTGGTACAGACTTTCAGTTGGAGAGCTGGAAGAAGTGTCAATAAACTATGCGTGCAGTGATTACTTCACTTGTTTTCCAATAAATACTACAGGTCTGTCTGCTGCTGCGGAAGACAGGACTTGTATTTCATTCACTCATCTTTGACAATGAATGGCACAGCTACATGGGAGAATCATTGCGCTGATGTGCGGATTTCAAAAGTGACAGCTGCTGCAGGGAAGATAATACCCTGCACACTGTTAAGGGATGGGGCAGGTTGGGGTGTTCTGGGGGTTGGGGGAAGGGGAGTCAGTTCGGCACCATGTTACATGTTACACCCTAAATACAAGTGTAACATGTGTAGCTCTAACCCTGCAGGCACCGCAGGTTGTTTAGGGTTCTCTACTCCTATCCAGGCCTGTGTGAGGCCTCAACCTCACTGACTCCACCAGTATATCTTTCTGTAAATTTCAATGAGCACACAAGAATTTGATGTAGGACTCTATGAAAGAATAACAAAATGTTTTGGCAAGTTACCAGAATGAAAAATAATAATGAGTACACAACCAACTTCACAAAGACCCTTGCAATGATTTTAACCACTTAAGGACCGCTGTACGATGTACGTCGGCAAGGCGGCACGGGCAGGCAAAATCACGTACATGTACGTGATTTGCCTCCCGCGGGTGGGGGGTCCGATCGGACCCCCCCCGCCGCCCGAGGCGGTCCCGTTTTGTTCCCCGGCGATCGGAGACGAGGGGGAGGCCATCCGTTCGTGGCCCCCCCCTCACGATCGCCGCCAGCCAATGGGAACACTCCTTTGCTGCTGTATGCTAAACAGCAGCAAAGGAAGTGATGTCATCTCCCCTCGGGTCGGTAGTTTCCGTTCCGGCCCGAGGAGAGAAGACAAGTATGTGAGTGCACCAACACACACACACACAGTAGAACATGCCAGGCACACATTACACCCCGATCCCCCCCCCCGATCCCCCCCGATCACCCCCCCCTGTCACAAACTGACACCAGCAGTTTTTTTTTTTTTTTTTTCTGATTACTGCTAGGTGTCAGTTTGTGACAGTTACTGTGTTAGCACAGTTACTGTTACCCCCCTGTAGGTCTAGGGTACCCCCCTAACCCCCCCTAATAAAGTTTTAACCCCTTGATCACCCCCCGTCACCAGTGTCGCTAAGCGATAATTTTTCTGATCGCTGTATTAGTGTCGCTGGTGACGCTAGTTAGTGAGGTAAATATTTAGGTTCGCCGTCAGCGTTTTATAGCGTCAGGGACCCCCATATACTATCTAATAAATGTTTTAACCCCTTGATTGCCCCCTAGTTAACCCTTTCACCACTGATCACCGTATAACCGTTACGGTTGACGCTGGTTAGTTTGTTTATTTTTTATAGTGTCAGGGCACCCGCCGTTTATTACCAAATAAAGGTTTAGCCCCCTAATCGCCCGGCGGTGATATGCGTCGCCCCAGGCAGCGTCAGATTAGCGCCAGTACCGCTAACACCCACGCACGCAGCATGCGCCTCCCTTAGTGGTATAGTATCTAATCGGATCAATATCTGATCTGATCAGATCTATACTAGCGTCCCCAGCAGTTTAGGGTTCCCAAAAACGCAGTGTTAGCGGGATCAGCCCAGATACCCGCTAGCACCTGCGTTTTGCGCCTCCGCCCAGCCCACCCAAGTGCAGTATCGATCGATCACTGTCACTTACAGAACACTAAACGCATAACTGCAGCGTTCGCAGAGTCAGGCCTGATCCCTGCGATTGCTAACAGTTTTTTTGGTAGCATTTTGGTGAACTGGCAAGCACCAGCCCCAGGCAGCGTCAGGTTAGCGCCAGTACCGCTAACACCCACGCACGCACCGTACACCTCCCTTAGTGGTATAGTATCTGAACGGATAAATATCTGATTCGATCAGATCTATACTAGCGTCACCAGCAGTTTAGGGTTCCCAAAAACGCAGTGTTAGCGGGATCAGCCCAGATACCTGCTAGCACCTGCGTTTTGCCCCTCCGCCCAGTCCAGCCCACCCAAGTGCAGTATCGATCGATCACTGTCACTTACAGAACACTAAACGCATAACTGCAGCGTTCACAGAGTCAGGCCTGATCCCTGCGATCGCTAACAGCTTTTTTGGTAGCATTTTGGTGAACTGGCAAGCACCAGCCCCAGGCAGCGTCAGGTTAGCGCCAGTACCGCTAACACCCACGCACCCACCGTACACCTCCCTTAGTGGTATAGTATCTGATCGCATCAATATCTGATCCGATCAGATCTATACTAGCGTCACCAGCAGTTTAGGGTTCCCAAAAACGCAGTGTTAGCGGGATCAGCCCAGATACCTGCTAGCACCTGTGTTTTGCCCCTCCGCCCGGCCCAGCCCAGCCCACCCAAGTGCAGTATCGATCGATCACTGTCACTTACAAAACTCTAAATGCATAACTGCAGCGTTCGCAGAGTCAGGCCTGATCCCTGCGATCGCTAACAGTTTTTTTGGTAGCGTTTTGGGGAACTGGCAAGCACCAGCGGCGTAGTACACCCCGGTCGTAGTCAAACCAGCACTGCAGTAACACTTGGTGACGTGACGAGTCCCATAAGTGCAGTTCAAGCTGGTGAGGTGGCAAGCACAAGTAGTGTCCCGCTGCCACCAAGAAGACAAACACAGGCCCGTCGTGCCCATAATGCCCTTCCTGCTGCATTCGCCAATCCTAATTGGGAACCCACCACTTCTGTAGCGCCCGTACTTCCCCCATTCACATCCCCAACCAAATGCAGTCGGCTGCATGAGAGGCATTTTTATGTCCTCCCGAGTACCCCTACCCAGCGAACCCCCCAAAAAAGATGTTGTGTCTGCAGCAAGTGCAGATATAGGCGTGACACCCGCTATTATTGTCCCTCCTGTCCTGACAATCCTGGTCTTTGCATTGGTGAATGTTTTGAACGCTACCATTCACTAGTTGAGTATTAGCGTAGGGTACAGCATTGCACATACTAGGCACACTTTCACAGGGTCTCCCAAGATGCCATCGCATTTTGAGAGACCCGAACCTGGAACCGGTTACAGTTATAAAAGTTAGTTACAAAAAAAGTGTAAAAAAAAAAAATATATATAAAATAAAAAAAAATTGTTGTCGTTTTATTGTTCTCTCTCTCTCTATTCTCTCTCTCTATTGTTCTGCTCTTTTTTACTGTATTCTATTCTGCAATGTTTTATTGTTATTGTTATTGTTATTATGTTTTATCATGTTTGTTTTTCAGGTATGTAATTATTTATACTTTACTGTTTACTGTGCTTTATTGTTAACCATTGTTAACCATTTTTTTGTCTTCAGGTACGCCATTCACGACTTTGAGTGGTTATACTAGAATGATGCCTGCAGGTTTAGGTATCATCTTGGTATCATTCTTTTCAGCCAGCGGTCGGCTTTCATGTAAAAGCAATCCTAGCGGCTAATTAGCCTCTAGACTGCTTTTACAAGCCGTGGGAGGGAATGCCCCCCCCACCGTCTTTTGTGTTTTTTTCTGGCTCTCCTGTCTCAACAGGGAACCTGAGAATGCAGCCGGTGATTCAGCCAGCTGACCATAGAGCTGATCAGAGACCACAGTGGCTCCAAACATCTCTATGGCCTAAGAAACCGGAAGCTACGAGCATTTCATGACTTAGATTTCGCCGGATGTAAATAGCGCCATTGGGAAATTGGGGAAGCATTTTATCACACCGATCTTGGTGTGGTCAGATGCTTTGAGGGCAGAGGAGAGATCTAGGGTCTAATAGACCCCAATTTTTTCAAAAAAGAGTACCTGTCACTACCTATTGCTATCATAGGGGATATTTACATTCCCCGAGATAACAATAAAAATGATTAAAAAAAAAAATATGAAAGGAACAGTTTAAAAGTAAGATTAAAAAAGCAAAAAAATAATAAAGAAAAAAAAAAAAAAAAAAAAAAAAGCACCCCTGTCGCCCCCTGCTCTCGCGCTAAGGCGAACGCAAGCGGCGGTCTGTCATCAAACGTAAACAGCAATTGCACCATGCATGTGAGGTATCACTGTGAAGGCCAGATCGAGTGCAGTAATTTTTCCAGTAGACCTCCTCTGTAAATCTAAAGTGGTAACCTGTAAAGGCTTTTAAACATGTATTTATTTTGTTGCCACTGCACGTTTGTGCGCAATTTTAAAGCATGTCATGTTTGGTATCCATGTACTCGGCCTAAGATCATCTTTTTTATTACATCAAACATTTGGGCAATATAGTGTGTTTTAGTGCATTAAAATTTAAAAAAATGGGTTTTTTCCCCAAAAAATGCGTTTGAAAAATCGCTGCGCAATTACTGTGTGAAAAAAAAATGAAACACCCACCATTTTAATCTGTAGGGCATTTGCTTTAAAAAAATATATAATGTTTGGGGGTTCAAAGTAATTTTTTTGCAAAAAAAAAAAACTTTTTCATGTAAACAATAAGTGTCAGAAAGGGCTTTGTCTTCAAGTGGTTAGAAGAGTGGGTGATGTGTGACATAAGCTTCTAAATGTTGTGCATAAAATGCCAGGACAGTTCAAAACCCCCCCAAATGACCCCATTTTGGAAAGTAGACACCCCAAGCTATTTGCTGAGAGGCATGTCGAGTCCATGGAATATTTTATATTGCGACACAAGTTGCGGGAAAAAGACAATTTTTTTTTTTTTTTTGCACAAAGTTGTCACTAAATGATATATTGCTCAAACATGCCATGGAAATATGTGAAATTACACCCCAAAATACATTCTGCTGCTTCTCCTGAGTACGGGGATACCACATGTGTGAGACTTTTTGGGAGCCTAGCCGCGTACGGGACCCCGAAAACCAAGCACCGCCTTCAGGCTTTCTAAGGGCGTGAATTTTTGATTTCACTCTTCACTGCCTATCACAGTTTCGGAGGCCATGGAATGCCCAGGTGGCACAAAACCCCCCCAAATGACCCCATTTTGGAAAGTAGACACCCCAAGCTATTTGCTGAGAGGTATAGTGAGTATTTTGCAGACCTCACTTTTTGTCACAAAGTTTTGAAAATTGAAAAAAGAAAAAAAAAAATGTTTTTTCTTGTCTTTCTTCATTTTCAAAAACAAATGAGAGCTGCAAAATACTCACCATGCCTCTCAGCAAATAGCTTGGGGTGTCTACTTTCCAAAATGGGGTCATTTGGGGGGGGGTTTGTGCCACCTGGGCATTCCATGGCCTCCGAAACTGTGATAGGCAGTGAAGAGTGAAATCAAAAATTTACACCCTTAGAAATCCTGAAGGCGGTGATTGGTTTTTGGGGCCCCGTACGCGGCTAGGCTCCCAAAAAGTCCCACACATGTGGTATCCCCATACTCAGGAGAAGCAGCTGAATGTATTTTGGGGTGCAATTCCACATAGGCCCATGGCCTGTGTGAGCAATATATCATTTAGTGACAACTTTTTGTAAATATTTTTTTTTTTTGTCATTTTTCAATCACTTGGGACAAAAAAAATAAATATTCAATGGGTTCAACATGCCTCTCAGCAATTTCCTTGGGGTGTCTACTTTCCAAAATGGGGTCATTTGGGGGGGGGGTTTGTACTGCCCTGCCATTTTAGCACCTCAAGAAATGACATAGGCAGTCATAAACTAAAAGCTGTGTAAATTACAGAAAATGTACCCTAGTTTGTAGACGCTATAACTTTTGCGCAAACCAATAAATATACGCTTATTGACATTTTTTTTACCAAAGACATGTGGCCGAATACATTTTGGCCTAAATGTATGACTAAAATTTAGTTTATTGGATTTTTTTTATAACAAAAAGTAGAAAATATCATTTTTTTTCAAAATTTTCGGTCTTTTTCCGTTTATAGCGCAAAAAAAAAAAACCGCAGAGGTGATCAAATACCATCAAAAGAAAGCTCTATTTGTGGGAAGAAAAGGACGCAAATTTCATTTGGGTACAGCATTGAATAACCACGCAATTAGCAATTAAAGCGACACAGTGCCAAATTGGAAAAAGCCCTCTGGTCCTTAGGCAGCATAATGGTCCGGGGCTCAAGTGGTTAAACTCCAGCATATACCATGACCCAAATAGATAAAAGGTGGCTCCCCTCATGGGATGAACTGCTGCAAGTGACCAAATAAGTAACAACAGAGATCAGGCTATATCACTTGAGAGCTTTCCTGAAAGGGAATAGGTTTACACTATGAATTTCAAGTCAAACACAGACCTGACCTCAGGGTGAAGTTATCTGACTATAGTCTTTAAAGTGGTTGTAAAGGCAGAAAGTTTTTTACCTTAATGCATTCTATGCATTAAGATAAAAAACCTTCTGTGTGCAGCAGCCCCCCAATACTTACCTGAGATCCATCTAGATCCAGCAATGTTGCACAAGAGACTCGAATGTTCAGGACTCCCCTCATTATTGGCTGAGACAGCAGCGTGAAGCCATTAGCTGCTGTCAATCAAAGTCAGTGAGCCAATGAGGAGAGAAAGGGGGCGGGGCCAGTCTGTGGCTCCATGTCTGAATAGAAACAGGGAGCTGAAGCTGGGCTCGAGAGCCCCCATAGCAAGTTGCTTGCTGTGGGGGCACTCAAAAGGAGGTAGGGGCCAGGAGCACCAAAGAGGGACCTGAGAAGAAAAGGATCTGGGCTGCTCTGTGCAAAACCACTGCACAGAGCAGGTAACTATGACATGTTTGTTATTTTTTAAGGAAAAAACTTTAAGACTTTAATATCACTTTACACTAGGTTTATACCTATGCATTTTTTGTGCGTTTTGCAGTTTACAGTTTAACATGGTTTCCTATGGTACACGTTCACATCTATGCGTTTTGCAGTCAATGCATTTTTGGAAAGGGTCAGGGACTTTTTTCAAGCATTTTGTGTGTAATAGACTTCAATGGAATCGCACCAGAAACACAAGTGTCATATTTGTGATGCGATTTTTGATGTGTTTTGCATTTTGTGGTTTTTATTTTTCGGTTTAAACACTGTATATAGCTGGTTGCTAAGGAGAGGTCAGGGAAGCCAGTCGCCGCGTCCTTAAAAACTGCTGAATGTAAAAATGATTGTGAAAAAAACAGCTTGGGGTCCCCCCAAGGGCTATACCAGGCCCTTTGGGTCTAGTATGGTTTCGGAGGGGACCCCCCCTGTTTTGCTTGCAATTTTGTTATCTAGCAAGATTACTTTGCGGTATAAGCAAGGAAGCTGAGACATTAGCAGTGCGTAAATATGCTTTTACTATACAAAATCCTGTACATTACAAAACTATTACAATATTAGGAATAGAAATCAAGACTGACAGATATATCAAGCAAGATGGCTAGAAAATAAGCAGAAACTATGGTCTGTAACAGTAGAAATATAGTGCAGATCCTGGACGAGCCCCCAATTGTTATGCTTGCGTCTATCTAGCAAGCTTACTTTGCAGTGTAAGCAAGGAAGTTCAGACTTCTGCAGTGTATAAATGTGCTTTTACTTTACAAAAATGCTGTACATACAAAATAATTACAATATTAGGTAAATAAATCAAGACTGACATATATATCATAAAGTCAAAATAGCTGCGCTAAATGTTTGTGCACAAGGAGTATTAAATCCCCTAAAGTGACATGTGACTCACAATTTACAAATGAGAATATAACTGACATGTGGTAAAATATAATAAATGCTAAAGCACTAAATTGACAAATCGCACTAAACACCCTGTGACAAGTGAAGTGATATGATGTAGCTAGTGAAGCTACAAAAGAACAAAAAAAAAATTATCCAAAATATAAAAAATAAAGTCCAGAAAATATTAAAGAGGATCTATAGTCAGTGTGAATATCTCTTAATCCATTCACCACACCAATGTGTCTGTGATTTCACTCCCCTAAAGAAATGCACTCACCGAATTCTAATGCCTACATTCTCATGTTAGGCTAAAGCGCATTTAAACCACATGGATAGGGTTTCAGAGCAAGCATCCAAACTCCAGCCGTGCGTCTCATATAATTTCCACAAGTGAATAAAAAAGTGTACCAATAGTGTAATACTGTAAACAAAGCTTTAATCAAAACACTAAACAGACTTCAAGATTTAAACTCACATGGTACAAGTTAAAAGACAGCAAAAGTGACTAAGGTACGTGGCTGTACGACAATCAACATCATTGAGGCAAGACGTTGTTTGACACACCAGCAAGTTGACGAGCAGGTTTAGATCCAGGACCAAGGGAGGGGTGAGATTCAACCTTATGCCTGCACACCTTGGGTCCGCCGTGGCCATTTTATCCGCTGCTCTGGAGGATTTGAAAGGCTTACCTTAGTCACTTTTGCTGTCTTTTAACTTGTACCATGTGAGATTAAATCTTGAAGTCTGTTTAGTGTTTTCATTAAAGCTTTGTTTACACTATTGGTACACATTTTTATTCACATGTGGAGATTATATGAGACGCATGGCTGGAGTTGGGATGCTTGCTCTAAAACCCTATTCATGTGGTTTAAATGTGCTTTAGCCTAACATGAGAATGTAGGCATTGGAATTCGGTGAGTGTGTTTCTTTAGGGGAGTGGAATCACAGACACATTGGTGTGTTGAATGGATTAAGAGATCTTCACATCGACTATAGACCCTCTTCAATATTTTATGGACTTTATTTTTTATATTTTATAATTTTTTTTTTTGTTGTTCTTTTGTAGCTTCACTAGCTACATCATATCACTTCACTTGTCACAGGGTGTTTAGTGTTATTTGTCAATTTAGTGCTTTAGCATTTATTATATTTTAGCACATGTCAGTTATATTCTCATTTGTAAATTGTGAGTCACATTTCACTTTAGGGGATTTAATACTCCTTGTGCACAAACATTTAGCGCCGCTATTTTGACTTTGTGTCATTATCCCAGATTGACAAGTAGTTAAAATTCAGCTTTTATATTTTATCCTTTTAAGTGGCAGCTTCCACATACTCTGTATCTATCCAGAGGTGCAGTGGCGGTATTTTGAGTAGTGGCGCCTTTTTCTCAATTATACCCACAGGATTAAAGACATATATATCAGGATCCCTAGTAAATAAACAGAAACTATGGTCTGTAAACAGTGGAAACACGCTATAAAGTTACTCTGGTTACTGTTTGTTTGTGATCTCTGTTGACAACTATGACTCAGGGTTCTTAAGCAGTTGCTGGAAATCAGGCGCAAGTGTCTTTTTCTTCAATGGCTTCTGGCTATAGACTGTCCTTGGTGTTTAAGGCATAAGTCCCTCACTATCAATCTCTGCTGCTGCTTTCATTTGGGCTTTTGTTGACAATGGTTACAAACGTGTTTACCTTAACAACCGACTGCCAACTGTCAACAGTTTCCATTGTTTGAGGACAGCCTTTGTACCTATTACCAAGGCATTAGTTTGAGAAGCATCCTCAAATGAACTAAGCAGTAACCTGATTTTCTGTTTCTATCTAAACAGGTTGTTTTTAAAAACTGATGGAGAAAATCATTAATTTAATATATATATTTATATCAAATGCAACACATTCCATGCTTGATTTTTCTCTCAGACTCTACACAGACTAATAACTCGTATTAAACATTAATTTGTCTTGAATTCAACTCCCTCCCATATTTCTGCCACTGAGAAGGTGTTTCAGTCTTTGGCTAAAAGTTCATTAGAAAGTCCATTCTAAAGTTCTTTAGAAACAAGGGTATCGGGGTACACTACCCCAGGAGAGTACATATGACATGATGATACATTTCTGTACTTGTTTTGTCTTGTTTTTTTATGGATTGTAACTGAGTTTTGTGTAGACGCTTTCACGTCTTTTTATTGTATTTCAATAAAACACTTTTTACTTTGTAGAGTTTTTGGTCTGTTAATGTCCCATGCAAGGGGGATATTCATACTTGTTTCATACTAATAGGGATGGGACCACCATACTCTACACTTTGACATTATGGAAACCTCCTTTTTTCTTATCCAGATTCCAATAAGTCCCCTGCCTGCAGACCCCCACAACCACTGGCCAGGGTTGTGGGGAAGAGGCCCTTGTCCCCATTAACATGGGGACAATGTGCTTTAGGGCAAGGCAGAGCCACCTGCCCCAAAGCACCCATGCCCCATGTTGAGGGCATGTGCCCTGGTATGTTTCATGAGGGGGGCTGCTCGCTCAACCCCTCCCTTTCCTAACCTGCCAGGCTGCATGCTGGGATAAGGGTCTGATATGAATTTTTGGGGGACCCCACACCATTTTTTTAAAATTTTGGTGTGGGGGTGTTCCCACCGAATCCATACTAGACCTGAAGGGTCTGGTATTGACCTGGGGGACCTCAAGGCATTTTTTTTTACATTCAGCTGACAGCGGGAAACCCCGCTGACAGCTGATGACTCATTGATTTTTAAGGATGCAGTGGCCGGCCCGCTGCTTAGCAGCCAGCAGAGTACAGTGTGTTTAACCACTTGCTTACTGGGCAAGTAAACCCGCCCCCTGCACTGTCAATCTTTGAATGACAATTGCGCAGTCATACAACACTGTACCCAAATTACATTTTTATCATTTTTTTCCCACAAATAGAGCTTTCTTTTGGTGGTATTTGATCACCTAAATTTTCTCCTTCATTGATGTACGCTGATGAGGCTACACTGATGGGCACTGATAAGGCGACACTGATAAGTGGCACTGGTGGGCACTGATAGGTGGCATTGGTGGGCACTGATGGGTGGCACTGAAGGGCATTTATAGGTGGCACTGAAGGGCACTAATAGCTGGCACTGATCGGTGGCACTGATAGCTGGCACTGATGGGTGGCAGTGATGGGCACTGATTGGAACTGGTAGGTGACACTGATAGGCAGCACTGCAAGGTGGCACTGATTGGCACCACTGGTGGGCATTGATAGGTGGCACTTGTGGGCACTGATAGGTGGCACTGATGTACTGTGGGCACTGATTGGTGGGCCCTGATTGGTGGGCACTGATTTATGGCACTGATTACTGGCATTGACAGGCAGTACTGGTGGGCACTAGGGATGGGCTATTTGTTCGAGTCGAACATGAGTTCGACTCAAGCATTGGCTGTTCGCCCATTCACTGAACAGCGAACAATTTGGGGTGTTTGCGGTAAATTCGAAATGCTGCAGGAACACCCTTTAAAAGTCTATTGGAGAAATCTAACATGCTAATTTTAAAGGTTAATATGCAAGTTATTGTCATAAAAAGTGTTTGGGACCTGGGTCCTACCCCAGGGGACATGTATCAATGCAAAAAAAGTTTTAAAAACGGTTGTTTTTTTGGGAGCAGTGATTTTAATAATGCTTAAAGTGAAACAATAAAAGTGAAATATTCCTTTAAATTTCGTACCTGGGGGTATCTATAGTATGCCTGTAAAGTAGCGTATGTTTCCCGTGTTTATAACAGTCCGAGAGCAAAATACACCAGACCCTTATCCGAGCACGCAACCTGGCAGGCCGCAGGAAAAGAGGGGGGGAGAGAGAGCACCCCCCTCCTGAACCGTATCAGGCCACATGCCCTCAACACGGAGAGGATGTCCCCATGTTGATGGGGACAAGGGCCTCATCCCCACAACCCTTACCTAGTGGTTGTGAGGGACTGTGGGCAGGGGGGCTTATCAGAATCCCCCTTTAACAAAGGGGACACCCAGATCCTGCCCCCCTATGTGAATTGGTAAGGGGTACATTGTACATTGTACCTACCATTTCACAAAAAGAAAGTGTCAAAATGTTAAAAACCACAGGAGAACATCTAACCATTCCATATCAGAATTCCTAGACAACCTATCCCTTCCCAAATTATCTCTGGACCATTCGGAACTTCTAGAGGGTCCAATCACTGAACCCGAAGTGCTCGCGGTAATTAAACACCTGAAGCAAAACTCAGCCCCGGGCCCGGATGGCTTCTCCGTTGGCTATTATAAAAAATTCGGTCCCATATTAGCCCCGTATCTAGTCAGATTCTTTAATTCCCTCGGGTCTGACTCTCCCCTGGATAAAGCCCTAAATCTTGCCTTCATTTCGGTCATTCCAAAACCCGGCAAAGACACAACTATGGTTGCTAATTATCGTCCTATCTCCTTAATCAACAACGATTTAAAAATCTTAACTAAAGTTCTCTCCAACCGGCTAACGTCCTGTATAGCTCTCTATGTCAATAAGGACCAGGTGGGCTTTATTCCGGGGAGACAAGGTCCTGACCAGATCAGGAGAGCAGTCGATATCATTTCATTACTCAATTCTCAATGGGATGGGGGTCCCCCACAACATGGATATCTGTTGTCCATTGACCTGCAGAAGGCTTTCGACACAGTTACCTGGCCATACCTATTCCAGGTTCTGGATCTGTGGGGTTTTGGTCCACGATTCTTGAGCATCCTCAGGGCCCTGTACTCTGGCCCAAGTGCACAGGTCAGATTGCAGGGCTTTTATTCCGAGCCCCTTGCTATAGAAAGAGGAACTAGGTAGGGATGCCCTCTATCCCCCCTTCTATTCGCCATAGCCATGGAATCCCTGGCTGTTGCGATTAGGAACCATCCCGACATTAAAGGGGTGATGTGTGGCAAACAGGAGCACAAATGTGCCCTTTTTGCGGATGATTTATTACTCTTCGTGACATCCCCTCTAGTCTCCACTCCTAATATCTTCTCTTTACTTGATAAGTTTGGTGAAATATCGGGTCTGCGAGTCAATGTATCCAAATCCTCCGCCCTGAACATTACGGTCCCCCCCAATATCCTAAGTAGCCTACAAAACCACTTCCCATTTTCATGGAATGAGGTCTCTCTCCCTTACCTGGGAGTACATCTCACGGCAAGTATAGCCTTCCTCTATTCATCCAACTATCCGGCCATCTTCCGCAAATTGATATCGGACCTTTCCCTCTGGGATAATCACAATCTATCCTGGCTGGGCCGTATTAATGCGGTCAAAATGACTCTCCTCCCACGCATACTTTACTTATTCATCCCATCCCAATCCAAAAATCGCAAATACACCCACTCCAGTCCAAAATCATAAAATTTATTTGGGGCCCGAAGGGAAGTCGTTGCGCTCAAAATATCCTTTTCAGGTCTAAATCACAAGGGGGTTTGGCACTTCCCAATATTTGGTGGTACTATCAAGCAGCCCAGTTAGCTCAAATCTCCGTCGTATACTCAAAAGGCCTGAAGCCTGATTGGGTTACAATGGAACGTCAAGCAGTCCCTCTCCACACGATTGACTTTTTTCTGTGGTCTCCTGCTAAATCGAGACCGCCCATCCTTGCCCCCACGTTGTCACCTTCTCTGGCCCTATGCGACCGACTTTATAAAAGCCCCTCCTTGATTTCCTCCCTCAAACCCCTAACACATATTTTTCATAACCCCGACTTTCCGCCAGGAATGAACATCTTAGCGTTTAGTTGGTGGCTGAATAAGGGATTACTTAGAATAGGGAACTATTTCTCCTCCACAGGCCCTCTCACTCTGGCTTTCTGTACTAGCAAGCTTGAAATGCCTCAGGCTGAACGTTTTCGCTTTATGCAAATACAACATTTCCTTCATTCCCTCTGGCCAAATAAATCAATACCCCCCTCAATATCTAACTATGAGTCTTGGTGTGCGGGTGCAGTGGATCAGAGAGGGGGGATTTCCGTCATATATGCTTCACTGGCGTCAGTAGCGTCCAAGCCTCCGTACGCCTTATCTTGGGAAAAGCACCTGGACTTTTCGTGGAATAGAGATCAATGGTTCTCCTGCTTTCAGCGCTCTTTTAAAGGTATATTAAATGTTTCCCTCATGGAGGGTAGCATTAAGGTACTCATGAGGTGGTATAGGGTTCCTTCTCTTCTTGCAAAGATATACCCTGATGCTTCCCCGCTGTGTTTTAGAGGCTGTGGCCATGTAGGGACAATGTCTCACGTGTGGTGGGCCTGCCCCCGCATACGGAGTCTATGGAACAAAATTTTCTCAGTAATACGTAAAATAACCTCTGTTCATATTCCCCAATCTCCAGAAATAGCTCTACTGAATATGAAAGTGGAAAAAGTAGATAAATGTACACAGAAATTGATATTTTTCATCCTTCTGGGCGCCAAAATCCCAATTGCCTCTTGTTGGAAACGTAGGGTTTCTTTTGCAGCGGTGAAGCATAAAATATCTTGGATTATGGCGCAAGAGAAGATTGTTAGCATTATACAAGACAAAACCCGTACTTTCGAACTAATCTGGGAACCTTGGGCCAACTTTTGCCATATTTCCTTATGCCCTGGCGTTAGCTTATCAGGGCAACAGGCTCTCTGAGTGACTCCACGGATACTCCTCCTCCCTTGTGATTTTCCTCTCACCCCCCTCCCTTCCCCTTCTCCTGGTCTTCCTTCCCCCTTTCCTACACTCCCTCAGATTCACGGTTTAAAGTATCTGTAAGAAGTTTGACCTTGACTCTTACCTATTAATACTTACTTGGAGAGTTTAAGTATTGCCTTAATGAACCCCGGGCTCCATGAGGCTAGGGCTTTTCTGTTGTAAATAGCTCTCCTTCAGTTTGAGGATACGTAGCTAAGGTGGTTAGACCACTTGATAATAGAGACCAACGAAGCAGGGAATACATTGTTCCTACAATGGAACAAGATTATTTGATGCCTCTGGTGGGGGAAGCTGTGATTGAGATTGGGGGTTCGGGAGGGTGGGGGGATCCCTCGCCCGCAGTGTGTTCCCATTTGGGGTGGGCGGCGGATACCTCGCCTACTCCCTGAACCCTTGTGTATACAAGATAGATCCTTCTTTTCCATACCAATATCCCCCCCCCCCCAGCTCTGCTATAACCCTGCCTCCTCTTTTCTTCTGACCCTGCGGTATGATCTTCTTATCTCGTTCTAGCAACTGTGACCTGATAACCCAAGCTGATTCGCTAGACTTGTTTTAAGGTTTTGCACTAACGTTGCTTTATTTTATTTCTCTCGCTTGTAAGCCCTGCATTAGGAGGCTAAGCCTCAGATTTATTTGTACTTCTAATTCCCTTCTACCTTTATTCCATGTAATGTTTGATGCAAATTTTGTGTCTGATATATTTTTATTATTAATAATAAAAATTTATTGAAAGAAAAAACCACAGGAGATCTCCAGCAATGGATGATCTCCAGCGACTCCATCGAGGAACACGCACAGGATCCTGCCTCCACCAGAGGCACCCAGCCAATGATGTAGCAGCAGCTTGACAGCACTTATGTAGCTGAGGGCGGGGCCACCCGACACATGACCCCATTCCCCTCTGACAAGGGGAAACACCGGGGTTTCCCAGTGCCATATTCGGGTGACCCCGCCCCCCTCTCGCCAGAGTTGGAGAATTAGATTACATCACTGGAGTAGGAGCATGGATTTATTGGATTGCATCGCTGGAATCTCTTTTATTTTTTATTTTTTATTTTTAATAAAGGACTTGTCCCAAGCCATCTCCTGTGTTTTTTTTAAGATTTTGACACTTTCTTTTTTTCTTTACAATGTACCCCTTACCAATTCACATGGGGGGGCCAGGATCTGGGTGTCCCCTTTTGTTAAAGGGGGCTTCCAGATTCCGATAAGCCCTCCGCCCACAGACCCCCACAACCAACGGGCAAGAGTTGTGGGGATGAGGCCCTTGTCCCCATCAACATGGGGACAAGGTGTTTAAGGGGGCTACCCCAAAGCACCCTCCCAATGTTGAGGGCATGTGGCCTGGTACAGTTCAGTTGGGGGGAGCTCTCTCGTCCCCCCTCTTTTCCTGCGGCCTGCCAGTTTGCATGCTCGGATAAGGGCCTGGTAATGGAATTTTGGGGGACCCCAACAAATTTTTTTTTATTTTTCAATGACTTTCAATGACTTTTATGTGTATTGTCGGCACCTGACAATTCATGAATGGCCGGCACTAGCGCTAGTACTTTTAAATGACTTTTTTTTCCTATAGAAATTTAATTTTGCTCTTAGACTGTTATAAACAGGGGAAACAGGCGCTACTTTACAGGCATACTATAGACACTCCCCAGGTACGAAATTGAAAGGAATATTTCACTTTTATTGTTTCCCTTCAGGCATTATTAAAATCACTGCTCCCGAAAAAACTGACATTTTTAAAACTTTTTTTGCATTGATACATGTCCCCTGGGGCAGAACCAAGGTCCCCAAACACTTTTTATGACAATAGCTTGCATATTAACCTTTAAAATTAGCACTTTTGATTTCTCTCATAGACTTTTAAAGGGTGTTCCGCGGCTTTCATATTTGCCACGAACACCCCAAATTTTTCGCTATTCGGCAAATGTGCAAACAGCCAATGTTTGAGTCGAACTCGTGTTCGACCCGAACAGACAGCCCATCCCTAATATTAATAAAAGCACATTCATAAATGCCCCCTCTCACATAGGTCTTTCATTGAGGAGTATCTGAGCCTATGATCTTGCGAGATCCACCACTTCCATTTCCAATAAAACATATAGAGGAAAAGAAAAAAGCACAACCGCACATAAATTGTGTGAAATCTAAATATATATTTATTAAAACAGTTAAAACACTCACATAGATGATGCAGTAACAGCTCTGTAAATAAAACTACACATCCCAGTATAATGAGCTCCAAAGTTTGCATGCACAGTGACATTATGACCTCCGGCTCCACACAGCGTGTTTTGTCATATCTGATGTCATCTGGAACATGGAGGTCGATTGAGTCTGGATGCATTATATAGAGCTGTCCTAATCAGGTTGAGGGGAAACATCAGAACCGGAACATGAAAGTGAAGTAATGAAGTGCCTAAGAAATTCTGCCATCTTGTGGCCAAAAAACAAGATAGCAATCAATTCCCAAAATAAAAAAAAAACAAAACAAAACAAATGGGACTTTATTAATCCCTGGGTAGTATAGGGGAAAATACACTCCCTAATGGTGAAAAAGAGGTATAATATAAAATATGTTTCAGTGTTTCTCCTTTTATAAGCAATCAAATAAAAATTACACAAATTATTTTTTATTAAAAAATAAAACTATGAGCATAAAAAAGAAAGAGGATAAATGTTTGTACAGTAAATATACACATGAAGGGATCAACTATTGTTAATAAATGCATTAATATTCCATTCAGTGTTTAATCCATGTGGTGAAAAAGTTAGTAAATCGTAAATTTATCTGGATTCTATTTTAGATATTTCTCTCCTAATGGAGCTTCCTCTCCAAATTTACCAATCCCCATAAAAGAGGTCCAGGAAGGGTCCTTACTATGAACAAGAGAATAGTGTTTCAAGACACTATAGCCTCGAAAACTACATTTAATATTTGCAACATGTTCATTCAGGCGGACATGCAGAGCCCGAGCTGTCCTGTCAACATACTGCAGGCCACAAGGGCACTGCAGTAAGTAAACAACATTATGGGTAGTGCAAGCGATAAATAATTTTGTTGTGTAGTGAGCTGCAGAGGATTGAATGGAAGTAACCTTAATGTTATGTGTGTTATTCTGTCGCACTACACATTTCTTACAAGGGCAAAAACCTGTTAGCGTGTTGTATATTTTTATGGACCAATTTGGGGATTAGTATCGCGCTATATGTTTCTGAATATTCAGTTGTTTCAGAGAAGGTGGTTGATATACTAAACATAAATTGACTGTTGACTTTGCAAGGGAAGTTCCCCCAAATGCCTTATTGAATGAGGAGAAGTTCTGCTGACTTCCATCATCCAATCATGTGTCAGCAAAAGTTTATTTTTATTTTTTTAACTTGCACATGATTGAAAATTTGTTGCAAAGTGAAATTTCACCACATTCACTAAGATCGGGGGAAATTCCCCTGTAAAATGAACTTACAATTTACCTTAAATCGACTCTTAAAATCTCAACTTATTTAGTAAATTAGCCTCCCAATGTCAGAATTGTGAGTTAATGTCAAATTTCAAAGCTTTTACTTTAGTTAATTAGCTCCAATGTGTTAGAAAGCTGGGACAGTAAGGCTGATTTACTAAAGTGAATATTTACTTCAATCATTCAACGTAAAAAGCGAATCTGTTTATTTTCATACATATTAGATAATCAATTTAAATATTAATGTAATTTATTTCATGCACATTCTCAGCTTCTTTAGCAAATCAACTAAAACAAAAAACAGAATTCCCTATGATAATGGAGTTCATTTACCAAAGGAATATAGACTATTCACTTAGCAAAGTATTTGTTTACTGAGTTTAGTAAATAAAATGAAGCTGTTTTCACTTCAATTAACCAATCTCGTGCTACAAAAACCCTGTTCTTTTTTTAATTTCCATTTGTACCTGCATGGTCACTCATAATAACCAATGGTTATTTACTATCATTCACTTTTCAAAGTGAACATACAGTACACATTTAAAATGGAACATTCTCTTTGCTAGTGACCTCTCATAATTATCAAGGTTTTTTTTTTCATATGTTTGTCTTCCATATATAACAATATACTTTCATTTTCCTTTTCCTGTTCTCATTCCAGAGCACAGCGGTGGTCATCCGCCACCAGCAGTGCACGTGATGTCAGGGACTTTCCCTGCTATCTTATGAGTGTCAGCAGGTTTCCTGTTCAGGTTTTTGAGGGAAAAGAACGGGTGATTTTAGAGGTTTGGCAGCTGAATAGGCTTTATTACCTACACATTGCTTTACTAAAAATATAGTATGATATAGCAGGGCCAAAGTAGAAGTCGTCAAAAAAGTAATGGTACAAAATAGGGATGAGGCTTGGGTTAGAAGCCACCGTGGGTTTGATGCAGATCTCGCAGTTTTGAAGTTTAGTATAACTTTAAATGAATAGCTGAAAATTGGCAACTGAACCTATAATGTACTACTTAACCCTTGTCCCTGGACAAATGGGTCCCTGAGACCCAATAATCTAGAAAGAACAGCCATATTGTCAGTGGGGTAGGATCTGGTTAGGGAACACTGACAAATGTGTGTGGGAAGATATACTTTGCTATATAGTGCTATATACTGTAATAAGGAGCAAATCTGTTTGGGTTCAGTTGGTAGGCAGATTCAGCAACCTTGTCCAAAAATCCACAAATTGCAAACTTTGTTACATACACCATTGAAGTCAATAGGAGGAGCTTCTCGAAAATAAATTCTCCTATTTTCTTTATAAAGACAAGGTATTGTCAAAAAAGGGTGTCGGGACCTGAGGACTGCCAAGGTGGACATGTGCCAATGCCAAAAAAAAATAAATATATAATTTAATGTTGAGCAGATCTTTTAAAAAGGCTTAAAGTGAAACCAATAAAATGTACAATTCCTTTAAAGAACATGCTTGAGAAACACCGTAAATCTGCCTGTACAGTGGCAAAACTGTAGAATGTACATGCTGCTAATTTTTGTTGTTGTAAAAAACAGCATGGTTGGTGACAAACCCCCCGCCCCCCCCACCCTAAATCAAACAAAGGGCACACTGTCCTAGGGGTTGTGCCAATGCAAAATAAAAATGTAAAAATACCATTTAGTGGGTTGCAGCTATTAAAGTTGAGTAGATCTCTGAACAAGGCATGAGGTATCTAATAGGAATTTTGGGTGTGTAGTGGGTGCCGCTCAGCCCGCCCGCGGCCCCCTCATCTCCCGCCGCTGGAGACACAGAAACTGACAGGCTCTCTGGCAGGGAGAGCGAGCCTGTCAGCACCTGCGGGGGATTTGTCCCCCTCCCTCTCCTCCCTGTGCTGCTTGTCACAGGGAGCGGTGCTGTTATGAGCAGCCGCCCGTTCTGCTCCCTCCCCTGCTTCTCATTGGCAGAGGGAGGGCCTTGGTCGCAGAATTGGTGAGCAGGCACTTGCCCATCTTACAGATACAAACAAAAGACACTGCATGCAGACACTGTTGCCTTCTCTTTGCCTACACCTGTAGAACCTGTGTTACACTTACATCCTGCTGAGCAGTTACAGTATCCACCTTACTTACTTGGATACTGTCAGCATACTGCACATCGCCCCTGCCTGCCTATATATATATATATATATATATATATATATATATATATATATATATATATATATATACCTTGGTCATTCTGCCAAACAGGACACCAGGTGCACCAACAAAGAGCTGGCTGAAGACATAATGCCCTCATTTCTTCTGAGAGATTACAACATGTCCCTCTCACAAGGGATTAAATTCAATAGTGCCATAAGGGTTCATACTTTACCCAGGACTCTAGTTACAAAACAAGCAGGTTACTAGAGATACATTATTGAACTAAACCAGGGGTGCACCCTTTGATGTGGCCCACCACCTACTGCTCTGGGATGGCAGGTCGGCAAGCCCAGATTGCAGGTTCCCGGGTGGTACTGCTGGCTGTTACTGCTGGCGGGTATCCCTAGTGGCTGCTGTCCCACATCGCAGATTCTCAACCCCAATCCCTGAGCATCAGGGTGAAAAACAGAGGCGGCGCTAGAGGAAGCAGAACTGATGCTTCCTGTATAGCGCCAGCTCCTGTCACAGACGGAGTGATTACAAATGTACTCTGCCTGTGACAGGAGCCAGCGCTATACAGGAAGCATCGGCTCTCTACTGCAGCCGCATGCTTCCTCCATCGCTGGCTCCTGTCACACTTACTTCCTCCACCAGCAGTAACAGCCAGCAGTACCAGTCACCAGGGATACCAACCAGCAGTACTATCCACCAGGGATACCCACCAGCATTAACAGCCAGCAATACCCACTAGGGATACCCACCAGCAATACCATCCACTATGGATACCCACCAGCAGTACCAGCTAGCAGTACCCACCAGCGGTACCATCCATTACAGATACCCACCAGCAGTACCAGACAGCAGTACCCACCAGCAGTACCATCCACTACGGATACCCACCAGCAGTACCAGCCAGCAGTATTCACCAGCAGTACCATCCACCAGGGATACCCACCAGCAGTACCATCCACCAGGGAAACCCACCAGCAGTACCATCCACAGGGACACCCACCAGCAGTACCAGCCAGCAGTACCCACCAGGGATACCCACCGGCAATACCATCCACCAGGGATACCCACCAGCAGTACCAGCCAGCAGTACCCACCAGCTATACCTGCCAGCAGTACCATCCACCAGGGATACCCACCAGCAGTACCATCCACCAGGGATACCCACCAGCAGTACCAGTTAACAGTGATACCCACCAGCAGTACCAGCTAGCAGTACCCACCAGCAGTACCAGCCATCAGTACCCACCAGCAGTACCAGTCAGCAGTACCCATCAGCAGAAACCACCGGCAGTATCAGCCCTGGAGGGGAGCCAGCAGCAGTCGCCAGCCATAGCCACCTGAGGGACAGCAGCAGCTGCCAGCCATACCCACCTGGGGGGCAGCAGTAGCCAGCGATAACTGCAGGAATCCTGAGGAAGAAGTGAAAATTGATGTCAGTTGAGGTGCAGGTAAAATGCAATGCATCAGTGCGAAAGCAGCCTTAGGCCCCTTTCACACAATCGGTCCTATCCGGTCCACCTGTCTGTTTTTCATGTGAACCCAAAGGAACCTTATTCACCTTTATAGAGCAGCAGATGTAGACTTTTTTGTCCTTTTAAACCTGCCTATCTACAATCCGATCTGCTTAAAAAAACAGAAGGGGATCTGTCCCCTTCCATCTGGATGGAGAAGACTGGAGGGTCCATAGAGTAGAAGAGGCTGTGTCCATGTTTGCACTGCATATGCAGAGTGGACACAGACCTGTCACCCGCCCACTCCACTCACTGTGGCCCGCAACTGGTTACCAAGTCGCTAAACTGGCCCTCGCTCTTGAAAAGGTCGGGTAACCCTGAACTAAACACTGTGTTGGAATGGTTCTTTGAGACTGTGGTGTTGAGGTACAGAAGGAAGTGGTCTGACATAGTTACAAAGTTACATAGTAGGTGAGGTTGAAAAAAGACACAAGTCCATCAAGTCCAACCTATGTGTGTGATTATATGTCAGTATTACATTGTATATCCCTGTATGTTGTGGTAGTTCAGATGAAGAGAAGAAGATGAAGAGAAGAAGATGAAGAGAGAACATTTTTGACACTTTTTTAGTGAAATGATAGGGGTATCCTTAACATTTCACACAGGGGGGAGGGTTCCCTTTGTTAAAGGGGGCTTCCAGATTCCAATAAGCCCCCCGCCCACAGACCCCCACAACCACCGGCCAGGGTTGTGGGGATGAGGCCCTTGTCCTCATCAACATGGGGACAAGGTGTTTTGGGGGGCTACCCCAAAACACCCTCCCAATCTTGAGGGCATGTGGCTTGGTACGGTTCAGGAGGGGGGGCGCTCTCTCATCCCCCCTCTTTTCCTGTGGCCTGCCAGGTTGCGTGCTCGGATAAGGGTCTGGTATGTATTTTTGGGGGGACCCCATGCCGTTTTTTTTTTTAAATTTTGGTTCGGGGTTCCCCTGTGGGGAATTCCCATGCCGTTTTTATCAATGAACTTTTATGTGTATTGTCGGACCGGCAATTTATTAATAGCCGCGAGTAGTTTAAATGACTTTTTTTCCTTTGAAATGTCATTTTGCTGTCAGACTGTTCTAAACACGGGAAACATGCTCCCCTTTACATTCATACTAGACACCCCCCAGGTATGAAATTTAAAGGGATATTACACTTTTATTGTTTCACTTTAAGCATTATTAAAATCACTGCTCCCGAAAAAACGGCCGTTTTTAAAACTTTTTTTTTTGCATCGATCCATGTCCCCTGGGGAAGGACCCAGGTCCCCAAACACTCCAACAAGAGCCGAGATACACATACCCGAGTGTTCTCGGCTTTTTTCGGTGCCGCTCACAGTCACGCCCAGTCCCGCCCTATGATGGACATAACACAGGTCCAGGGGCGGGACTGGGTGTGACGGCGGCGCGGAAAAAAGCTGAGAACACTCAGGTATGTGTATCTCGGCTCCCTGCAGTCTCGGCGCCATATTTGAATCTACCCATGGCTGTGTATGTCGGCGGCGACCGCGGCAATTGCCGCGATCGCTCTGATGACACAGAAATCGGCGGGGATCGGCCTATAACAAGCACCCATGATTTTCCCCTGATTTTCAGGGGAAATAAGTGCGTGTTATATGCCGATAAATACGGTAAGTCTGTTTTTGGGCTTGGTTTCCATAATAGACAAAGGCCATAATGTTCTTGTTTTGATATGCTGTATTTGTTTAAAACTTTATCCATTTGCATTTTTAGTATGAAAGTTTTAATCCATTCATACACCCCTAAAGAAGGAAGCATTTTCTGAAACGCGTTGGGTGTGGAGCCTGCACTTCATCTCTACTATGTGGTGTCTTACGACCCCTCACAGCATTCAGCCATTGTGCCATGTTGATGTGTAACTGTATTAGCCACGTTTTTCTCAGCAATTATTTATTGTTTGTCATTTATCTTTGAACTACATATAGTATAATAAATTTAGATTTTTGTATATATATATATATATATATATATATATATATATATATATATATATATATATATATATATATATATATATATATATATATGTATATATATATATAAATATAATATATATACAAATATAATATATATATATATATATATTTTGCATATTGTTCATTGGTGATTAGGGATGAGCCGAACAGCCCCCGGTTAATTTGCATGGTATTGTCCTAAAAAGGGTTTGGGGACCCGGGTCCTACCCCAGGGGACATGTATCAATGCAAAGTTTGTGTACACACAATCGGAATTTCCGACAACGGATTTTGTTGTCGGAAAATTTTATATCCTGCTCTCAAACTTTGTGGGTCGGAAAATCCGATGGAAAATGTGTGATGGAGCCTACACACGGTCGGAATTTCCGACGACAAGGTCCTATCACACATTTTCCGTCGGAAAATCCGACCGTGTGTACGGGGCATAAGTCCTCACTCGCTCTTGGTGGGTGCAGAAATGGGCCCTGCTGTAAAATATTAGATCAAGAATTGTAATTACATGCCCCTGTTGAACAAGGGCAGAAATATTGGGCCTTTGGTGGTGGTGGTGCTGGTGCCACAACACTGTAAGTCCTCACTCGCTCTTGGTGGGTGCAGAAATGGGCCCTGCTGTGAAATATTAGATCAAGAATTGTAATTACATGCCCCTTTTGAACAAGGGCAGAAAAATTGGGCCTTTGGTGGTGGTGGTGGTGGTGGTGCTGGTGCCACAACACTGTAAGTCCTCACTCGCTCTTGGTGGGTGCAGAAATGGGCCTGCTGTGAAATATTAGATCAAGAATTGTAATTACATGCCCCTATTGAACAAGGGCTGAAAAATTGGACCTTTGGTGGTGGTGGTGGTGGTGCTGGTGCCACAACACTGTAAGTCCTCACTCGCTCTTGGTGGGTGCAGAAATGGGCCCTGCTGTGAAATATTAGATCAAGAATTGTAATTACATGCCCCTGTTGAACAGGGGCTGAAAAATTGGGCCTTAGGCACTGGTGCTGGTGCCACAACACTGCAACCCCTCACAGATACTCTAGTTGGAATGCAGAAATGAGCCCTGCTGCAAAGTATTGCATCAAAAATTGCAATTACACGCCCCTGTTAAACAAGGGCTGAAAAATTGGGCCTTAGGCACTGGTGGCGCCCAGAACCAAAAATGTTCTTACAAGCTATCAGCGTGATCATTGAGGAGGAAGAGGATAATTACTCAGGATAGTCACTCAGCATCAGCATAGGCAGTCTTTGAAGGGATCTGAGATTTCAAAAAAAATTATTCGGTTACATCAGCATCAGGTGCTTGGTAGCTGGTGGTGATCCAAGACTGATTCATTTTTATCAAGGTCAGTCGATCGACCGAGTCGGTGGACAGACGCACCCTGTGATCGGTTACAAAGCCTCCAGCAGCACTGAATGTGCGTTCTGAAAGAACGCTGGATGCAGGACAGGCCAGTAGCTCAATTGCATACTGTGCAAGCTCTGGCCAGTGATCCATCCTCAAGACCCAGTAACCCAGAGGATTTTCAGTGGAAAAGGTGTCCAAGTCAGATCTTGCCCATAGGTATTCCTGCACCATGTAAAACAGACGCTGGCGATGGTTGCTGGAACCGATCATACATAAATTGTCTGAACGCATCGATCAGACGGCCACCTTCTCCACCGCTCCTTCTTTGACTGACCAAAGCCTCAGCAACACGTTGTCCAGAAACAGGAGTTTGTAACCTCCCAGTCTCTGGGAACGCGTTGCACAGACCTTTCTGCAAGGCCTCCCGAAGATGTTTCATCCTCTGCTCCCTCTGCGATGGCAAGATAAGGTCCGCAACCTTACCCTTGTAACGTGGATAAAGGAGGGTTGCCAGCCAGTATTGGTCCTTCTCCTTGATACCACGAATACGAGGATCCTTACACAGGCTTTGCAGGATCATTGAGGCCATGTAGCGTAGGTTTGCTGAGGCATTCGGTCTGGATTCCTCTGGGTCACTAAGGACGACATGGTCTGCAGCCACCTCCTCCCAGCCACGTACAAGTCCATGTGTTTCTTGGGACTGATCCCTTAAAGACTGCTGCTGATGCTGAGTGCCAGGCTCCAACTCCATACTGACACAATCTTCCTCCTCCTCCTCCTCGCCCTCTTCCTGTGTGATCGGCAGAACACTGGAACACTGTCTGGATAAAGGGGGCCTTGAGAGCTAAGGAAGTCCTTCTCTTCCTGCCTCTGTTCTGCCTCAAGTGCCCTGTCCATTATTCCACGCAGCGTGTGCTCCAACAAGTGGACAAGGGGGACAGTGTCACTGATGCATGCACTGTCACTGCTCACCATCCTCGTGGCCTCCTCAAATGGTGACAGGACGGTGCATGTATCCCTGATCATGGCGCACTGGCGTGGGGAAAAAAAACAAGTTCCCCTGACCCTGTCCTGGTGCCATAGTCGCACAGGTACTCATTGATGGCCCTCTGCTGCGTGTGCAGCCGCTGCAGCATGGCCAACATTGAGTTCCACCTGGTGGGCATGTCACAGAATAGGCGATTCTTGGACAGGTTAAACTCCTTTTGGAGGTCCGCCAGCCGAGCACTGGCATTATATGACCAGCGGAAATGCACACAGACTTTCCTGGCCTGCCTCAGGACATCCTGTAAGCCCGGGTACCTGCCCAAGAACCGCTGCACCACCAAGTTAAGGACGTGAGCCAAACAGGGCACATGGATCATTTGTCCCTGTCGGAGGGCAGAGAGGAGGTTGGTGCCATTGTCGCAAACCACCATTCCTGCCTTAAGTTGGCGTGGCGTCAACCACCTCTGAACCTGCCCCTGCAGAGCTGACAGAACCTCTGCCCCAGTGTGGCTCCTGTCCCCCAAGCACACCAGCTCAAGCACCGCATGGCATCTTTTGGCCTGCGTACTTGCGTAGCCCCTTGAACGGCTACGGAGCACCGCTGGTTCCGAGGACAAAGCACAGGAAGAGGCCATGGAGGAAGAAGAAGAGGAGGGGGTGGAGGAGAGAGGTGTGTCACAATCATTAGCATTTTGGAGGCGTGGTGGCGGAACAACCTCCAACACTACTGCACCTTGTCCTGCATCCTTCCCACCTGCCAGCAGAGTCACCCAATGCGCCGTGAAACTTAGGTAACGTCCCTGTCCATGCCTGCTGGACCATGAGTCAGCGGTAATATGCACCTTACCGCTGACCGCCCTGTCCAGCGAGGCATGGACATTGCCTTCCACATGCCGATATAGTGCCGGAATCGCCTTCCGTGAGAAAAAGTGGCATTTGGGTACCTGCCACTGAGGAACCGCACATTCCACAAACTCACGGAAGGGGGCAGAGTCTACCAACTGAAAAGGCAGCAGTTGAAGTGCTAGCAATTTTGCCAAGCTAGCATTCAACCGCTGGGCATGTGGATGGCTGGGAGCAAACTTCTTTCGGCGGTGCAGTAACTGGGGCAGGAAAATTTGCCTGGTACAATCTGACGTCGGTGTACCAAAAGCAGATTGCCCACAAGTACTTGGCTGTGACACACCTAATTCTACACCTTCATTCCTCTCAGTGCAGGTGTAAGAGAACTGTTGCGGGTACACACGTTCGTAAAGGACTCTTCACGCACGCATGCGTTCGGGAAGGTCGCTTCGGATCGCAGACGTGCCAGTGCGCGTGCGCAAAGGAATGGGCGCGCCCGCGGGAGCGCGTCTGCGTGGCCCTTTGGCGCCAGACGGCCTATTTAAAGGACACACTGACTGTGACAGGGGCTGACTGATCTTCAGCTGTTCCTGTATCTGTATCCTGTGTTACCTGCCTGCTTGATATCCGTTGCTGAACCTTGGCTCCCCTGACCTTGTCTCTAGACTCTCCCATATCCTGAGTCACTGGTTCCTGATTTTGGCTTCCTACTTGACTCTGCTTCCGCCTGATGATTTGGTACCTTGCTGTCCGCCTGCTTCCGAACCCGGCTATTCCCGTGACTCCGCTCCTGTCTCCTGTCTGGCTCCAAGCTGCCCTGCATCTCGGCTCCTGCGATCTGCTGCGACTTCCTGCCTACCTAAAGTCGCATCATCTGCCTCAAGATTCCTGGGTTACTTCTACAGGCACTCGTGTTCCTCCTTTCCTTGGGGTCCCTCTGCATCCACCCTCAGCGGGACCCGGGTTGGAGATACAAGGGAGGCCGACCTCGTCACTTCAGACTCCGATCAGGTACGTGACAGTATCAGTCAGCCAGCAATGGAGTCTGAAAGGGAGGCCTCACCTGTTATGGACATCTGCCGGGCAATTTCTGCACTAGCCCATACCGTACGAAATCTCCAAGAAGACTTGGGCCAGATGCAAGATCGTCTACCGAATCTGCTTGGTGTCTCATCTGCAGCTACTCTCCTTGCACTTGTAAATACGTCTGTACAGACTGACTTCTGCCTGCTCAACGAAACCTCTCTGCCTCCTGAACCCAGAGTACCCTTGCCAGAGCATTTTTCAGGGGATCGCAAATTGTTTCGCACTTTTCAAAATGCCTGTGAACTTTATTTTTCCTTGTTACCACGAACCGTCTCATCCGAGCATATTAAAGTGGGATTTATCATTACACTCCTACGAAATGAACCACTCTCCTGGGCTCATCATCTTAGAAAACACCATGATCCGGCCTTGTCTACCGCTGACTCCTTCTTTTCAGCCATGTCCCAGCTGTATGCTGACCCTTTCCTCCAACAGACTGCTGAATTTACACAACTCCAACAAGGCTTGAGATCCGTGGAGGACTATGTAACAGATTTCCATGTCTGGAGTTTAGATACGCAGTGGAATAAAGCCGCTTTACATCATCAATTTCGTCTTGGACTCTCTGACCAATTAAAAGACGAACTTGCCCGAATAGGAGTGCCCTCATCCCTGGAAGATCTGATCCATCTTGTTATCCAAATTGACCGTCGATTGCGTGAAAGGCAATCTGAGAAAGCTAGTACCAAGCCAGCGTCTCTCTCAAGAAGTTTTGCTCCTGTCTCCACAATCACGTCCAGATTACCAAGGGGTCACTACAAGAATAAGGAGCCCCCTGAGCTTCCCCGCAGAAGCTTTTCAAGACCACCACTATCTTCCTCTGAACGCCTCCGGCGAGTACATGATGGACTATGCTTTTACTGCGGAGGAGTGGTCCATTTCATCCAAGCTTGTCCCAGAAGACCTGCCAAGCCCACTTCTACGCCACCTTACATGTTGCATCTTCCTGGGAGGGATCTGCTACACCTCCCTCTTTCGCTCCAGTTTCAGTTGCCAGGGAGGACTATTTCTGTAACCGCAATTATAGACTCCGGAGCTTGCAGTTGTTTTGTGGACTCAGCCTTTGTCACCTTACATCAACTTCCTGTATGTACCAAGAGGCAGGAATTTACTGTGCATCTGGCAGATGGCTCTGGTCTCAAGTCTGGGCCTGTTACACAAGAGACTGTACCCATTCTCTGCCAAGTCTCTTCGGAACATCAGGAGCTGCTCCGTTTGGACGTCATAACGTCCCCCATGTTTCCTGTTATCCTGGGGCTACCCTGGCTAAGGGCCCATAACCCTCATATTGACTGGCTTACCGGAGATATCTCATTTTCCTCTAATTATTGTCAGCAATATTGTTACCCGAAAAAGTTTGTTAATCCTGCTCCTCTCCTCAGCATCCACTCGGACCCTGAAACTATGAAATTAGTACCCACAGTCTATCATGAATTCTTGGACGTATTTAATAAAAAGAGTGCAGAGAGCTTACCTCCCCACCGGACTTACGATTGTCCCATTGAACTTCTACCAGGGGCAGAAATTCCCTTCGGCCGAATTTACCCTCTCTCGGAACCTGAACTAGAGGCCTTACGCAAATACATTGATGAAAGCCTAGAAAAAGGGTTTATTCGAGCCTCTTCCTCCCCAGCAGGAGCTGGTATCTTTTTTGTGGAGAAAAAAGATCACTCCCTGAGGCCCTGTATTGACTATCGTGATCTTAATAAAATAACTATCAAGAACCGGTACCCACTTCCCTTAATTCCCGAGTTATTTCAGAGACTGTGTGGAGCACGAGTTTTTTCCAAGCTAGATCTAAGAGGTGCCTACAATTTGGTGTGAATCAGAAAGGGGGATGAATGGAAGACTGCCTTCAGGTCACGCTTTGGGCATTTTGAATACCTAGTTATGCCCTTCGGTCTCTGCAACGCCCCAGCCACCTTTCAGCATCTGGTAAATGATGTTTTTCGGGACTTTCTTGACCTGTTTCTCATTGTCAATCTCGATGATATTCTTATCTTCTCTGACTCAATCGAGATCCACCGTACCCATGTGAAAAAAGTTTTGAGTAAACTTTGTGAACATCATCTCTATGCCAAGGCTGAAAAGTGCGACTTTGAAAAACATACAATTCAATTCCTGGGACTTGTCATCTCCGCTGATGGGATCTCCATGGATCCCCAGAAAGTCGCCGCTGTTTTGGAATGGCCAGCTCCTACAGATCGAAAGGCGGTACAAAGGTTTGTGGGATTCGCTAATTTCTACAGGAAATTTATTAAGAACTTTTCTGGTATTATTTCTGCTATCACCCTTTTGACCAAACAGCATGTTCCCTTTCGGTGGAGTACTGAAGCACAAACATCTTTTGAGCAGTTGAAAGCCTTGTTTACCTCAGCTCCCATCTTAAAGCATCCCGACCCTTCCTTGCCCTATATTCTGGAGGTGGACGCCTCTGAAATCGCAGTGGGAGCCATATTGTCGCAGCGACAGGGCCCCAAGTCCCTACTCCATCCTGTGGCATTCTTCTCCAAGAAATTGAATCCCTCTGAGAAGAATTATGATGTAGGGGACCGGGAACTGTTGGCCATTAAAGCTGCCCTCGAGGAGTGGCGCTATCTGTTAGAAGGAGCCTTGCACCCTATACTCATTTTCACCGACCATAAGAATCTCGAGTATTTGAGAACAGCTAAACGACTCAGACCTCGGCAAGCAAGATGGGCAATGTTCTTTTCTGGTTTCGCATTCCACATAACCTTCCTCCCTGGTTCTAAGAATGGGAAACCAGACGCGCTGTCACGCATGTTCCATGATCCTGTTCATCCTTCCGAAGCAGACACCATTTTACCTGCCAAAAACTTTCTTCTTCTCCAAACCAATCTGACGTCCCAAATAAGAGCTGAGCTGTTGAAGCATCCCCCTTCCCAAGACTTATCTCTTCAACTCAAGGACGGGCTGTATTACCATAAGGAACAGGTCTTTGTCCCGGAGCAGTTCAGGGTTTCTGTCCTGAAGCGTTGCCACGATCATCCTTTGGCAGGCCATTTTGGGATTCACAAGAGTATCAACCTAATTTGATACTCGCAGACGTGCCAGTGCGCGTGCGCAAAGGAATGGGCGCGCCCGCGGGAGCGCGTCCGCGCGGCCCTTTGGCGCCAGACGGCCTATTTAAAGGACACACTGACTGTGACAGGTGCTGACTGATCTTCAGCTGTTCCTGTATCTGTATCCTGTGTTACCTGCCTGCTTGATATCCGTTGCTGAACCTTGGCTCCCCTGACCTTGTCTCTAGACTCTCCCATATCCTGAGTCACTGGTTCCTGATTTCGGCTTCCTACTTGACTCTGCTTCCGCCTGATGATTTGGTACCTTGCTGTCTGCCTGCTTCCGAACCCAGCTATTCCCGTGGCTCCGCTCCTGTCTCCTGTCTGGCTCCAAGCTGCCCTGCATCTCGGCTCCTGCGATATGCTGCGACTTCCTGCCTACCTAAAGTCGCATCATCTGCCTCAAGATTCCTGGGTTACTTCTACAGGCACTCGTGTTCCTCCTTTCCTTGGGGTCCCTCTGTATCCACCCTCAGCGGGACCCGGGTTGGAGATACAAGGGAGGCCGACCTCGTCACTTTAGACTCCGATCAGGTACGTGACAGCAGGTCTCAGAGAGGACTGAAGGTATAGTGGGGTTGGAGATCTCAGCTGATGAGGAGCAAGGAGAGGTCCTCTTTGTTCTTTGGTGTGGGTCTTTTAGATACGCTTGCCAACGAACTGCATGGCAGGTCAACATATGTCTGGTCAAGCATGTGGTACCCAAGCAGGAGATGTTTTGGCCACGCGAGATACGCTTGAGACATATGTTGCAAATAGCAGTGGTGCGATCTGATGCACATGTCTCAAAAAAGGCCCACACCAAAGAACTTATTGAATAACGTGCGGAGACTGCAGCGCCCTGCACATGTGGAGCTTTGGGGTGTGATGCAGTCAATGTGCTGCCCTTAGGCTGGCCCCTGGAGGGCATCCTGCCTTGTTGGTGATGTGCCGCCTCCTCCTCCTCCTCTCTCCTATCAGGCACCCACATTGAGTCAGTGACCTCATCATCCCCTCCCTCCTCATCACTGGAGCAAACCTGGCAGTATGCTGCAGCAGGGGGAGCATGACTGCCAGATTGCTGTCCTTCTTGGGCACCCCCTCTGTCGGTGCTCATGTTACTGCCTTCATCGAGCTTAGTATCATCATCAGAGCCTTCCAAACGCTGGGCATCCTCCTGGAGCATGTACCCAACACTGTGGTCAAACAGTTCGAGGGACTCCTCAGGAGGACATGGTGGGGCTAGGGAAGGAGTCACTGATGACATTGAGCCAAGGGAAGAGGCCGCTGCTTTGCCAGACAGTGTACACTGGGCATGGGTGAGAGAGGAAGAGGAGGATGAGGACGGCTTGGTCATCCACTTGACCAAGTCTTCCGCATGTTGCGGCTCAACACGGCCAGCTGCCGAAAAAAGGCCCAGCGTGTCCCACGGCCAGGTGCTGATGAGGATGCACTGTCTCCACGACCAGCACTAGACACAGAGCCTGCTTGCCCTGTCTTGTTGGCTTGTGACTGTCTGCCTCTCCTTCTTGGCCTTCCAGACATACTAATGGCCTGTAGCTGCACTAAGCTGGGATATATATATATATATATATATATATATATATATATATATATATATATATATTTGTACTGATACTGCAGCTAGCAAAATCAACTGCCTGCCTGTGGTATGAGAACACCACCAACCTTCTACAGGTAGCTTTAGCTGAACACTGTGCAGAGCTCGCAAAAAACTAACTTGTAGCTTTTTTAGCTGCCTGCGGTAGTGATAGGATCAGGAAAACACCACCGACCTTCTACAGGTAGCTTTAGCTGAACACTGTGCAGAGCTGGCAAAAAAATAACTTGTAGGTTTAGCTGGACACTGTGAGGAGGACGCACAGCACTAACTTGTAGTTTTAGCTGAACACTGTGAGCAGGACGCACAGCACTAACTTGTAATTTTAGCTGAACACTGTGAGCAGGACGCACAGCACTAACTTGTAGTTTTAGCTGAACACTGTGAGCAGGACGCACACCACTAACTTGCAGGTTTAGCTGAACACTGTGAGGTGGACGCACAGCACTAACTTGTAGTTTTAGCTGAACACTGTGAGCAGGATGCACAGAACTAACTTGTAGTTTTAGCTGAACACTGTGAGCAGGACGCACCGCACTAACTTGTAGTTTTAGCTGAACACTGTGAGCTGGACGCACAGCACTAACTTGTAGTTTTAGCTGAACACTGTGAGCAGGACACACCACACTAACTTGTAGGTTTAGCTGAACACTGTGAGGTGGACGCACCACACTAACTTGTAGTTTTAGCTGAACACTGTGAGCAGGACGCACAGCACTGACTTGTAGTTTTAGCTGAACACTGTGAGCAGGACGCACCACACTAACTTGTAGTTTTAGCTGAACACTGTGAGCAGGACGCACCGCACTAACTTGTAGGTTTAGCTGAACACTGTGAGGTGGACGCATCACACTAACTTGTAGGTTTAGCTGAACACTGTGACATACTAATGGCCTGTAGCGGCACTAAGCTGGGATATATATATATATATATATATATATATATATATATATATATATATATATATATATATATATATATTTGTACTGATACTGCAGCTAGCAAAATCAACTGCCTGCCTGTGGTATGAGAACACCACCAACATTCTACAGGTAGCTTTAGCTGAACACTGTGCAGAGCTCGCAAAAAACTAACTTGTAGCTTTTTTAGCTGCCTGCGGTAGTGATAGGATCAGGAAAACACCACTGACCTTCTACAGGTAGCTTTAGCTGAACACTGTGCAGAGCTGGCAAAAAAATAACTTGTAGGTTTAGCTGGACACTGTGAGGAGGACGCACAGCACTAACTTGTAGTTTTAGCTGAACACTGTGAGCAGGACGCACAGCACTAACTTGTAATTTTAGCTGAACACTGTGAGCAGGACGCACAGCACTAACTTGTAGTTTTAGCTGAACACTGTGAGCAGGACGCACACCACTAACTTGCAGGTTTAGCTGAACACTGTGAGGTGGACGCACAGCACTAACTTGTAGTTTTAGCTGAACACTGTGAGCAGGATGCACAGAACTAACTTGTAGTTTTAGCTGAACACTGTGAGCAGGACGCACCGCACTAACTTGTAGTTTTAGCTGAAAACTGTGAGCTGGACGCACAGCACTAACTTGTAGTTTTAGCTGAACACTGTGAGCAGGACACACCACACTAACTTGTAGGTTTAGCTGAACACTGTGAGGTGGACGCACCGCACTAACTTGTAGGTTTAGCTGAACACTGTGAGCAGGACGCACCACATTAACTTGTAGGTTTAGCTGAACACTGTGAGGTGGACGCACCGCACTAACTTGTAGTTTTAGCTGAACACTGTGAGGTGGACGCACCGCACTAACTTGTAGTTTTAGCTGAACACTGTGAGCAGGACACACCACACAAACTTGTAGTTTTAGCTGAACACTGTGAGCAGGACTCACCGCACTAACTTGTAGGTTTAGCTGAACACTGAGGTGGACGCACCACACTAACTTGTAGGTTTAGCTGAACACTGTAAGGAGGACGCACCCCACTAACTTGTAGTTTTAACTGAACACTGTGAGCAGGACGCACTGCACTAACTTGTAGCTTTAGATGAACACCGTGCAGAGGTCTCACTACACTAACTTGTAGGTTTAGCTGAACACTGTGAGCAGGACGCACCCCACTAACTTGTAGTTTTAGCTGAACACTGTGAGCAGGACGCACCGCACTAACTTGCAGGTTTAGCTGAACACTGTGAGGTGGACGCACCACACTAACTTGTAGTTTTAGCTGAACACTGTGAGCAGGATGCACCACACTAACTTGTAGGTTTAGCTGAACACTGTGAGGTGGACACACAGCACTAACTTGTAGTTTTAGCTGAACACTGTGAGCAGGATGCACTACACTAACTTGTAGGTTTAGCTGAACACTGTGAGGTGGACGCACAGCACTAACTTGTAGTTTTAGCTGAACACTGTGAGCAGGACGCACCGCACTAACTTGTAGTTTTAGCTGAACACTGTGAGGTGGACGCACAGCACTAACTTGTAGTTTTAGCTGAACACTGTGAGCAGGACGCACCGCACTAACTTGTAGTTTTAGCTGAACACTGTGAGCAGGACGCACCACACTAACTTGTAGGTTTAGCTGAACACTGTGAGCAGGATGCACCGCACTAACTTGTAGTTTTAGCTGAACACTGTGAGCAGGACTCACGCACTAACTTGTAGGTTTAGCTGAACACTGCGAGGTGGACGCACCACACTAACTTGTTGGTTTAGCTGAACACTGTGAGCAGGATGCACCACACTAACTTGTAGGTTTAGCTGAACACTGTGAGGTGGACGCACCGCACTAACTTGTAGTTTTAGCTGAACACTGTGAGCAGGACGCACAGCACTAATTTGTAGTTTTAGCTGAACACTGTGAGCAGGACGCACCGCACTAACTTGTAGGTTTAGCTGAACACTGTGAGCAGTACGCACCACACTAACTTGTAGGTTTAGCTGAATACTGTGAGGTGGACGCACCGCACTAACTTGTAGTTTTAGCTGAACACTGTGAGAAGGACACACAGCACTAACTTGTAGTTTTAGCTGAACACTGTGAGCAGGACTCACCGCACTAACTTGTAGGTTTAGCTGAACACTGTGAGGTGGACGCACCACACTAACTTGTAGGTTTAGCTGAACACTGTGAGCAGGATGCACCACACTAACTTGTAGGTTTAGCTGAACACTGTGAGGTGGACGCACAGCACTAACTTGTAGTTTTAGCTGAACACTGTGAGCAGGATGCACCACACTAACTTGTAGGTTTAGCTGAACACTGTGAGGTGGACGCACAGCACTACCTTGTAGTTTTAGCTGAACACTATGAGCAGAACGCACAACACTAACTTGTAGTTTTAGCTGAACACTGTGAGCAGGACGCACCGCACTAACTTGTAGTTTTAGCTGAACACTGTGAGGTGGACGCACAGCACTAACTTGTAGTTTTAGCTGAACACTGTGAGCAGGACGCACCGCACTAACTTGTAGTTTTAGCTAAACACTGTGAGCAGGACGCACAGCACTAACTTGTAGTTTTAGCTGAACACTGTGAGCAGGACGCACAGCACTAACTTGTAGTTTTAGCTGAACACTGTGAGCAGGACGCACCGCACTAACTTGTAGTTTTAGCTGAACACTGTGAGCAGGACGCACAGCACTAACTTGAAGTTTTAGCTGAACACTGTGAGCAGGACGCACAGCACTAACTTGTAGTTTTAGCTGAACACTGTGAGGTGGACGCACAGCACTAACTTGTAGTTTTAGCTGAACACTGTGTGCAGGACGCACCGCACTAACTTGTAGTTTTAGCTGAACACTGTGAGCAGGACGCACAGCACTAACTTGTAGTTTTAGCTGAACACCGTGAGCAGGACGCACAGCACTAACTTGTAGGTTTAGCTGAACACTGTGAGCAGGACGCACCGCACTAACTTGTAGTTTTAGCTGAACACTGTGAGCAGGACGCACAGCACTAACTTGTAGTTTTAGCTTAACACTGTGAGCAGGACGCACCGCACTAACTTGTAGTTTTAGCTAAACACTGTGAGGTGGACGCACAGCACTAACTTGTAGTTTTAGCTGAACAATGTGAGAAGGATGCACAGCACTAACTTGTAGTTTTAGCTGAACACTGTAAGCAGGACGCACAGCACTAACTTGTAGTTTTAGCTAAACACTGTGAGGTGGACGCACCGCACTAACTTGCAGGTTTAGCTGAACACTGTGAGGTGGATGCACCGCACTAACTTTTAGTTTTAGCTGAACACTGTGAGCAGGACGCACAGCACTAACTTGTAGTTTTAGCTGAACACTGTGAGCAGGATGCACAGCACTAACTTGTAGGTTTAGATGAACACTGTGAGCAGGACGCACCGCACTAACTTGTAGTTTTAGCTGAACACTGTGAGCAGGACGCACAGCACTAACTTGTAGTTTTAGCTTAACACTGTGAGCAGGACGCACCGCACTAACTTGTAGTTTTAGCTGAACACTGTGAGGTGGACGCACAGCACTAACTTGTAGTTTTAGCTGAACAATGTGAGAAGGATGCACAGCACTAACTTGTAGTTTTAGCTGAACACTGTAAGCAGGACGCTCAGCACTAACTTGTAGTTTTAGCTGAACACTGTGAGGTGGACGCACCGCACTAACTTGCAGGTTTAGCTGAACACTGTGAGGTGGACGCACCGCACTAACTTTTAGTTTTAGCTGAACACTGTGAGCAGGACGCACAGCACTAACTTGTAGTTTTAGCTGAACACTGTGAGGAGGACGCACCGCACTAACTTGTAGTTTTAGCTGAACACTGTGAGCAGGACGCACAGCACTAACTTGTAGTTTTAGCTGAACACTGTGAGGTGGACGCACAGCACTAACTTGTAGTTTTAGCTGAACACTGTGTGCAGGACGCACCGCACTAACTTGTAGATTTAGCTAAACACTGTGAGCAGGACGCACAGCACTAACTTGTAGTTTTAGCTGAACACTGTGAGCAGGACGCACCGCACTAACTTGTAGTTTTAGCTGAACACTGTGAACAGGACGCACAGCACTAACTTGAAGTTTTAGCTGAACACTGTGAGCAGGACGCACAGCACTAACTTGTAGTTTTAGCTGAACACTGTGAGGTGGACGCACAGCACTAACTTGTAGTTTTAGCTGAACACTGTGTGCAGGACGCACCGCACTAACTTGTAGTTTTAGCTGAACACTGTGAGCAGGATGCACAGCACTAACTTGTAGTTTTAGCTTAACACTGTGAGCAGGACGCACAGCACTAACTTGTAGGTTTAGCTGAACACTGTGAGCAGGACGCACCGCACTAACTTGTAGTTTTAGCTGAACACTGTGAGCAGGACGCACAGCACTAACTTGTAGTTTTAGCTTAACACTGTGAGCAGGACGCACCGCACTAACTTGTAGTTTTAGCTGAACACTGTGAGGTGGACGCACAGCACTAACTTGTAGTTTTAGCTGAACACTGTGAGAAGGATGCACAGCACTAACTTGTAGTTTTAGCTGAACACTGTAAGCAGGACGCACAGCACTAACTTGTAGTTTTAGCTGAACACTATGAGCAGGATGCACAGCACTGATTTGTAGTTTTAGCTGAACACTGTGAGCAGGACGCACCGCACTAACTTGCAGGTTTATCTGAACACTGTGAGGTGGACGCACCGCACTAACTTGTAGGTTTAGCTGAACACTGTGAGCAGGATGCACCACACTAACTTGTAGTTTTAGCTGAACACTGTAAGCAGGACGCACACCACTAACTTGTAGTTTTAGCTAAACACTGTGAGCAGGACGCACCGCACTAACTTGTAGTTTTAGCTGAACACTATGAGCAGGATGCACAGCACTGATTTGTAGTTTTAGCTGAACACTGTGAGGTGGACGCACCGCACTAACTTGCAGGTTTATCTGAACACTGTGAGGTGGACGCACCGCACTAACTTGTAGTTTTAGCTGAACACTGTGAGCAGGACGCACAGCACTAATTTGTAGTTTTAGCTGAACACTGTGAGCAGGACGCACCGCACTAACTTGTAGGTTTAGCTGAACACTGTGAGCAGGATGCACCACACTAACTTGTAGTTTTAGCTGAACACTGTAAGCAGGACGCACACCACTAACTTGTAGTTTTAGCTGAACACTGTGAGCAGGACGCACCGCACTAATTTGAAGGTTTAGCTGAACACTGTGTGGTGGACGCACCGCACTAACTTGCAGGTTTAGCTGAACACTGTGAGGTGGACGCACCACACTAACTTGTAGTTTTAGCTGAACACTGTGAGCAGGACGCACAGCACTAATTTGTAGTTTTAGCTGAACACAGTGAGCAGGACACACCGCACTAACTTGTAGTTTTAGCTGAACACTATGAGCAGGACGCACAACACTAACTTGTAGTTTTAGCTGAACACTGTGAGCAGCACGCACCGCACTAACTTGTAGTTTTAGTTGAACACTGTGAGGTGGACGCACAGCACTAACTTGTAGTTTTAGCTGAACACTGTGAGCAGGACGCACCGCACTAACTTGTAGTTTTAGCTAAACACTGTGAGCAGGACGCACAGCACTAACTTGTAGTTTTAGCTGAACACTGTGTTCAGGACGCACCGCACTAACTTGTAGTTTTAGCTGAACACTGTGAGCAGGACGCACAGCACTAACTTGAAGTTTTAGCTGAACACTATGAGCAGGACGCACAGCACTAACTTGTAGTTTTAGCTGAACACTGTGAGGTGAACGCACAGCACTAACTTGTAGTTTTAGCTGAACACTGTGAGCAGGATGCACCACACTAACTTGTAGGTTTAGCTGAACACTGTGAGCAGGACTCACCGCACTAACTTGTAGGTTTAGCTGAACACTGTGAGGTGGACGCACCACACTAACTTGTAGGTTTAGCTGAACACTGTGAGCAGGATGCACCACACTAACTTGTAGGTTTAGCTGAACACTGTGAGGTGGACGCACAGCACTAACTTGTAGTTTTAGCTGAACACTGTGAGCAGGATGCACCACACTAACTTGTAGGTTTAGCTGAACACTGTGAGGTGGACGCACAGCACTAACTTGTAGTTTTAGCTGAACACTGTGAGCAGGACGCACAGCACTAACTTGTAGTTTTAGCTGAACACTATGAGCAGAACGCACAACACTAACTTGTAGTTTTAGCTGAACACTGTGAGCAGGACGCACCGCACTAACTTGTAGTTTTAGCTGAACACTGTGAGGTGGACGCACAGCACTAACTTGTAGTTTTAGCTGAACACTGTGAGCAGGACGCACCGCACTAACTTGTAGTTTTAGCTAAACACTGTGAGCAGGACGCACAGCACTAACTTGTAGTTTTAGCTGAACACTGTGAGCAGGACGCACAGCACTAACTTGTAGTTTTAGCTGAACACTGTGAGCAGGACGCACCGCACTAACTTGTAGTTTTAGCTGAACACTGTGAGCAGGACGCATAGCACTAACTTGTAGTTTTAGCTGAACACTGTGAGGTGGACGCACAGCACTAACTTGTAGTTTTAGCTGAACACTGTGTGCAGGACGCACAGCACTAACTTGTAGTTTTAGCTTAACACTGTGAGCAGGACGCACCGCACTAACTTGTAGTTTTAGCTGAACACTATGAGGTGGACACACAGCACTAACTTGTAGTTTTAGCTGAACAATGTGAGAAGGATGCACAGCACTAACTTGTAGTTTTAGCTGAACACTGTAAGCAGGACGCACAGCACTAACTTGTAGTTTTAGCTGAACACTGTGAGCAGGACGCACAGCACTAACTTGTAGGTTTAGCTGAACACTGTGAGCAGGACGCACCGCACTAACGTGTAGTTTTAGCTGAACACTGTGAGCAGGACGCACAGCACTAACTTGTAGTTTTAGCTTAACACTGTGAGCAGGACGCACCGCACTAACTTGTAGTTTTAGCTGAACACTGTGAGGTGGACGCACAGCACTAACTTGTAATTTTAGCTGAACAATGTGAGAAGAATGCACAGCACTAACTTGTAGTTTTAGCTGAACACTGTAAGCAGGACGCACAGCACTAACTTGTAGTTTTAGCTGAACACTGTGAGGTGGACGCACCGCACTAACTTGCAGGTTTAGCTGAACACTGTGAGGTGGACGCACCGCACTAACTTGTAGTTTTAGCTGAACACTGTGAGCAGGACGCACAGCACTAATTTGTAGTTTTAGCTGAACACTGTGAGCAGGACGCACCGCACTAACTTGTAGGTTTAGCTGAACACTGTGCGCAGGACGCACCACACTAACTTGTAGTTTTAGCTGAACACTGTAAGCAGGACGCACACCACTAACTTGTAGTTTTAGCTGAACACTGTGAGCAGGACGCACCGCACTAATTTGTAGGTTTAGCTGAACACTGTGTGGTGGACGCACCGCACTAACTTGCAGGTTTAGCTGAACACTGTGAGGTGGACGCACAGCACTAACTTGTAGTTTTAGCTGAACACTGTGAGCAGGACGCACAGCACTAACTTGTAGGTTTAGCTGAACACTGTGAGCAGGACGCACCGCACTAACGTGTAGTTTTAGCTGAACACTGTGAGCAGGACGCACAGCACTAACTTGTAGTTTTAGCGTAACACTGTGAGCAGGACGCACCGCACTAACTTGTAGTTTTAGCTGAACACTGTGAGGTGGACGCACAGCACTAACTTGTAATTTTAGCTGAACAATGTGAGAAGGATGCACAGCACTAACTTGTAGTTTTAGCTGAACACTGTAAGCAGGACGCACAGCACTAACTTGTAGTTTTAGCTGAACACTGTGAGGTGGACGCACCGCACTAACTTGCAGGTTTAGCTGAACACTGTGAGGTGGACGCACCGCACTAACTTGTAGTTTTAGCTGAACACTGTGAGCAGGACGCACAGCACTAATTTGTAGTTTTAGCTGAACACTGTGAGCAGGACGCACCGCACTAACTTGTAGGTTTAGCTTAACACTGTGCGCAGGACGCACCACACTAACTTGTAGTTTTAGCTGAACACTGTAAGCAGGACGCACACCACTAACTTGTAGTTTTAGCTGAACACTGTGAGCAGGACGCACCGCACTAATTTGTAGGTTTAGCTGAACACTGTGTGGTGGACGCACCGCACTAACTTGCAGGTTTAGCTGAACACTGTGAGGTGGACGCACCGCACTAACTTGTAGTTTTAGCTGAACACTGTGAGCAGGACGCACAGCACTAATTTGTAGTTTTAGCTGAACACTGTGAGCAGGACACACCGCACTAACTTGTAGGTTTAGCTGAACACTGTGAGCAGGACGCACCACACTAACTTGTAGGTTTAGCTGAACACTGTGAGGTGGACGCACCGCACTAACTTGTAGTTTTAGCTGAACACTGTGAGAAGGACACACAGCACTAACTTGTAGTTTTAGCTGAACACTGTGAGCAGGACGCACCGCACTAACTTGTAGTTTTAGCTGAACACTGTGAGCAGGACTCACCGCACTAACTTGTAGGTTTAGCTGAACACTGTGAGCAGGACGCACCGCACTAACTTGTAGTTTTAGCTGAACACTGTGAGCAGGACGCACAGCACTAACTTGTAGTTTTAGCTTAACACTGTGAGCAGGACGCACCGCACTAACTTGTAGTTTTAGCTGAACACTGTGAGGTGGACGCACAGCACTAACTTGTAGTTTTCGCTGAACAATGTGAGAAGGATGCACAGCACTAACTTGTAGTTTTAGCTGAACACTGTAAGCAGGACGCACAGCACTAACTTGTAGTTTTAGCTGAACACTGTGAGCAGGACGCACAGCACTAACTTGTAGGTTTAGCTGAACACTGTGAGCAGGACGCACCACATTAACTTGTAGGTTTAGCTGAACACTGTGAGGTGGACGCACCGCACTAACTTGTAGTTTTAGCTGAACACTGTGAGCAGGACGCACCACATTAACTTGTAGGTTTAGCTGAACACTGTGAGGTGGACGCACCGCACTAACTTGTAGTTTTAGCTGAACACTGTGAGGTGGACGCACCGCACTAACTTGTAGTTTTAGCTGAACACTGTGAGCAGGACACACCACACAAACTTGTAGTTTTAGCTGAACACTGTGAGCAGGACTCACCGCACTAACTTGTAGGTTTAGCTGAACACTGAGGTGGACGCACCACACTAACTTGTAGGTTTAGCTGAACACTGTAAGGAGGACGCACCCCACTAACTTGTAGTTTTAACTGAACACTGTGAGCAGGACGCACTGCACTAACTTGTAGCTTTAGATGAACACCGTGCAGAGGTCTCACTACACTAACTTGTAGGTTTAGCTGAACACTGTGAGCAGGACGCACCCCACTAACTTGTAGTTTTAGCTGAACACTGTGAGCAGGACGCACCGCACTAACTTGCAGGTTTAGCTGAACACTGTGAGGTGGACGCACCACACTAACTTGTAGTTTTAGCTGAACACTGTGAGCAGGATGCACCACACTAACTTGTAGGTTTAGCTGAACACTGTGAGGTGGACACACAGCACTAACTTGTAGTTTTAGCTGAACACTGTGAGCAGGATGCACTACACTAACTTGTAGGTTTAGCTGAACACTGTGAGGTGGACGCACAGCACTAACTTGTAGTTTTAGCTGAACACTGTGAGCAGGACGCACCGCACTAACTTGTAGTTTTAGCTGAACACTGTGAGGTGGACGCACAGCACTAACTTGTAGTTTTAGCTGAACACTGTGAGCAGGACGCACCGCACTAACTTGTAGTTTTAGCTGAACACTGTGAGCAGGACGCACCACACTAACTTGTAGGTTTAGCTGAACACTGTGAGCAGGATGCACCGCACTAACTTGTAGTTTTAGCTGAACACTGTGAGCAGGACTCACGCACTAACTTGTAGGTTTAGCTGAACACTGCGAGGTGGACGCACCACACTAACTTGTAGGTTTAGCTGAACACTGTGAGCAGGATGCACCACACTAACTTGTAGGTTTAGCTGAACACTGTGAGGTGGACGCTCCGCACTAACTTGTAGTTTTAGCTGAACACTGTGAGCAGGACGCACAGCACTAATTTGTAGTTTTAGCTGAACACTGTGAGCAGGACGCACCGCACTAACTTGTAGGTTTAGCTGAACACTGTGAGCAGTACGCACCACACTAACTTGTAGGTTTAGCTGAATACTGTGAGGTGGACGCACCGCACTAACTTGTAGTTTTAGCTGAACACTGTGAGAAGGACACACAGCACTAACTTGTAGTTTTAGCTGAACACTGTGAGCAGGACTCACCGCACTAACTTGTAGGTTTAGCTGAACACTGTGAGGTGGACGCACCACACTAACTTGTAGGTTTAGCTGAACACTGTGAGCAGGATGCACCACACTAACTTGTAGGTTTAGCTGAACACTGTGAGGTGGACGCACAGCACTAACTTGTAGTTTTAGCTGAACACTGTGAGCAGGATGCACCACACTAACTTGTAGGTTTAGCTGAACACTGTGAGGTGGACGCACAGCACTACCTTGTAGTTTTAGCTGAACACTATGAGCAGAACGCACAACACTAACTTGTAGTTTTAGCTGAACACTGTGAGCAGGACGCACCGCACTAACTTGTAGTTTTAGCTGAACACTGTGAGGTGGACGCACAGCACTAACTTGTAGTTTTAGCTGAACACTGTGAGCAGGACGCACCGCACTAACTTGTAGTTTTAGCTAAACACTGTGAGCAGGACGCACAGCACTAACTTGTAGTTTTAGCTGAACACTGTGAGCAGGACGCACAGCACTAACTTGTAGTTTTAGCTGAACACTGTGAGCAGGACGCACCGCACTAACTTGTAGTTTTAGCTGAACACTGTGAGCAGGACGCACAGCACTAACTTGAAGTTTTAGCTGAACACTGTGAGCAGGACGCACAGCACTAACTTGTAGTTTTAGCTGAACACTGTGAGGTGGACGCACAGCACTAACTTGTAGTTTTAGCTGAACACTGTGTGCAGGACGCACCGCACTAACTTGTAGTTTTAGCTGAACACTGTGAGCAGGACGCACAGCACTAACTTGTAGTTTTAGCTTAACACTGTGAGCAGGACGCACCGCACTAACTTGTAGTTTTAGCTAAACACTGTGAGGTGGACGCACAGCACTAACTTGTAGTTTTAGCTGAACAATGTGAGAAGGATGCACAGCACTAACTTGTAGTTTTAGCTGAACACTGTAAGCAGGACGCACAGCACTAACTTGTAGTTTTAGCTAAACACTGTGAGGTGGACGCACCGCACTAACTTGCAGGTTTAGCTGAACACTGTGAGGTGGATGCACCGCACTAACTTTTAGTTTTAGCTGAACACTGTGAGCAGGACGCACAGCACTAACTTGTAGTTTTAGCTGAACACTGTGAGCAGGATGCACAGCACTAACTTGTAGGTTTAGATGAACACTGTGAGCAGGACGCACCGCACTAACTTGTAGTTTTAGCTGAACACTGTGAGCAGGACGCACAGCACTAACTTGTAGTTTTAGCTTAACACTGTGAGCAGGACGCACCGCACTAACTTGTAGTTTTAGCTGAACACTGTGAGGTGGACGCACAGCACTAACTTGTAGTTTTAGCTGAACAATGTGAGAAGGATGCACAGCACTAACTTGTAGTTTTAGCTGAACACTGTAAGCAGGACGCTCAGCACTAACTTGTAGTTTTAGCTGAACACTGTGAGGTGGACGCACCGCACTAACTTGCAGGTTTAGCTGAACACTGTGAGGTGGACGCACCGCACTAACTTTTAGTTTTAGCTGAACACTGTGAGCAGGACGCACAGCACTAACTTGTAGTTTTAGCTGAACACTGTGAGGAGGACGCACCGCACTAACTTGTAGTTTTAGCTGAACACTGTGAGCAGGACGCACAGCACTAACTTGAAGTTTTAGCTGAACACTGTGAGCAGGACGCACAGCACTAACTTGTAGTTTTAGCTGAACACTGTGAGGTGGACGCACAGCACTAACTTGTAGTTTTAGCTGAACACTGTGTGCAGGACGCACCGCACTAACTTGTAGATTTAGCTAAACACTGTGAGCAGGACGCACAGCACTAACTTGTAGTTTTAGCTGAACACTGTGAGCAGGACGCACCGCACTAACTTGTAGTTTTAGCTGAACACTGTGAACAGGACGCACAGCACTAACTTGAAGTTTTAGCTGAACACTGTGAGCAGGACGCACAGCACTAACTTGTAGTTTTAGCTGAACACTGTGAGGTGGACGCACAGCACTAACTTGTAGTTTTAGCTGAACACTGTGTGCAGGACGCACCGCACTAACTTGTAGTTTTAGCTGAACACTGTGAGCAGGATGCACAGCACTAACTTGTAGTTTTAGCTTAACACTGTGAGCAGGACGCACAGCACTAACTTGTAGGTTTAGCTGAACACTGTGAGCAGGACGCACCGCACTAACTTGTAGTTTTAGCTGAACACTGTGAGCAGGACGCACAGCACTAACTTGTAGTTTTAGCTTAACACTGTGAGCAGGACGCACCGCACTAACTTGTAGTTTTAGCTGAACACTGTGAGGTGGACGCACAGCACTAACTTGTAGTTTTAGCTGAACACTGTGAGAAGGATGCACAGCACTAACTTGTAGTTTTAGCTGAACACTGTAAGCAGGACGCACAGCACTAACTTGTAGTTTTAGCTGAACACTATGAGCAGGATGCACAGCACTGATTTGTAGTTTTAGCTGAACACTGTGAGCAGGACGCACCGCACTAACTTGCAGGTTTATCTGAACACTGTGAGGTGGACGCACCGCACTAACTTGTAGGTTTAGCTGAACACTGTGAGCAGGATGCACCACACTAACTTGTAGTTTTAGCTGAACACTGTAAGCAGGACGCACACCACTAACTTGTAGTTTTAGCTAAACACTGTGAGCAGGACGCACCGCACTAACTTGTAGTTTTAGCTGAACACTATGAGCAGGATGCACAGCACTGATTTGTAGTTTTAACTGAACACTGTGAGGTGGACGCACCGCACTAACTTGCAGGTTTATCTGAACACTGTGAGGTGGACGCACCGCACTAACTTGTAGTTTTAGCTGAACACTGTGAGCAGGACGCACAGCACTAATTTGTAGTTTTAGCTGAACACTGTGAGCAGGACGCACCGCACTAACTTGTAGGTTTAGCTGAACACTGTGAGCAGGATGCACCACACTAACTTGTAGTTTTAGCTGAACACTGTAAGCAGGACGCACACCACTAACTTGTAGTTTTAGCTGAACACTGTGAGCAGGACGCACCGCACTAATTTGAAGGTTTAGCTGAACACTGTGTGGTGGACGCACCGCACTAACTTGCAGGTTTAGCTGAACACTGTGAGGTGGACGCACCACACTAACTTGTAGTTTTAGCTGAACACTGTGAGCAGGACGCACAGCACTAATTTGTAGTTTTAGCTGAACACAGTGAGCAGGACACACCGCACTAACTTGTAGTTTTAGCTGAACACTATGAGCAGGACGCACAACACTAACTTGTAGTTTTAGCTGAACACTGTGAGCAGCACGCACCGCACTAACTTGTAGTTTTAGTTGAACACTGTGAGGTGGACGCACAGCACTAACTTGTAGTTTTAGCTGAACACTGTGAGCAGGACGCACCGCACTAACTTGTAGTTTTAGCTAAACACTGTGAGCAGGACGCACAGCACTAACTTGTAGTTTTAGCTGAACACTGTGTTCAGGACGCACCGCACTAACTTGTAGTTTTAGCTGAACACTGTGAGCAGGACGCACAGCACTAACTTGAAGTTTTAGCTGAACACTATGAGCAGGACGCACAGCACTAACTTGTAGTTTTAGCTGAACACTGTGAGGTGAACGCACAGCACTAACTTGTAGTTTTAGCTGAACACTGTGAGCAGGATGCACCACACTAACTTGTAGGTTTAGCTGAACACTGTGAGCAGGACTCACCGCACTAACTTGTAGGTTTAGCTGAACACTGTGAGGTGGACGCACCACACTAACTTGTAGGTTTAGCTGAACACTGTGAGCAGGATGCACCACACTAACTTGTAGGTTTAGCTGAACACTGTGAGGTGGACGCACAGCACTAACTTGTAGTTTTAGCTGAACACTGTGAGCAGGATGCACCACACTAACTTGTAGGTTTAGCTGAACACTGTGAGGTGGACGCACAGCACTAACTTGTAGTTTTAGCTGAACACTGTGAGCAGGACGCACAGCACTAACTTGTAGTTTTAGCTGAACACTATGAGCAGAACGCACAACACTAACTTGTAGTTTTAGCTGAACACTGTGAGCAGGACGCACCGCACTAACTTGTAGTTTTAGCTGAACACTGTGAGGTGGACGCACAGCACTAACTTGTAGTTTTAGCTGAACACTGTGAGCAGGACGCACCGCACTAACTTGTAGTTTTAGCTAAACACTGTGAGCAGGACGCACAGCACTAACTTGTAGTTTTAGCTGAACACTGTGAGCAGGACGCACAGCACTAACTTGTAGTTTTAGCTGAACACTGTGAGCAGGACGCACCGCACTAACTTGTAGTTTTAGCTGAACACTGTGAGCAGGACGCACAGCACTAACTTGTAGTTTTAGCTGAACACTGTGAGGTGGACGCACAGCACTAACTTGTAGTTTTAGCTGAACACTGTGTGCAGGACGCACAGCACTAACTTGTAGTTTTAGCTTAACACTGTGAGCAGGACGCACCGCACTAACTTGTAGTTTTAGCTGAACACTATGAGGTGGACACACAGCACTAACTTGTAGTTTTAGCTGAACAATGTGAGAAGGATGCACAGCACTAACTTGTAGTTTTAGCTGAACACTGTAAGCAGGACGCACAGCACTAACTTGTAGTTTTAGCTGAACACTGTGAGCAGGACGCACAGCACTAACTTGTAGGTTTAGCTGAACACTGTGAGCAGGACGCACCGCACTAACGTGTAGTTTTAGCTGAACACTGTGAGCAGGACGCACAGCACTAACTTGTAGTTTTAGCTTAACACTGTGAGCAGGACGCACCGCACTAACTTGTAGTTTTAGCTGAACACTGTGAGGTGGACGCACAGCACTAACTTGTAATTTTAGCTGAACAATGTGAGAAGGATGCACAGCACTAACTTGTAGTTTTAGCTGAACACTGTAAGCAGGACGCACAGCACTAACTTGTAGTTTTAGCTGAACACTGTGAGGTGGACGCACCGCACTAACTTGCAGGTTTAGCTGAACACTGTGAGGTGGACGCACCGCACTAACTTGTAGTTTTAGCTGAACACTGTGAGCAGGACGCACAGCACTAATTTGTAGTTTTAGCTGAACACTGTGAGCAGGACGCACCGCACTAACTTGTAGGTTTAGCTGAACACTGTGCGCAGGACGCACCACACTAACTTGTAGTTTTAGCTGAACACTGTAAGCAGGACGCACACCACTAACTTGTAGTTTTAGCTGAACACTGTGAGCAGGACGCACCGCACTAATTTGTAGGTTTAGCTGAACACTGTGTGGTGGACGCACCGCACTAACTTGCAGGTTTAGCTGAACACTGTGAGGTGGACGCACAGCACTAACTTGTAGTTTTAGCTGAACACTGTGAGCAGGACGCACAGCACTAACTTGTAGGTTTAGCTGAACACTGTGAGCAGGACGCACCGCACTAACGTGTAGTTTTAGCTGAACACTGTGAGCAGGACGCACAGCACTAACTTGTAGTTTTAGCGTAACACTGTGAGCAGGACGCACCGCACTAACTTGTAGTTTTAGCTGAACACTGTGAGGTGGACGCACAGCACTAACTTGTAATTTTAGCTGAACAATGTGAGAAGGATGCACAGCACTAACTTGTAGTTTTAGCTGAACACTATAAGCAGGACGCACAGCACTAACTTGTAGTTTTAGCTGAACACTGTGAGGTGGACGCACCGCACTAACTTGCAGGTTTAGCTGAACACTGTGAGGTGGACGCACCGCACTAACTTGTAGTTTTAGCTGAACACTGTGAGCAGGACGCACAGCACTAATTTGTAGTTTTAGCTGAACACTGTGAGCAGGACGCACCGCACTAACTTGTAGGTTTAGCTGAACACTGTGCGCAGGACGCACCACACTAACTTGTAGTTTTAGCTGAACACTGTAAGCAGGACGCACACCACTAACTTGTAGTTTTAGCTGAACACTGTGAGCAGGACGCACCGCACTAATTTGTAGGTTTAGCTGAACACTGTGTGGTGGACGCACCGCACTAACTTGCAGGTTTAGCTGAACACTGTGAGGTGGACGCACCGCACTAACTTGTAGTTTTAGCTGAACACTGTGAGCAGGACGCACAGCACTAATTTGTAGTTTTAGCTGAACACTGTGAGCAGGACACACCGCACTAACTTGTAGGTTTAGCTGAACACTGTGAGCAGGACGCACCACACTAACTTGTAGGTTTAGCTGAACACTTTGAGGTGGACGCACCGCACTAACTTGTAGTTTTAGCTGAACACTGTGAGAAGGACACACAGCACTAACTTGTAGTTTTAGCTGAACACTGTGAGCAGGACGCACCGCACTAACTTGTAGTTTTAGCTGAACACTGTGAGCAGGACTCACCGCACTAACTTGTAGGTTTAGCTGAACACTGTGAGCAGGACGCACCGCACTAACTTGTAGTTTTAGCTGAACACTGTGAGCAGGACGCACAGCACTAACTTGTAGTTTTAGCTTAACACTGTGAGCAGGACGCACCGCACTAACTTGTAGTTTTAGCTGAACACTGTGAGGTGGACGCACAGCACTAACTTGTAGTTTTCGCTGAACAATGTGAGAAGGATGCACAGCACTAACTTGTAGTTTTAGCTGAACACTGTAAGCAGGACGCACAGCACTAACTTGTAGTTTTAGCTGAACACTGTGAGGTGGACGCACAGCACTAACTTGTAATTTTAGCTGAACAATGTGAGAAGGATGCACAGCACTAACTTGTAGTTTTAGCTGAACACTGTAAGCAGGACGCACAGCACTAACTTGTAGTTTTAGCTGAACACTGTGAGGTGGACGCACCGCACTAACTTGCAGGTTTAGCTGAACACTGTGAGGTGGACGCACCTCACTAACTTGTAGTTTTAGCTGAACACTGTGAGCAGGACGCACAGCACTAATTTGTAGTTTTAGCTGAACACTGTGAGCAGGACGCACCGCACTAACTTGTAGGTTTAGCTGAACACTGTGCGCAGGACGCACCACACTAACTTGTAGTTTTAGCTGAACACTGTAAGCAGGACGCACACCACTAACTTGTAGTTTTAGCTGAACACTGTGAGCAGGACGCACCGCACTAATTTGTAGGTTTAGCTGAACACTGTGTGGTGGACGCACCGCACTAACTTGCAGGTTTAGCTGAACACTGTGAGGTGGACGCACCGCACTAACTTGTAGTTTTAGCTGAACACTGTGAGCAGGACGCACAGCACTAATTTGTAGTTTTAGCTGAACACTGTGAGCAGGACACACCGCACTAACTTGTAGGTTTAGCTGAACACTGTGAGCAGGACGCACCACACTAACTTGTAGGTTTAGCTGAACACTGTGAGGTGGACGCACCGCACTAACTTGTAGTTTTAGCTGAACACTGTGAGAAGGACACACAGCACTAACTTGTAGTTTTAGCTGAACACTGTGAGCAGGACGCACCGCACTAACTTGTAGTTTTAGCTGAACACTGTGAGCAGGACTCACCGCACTAACTTGTAGGTTTAGCTGAACACTGTGAGGTGGACGCACCACACTAACTTGTAGGTTTAGCTGAACACTGTGAGCAGGATGCACCACACTAACTTGTAGTTTTAGCTGAACACTGTGAGGTGGATGCACAGCACTAACTTGTAGTTTTAGCTGAACACTGTGAGCAGGATGCACCACACTAACTTGTAGGTTTAGCTAAACACTGTGAGGTGGACGCACAGCACTAACTTGTAGTTTTAGCTGAACACTGTGAGCAGGACGCACAGCACTAACTTGTAGTTTTAGCTGAACACTATGAGCAGGACGCACAACACTAACTTGTAGTTTTAGCTGAACACTGTGAGCAGGACGCACCGCACTAACTTGTAGTTTTAGCTGAACACTGTGAGGTGGATGCACAGCACTAACTTGTAGTTTTAGCTGAACACTGTGAGCAGGACGCACCGCACTAACTTGTAGTTTTAGCTAAACACTGTGAGCAGGACGCACAGCACTAACTTGTAGTTTTAGCTGAACACTGTGAGCAGGACGCACAGCACTAACTTGTAGTTTTAGCTGAACACTGTGAGCAGGACGCACCGCACTAATTTGTAGTTTTAGCTGAACACTGTGAGCAGGACGCACAGCACTAACTTGAAGTTTTAGCTGAACACTGTGAGCAGGACGCACAGCACTAACTTGTAGTTTTAGCTGAACACTGTGAGGTGGACGCACAGCACTAACTTGTAGTTTTAGCTGAACACTGTGTGGAGGACGCACCGCACTAACTTGTAGTTTAAGCTGAACACTGTGAGCAGGATGCACAGCACTAACTTGTAGTTTTAGCTGAACACTGTGAGCAGGGCGCACAGCACTAACTTGTAGTTTTAGCTGAACACTGTGAGCAGGACGCACAGCACTAACTTGTAGGTTTAGCTGAACACTGTGAGCAGGACGCACCACACTAATTTGTAGGTTTAGCTGAACACTGTGAGCAGGACGCACAGCACTAACTTGTAGTTTTAGCTTAACACTGTGAGCAGGACGCACCGCACTAACTTGTAGTTTTAGCTGAACACTGTGAGCAGGACGCACAGCACTAATTTGCAGGTTTAGCTGAACACTGTGAGGTGGACACACCGCACTAACTTGTAGTTTTAGCTGAACACTGTGAGCAGGACGCACAGCACTAATTTGTAGTTTTAGCTGAACACTGTGAGCAGGACGCACCGCACTAACTTGTAGGTTTAGCTGAACACTGTGAGCAGGACGCACCACACTAACTTGTAGTTTTAGCTGAACACTGTAAGCAGGACGCACACCACTAACTTGTAGTTTTAGCTGAACACTGTGAGCAGGACGCACCGCACTAATTTGTAGGTTTAGCTGAACACTGTGTGGTGGACGCACCGCACTAACTTGCAGGTTTAGCTGAACACTGTGAGGTGGACGCACCGCACTAACTTGTAGTTTTAGCTGAACACTGTGAGCAGGACGCACAGCACTAATTTGTAGTTTTAGCTGAACACTGTGAGCAGGACGCACCGCACTAACTTGTAGGTTTAGCTGAACACTGTGAGCAGGACGCACCACACTAACTTGTAGGTTTAGCTGAACACTGTGAGGTGGACGCACCGCACTAACTTGTAGTTTTAGCTGAACACTGTGAGAAGGACACACAGCACTGACTTGTAGTTTTAGCTGAACACTGTGAGCAGGACGCACCGCACTAACTTGTAGTTTTAGCTGAACACTGTGAGCAGGACTCACCGCACTAACTTGTAGGTTTAGCTGAACACTGTGAGGTGGACGCACCACACTAACATGTAGGTTTAGCTGAACACTGTGAGCAGGATGCACCACACTAACTTGTAGGTTTAGCTGAACACTGTGAGCAGGACGCACAGCACTAACTTGTAATTTTAGCTGAACAATGTGAGAAGGATGCACAGCACTAACTTGTAGTTTTAGCTGAACACTGTAAGCAGGACGCACAGCACTAACTTGTAGTTTTAGCTGAACACTGTGAGGTGGACGCACCGCACTAACTTGCAGGTTTAGCTGAACACTGTGAGGTGGACGCACCGCACTAACTTGTAGTTTTAGCTGAACACTGTGAGCAGGACGCACAGCACTAATTTGTAGTTTTAGCTGAACACTGTGAGCAGGACGCACCGCACTAACTTGTAAGTTTAGCTGAACACTGTGCGCAGGACGCACCACACTAACTTGTAGTTTTACCTGAACACTGTAAGCAGGACGCACACCACTAACTTGCAGTTTTAGCTGAACACTGTGAGCAGGACGCACCGCACTAATTTGTAGGTTAAGCTGAACACTGTGTGGTGGACGCACCGCACTAACTTGCAGGTTTAGCTGAACACTGTGAGGTGGACGCACCGCACTAACTTGTAGTTTTAGCTGAACACTGTGAGCAGGACGCACAGCACTAATTTGTAGTTTTAGCTGAACACTGTGAGCAGGACACACCGCACTAACTTGTAGGTTTAGCTGAACACTGTGAGCAGGACGCACCACACTAACTTGTAGGTTTAGCTGAACACTGTGAGGTGGACGCACCGCACTAACTTGTAGTTTTAGCTGAACACTGTGAGAAGGACACACAGCACTAACTTGTAGTTTTAGCTGAACACTGTGAGCAGGACGCACCGCACTAACTTGTAGTTTTAGCTGAACACTGTGAGCAGGACTCACCGCACTAACTTGTAGGTTTAGCTGAACACTGTGAGGTGGACGCACCACACTAGCTTGTAGGTTTAGCTGAACACTGTGAGGTGGATGCACAGCACTAACTTGTAGTTTTAGCTGAACACTGTGAGCAGGATGCACCACACTAACTTGTAGGTTTTGCTAAACACTGTGAGGTGGACGCACAGCACTAACTTGTAGTTTTAGCTGAACACTGTGAGCAGGACGCACAGCACTAACTTGTAGTTTTAGCTGAACACTATGAGCAGGACGCACCGCACTAACTTGTAGTTTTAGCTGAACACTGTGAGCAGGACGCACCGCACTAACTTGTAGTTTTAGCTGAACACTGTGAGGTGGATGCACAGCACTAACTTGTAGTTTTAGCTGAACACTGTGAGCAGGACGCACCGCACTAACTTGTAGTTTTAGCTAAACACTGTGAGCAGGACGCACAGCACTAACTTGTAGTTTTAGCTGAACACTGTGAGCAGGACGCACCGCACTAACTTGTAGTTTTAGCTGAACACTGTGAGCAGGACGCACCGCACTAACTTGTAGTTTTAGCTGAACACTGTGAGCAGGACGCACAGCACTAACTTGAAGTTTTAGCTGAACACTGTGAGCAGGACGCACAGCACTAACTTGTAGTTTTAGCTGAACACTGTGAGGTGGACGCACAGCACTAACTTGTAGTTTTAGCTGAACACTGTGTGGAGGACGCACCGCACTAACTTGTAGTTTAAGCTGAACACTGTGAGCAGGATGCACAGCACTAACTTGTAGTTTTAGCTGAACACTGTGAGCAGGGCGCACAGCACTAACTTGTAGTTTTAGCTTAACACTGTGAGCAGGACGCACTGCACTAACTTGTAGTTTTAGCTGAACACTGTGAGGTGGACGCACAGCACTAACTTGTAGTTTTAGCTGAACACTGTGAGAAGGATGCACAACACTAACTTGTAGTTTTAGCTGAACACTGTAAGCAGGACGCACAGCACTAACTTGTAGTTTTAGCTGAATACTGTGAGGTGGACGCACCGCACTAACTTGCAGGTTTAGCTGAACACTTTGTGGTGGACGCACCACACTAACTTGCAGGTTTAGCTGAACACTGTGAGGTGGACGCACCGCAGTAACTTGTAGTTTTAGCTGAACACTGTGAGCAGGACGCACAGCACTAATTTGTAGGTTTAGCTGAACACTGTGAGCAGGACGCACCACACTAACTTGTAGGTTTAGCTGAACACTGTGAGGTGGACGCACCGCACTAACTTGTAGTTTTAGCTGAACACTGTGAGAAGGACACACAGCACTAACTTGTAGTTTTAGCTGAACACTGTGAGCAGGACGCACCGCACTAACTTGTAGTTTTAGCTGAACACTGTGAGCAGGACTCACCGCACTAACTTGTAGGTTTAGCTGAACACTGTGAGCAGGACGCACCACACTAACTTGTAGGTTTAGCTGAACACTGTGAGGTGGACGCACCGCACTAACTTGTAGTTTTAGCTGAACACTGTAAGAAGGACACACAGCACTAACTTGTAGTTTTAGCTGAACACTGTGAGCAGGACGCACAGCACTAACTTGAAGTTTTAGCTGAACACTGTGAGCAGGACTCACCGCACTAACTTGTAGGTTTAGCTGAACACTGTGAGCAGGACGCACCACACTAACTTGTAGGTTTAGCTGAACACTGTGAGGTGGACGCACCGCACTAACTTGTAGTTTTAGCTGAACACTGTAAGAAGGACACACAGCACTAACTTGTAGTTTTAGCTGAACACTGTGCGCAGGACGCACCACACTAACTTGTAGTTTTACCTGAACACTGTAAGCAGGACGCACACCACTAACTTGCAGTTTTAGCTGAACACTGTGAGCAGGACGCACCGCACTAATTTGTAGGTTTAGCTGAACACTGTGTGGTGGACGCACCGCACTAACTTGCAGGTTTAGCTGAACACTGTGAGGTGGACGCACCGCACTAACTTGTAGTTTTAGCTGAACACTGTGAGCAGGACGCACAGCACTAATTTGTAGTTTTAGCTGAACACTGTGAGCAGGACACACCGCACTAACTTGTAGGTTTAGCTGAACACTGTGAGCAGGACGCACCACACTAACTTGAAGTTTTAGCTGAACACTGTGAGGTGGATGCACAGCACTAACTTGTAGTTTTAGCTGAACACTGTGAGCAGGACGCACCGCACTAACTTGTAGTTTTAGCTGAACACTGTGAGCAGGACGCACAGCACTAATTTGTAGTTTTAGCTGAACACTGTGAGCAGGACACACCGCACTAACTTGTAGGTTTAGCTGAACACTGTGAGCAGGACGCACCACACTAACTTGTAGGTTTAGCTGAACACTGTGTGGTGGACGCACCGCACTAACTTGCAGGTTTAGCTGAACACTGTGAGGTGGACGCACCGCACTAACTTGTAGTTTTAGCTGAACACTGTGAGAAGGACACACAGCACTAACTTGTAGTTTTAGCTGAACACTGTGAGCAGGACGCACCGCACTAACTTGTAGTTTTAGCTGAACACTGTGAGCAGGACTCACCGCACTAACTTGTAGGTTTAGCTGAACACTGTGAGGTGGACGCACCACACTAGCTTGTAGGTTTAGCTGAACACTGTGAGGTGGATGCACAGCACTAACTTGTAGTTTTAGCTGAACACTGTGAGCAGGATGCACCACACTAACTTGTAGGTTTAGCTAAACACTGTGAGGTGGACGCACAGCACTAACTTGTAGTTTTAGCTGAACACTGTGAGCAGGACGCACAGCACTAACTTGTAGTTTTAGCTGAACACTATGAGCAGGACGCACAACACTAACTTGTAGTTTTAGCTGAACACTGTGAGCAGGACGCACCGCACTAACTTGTAGTTTTAGCTGAACACTGTGAGGTGGATGCACAGCACTAACTTGTAGTTTTAGCTGAACACTGTGAGCAGGACGCACCGCACTAACTTGTAGTTTTAGCTAAACACTGTGAGCAGGACGCACAGCACTAACTTGTAGTTTTAGCTGAACACTGTGAGCAGGACGCACAGCACTAACTTGTAGTTTTAGCTGAACACTGTGAGCAGGAAGCACCGCACTAACTTGTAGTTTTAGCTGAACATTGTGAGCAGGACGCACAGCACTAACTTGAAGTTTTAGCTGAACACTGTGAGCAGGACGCACAGCACTAACTTGTAGTTTTAGCTGAACACTGTGAGGTGGACGCACAGCACTAACTTGTAGTTTTAGCTGAACACTGTGTGGAGGACGCACCGCACTAACTTGTAGTTTAAGCTGAACACTGTGAGCAGGATGCACAGCACTAACTTGTAGTTTTAGCTGAACACTGTGAGCAGGGCGCACAGCACTAACTTGTAGTTTTAGCTTAACACTGTGAGCAGGACGCACTGCACTAACTTGTAGTTTTAGCTGAACACTGTGAGGTGGACGCACAGCACTAACTTGTAGTTTTAGCTGAACACTGTGAGAAGGATGCACAACACTAACTTGTAGTTTTAGCTGAACACTGTAAGCAGGACGCACAGCACTAACTTGTAGTTTTAGCTGAACACTGTGAGGTGGACGCACCGCACTAACTTGCAGGTTTAGCTGAACACTGTGTGGTGGACGCACCACACTAACTTGCAGGTTTAGCTGAACACTGTGAGGTGGACGCACCGCAGTAACTTGTAGTTTTAGCTGAACACTGTGAGCAGGACGCACAGCACTAATTTGTAGGTTTAGCTGAACACTGTGAGCAGGACGCACCACACTAACTTGTAGGTTTAGCTGAACACTGTGAGGTGGACGCACCGCACTAACTTGTAGTTTTAGCTGAACACTGTGAGAAGGACACACAGCACTAACTTGTAGTTTTAGCTGAACACTGTGAGCAGGACGCACCGCACTAACTTGTAGTTTTAGCTGAACACTGTGAGCAGGACTCACCGCACTAACTTGTAGGTTTAGCTGAACACTGTGAGCAGGACGCACCACACTAACTTGTAGGTTTAGCTGAACACTGTGAGGTGGACGCACCGCACTAACTTGTAGTTTTAGCTGAACACTGTAAGAAGGACACACAGCACTAACTTGTAGTTTTAGCTGAACACTGTGAGCAGGACGCACCGCACTAACTTGTAGTTTTAGCTGAACACTGTGAGCAGGACTCACCGCACTAACTTGTAGGTTTAGCTGAACACTGTGAGCAGGACGCACCACACTAACTTGTAGGTTTAGCTGAACACTGTGAGGTGGACGCACCGCACTAACTTGTAGTTTTAGCTGAACACTGTAAGAAGGACACACAGCACTAACTTGTAGTTTTAGCTGAACACTGTGAGCAGGACGCACCGCACTAACTTGTAGTTTTAGCTGAACACTGTGAGCAGGACTCAAAGCAATAACTTGTAGGTTTAGCTGAACACTGTGAGGTGGACGCACCACACTAACTTGTAGGTTTAGCTGAACACTGTGAGCAGGATGCACCACACTAACTTGTAGGTGTAGCTGAACACTGTGAGGTGGACGCACAGCACTAACTTGTAGTTTTAGCTGAACACTGTGAGCAGGATGCACCACACTAACTTGTAGGTTTAGCTGAACACTGTGAGGTGGACGCACAGCACTAACTTGTAGTTTTAGCTGAACACTGTGAGCAGGATGCACAGCACTAACTTGTAGTTTTAGCTGAACACTATGAGCAGAACGCACAACACTAACTTGTAGTTTAAGCTGAACACTGTGAGGTGGACACACAGCACTAACTTGTAGTTTTAGCTGAACACTGTGAGCAGGACGCACCGCACTAACTTGTAGTTTTAGCTAAACACTGTGAGCAGGACGCACAGCACTAACTTGTAGTTTTAGCTGAACACTGTGAGCAGGACGCACAGCACTAACTTGTAGTTTTAGCTGAACACTGTGAGCAGGGCGCACCGCACTAACTTGTAGTTTTAGCTGAACACTGTGAGCAGGACGCACAACACTAACTTGAAGTTTTAGCTGAACACTGTGAGCAGGACGCACAGCACTAACTTGTAGTTTTAGCTGAACACTGTGAGGTGGACGCACAGCACTAACTTGTAGTTTTAGCTGAACACTGTGTGCAGGACGCACCGCACTAACTTGTAGTTTTAGCTGAACACTGTGAGCAGGACGCACAGAACTAACTTGTAGTTTTAGCTGAACACTGTGAGCAGGACGCACAGCACTAACTTGTAGGTTTAGCTGAACACTGTGAGCAGGATGCACCGCACTAACTTGTAGTTTTAGCTGAACACTGTGAGCAGGACGCACAGCACTAACTTGTAGTTTTAGCTGAACACTGTGAGCAGGACGCACAGCACTAACTTGTAGTTTTAGCTTAACACTGTGAGCAGGACGCACCGCACTAACTTGTAGTTTTAGCTGAACACTGTGAGCAGGACGCACCGCACTAATTTGTAGGTTTAGCTGAACACTGTGTGGTGGACGCACCGCACTAACTTGCAGGTTTAGCTGAACACTGTGAGGTGGACGCACCGCACTAACTTGTAGTTTTAGCTGAACACTGTGAGCAGGATGCACAGCACTAATTTGTAGTTTTAGCTGAACACTGTGAGCAGGACGCACCGCACTAACTTGTAGGTTTAGCTGAACACTGTGAGCAGGACGCACCCCACTAACTTGTAGGTTTAGCTGAACACTGTGAGGTGGACGCACCGCACTAACTTGTAGTTTTAGCTGAACACTGTGAGAAGGACACACAGCACTGACTTGTAGTTTTAGCTGAACACTGTGAGCAGGACGCACCGCACTAACTTGTAGTTTTAGCTGAACACTGTGAGCAGGACTCACCGCACTAACTTGTAGGTTTAGCTGAACACTGTGAGGTGGACGCACCACACTAACTTGTAGGTTTAGCTGAACACTGTGAGCAGGATGCACCACACTAACTTGTAGGTTTAGCTGAACACTGTGAGGTGGACGCACAGCACTAACTTGTAGTTTTAGCTGAACACTGTGAGCAGGATGCACCACACTAACTTGTAGGTTTAGCTGAACACTGTGAGGTGGACGCACAGCACTAACTTGTAGTTTTAGCTGAACACTGTGAGCAGGACGCACAGCACTAACTTGTAGTTTTAGCTGAACACTATGAGCAGAACGCACAACACTAACTTGTAGTTTTAGCTGAACATTGTGAGCAGGACGCACCGCACTAACTTGTAGTTTTAGCTGAACACTGTGAGGTGGATGCACAGCACTAACTTGTAGTTTTAGCTGAACACTGTGAGCAGGACGCACCGCACTAACTTGTAGTTTTAGTTAAACACTGTGAGCAGGACGCACAGCACTAACTTGTAGTTTTAGCTGAACACTGTGAGCAGGACGCACAGCACTAAATTGTAGTTTTAGCTGAACACTGTGAGCAGGACGCACCGCACTAACTTGTAGTTTTAGCTGAACACTGTGAGCAGGACGCACAGCACTAACTTGAAGTTTTAGCTGAACACTGTGAGCAGGACGCACAGCACTAACTTGTAGTTTTAGCTGAACACTGTGAGGTGGACGCACAGCACTAACTTGTAGTTTTAGCTGAACACTGTGTGCAGGACTCACCGCACTAACTTGTAGTTTTAGCTGAACACTGTGAGCAGGACGCACAGCACTAACTTGTAGTTTTAGCTGAACACTGTGAGCAGGACGCACAGCACTAACTTGTAGGTTTAGCTGAACACTGTGAGCAGGACGCACCGCACTAACTTGTAGTTTTAGCTGAACACTGTGAGGTGGACGCACAGCACTAACTTGTAGTTTTAGCTGAACACTGTGAGAAGGATGCACAGCACTAACTTGTAGTTTTAGCTGAACACTGTGAGGTGGACGCACCGCACTAACTTGCAGGTTTAGCTGAACACTGTGAGGTGGACGCACCGCACTAACTTGTAGTTTTAGCTGAACACTGTGAGCAGGACGCACAGCACTAATTTGTAGTTTTAGCTGAACACTGTGAGCAGGACGCACCGCACTAACTTGTAGGTTTAGCTGAACACTGTGAGCAGGACGCACCACACTAACTTGTAGTTTTAGCAGAACACTGTAAGCAGGACGCACACCACTAACTTGTAGTTTTAGCTGAACACTGTGAGCAGGACGCACCGCACTAATTTGTAGATTTAGCTGAACACTGTGTGGTGGACGCACCGCACTAACTTGCAGGTTTAGCTGAACACTGTGAGGTGGATGCACCGCACTAACTTGTAGTTTTAGCTGAACACTGTGAGCAGGACGCACAGCACTAATTTGTAGTTTTAGCAGAACATTGTGAGCAGGACGCACCGCACTAACTTGTAGGTTTAGCTGAACACTGTGAGCAGGACGCACCACACTAACTTGTAGGTTTAGCTGAACACTATGAGGTGGACGCACCGCACTAACTTGTAGTTTTAGCTGAACACTGTGAGAAGGACACACAGCACTAACTTGTAGTTTTAGCTGAACACTGTGAGCAGGACGCACTGCACTAACTTGTAGTTTTAGCTGAACACTGTGAGCAGGACTCACTCACTAACTTGTAGGTTTAGCTGAACACTGCGAGGTGGACGCACCACACTAACTTGTAGGTTTAGCTGAACACTGTGAGCAGGATGCACCACACTAACTTGTAGGTTTAGCTGAACACTGTGAGGTGGACGCACAGCACTAACTTGTAGTTTTAGCTGAACACTGTGAGCAGGATGCACCACACTAACTTGTAGGTTTAGCTGAACACTGTGAGGTGGACGCACAGCACTAACTTGTAGTTTTAGCTGAACACTGTGAGCAGGACGCACAGCACTAACTTGTAGTTTTAGCTGAACAGTATGAGCAGGACGCACAACACTAACTTGTAGTTTTAGCTGAACACTGTGAGCAGGACGCACCGCACTAACTTGTAGTTTTAGCTGAACACTGTGAGGTGGACGCACAGCACTAACTTGTAGTTTTAGCTGAACACTGTGAGCAGGACGCACCGCACTAACTTGTAGTTTTAGCTAAACACTGTGAGCAGGACGCACAGCACTAACTTGTAGTTTTAGCTGAACACTGTGAGCAGGACGCACAGCACTAACTTGTAGTTTTAGCTGAACACTGTGAGCAGGATGCACCGCACTAACTTGTAGTTTTAGCTGAACACTGTGAGCAGGACGCACAGCACTAACTTGAAGTTTTAGCTGAACACTGTGAGCAGGACGCACAGCACTAACTTGTAGTTTTAGCTGAACACTGTGAGGTGGACGCACAGCACTAACTTGTAGTTTTAGCTGAACACTGTGTGCAGGACGCACCGCACTAACTTGTAGTTTTAGCTGAACACTGTGAGCAGGACGCACAGCACTAACTTGTAGTTTTAGCTGAACACTGTGAGCAGGACGCACAGCACTAACTTGTAGGTTTAGCTGAACACTGTGAGCAGGACGCACCGCACTAACTTGTAGTTTTAGCTGAACACTGTGAGGTGGACGCACAACACTAACTTGTAGTTTTAGCTGAACACTGTGAGAAGGATGCACAGCACTAACTTGTAGTTTTAGCTGAACACTGTAAGCAGGACGCAAAGCACTAACTTGTAGTTTTAGCTGAACACTGTGAGGTGGATGCACCACACTAACTTGCAGGTTTAGCTGAACACTGTGAGGTGAACGCACCGCACTAACTTGTAGTTTTAGCTGAACACTGTGAGGTGGACGCACAGCACTAATTTGTAGTTTTAGCTGAACACTGTGAGCAGGACGCACCGCACTAACTTGTAGGTTTAGCTGAACACTGTGAGCAGGATGCACCACACAAACTTGTAGGTTTAGCTGAACACTGTGAGGTGGACGCACAGCACTAACTTGTAGTTTTAGCTGAACACTGTGAGCAGGATGCACCACACTAACTTGTATGTTTAGCTGAACACTGTGAGGTGGACACACAGCACTAACTTGTAGTTTTAGCTGAACACTGTGAGCAGGACGCACAGCACTAACTTGTAGTTTTAGCTGAACACTGTAAGCAGGACGCACACCACTAACTTGTAGTTTTAGCTGAATACTGTGAGCAGGACGCACCGCACTAATTTGTAGGTTTAGCTGAACACTGTGTGGTGGACGCACCGCACTAACTTGCAGGTTTAGCTGAACACTGTGAGGTGGACGCACCGCACTAACTTGTAGTTTTAGCTGAACACTGTGAGCAGGACGCACAGCACTAATTTGTAGTTTTAGCTGAACACTGTGAGCAGGACGCACTGCACTAACTTGTAGGTTTAGCTGAACACTGTGAGCAGGACTCACCACACTAACTTGTAGGTTTAGCTGAACACTGTGAGGTCGATGCACCGCACTAACTTGTAGTTTTAGCTGAACACTGTGAGAAGGACACACAGCACTAACTTGTAGTTTTAGCTGAACACTGTGAGCAGGACGCACCGCACTAACTTGTAGTTTTAGCTGAACACTGTGAGCAGGACTCACCGCACTAACTTGTAGGTTTAGCTGAACACTGTGAGGTGGACGCACCACACTAACTTGTAGGTTTAGCTGAACACTGTGAGCAGGATGCACCACACTAACTTGTAGGTGTAGCTGAACACTGTGAGGTGGACGCACAGCACTAACTTGTAGTTTTAGCTGAACACTGTGAGCAGGATGCACCACACTAACTTGTAGGTTTAGCTGAACACTGTGAGGTGGACGCACAGCACTAACTTGTAGTTTTAGCTGAACACTGTGAGCAGGACGCACAGCACTAACTTGTAGTTTTAGCTGAACAGTATGAGCAGGACGCACAACACTAACTTGTAGTTTTAGCTGAACACTGTGAGCAGGACGCACCGCACTAACTTGTAGTTTTAGCTGAACACTGTGAGGTGGACGCACAGCACTAACTTGTAGTTTTAGCTGAACACTGTGAGCAGGACGCACCGCACTAACTTGTAGTTTTAGCTAAACACTGTGAGCAGGACGCACCACACTAACTTGTAGGTTTAGCTGAACACTGTGAGCAGGATGCACCGCACTAACTTGTAGTTTTAGCTGAACACTGTGAGCAGGACTCACGCACTAACTTGTAGGTTTAGCTGAACACTGCGAGGTGGACGCACCACACTAACTTGTAGGTTTAGCTGAACACTGTGAGCAGGATGCACCACACTAACTTGTAGGTTTAGCTGAACACTGTGAGGTGGACGCACAGCACTAACTTGTAGTTTTAGCTGAACACTGTGAGCAGGATGCACCACACTAACTTGTAGGTTTAGCTGAACACTGTGAGGTGGACGCACAGCACTAACTTGTAGTTTTAGCTGAACACTGTGAGCAGGACGCACAGCACTAACTTGTAGTTTTAGCTGAACACTATGAGCAGGACGCACAGCACTAACTTGTAGTTTTAGCTGAACACTGTGAGCAGGACGCACCGCACTAACTTGTAGTTTTAGCTGAACACTGTGAGGTGGACGCACAGCACTAACTTGTAGTTTTAGCTGAACACTGTGAGCAGGACGCACAGCACTAACTTGTAGTTTTAGCTGAACACTGTGAGCAGGACGCACAGCACTAACTTGTAGTTTTAGCTAAACACTGTGAGCAGGACGCACCGCACTAACTTGTAGTTTTAGCTGAACACTGTGAGCAGGACGCACAACACTAACTTGAAGTTTTAGCTGAACACTGTGAGCAGGACGCACAGCACTAACTTGTAGTTTTAGCTGAACACTGTGAGGTGGACGCACAGCACTAACTTGTAGTTTTAGCTGAACACTGTGTGCAGGACGCACCGCACTAACTTGTAGTTTTAGCTGAACACTGTGAGCAGGACGCACAGAACTAACTTGTAGTTTTAGCTGAACACTGTGAGCAGGACGCACAGCACTAACTTGTAGGTTTAGCTGAACACTGTGAGCAGGATGCACCGCACTAACTTGTAGTTTTAGCTGAACACTGTGAGCAGGACGCACAGCACTAACTTGTAGTTTTAGCTGAACACTGTGAGCAGGACGCACAGCACTAACTTGTAGGTTTAGCTGAACACTGTGAGCAGGACGCACCGCGCTAATTTGTAGGTTTAGCTGAACACTGTGAGCAGGACGCACAGCACTAACTTGTAGTTTTAGCTTAACACTGTGAGCAGGACGCACCGCACTAACTTGTAGTTTTAGCTGAACACTGTGAGCAGGACGCACAGCACTAATTTGCAGGTTTAGCTGAACACTGTGAGGTGGACACACCGCACTAACTTGTAGTTTTAGCTGAACACTGTGAGCAGGACGCACAGCACTAATTTTTAGTTTTAGCTGAACACTGTGAGCAGGACGCACCGCACTAACTTGTAGGTTTAGCTGAACACTGTGAGCAGGACGCACCACACTAACTTGTAGTTTTAGCTGAACACTGTAAGCAGGACGAACACCACTAACTTGTAGTTTTAGCTGAACACTGTGAGCAGGACGCACCGCACTAATTTGTAGGTTTAGCTGAACACTGTGTGGTGGACGCACCGCACTAACTTGCAGGTTTAGCTGAACACTGTGAGGTGGACGCACCGCACTAACTTGTAGTTTTAGCTGAACACTGTGAGCAGGATGCACAGCACTAATTTGTAGTTTTAGCTGAACACTGTGAGCAGGACGCACCGCACTAACTTGTAGGTTTAGCTGAACACTGTGAGCAGGACGCACCACACTAACTTGTAGGTTTAGCTGAACACTGTGAGGTGGACGCACCGCACTAACTTGTAGTTTTAGCTGAACACTGTGAGAAGGACACACAGCACTGACTTGTAGTTTTAGCTGAACACTGTGAGCAGGACGCACCGCACTAACTTGTAGTTTTAGCTGAACACTGTGAGCAGGACTCACCGCACTAACTTGTAGGTTTAGCTGAACACTGTGAGGTGGACGCACCACACTAACTTGTAGGTTTAGCTGAACACTGTGAGCAGGATGCACCACACTAACTTGTAGGTTTAGCTGAACACTGTGAGGTGGACGCACAGCACTAACTTGTAGTTTTAGCTGAACACTGTGAGCAGGATGCACCACACTAACTTGTAGGTTTAGCTGAACACTGTGAGGTGGACGCACAGCACTAACTTGTAGTTTTAGCTGAACACTGTGAGCAGGACGCACAGCACTAACTTGTAGTTTTAGCTGAACACTATGAGCAGAACGCACAACACTAACTTGTAGTTTTAGCTGAACATTGTGAGCAGGACGCACCGCACTAACTTGTAGTTTTAGCTGAACACTGTGAGGTGGATGCACAGCACTAACTTGTAGTTTTAGCTGAACACTGTGAGCAGGACGCACCGCACTAACTTGTAGTTTTAGTTAAACACTGTGAGCAGGACGCACAGCACTAACTTGTAGTTTTAGCTGAACACTGTGAGCAGGACGCACAGCACTAAATTGTAGTTTTAGCTGAACACTGTGAGCAGGACGCACCGCACTAACTTGTAGTTTTAGCTGAACACTGTGAGCAGGACGCACAGCACTAACTTGAAGTTTTAGCTGAACACTGTGAGCAGGACGCACAGCACTAACTTGTAGTTTTAGCTGAACACTGTGAGGTGGACGCACAGCACTAACTTGTAGTTTTAGCTGAACACTGTGTGCAGGACGCACCGCACTAACTTGTAGTTTTAGCTGAACACTGTGAGCAAGACGCACAGCACTAACTTGTAGTTTTAGCTGAACACTGTGAGCAGGACGCACAGCACTAACTTGTAGGTTTAGCTGAACACTGTGAGCAGGACGCACCGCACTAACTTGTAGTTTTAGCTGAACACTGTGAGGTGGACGCACAGCACTAACTTGTAGTTTTAGCTGAACACTGTGAGAAGGATGCACAGCACTAACTTGTAGTTTTAGCTGAACACTGTGAGGTGGACGCACCGCACTAACTTGCAGGTTTAGCTGAACACTGTGAGGTGGACGCACCGCACTAACTTGTAGTTTTAGCTGAACACTGTGAGCAGGACGCACAGCACTAATTTGTAGTTTTAGCTGAACACTGTGAGCAGGACGCACCGCACTAACTTGTAGGTTTAGCTGAACACTGTGAGCAGGACGCACCACACTAACTTGTAGTTTTAGCAGAACACTGTAAGCAGGACGCACACCACTAACTTGTAGTTTTAGCTGAACACTGTGAGCAGGACGCACCGCACTAATTTGTAGGTTTAGCTGAACACTGTGTGGTGGACGCACCGCACTAACTTGCAGGTTTAGCTGAACACTGTGAGGTGGATGCACCGCACTAACTTGTAGTTTTAGCTGAACACTGTGAGCAGGACGCACAGCACTAATTTGTAGTTTTAGCAGAACACTGTGAGCAGGACGCACCGCACTAACTTGTAGGTTTAGCTGAACACTGTGAGCAGGACGCACCACACTAACTTGTAGGTTTAGCTGAACACTATGAGGTGGACGCACCGCACTAACTTGTAGTTTTAGCTGAACACTGTGAGAAGGACACACAGCACTAACTTGTAGTTTTAGCTGAACACTGTGAGCAGGACGCACCGCACTAACTTGTAGTTTTAGCTGAACACTGTGAGCAGGACTCACCGCACTAACTTGTAGGTTTAGCTGAACACTGTGAGGTGGACGCACCACACTAACTTGTAGGTTTAGCTGAACACTGTGAGCAGGATGCACCACACTAACTTGTAGGTTTAGCTGAACACTGTGAGGTGGACGCACAGCACTAACTTGTAGTTTTAGCTGAACACTGTGAGCAGGATGCACCACACTAACTTGTAGGATTAGCTGAACACTGTGAGGTGGACGCACAGCACTAACTTGTAGTTTTAGCTGAACACTGTGAGCAGGACGCACAGCACTAACTTGTAGTTTTAGCTGAACACTATGAGCAGAACGCACAACACTAACTTGTAGTTTTAGCTGAACATTGTGAGCAGGACGCACCGCACTAACTTGTAGTTTTAGCTGAACACTGTGAGGTGGATGCACAGCACTAACTTGTAGTTTTAGCTGAACACTGTGAGCAGGACGCACCGCACTAACTTGTAGTTTTAGTTAAACACTGTGAGCAGGACGCACAGCACTAACTTGTAGTTTTAGCTGAACACTGTGAGCAGGACGCACAGCACTAAATTGTAGTTTTAGCTGAACACTGTGAGCAGGACGCACCGCACTAACTTGTAGTTTTAGCTGAACACTGTGAGCAGGACGCACAGCACTAACTTGAAGTTTTAGCTGAACACTGTGAGCAGGACGCACAGCACTAACTTGTAGTTTTAGCTGAACACTGTGAGGTGGACGCACAGCACTAACTTGTAGTTTTAGCTGAACACTGTGTGCAGGACGCACCGCACTAACTTGTAGTTTTAGCTGAACACTGTGAGCAGGACGCACAGCACTAACTTGTAGTTTTAGCTGAACACTGTGAGCAGGACGCACAGCACTAACTTGTAGGTTTAGCTGAACACTGTGAGCAGGACGCACCGCACTAACTTGTAGTTTTAGCTGAACACTGTGAGGTGGACGCACAGCACTAACTTGTAGTTTTAGCTGAACACTGTGAGAAGGATGCACAGCACTAACTTGTAGTTTTAGCTGAACACTGTGAGGTGGACGCACCGCACTAACTTGCAGGTTTAGCTGAACACTGTGAGCAGGACGCACCACACTAACTTGTAGGTTTAGCTGAACACTATGAGGTGGACGCACCGCACTAACTTGTAGTTTTAGCTGAACACTGTGAGAAGGACACACAGCACTAACTTGTAGTTTTAGCTGAACACTGTGAGCAGGACGCACTGCACTAACTTGTAGTTTTAGCTGAACACTGTGAGCAGGACTCACTCACTAACTTGTAGGTTTAGCTGAACACTGCGAGGTGGACGCACCACACTAACTTGTAGGTTTAGCTGAACACTGTGAGCAGGATGCACCACACTAACTTGTAGGTTTAGCTGAACACTGTGAGGTGGACGCACAGCACTAACTTGTAGTTTTAGCTGAACACTGTGAGCAGGATGCACCACACTAACTTGTAGGTTTAGCTGAACACTGTGAGGTGGACGCACAGCACTAACTTGTAGTTTTAGCTGAACACTGTGAGCAGGACGCACAGCACTAACTTGTAGTTTTAGCTGAACAGTATGAGCAGGACGCACAACACTAACTTGTAGTTTTAGCTGAACACTGTGAGCAGGACGCACCGCACTAACTTGTAGTTTTAGCTGAACACTGTGAGGTGGACGCACAGCACTAACTTGTAGTTTTAGCTGAACACTGTGAGCAGGACGCACCGCACTAACTTGTAGTTTTAGCTAAACACTGTGAGCAGGACGCACAGCACTAACTTGTAGTTTTAGCTGAACACTGTGAGCAGGACGCACAGCACTAACTTGTAGTTTTAGCTGAACACTGTGAGCAGGATGCACCGCACTAACTTGTAGTTTTAGCTGAACACTGTGAGCAGGACGCACAGCACTAACTTGAAGTTTTAGCTGAACACTGTGAGCAGGACGCACAGCACTAACTTGTAGTTTTAGCTGAACACTGTGAGGTGGACGCACAGCACTAACTTGTAGTTTTAGCTGAACACTGTGTGCAGGACGCACCGCACTAACTTGTAGTTTTAGCTGAACACTGTGAGCAGGACGCACAGCACTAACTTGTAGTTTTAGCTGAACACTGTGAGCAGGACGCACAGCACTAACTTGTAGTTTTAGCTGAACAGTATGAGCAGGACGCACAACACTAACTTGTAGTTTTAGCTGAACACTGTGAGCAGGACGCACCGCACTAACTTGTAGTTTTAGCTGAACACTGTGAGGTGGACGCACAGCACTAACTTGTAGTTTTAGCTGAACACTGTGAGCAGGACGCACCGCACTAACTTGTAGTTTTAGCTGAACACTGTGAGCAGGACGCACCGCACTAACTTGTAGTTTTAGCTGAACACTGTGAGGTGGACGCACAGCACTAACTTGTAGTTTTAGCTGAACACTGTGAGAAGGATGCACAGCACTAACTTGTAGTTTTAGCTGAACACTGTGAGGTGGATGCACCGCACTAACTTGCAGGTTTAGCTGAACACTGTGAGGTGAACGCACCGCACTAACTTGTAGTTTTAGCTGAACACTGTGAGGTGGACGCACAGCACTAATTTGTAGTTTTAGCTGAACACTGTGAGCAGGACGCACCGCACTAACTTGTAGGTTTAGCTGAACACTGTGAGCAGGATGCACCACACAAACTTGTAGGTTTAGCTGAACACTGTGAGGTGGACGCACAGCACTAACTTGTAGTTTTAGCTGAACACTGAGCAGGATGCACCACACTAACTTGTATGTTTAGCTGAACACTGTGAGGTGGACACACAGCACTAACTTGCAGTTTTAGCTGAACACTGTGAGCAGGACGCACAGCACTAACTTGTAGTTTTAGCTGAACACTGTAAGCAGGACGCACACCACTAACTTGTAGTTTTAGCTGAATACTGTGAGCAGGACGCACCGCACTAATTTGTAGGTTTAGCTGAACACTGTGTGGTGGACGCACCGCACTAACTTGCAGGTTTAGCTGAACACTGTGAGGTGGATGCACCGCACTAACTTGTAGTTTTAGCTGAACACTGTGAGGTGGACGCACCGCACTAACTTGTAGTTTTAGCTGAACACTGTGAGCAGGACGCACAGCACTAATTTGTAGTTTTAGCTGAACACTGTGAGCAGGACGCACTGCACTAACTTGTAGGTTTAGCTGAACACTGTGAGCAGGACTCACCACACTAACTTGTAGGTTTAGCTGAACACTGTGAGGTCGATGCACCGCACTAACTTGTAGTTTTAGCTGAACACTGTGAGAAGGACACACAGCACTAACTTGTAGTTTTAGCTGAACACTGTGAGCAGGACGCACCGCACTAACTTGTAGTTTTAGCTGAACACTGTGAGCAGGACTCACCGCACTAACTTGTAGGTTTAGCTGAACACTGTGAGGTGGACGCACCACACTAACTTGTAGGTTTAGCTGAACACTGTGAGCAGGATGCACCACACTAACTTGTAGGTTTAGCTGAACACTGTGAGGTGGACGCACAGCACTAACTTGTAGTTTTAGCTGAACACTGTGAGCAGGATGCACCACACTAACTTGTAGGTTTAGCTGAACACTGTGAGGTGGACGCACAGCACTAACTTGTAGTTTTAGCTGAACACTGTGAGCAGGACGCACAGCACTAAGTTGTAGTTTTAGCTGAACAGTATGAGCAGGACGCACAACACTAACTTGTAGTTTTAGCTGAACACTGTGAGCAGGACGCACCGCACTAACTTGTAGTTTTAGCTGAACACTGTGAGGTGGACGCACAGCACTAACTTGTAGTTTTAGCTGAACACTGTGAGCAGGACGCACCGCACTAACTTGTAGTTTTAGCTGAACACTGTGAGCAGGACGCACCACACTAACTTGTAGGTTTAGCTGAACACTGTGAGCAGGATGCACCGCACTAACTTGTAATTTTAGCTGAACACTGTGAGCAGGACTCACGCACTAACTTGTAGGTTTAGCTGAACACTGCGAGGTGGACGCACCACACTAACTTGTAGGTTTAGCTGAACACTGTGAGCAGGATGCACCACACTAACTTGTAGGTTTAGCTGAACACTGTGAGGTGGACGCACAGCACTAACTTGTAGTTTTAGCTGAACACTGTGAGCAGGATGCACCACACTAACTTGTAGGTTTAGCTGAACACTGTGAGGTGGACGCACAGCACTAACTTGTAGTTTTAGCTGAACACTGTGAGCAGGACGCACAGCACTAACTTGTAGTTTTAGCTGAACAGTATGAGCAGGACGCACAACACTAACTTGTAGTTTTAGCTGAACACTGTGAGCAGGACGCACCGCACTAACTTGTAGTTTTAGCTGAACACTGTGAGGTGGACGCACAGCACTAACTTGTAGTTTTAGCTGAACACTGTGAGCAGGACGCACCGCACTAACTTGTAGTTTTAGCTGAACACTGTGAGCAGGACGCACCACACTAACTTGTAGGTTTAGCTGAACACTGTGAGCAGGATGCACCGCACTAACTTGTAGTTTTAGCTGAACACTGTGAGCAGGACTCACGCACTAACTTGTAGGTTTAGCTGAACACTGCGAGGTGGACGCACCACACTAACTTGTAGGTTTAGCTGAACACTGTGAGCAGGATGCACCACACTAACTTGTAGGTTTAGCTGAACACTGTGAGGTGGACGCACAGCACTAACTTGTAGTTTTAGCTGAACACTGTGAGCAGGATGCACCACACTAACTTGTAGGTTTAGCTGAACACTGTGAGGTGGACGCACAGCACTAACTTGTAGTTTTAGCTGAACACTGTGAGCAGGACGCACAGCACTAACTTGTAGTTTTAGCTGAACACTGTGAGAAGGATGCACAGCACTAACTTGTAGTTTTAGCTGAACACTGTGAGGTGGATGCACCGCACTAACTTGCAGGTTTAGCTGAACACTGTGAGGTGAACGCACCGCACTAACTTGTAGTTTTAGCTGAACACTGTGAGGTGGACGCACAGCACTAATTTGTAGTTTTAGCTGAACACTGTGAGCAGGACGCACCGCACTAACTTGTAGGTTTAGCTGAACACTGTGAGCAGGATGCACCACACAAACTTGTAGGTTTAGCTGAACACTGTGAGGTGGACGCACAGCACTAACTTGTAGTTTTAGCTGAACACTGTGAGCAGGATGCACCACACTAACTTGTATGTTTAGCTGAACACTGTGAGGTGGACACACAGCACTAACTTGTAGTTTTAGCTGAACACTGTGAGCAGGACGCACAGCACTAACTTGTAGTTTTAGCTGAACACTGTAAGCAGGACGCACACCACTAACTTGTAGTTTTAGCTGAATACTGTGAGCAGGACGCACCGCACTAATTTGTAGGTTTAGCTGAACACTGTGTGGTGGACGCACCGCACTAACTTGCAGGTTTAGCTGAACACTGTGAGGTGGACGCACCGCACTAACTTGTAGTTTTAGCTGAACACTGTGAGCAGGACGCACAGCACTAATTTGTAGTTTTAGCTGAACACTGTGAGCAGGACGCACTGCACTAACTTGTAGGTTTAGCTGAACACTGTGAGCAGGACTCACCACACTAACTTGTAGGTTTAGCTGAACACTGTGAGGTCGATGCACCGCACTAACTTGTAGTTTTAGCTGAACACTGTGAGAAGGACACACAGCACTAACTTGTAGTTTTAGCTGAACACTGTGAGCAGGACGCATCGCACTAACTTGTAGTTTTAGCTGAACACTGTGAGCAGGACTCACCGCACTAACTTGTAGGTTTAGCTGAACACTGTGAGGTGGACGCACCACACTAACTTGTAGGTTTAGCTGAACACTGTGAGCAGGATGCACCACACTAACTTGTAGGTTTAGCTGAACACTGTGAGGTGGACGCACAGCACTAACTTGTAGTTTTAGCTGAACACTGTGAGCAGGATGCACCACACTAACTTGTAGGTTTAGCTGAACACTGTGAGGTGGACGCACAGCACTAACTTGTAGTTTTAGCTGAACACTGTGAGCAGGACGCACAGCACTAACTTGTAGTTTTAGCTGAACAGTATGAGCAGGACGCACAACACTAACTTGTAGTTTTAGCTGAACACTGTGAGCAGGACGCACCGCACTAACTTGTAGTTTTAGCTGAACACTTTGAGGTGGACGCACAGCACTAACTTGTAGTTTTAGCTGAACACTGTGAGCAGGACGCACCGCACTAACTTGTAGTTTTAGCTGAACACTGTGAGCAGGACGCACCACACTAACTTGTAGGTTTAGCTGAACACTGTGAGCAGGATGCACCGCACTAACTTGTAGTTTTAGCTGAACACTGTGAGCAGGACTCACGCACTAACTTGTAGGTTTAGCTGAACACTGCGAGGTGGACGCACCACACTAACTTGTAGGTTTAGCTGAACACTGTGAGCAGGATGCACCACACTAACTTGTAGGTTTAGCTGAACACTGTGAGGTGGACGCACAGCACTAACTTGTAGTTTTAGCTGAACACTGTGAGCAGGATGCACCACACTAACTTGTAGGTTTAGCTGAACACTGTGAGGTGGACGCACAGCACTAACTTGTAGTTTTAGCTGAACACTGTGAGCAGGACGCACAGCACTAACTTGTAGTTTTAGCTGAACACTATGAGCAGGACGCACAGCACTAACTTGTAGTTTTAGCTGAACACTGTGAGCAGGACGCACCGCACTAACTTGTAGTTTTAGCTGAACACTGTGAGGTGGACGCACAGCACTAACTTGTAGTTTTAGCTGAACACTGTGAGCAGGACGCACCGCACTAACTTGTAGTTTTAGCTAAACACTGTGAGCAGGACGCACAGCACTAACTTGTAGTTTTAGCTGAACACTGTGAGCAGGATGCACAGCACTAACTTGTAGTTTTAGCTGAACACTGTGAGCAGGATGCACCGCACTAACTTGTAGTTTTAGCTGAACACTGTGAGCAGGACGCACAGCACTAACTTGAAGTTTTAGCTGAACACTGTGAGCAGGACGCACAGCACTAACTTGTAGTTTTAGCTGAACACTGTGAGGTGGACGCACAGCACTAACTTGTAGTTTTAGCTGAACACTGTGTGCAGGACGCACCGCACTAACTTGTAGTTTTAGCTGAACACTGTGAGCAGGACGCACAGCACTAACTTGTAGTTTTAGCTGAACACTGTGAGAAGGATGCACAGCACTAACTTGTAGTTTTAGCTGAACACTGTAAGCAGGACGCACAGCACTAACTTGTAGTTTTAGCTGAACACTGTGAGGTGGATGCACCACACTAACTTGCAGGTTTAGCTGAACACTGTGAGGTGAACGCACCCCACTAACTTGTAGTTTTAGCTGAACACTGTGAGGTGGACGCACAGCACTAATTTGTAGGTTTAGCTGAACACTGTGAGCAGGACGCACCACACTAACTTGTAGTTTTAGCTGAACACTGTAAGCAGGACGCACACCACTAACTTGTAGTTTTAGCTGAACACTGTGAGCAGGACACACCGCACTAATTTGTAGGTTTAGCTGAACACTGTGTGGTGGACGCACCGCACTAACTTGCAGGTTTAGCTGAACACTGTGAGGTGGACGCACCGCACTAACTTGTAGTTTTAGCTGAACACTGTGAGCAGGACGCACAGCACTAATTTGTAGTTTTAGCTGAACACTGTGAGCAGGACGCACCACACTAACTTGTAGGTTTAGCTGAACACTGTGAGCAGGATGCACGACACAAACTTGTAGGTTTAGCTGAACACTGTGAGGTGGACGCACAGCACTAACTTGTAGTTTTAGCTGAACACTGTGAGCAGGATGCACCACACTAACTTGTATGTTTAGCTGAACACTGTGAGGTGGACGCACAGCACTAACTTGTAGTTTTAGCTGAACACTGTGAGCAGGACGCACAGCACTAACTTGTAGTTTTAGCTGAACACTGTAAGCAGGACGCACACCACTAACTTGTAGTTTTAGCTGAATACTGTGAGCAGGACGCACCGCACTAATTTGTAGGTTTAGCTGAACACTGTGTGGTGGACGCACCGCACTAACTTGTAGTTTTAGCTGAACACTGTGAGCAGGATGCACAGCACTAATTTGTAGTTTTAGCTGAACACTGTGAGCAGGACGCACCGCACTAACTTGTAGGTTTAGCTGAACACTGTGAGCAGGACTCACCACACTAACTTGTAGGTTTGGCTGAACACTGTGAGGTCGACGCACCGCACTAACTTGTAGTTTTAGCTGAACACTGTGAGAAGGACACACAGCACTAACTTGTAGTTTTAGCTGAACACTGTGAGCAGGACGCACCGCACTAACTTGTAGTTTTAGCTGAACACTGTGAGCAGGACTCACCGCACTAACTTGTAGGTTTAGCTGAACACTGTGAGGTGGACGCACCACACTAACTTGTAGGTTTAGCTGAACACTGTGAGCAGGATGCACCACACTAACTTGTAGGTTTAGCTGAACACTGTGAGGTGGACGCACAGCACTAACTTGTAGTTTTAGCTGAACACTGTGAGCAGGATGCACCACACTAACTTGTAGGTTTAGCTGAACACTGTGAGGTGGACGCACAGCACTAACTTGTAGTTTTAGCTGAACACTGTGAGCAGGACGCACAGCACTAACTTGTAGTTTTAGCTGAACAGTATGAGCAGGACGCACAACACTAACTTGTAGTTTTAGCTGAACACTGTGAGCAGGACGCACCGCACTAACTTGTAGTTTTAGCTGAACACTGTGAGGTGGACGCACAGCACTAACTTGTAGTTTTAGCTGAACACTGTGAGCAGGACGCACCGCAATAACTTGTAGTTTTAGCTAAACACTGTGAGCAGGACGCACAGCACTAACTTGTAGTTTTAGCTGAACACTGTGAGCAGGACGCACAGCACTAACTTGAAGTTTTAGCTGAACACTGTGAGCAGGACGCACAGCACTAACTTGTAGTTTTAGCTGAACACTGTGAGGTGGACGCACAGCACTAACTTGTAGTTTTAGCTGAACACTGTGTGCAGGACGCACCGCACTAACTTGTAGTTTTAGCTGAACACTGTGAGCAGGACGCACAGCACTAACTTGTAGTTTTAGCTGAACACTGTGAGCAGGACGCACAGCACTAACTTGTAGGTTTAGCTGAACACTGTGAGCAGGAGGCACCGCACTAACTTGTAGTTTTAGCTGAACACTGTGAGGTGGACGCACAGCACTAACTTGTAGTTTTAGCTGAACACTGTGAGAAGGATGCACAGCACTAACTTGTAGTTTTAGCTGAACACTGTGAGGTGGATGCACCGCACTAACTTGCAGGTTTAGCTGAACTCTGTGAGGTGAACGCACCGCACTAACTTGTAGTTTTAGCTGAACACTGTGAGGTGGACGCACAGCACTAATTTGTAGTTTTAGCTGAACACTGTGAGCAGGACGCACCGCACTAACTTGTAGGTTTAGCTGAACACTGTGAGCAGGATGCACCACACAAACTTGTAGGTTTAGCTGAACACTGTGAGGTGGACGCACAGCACTAACTTGTAGTTTTAGCTGAACACTGTGAGCAGGATGCACCACACTAACTTGTATGTTTAGCTGAACACTGTGAGGTGGACACACAGCACTAACTTGTAGTTTTAGCTGAACACTGTGAGCAGGACGCACAGCACTAACTTGTAGTTTTAGCTGAACACTGTAAGCAGGACGCACACCACTAACTTGTAGTTTTAGCTGAATACTGTGAGCAGGACGCACCGCACTAATTTGTAGGTTTAGCTGAACACTGTGTGGTGGACACACCGCACTAACTTGCAGGTTTAGCTGAACACTGTGAGGTGGACGCACCGCACTAACTTGTAGTTTTAGCTGAACACTGTGAGCAGGACGCACAGCACTAATTTGTAGTTTTAGCTGAACACTGTGAGCAGGACGCACTGCACTAACTTGTAGGTTTAGCTGAACACTGTGAGCAGGACTCACCACACTAACTTGTAGGTTTAGCTGAACACTGTGAGGTCGATGCACCGCACTAACTTGTAGTTTTAGCTGAACACTGTGAGAAGGACACACAACACTAACTTGTAGTTTTAGCTGAACACTGTGAGCAGGACGCACCGCACTAACTTGTAGTTTTAGCTGAACACTGTGAGCAGGACTCACCGCACTAACTTGTAGGTTTAGCTGAACACTGTGAGGTGGACGCACCACACTAACTTGTAGGTTTAGCTGAACACTGTGAGCAGGATGCACCACACTAACTTGTAGGTTTAGCTGAACACTGTGAGGTGGACGCACAGCACTAACTTGTAGTTTTAGCTGAACACTGTGAGCAGGATGCACCACACTAACTTGTAGGTTTAGCTGAACACTGTGAGGTGGACGCACAGCACTAACTTGTAGTTTTAGCTGAACACTGTGAGCAGGACGCACAGCACTAACTTGTAGTTTTAGCTGAACAGTATGAGCAGGACACACAACACTAACTTGTAGTTTTAGCTGAACACTGTGAGCAGGACGCACCGCACTAACTTGTAGTTTTAGCTGAACACTGTGAGGTGGACGCACAGCACTAACTTGTAGTTTTAGCTGAACACTGTGAGCAGGACGCACCGCACTAACTTGTAGTTTTAGCTGAACACTGTGAGCAGGACGCACCACACTAACTTGTAGGTTTAGCTGAACACTGTGAGCAGGATGCACCGCACTAACTTGTAGTTTTAGCTGAACACTGTGAGCAGGACTCACGCACTAACTTGTAGGTTTAGCTGAACACTGCGAGGTGGACGCACCACACTAACTTGTAGGTTTAGCTGAACACTGTGAGCAGGATGCACCACACTAACTTGTAGGTTTAGCTGAACACTGTGAGGTGGACGCACAGCACTAACTTGTAGTTTTAGCTGAACACTGTGAGCAGGATGCACCACACTAACTTGTAGGTTTAGCTGAACACTGTGAGGTGGACGCACAGCACTAACTTGTAGTTTTAGCTGAACACTGTGAGCAGGACGCACAGCACTAACTTGTAGTTTTAGCTGAACACTATGAGCAGGACACACAGCACTAACTTGTAGTTTTAGCTGAACACTGTGAGCAGGACGCACCGCACTAACTTGTAGTTTTAGCTGAACACTGTGAGGTGGACGCACAGCACTAACTTGTAGTTTTAGCTGAACACTGTGAGCAGGACGCACCGCACTAACTTGTAGTTTTAGCTAAACACTGTGAGCAGGACGCACAGCACTAACTTGTAGTTTTAGCTGAACACTGTGAGCAGGATGCACCGCACTAACTTGTAGTTTTAGCTGAACACTGTGAGCAGGACGCACAGCACTAACTTGAAGTTTTAGCTGAACACTGTGAGCAGGACGCACAGCACTAACTTGTAGTTTTAGCTGAACACTGTGAGGTGGACGCACAGCACTAACTTGTAGTTTTAGCTGAACACTGTGTGCAGGACGCACCGCACTAACTTGTAGTTTTAGCTGAACACTGTGAGCAGGACGCACAGCACTAACTTGTAGTTTTAGCTGAACACTGTGAGAAGGATGCACAGCACTAACTTGTAGTTTTAGCTGAACACTGTAAGCAGGACGCACAGCACTAACTTGTAGTTTTAGCTGAACACTGTGAGGTGGATGCACCACACTAACTTGCAGGTTTAGCTGAACACTGTGAGGTGAACGCACCACACTAACTTGTAGTTTTAGCTGAACACTGTGAGGTGGACGCACAGCACTAATTTGTAGGTTTAGCTGAACACTGTGAGCAGGACGCACCACACTAACTTGTAGTTTTAGCTGAACACTGTAAGCAGGACGCACACTACTAACTTGTAGTTTTAGCTGAACACTGTGAGCAGGACACACCGCACTAATTTGTAGGTTTAGCTGAACACTGTGTGGTGGACGCACCGCACTAACTTGCAGGTTTAGCTGAACACTGTGAGGTGGACGCACCGCACTAACTTGTAGTTTTAGCTGAACACTGTGAGCAGGACGCACAGCACTAATTTGTAGTTTTAGCTGAACACTGTGAGCAGGACGCACCACACTAACTTGTAGGTTTAGCTGAACACTGTGAGCAGGATGCACGACACAAACTTGTAGGTTTAGCTGAACACTGTGAGGTGGACGCACAGCACTAACTTGTAGTTTTAGCTGAACACTGTGAGCAGGATGCACCACACTAACTTGTATGTTTAGCTGAACACTGTGAGGTGGACGCACAGCACTAACTTGTAGTTTTAGCTGAACACTGTGAGCAGGACGCACAGCACTAACTTGTAGTTTTAGCTGAACACTGTAAGCAGGACGCACACCACTAACTTGTAGTTTTAGCTGAATACTGTGAGCAGGACGCACCGCACTAATTTGTAGGTTTAGCTGAACACTGTGTGGTGGACGCACCGCACTAACTTGTAGTTTTAGCTGAACACTGTGAGCAGGATGCACAGCACTAATTTGTAGTTTTAGCTGAACACTGTGAGCAGGACGCACCGCACTAACTTGTAGGTTTAGCTGAACACTGTGAGCAGGACTCACCACACTAACTTGTAGGTTTAGCTGAACACTGTGAGGTCGACGCACCGCACTAACTTGTAGTTTTAGCTGAACACTGTGAGAAGGACACACAGCACTAACTTGCAGGTTTAGCTGAACACTGTGAGCAGGACGCACCGCACTAACTTGTAGTTTTAGCTGAACACTGTGAGCAGGACTCACCGCACTAACTTGTAGGTTTAGCTGAACACTGTGAGGTGGACGCACCACACTAACTTGTAGGTTTAGCTGAACACTGTGAGCAGGATGCACCACACTAACTTGTAGGTTTAGCTGAACACTGTGAGGTGGACGCACAGCACTAACTTGTCGTTTTAGCTGAACACTGTGAGCAGGATGCACCACACTAACTTGTAGGTTTAGCTGAACACTGTGAGGTGGACGCACAGCACTAACTTGTAGTTTTAGCTGAACACTGTGAGCAGGACGCACAGCACTAACTTGTAGTTTTAGCTGAACAGTATGAGCAGGACGCACAACACTAACTTGTAGTTTTAGCTGAACACTGTGAGCAGGACGCACCGCACTAACTTGTAGTTTTAGCTGAACACTGTGAGGTGGACGCACAGCACTAACTTGTAGTTTTAGCTGAACACTGTGAGCAGGACGCACCGCACTAACTTGTAGTTTTAGCTAAACACTGTGAGCAGGACGCACAGCACTAACTTGTAGTTTTAGCTGAACACTGTGAGCAGGACGCACAGCACTAACTTGTAGTTTTAGCTGAACACTGTGAGCAGGACGCACCGCACTAACTTGTAGTTTTAGCTGAACACTGTGAGCAGGACGCACAGCACTAACTTGAAGTTTTAGCTGAACACTGTGAGCAGGACGCACAGCACTAACTTGTGGTTTTAGCTGAACACTGTGAGGTGGACGCACAGCACTAACTTGTAGTTTTAGCTGAACACTGTGTGCAGGACGCACCGCACTAACTTGTAGTTTTAGCTGAACACTGTGAGCAGGACGCACAGCACTAACTTGTAGGTTTAGCTGAACATTGTGAGCAGGACGCACCGCACTAACTTGTAGTTTTAGCTGAACACTGTGAGCAGGACGCACACCACTAACTTGTAGTTTTAGCTGAACACTGTGAGGTGGATGCACCACACTAACTTGCAGGTTTAGCTGAACACTGTGAGGTGAACGCACCACACTAACTTGTAGTTTTAGCTGAACACTGTGAGGTGGACGCACAGCACTAATTTGTAGGTTTAGCTGAACACTGTGAGCAGGACGCACCACACTAACTTGTAGTTTTAGCTGAACACTGTAAGCAGGACGCACACCACTAACTTGTAGTTTTAGCTGAACACTGTGAGCAGGACACACCGCACTAATTTGTAGGTTTAGCTGAACACTGTGTGGTGGACGCACCGCACTAACTTGCAGGTTTAGCTGAACACTGTGAGGTGGACGCACCGCACTAACTTGTAGTTTTAGCTGAACACTGTGAGCAGGACGCACAGCACTAATTTGTAGTTTTAGCTGAACACTGTGAGCAGGACGCACCACACTAACTTGTAGGTTTAGCTGAACACTGTGAGCAGGATGCACGACACAAACTTGTAGGTTTAGCTGAACACTGTGAGGTGGACGCACAGCACTAACTTGTAGTTTTAGCTGAACACTGTGAGCAGGATGCACCACACTAACTTGTATGTTTAGCTGAACACTGTGAGGTGGACGCACAGCACTAACTTGTAGTTTTAGCTGAACACTGTGAGCAGGACGCACAGCACTAACTTGTAGTTTTAGCTGAACACTGTAAGCAGGACGCACACCACTAACTTGTAGTTTTAGCTGAATACTGTGAGCAGGACGCACCGCACTAATTTGTAGGTTTAGCTGAACACTGTGTGGTGGACGCACCGCACTAACTTGTAGTTTTAGCTGAACACTGTGAGCAAGATGCACAGCACTAATTTGTAGTTTTAGCTGAACACTGTGAGCAGGACGCACCGCACTAACTTGTAGGTTTAGCTGAACACTGTGAGCAGGACTCACCACACTAACTTGTAGGTTTAGCTGAACACTGTGAGGTCGACGCACCGCACTAACTTGTAGTTTTAGCTGAACACTGTGAGAAGGACACACAGCACTAACTTGTAGTTTTAGCTGAACACTGTGAGCAGGACGCACCGCACTAACTTGTAGTTTTAGCTGAACACTGTGAGCAGGACTCACCGCACTAACTTGTAGGTTTAGCTGAACACTGTGAGGTGGACGCACCACACTAACTTGTAGGTTTAGCTGAACACTGTGAGCAGGATGCACCACACTAACTTGTAGGTTTAGCTGAACACTGTGAGGTGGACGCACAGCACTAACTTGTAGTTTTAGCTGAACACTGTGAGCAGGATGCACCGCACTAACTTGTAGTTTTAGCTGAACACTGTGAGCAGGACTCACGCACTAACTTGTAGGTTTAGCTGAACACTGCGAGGTGGACGCACCACACCAACTTGTAGGTTTAGCTGAACACTGTGAGCAGGATGCACCACACTAACTTGTAGGTTTAGCTGAACACTGTGAGGTGGACGCACAGCACTAACTTGTAGTTTTAGCTGAACACTGTGAGCAGGATGCACCACACTAACTTGTAGGTTTAGCTGAACACTGTGAGGTGGACGCACAGCACTAACTTGTAGTTTTAGCTGAACACTGTGAGCAGGACGCACAGCACTAACTTGTAGTTTTAGCTGAACACTATGAGCAGGACACACAGCACTAACTTGTAGTTTTAGCTGAACACTGTGAGCAGGACGCACCGCACTAACTTGTAGTTTTAGCTGAACACTGTGAGGTGGACGCACAGCACTAACTTGTAGTTTTAGCTGAACACTGTGAGCAGGACGCACCGCACTAACTTGTAGTTTTAGCTAAACACTGTGAGCAGGACGCACAGCACTAACTTGTAGTTTTAGCTGAACACTGTGAGCAGGATGCACAGCACTAACTTGTAGTTTTAGCTGAACACTGTGAGCAGGATGCACCGCACTAACTTGTAGTTTTAGCTGAACACTGTGAGCAGGACGCACAGCACTAACTTGAAGTTTTAGCTGAACACTGTGAGCAGGACGCACAGCACTAACTTGTAGTTTTAGCTGAACACTGTGAGGTGGACGCACAGCACTAACTTGTAGTTTTAGCTGAACACTGTGTGCAGGACGCACCGCACTAACTTGTAGTTTTAGCTGAACACTGTGAGCAGGACGCACAGCACTAACTTGTAGTTTTAGCTGAACACTGTGAGAAGGATGCACAGCACTAACTTGTAGTTTTAGCTGAACACTGTAAGCAGGACGCACAGCACTAACTTGTAGTTTTAGCTGAACACTGTGAGGTGGATGCACCACACTAACTTGCAGGTTTAGCTGAACACTGTGAGGTGAACGCACCACACTAACTTGTAGTTTTAGCTGAACACTGTGAGGTGGACGCACAGCACTAATTTGTAGGTTTAGCTGAACACTGTGAGCAGGACGCACCACACTAACTTGTAGTTTTAGCTGAACACTGTAAGCAGGACGCACACCACTAACTTGTAGTTTTAGCTGAACACTGTGAGCAGGACACACCGCACTAATTTGTAGGTTTAGCTGAACACTGTGTGGTGGACGCACCGCACTAACTTGCAGGTTTAGCTGAACACTGTGAGGTGGACGCACCGCACTAACTTGTAGTTTTAGCTGAACACTGTGAGCAGGACGCACAGCACTAATTTGTAGTTTTAGCTGAACACTGTGAGCAGGACGCACCACACTAACTTGTAGGTTTAGCTGAACACTGTGAGCAGGATGCACGACACAAACTTGTAGGTTTAGCTGAACACTGTGAGGTGGACGCACAGCACTAACTTGTAGTTTTAGCTGAACACTGTGAGCAGGATGCACCACACTAACTTGTATGTTTAGCTGAACACTGTGAGGTGGACGCACAGCACTAACTTGTAGTTTTAGCTGAACACTGTGAGCAGGACGCACAGCACTAACTTGTAGTTTTAGCTGAACACTGTAAGCAGGACACACACCACTAACTTGTAGTTTTAGCTGAATACTGTGAGCAGGACGCACCGCACTAATTTGTAGGTTTAGCTGAACACTGTGTGGTGGACGCACCGCACTAACTTGTAGTTTTAGCTGAACACTGTGAGCAGGATGCACAGCACTAATTTGTAGTTTTAGCTGAACACTGTGAGCAGGACGCACCGCACTAACTTGTAGGTTTAGCTGAACACTGTGAGCAGGACTCACCACACTAACTTGTAGGTTTAGCTGAACACTGTGAGGTCGACGCACCGCACTAACTTGTAGTTTTAGCTGAACACTGTGAGAAGGACACACAGCACTAACTTGCAGGTTTAGCTGAACACTGTGAGCAGGACGCACCGCACTAACTTGTAGTTTTAGCTGAACACTGTGAGCAGGACTCACCGCACTAACTTGTAGGTTTAGCTGAACACTGTGAGGTGGACGCACCACACTAACTTGTAGGTTTAGCTGAACACTGTGAGCAGGATGCACCACACTAACTTGTAGGTTTAGCTGAACACTGTGAGGTGGACGCACAGCACTAACTTGTAGTTTTAGCTGAACACTGTGAGCAGGATGCACCACACTAACTTGTAGGTTTAGCTGAACACTGTGAGGTGGACGCACAGCACTAACTTGTAGTTTTAGCTGAACACTGTGAGCAGGACGCACAGCACTAACTTGTAGTTTTAGCTGAACAGTATGAGCAGGACGCACAACACTAACTTGTAGTTTTAGCTGAACACTGTGAGCAGGACGCACCGCACTAACTTGTAGTTTTAGCTGAACACTGTGAGGTGGACGCACAGCACTAACTTGTAGTTTTAGCTGAACACTGTGAGCAGGACGCACCGCACTAACTTGTAGTTTTAGCTAAACACTGTGAGCAGGACGCACAGCACTAACTTGTAGTTTTAGCTGAACACTGTGAGCAGGACGCACAGCACTAACTTGTAGTTTTAGCTGAACACTGTGAGCAGGACGCACCGCACTAACTTGTAGTTTTAGCTGAACACTGTGAGCAGGACGCACAGCACTAACTTGAAGTTTTAGCTGAACACTGTGAGCAGGACGCACAGCACTAACTTGTGGTTTTAGCTGAACACTGTGAGGTGGACGCACAGCACTAACTTGTAGTTTTAGCTGAACACTGTGTGCAGGACGCACCGCACTAACGTGTAGTTTTAGCTGAACACTGTGAGCAGGACGCACAGCACTAACTTGTAGTTTTAGCTGAACACTGTGAGCAGGACGCACAGCACTAACTTGTAGGTTTAGCTGAACATTGTGAGCAGGACGCACCGCACTAACTTGTAGTTTTAGCTGAACACTGTGAGCAGGACGCACACCACTAACTTGTAGTTTTAGCTGAACACTGTGAGGTGGATGCACCACACTAACTTGCAGGTTTAGCTGAACACTGTGAGGTGAACGCACCACACTAACTTGTAGTTTTAGCTGAACACTGTGAGGTGGACGCACAGCACTAATTTGTAGGTTTAGCTGAACACTGTGAGCAGGACGCACCACACTAACTTGTAGTTTTAGCTGAACACTGTAAGCAGGACGCACACCACTAACTTGTAGTTTTAGCTGAACACTGTGAGCAGGACACACCGCACTAATTTGTAGGTTTAGCTGAACACTGTGTGGTGGACGCACCGCACTAACTTGCAGGTTTAGCTGAACACTGTGAGGTGGACGCACCGCACTAACTTGTAGTTTTAGCTGAACACTGTGAGCAGGACGCACAGCACTAATTTGTAGTTTTAGCTGAACACTGTGAGCAGGACGCACCACACTAACTTGTAGGTTTAGCTGAACACTGTGAGCAGGATGCACGACACAAACTTGTAGGTTTAGCTGAACACTGTGAGGTGGACGCACAGCACTAACTTGTAGTTTTAGCTGAACACTGTGAGCAGGATGCACCACACTAACTTGTATGTTTAGCTGAACACTGTGAGGTGGACGCACAGCACTAACTTGTAGTTTTAGCTGAACACTGTGAGCAGGACGCACAGCACTAACTTGTAGTTTTAGCTGAACACTGTAAGCAGGACGCACACCACTAACTTGTAGTTTTAGCTGAATACTGTGAGCAGGACGCACCGCACTAATTTGTAGGTTTAGCTGAACACTGTGTGGTGGACGCACCGCACTAACTTGTAGTTTTAGCTGAACACTGTGAGCAAGATGCACAGCACTAATTTGTAGTTTTAGCTGAACACTGTGAGCAGGACGCACCGCACTAACTTGTAGGTTTAGCTGAACACTGTGAGCAGGACTCACCACACTAACTTGTAGGTTTAGCTGAACACTGTGAGGTCGACGCACCGCACTAACTTGTAGTTTTAGCTGAACACTGTGAGAAGGACACACAGCACTAACTTGTAGTTTTAGCTGAACACTGTGAGCAGGACGCACCGCACTAACTTGTAGTTTTAGCTGAACACTGTGAGCAGGACTCACCGCACTAACTTGTAGGTTTAGCTGAACACTGTGAGGTGGACGCACCACACTAACTTGTAGGTTTAGCTGAACACTGTGAGCAGGATGCACCACACTAACTTGTAGGTTTAGCTGAACACTGTGAGGTGGACGCACAGCACTAACTTGTAGTTTTAGCTGAACACTGTGAGCAGGATGCACCACACTAACTTGTAGGTTTAGCTGAACACTGTGAGGTGGACGCACAGCACTAACTTGTAGTTTTAGCTGAACACTGTGAGCAGGACGCACAGCACTAACTTGTAGTTTTAGCTGAACAGTATGAGCAGGACGCACAACACTAACTTGTAGTTTTAGCTGAACACTGTGAGCAGGACGCACCGCACTAACTTGTAGTTTTAGCTGAACACTGTGAGGTGGACGCACAGCACTAACTTGTAGTTTTAGCTGAACACTGTGAGCAGGACGCACCGCACTAACTTGTAGTTTTAGCTAAACACTGTGAGCAGGACGCACAGCACTAACTTGTAGTTTTAGCTGAACACTGTGAGCAGGACGCACAGCACTAACTTGTAGTTTTAGCTGAACACTGTGAGCAGGACGCACCGCACTAACTTGTAGTTTTAGCTGAACACTGTGAGCAGGACGCACAGCACTAACTTGAAGTTTTAGCTGAACACTGTGAGCAGGACGCACAGCACTAACTTGTGGTTTTAGCTGAACACTGTGAGGTGGACGCACAGCACTAACTTGTAGTTTTAGCTGAACACTGTGTGCAGGACGCACCGCACTAACTTGTAGTTTTAGCTGAACACTGTGAGCAGGACGCACAGCACTAACTTGTAGTTTTAGCTGAACACTGTGAGCAGGACGCACAGCACTAACTTGTAGGTTTAGCTGAACATTGTGAGCAGGACGCACCGCACTAACTTGTAGTTTTAGCTGAACACTGTGAGCAGGACGCACACCACTAACTTGTAGTTTTAGCTGAACACTGTGAGCAGGACGCACAGCACTAACTTGTAGTTTTAGCTGAACACTGTGAGAAGGGTGCACAGCACTAACTTGTAGTTTTAGCTGAACACTGTAAGCAGGACGCGCAGCACTAACTTGTAGTTTTAGCTGAACACTGTGAGGTGGACGCACCGCACTAACTTGTAGTTTTAGCTGAACACTTGAGCAGGACGCACAGCACTAACTTGTAGTTTTAGCTGAACACTGTGAGCAGGACGCACAGCACTAACTTGTAGGTTTAGCTGAACACTGTGAGCAGGACGCACCGCACTAACTTGTAGGTTTAGCTGAACACTGTGAGGTGGACGCACCACACTAACTTGTAGGTTTAGCTGAACACTGTGAGGTGGACGCACCGCACTAACTTGTAGTTTTAGCTGAACACTGAGAAGGACGCACCGCACTAACTTGTAGGTTTAGCTGAACCCTGTGAGGTGGACGCACCACAATAACTTCTAGGTTTAGCTGAACACTTTGAGCAGGACGCACCACACTAACTTGTAGGTTTAGCTGAACACTGTGAGCAGGACGCACTGCACTAACTTGTAGCTTTAGATGAACACTGTGCAGAGGTCTCACTACACTAACTTGTAGGTTTAGCTGAACACTGTGAGGTGGATGCACCACACTAACTTGTAGTTTTAGCTGAACACTGTGAGCAGGACGCACCGCACTAACTTGTAGGTTAGCTGAACACTGTGAGCAGGACGCACCCCACTAACTTGTATTTTCAGCTGAACAATTTGAGCAGGACGCACTGCACTAACTGTAAATAATCTAGCTGCCTGACTGTGGTACTAATAGGATCAAAAGAACACCAGCAATTTTCTTCAGGTAGCTGTAAATACTGTAACAAGACAAGCCTGCCTGTCATTAAGAAGATAACAGGAACGGATCTAGCTAAACTGAATACAGTGTATATACTGTATATATATACAACACCTGGGATGCGTATATATACACAATACACTGTAAGTGCAGCTAACTGACTGACTGTTCTGCCTAATCTATCTAACTCAAATCAAATGACACTGTCTGTCTCTCTCTCTCTCTATCTATGAACGCTGGAACACACACTACACAGGGCCGCCGTGCAGGCGGCCTTATATAATGTGGGGCGTGTACTAAATCCCCTGAGCCATAATTGGCCAAAGCCTCCTTGGCTTTGGCCAATTACGGCTCTCTGTTCAGACAGCGCTGTGATTGGCCACGCATGCGGGTCATAGTGCATGCTTGGCCAATCATCAGCCAGCAATGCACTGCGATGCCGCAGTGAATTATGGGCCGTGACGCGCCACACAAATTTGGTGCGAACGGCCCATATCGTTCGCAATTCGGCGAACGGGCGAACAGACGATGTTCGAGTCTAACATGGGTTCGACTCGAACACGAAGCTCATCCCTATTGGTGATATATCACCACCAGGGCCTTTAAAATCCCACAAGGGGGGACCTTGCTCTTTGTATATTGTACATAGGGATGTTGGCCCACCCCTAGTCCTCTCTACCTCAACTTTTGTCCATACTTTCAACTACAAGCAATATCTCAGACACTTACTGAAATGTAGTGACTATACTCTTAGCCTTTAACCTTTAACCCCCGGGTTGCTATACTGGATTTTCAAGCATATTCGATATTATGTGCTTGTGAGTGTCCCCCGTGGGGGGGGACTACCTACGGGTGCTCCTGTTGTGCTGCCTCAACCAATTGTTGGCTACTCTGAATAATAATGATAGACTCCTCCTAAAGAAACAGTCTTAACCGCAAAACATGTAGAGGATTGTCAAGATCCACTATACTCAGCATCATCAACCACTGAGGACAATCTATTACCACCTTTGAAATAATCAGTAATAATGCACTGCTATAACTATCTAACTTTATTTTCATCTCTTGAAAAATGTACTGTGACTCTTAAAAGGTTTTTGTATCAATACATTTTTATTTTTTATACTAATTATTGTGAAATCCTTGGGTATCGAGATAGTCCATCTTACATTTTGTGACAGGGGCATGTTTGGGGCAGACCCAGGCTTCCCTTTATAATTATACACTTGTTGCTGACAAGTTGTTGGAAATGCCTTTGGTACGCAGCACCAAGCTGCATTGCTGTGCAATACCTATTATGCATTTAAACCACCAAAAGAGTCCAAATTCATTCATGTGTTTGTACTAAAAGCAGTCTACACGTTTCGGGGGTTAGAAAAACTCCCCCTTCATCAGGGATACAATTAAAATACGGACCTTAAATGGTCTCAAAATAGAGCTTTCCTGTGTGAATCTGTGTGGGGAACCTAATTGATGGCTCAGGCAAGGTAATGGCTTGATTGCTCCCGCAGATACTGCTGGCCATTGACTCTTCTGAGCCAGTAATTAGCTTCTCAACACAGATTCACACAGGAAAGCTCTATTTTGATACTATTCAAGGGTCCTATTTTAAGTGAAGGGGAATTCTTTCTGACCCTAAAATGTGTCGGCTGTTTTTTTAGTGCAAATTAATAAATTAATTTAGACTTTTTTAACCTTTGGTTTGGTGCTCCTTTCATTTGTGCATGTTTTTTACTGGTAACTTGTTAGGGTACCCACTGGAAGGTAGCCATGTCTGTTGTGAGCAGCCTAAACTGAGCCAGTGAGCTCTCTGTTTTTGTCCTCACTACTTTGTATGAACTCACATCAAAGTCACAGTGCCTTCTGAATGCTTTTTTTTCTTTGGATTTTTCACCTAAAAGTGACCAATCAACACAGCCTGACTGTCTGATCAAACTATCTCCATCTACATCCTCCCAGGCACAGAACAGGCATTTGTTTGGCAGTGTTATGCCCTGTACACACGGTCGGATTTTCTGACGGAAAATGTACGATCGGAGCTTGTTATTGGACATTCCGACCATGTGTGGGCTCTATCGGACTTTTTCCATCTGATTTTCCGACACACAAAGTTTGAGAGCAGGCTATAAAATTTTCCGACAACAAAATCCGATTGCGTCAATTCCGACTGTGTGTGGACAATTCTGATGCACAAAGTGCCACGCATGCTCAGAATAAATTCCGAGACGGAACAGCTGTCTGGTAAAATTAGCGTTCAGAATGGATATGCACTTTCGTCAGGCTGCAATGTTTTGCAGGCTTCTTTCTTTATTATTTATCTTGATTTTGTCAATATAATATTTTTATTTGTCACATCTACCGAAAAAATATTATTTTTGGGATGTTTTTAGATTCATTTTTTTTGTGGGGATTTTTTAAAGCCTGATCTTGTGTTTTCGTTTTTTTTTTTTTTTACTCAAGAATAGTTCTAGGTGTGTTTTGTGTGTCAAGTTACCACAACACCATTATTATCTTGTATTATTTAATCTCAAGGAGATTATTTGGTGTTGGTGTCTCTTGTTAATTTCACATTGTAGTTTTAAAATGTACCTGCCTCCTCACAAAAAAACTGTCCTTTTTGAAGGAAAACACATATAGACGAGTATAATAAATCAAACCAAATTTTTTTTAAGTGGTCATAACCAAACAAAGAGGGAGGCAACACTGGAGAAACAGCATAAATTGGCAAAGCCTTTGGCCCCCAGGGCACACATCAATTATTTTACTGCAAAATTGGTGGCTTAAGGAGTCCATATATAAGGGAGTACAATCTGGTCCAGAAGTCCAAGAGATCATGAACAGCAGCATGTATTTCCCCAGGCTGTGGTCATACAAGAGCCTGCATCTTTTGCCAGACCAGACTGAACCCAGGGCCATCACTCTCTGGTCTTCCTTAGACGCTTCCTTCCAGGCTGTGGCTCTGGTGTTGGAGGTGTGGCAGGAGGAGGACCTGTAGGAGGAAGAGGAGGACCATGGTTGAGCTCACAAATGTGGCTTTGGCTTGTGAGTTGGCCCCTCAACCCCTTATTTAGTGCTTGTAAAATGATAAACTCACATAAGAGGCATTGGCCCTCCTCCATTTCCATAATTTTGCATGCTGTTATGTCTGCATAGTCCTCTTCAACACTGTGGGGGGTTCTGAGGGCAGCAGTAGCCTTCCAAAATAGGCCAATTGCTGCCTCCTCCAGGTTACTCCTCTTCCTGCCACTTTTTTTGAAGGCGGAGTCTCCTGGCTTAGACTTTCCTGTGTATGAAAAAGGGACATCGTTTTAGTTTTTGATTCATCAATCACAATCAGGAATTAGGAATCCAAACTAACCTAGATTTAACATAATTAATTTGACCAACAGAAATATTTAGAAGAATGCTATATCTGGCTCAAGCTGGGCTCCTCCACATGTTGCTGCCTGGAAGGCCCAGGTTGGACATCAGAAGCCTCAGCTGGGGGGGAAGGAAGCGTGGAAGGAAGAGTGGAGAGTCCAATTAGGATCTTCAAATAGGTGATGTCTGCTGTGGGGATCACCGGCTTCACAAATTCCAGCCATTTATCCAGCGCTGCCTTCTCTTTGTTTGATTCTTATAATGTGGGTGGTTTTCCTGCCACAGACAGGGCAGCTTCCTGAACATATCAATGAATATGGGGATAAAGTCCTGATCAATTAATATATCCATTTTCTCTGCAAGACACAACACAAGACATACCCTAATGACAGGCTAAACTCTCCTAATCGTGTTCCAATATAGGCCTCAATCTATAAGCAGTATAGGCCCAAGTTTAAATGTTACCTTTATTATCACGATTGGCGCTTCCTATACTCCTTCCTCCGCTCACAGTTCGTACGTACTATGCATGCGTGTTACGCTTTATATACACTACGCATGCGTGAAACTCCTCCCACCCCTGACGTTCTTTCTAGTCTATTCCCCGCCCCTTATCGTTCAGCACAGTGGGGAAGAGCACATGGTGGAGACAGAGCAGGTGCGTGCTAATTACAGCAACGAGGAGGAGGAGGAGGAAAGCCTGGAGCCAGAAACGTCACAATCCCGGAGGAGACGATTTAAGGCATCAAATATGTCCTTTGTTGAGATGGTGGAGATGGTCGACATACTGAAGAGGGCCGACTATGACGGGAAGTATGGACCTTACCCCAACCCCAATGTCAGAAAGGCCAAGATCATGACTAAAGTTGTAAAGAGTCTGCACCGTAATTTTGGGGTACGTCGATCCAAGGATCAACTCAGGAAACGGTGATCAGACCTCAAATTAAGAGAGCACGATCAGTATGAAAGGATCAGGAGAGTGCTGCAAAAAAGTAAGTAGTTGTCCTGTGTTCATATTCGTTATTTTTATTACGTTCGTGCTGCTCTATGTGCTTTTCTTTACTGTTGTACAGTTTAAAACGGCAACTTTTATGTTCATGGACATATTATTTGTTAGTAAACATTGTTTGTTCGACCAATAAAACACCATGTTTTGTCCAGATGCATTTCAATACATTTTTTCTGGCCTACTTCTCTTAAAATAAGTTTGGTGTCTAGATGGGTTTGTAACTAGAATGAAATACAAACTAGATTCTGTGTAAGTAGAGGACACTCAGCAGCTGTTTACACATCTGGACGCAGGAGCACTAGTGTGGGACAACAGAACACCCTTTTTATTAGAGGGTCCCACACAGGTGCTCCAGTGTATACTATGGGGGTGTCTCCATCTGTGAAGCTTGCACAAAACAGGTAAATATTCAAGCTTGACAAAGGAAAACAATATTTCTTCATCTTGGAACTCTGCCAAAATAGACAATTGTACCCCACTTCCAAGCAATGTTTCAGATTTCTATTTCTCCCATCAAATATCTGTGTGCTAAGTATACCTATTTTTTTTACATAGGGGAGAAAAGACTTGGAGGACACCACTCATCAGAGGAGACAACAGACCCCCCACCTCAGGAAGAAGGGGAAATCCCCCAAAGCCAAGCAGAGGAGGAGGAGGAAGACGTTGTGGAAATTGTCACCACAACAGGTGAGTGTCTGCGACCACGGGCTCAGGTAAGAGATGGATGCCTGCATATTTATAATACATGGTGGTTTTTTTTTTCTATATTTTTAGGTGATCGTGATGTTGTGGAAGAAGGTCATTTCACCTGTGAAAGTGCCCAGATCCTGATCGGGAAGATCATGGGGTGTAATAGGGACTTGGAAAACATCAAGCAAAACAGCAATGATGTTCAAAACAAAATTAAGAACTTCATTGATGTTTTAGGGAGAATTTAAAACCCCTCGAAATCCCTTACTTCTTTCTGCTTTATTGTTCTGAAAATTTGTTGCATGTTTTTTGACATATTCTAGAAAAGCCAAATTTTGAAGATGCCCACAGTGTGTCAACATGTGCTATCTGCCATCACGGGAGATCAATGTACACGTTTTGGGGGTGCAACCCCTTCCTCAACAATAAAGTAGCTGAGAGGAAGGGGTTGCACCCACAAAACATGTCCATTGAGCCCCCATGATGGCAGCTAGCACATGTTGACATTCGGCAATTTGTGTGCATCTTCAAAATTTGCCTTTTCCGGGGGTGACTTCACCCCATCTGAACGCAATATCAAACACAGTTTGTAAATACTCATGTCTGATATTGCCTGCAATTTCTACAAAAGTTGAACTTTGTAAGTTCCAGATTTGTGTATTTCTTGTTGTTTTTAAACATGCCTGTTTTACCTTAAAAGGACATTTCTACTTTTAATGTCACCTAAAAAACACACATGTTGGTTTGTTTTAAAAACCTTTTATAAATGCACATGTGATTGTGCTTTGATTAAAAAGATTGAGAGAATCAACAATGTGTGGCTTCTTCTTTCAATGCTCAAAAGCATTTTTGGGTTGTAAAGTTGGTGTTTTCAGTGACAATGTGGGTTATATACTAAAGGCAAATCCACTTTGCACTACAAGTGCAGTTTCTGTGCAGTCTCAAGTGCACTTGTAGTGCAAAGTGTCTTTGCCTTTAGTAAATAACACCCAACAGTGCTTTTTAATTTTACACAATCACGCCATTTTCAGGACTCCCCAAATTTCAGTCAGGGACAGCTAAAAGAAAGACAAGCAGTAAATCTAAACAAATATTTGTTCAGTTTAAAAAATTTTTTAATTTAAAAAATAATGATGGCCCCCCTACCCGCAAAGTATTCCATGTATCTTAGATGGACCTTGCAGGCACTCTGGGGGGGCAAGCCAGGACGGCCAGCTTCAAGCGTCGTCAGGGTTGGTTCATTGAGATTAATTCCGGCTTCAGACCCAACTGAGCCAGCATAGTTCACAGAATTTCTCCTTAAAAAGTTGTGGAGAACACAGCAAGCCAGGATGATGTGATTGAGTTTATATTCCGCCATGTGTATCGGTGTAAGAAATAGGCGGAACCGGCTGGCCATTATTCCAAACGTGTTCTCCACCACTCTTCTGGCTCTGGCCAGCCGGTAATTAAAAACCCTCTGGACAGGGTGAGAGTCCTCATAGGTAATGGCCGCATAAGATGGTCCCCCAGCGCAAACGCTTCATCTGCAATGAAGACGAATGGGAGTCCTTCTGCATTGTCTTCTGGAGGTGGCAAGTCCAAGCTGCCATTCTGGAGATGCCTGTAGAACTCTGTGTGGGCGATGACTCCACCATCTGACATCCGGCCATTCTTCCCCACGTCCACATACAGAAACTTGTAAGCAGGGCTGGTGCAAGGATTCTTGACACCCTAGGCGAAACCTCATTTTGACGCCCCCCCCCCATCGGCTCTGCCCCTAACTGGGACTTTTGCGGTGCCTCTTCACCCGTTTCTTCAGCCGTGGTCCACAGGCCTGTACCTGTGCCTCTGGACCCGGCCCAAAGACAAATAGTGGATGGCACGGCTCGCTTCCTCACGCCAGCTGTGGTCCACAGGCTAGGGCAGTATACAGACAGACAGATACACTGACTATGCTTTACAGGCTCCTACTAAAAATAATAATAAATGCACATTTTTGTACCTGCAAAAAGATTTGCATTTATTTATTTTTTTACAACGTGGACCTCCACACCTCAAATCACCCCAATTCCTGTATTTTCAGGTCTCAGATCACCACAATTCTTCCATCTTCACACCTCAGATCACTCCATCACTGTATCACCCTGAATGCTTGTTCCCCTCTGCACCCCTCACCGCACCTCTGTTCCCCTCAAACCCCCCCACACACATATGTGTTCCCCCTCTCTACCCCCCTGCACGTCTGTTCCTCTACATACATCTGTTTCCCCTCTGTACCCCCCTGCACGTCTGTTCCCCCACATACATCTGTTCCCCCTCTGTACCCCCCTGCACGTCTGTTCCCCCACATACATCTGTTCCCCCTCTGTACCCCCCTGCACGTCTGCCCCCCCACACACACATATCCTCTGGACCCAGCCCGAAGACAAATAGTGGATCACTCCAGCTGTGGTCCACAGGCTAGGGCAGTATGCAGGCAGACAGATACACTGACCATGCTTTACAGGCTTTGTACCTGCAAAAAGATTTTCAATTTATTTATTTTTTTACAACGTGGACTTGAACCTCCACACCTCAAATCACCCCAATTCCTGTATTTTCAGGTCTCAGATCACCACAATTCTTCCACCTTCACACCTCAGATCACTCCATCACTGTATCACCCTGATTGCTTGTTCCCCTCTGCACCCTCCCACACCTCTGTTCCCCTAAACCCCCCCCCACACACATATGTGTTCCCCCTCTGTACCCCCCTGCACATCTGTTCCCCCACATACATTTGTTCCCACTCTGTACCCTCCTGCACGTCTGTTCCCCCACATACATTTGTTCCCACTCTGTACCCCCCTGCACGTCTGTTCCCCCACATACATCTGTTCCCCCTCTGTACCCCCCTGCACGTCTGTTCCCCCACATACATCTGTTCCCCCTCTGTACCCCCCTGCATGTATGTTCCCCCACATACATCTGTTCCCCCTCTGTACCCCCCTGCATGTCTGTTCCCACTCTGTACCCCCCTGCAGGTCTGTTCCCCCACATACATCTGCTTACCCTCTGTACGCCCCTGCAGTCTGTTCCCCCACATACATCTGTTACCCCTCTGTACTCCCCTGAATGTCTGTCCCCCCCACACACATATCTGTTCCCCCTCTGTACCCCCCTGCATGTCTGTTCCCCCACACGCATCTGTTACCCCTCTGTACCCCCCTGCACATCTGTCACACACACATATGTGTTCCCCCTCCATAGGACCCTGCACGTCTGTTCCCCCACACACATCTTTTACCCCTCTGTACCCCCCTGCACAGCTGCCCCCCCCACACACACACATCTGTTCCCCCTCTGTACCCCCTGCACGTCTGTTCCCCCACACACATCTGTTACCCCTCTGTACCCCCCCACACACATATATCTGTTCCCCCTCCATACCCCCCTGCACATCTGTTCCCCCACACACATCTTTTACCCCTCTGTACCCCCCTAAATGTCTGTCCCCCCCACACACACATATCTGTTCCCCCTCTGTACCCCCCTGAACGTCTGTTCCCCCCCCCACACACACATATATATCAGTTCCCCCTCTGTACACAGTAAAATGCACTATAAACTTGACAGCAGAGTAAATGCTGAGCGTGCTGCCTGTGATTCCACTATACCTGAGCCAGCGGTGGTGATGGCTTTATTCCAGGAGAGTGGCGCTGCTGCCTGCCTGTACTCCCACAGCAGATCCCCGAGCGACCAGGAGGAGGGGGGGCGGATATCGTGGCAAGCCTGGAGTTACATGCAAGGGCTTCCATCTCATCCGCCCCAGCTGGTTTCATCGATCATGCAGCACTTCTGGCCGGCTGCTCCTTGTCCCGGCTGTCTCCCCTCATCTTCTCACTGCTGCTGCTAGGGTAGCTCTGCAGGCAGGGGACAGAGTGGTCTGGGGATGTCTTCACAGGCGCAATAGCCCCCTAGCCTGGCGGCTGGCACCAAAAGGCAGCATGTATTTAAAAAATGCCAGTCCTGGAGGTATTTTAATAATCCGAATCCACAGCGAGTAGCTGGCGATCCGGATTTTGCCGCCCCCCCCTACCCTGGCACCCTAGGCAGCCGCCTGACCTGCCTATTGTTAGCACCGGCCCTGCTCGTAAGTAGCCGACACCACCGCCAACATCACAATACTATTGAACCCCTTGTAGTTGTAATAGTATGACCCCGAGTGGGGTGGTGGGATGATGTTGACTTTTTTCCCAATAATTGCCCCTCCGCAGTTAGGAAAGTCCCACCACTGGGCAAAGTGGGAGGCCACAGTCTGCCATTCCTGTGGGTTGAAAGGAAAGTGTGGAGTCAAAAAAGAAAAAAAAAATTAATCATTTTGCACATAAACATGGAAAGCATATTAGACACAAACATTCTTGGCCAACATATAATATATAATAACATGTAATGTAATACTGACACATAATCACACACATAGGTTGGACTTGATGGACTTATGTCTTTTTTCAACCTCACCTACTATGTATGTAACTATGTAACTATGTAACATCAGTATAACATTTATTAGGGAGTATTTAAAGACAAAGGTATAAGGTCCACCTATCAGATTCCCCCCCCTCTCATGGGCCATTTTAGAAATTTTATGGGGGGGGGGGAGATGTTTTGGACAGGTAACCCTCTCCACTTCATTGAGAGCTGAATGCATAAATAATGTGTATTACTTTGGCCAGCCCCTCCTTACTTACACTATTGGCAGCCCACTGGACAGGTAAGAAGTGTCATAATACAAAGATATAAATACACACTGTACACATTTGAGCACATTTTTATATTCTGCTATTACCTATCAAGATAATAATAGGATGCAAAAACTTTGAACATTACCATTTGAAAGTATTCAGGCAGGCCCTTGCACTACATGCTTTGGGGAATTCATCCATAAATCTGACCACAAAAGAGGTGGGTATAGTGTGTATCGGTTTGGCAAAGTCAGCAGATAGAGGATTGAGGATAGATAGAGGATTGGTATCAGCTGAGTTAGCAGTTGGGGGGCGGGAGGGTTTAAAATGATTTTGGGACCCAAAGAAAAATCCTCTGGCACTCTGCCTGAATTTAACAAATGAAAGAGAAAAAAAACAAAAAACATCCAACTAGATCATAAAGGTCGCCACCATCCCTGAGACTGAAAAGTAAAAATACCCGCACAAGAGGTTGATGGGACTTTAACGGCAACTAAGTAGTAAAAAAAAACAATTTTATTTAGTACAAAAATAAAGTATACAAACTGACTAAATAAATATGTACATAAAGTGATATATATATATAACAGTGGAAAGCTAAAAAGATATACTGGTATGCAATAGTAAAGATGCTTGTGAAGTCTTCCACCCGGCCCAAAGCTAAAAAGATATACTGGTATGCAATAGTAAAGATTCTTGTGAAGTCTTCCACCTGGGCCAAAGCTAAAAAGATATACTGGTAGGAAATAGTAAAGATGATTGTGAAGTCTTCCACGCGTGCCAAAGCTAAAAAGATATACTGGTACGCAATAGTAAAGATGCTTGTGAAGTCTTCCACGCGGGCCAAAGCTAAAAAGATATACTGGTACGAAATAGTAAAGATGCTTGTGAAGTCTTCCACGCGGGCCAAAGCTGAAAAGATATACTGGTATGCAATAGTAAAGATGCTTGTGAAGTCTTCCACGCGGGCCAAAGCTAAAAAGATATACTGGTATGCAATAGTAAAGATGCTTGTGAAGTCTTCCACGCAGGCCAAAGCAAAAAAGATATACTGGTATACAATAGTAAATATGCTTGTGAAGTCTTCCACACGGGCCTAAGCTAAAAAGATATACTGGTATGCAATAGTAAAGATGCTTGTGAAGTCTTCCACGCGTGGAAGACTTCACAAGCATCTTTACTATTGCATACCAGTATATCTTTTTAGCTTTCCACTGTTATATATATCACTTTATGTACAAATTTATTTTGTCAGTTTGTATGCTTTATTTTTGTACTAAATAAAATAGTTTTTTTACTACTCAGTTGCCGTTAAAGTCCCATCAACCTCTTGTGGGGGTATTTTTACTTTTCTGCCTGAATTTAAAGCACAAATCACAATTTTACACATTTTAGGGGGTGTTTAGGGTAAAGCACTACTATGGAGCTGACAAAATACATTGTTAAGTGACTACACGAGGTGAATATAGGCCCAGGAGAGCATGCTGGGCAGGTAAGTGAAGGCAAATATGTATGAAGGACAAAATAAATAACATAAAAATCCAGCATGCATGAGGACAAAGGGGACATTCACAGCATATTACAATCATGGTAATTAGGGAATGAGGAAAGAAGTACAATACATTAGCAAACATTCTATACAATAAAATGTAATATTAAAGGATAAAAATCTTACCTTAATATAGTCCTTCTGCAGGACCTGGATGATGGCAGAATAGGTCTCTGGGATAATGATCCCCAGAGCCTGGGGGGAGATGCCTGTCGAGAACTTGAGGTCCTGCAGGCTTCTCTCCGTCGCCAAGTACTGCAGGGTGGCGACTAGCCTCTGCTCCGGAGTGATGGCTTGCCTCATGCAGGTATCCTGCCTGCTGATCTAAGTGTGACAGAACTGGTCACGCTGGAGCAACCAATTCTTGGTCCATGAACTCCTCCTCGCCCTGTTCATGGACTGGGCTTGTGTCAAAGTAAGAACCCCAACACCAAGCCCCCGCACAGCATGAACTCTACGATGAGTACGTACACGCAACATGGCTAGAAAACAGTTGGCTGCTCAGAACTAGGGATGAGCCGAACACCCCCCTGTTCGGTTCGCACCAGAACATGCGAACAGGAAAAAAATTCGTTCGAACACGCGAACGCCGTTAAAGTCTATGGGACACGAACATGAATAATCAAAAGTGCTAATTTTAAAGGCTAATATGCAAGTTATTGTCATAAAAAGTGTTTGGGGACCCGGGTCCTGCCCCAGGGGACATGGATCAATGCAAAAAAAAGTTTTAAAAACGGACGTTTTTTCAGGAGCAGTGATTTTATTAATGCTTAAAGTCAAACAATAAAAGTGTAATATCCCTTTAAATTTCGTACCTGGGGGGTGTCTATAGTATGCCTGTAAAGGGGCGCATGTTTCCTGTGTTTAGAACAGTCTGACAGCAAAATGACATTTGGAAGGAAAAAACTCATTTAAAACTAGCCGCGGCTATTGCATTGCCGACAATACACATAGAAGTTCATTGATAAAAACGGCATGGGAATTCCCCACAGGGGAACCCCGAACCAAAATAAAAAAAAAAAAATGATGTGGGGGTCCCCCTAAATTCCATACAAGGCCCTTCAGGTCTGGTATGGATATTAAGGGGAACCCCAGCCAAAATTGAAAAAAAAAATTGACGTGGGGTTCCCCCTAAATTCCATACCAGACCCTTCAGGTCTGGTATGGATTTTAAGGGGAACCCCGCGCCAAAAAAAAAAAAAAAAAACGGCGTGGGGTCCCCCTAAAAATCCATACCAGACCCTTATCCGAGCACGCAACCTGGCAGGCCGCAGGAAAAGAGGGGGGGACGAGAGTGCGGCCCCCCCCCCCTCCTGAACCGTACCAGGCCACATGCCCTCAACATTGGGAGGGTGCTTTGGGGTAGCCCCCCAAAACACCTTGTCCCCATGTTGATGAGGACAAGGGCCTCATCCTCACAACCCTGGCCGGTGGTTGTGAGGGTCTGCGGGCGGGGGGCTTATCGGAATCTGGAAGCCCCCTTTAACAAGGGGACCCCCAGATCCCGGCCCCCCCCCTGTGTGAAATGGTAAGGGGGTACTTACCCCTACCATTTCACTAAAAAACTGTCAAAAATGTTAAAAATGACAAGAGACAGTTTTTGACAATTCCTTTATTTAAATGCTTCTTCTTTCTTCCTTCATCTTCTTCTGGTTCTTCTGGCTCTTCTGGTTCTTCCTCCGGCGTTCTCGTCCAGCATCTTCTCCGCGGCGTCTTCTATCTTCTTCTCCTCGGGCCGCTCCGCACCCATGGCATGAGGGGAGGCTCCCGCTCTTCTCTTCATCTTCTTCTCTTCTTCATCTTCTTCTTCTTCTTCCTTCTTCTCTTCTTCTCTTCTTCTCTTCTTCCTGTCTTCTCCGGGCCGCTCCGCAATCCATGCTGTGGCATGGAGGGAGGCTCCCGCTGTGTGACGGCGTCTCTTCGTCTGACGGTTCTTAAATAACGGGGGGCGGGGCCACCCGGTGGCCCCGCCCCCCTCTGACGCACGGTGACATGACGGGACTTCCCTGTGGCATTCCCCGTGACGTCACAGGGAAGTCCCTCAAGTCACCGTGCGTCAGAGGGGGGCGGGGTCACCGGATGGCCCCGCCCCCCGTTATTTAAGAACCGTCAGACGAAGAGACGCCGTCACACAGCGGGAGCCTCCCACCATGCCAGCATGGCTGCGGAGCGGCCCGGAGAAGACAGGAAGAAGAGAAGAAGGAAGAAGAAGAAGAAGAAGAAGATGAAGAAGAAGATGAGGAAGAGAAGAAGATGAAGAGAAGAGCGGGAGCCTCCCCCCCATGCCATGGGTGCGGAGCGGCCCGAGGAGAAGAAGATAGAAGACGCCGCGGAGAAGATGCTGGACGAGAACGCCGGAGGAAGAACCAGAAGAGCCAGAAGAACCAGAAGAAGATGAAGGAAGAAAGAAGAAGCATTTAAATAAAGGAATTGTCAAAAACTGTCTCTTGTCATTTTTAACATTTTTGACAGTTTTTTAGTGAAATGGTAGGGGTAAGTACCCCCTTACCATTTCACACAGGGGGGGGGCCGGGATCTGGGGGTCCCCTTGTTAAAGGGGGCTTCCAGATTCCGATAAGCCCCCCGCCCGCAGACCCTCACAACCACCGGCCAGGGTTGTGAGGATGAGGCCCTTGTCCTCATCAACATGGGGACAAGGTGTTTTGGGGGGCTACCCCAAAGCACCCTCCCAATGTTGAGGGCATGTGGCCTGGTACGGTTCAGGAGGGGGGGGGGGCCGCACTCTCGTCCCCCCCTCTTTTCCTGCGGCCTGCCAGGTTGCGTGCTCGGATAAGGGTCTGGTATGGATTTTTAGGGGGACCCCACGCCGTTTTTTTTTTTTTTTTTTGGCGCGGGGTTCCCCTTAAAATCCATACCAGACCTGAAGGGTCTGGTATGGAATTTAGGGGGAACCCCACGTCAATTTTTTTTTTCAATTTTGGCTGGGGTTCCCCTTAATATCCATACCAGACCTGAAGGGCCTTGTATGGAATTTAGGGGGACCCCCACATCATTTTTTTTTTTTTATTTTGGTTCGGGGTTCCCCTGTGGGGAATTCCCATGCCGTTTTTATCAATGAACTTCTATGTGTATTGTCGGCAATGCAATAGCCGCGGCTAGTTTTAAATGAGTTTTTTCCTTCCAAATGTCATTTTGCTGTCAGACTGTTCTAAACACAGGAAACATGCGCCCCTTTACAGGCATACTATAGACACCCCCCAGGTACGAAATTTAAAGGGATATTACACTTTTATTGTTTGACTTTAAGCATTAATAAAATCACTGCTCCTGAAAAAACGTCCGTTTTTAAAACTTTTTTTTGCATTGATCCATGTCCCCTGGGGCAGGACCCGGGTCCCCAAACACTTTTTATGACAATAACTTGCATATAAGCCTTTAAAATTAGCACTTTTGATTTCTCCCATAGACTTTTAAAGGGTGTTCCGCGGCATTCGAATTTGCCGCGAACACCCCAAATTGTTCGCTGTTCGGCGAACTTGCGAACAGCCAATGTTCGAGTAGAACATGAGTTCGACTCGAACTCGAAGCTCATCCCTACTCAGAACGAAGAAACAGAACGCACTGAAGAACAGAAAGGCCTGTGAAGAGCGACCTGAAAATCAGTAACGAACAGACAAGAAACACAATGACAAGTCAATGGTAACTCGCTGCACGCACCGAAGAACAGATACAAACACACAAGCATAAACTGAACACCAGAAAAACAAACTGAACCACTAGTCTGAAAAAGCGCGAATCGTCTCTCACCAAACTTTTACTAACACGAGATAAGCAAAAGGAGCCCAAAAGGGTGCTGCGCTTGGTACTGAACTGCCCTTTTATACTCTCGTCGTACGCGGTATACGTCACCGCGTTCTTGGCATTTGGAAATTCCGACAACTTTGTGCGACCGTGTGTATGCAAAACAAATTTGAGCCAACATCCATCCGAAAAAATCCATGGATTTTGTTGTCGGAATGTCCGATCAATGTCCGACCGTGTGTACGGGGTATTAGGCTTCATGTACACTAGCGTACGCTGGCAGCGCCTAAACTTGAGTTTAGGAGCTTTTGGCGTTTTTTTGCCAAAGCAAAACTCAACTCCATAAAAACCTATGTGTCAATGTACACATAGGCTTTTAGCAGAGTTTAGGAGCTGCTGTGTTTAGGTGAGCTTCAACTTCCCTCTCCTGAATGTGTTCAGGATAGGAATGCTTTTACCGCCGGCCTCAGCAAAGTGCAAAACGTGACAAAATCATGGCAAAATCGTGGCGCGATTTTGCAAGGTTTCGCGTTTTCCTGCAGCCGCGGTAAATGTAGGCCAGTGTACATGAAGCCTTACTAATGTACCCTCTTTCTTTCCTCCTGAGGCTGTTTGTAAACATTATGCAGTTCCATTACACCATACAGCTTTAACACATCTCCTGTAATATAAAGAGATAGTACATTTCTAACAAAGCCCTCATGCGTTCCAGCATCCCCAGTTCGTTACACACAACTGCTCAGCTATTTTAAATGGTGCTCCTTTTCCACTCTATTTTTGTAGGCTGTGTGCGGCCTGTCCATAAAAACTCACATTCAGCCAAATCCTCCTTTGACCTGAATGGCAGAACAGGCCAGAGGTTAGAAATGCACCCCCAGTGGTCACTCTGGCTAGTTCAAACTGTGCACATGCACAGTGCGCTCTCACATCCTCTAGCAGCAGCATCTGAGCTAATCTTTGCGTGTTTGTAATAAGCTGGTAAACTGAAATGTGTAGGGGAGTTGTTGGAAAAATGCAGAAAAGGTGAACTAACCCTTTAAAGGATTTGTGTACATTCAATATGACCCTTAAAGAAGCATTAAAAAGACCTCTGTGCTCATTTGCTATTGATACATGTCCCCCATGGCAGTTCTTGACTTCCTATGCCTTTTTCAGTTTGCTTAACAGCCCCACAAAAACAACAAATTAAAAATATCGAAAGCCTTTGGTATTTAACCGGCGATGGTAGCCAGCGTCTTTTCCAAAGACTGTAAATAGCTGGCTGTTAAGGACACCAGCAGCTACTCGCTCCTTAACAACCAGTAAACAACATGGTTGTTAAGGAGACAGCTGAATGTAAAAAAAATTATTGTCAGCAATCCATACCAGGCCCTTCTGTCTGATATGGATTTTATGGGGAATACCCACGCCCAAATAAAAAAAAAACATGTGGGCTCCCCCCCGTAATTCATACCAGACCCTTATTCGAGCATGCAGCCCGGCAGGTCAGGAGAGGGGCCCCCGTTCCTGAACCATACCAGGCCACATGCCCTCAACATGGGGGGTTTTTGCTGCAGGGGAGGCCCTGCCTCCCCCAAAGCAACTTATCCTTATGTTGATGGGGACAGGGGCCTCTTCCCCACAGCTCTGGCTGCTCGTTGTGGGGATCTGCAGGCGGAGGGGTTTTCAGTATCTGGAAACGCCCCATTTACCAAGTGGGCCTCCAGATCCCGGCCCCCCCCATGTAAATGAGTATACCAAGTGGCACTGCCCCTTTTTTTTAACCGACAGGAGGAGGCAGAGCTGTCAAATGGCGGGAGTGGAGCTTTTTTGGGGGGTCAGCAGTGATGGCAGGCACCATGATTGCCAATGGATCTACACCGGGAGATATTTTGTTTCATTTATTTATTTTTAAATCAAATCCTTTTCATTATTTTATGAAAACAACATTGACACAATACAGACAAAACCACAAAAATAGAATTCACACCAAACCAAGCTCCCCCCCAAAAAAACCCCAGACCACTCCCTTTAACAAACCCCACTATCCCACCACCCCCTGCTCACTCGGAGTATATATGACACACGATAAAAAAGTTTTACAAAGTATTACAAACTACACATTACCCATGGTTGACATGATACCTAAGTCATAGATTGAAGCCATCTAGACCAGATAACATCAAACTTATTCAGGAGTACCTTAGGGAATATGTATGCTTTTCAAAGAGAATGATCCTACTGAGATCTACAATCCAATCTGACACAGTTGGTGGATGTGGAGAGGTCCACTTAAGAGCAATCTGTCTACGGGCAACAAAAAGTGCGAGCCTTATACTATTATCAGTAGGGGAGGTGTAGATAGAGGTATCACAGTAACCCAATATACATATAAGCAGTTCAACCGGAATGTTACTGTCCAATACCCTGTTTAAGGTACCAATCACCTCCACCAGTATCTTTGAAGTTTTGGACATCGCCACAAAATATGTATTAATGTATCTGTGTTACTGCATCTAGCACAGGCTGGCTCAGATTTCAGTCCAATTGCACAGAGAAACTGTGGAGTTCTATGGACCCTATGGAGAATAAAAATCTGGGTCAGTCTGTGTGATGGAGAAAGAGACACCCTGGATGGGGACCGGAACACATCATCCCAAATCTCCTCAGAGATGGGACCAATATCTTTCTCCCAGCCAGCCCGAGAACAGATGGGGAAGTTCAATAGGAACCCATCTGACAGTACCCTATAAGTAACCGAGGTTAGACCCTTTGTTGACCCTGCCAGTACTATTTTATCTAAGACAGGGATAGAGGGGAAAAATATCTTAGCAGAAGAAAACTGGGCATGTAGAGCATGTCTTAATTGAAGGAATTGGTAAAACCAATTGGATTCTACGGAGAACTCTCCCCTCAGATCTTCAAAGATTTAGGTAAACCATTCTGATATAGCTGAGCTAAAGTAGTTATTCATAATTATTCCTAATTTTGCCCATCTCTGAAAGCCTCTAAGAGCTGAAATTTGAGAAAGTCTATCATTTTCCCTTATGGGAGTGTATCTAGTGGGATATGAGACACCCAGCATTTTTTTAACTGTATCCCATACTTTACAGATTAACATACAAGTAGGCATATCAGCAAGCGAGACACCCCCTCTTGCACCATCGAGGACAAAGAGTGGAGACCAACCCTTAAATGCAAAAGAGAATAATCATTAAGTAGGAAAGGAAAAGGGATTTTGTTCCGCCATATTAATCACCTAAATATAGTGTTTATCTTAATAAAGATCTGGATAGCTATCCAAATCAGGGCATTATGTAAAAAATAGAGGAGCTGAGGCATCCATATCATTTTTATTAAATTGATACTACCTATTAGCGATAAAGGGAGCTTAGTCCAGGTTTTACTCTGATTTTGAAATCTAATAAGTAATGGAAATATATTATACACAATATGTGACTGTGGGGAGTCCGACATAGTTATACCCAAGTATTTTATAGATGATACAACCTTAAAATGAAAAAGTATACGTGGTAGTGGATCCAGATGGGGGTCTAAAGGCATTAACATGGACTTCTCCCAGTTTATGCCTAAACTGGAAAACCTTCCAAACTCCTTAACATGTTCCATTACTATCTGCAGGGATGAACAGACATTAGACATAAAAAAGAGAAGATCATCCGCATATAGTGATATCTTTTCCTCCATGTCTCCCCTAATCAGACCAGTAACATCAGGAGAGGCCCTTATAATACATGCCTAAGGCTCTATAGCCAGGGTAAAAAGCAGGGGAGACAGCGGACACCTCTGCCTAGTGCCTTGGAAAAGTCTGAAACTAGGAGATTGAAAGCCATTCATCCTAACAGATGCCCCCGGAGCGGTGTATAACAACCCGACCCACTTACAAAAACCAGAGCCAAGCCCGAATTTATCAAGAATGGCCCACAGATATGGCCATTCGACACAATCAAAGGCCTTGATTGTGACTAAAGCTAAGAAAGCACGGTTTGAATGGCCCGGGGCCGGAACCTGTATATTTAAATATGCACATCTGATATTAAATGCGGTTGATTTGTTGGACATAAATCATACCTGATCTGGATGAATAATACTGTTAATAACCTTATTTGGTCTAGTTGCAAGTATCTTCGCAAGAATTTCAATGTCTGTAGATAATAGAGAAATTGGTCTAGGGAGCCGACCTGTATAAAAAGCCTCATTTAGTGTGCTAAGAAGAGCGGGAAGCAATTCTTTATTATATTTTTTATAGGTCTCAATAGGGAGACCATCGGCCCCTGGGGCCTTGGCATTGGGGAAACTAGCCACCGCATTTTCCACTTCCATTAAAGTAAGTAGAGCATTGAGAATTTCTCTCTCTTCTATTGAAATAGCCGGGAGATCAATACTGGCCATGTAACTAGATAGCTCTGCAAGGGTGAAATCCGCCCTGAAAGTATATAAATCTTGATAATAGGACCTAAAGATAGATATAATTGAACTAGTCTGGTTACAAACCTCCCCCTCTACATTCATTAAAGCCATGTGTAGGGTTAGATTGGGACCTTACCATCTGAGCCAATAATCTACCGTTCGTTTCTTCCTCCTGCCCAGCTAAGTCTCTTCTGAAAAAAGAGTTTATTCCTGGCCCCAGATTCCAATAGTTCGTTCAGCCTATTTTGAGATGAAAGCCATTCCTGTTGAATAGGGATTTTGAATATATATGGCTTCCACCGCGGAGGTGTCAGCCTTCGCCAGCTCAAGCCCTCTATGGGAAGCACTTTTGATAATACTTGTATTCTGGATTAACAATCCCTGAATATAGGTCTTTAGAGCATCCCATACAACTTGTGTGGAAGTGGAGCCTAAGTTGAGGAACCAAAAATCCAGGATATGGTCAGGAATGACATCCTCCTTAGGGAATAATTCCAACCAAAAGGGATTCAGCCGCCAAGACATATTGGACGCCTGACGCCCTGATGTTAAAGTAACTAACAGAGGAGAATGGCCTGAGATACCACGAGGTTCGATACTCACATCCAGCCCATATGGTATAAAATCAGCCAAGCACAGAGCCAAATCTATTCTCGATAGTGTTTTAGAATAGCATGTATAGGCATTTTATTCAGGGTGTAACTTCCTCCACATATCATACAGTCCCACTTCCCGACACAGTTGTCCAAAGGGGGAGAGACACCCATTGGTCATTGACCTTGGAGCTTCGCATCTGTCCCACCTCATGTCGACAACACTATTGAAATCCAGTACCAAGTACCAATAATGGTATCTGAGGAGAGACCCCTGCAAAGGAAATAAGCTGACAAATTATTTTTGAATTATATGGGGGAGGTGTATATATATATATAGCGGCAAGGATAAACTCAAGATCATCCAGCTTGCATTGTAAAAAAATATATTTGCCATCATCGTCTACCATAGTCCTACTGCAGGAGAATACAACACCTGCATAGTCCAGGATTGTAACCCCCCTTGAGTGAGAGGTATATAACGAGTGGTAAGTCTCTCTAACCGATCGGCACTTCAGAAAAATGGTCGTGTTGGATGTGGCATGTGTCTCCTGCAGACAGATGAGGGCGGGCTGAAAAGAAGCAATATAATCAAATATAGATTGTCTTTCTAAAGCATTATCCATACCCCTAACATTTCAAGAAAGTATTCTAATTGATTGATTTACCATAGGTACAATGGCATAAGAACATCACTAGTCAACCAACCTGTACTGTACACAAAAATATGATATATATAAATGCAGAACATGAAAATACTCCAAGATGAACCCCCCCCCCCCCCAAAAAAAGAAAAAATGGTTCCTCACGGGAAAAAAGCCACTCATGTAGAAAAAAAAAAACTTTCAGTGGCTATTGCTGATTAGGCCTCCGACAGCCTGGCTTTAATGAAAAGAAACAATAGTATACATCAATGCTACGTCATTTCATACTGCATACATATATAAATTTACTAGGAGGGGTGAACCTATCACCCCAAAGTCTGAGTTTTAACCTGACCATCAAGCCAGTCCTGTGCATCCTGTGGTGTTTGGAATATTTGTACATTGCCTTAGTAGTTCACTTGCAGACGGGCAGGGTATAACATTGAATATTTAAGCCCTTGGAGTAACAAATGTTTCTTCACTTTTTGAAAATGTGCCCTCCGTTTCTGAACCTCTGGTGATAAGTCAGGAAAAAACATAATTTTGGCTCCATTATATTTAATATCATTTAGGACCCGTGCCTGGCGCAGAATATTTTCTTTATCTCTATACTTTAGAAGACGTATTAAAAAAGGTCAAGGTGTTTTTCCCATGTTCTGAAAAAGGGTAGGGACCCGGTGGGCATGTTCTATTACAAGTAGTGAAGAGAAATGTTCCTTGCCGAAAATTTCAATGAGCCATCGTTCAGCAAAGTTAACTGGGTCATTATCCTTGGCATTCTCCGGTATGCCCAGCACTCGGACATTATTAGAGCATAAATAATTCTCCATGTCTTCAATTTTGGAGATAGTAGTATTTAACTTGCGGGTAGCTGCTTTCATCTCTGTTACCATGGGAGGAAAAGTATCCTCTATGCCACTAACCTTGTTTTTTAGGATCTTAGTGTGTTCTTGTACTTTTTGGTGGTCCCCGCGTATAAAGACAACTTCTTCCTGTATGGCCTGAACCTGGCCTGTGAGCACAGAGAGGGAGGAAGAGCAGTGTTGTATCAAAAAATAAACATCCTTTAATGTGGGTTCAAAAGCCTTTCTGACTGTACTCTCCCTTTTAGTTGATTTCTGACCAGAATCTGAGCAGTTTGAACAGTTAAAGAGTTGGTGTTCAAACTCACATTCAGCGTAGAAGAGGATAAACTCAGGGGGGGGGGCATTCATTGTCACCACAGGGATACGGCGTAGGCTGGGGATCCATCTTGGTGGTTTGCGAGGAGGGCGCTTCTATGCGAGAGACAACCCTGCAGTCCTCCACTTGTCCATGGTGATCTGGCATTGAGTTAGTGCCATCATGGAGGGCAGCAATTCCTTTTGCAGTTTCTGCTCTTAGTAGTGGCTCTATAAAGAAAAACAGGGGTAGACACCACTCCAGCGTTCGTTGGTCCTCCAGAATTTGACATAGCTTTAGTAGAGGTAGTAATAGTTGTACCTTTACCCTCCTTAATTTTAGACATAATAAATTAAAAAATAAATAAATAAATAAAAAATGGAGATAGCAATAGGAGATATCACACCAACAGGTAGTTACTCTCCAAAAAAAATAATTTAGGAATTTTAAACAATCTGTAGGTCTCAGCTTCTCTGCGACTCTGCTTCGTAAACTTTGGTATCAGCTCAGTATGAAACAGTACCCAGGTAGCTACTCTCCAAACAAAAAATTATTTAGGAATTTTAAACAATCTGGTAGATCGTGGACCACCTCAGTTCAAGGTGATAAAATTGGTGTCTAGTATCAGCTGGTAGTGAGAGCCGGTGAAAGGAAAGGGATGGTCGGCACTCAGGATGACATCCAAAATTATATTTCTTCATTAAATACATGTACAAAGCTATAAAACATCCTATGCATTTCGGACGTTAGGCCTCCTTAGTCATGGCTCACCTGTTTTCCAGTGAGATCCACTTGGGGAATATTCTTGTTGAATCACATGTAGAATAAAGTAATTGGATGTTTTGCCAAAGCAGAAGACTAGTGCCTATCCTTTGAACAACCACATCAGGCGTCTCTGCCAATCGACCCACCTACGGATCCTTTTTGCGCTGACTCTTTCTACTACTACTGCCCATAATTATATATAGCTACAAAGCTATACATAAAAACAAGGTTTTTAAAACAGAAATGCAATGATAAGATTATCTAAATCAAGCACATCTTTGTTTAATTGGAAAAAATGATTAGCCTAAACATTTCCTTTAAAAAAATGTTAATTTCAACAAATAATATAGATTATATTTTTGCTTTTCATTCATTTTTGAACTTTAACCGCTTGGAAACCGCCGCATGAACATATACATCGACACAATGGCACGGACAGGCAAATGGGCGTACAGGTACGTCCCTTTAAATTTGCCCCAGTGTCATCGCGTGCATGCCGGCGGCGGTGCACGCATGCTGCAAACTCCGTGAGTGTGATCGCGGGTCCTGCGGACTCGATGTCCGCGGGAATACCCACGATCGTTTCATGGAGAGGTAGAACGGGGAACTGCTGATGTAAACAAGCATTTCCCTGTTCTGCCTAGTGACACTGACCACAGCTCTCTGTAATCGGGACCGGTGATCAGTGTCGTGTCACACATATCCCCTTCCCCCCACAGTTACAATCACTCCCTAGGACACACCTAACCCCTACAGCGCCACCCATTGGTTAACCCCTTCAACCCCTTCACTGCTAGTCACATTTACACAGTAATCAATGCATTTTTAATTGCACTGATCGCTGTATAAATGTGAATGGACCCAAAATCGCGCCAAAAGTGTCCGATCTGTCGCAGTAACGATAAAAAAAATGCTGATCGCCGCCATTACTAGTAAAAAAAAAATTATTGATAAAAAAAAATAAAACTGTCTCCTATTTTGTAGACGCTATAACTTTTGCGCAAACCAATCAATAAACGCTTATTGCGGGGTTTTTTTACCAAAAATATGTAGAAGAATACGTATCTGCCTTAACTGAGGGAAAAAAATGTTTTTTTATATAATTTTTGGGGGTATTTATGATAGCAAAATGTAAAAAATAATGCATTTTTCTCAAAATTGTCGCTTTTTTTTAAATTTATAGCACAAAAAATAAAAACTGCAGAGGTGATCAAATACCACCAAAAGAAAGCTCTATGTGTGGGGAAAAAAGGAAGTTAATTTTGCTTGGGAGCCACGTCGCACGACCGCGCAATTGTCAGTTAAAGTGACGCAGTGCCGAATCACAAAAAGTGCTCTGGTCTTTGGCCAGCCAAATGGTTCGGGGCTAAAGTGGTTAAATTATATTATTTTTACATTCTTTATATGTATTAATATCAACTGTATAAATATTATATTATTGACACAACTGCTTTTCTAAATGTGATTTATGTTTTTTAGATGTGATATCATGCCTGGGAAATAGTTAAATGTATTCAGTTTTTACCTGTCACTAACAGTTAATTACAACAAATTTAATTTTTTATGGCCAAACACAGAATTCCAATATAAGCCGGGTGCGTTTTGCAGTCGCATGTGGGGAAGTTCTGTATAAAGCAATGTTCTGACACATGATCGGAATTTCCGACAACAAATGTTCGATGGGAGCTTGTTGTTGGAAATTCTGGTCGTGTATAGGCTTCATTGGTAATTTTTTGTCAGAATTTCCAACAACAAAAATTTGAGAGCTGGATCTCAAATTTTCCGACAACAAAATCCATTTCGGAAATTCCGATCGTGTGTACACAATTCCGACGCATAAAATTCCATGCATGCTCTGAATCAAGCAGAAGAGCCGCACTGGCTATTGAAGTTCATTTTTCTTGGCTCGTCGTACGTGTTGTACGTCACCGCGTTCTTGAAGTTCGGAATTTCCAACAACATTTGTGCAACCATGTGTATGCAAGACAAGTTTGAGTCAACATCCATCAGAAATAAATGCAGGATTTCGCTATCGGAATGTCCGATCTGTGTACGCGGCATTACAGCAGCAAAAAAATGAATTAATGAATCAATTTGTGGGAGTCAGAACTTGCAAATGCATCTGGTTTTCTGGATAGTGAATGATCCGTTATTCATCTTCAGTGCCATTATATGTGCAGTTCTGGATACATTTGTTGTTACAAAGACAACACCACCCATAATTCCGATTGACCCCGTTGATCAAGGATACAGGTCACCCACTGCCAAATTAAACCATTGTGAAGTGCATGAGCATTACTTACATTTGAACAGTCAAGGTAGATGACGGTAGTGTGTGTTAGGCAGATTGGTGGCAGGTCACAAGCACATTCATTCACCACTTTTAAGTTCCAGAAGATGACAATCGTTTTCCAAAAGTCATTGTACTGGAGGATGCACTTACTTTTTTACAGTATACAGTACATTGTTTTTAGCCCAACAGCTAGAAATCTCTTTGCAAAACCAATGTAGTATAAGCTGCAATTATTTAGGAAAAATATGTTGCCATTTTTTTCAGAAAAATATGTTGCTATTGGAGGCCCAGGAGCTGATAATTTCACTCCAAACCCATTGTACTTTAAATACAAGCTCACTTTTCTATGGAATAAGCTCCTCTCTGAGCCCCTCCCCTAAATTCTAGATCAGGGATATGCAATTAGCAGACCTCCAGCTACAAGTCCCATCATGCCTCTGCCTCTGGGTGTCATGCTTGTGGCTATCAAAGTCTTGCTATGTCTCATGGGACTTGTAATTCTGCAACAGCTGGAGGTCCTCTAATTGCATATCCCTGCTCTAGATGAAGCACTGACCCACTACCCAGTCTTCCACACTGTTATGTAGCGTTTACATTAATTTTTCCCAGACAGCGCTCCGATTTATCTCTATAAAACCTGTGACCTTGCCTGGGTACTGTAGCATAGGCACCCTGCTAAAATATAAATCTAAACACTGTCCACATGGCAGACGATAGTACCAGGATAATACAGCTGGCCATAGACTGATCCAGTAGCGACTGGACAAATTTTGATCAGTGTGTGGCTGTTCCTGCTTGACAAAAGTCAGTCATTTGACTGACCTCTGTTATAAAGACATGCTAGAAATCTTTTCTTGATTAGCAGTTGCAACCTCTGATCACTGCATTCTGACAGCAGTGGGTGCACTGTTAGAATGCAATATCCCAGCTGGGGGAATTCATTCATCTATCTTGTTGGTGTGGAGGAATCTGGCTGCATTACTAACTAAAGTCCAGTCTGATGGCCTCTGAAAGAAGAAATACTAATGTAAGCTGGCCATAGGTGGATTGAAACCAGTGCAGCAGGTCTTCTTTAGGTCAACTTCTATTGAATGGGGATGTTGGAAAACATTTCACAACCAGTAACTGCAGCCGATGATCAGTGAGGATCACTGCTGTCAGAATACAATGTCCCAGTGGGGAGAAAATTATAATTTTTTTTCCATCAACCTGCTGTCTAATGGGAAAAAAATGAGTCACCTATGGCCAGCTTAATACTATTTACCCTGGGGTCACAGTGAATGCGCTCTAGATGGAATAACATATTTTATTGTAACGTCCAAGACATTGGTTGTACTTTCCAGGCACATCCGCCCAGGGCTAGTTTTTTCTCTAGGGTGTTAGAAAAAAACCCAGGACCAGTAGAAGAAACCCAAACAAATAATTTATTGTAGAACTGCAGTCAGGAGGAAGGAGGGTGAGGAACAATCACTATACTCCAAATTCACTCGGTCTCAAAAATCAAACTGACCAAGGGTTAAGTGGTATCTTGCTAGCAGAAAAGAGAGCTGAGAAGATTGTTCAATGTCTCCCTCATAAAGTTACTCACCACCTCCCTCAAGTGGGGTGACATCCATGTGTGCTTTCCCAAGACAGAAGCATTTTTCTTTAGTAGGACAGCATTCATACCTCCCAACTTTATGAGATGGGAATGAGGGACACCTATTAGCAAAAGTATGTAGACATAGGAGACACCCCCTGCCATGCCCCCCCCTCCCCCCAAAAAATAAAAATAAAACAAGATGCACACAAGTGTTTTTTTACCACTACTAGTCCTTTACACTGGCTTTTGAAATTTTAAAATAAATGCAGCAATTTAGAAATTTGACGAAAGGTTTAGCACTTGGAATCACTTTTTGAAAGATAAAAGTGCAATTTATATACAACTGTATGAGGGACAAGTGAGGTGGAAAGAAAGACAGAGGGACTTTGTTCCAAATCAGGGAGAGTCCCTCAAAATTAGGGACAGTTGGGAGCTATGTTGGGACTCCTGTAACATACAACCTATTAGGCCTAAGCCAAAAAGCTACAGAATCCATGAAGACATGAGCCCTTTTCACCCCTGTTTAGCTTACACCACTAGGAACAGCTCCTACTTGATTGGCTGAGCTGCTAGATAATCATAACTCAGAAGGTAACTTTTCTGGAACTGCTGAAACATGCTAAACAACAGCTGGCGGAAGCAGTACACAAACTGCTTCATAATTGAAGAAATATTTAATTTGGCTGCAGCCTAACTTCTCCCTGTAGATCATAAAACTATAAAAGCACTATATTTAATGTTGGCAGGCCTCTGCATTAATATTAGTACCAAACATGAAATAGAGTGATTGAATTATGAAGGCATTTGTTTATATTCAGGACTCATTTTTGTGATCATTTTATAGCAGACCTCCAGTTCAGACACTGATAGCATATAACATCATCTTAGTGGTTAGTGTGAAATAAATCTGTTATAATAGGTAGACTATTACAGACCTCCACTTTGTATTGTGACTGAATTAAATGTTATTGTTGAAGGAGCTTCCGAAATAAAACTTTTACATGAGGGTTTCAGGTGTTGTCCACTAGATGGTAATGATATCTTTAAGCATCTGCTATCCAGTAGACAAACAAATGCGTTCATGGAGGTCCATTATTCACCCCTGGATAAATTTAAATACTTGTCTACAATTAATATATACACAAACACGTAAAGTTTTCTAAAGGTCAAAGTGAAGGAGAGTTTTAATAAGTAGTCTGGAACTTAATTAATCTGCTCTTCAATGCAGGTTTATGAATTTGTCAGTTTGTCTATTTATTCAAAGGTAGATAGCATTATTCATATTCCTGGACACCCATAATTGCCTTAGCAGAAGATGTTCTAAATCCCATGTTCTGATCTGACAATATTTTCTCAATGTTTTCATTGCTTGGCACACGTTCAATTGGCAATTGGCTCACGTTCACCCTCTGTCCATTCAATGGGAGTAGTTGTATTTTCAATCCTGTTTATTATTTCACTCCAGAGCCACTGCACGTATGTCAGTCTAAAATCATATCTTTGTTTAATTTAGTTGACAATTGATGCCAGTTAATCATGGTTACTATAGAAAACGGTATTATGCATTGCATAATCATGATAATTGGTTAGAATTAAGGCATAACACCAGTTATTGGAATAATAGATTATTCATTGTTAGTTTTTTGAAAAATAAAACCATCTATTGTTTATCAAACATAAACTGGCAACAGACTTTAAAACATTTCTACTTGTGAATTTATGGGTATTTAATCAATACACGCATATATCACATGTAATAATAAAAAAATAAAATAAATAAAGTTAAAAGCAGACAATATTGTAAATGAAAGTAGAATATTATAACGCAAAATTAAACCCGTTGATTTAATTGTTTCCCAAAACAGATACATTCAAGATAAAAAAACAAAAAAAATCTATGCGCAACAATGTCTCAAAAATTATGCGGGCAGCTAGTAGGGGTGCGCATCTTCACTGGTCTCACGATTCAATTCGATTATCTGGTCAACGATTCGATTCTGCGATGCATCACGATTACTGACGCGCTCCCACTTCCGCTTGGGCCGCCTAGGCGGCCCTTCCTCCCTGCAATCTTCTGGGACACATCACAGTTCCCAGAAGATTGCCCGGCTGTGCAGGACAGCGCGGTGAGATAGGCGCACCCGGCTGTGAAGCTGCAAGCTATCACAGCCAGATTCCCACAGTAGTATTGCCAGCGCCGTGGACAGGCAGGGGAGAGAAAGGAGGGTTTGGGTGGCCATGCCGCTTGATTGTGAAACAGGTGAGTGTCTTTTTATTAAAAGTCAGAAGATACACTTTTTTTGTAGCTGCTAACTTTTAATAAACAAAAAATTTACTAGGCGGCCCCTCCCTGCCAGCGATCTTCTGGGTCCCAGAAGATTGGCTGGCCAATGGCAGATCGCAGTGCAGCTCGTGCAGTCTGCGCCTGGCTGTGAAGCCATAAGCTGTCACGGGCAGGTGTCACTGTCCACAGTAGATATGACGGCGCAGAGGAGAGGGAGAGGAGCGAGGCTCCGTGCGGCCGCATCGATGGATCGTGGGACAGGTGAATGTCTGATTATTAAAAGTCAGCAGCTAAACTTTTTGTAGCTGCTGACTTTTAATAAACTAAAAAACGGGTGGAACTCCACTTTACGTAGTGTACTAATCCAGTGCACTACAAGGTACAGGAATTCACACACACGGCTGCTGGGAGGTCAGGAGGGATTACAATCCACAGCTGACAAACAGCCCTGTGAAGTTCCCTGTACTGTCTCTGTGATGACATTTCTCTAGGCTCCCACATTTGCACCTTCCAGCACACTAGGAGTTAACACAGTGTAATGTGCAAACAGTGGGGGGGGGGGGGGAGAAATAATGTCAGCACAGAAAATGTGTAGGAGGTAGGAGACAGTGTAAGTGGAATACAAACACATTTGTACTCTACATACAGCTGTTAAAATACCTGTGTGGTAAAAAATGCAGTTATAATCCATTAAGTGCCCACCGCTGTATGTGCTTTTTAAAATATATGCAGCTTCATATCTCATTTCTTAGTCTGTGTATATAACTGTGTTTTTGTCAAAATGGCTTTTGTTAATAAATACAATTGTAATCCATTAAGTGGTGACCGCTGTGTGTGTTTTTTTTAAATATATACAGCTTCATACCTTGTTTTTTTAGTCTGTGTATAAAACTGTATAAGCCGCTCATGTGACTGCTCAGTCCGGCCCGCATCTCTCTCCTCTCAGTCTCTCCTGACGTCAGTGGGAGTTCTCAGCCCCGCCCACTAACTGTAGCTATCAGATCAGAAGAGAGGCGGGCGGGGCTGACGTCAGGAGATACTGAGAGGAGAGGGGTGGGCCGGACTTAGCAGTCACATGGGCGCCGGGATATACAGTTATATACACATACTAAAAATGAGGTATGAAGCTACATATATTTAAAAAAAAACACATACAGTGATCACCACTGAATGGATTACAATTGCATTTAATAGCAAAAGCCATTTTGACAAAAAACGCTGAGAACACACTTCCGGGAGGGGCGGGGCAAGTCGGGATGACGTCACACCCGACATCGATTTTTCGGGGGGCTTGCATCGATGCCGCATCGGGGACCCCCGAATCGCGATGCATTGATGCAGCTATTAAATTCCACTCCCCTAGCAGCTAGCCAGCACTTGGTAAGTGTTTCACACCCTCAATCTAAAAAAAGTAATAAAAAAGTGCATGAAATAGACATGAACATGTGTGCATCAAACTATTTGGTGAAACAACCTAAAAGTATTACTATCAATCAAACTCCCATATGCTGGGCATATAACTCCTGAAAACAAGAGCTAGTACTAAAAAAAATTACGGTGGAAAAACCAAACAGTGAAGTCCCATAGTGCAATATACTGCATGACCACAGCAATAAAATAGCCAAGCAAGTGCTCTTCTTTAAGCAACTTGTCCAGTGTCACTAGCCAATGTTCCCTTTAATCACCTTGTGCCATTCAGAATACTCACCCTAAACCTAGAACTCTAAACTATAGGCAGTCTAGAAGCGCTTGATACAAGAAAGGGGTTAATTGACTTGTAATCAATTACTAAAGCATTATGTAACACTTACAGGATAGTAAACCAGCCAATAGCATATACTATGTGAACAACCATCCATTAACAACATCAGTGTAATACTCAACAAGCCAATATGAAGAAAATAGCCCAATCACCCATTCTGCAAATATAGTCAGTGAAAGGTCCCAGTTAAGCATGTTGCTGTTAGCAAGCTCCCCCCCTTTATTATGCATTACCTCCTTCCGGACTTCCTCAGAAGACATGCTGTGAATGATAACTGTCATGGTGGTTTGTACTCTCAGCCGAACTGTCAAATCATCAAATGGCTTGTGTCATAACTGATCACATGTGCACCACTATGTCAACTTTAGATCAAACAGAGCCTAAGATGGCAGCTCCCTTGGCTGTAAAGGATAGACGTATTTAGCTTCACTTTAACACTTATTGGTGTTAATTGTCTTCATCCACAGTAATTATACTAGCCAGTTCTTTGCCGTATTATAATTTGCTTTTATATGAGATTATATTGAAGTTAATATTTTTTTCCCATATAGATTCAGCACAAGTTCATATGCTTGTGGGGTTTTATGGATGTTACGAGTTTGTGAGATGACTTTTAGGAAACAGAAATATGTATACAAGTGTATAAAGTACACATTTGCAATCTTAAAATAAAACTCGAATTAAAGAGGTTTTTCCGGTTTGGAGTAGAGATGAATTAGAATTTCTATCAAGGTTTTTAACATTTCTTCTAATAGGGGAACTTATCTAAGCAAAAATGTCAAAAAGATCACTTTGCAGAGATTTTTACATTACCTGTATGATTTTGGCATATGAAGATAATGTATTTCTGTCCAATGGAGACAGAGAGAGACTCTGACCAAAACTAAAAAAAAGTTTTGAACATTTTACACATTAGTGTTTTGGCTTTTTGCCAGCCCTGGGCAATATTTTGAAAGAGTCTGCCAGAAGGGGGACTCAAGGGCCGAAACAGAATGAAGGGAAGGCTAAATGTTGCATGCAAGATTGCCTGGGATGCAGTGCAAAGCAAAGAAAATGCTTTTGTGTGTATTGAACAACTCAGCTTCTGGAACAGGTTCACATAAAAAAAAAAAAATTCCTCAGCACCCCTTCTCCTCCCCTACTCTTATTCTACTTAGGTGCCTACTTACATATTCCCAAAGGCAGTGGCTTTCCATGGTGTTTTCAGCGTCACTAAGATAAATCTCATAACTCATTGCCTGGCCAGTAATCACCTATAGATTTGAATGATGACTTACTAAACAGTATGGGTATGGCCCAATCATGTGTAAGGGAAGTAACTGCACAGGCGTGGGCAAGGGAGGCAGGAATTTGTGCAGCAAGGCTGCAGTTGCAAAGTAAGCACCAAGGCGGGGGGGGGGGGGGGGTTAATTGGAAAGGGAGATGAAGTTTGGCAATTTTTTTTTAGGATGAAGCTGTCCTTTAACAGATTTTGTATGGTAAACACTTAGTGAGCAGTGTGTCCCCTTTTAAGGACAGTGAGTACAAGGAGAATGTCAATTCGATCTTTGCATTCTCAGGTAAACAACAAATAACTTTTTCATATTACAATGGTCTACAACTTGTTCTGTCTTATAACCAACTACTCTATTTGAAGGATTGAAAACACATTTGCAAATTAGCACAATTCACAGAGTGTTAACATCAGTTAAAAGTTGAATCAATATTTCTTGACATGTTATAAATGAAAAACAGTCAGAGTCAGTCCTGTGCCAAAGACTTGTGAGTGGACCTAAAAACTCATCTCTGCCTTTTCACTTCATGGCTTTTTTTTCTATGTGAGCAACTATGGTAAAAATATTCAATGTTAACTGTCTAAGAGAGACACTCAGTAGAGATTGCTCTCACTCTGTTGCATCTTCAGGTCAGGAAATGAGGGAGATCTCCGTAATGGAAGAAAAAAATAAACTCACAGGACTTTCTGTGCTGCCACAGACAGCAGAATGCTTATTATTGCTCTTATTATTATTTTGTGCATATGGTATGTTGCTTTGTCCCCCTCCTCTTCAGGGCCGTTTTTAAGGCAGGGCAAAAGGGGTAGCTGCCCTGGGCCCTGTCATTGTTGTGGGGCCCAAAGCAGCTGTCTCATACTTGCCAACTATCCTGGTTTAATTTCACTCGTCCCTTGAGGTTTTAGTCCTGTGCTGTGTCCCAATAACTCAGTGTGAAGTGCTGCTACTAATGCTGCCCAGCTCTGCCCTATTGGTGTGTAAAGATGACTCACCTGCAGACCCTGTGTTTACATGTAAATTACCGGCATTCATATGTAAATATCAGCGGCATTCATATGTAAATAGGGGCGGCCAGCGGCATTGATATGTATATTATGCCCCCCTAAGGTCATATCCACCGGAATCTCTAGCAACCGATCAACAAGCAGAAATCATGTGCTGTAACCTCTAGCAACTAATCAGTGAGCCGTAATGTGTGCTGTAACCTCTAGCAACCAGTCCGTGAGCGGTAATGATACTCTGTAACCTCTGACAACCAATCGCAATAGCTGCCTGATCTGATTCAGTAAACTGATTTTGAGTCTAGCTGCTATTTATTGTATGTCTCAGAGCAGGTGGAGAGCAAAACTGCATGGGGGGGGCCCAAGAAAAGTTTTGCCCAGGGTCCAATCAAGATTAAAGAATGCCCTGCTCCTCTTGTTTACTGTTCTTTATCTAGACATGCCCTGCCCCAGCCTGCTTCAGACCAGAGCCAGTCATGACTCGGGAAAGTCACTGTTTTTTACACTTACAAAAACTAGAATACCATCCTCTGTATTGTAGTGAGCTATGCTGAAATCTCCTTCTGTAAATTATTAATGAGTTAAATTGCTTGTGGATACTTTCAAATCAGCAAATGCCATACCATCAATATAGACTAGCTCTCAGGCAGTATGTCATTGCATGTATAAATTTTTAAAACATAATTCCTTATTTATTCTATCCAAAACAAAAATAAAAAGTGGTGATAGATACACTTTAATATCTGGTGTATTGATTACTGTTATTTTGGGGTACCTTAATAGCCTGGTGGCGAATATCTGACGCATCTTTAAAAAAAAAAATAGTTTTTATTTCTGCCATTTTATTCTTAAGGTAAGTGAAAATGAGCTGTCAATACACCATGTGCTATGAAGGGTAAGCCAGTTTCAGACTGGGATATAGGGATATACAGGGCCCACCAGTATATAAAATTAATATGTAATGGTAATGTAATATAAAATAAAACTGCAACAGTATACAGTGTCCAAACTGACTTTTTTTTACCAATATATATATATATATATATATATATATACAGCCATGTGTTTTGGAAAATAAATACATATGTTACTTTATTTTGTTGTTTCTTTTGTGTAAGAAAGACATGGGACCTTGTTTAGGTCACGTCATAGGAGTCTGTGGTAGGTACAATGGCCAAAATAATGTTTTCTGCAAATGAATATGGCCTTTATTGTATGCAGCTGTTTTTTATTTAGTTGCCAGAGCTCCGTTTGTTGTTTCCAAGTAGTTACATCACAGACAGAATATCTACGTATGAAGCCTCAACCCTGTGAAAGTACAACTTTAAAACACTTTTGGCCAAGGCTGCTCATTTATATTTGACTCCTTTGACCTACAAAAGAAATCTAAACACCATTAGAGCCAACACAGAGGATTATGATGCTGGCACAAATTGGCACAGATCAGATGAGAATCAAAATGCAATTACTTGGTAATTATCCATAGGAGTTGTTGATCAGAGAAGGAATTGTTCTGTGGAATGAAGTAATTATTATCATTATTAATTAATGACTGTCAGATGGATCTTTTTGCTATGTGATTTAGTACATGTGACCGATTGCAAAAATCTCATCAAATGACAATGTGTGCCTTATAAAAGTATAGAAATACATATTAGCAGAGACTTGATGTGGCCTGACTTTGATGAGTATGATTTAAAGTGGAACTAAACCCTCCTATCCTTTACAGCCAAGGAAGCTGCCATCTTAGCCTCTGTTTAATATGCAGTTGGCAAGGTGATCAGCTGACAACAGCCATTTGAAGGCTTGACAGTTTGGTTGAAAGAGCCAGAACCTGTGAAAGTTTTCATTTTCAGCATGCTTTGAATGTCAGGCTACATTCACACCTTAGTGTCACGTTTTCAAGCGTTTTTCAAGTGTTTTTCTTTCCAGACATTTTCAACTAAAAGGTGTGGAGTGCTGCTAAAAAAGTGGTGGAGAGCTGCTGTTTGAGCAGAAGCACATGACAACACTCTTGAAAAAAAGCTTGTGTCACGCTTTCCAGGTGTTTCCACTGACAAGTCTTTGTGGACAAAAATGCTCAATTCTGCCTGAAAAGTAGCTCATGTACTTTTTTGAGTGACAGGTGTTTTGCTAGAAGCAACAGGAAGCTCAGATGTTAAGGGCTATTGAAATAAATAGGTTTTTGCTTGTTGAGCATTTTTGAGCTTCGAGCGACAAGTTACAAAACAGGGCCAAACTGTTTTTGGAAACAGCTAAATTGAATTGTTTAGTTCCACTTTTATATTAGTTTTTTTTCTGTTGTAAATTAATTATTCCTACCACTGTAAAACAAAGCATACGTGTCCAAAACTGACATTAATGAACAGACGCTAACACATTTGAACACATTTTAAACAGCTGGCTTTGATTCTTTGACTAATCTGCTAATTATTTTGTATTTATTTTTTAAACAAATTACCGTATGTACTATTTTTTTGATCTGTGCTGCAAGAGATTTGAGCACTTGACTGGCAGGTCTTTGTAATGAGATGAATCGAAGTTGAGGTGCTGTGGTGCTGCAGTTTAAACACTATCAACAACATTCATAAAACGGTTGCCTGTTTTGCTTCTTCAAGCAGAACAATTTACTTCCTAAATTTCTCTGATAAGAAAGCGCAACATCAAGACAAAAAAGTGTTTAGGTAATGGAAATTCCCTTGGCCACACCTCCAGTTACACAAACCATAAGCAATTGGTATGCCAAAAAAGATTGGTTAAACCTGCAAGTGCTTTTATCACCACTTTTTTTTTTCTTTTTAATATTAAATAAAATGTAAAACTTGGATGAATGAACATTTTAGTGTTGGATTGCAGTCTTATTATAATCTAATAGTACATTTTTATAACAGTCTATACATCAGACCAAAAAGAGGGATAGCTGATGAGGTAATAGGGAAACATTGATTTAGCAGCCCCGCCACTTGGAAGTTACGAGGACTGTCCAGGTGCTGTCTAGTGCCCTTCGCTAAATGCCAAAATAGGCAGCAGCAAACGGAATGCACATTTGGGGATTTAAATATAACTAATGATAATCCTTTAAAAAATACCAGATGTTTTACCAAGGATGTGCTTTATTCTGCGTACATGTCATCACTTTTTTTAAGAGCCAGTTTTTTTAAATTCCATTGATGTCCATTTGAAGTGCCATTGCATTATCCAGTCACCCTAAAAAATAAAACAGACAAAGATTGTGAACACACTTCTTTTTAAGCATGTATAGTGTTTGTCTCAATAAAACTGCACATATTCAGTGATCAGTTCCAACTATATAATCAATTCCTGCAGTTGACTCACTCCAGCATATCTTCAATAATCAGTAAGAGGGCTTGGTTCGTATTGCCTTTCTCAGTATCACAAATTGAATTAATGCACATTATGAATTGTTAATGATGGCTAAAAGTGTGATCCTACTTGGAATAGAAAGGCTGCGTGCATGTTTCTGTCTGCTGCAATTTTCTTTGAGGGTCATTTGACCCAAAAGTTATATTTTATAGGTAGAGCCTGGTGATCTGAGTCAGACGCTGGCTCCTCCAACAGATAAAACTTCAAGCTTGACAGGAACAAAATCAGGATTTATGGCAGAAAGATCTGAGTATTGCCACCAACATTTATGTTTTTCAACATCTCCCAGCACGAATACATAATCAAAAGAGCCTCCAAGAGATATATTAAAACTATCCTCTGGTTTAACTCTGCAACATCTGTTTTGTTTTCATTGACTGAAAGATCCTTTGGAATTTAGGAAAAAGGGCTCTTGACTGGCTTAAAGCATGACATTACGGTGGGGTACAGGGCAGACAGGCAGAGTAAAATAAAAGGGGTTGGGGCATGGCCTGAAGCTGTATGGCATGAGGAATACAGAGTAGGAGCTCCGGCTGCACGTTATCCTATAACTTGATCCTGCGGGGCTAACTCATCCCCTAACCCAGCACAAACTACCTGCATAGCTCAGAGAAGCTCCCGTGATCATATCTCCACCGAAGAGAGCTCAGGGAGCAATGGCAAAGCTTGACAAATATCGCCATGATAACTGAGAGTCGGCGGGGGAAGATGGCGCCACATTCGTTTCAGGGAAGGAGGTCACCATTTGGTGACACCACTCGCATCCTCAATGCTGTCTCTCTCTGCCAGACGACCCTCACATCTAAGATTGAAGAGGTCAAGGTCGACATATCCCTTATCCGCCAAGACATCCACAAACTGAGAGAGAGGGTGTCTGAGACAGAGCGCAGAATCGGGCGAGTGGAGGATGATATCCCGCCACTGCAAGTTACCACAGAGCAGCTTCAATATCAGCTGAATGTCGTCCTAAGCAAACAGAACGATATGGAGAATAGACTCCGCTGCTGCAACCTCAGGTTTGTGGGACTGCCGGAAAGATCGGAGGGCTCGGACCCCCCCACGTTCCTTGAAAATCTCCTAATCTCCAAATTCGGCAGAGAGGCCTTCTCCTCCATGTTCGTGGTGGAACGCGCGCACCGCCTGGCAGCGAGGCCCCCACCACTTGGAGCTCCCCCGCGCACTTTCATCACGAAGATGCTTAACTACAGGGACCGAGATGCTGTCCTGCGCCTCACTCGGGAAAAGGGAAATATTCCGTTCAGCAGCTCACACATTGCAGTGTTCCCAGACTTCTCCGCTGAGGTCCAGAAGAAACAAGCTCAATTCTCAGAAGCCAAGCGCCAGCTCCGCAACCACCACCTAGCCTATGCCATGCTATTCCCGGCATGCCTCCATGTCATCCGGGATGGCAAGGCTCACTTTTTTGAGGACCCCTCCACGATCATCCCATGGCTGGAGAAGCGGGACACAGATGCCCCTGCACCATGATAGCACACCGGCCGTGTCCGTCTGCAGATGAACCTCACTGGACTGTGATCCTGAGACAGACGCCAGTGATGTCTCCTCTATAAACTGTGAGTAGGCTCCAGCCTGTCTCCCCTCTACCCCCCTGACTGCACTTAAGGCAACTCCGGAGGTGCCCGCACACTGTTTTTGCCCTTCACCCCCGGCTGGCTACATTATTGATGCATCGCTGTCTCTGGTGCTCTATCTGCCACGTACTGTCCCTGCAACAGAGCATTTTTCCAGCCACTCTCGAACACTGTTCCTGCACCCCCCTGAACACTTAGATGCCAGACCATCTAACACAGATGTGCACTCCTGTAAACTATTGTTCACTCCCAGTGACAGCAGGGTGTGCACCCAGATCTTCATTTCAACTGCAGTCCCATGTTCTTCCTTCTCCCTTCCATGGACATTGGTGCACCCTGCTGTCCCCCCATGATATGTTTCCCTGTCTAGCTTCAGCGTCCATGGTCGTGGAGGGCTGCCACAAGCTTGTTATGCCACGATTGTCCAGAGTTGGCAAAGTTACTATTTTTTTTTCTTTTCCTTTTCTCTTTTTTCCCCTTTTTCTTAATTTTACAGTGTCTGCATGCTATATATTGCAATGTATATGTTGTTGTTTGCTAATAACGTCACCTGTCTGCCCATTTTCCAACACGATCCCGATCCGATTTACAATGGGGAATAGAGTCTCTATTTCAATGCATGTTTTCCCTTATATGTATATGTGTGTGACTGTAGACTCGAGCCATCTCCTGCTAATTGAATAACAAACTAACATCGCTGTCACTATGCCAACCCTCAGGTTAGTCACATGAAATGTGAGAGGGCTGAGAGCCAGGCCTAAAGGGCTGGTCGCCCTCTCCCACCTCAAATGCTTGCAAGCAAACATATCTGTCCTTGTAGAGACCCATATTATGGGCCAAATGCAGATGGCACTCAAGAAACCTTGGGTGGGCTGGGTATACCAGGCCCCATACACAAACAATTCCAGAGGTGTTGCTATCCTCATTGCTAAAACGGTCCAGTTTCAACTCCATATCTTACAGTCGGATCGGCAGGGCAGGTTCATTTTCCTCCATTTCACTGTGGGAGGCCTTGAGTTCCTCCTCCTAGCCTTCTACATCCCCCCACCTTTCAAATTTGCAGCTCTCAGAGAGGGTTTGGCCTTCATGACTCAGCACCCCACGGTGCCTGCCATATGGATGGGTGACTTTAGCATGGTAATAGACCCCTTCTTTGACAGACTACACCTGCCCACCACAACGCCAACTCAACCTGCACTAACCAGGTTCAGCAGATTCCTTTTGGAATTTGCCATGACAGACACCTGGAGACTCAAATACCCCACCACAACTGCCTACTCCTGCTTTCCCCCCCCTCACAAGCCACTATGTCTCGCATAGACATGATAATGCTATCTCCCACCCTGATCCCGGACCTCCTTGAAGCGGGGTTTGGTGTCAGGGTACTCTCGGATCACTCGCCCTATAGGGTTACCCTCCGCCTGCCCTCTGTCCCTCTGACCCGTATTTGGAGGTTGAATCCATTCTGGGTCACGGCCTTTCTGGACCTTGAGGCCATTCAGCATGTGTGGATTCATTACTTCCACTCCAATGCGGGTTCGGCTTCAACTGGGGCGGTGGGAGGCATTTAAATTACACCCCGCATGACCCTCTCTGCACGCATAAATAGACACAAATCCTCCTCTAAACTTACCCTACATCAAGCTGAGGAAAAATTAGGCTCCCTTAAGCAAATGTTCCTTGCAGACCCGATGGCCTCTAACTTTGCCCAACTACGCCTACATTCCAGGCTCAGAGACCATTTACATTTTGAGAAGGCCAAGAAAGGCATCTTTTTTATCAAACAGAAAATCTTTAAGCATGGGGAGCAGGCTGGAAAGCTCCTGGCTTACATGGCCCACCTGGATCACAGCCCCCCTGTGTTGGTCCAGCTCCTATCTGAAGCTGGAACCATCCTCACAGACCCAGCACAGGTGGCCCAGGTGTTTAGACGCTTCCACGCTGACTTATACAACTCTAGAACTAGCCACCCCTGAGCGAACTACACCTACTTCTACAGAATATCAACTTTTCTTCCCTCACAAACCCTTAAATTAAGCTCCTAGAAGCCCCCATAACAGAGGAATGCATTGCAGAAGCGATAGCAAGCTTACCAACATCAAAAGCCCCAGGATCTGATGGCCTCCCACTAGAATTTTATTCCTAATTTCAGGTGGTTCTTCTCCCCAAATTGCAAGCACTATACTCCCATATCTACGAGTCCAGTACACTCCCGTGCACCATAGGTGAAGCCCTTATAGTCCTTATCCCGAAGCCAGGAAAAGACCCTCTCTACCCTGAATCTTACCGTCCTATCTCCCTCTTACAATTAGATGTAAAAATACTTGCCAAAATTCTTGCCCTAAGACTGAACAAAGTAATACTTAGTCTTATTCACGCCAACTAAACGGGCTTCATGCCCAATAAAAACACTGCATTTAATTTGAGGAGATTATTTGCGAACCTCCAGGCCACACGATAACATTGGCTCAAGGGTGGTGGTTAGCCTCGATGTCACCAAGGCATTTGATTCGGTTGATACCTGTGGGAGTGTCTCCACAGATTTGGCTTTGGCCCTAGATTCGTCAGGTGGCTCCAACTTCTTTACCTGGCTCCCACCGTCCAGATCCAGGTTAACGGTAAGACTTCTGACCCTTTTTCCCAGTCTCGAGGAACCCGCCAGGGTTGCCCCATGTATGCATTGGCTGTTGAGCCGCTGGCCATCGCCATAAGGGCACACACTGACATAAGGGGACTCCGCATGGGACAGGTGACTGACGTGCCCAGTCTCTATGCGGATGACATGTTCCTCTATCTGGAGGATGCAGGCCCCTCGTTGACAGCGGCCTTGCACCTAATCCAACAGTTTGGCATTTTCTCAGGACTGCAGATTAACTGGTCTAAATCCCAAATCCTCCCTATAGATATCACTGCCCCTATAGCCGCACAGGAGGTTCTCCCTTTAGTTAGGACCAATCAGATCAAATACTTAGGTGTACAGTGCTCCCGCTCCCTCACGGACTATACACGCCTTAACTTGGAACCAATGTATGGTTTCCTTAAAAACAAAACCCAAGTCTGTTCCAGACTCCCCCTTGGAGTCATGGGTCATATTAATTTGGTAAAGATGATTCTTCTTCCCAAACTACTCTACCTTTTCTGGCACGCCACACTGTACATCCCAGCCCACGTGTTCAGATCCATGGAGTCCATACTCAAAACATTTGTTTGGGCCCCTCCAGATACAAACTATCATGGCAGACCCTGAAGTGTCCTGTCCATCTAGGGGGCATGGCCCTTCCCGACCTAGCACTATATTACATAGCCTCCCAATTATCTCACTTCTACTACCTCGACAGACTCCGCTACTGCACACTGGTGTGCACGTCGGCCGCCGATGTAGTGGCCCACCCCTTCCAGATATTTTTCTGTAAACACCGGGGCCTTTCGGCGATAGGTGGCATATGCTATCACACCACAGCAAAATTTGGCAACTAGCACAAACCATTACCGGGGCTCCCTCCCTGCATGCTCCACTCTGGGACAACCCTCATCTCCCTAAACTGATGACCATTCCCGATCACAAAATATGGGTAGCCAGGAGAGTCATATATTTGTCATGCTCATCACCGGAGGTGCTGTTAAGTCATTCCAGGCCCTCAAGGAAGAATTTGATCTCCCCAATCACATGCTCTTCCGCTACCTACAGGTCCGTCATACTCTTAAGTCCCAGTTCGGTGTCTCCATTCCTATGTTGGAATCGGTGACCTTGCCGGACAAGGTGTCCGGTATGCATACCATATTGAAAACTAAATGGGAGACTGATCTGCGGGGGATAGAGGATGAACAGTGGGGGGAGGGATACTAGAAGCCTGTAAAAAAGTATCACCTAAATTGTCAGACCGCCTCACCCATCTATATATTCTCCACAGATCTTACCTCACCCCTTCCCACATATCCAGGTATAAACCAGACACTCACCCAACCTGCCCCAGGTGTGGCGACACTGACAGCAATTTTTATAACTTAATATGGTCCTGTCCACCCATCCAGCAATACTGGTCACAGGTCATCAAGTTCCTCCATGATTGCATCCCTATCACTATACCCACGTCAATGCTTACTCGGCGTCCTCCCTATTTCAGAGGAGGAAAAGTACCTGACGATATTCTTACCGGAAACCCTCTTTACCGCCAGAATGCAGATAGCCCAACTGTGGCTTAGACCCGCCTCCCCCACCATCCAGCAATGGAAATGGGCTGTGAACCTCACCCTTCCCTACAAAAAAGTCCTCTATTCTCACCGAGGATGCCCAGGCAAGTTCAACAGAATCTGAGACAGATGGGTGGATGACTCCTCTACCTGCACTGACTGCTTCTTTAACCCTGCTATCAGCGCTGCTTGGTAAGCACCCCCATCATTCACATTAACAAGGATTTGGTGAACCCACGCTCCTATTGCAAATAATGATGTCTAGAAATACCCTAACTGTTAATACGGTTTGTCAGACAATTTTTCTTTTCCTTTAAGGGGGGGGCGGGGGAGAAAGGGGGAAAAATCCTACCATTTTTGTTGGTGCCTGTTGCACCTTGTATTTTCAATGTAATATCCTGTATTGACTTTTATGCTCAATAAACTTTAATTCTGATTTAAAAAAATAAATAAAAGGGGTTGTAGGCAGGAACATGGCATCTTTGGAGTTTTGGCTCCAGAGTTGCAAGATAGATTTGCTTGACAGGATGGACACAAAGCAATTAGTATTGATATTCAAGTAGCTGATAGAGAGGGAAGACACTGCCTGGCTTACTCCCCTTATCACAGGCAATACCCATGTCTCTCCCTCAAACTCCCATCATCGCCTGACCATTTTAGGCTTTTGGGACATTTCTTCCAATTTCCAACCTCCCCAAATCGAGCTTACCAGAGAAGAAGGCTATAACACGATCCATTTCTGTAAACATCAAAGAGGGACCCCCTGAGGACTGCTGCATTTGATCCATTTATGCTGTACCCTTACAGCAGAAAGGTGAGGGGCTTGTACACATTCAGGTGTCACTACAGAGGATTGGCCTAGCATCGGACATTTTTTTTCCCTTCACGGTGGAGGGATATATTACTCATCTCAATATTGTTTGACTGTCACAGTATTTTTGGGATTGTATTTACACGTTCAAGATACTCTAATCTAGAGTGCCCATTGGACTTTTATTATTCACATTGTTATACGTTATCAAGTACTTCAGCAAGTTAGTATATTTTCACTGTTTTATCGTTATGTGATCAGTTCCAAGCTGTCATCATCAGTTATAGATGTTTACTGTTTGGAGTAACTATATTTGTTTCACTTTGCACTCAGCAAGTTTTTGATTGTATAGCTATACACTTTGTGTGTTGATTTTTGCACTAGCACTTTATTTATTTTTTCTTAGAAGGTTCACAGTGCAACATCACCATTTATTTATTTACCTCTCTATCTGTTAAGCACCAGATAACCAGGTGTCTGCTGCAGTGTACCCTTAGTTTTAATCTGACAGTGTGGGAGTTATATATTTATTCTATGTCTCCACACATGTGCAGTAGCAGCACTTGGTGACCATCTTGGAACACCCAAATGTGTCCAGGGTGACTGGAATATCAGCAGGCACAGAGGGGAGGCTGTTGTGGGGCCAGAGGAATGTGCCAACAGGGTCAAAGTACTCCACAAAGCCCGCAGCTAAGGTCCACTGACAGAGAGCCCCCACCCCAGTAGACCTCAGTGGCCAAATAAATAAAATATTACAAATACGAGAGTTGTCCTGATGTGGGACACATGTGCGGCAGCCTGAGGTGAATGTAATGTTACCTTAGAGCTCCGCTCCTCGGGAGTTTTCATCGGAGGACTACAGGTCCCAGTGAACCAGCAAGTATCCCAAACCTGCAGAAAATCCTACCTAATACTGTCAGCTTCACTGACAATGGTCTTGAGAGCTCCTAAAACGAAAATTAAAGCAGGAAAAACGAAGGAAACGGCACACAGGCTGGCGGCTGGAATGGCGGCGGCATCCTCTCCCCCACAGCACAGCGGTGAATACACTAAAAAATCTTTACCTCACAGTCAGCACAGCAGTGAATACACTGGAAAATCTTTACCTCACAGTCAGCACAACGGTGAATACACTGAAAAATCTTTACCTCACAGTCAGCACAGTGGTGAATACACTGGAAAATCTTTACCTCACAGTCAGCACAGCGGTAAATACACTGGAAAATCTTTACCTCACAGTCAGCACAGCTGTGAATACACTGAAAAATCTTTACCTCACAGTCAGAAGACACAGGCTGCTAACGGTGAGTCTGAGTCTGAATATGAATACTGTGAATTACAAGCTGCTACACAGTCTGACATCTTCAAAAAATTTGAATGTATGCTTCAGAAAGCCCTCAAACAGACTTCTGATCATATAACTGACAAACTGACTAAAGAAATTAGAGAACTAGGTCAGAGAACAGCTGACTTAGAACTAAGGGTTGATGAAATTGATAATTTTACACAGAACTACATGTCTGAGAGGAAGGTACTAAAAGAGGAAAACCTTACATTACAAAATCGTTTAGAGAACCAAGAGAACAGAGATCGTCGATCGAATCTGCGAATCAAGGGAATCCCTGAATCTGTTCTAGACCTGCAGGCTAATATCACGGCGCTCTTTCAAGAATTATTACCTGGAACCCCTATTGACAGGTTCGAAATGGATAGCGTGCATAGAGCGTTAGCCCAACGCAAAATAAATGGTCCCCCGAGGGATATTATAGCTAAATTGCACTTTTACAGAACCAAAGAACAGATACTAACAGCTGCCAGAGGGAGAGAATCTCTTAGCTTCCAGGGCAATACCTATCAACTCTTCACAGATTTGTCCCCACTAACGGTTGCAAAAAGACGTGCACTTAAACCTCAACTCCAGGTACTCCAGAGAAATCAAATTTCCTATCAATGGGGATTTCCTTTTTGTCTCAGATTTACTCATTTGGAAACAAAATATGTTTGTCGCTCTTCAGAGGACTTGAAGTCAGCCCTATTTGATATGGGCCTAGCCGAAGCAATCTTACCAAATGACCAGTCTCATAGGCGCTCAGCTTTTCATTCTACACAGCAAAACAAAGACCCAAAACCCAGCTATTCCACATCTTCCCATCAAAATCTTATTATGCCCCTAACAAATGCCCAACTGCTTTCTTATCCCACCTTTTTCAACTTATAGAAGTACATAAGTTTGGTACTGTTGTTATTTGTGGGGATTCTAATGCAACTATTTTCCCGTTCTTAGATAAATCTCCCCCTGGACCTACCACAAACTCAATAAACCTAACTTTTCAACATCTACTCACCACTCATAGCCTGGTAGATACTTGGCGAGAGATGAACCCTATTAGTAGGCGCTTCACTCATTATTCTTATCCGCATAACTCTTTTTCACGAATAGATCATATTCTAATCCCGTCAAGTATGCTACCAGAAATCATATCATCCAAAATCATTCCTTTTCCATGGACAGACCACTGCGCAGTATTCATTACCATTGCTTCCACAATTCCTAGATCACACGATACCACTTGGTGTATAAACGATTCAATTCTGAGCCACCCTTCTCATCGTGTTGAGATTGAAAAAGCACTTTCTGATTACCTAAAATCCAATGATACAGACGATGTCTCTGCTATTACATTACGGGAGGCGCACAAGGTAATCATTAGGGGTAGACTGATACAACAAGCAACTAACCTTAAAAGAGAATGCAAACTGTTGTTTGCAAAACTTGAATCTACCTTTAATGACTGTCATCAAACTTTTCAAACCTCCCCAAATGCTACCAACAGTACCAAACTAGAAAAACCCCGCCTGGATCTAGATCTTTTTCTTACTGATACCGCAGATAAACTTATAAGTAAACGCCAGCATGTTCAATATCGCAGGGCAAATAAACCTGATACACCTATGGCCAGAATTTTAAAAAATTCACAACATATACATACGCCTATCAGATTGAAAGTATCCCGGGAATCTTACACTAGTAACCCAGTGAAAATACTTGAAATTTTTCGCTCTAAGTTATATAAACTATATTCTTCTGCCTCAAATTTTGATAAAACTAAAGCAGACACACTGTTCTCCAATATCACGCTTCCTAACCTTGATCAACAACAGAAAGATCTTCTTGAATGTCCAATTACAGATACTGAAGTCCTTAACGCAATAAAATCTTTAAAATTACGTAAAAGACCAGGCCCAGATGGATTTTCGGCAACATATTATAGACAATTTGCATCAATCTTAACACCTGTCTTAACTAAAGCCTTCAATTCGATCCTTAAAGGTAACTCATTTAGAACAGAGACTCTCACCTCTATAATAGCAATGATCCCCAACCCACATTCTGACTCCACCTCCTGGACTAATTATCGTCCTATATCCCTCCTAAATCTCGATATAAAATTAATTGCTAAAATTTTGGCCACTAGACTGAATAATATTATTGGCCTACTAATCCATAAAGACCAAACAGGCTTTATGCCTAAACGCCAAGCTGGAGATAATATCAGGAGAGCACTCTTACTTAATAATGCAGCTAAAACTAGACGAATCCCAGCTTGCCTTGTATCCTTAGACATAAGGAAAGCATTTGATTCGGTTACGTGGCCTTATATGGAATATGTCCTTGGTAAATGGGGATTTGGAAACAATTTTTTAACCTGGGTCTCATCCTTATACAATAATCCTAGAGCATATATCAAATATGCAGGCTATAAGTCAACAATGATTGATATCAAAAGAGGCACTAGACAAGGATGCCCTCTTTCCCCTCTACTTTTTGCCCTAATAATAGAACCCCTGGCACACCTTATTAGAACCAATCCTGACATTAAAGGTATCGAACTAGGTGGTTATCACCATAAACTATGTCTCTTTGCGGATGACATTCTCATATTTTTGTCTCATCCCCATATATCCACCCTTAATCTACTAAAAACACTAGATAATTTTGCCCAAACATCAGGACTACATGTTAATCCAACAAAATCAAATGCATTAAATATTTCCTTATCTCAATTAGAACTTCGGCAGACACAAACTTCCTTACCCTTTACTTGGGTTCCAAAGCAGCTTCCATACCTAGGAATAAAACTCACAATCTCTCTTAAAGACCTTTTTGCGGCAAATTACTTACCCCTCCTTAAACAAACTTCCAGCTTCCTGAAACAATGGGCTCTTCTATCATTGTCATGGTTGGGAAGGATTAATGCGGTAAAGATGTCAATCCTGCCAAAATTCTTATATTTATTTAGGGTACTCCCTATTTCTTTACCATCTTACTTTCTTAGACTTACTCAACGTAGAGTTATGTCCTTCATTTGGGGTACCACCAAACCTCGTATACCTAAATCTACGCTTTACCTTAATAAATTGAGTGGTGGTTTGGGATTGCCCAACTTTTCCTCCTATTTCTACGCTGCACAGCTAGCACTTATACCCAAGTATCATACTTCTGTAGAAGCTCCCCTATGGGTAGCTATTGAATCAGTGGAAAGTGACCCTATCTCAGTGGCAAATATGTTTTGGCTCTGTCCTGCTGATAGAATACATCTTTCTAATCCTATCACGAAACAGACCCTAGCAGTATGGGATAAATGTAAATTTGCACATAATCTTCAATCAACACATAATCCCTTGCTTTCATTTCTTAATAATCCAGCCTTTTATCCTGCCTGGAAATTCCCAAAATCATTCTCTGCATGGACCTCTACGAACCTGACTCGTTTATACAATCTTTCCTCGACTAAAGCTATTTATACATTTCCTGTACTATGTGAAACCTTTGGGTTACCTAAAACTGAAATATTTCGATATTTACAAATTAAAAATTTTTATGAACCACTTCTTAGTACAGGCTCAACTCTTAATCAAATGACTCAATTTGAGCGGATTTGTATAAGTGATCCACACATTAGAAGACTTATCTCAATATTATATTTCCAACTTAATATGATATCTAGTGAGTTTCTACCCTCATACACAACTAAATGGGCACAAGATATGAATCGAGTGTTTAATAAACAAGATTGGTCGAATATATGGTCAGCCGCCAAAACTTCCTCTCCAAATTGTTTTGCTGCAGAAACGAATTACAAGGTTCTAGCACGCTGGTACCTTGTACCAGCTAGAATAACTAAATTTGTCCCCACATATTCACCTAATTGCTTTAGAGGATGTGACACAGCAGGAACACATTTTCACATATGGTGGCAATGCCCCGTAGTTGAAGAATTCTGGAAGAATATATTTCTTATGGCTTCTAAAGCCCTGGAAATCACGATTCCTCCAGATCATGCAACGGCACTCCTAAACCTTAAACCCACAATACTCACCCATACTCAATTCCAATTGTTTATCCAACTTAGCACTGCAGCTAAACAAACGATTGCCAAGGCGTGGAAGTCCCAAAATCTAATTCTTGCTGAAGCTAAACACAGAATGAACAGAGCACTTTTATACGCCAAGATGACAGCTATTGAAGAAAATAAAATAAATAAATTTTGCAAAATTTGTCAACCATGGGTTAAAAACTACCTCCCTACAGATTTTGACCAATCTCTGTTGTTACCACACTAAGATATACATCATATTATTACTGAAATATATATTATATTTGTATACCTAATGAGAGCTGGATCATCATCCCGGGAAACTCTTTTTTTTTTCTCTTCTTTCCTTCTTTCCATCTTTATCTCTCCTCCCTCTCCTTTTCTTTTATTATTGGCTAAAATATTCCTGTGGATACTTATGCCGCGTACACACGAGCGGACTTTACGGCGGACTTTGCCCGGCGGACTTTTCGACGTACTTTCCGACGGACTTTGTGAACGAACGGACTTGCCTACACACAATCCACCAAAGTCCGTCGAATTCGTACGTGATGACGTACGACCGGACTAAAACAAGGAAGTTCATAGCCAGTAGCCAATAGCTGCCCTAGCGTGGCTTTTTGTCCGTCGAACTAGCATACAGACGGCGGACTTTTCGACCGGACTCGATTTCAACGGATACATTTTAAACAAGTTTCAAATCTAATTCCGTCCAACTTTTGAGAAAACAAAGTCCGCTGGAGCCCACACACATCGAATTGTCCGACGAAATCCAGTCCGCCGGGCAAAGTCCGCCGTAAAGTCCGCTCGTGTGTACGCGGCATTAGTCTAATAACTTGATTTATTTCTCTAATCTTACATCTAGAATCCCAACTAGTGTATAGTAAATATGGTTGTAAGATATCTCTAAAATTACTTTATTTTATTAACTTATTTATTTATCTTTTTTATCATACTGCAAAGATCTTCTGACTACTGATATGTATCCATGTATTGTATCATTTTATTTCTTCTTCTGTGAAAACTCAATAAATATATTTAACAAGAAAATATTACAAATACTGTTAAATACTGGACATAAACCCCCCTTGTATTAATCAAATTTTTTGCTGTATGTTAACTTTCATTTCTGCTGGATCCTCACCACTTAACTCCAATTATGCATGTCAAGTACCTGCATAAAAATTGAATTTCACTCACACTGCTCCAGTGTTCAAGGTTCTATTAGAGCAGCAGTGTCATACAAAGCACTACAGGGGTGAACTAACAAGGTGAAAGAAAGAGAGCACTAGATATTTAGTCTAAGTTATAGTTTTAGGTACTCCCCTACCCCAATGACTTCACCTATGACACATTTCAGTAAGCGCTGATCTTTAACCAATAAAATTAAAAAATATGCACAATCATGTCCAGAAACGAATGCATCATCATACATACAGTATAATATAAAAATCTTAAACTTTTTTTCTGCATGCTCTAAAGTCAATAAAATGCAAAGAGCTCTTTGTCAATGTTCAATCCAGACGAAGCTATAGTATTTAGTTTATCCTACAGTTGATTGGAATACACATGGGTTTGAGGTTTGTCTCCAGATTTGCTAATCAATACATGGCCAATTAGGAATCCAATGCCATCTGGCCCAAAGGGGAGTTGGACGTGAACCTTGTCCTTTGGAAGAAATGTATAGATGTTATTTTGCTGACATGGAAGGGGCTGAGAATGGCATTGGAGATTTGTTGTTAGAATTTTAAAAGGAATAAGTGTATGTTGCACTTTACCCTGAATATCAGCACAGTGAGTATTAATTCTTTAACTTCCACCATCTTCATAGGGAATAATCTAATTTTGATGAGGGACTATAGAAAATAAATAAATTGAAGTAGTTATATTTTAAGCACCAATTGTCAGCACTATAGTTTGTTAATGAATATCCACTTCACATCCGGAAGATTTACCCCCCTTCCTGACCAGGCCATTTTTTGCGATACGGCACTGCTTTACTTTAACTGACAGTTCCGCGATTGTGCAAAACTGTATCCACATATAATTTTTGTCCTTTTTTCCCACAAATAGAGCTTACTTTTTGTGGTATCTGATTACCTCTGCTGCTGACAATTTTGAAAAAAACATTTTTTACTTTCTGCTTTAAAACATATCCAATAAAAAAAATGTAAAAAATATCTAAATTCTTCATCAATTTAGGTCAATATGTATTCTATTACATATTTTTGGTAAAAAAAATTCCCAATAGGTGTATATTGATTGGTTTGTGCAAAATTTCTAGCGTTTACAAACTATAAGATATATTTAGGGAATTTTTATTTATTTATTTTTTTAAGTAATGGTGGGGATCAGCGACTTATAGCGGGACTGCGATGTTAACGCAGACAAATTGGACACCTAACTGACACTTTTTTGGGGACCAGTGACTCTATTACAGTGATCAGTGCTAAAATAATGCACTGTCACTGTACTAATGACACTGACAGGGAAGGGGTTAACATATGGGTGATCAAAGTGTTAAATGTGGGCCTAGCTGGTGATTCAGTGTAGTGGGGGGAATGCTTTTACTAGTGGAAAGCAGGATAACACAGTATCTATGCCTTCTGTACTGACAGAATGTCAATCTGCCTTTTACATATCGGGACGTGCAGGATCAAATATATATATATATATATATATATATATATATATATATATATATATATATATATATACAGTGGGGACAGAAAGTATTCAGACCCCCTTAAATGTTTCACTCTTTGTTAAATTGCAGCATTTGTGGACGGGATCCCGTGACCACATCCGCTAGTGACGAAACGACGTAGGGAGGAGGAGCTACGTTCTGACATCACCGCTGCAGTTTCGGAAGTATACGGGCTTTGTAGAAGCCGGCCGGCTCACCTTTTTTTGTCCATGCGCATTTTATCCTGTGCTTTGTAAGTTACCACTTGTCTTTTTACCTTTAATAAATGTATAAGGATTTACACTATGTGGAGTTTTTTTGGTGTAAACACTTTCCGAGTATCGACTCTTCTGCTGACTACTCACGCTGACGCTTTGGAGTCCAGTGCTTGCCAGAGAGATCCCGGGCTGGGGTTACAGCCATTTGCCCAGTGTGGTCCCCTGTAATAAGGGACCACTGATTTCCGGTAAGCAGCAGTATTTTTCAGTGGTGGAGGAGATCTTCATATTGCACTTATCACTTCAGTGTGAAACCTCACTATATATCACTGTGGACTTCTATTCACTATTTGATTTTTTGATGGTTTACTTTTCATAATATGGATTCAATTTTTTTACTTATGGATTGACTTTTGTTTCATAATTTACCTATGGACTTTTGTTATTTGGACATTCTTTTCTTACGGTATGTCACATTTTTTATATTTACAGCATTTGCACTCACACATTTTATGCACAATGGATATGTGCTGGGAGATGCACCTTAGTTTCATTTCTGGTTAATTATTTTTTGCTAACAATTTGTATTTTGGGATATTTTTAGTCACGTTATATCTCAGTTTATGCCCATTAATTTAAAATACTTATACTAGCGCAACATTTTGCTTTTTACTTATATAGAAAGTTGTGTGGCTTTCCTAATCAAGTCCAATCAGTATAATCAAACACAGCTGGACTCAAATGAAGGTGTAGAACCATCTCAAGGATGATCAGAAGAAATGGACAGCACCTGAGTTAAATATAAGAGTGTCACAGCAAAGGGTCTGAATACTTAGGACCATGTGATATTTCAGTTTTTCTTTTTTAATAAATCTGCAAAAATGTCAACAATTCTGTGTTTTTCTGTCAATATGGGGTGCTGTGTGTACATTAATGAGGAAAAAAAGGAACTTAAATGATTTTAGCAAATGGCTGCAATATAACAAAGAGTGAAAAAATTAAGGGGATCTGAATACTTTCCATCCCCAGTGTTTTTATATATATATATATATATATATATATATATATATATATATATATATATATGTGTGTGTGTATGTGATTCTGTGCAACGTGGCCACCCTGTAGCAGTAAGTGTGCAATGGGGCGGTTGGCAAGTGGTTAAACTGAAGAGTCAATTTACACATCTGAGAAGACATTGTAGTAGGCTGGAGGACTAAAGGGAGGAGGCCACAGCTCTGACATCCCAGGAAAAAGGGATTATGAGCTTGAGCATCTGGGATATCCTAAAAAGGAATTGGATTTGGCAACTAAACTATCAGCACAACCTAAATTTATACACAAAAAGGCAGAAAATCAGGGTTTGGAAATTGCTCAAATAGTGCAGAACAATAAATGAAATAATGCAATAAAGTTGTCACCTCATCGGGGTGCATGGTCTAGCTCTGCTCCGTGATGGCTGCTTGAGCAGAATCCTCCTGCATAACGGAGCTTCATACCTGCACTTATGGGACAAAACAAGCTCCACAAACATCGCCAACATGGGGAAAAATGATCCCATAGCTCTGGCTTCCCACAGCCTTAAAGACCCGCTCTCCCAGTCCACTAAACATACCAGCAATGTTTCGGATGGCTGTGAGTGACGTGGCCTCTGGGATAGAGCAGCAATGGACTGTTAACAACCCCGCACCAGCTCAACGGGAAATCAGAAGCCTCCCTGCCTCAACCACACAGTCTTATTTCCTTCCTGACCAACAAGCTGTAGCAGCGAACATCAAAGCTGCCTTGTCAGTGGCAATCACAGACCTAAGGGCAGACATACACACAATCGCAGCTTGGATAGGGACAATGAAGCAGACTGCTACTCACCAGGCGGACGCCATCAGGCAAGTACAAAGGTCCTCTGATACAAACCTCTCCCACATACTTGAAATCCACAGGCATCTTGAGGACCTTGATAACCAAGGCTGCCACCATAACATTGGTATTAGAGGGGTCCCAGAGACTGTGGAACAACAGCACATAGAGCAAACGATTGCTGGACTTTTCAATGATTTATTGGAAAAGCCTGCAGACTCCCCCATTGAGATAAGTATATTTTATTTACCAGTGTCCTCTACTTTTACTCTTTGCACAGTCAGATCATTAACTGCTAGCTATAATGTCTTTTTACTGACATTATTGATAAGACTTCTTAATGTGTAATTTTTTTTTTCTTTAGATGCTACTTATCAATACCTCATTGCATTTTCCTGACACAACATGCATTTAGCATTAGACTCTGCAGCAAAACAAAATATGGTGCCTCGCTGATCTCTACGGACGCCTCCTGTAAACTTAATGTCTCCTTCGCAGAAGAGGAATTTGAGAAAGCTCTCAAAGACATGAAAGTCGGTAAAGCGCCTGGCCCAGATGGCCTCCCGCTACAATATTACAAAATCTTTAAAGATACCCAAAAACTTTGCTTCCTTTTAGCCTTTCACTAAATTAAATCCGATACTCAGCCCTCCTCACAACTCCTAGAAGCGCATATACAGTCAGGTCCATAAATATTGGAACATCAACACAATTCTAATCTTTTTGGCTCTATACATCACCACAATGGATTTGAAATGAAATGAACAAGATGTGCTTTAACTGCAGACTTTCAGCTTTAATTTGAGGGAACCAAAAGTAATGGGACAATTGGTTGCTCAGCTGTTCCATGGCCAGGTGTGTGTTATTCCCTCATTATCCCATTTACAAGGAGCAGATAAAAGGTCCAGAGTTCATTTCAAGTGTGCTATTTGCATTTAGAATCTGTTGCTGTCAACTCTCAATATGAGATCTAAAGAGCTGTCACCATCAATGAAGCAAGCCATCATTATTCTGAAAAAACAAAACAAACCCAAATCAACTGTTTGGAAAATCCTTAAAAAGAAAGAACGCACCAGTGAGCTCAGCAACACCAAAAGACCCAGAAGACCACGGAAAACAACTGTGGTGGGTGACTGAAGAATTCTTTCCCTGGTGAAGAAAACACCCTTCACAACAGTTGGCCAGATAAAGAACACTCTCCAGGAGGTAGGTATATGTGTGTCAAAGTTAACAATCAAGAGAAGACTTCACCAGAGTGAATACAGAGGGTTCACCACAAGATGTAAACCATTGGTGAGCCTCAAAAACAGGAAGGCCAGATTAGAGTTTGCCAAACAACATCTAAAAAAGCCTTCACAGTTCTGGAACAACATCCTATGGACAGATGAAACCAAGGTCAACTTGTACCAGAGTGATGGGAAGAGAAGAGTATGGAGAAGGAAAGGAACTGCTCATGATCCAAAGCATACCACCTCATCAGTAAAGCATGGTGGTGGTAGTGTCATGGCGTGGGCATGTATGGCTGCCAGTGGAACTGGTTCTTTTGTATTTATAGATGATGTGACTGCTGACAAAAGCAGTAGGATGAATTCTGAAGTGTTTCGGGCAATATTATCTGCTCATATTCAGCAAAATGCTTCAGAACTCATTGGACAGCGCTTCACAGTGCAGATGGACAATGACCCGAAGCATACTGCGAAAGCAACCAAAGAGTTTTTTAAGGGAACGAAGTGTAATGTCATGGAATGGCCAAGTAAATCACCTGACCTGAATCCGATTGAGCATGCATTTCACTTGCTGAAGACAAAACTGAAGAGAAAATGACCCAAGAACAAGCAAGAACTGAAGACAGTTGCAGTAGAGGCCTGGCAGAGCATCACCAGGGATGAAACCCAGCGTCTGGTGATGTCTATGCATTCCAGACTTCAGGCTGTAATTGACTGCAAAGGATTTGCAACCAAGTATTAAAAAGTGAAAGTTTGATGGATGATCTGTCCCATTACTTTTGGTCCCTTAAAAAGTGGGAGACACATATACAAACTGTTGTAATTACTACACCATTCACCTGATTTGGATGTAAATACCCTCAAATTAAAGCTGAAAGTCTGCAGTTAAGGCACATCTTGTTCGTTTTATTTCAAATCAATTGTGGTGGTGTATAGAGCCAAAAAGATTAGAATTGTGTCAATGTCCCAATATTTATGGACCTGACTGTAGCAGTTATTCCAAAGGAAGGAAAGAACAATTCTCTTGTTACAAATTATCGTCCAATAGCACTCATTAATGTTGACGTTAAAATATACGCCAAGATACTCGCCAGCAGCCTATTACCACTCCTCCCCTCCTTAATCGCCCTTCATCAGGTCGGTTTTATACGTGGTAGAAAAGGTATTACACAATCAATGCCCTAAATATTGATCATTAGCTTAATCACAATGGAAAACATGGATTCTTCCTTTCCCTCGATGTAGAAAAGGCATTTTACAGGGTGGCCTGGGACTATATAGAAGCAGTCCTTGCATCCATCGGTCTGCCGAACCTAATGCTGTCATACATAAGAGCATTACACTCCTCTCCTATGGCTAGAGTCCACGTAAATGGCCACCTGTCAGACACCTTTCACCTCCATAATGGTACCAGACAGGAATGTCCTCCATCCGCATTACTGTTCGAACCTCACCCTTGAATCTTTATTAAACAAAATACGCTTAAATCCTGATATTAAAGGCATCACCATTAAAAAACAAACTTATAAGTTTGTGGCATTTGCAGATGATCTTTTGCTTTTTTAACAGAACCCCATATTTCTTTACCAAACCTGCCAAAAGACCTAAAAGAGTTGCTTTTTAATCTAAAGATAAATCACTCAAAATCAAACACCTTAAACATAACATTACCCCCAGACATGGTCTCACATTGCCAAAAAAACTCTCCTTTCACTTGCACTAAGGATTCAATCACATACCTCGGAATTAAAATCCCAACATCCTTGTCTAACCTTTTCAAATACAACTTCACCCCAATTCTAAAGGAAACGAGGAAAGATTTAAACCGCTGGAACGTTCTTAACATCCCCTGGTTTGGCAGAGCCTCCCTACTTAAAACGACTTTTTTCCCTCGCTTTCTCTACCTACTGCAAACCATCCCCATATGAATACCATCTTGCTTTTTCATTTCCTTTTGTCGCGTATGCTCTTCCTTAATTTAGAGATGCAAACCACCTAGAATCAAATTTGATTGTCTCACTCTTCCAAAAAACAAAGGCAGAATTGCCCTCCCCAACCTACGCCATTATTACTGGGCTACCCATCTAACTCGTATAGTAGATTGTAACATACACCACACGGTAAAGGATTGGGTCACACTAGAACACTTAGTCTCTCCCCAATGCCTGCAATCCTTACCATAGATGCATCTGAAACATATTTCATCCCATACTAAACTTCACCCCTTGATCAGCCCCACATTGGAAGGCTTTTATACCTCGAGTAAAGCTTCAAACCCAATCCCATGGTTAAGCCCGCTAACCCCATTGCGTTCTAATCCAGACTTCTCTCCAGGCACAAATGACAACTTCCTTGGTCAGATCTGGCCCCATAGAGATGTCCTGGCAACTTTTCCACAGAGGTGTCTTCTTGACACTGGATGACCTTAATGCCAAGCTAGCTCCTAACTGCATCCCAATGTGGACATATTTGCAAATAAGACTGCCCAGGCCAAAAACCGCCCACCATTGGATGAAAAATCTATCAATTCTATAAGTACTATGCACCAAAAAAAAAACCCCAAAGACATCTTATCTCGGATTTGTATTCTTCACTGTTCAAAGACTACTCAGCCTTCTCCAGTATTGCATATATAGCCTGGGAACAAGATCTAGACATAAAATTCACTGACCCTGAATGGGAAACTATCTGCTCCCACATACACAAGGGATCCCTTAATGTTGCCACTTAAGGATGCAGATTTAAAATTCTCTCAAGATGGTACAGAACCTCTGCACTACTTAACAAATTTTCTAATTCAATCCCTAACTGATGTTGGCGATGTGATGCTGAAGATGGCTCAGTGCTCCATATTAGGTGGTCATGCCCTATAATCCAAACTTTTTGGAAATTAGTACACAACACCATACTTTTGGTTACCTCAGAAAATGTAGAATTCTCCCCAGCTCTATACCTGCTTCATTATACTGCCATCCCAAAGATACCTTAAATCACTAGGGATATTTATGATTAATGCAGCAAGGCATTGCATACCTTGCCACTGGTGTTCTCCTGTTGTTCGGACAAGAGAGAAGTGGTGTCACAGACTTAACAATATAAAAAAATTGAAGAACTCATCAGTATCTCGCATGAAAAGATTTCTAAATTCACATCAACATGATACAGTTGGCAAAACTATAAAACAACATCCGCATACTTGATGAATGTGTGTCAATTTCTTCTTGACACAACCGCTCTACTGAAATAAATGCCAACCAACACTCCGCTTGATGTCTCTTCACTTGGTCCCTAACATGAAACTGTTGAACACAGGGACCTTTCATTTCACCTCGTAAAAAACAATCAACTTTAATATGCTTTTAACTAGCCCGTTGCAGCTTAAGTTGAGAGAGAGGGGTTTCTGGAAACCCCTTCCTCCTCTTTTTTTTCTTTCTCTCTCTTCTCACCCCCTATCTATTCTATCTACTCTTTCTACCTCTTCTTAATCTACTTATAAAAATAAAATAAAACAAATAAGCACATTATTTTACACAGCCAACAACATCTTTTAGAAACTTACACAGACCTAGATTATGTACCTACACAGACCTAGATTATGTACAGACATTAACTAGATGTACCCCTTCTATGGTTATTTTTGATCTGAAAACATTTCAGGTACCCACTCAGGTATGAAAATTGAATATTGTTTATTACAAGATATTTGTAAACCTCCTAAAGTTCACGTGTTTCAATGAACTACCTGTTAATTCGTGCTGTATTAATGTCATAATGTGAGATATGTTTCTTGTATCTTTCACTATCCTTGATAAAAATTTATGGAAAAAAAAAAAAAAGTTGTGACGTGTGGAGGGTTGGCTTTGCCTAATTTCCTGGAATATTACTGGGCTACTCTCTTGGTCTCAGTTTGCTGGTGGTTTGTGTCCTTGAGCCAATGCAGCTGTATTTTTGGAGGCCACCCTGTTGGGCTCGCTCATGGAGCTTAGTAACCTAGTATATAGGAGCCCCAAGGTTTATGCTAACCTGCCGAATCCAACTAGGATGACCCTTAGGGTGTGGGTCTTTGCTAGGAGGGTTACCCCATAAAGGCTATCAGCCTTTATGGGGTAACCCCACCTTATCAAATTTTCAATCTATACCAGACCCTCAGGTTTGGGCAAAATACAGCATCAAGACACTCCGGGATAGTATGCCTGCAGGCATGGGCATCTGCAGAACTTTTTTCAGGGGGGCATCATTTTAGGGTCACCCATGCACCGCCCCTTTTCGACAATGTCATTATCACATTATCATGGTCAGAGACTGCAGACGTAGTACAGTCCCTAGGGTAAGCAATGGATAATGGCCAACAGGCCCTCTTACCAGACCCAGCAAAACTACAGCAGTGATCCCTCTGGCTGGATGATCGCTTACTCTGGTTTCCCCGGGGGCGACTCTGATCAGTAGTGTAGCATGTCTGTACCCTGGTAGTGGCTCAGTCTTTCTCTCTCTCTCTGGTGGTGCTGGGAAGCATGGGTCTCTCTCTGGCTTCCGCCCAGCACACTACTCGTTCTTTGTCCTGTAGCACTCTCTCCCTCAGCTTTTTTCCAGGCTGCAGTCTCTCAATCTCTCTCTTGATCGAGCTGTAGCCTCCTCCCTGTGGAAAATGGGGCCGCCAATCTTTGGGACTACATGTCCCATGATGCTCTCCTAGTCTCCTTTGATTGGCCCTAAGTTATGGCCAATAGGGAAGGAATGGAACAGGCAGGAAGCTGGGCAGGGAACCTGGTGAGAGCCACCATCTCTTCTCCCTGACAGGAGAAAGGGAGTGAGCAGGGGAAACCTCTGACAGCCCACAGCTCGCCCTTCTCCTGTCACAGTGCCGCCGAGTTCTCTGCTGGACTGAGCAGGGAAAAGAGCAGAAGTCACACAACACTGATGGGGGGGCTTGTCAGCACCTTGATGGTGGCATCCAGGTGTGGGCTGCCCGCACCCCGATAGCTACGCAACTGTACTAAATTTAAGATCCGATCCCTAAATCCAGGGGGGGGGCACTTGACCCCCCTTGCCCCTACCTGCGGACGCCCATGCCTGCAGGTGTTCTGCTGTCTTTTAGAGATCTCTCTGGTAATTTAAGGCTACCTGGTTGGATGTATTTTCGTTATCTTCAGTTGCGGCATACTGCTCAGGCTCAGTTTCCACAGTCCCCTATGTTGGCCATGTATCCTATTGGGGAACTCCTGGCCCAAGAGTCTTTGACTAAACCTCTTTCTACACTTTACCTAGCGTTACTTAGCCTCGGCTCCCCCAAGATGGAGAGGTTGCAGGAGGATTGAAAGGTGGATATTCCCTCTCTGTACAAGGAGGATTGGGAGAATTGTTTTGAGGACAGTTCTAAAGTAGCTACAGTATTTACTCTAGAGGCAAGCTGATGCAAACTAAATGTATGCATAGTGTTTACTACACTTCCCAGAGACTGCACAGAATCTATCCTCAGAGGTATCCTACTTGTGTGCATTGCCACTCAGATGTCAGTACATACTTCCACATGTTCTGGAGCTTTCCTTGGGTGGCACAGTTTTGTCTGCCTTCAGTTGTCCCTTTCGTTTTCTTCAGAGTTGATGCTACTGGGTATACAGGATGATGTGCAAAGGCCTCTGTGCACTTAATTGTTGATATTCTACCTTTTGTACTATGCCAAAAATGTGATAATCTGTAAGTGGAATTCACCCTCCCCTCCATCGGTGGTTTTATAAAAAACTCAATTAACACTGTTTTACCTATGTATAAACTGACATATACTATTAGGAATTGTCCCAAGAAGTATGATAGGGTTTGGTAGTCATGATCGGCATAATAGAGACATTTTCTTTATTGGCTCACACATCTGTATAGCTGCATTTACTGATTCTTAATCCAAAATTCTGTTAACATTTTTTGGCCTTCGTGCAATATTGTTTTTTCTGTCCGCATTGTCTGTCTGTCCATGACTTTACTATACACTACTGTGAGGATTATTATGTACCACACTTTTACATGCTGTACCTGTACTATGCCTATGTTCTTACCAGTCTGGTTGTTAAAAAAATAAATAAATAAAAAGTGAAGTAGGCACAGATTTTTCTATAGATTTTTTATATTATTTTATAAAGTATTATATGCATGATTATGCATTAGTTTCTTGACATGAGTGTGTAGTATTTTAGTTAATAAACAACAAATAAAATGCACATATGTGGTATCACTGCAATTGTCAGAAGAATTAAACTTTATTGTGGGTTGTTCTTTGGTGGTAAGTTATGATGATAGCAAGAAATACACAGCTACATTTAAAAAAAAAAAAGTTTTTACTATTTTGGGCCAGTTATCTTTTGATAATAATAATAAAAAAGAAATCCATTACCATTTTCCACCAAATGAAAGCCCAATTTGTCCTGAAAAAAAACCAAGGTATAATCCATCTGGATACACAAAGTGCTTGCAATATGTACAGTTTTACTAACACGTCAAAATTGCAAAATTGTGTTTAGACATTAGGATTTGTTTTAACCTCCATCATGAAGGGGTTAAATATAGTTTGTTTTTTGTACACAATTGATTTAGGAGGGGTAGATCAGCATAATGTATAATTGGACAAATAAGGTAAAGGAACTTAAGGGGTTGGAGATGAAAGGCACTTAAGCCTGGTACACACCGTTCGATTGTAGTACGACCGAGCGTCTGATTTTTGTCAAAAGCGCGTGTGCAGGATTTTGTCTAGCATACTATTCGCAAATTGTTGTTCCACAAACACGAATGTAGTGACATACTATGAGAGTATAAAGAGGAAGTTCATTGCTCAAGCACCCCCCTTTGGTACCCTTCTGTTAATTTCATGTTAGTAGAAGTTTGGTGAGCGTTGATTTACACTTTTTTTTACGCTATTTTTATTTGGATGGCAGATAGCATCTCTAATTTAATTTGTGTTGTTTTTTTTTTCTGCACAATAAAAACCATAACAACCATAATATTAATATTATTTGCAGTATCTCACAAAAGTGAAATAATATTTTATTATTTCTTTTCATTTGCCAGCACTGAAGAAATGACACTTTGCTACAAAGTAGTGAGTGTACAGCTTGTATAACAGTGTAAATTTGATGTCCCCTCAAAATAACTCAACATGCAGCCATTAATGTCTAAACCGCTGACAACAAAAGTGAGTAGACCCCTAAGTGAAAATGTCCAAATTGGGCCCAAAGTGTCAATATTTTGTGTGGGCACAATTATTTTCCAGCACTGCCTTAACCTTCTTGGGAATGAAGTTCACCAGTGCTTCACAGGTTGCCACTGGAGTCCTCCTCCACTCCTCCATGATGACATCACAGGGCTAGTGGATGTTAGAGACCTTGCGCTCCTTCACATTTCATTTGAGGATGCTCAATAGGGTTTAGTTCTGGAGACATGCTTGGCCAGTCCATTATCTTTACCCTCAGCTTCTTTAGCAAGACAGTGGTCCTCTTGGAGGTGTGTTTGGGGTCGTTATGTTGGAATTCTGCCCTGCGGCCCAGTCTCTTAAGGGAGGGGATGATGCTCAGCTTCTGTATGTCACAGTACATTTTGGCATTTATGGTTTCCTCAATGAACTGTAGCACCCCAGAGCTGGCATCACTCATGCAGCCCCAGACCATGACCCTCCCACCACCATGCTTGACTATAGGCAAGACATACTTGTCTTTGTACTCAGCACCTGGTTGCCGCCACACATGCCTGACACAATCTGAAATAAATACGTTTATCTTGGTCTCATCAGACCACAGGACATGGTTCCAGTAATCCATGTCCTTAGTCTGCTTGTCTTCAGCAAACTGTCTGTGGGCTTTCTTGTGCATCATCTTTAGAAGAGGCTTCCTTCTGGGACAACAGCCATGCAGACCAATTTGATGCAGTGTGCGGTGTATGGTCTAAGTACTGAAAGGCTGACCCCCCCACCCCTTCAACCTCTGCAGCAATGCTGGCAGCACTTATGCGTCTATTTCCCAAAGACAACCTCTGGATATGATGCTGAGCACGTGCACTCAACTTCTTTGGTCGACCATAGCGAGGCCTGTTCTGAGTGGAACTTGTCCTGTTAAACTGCTGTATGGTCTTGGCCACCGTGCTGCAGCTTAGTTTCAGGGTCTTGGCAATCTTCTTATAGCCTAGGCCATCTTTATGTAGAGCAGAAATTCTTTTTTTTCAGATCCTCAGAGAGTTGTTTGCCATGAGGTGCAATGTTGAACTTCTAGTGACTAGTATGAGAGTGAGAGCAATAGCACCAATTTAATACACCTGCTCCCCATTCACACCTGAGACCTTGTAACACTAACGAGTCACATGACACCGGAAAGGGAAAAAGGCTAATTAGGTCTAATTTGGACATTTTCACTTAGGGGTGTACTCACTTTTGATGCCAGGGGTTTAGGCATTAATGGCTGTGTGTTGAGTTATTTTGAGGGGACAGCAAATTTACACTGTAATACGAGCTGTACACTCACTACTTTACATTGTAGCAAAGTGTCATTTCTTCAGTGTTCATATGAAAAGATATAATAAAATATTTCCAAAAATGTGAGGGGTGTATTCACTTTTGTGAGATACTGTATATCACTACAAAACAAGTGCCTTTTAAAATACATTTGCCATAACTACATCATCATGAGCAAAGCAGCTTCATTATTATCCCATTAAAGAAGATTAGAATGTGTGCTGCATTTCGACATTTGCCACATCACAAATTTTAATTCTCGATTACGAATGGTAGTTTAAAAGACCAAACTCTTCCGGCTCGTTCCTTGGTTCCGATCATGCGTGTTTGTTCTTTTGACTTTTGTGTGACGGATTTTTGTACTGACCATCCAAAAATCAGATGTTGAGCTGTCCTTTGTCAAAAATTTACTAGTCCGCTCATCCAGCTTTTGTCTGACAAAAAAGTCAAATCGGTTGTCGAAAGCACCATACTAACGATCCAAAAATCCGCAGACAGCTCATCTTACAAATTTTCCCTTCTGATTTTCGTATCATGTGTATGAGGCCTTAGGCTGATCACAATAAAAGGCCACTCTAAAATATGCAGTTTTACCACACAGCACAATGCCATAGATGTCGTAAGTTTAACGGAGCGTTGGCATGCTGACTGCAGGAATGTCCACCAGAGCTGTTGCCCTTGAATTGAATGTTCATTTCTCTACCATAAGCCGTCACCAAAGGTGTTTCAGAGAATTTGGCAGTACATCCAACTGGCCTCACAACCGCAGACCACGTGTAACCACACCAGCCCAGCATTTTCACCTCCGAGATCATCTGAGACCAGCCACCTGGACAGCTGCTGCAACAATCGGTTTGCATAACCAAAGAATTTCTGCACAAACTGTCAAACTGTCCCAGGGAAGCTCATCTGCATGCTCGTCGTCCTCATCGGGGTCTCGACATGACTGCAGTTCATCGTTGTAACCGACTTGAGTGGGCAAATGCTCACATTCGATGGCATCTGGCACTGGAGAGGTGTTCTCTTCATGGATGAATACTGGTTTTTACTGTACAGGACAGATGGCAAACAGCGTGTATGGCATTGTGTGGGTGAGCGGTTTGCTGATGTCAACGTTGTGAACCAAGTGGCCCATGGTGATGATGGGGTTATGGTGTGGGCAGGCATATGTTATGGACAACGAACACAGGCGAACACAGGTGCATTTTATTGATGGCATTTTGAATGCAAAGAGGTACTGTGAGGTTTCGTCATTGGTCCTGTGGGCGCATTACATAGATGACATCCTCCTCCTATGGAGTGGCACGGCCGACTCATTACAATCATTTTTCGGTCTACTCAACTCTAACGATAGGGGTATTTCTTTGACGTAAAATTCAAGTACAGATGCGATTAATTTTTTAGATCTTCAAATTCAGATTGTCAACAGACAATTCGAATTTCAAACCTTTTTCAAATCAACAGACAGAAACGGTTTCATTCCCGTGGACAGTTGTCACCATCCATCATGGCTTAGATCCGTCCCACAGAGCCAGTTTCTGCATTTACGCAGAAACTGCACTAGTATAGAGTCCTTTAAGGTACAAGCGGATACACTTAAAGTCTGGTTACTTGACAAAGGATACAACTCTGTGGATGTCGACCGAGAACTTTCACGCGCCATGGAAACAGATAGGGAATCCCTATTAGCCGTCAAACCCAAATGTGACACTGATAACACCTTTAAGGGGTCCCTGATGACTTCTTTTTCCACTCAATACCATCAGATCAAGGCTATTTTTGCCAGACATTGGAACATTCTCAAAAATTATCGCATTCTAGGTCCATCCCTACCAGATCAAGCTAGAGTTATCTCCTTATATTATAAACCCCCCTTCATGGCCTTCGTTCTTCCATGAACTGACTGGAGTTGGACGCAGAGCAGTCAATTTCACATCCACTGTCACCAGCAAACAATATACGATTAAACATTTCTGTACCTGTACAACCCACTACATAGTGTATCTAATTACCTGCCCATGCGGGATGCAATATGTGGGCCGCACTATGCGCACTTTTTCGATAAGAGTTGCAGAACATATTGCCCTAATTAAAAGTGGGGATACAAAACACACTGTGCCCAGACACTACAAGGCACATCAAAACCGTGACCCTAAAAGAACCTCCTTTTTGATTATTGATAGGTACTTTGCCCCTTGGAGGGGAGGGGCTAGAACTAGGGGTGTCTCACAACTTGAGACATATTGGATATATGAATTACGTTCCTATTCGCCTTACGGCAGTGTTTCTCAACTCCAGTCCTCAAGGCGCCCCAACAGGTCATGTTTTCAGGCTTTCCATTATTTTGCACAGGTGATGTGATCAGTTTCACTGCCTTAGTAATTACCACAGCTATTTCATCTGAGGGAAATCCTGAAAACATGACCTGTTGGGGCGCCTTGAGGACTGGAGTTGAGAAACACTGCCTTACGGCATGAACATAGATTGGTGCATTAATTCCTTCATCAGTAAAGCTTGACATTATGTATCTACCAGAATATGTCAACTCAATATTGTATAATTTTTCTCTCTCTCTCTCTCTCTTGTTTTCATTGCAATCTGTAATTTTGATTGAATTTTATATATATATACCTCCATGTGAAGATTTAGTTTATGAGTGGTTGGATATCATTTCACTGTTTCACTCACTAATTTCATTTTTTAATATGCCATTATAGTTTTTATTCCCTTCTTCGACTTAGAAGCCACTGTAATGGTGTCTTTGTCCTGTATAGGTGGCCTTGACAACTATCTGGTGTCACCAGTGCACCATTATAACATACCTATGTGTTTTCTGTCCTTTGCAGAAGATGGGAGAGAACACCCATGTGTTATCCCTTTCTCCCTTCTCCGTAGCATGAATTCGTTTTTTTAATTCCTTTTTTTAATTTTCCTTTTTGTATTTAGGTTACGACTAGATGTCCCCTTGTTATAACATTGGCAATTTCATGATTTCCTTTTCCGTTCCCATAGTACATAAACATTCCGTTCGGGCATCACCACTCATGTGCGTGAACGCATTGACGTGAGCACAGTACGTCTGACGTACTGTGTGGAACACACACCGGCTGGGTACATGGACCGCACTTAGCGGCGTTCGATCTAGCTCGTCCCTCCTTACTGACGCACACGCCCACCTGTCTCTCCGGAAAGGGGGCATTGCCTAATACTCCTTGGCATGTTTACACTAGCAGTAATGAGTGGACATGTTCGTTCGGCTGGCCTCCTTACCTTTACACTTAGGTCCCCCTCCAAAAACAGAGACGGAGCCTAAAACGCACCGCCATATTGGCCATTATAAGCCGTGGAACGCACGCGGTGACGCCATTTTAAAATCCGGGAAGTACTCTAGGTAATAGACTGCGCCAGCGCTCGTAGACTCGGTTTTCAGGATGGGGGTCATACTGTCTATATATTCATGAAGCGCAGCAGTGGGGGGACACCCCAGATGATGTCCTTGGAGACGAAACACATCGGGAAAGCCCCCACTGCTGCCTATTGACTTTGTACAAGCGCTTTTTTTATCCAGTATCATGTGAGTGTTTTTCTATTTTAAATAAATTTTACTGTATATCACAGAATTACGCTATGTGGTCCCTTTCTACTTTCTCCTCTGCTACCTTTGTCCCTATGGATGTCTGAAAAATCATTCTCCACGCGTCCTGATTAGAGTGGGAACAGAGTATCTCCAGCCAACAGAAACCAGCACCACCTCGATCCATCCACCGCAATACAAGCCTGTTTGACACGCAGAGCGTATGCCCTGGCGTGTTCAAACATTCTGGTAAGCCTCCTCTACTCATGGTGGTGGTTTGATTACAGTCACTAATTCTCACGGATATACACATTTTCCGTTTGGAACTTTCTGGTGCTAGATTCCACTATCTTATTTCCACAGACTTGGATTTCATTCAACTGGAGTTTTTTTGTTATGTGATTTCACATGCATTACTCATATATGGACACTACTCTTTAGATTCATTCACAGTGTTAGTTTGCAATAATTTCATTCATATGTGATATTACTTTTAATTACTTCACTTGTATCTTTTATACAATGACACTATTTTTTATATTTATTCACTGTGTTAGTTCACAATAATTTTATTTTTCATTGATGCTTTTGGGTTTTTGAACCCACCTTTATATAGCGCTACACTTTTATTTGTATGGGGTTATGATGTGGGCAGGCGTATGTTATGGACAACGAACACAGGCGAACATAGGTGCATTTTATTGATGGCATTTTGAATGCAAAGAGGTACCGTGACAAGATCCTGAGGCCCATTGTTGTGCCATTCATCCACGATCATCACCTCATATTGCAGCATGATAATGTACAGCCCCATGTTGCAAGGATCTGTACACAATTCCTGGAAGCTGAAAACATCCGAGTTCTTGCATGGCCAGCATACTTACCGGACATGTCACCCATTAAGCATGTTTGGGATGCTCTGGATCGGTGTATACGACAGCGTGTTCCAGTTCCTGCCAATATCCAGCAACTTCATACAGCCATTGACAAGGAATGGACCAACATACCACAGGCCACAATCAACAACCTGATCAACTCTATGTGAAGGAGATGTGCTGCACTGCGTGAGGCAAATGGTGGTCACACCAGATACAGACTGGTTTTCGGACCCCCCCCGGACCCCACAATACAGTAAAACTGCACATTTTGGAGTGGCCTAAGGCACACCTGTGCAATAACCATGCTGTCTAATCAGCATCTGGATATGCCACACCTGTGAGGTGGATGGATTATCTTGGCAAAGTAGAAGTGCTCACTAACACAGATTTAGACAGATTTGTGAACAATAATTGAGAGAAAAATAGGCCTTTTGTGTACATAGAAAATGTGGTAGATCTTTAAGTTCATTCATGATAAATAGGGGCAAACACAAAAGTGTTACGTTTATAATTTTGGTCAGTGTATTAGAAGACTGCTTCCAACCCACGACTATCTTTGAGAAAGAGCGGGACTTTCTGGTTATATAGTTACATAGCTACATAGTAGGTGAGGTTGAAAAAAGACACAAATCCATCAAGTCCAACCTATGTGTGTGATTTTATGTCAGTATTACATTGTATATCCCTGTATGTTGCGGTCGTTCAGGTACTTATCTAATAGTTTCTTGAAACTATCAATGCCCCCCCGCTGAGACCACCGCCTGTGGAAGGGAATTCCACATCCTTGCCGCTCTTACAGTAAAGAACCCTCTACGTAGTTTAAGGTTAAACCTTGTTTCTTCTAATTTTAATGAGTGGCCACGAGTCTTGTTAAACTCCCTTTTGCGAAAAAGTTTTATCCTTATTGTGGGGTCACCAGTATGGTATTTGTATATTGAAATCATATCCCCTCTAAAACGTCTCTTCTCCAGAGAGAATAAGTTCAGTGCTCACAACCTTTCCTCAAAAATAATATCCTCCAGACCCTTTATTAGCGTTGCTGCCCTTCTTTGTACTCGCTCCATTTCCAGTACATCCTTCCTGAGGACTGGTGTCAGAACTGGACAGCATACTCTAGGTGCGGCCGGACCAGAGTCTTGTAAATTGTGGTTGAAATGCATCAGATTGTGGTAACAGGTGATGTCTGTTATAAGCAAAGGGGAGTCTCTCCTCTTTGCTTATGACAGTTGCATTATCAAATTATAAAAAAAGGATAGCTAAGGGGGTACCACATCCATATATAGACTGTTTAAAAGATATAGGACCATTTGAGCGGACTTTACTGGTACCAGAAAAGGAACACTACATAATCTTATGAAATTCAAATTTATTACAGATATTTTAACAGGAATAAAAGTTGATACAGAATAAAAACAAGAAAATTAGAGCTCTCATTGATATAACCACATAATGTATATAACATATTACTGCTGGGTCAAAGAGGTCGTCGTTTCACTTTATCCTTCCTGACTGTAAGCAGAGGGATTCTGTTTAAGAGACAAGGAGGGAAACATCATGTTTCAGCAACGGATATAAAATGCAGCAAAATATTTAGTAATGTAGTCCACATAAATAATATGAAGAACAGTGTAATATCAGTGCCACTCACATATCAGAGAGCACGCTCATACATGTAACATGCCATGTGCTATCCAAAGGCGTCTAGGTCAACAATATCCTCCCCAGATATCTCAGCCAATAAATCTACATTCCCCATTCTATAAGAGGGACAGAATAGAAAATCACTCTCCAAAAATGAAGCATAGTAATAATAGGTTCTAGACATGTGCGCCGTCAATAAATTAGTTTTGTTTCGTTCCGTTTTGTATTAGAATTAATTTGTATTTCATAATCCATGTCCGAAATTTCGCAAGAAATATGAATTTTCAATATGATGAATTTATCATTATTAGGGGCTCCCACCATCCCTGTGCTGTGCTGACTTCCTGGGTTTTTAACTTTTAGGTTCGTTAACTTTTCGTAACAATTACGAATGTTCGTTATGATTAATTTATCATTATGAGGGGCTCCCACCATCCTTGTGCTGTGCAGACTTCCTGGGTTTTTAACTTTTAGGTTTGTTAACTTTTCGTAACAATTACGAATATTCGTTAGGAATTTGGATCCGAAATTCGTAAATGAAATTTCGTATTTCGTACAAAGTTCGGAAGGATAGCAATTCGTATTTCGGATCTTCCAGAATGTACGAATTTACGGAAATTCGTACAAATTTTCGATTCGTACGAAAATAATCGCACATGTCTAAATATTAGGTTCCAGTCAACCATAATTATACACTACTTACTGGACAGAAGTATCCCCAGAGTCACTACACCAGGATAAGAGTAAATAACCAGTATGCCATGTTAATTAATATGGCTAGTTATCCAATTAACTCCTACAGAAAGTATAACAGACATAAAGTGAGCAGTATATAAGATATAACCAATTCTATCTAACCATAAGGATCGCTAAATAAAAAGACAAACAAAATTAAATACCTTAATGGTATACAGGTAAGAGTCAGTCGTGAAGTGGCTTATTAGGACCATAGATCTTTTCCACAACCAAAGCAGTGAATAGTCTAAAATCTGAAGTAAAAAATCATGATATATTGTCAGAAAATGAATTGCCAATTAGCTGATTGCAAATTAGAGTAGCTGTTCAAATTATAACCAACATTCAATTGCAGACTTACCAATAAACCAGTATGAAGATTAACAACAGTTACCATGCAATTCCTCAGTGCAGATATAATCAACATTCACTGGCAACAATGTCAACAGAGGTGTCTACAGAGAAAAAAAAAAAATAATATTCTATAGTTCCATAGCTCACATCAGTAACCCTAACAAGGATAATCAGAATCACTATCATGGTATACTCAGTTAGACTTACCTAACAGTGTTCACCTTAGATTAAGCCACAACAACAATTACTGCTACCACGATCAGCCTTAAATAGAAGCTGCCAGATAATTGCTGACTTTAGTCAGCTGTAAAGGGACACACCCCGGGGGCCGGAGTGGGAGGCGTTACCCTGCATAATATAGAAGGCTGAAGATTAAGCCATGGACCTCCAATGGTAGCGATGTAACACAGACACCTGAGGTAGAACAGGGACACCTGTAACCAAATGCATCTACCACATTAACATGTAAACTACTCACAAGGGGCTATGTTAACCAACAGCACCACAATCTGCCAACAAAAACCTTTTTCTTATGCATAATAAGAACAATGTCTGCATGATCCATGCCTATGGTGGGATTTAATAAAAATAACAGCGCTGCACAATTCTTAAAATTGTTTATTAAATCATAGAGTCCCCAAATGTGTGCAAACTAGCAACAACATGAGTCTCAAATATGTGCGGTGAAAAACACACACTGAAGTGATGAGTCTAGTGACAGTGATCCCTCCACCACAGGAAATAGATGGCCAATCACCTCATCTATTCGACATGAAACAGGTCACATAACCATAAACAGATCACCAGGCTGTTTCGGAAATATTTTTACCTCACTTAAACGATTAACGATACTAATATAAGTGATTAAACCTTTGTCTATATAAGAATAAAAACGAGCGATAACAGGGAAAAAAGATAAACAATTACATTTCTTTACATAGAAAAATAAGGTTAGAATAATTAGAATTTATCATATATCTCTAGTGATGGCATAAGTACAGTGTTTGCTCTAGGCTGCAAAGTTAATTTAGGCCGAACTCATACATTTTTGCAATGGACATATACAAGGTATACAAAGTCATAAGACAAATCCTAGGATACAAAAAGGTTAGAAAGAAAGAAAAAAAAAACAGAGATTCCAGTATACATTACTCAGACAGCATATCCCCTAGATGGTCTCGGGCTGGACAGTGTAAAACCATTTAGCCCTCTCTCTCTTTTATATGCATTCTCCACCAATCAACAGATGCAACATATTGATTGGGTCAGAGATGTCTCAAAGTCTGGTTGGCTACATTTTGAAGCCTCTTTGCTAATTGGCTTACAGATGCCTTAAATTCAGATTGGTCAAATCTGAAGCTGTCTGAAAGTTCATGCTCAGACATTGCTGTTACATTGAGACCCCTCGGTGCCTAACAGTCTATGAATTAATGAACAATCTCATTTGATCTCCCAGCCCAAACAGTCCCGACAGTAGTATGTTAATGGCCCCCTGGTGAGTTGATTCAATTAACGCCTGGGAACCACCAGTGTATTGGAAGCATATTAATGGCCCCCTGAAGAATGGATGCCTGAAGGTCTGCCAATACTCTTTGATCCAATTAACGCCTGGGGGGGCCTTCTCTTGTAACTACATTCCTAAGGTGAGCTATGTTCTATCATGATATTAAGAAACATATACCCATATATAAATATATATACCCACACATAGATACACACATATACACGTAGGTAGATATACATATATACACATACATACATCCTATGGGGCAAGGCAGTTTATTTGGAGTCCTTGCAATGGTCCACTTGAACCTCATTGATATAAATATGAAATTCAATATCTCCATCACAAAGCAAAGAAGATCCCGGCACTCCAAAGCGTCATCCGGTCCTCAGATCCACATTCAGTAAGTGTAACCATAATATGAAAACAGAGGAAAACGATCTAGTGCTCACTGTTTAAAAGCTGTTTATTGTCCAAAAATCGTATGAATATAAACTTACATTTGGCCGCACTCAGACCTGACCCGAGTGTCGGCGTACAGAAGAGAGATGTAAACAAAACCAACAAGATGTTCACGGGTGGCGTCATACGTGACTCCTGACCCCTGTACGCATCATGTCCGTCGACTTCATCAGCGCGAGGTAGGATACACATAGACGGCTTGCGGAATGCAAATCGGGCTGAGGAATACAGCAATCGAATCACAGCTCATATTACATAAAGAGAACTTTATACTAACCCATAGAACCGCTGGGTGGAACGGACTAAAAAGTGCATAACTGTTGCAATATGTTGGCTGATTTATGTATAATGTTGTATTGGAGTGCCATGTTGACCAGAAATTCAGTTGAGTTGTCCAAGCCAACTGGATTTTAACATATCAAGGGGACAGCTGAAGAACCTTTGATATGTTGATCTTATGCAAGTCTACCTAGGTATGTGAGGTATGGCCTGTAAACCTAATTGAACATTTCAAAGGGTACATTGTTTAAAGGACCATAGAAGAAGTATTTATTGATGGTAATTAGACTTGAGAGGGTAACAATAAAATCAAAGAGTATTTTGGGTTGACCTAACAGAAACTCCCTCCTAGTGTACTAGTATTTGAGGGGGGACTATTCAAGCATTCAGTCAGTTTTGTCTGTGTGTGACTATGAAGGAGTAGATCTAGGAAAAATGGGACTCTAAATTATATTTACTCTGTCGGATTTTTGTCATCTGTGGACTTTGAACTTTGTTCTGTGTTGGAAGTCAATAAAGTGCATCTCTCTGGAAGAATTGGGTTGCTGCGGAAGAGTACTTACATCATAGTTATAATAACCTAAATATTAATTATCCACCCACTATACATCTTATATCACTACAATAACATCCCATAAACTTTATATCAATGAGGTTAAAACAAATTTCAAAATTAAATATAGAGAACAAATTTATCCTCACATATTCATAAAAAACTTATAAAACTTAATAAAAATAATTAAGAAATCGCCCCCATGACTAATCCTATAGTGATGGATAAAATTTAAGGAGCACTCTTCTAAAATTGAAAATAAATAAAAATAGATAAAAATGACATCAATCCACGGCCATCTTAGTGTTTCCACAGAAGAAACAATACTAAATATATAATCATAAGATACATATATTACAAAAAAGTAAATATATATAAAATACACAGAAAGAGACACTAAAACTATTATCTATTAGAGATAAAACAATTCAGATCAAAGTCCGCATTCATCCCTGCAGGCGACATTACCTTGGTCTCAAAAATCCAGAAGAATTCTCTGCGACTAAGCTGGCGGATATAATGACCTCCTCTCCAATGTCTAGGAACCTTCTCGATACCCCAGAACTTCAGACATTTAGGGTCCCTTTGGTGACATATTCTGAAATGCCTGGAAACACTGCGAGTTTTAACTCCTCTTTTAATATTATTAATATGTTCACCAACCTGTACATGTAATGCTCTAGAGGTGCGACCAACATACTGTAAACCACAGTCACACTCAAGCATATACACCACCCCAACAGAAGCACAAGTGATGAGACTCTTATTCTGATATTGCTTGTGTGTGACAGTGGAGATAAAATCTTTGCGTTTTTTGATGTTATTACTGGCATTCTTACAGGTGGCACACCTGCCACATGCGTAAAAGCCAGACAGAAAACTAAACAGACTATTGGCTGTTGTTTTGGGGGGGATCTATAACTCCAGGTGCCAAATGATCGCGAACTGAAGGTGCTTTGCGGTAAATGAACTCAGGTCGATTCGGGAGTACTGGACCGAGAACCCGGTCATACTTAAGAATTGGCCAATGCTTGGCTATGATTTTTTCAAATTTCTTGTACTGGATACTATAATCCATCACAATTTTGAATCCTGCAGTAGTATCCTGGGCATCAGTACTCACAGCCCTATCAGCCACTATAGTGCTTCTATCAATAAGCCTGACTCTCTCAATTTCTGAGTTGATCAAAGACTGTGAATAGCCTTTCTGCCTAAAACGAGTTGCTTAAACCTCAGACTGAGATAAAAACTCCTCCTCCGACGTACAATTACGTCGGAGCCGGATGAATTGTCCTCTGGGGATATTACATAACCATGACCTGTGATGACAACTATTTAAAGGAATATATGCATTACGATCAGTTGCCTTGAAATGATTTCTGGTTTGAAAACCATCATCCCTCTTAAAAATTTCCAAATCCAAAAACGTAATCTGCTGTTGATCAATGGTCCAGGTAAGCTTGATATTTTTAGTGTTGTTTTTAAGTTTATTCATAAATGTCTGTAGACTCAGCATATCACCTTCCCAGACCATCACTAAATCATCTATATACCTCTTATAGCAAGACAACTGTGGTGGACGATCATGAAATACAACTTCTTAATCCGAGTGGGCCATGAAGAGATTGGCCACACTGGGAGCAAAACGTGCGCCCATTGCCACACCGTGTATTTGTAAATAGTACTCCCTATTGAACCAGAAATAGTTGTTCAATAAACAAAACTTAAGACTTTGTAACAAAAATTGTACATGATCTCCAGAAAGATCCGTAGCTGCTAGGGCCCACTCAACCGAAGATAATGCTTCCTCATGATTGATTATAGTATAGACCGATGGATCTTCTAATGATACCACAAATATGGTACCGGGTGTCCCTCCCCAAGGTTATTTTGTCCAGGAAGCGTCTTTGAGTAACCTCAAATCAGTTTCAGGACACATGAACTAGGAGTAATACTCCCAGACCGAGAGGTTGAGGTGCTTCTAAATCAAAGGGAAAGGGTAGAGGTGGTGGGAATCATCACTCCTACCCAGTGCCTGCACAAGGGAATTATGCACAATACCCATCCAATTCTGATTATTATTCATGGAAACCTGTACCTATTAGGGGGAGAGGACAACAGAGGGGAAAGGGCAATTACCCAATGAGGGTAGCCCCAGTCCCTATCCATAATAGCTTTGCCCCCTTACAAGACCAAGGGGATGATTATCATTGTAGTCAGGATAATTTTTTAGGACAGGAGAAGACCTCCTGGAGGGGTCCTCCTCCTCTTACCCCAACATGGGTGGGAGAAAGGAAAGATTATTGGGCCCCTCAGGGTCAAGCAAAGAATGGTCATTCCAGCCTAAAAAGAAAAAACAGAGAGGATGTGGGGAGCGGGAGATGAGCCCAAAAGGTCAAAACCTTATTAGGAACCGGGATTTTTAACTTGAGTGGCATCCTGCTCACTGATGATGAAACTAAAGTGTTGGATAAAGGCTTGAAGTTCGCCCCTATTCGCAATTTCAATACATCTCAGACGTATGTCAATGTACAAAAATTCATTCGTAATCTTAACATGAAAAAGTATTTTTTAACTAATCCAATACAGAGGAATTCTTCTCAATACGGCACACTCTAACCTCAGGAATAATTCTGTTTTGAATCCTCAATGTAGTGACAATAGACAGCTAGAGGTTTTTAAAAATATGGTTTGTAGTGACCTCGAACAATTAAAAATGAAGAAAGTCAAGGATTCCCAATATATCAAAAGGGTATTGCATCCTTAGAACAAAGGAATGATATTGTGAGCTGACAAGGGGAGTGGGTTGGTTGTATTAAGTAAATCTTATTACCAAGCAGAAATGTCCCAATTATTAGGAGATCAAGATACATATCAATTACTTAATGGTGACCCTATGCTGAGTTTTAAAAATAGTTTACACTCTCTGATCGAGGAAGGCAAAATTAAGGGGATTCTAAATTCTAAAGAGGCTTCATATTTGGATCCTTTTTACTGTAGGAACCCCATTATTTACTTTTTACCTAAAATGCAGAACAACCCCCCCGGACGTCCAATCGTGAATGGAATAGACTCTGTGACCTCTCGTTTAGGTCAATATTTGGACTTTTTCCTTCAGCCTCTTGTTATTAAAACTAATGCTTCCTTACGTGATAACAAGCAGTTCATCCAAATTTTAGATACCCTTCCATGTACTCCGGCCAGCTTTCTGATAACTGCGGATGTAGGGTCATTATATACTATAATCAATCATGAGGAAGCATTATCTTCGGTTGAATGGGCCCTAGCAGCTATGGATCTTTCTGGAGATCATGTACAATTTTTGTTACAAAGTCTTAAGTTTTGTTTATTGAACAACTATTTCTGGTTCAATAGGGAGTACTATTTACAAATACACAGTGTGGCAATGGGCGCACGTTTTGCTCTCAGTGTGGCCAATCTCTTCATGGCGCACTGGGATTAAGAAGTTGTATTTCATGATCATCCACCACAGTTGTCTTGCTATAAGAGGTATAAAGATGATTTAGTGATGGTCTGGGAAGGTGATATGCTGAGTCTACAGACATTTATGAATAAACTTAATAACAACACTAAAAATATCAAGCTTACCTGGACCATTGATCAACAGCAGATTACGTTTTTGGATTTGGAAATTTTTAAGAGGGATGATTGTTTTCAAACCAGAAACCATTTCAAGGCAACTGATCGTAATGCATATATTCCTTTAAATAGTTGTCATCACAGGTCATGGTTATGTAATATCCCCAAAGGACAATTCATCCGGCTCTTATGTAATTGTACGTCGGAGGAGGAGTTTTTATCTCAGTCTGAGGTTTTAGCAACTCGTTTTAGGCAGAAAGGCTATTCACAGTCTTTGATCAGCTCAGAAATTGAGAGAGTCAGGCTTATTGATAGAAGCACTATAGTGGCTGATAGGGCTGTGAGTACTGATGCCCAGAATACTACTGCAGGATTCAAAATTGTGATGGATTATAGTATCCAGTACAAGAAATTTGAAAAAATCATAGCCAAGCATTGGCCGATTCTTAAGTATGACCGGGTTCTCGGTCCAGTACTCCCGAATCGACCTGAGTTCAATTACCGCAAAGCACCTTCAGTTCGCGATCGTTTGGCACCTGGAGTTATAGATCACCCCCAACACAACAGCCAATAGTCTGTTTAGTTTTCTGTCTGGCTTTTACGCATGTGGCAGGTGTGCCACCTGTAAGAATGCCAGTAATAACATCAAAAAACGCAAAGATTTTATCTCCATTGTCACACACAAGCAATATCAGAATAAGAGTCTCATCACTTGTGCTTCTGTCGGGGTGGTGTATATGCTTGAGTGTGACTGTGGTTTACAGTTTGTTGGTCGCACCTCTAGAGCATTACATGTACGGGTTGGTGAACATATTAGTAATATTAAAAGAGGAGTTAAAACTCACAGTGTTTCCAGGCATTTCAGAATGTGTGTATAAACCGAATTCACCAAAGGAAAATTATAGATGAAATAGTGGCGCTTATCCCCTAGGTGGGGAGATGCCAGACACTCTTATCCAGCCAGTGAGCTGAATACAGATGTGACTCCATGATTAAATCTTTATGATGAAACATGTCAGGGCGTAGCTACACGGCGATCTCACACGAGTACTAGAGGAGGGAGTGAAGGGGGACAGAGCAGAGCTCCAGTGAAGGGACGAGTGCTGCGGACGGGTGAGACGAACGTGAGCACACACACCTCCTGGGTCCGCTGTGGCCTGCCTGTTGTTATTTCAGTTGCTATTGCTTGCTGTGCTGTGGGAGTTCTCCATTTGCCGTGAAGTGACTTGCCTGTTATTTTATTTTAAATGTGAGTTCATTACAAGTTGTTTTATATGTGATTAGATCTTTTAAACGAGATTACACTATTGGAGCTTCTTTTATTTTTATGTCATACTACCAACCTGAGAAAAGCGGTGTTCCTATCGAGCAGTGGAGGTGTATGCTCGCATGTTAACCCCCATGTAAGTGGGTTAGAGGCTCTGTCATGCCAAATACGAGAGCGAGAGGCCTTAACAGCTGGTGAGTTTGAATTCCAGCAGGGAGTGGATTCACATCACAGAGGTGTGGTGAATGTTTGCAAACACAGCTGAGCAGTTTTGGAGTCACCCTCACTCTTTTTTTGGACTTTCCTCAAATATTTTCATGATTATTTTTCACGATTGATTGGTTTCTGGACTTTATAGACATTTACTGTGTTCAATTCTCATTATATATATATTTTTTCTTGGATTTATATATTTGTATATCACTTTCACTGAGTGTTATAATTTATATTAGCTCATATTGAATTTATTGAATAATTTATTTTATTTAATAATTTTTACTTTTTGGGATATTTAGCAATATATGTTTTTTCACTTTTTCTCTAGTCACGTCTGTATTCAGCTCACTGGCTGGATAAGAGTGTCTGGCATCTCCCCACCTAGGGATAAGCACCACTATTTCATCTATAATTTTCCTTTGGTGAATTCGGTTTATATACATTTTATTTGTTAAGTGGCAGCTTTGGTAGGGTTTTGACATTTATTAACATAGCGCGGAGGTGGTAATACAGGTCAGGGGTGGCGTAACTTGCACCTGGTTATCTCCGTTTTTCAATTTCAGAATATGTCACCAAAGGGACCCTAAATGTCTGAAGTTCTGGGGTATTGAGAAGGTTCCTAGACATTGGAGAGGAGGTCATTATAGTAGTATAAAGTTCTCTTTATGTAATATGAGCTGTGATTCGATTGCTGTATTCCCCAGCCCGATTCGCTAATTGGTGGTTACCGTGGCTACATATATACAAAGCGGGCCGTCTATGTGTATCCTACCTCGCACTGATGAAGTCCTGCCCACGGACGTAACGCGTACAGGGGTCAGGAGTCACGTATGATGTCACCCGCGGCCATCTTGTTGGTTTTGTTTACATCTCTCATCTGTACGCCAGCACTCGGGTCTGAGTGCGGCCAAATGTAAGTTTATATTCATACGATTTTTAGACAATAAACAGTTTTTAAACAGTGAGCACTAGATCATTTTCCTCTGTTTTCATATTTTGGTTACACTTACTGAATGGGGATCTGAGGACCGGATGATGCTTTGGAGAGCGGGGATCTTCTTTGCCTGGTGATCTGTTTATGGTTATGTGACCTGTTTCAGGTCGAATAGATGAGGTGAGAGGTCATCTATTTCCTGTGGTGGAGGGATCACTGTCACTGGACTCATCACTTCAGTGTGTGTTTTTCACCGCACATATTTGAGACTCGTGTTGTTGCTAATTTGCACACATTTTGGGACTCTATGATTTAATTAATCAATTTTAAGAAATGCGCAGCACTGTTATTTTTATTATTTATTTAAGGTATTTTGTTTGAGTTAAACCTTAATTGTCAGCTTGCAGTTCGCCTTTATTATATTTTGGTTAGTGCTGAATATCTTTTTATAATTTTTTTATTTTATGGTGGGATTTACCCCCCTCTCCAACCACCGCAACACCCCCGGGGTGTGTGCCTTTACAGCTGATTGTGGTCAGCAATTATCTGGCAGCTTCTATTTAAGGCTGATAGTGGTAGCAGTAACTATTGTTGTGGCTTGATCTAAGGTGAACACTGCTAGGTAAGTCTAACTGAGTTTACCATGATAGTGATTCTGATTATCCTTGTCAGGGTTATTGATGTGAGCTATGGAACTATAGAATATTAATATTTATTTTTACTCTCTAGACACCTCTGATGACATTATCACTTTGCTACAATATAAAGTAGTGAGTGTACAGCTTGTATAACAGTGTAAATTTGCTGTCTCCTCAAAAAGACTCAACAGACAGCCATTAATGTCTAAACCGCTGGCAACAAAAGTGAGTGCACCCCCTAAGTGAAAATGTTCAAATTGGGCCAAATTAGCCATTTTCCCTCCCCGGTGTCATGTGACTCGTTAGTGTTAGTGTCTCAGGTGTGAATGGGGAGCAGGTGTGTTAAATTTGGTGTTATCATTCTCATGCTCTCATACTGGTCACTGGAAGTTCAACATGGCATCTCTCTGAAGATCTGAAAAAAATTATTGTTGCTCTACATAAAGATGGCCTAGGCTATAAGAAGATTGCCAAGACCCTGAAACTGAGCTGCAGCCTGGTGGCCAAGACCATACAGCGGTTTAACAGGACACGTTGCACTCAGAACAGGCCTCGCCATGGTTGACCAAACAAGTTGCGTACACGTGCTCAGCGTTTTAAAAGACAATTTTTCCTTTAGAAAGATCACTTTGCTGTGGTACTGTTCTAAACACGGAAAAATGTGCCAATTAATGGACACTCCCCAGGCACGATATTTAAAGGAATATTTCATTTTTATTGTTTGACTTTAAGCATTAAAAAAATCACTGATCCCGAAAAAACGACCGTTTTAAAAAAATAATTGCATTGATACCTGTCCCCTGGGGCAGGACGCAGGTCCCCAAACACTTTTTATGACATTAACTTGCATATAAGCCTTTAACCACTTAAGCCCCGGGCCATTTGGCTGCCCAAAGCCCAGAGCACTTTTTGCTATTCGGCACTGTGTCGCTTTAACTGACAATTGCGCGATCATGTGACATGGCTCCCAAACAAAATTGACGTCCTTTTTCCCCCACAAATAGAGATTTCGTTTAGTGGTATTTGATCACCTCGGCGGTTTTTATTTTTGCGATATAAACAAAAAAATAACGACAATTTAGAAAAAAACGCATTATTTTTTGCTATAATAAATATCCCCAAAAATATGTAAAAAAAACATTTTCTTTCCTCAGTTTAGGCCGGTATGTATTCTTCTACATATTTTTGGTAAAAAAAAATCGCAATAAGCGTTTATTGTTTGGTGTGCACAAAAGTTATAGCGTCTACAAGATAGGGGATAGTTTTATGGCATTTTTATGAATATTTTTTTTTTACTAGTAATGGCGGCGATCAGTGATTTTTATCACAGTAATCAATTAAAAATGCATTGTGTACTGTGTAAATGTGACTGGCAGGGAAGGGGTTAACCACTAGGTGGCGCTGTGGGGGTTGAGTGTGTCCTAGGGAGTGATTCTAACTGCGGGGGGAAGGGCTATGTGTGACACAACACTGATCACCGCTCCCGATTACAGGGAGCTGTGATCAGTGTCCTTGGCACTAGGCAAAACGGGGAAATGCTTCTTTACATCAGCATTTTCCCGTTCTTCCTCTCCGTGAGACATCGAGTCCGTGGGACCCGCGATCACACTCACAGAGGTCGTGGTGCGCGCCCGCAAACCGCTTCTTAAAGGGCAACGTACAGGTACATTAATCTGCCTGTACGTGCCCTTCTGATGATGTATATAGTCAGTCGGCAAGCGGTTAATATGAGCACTTTTGATTTTTCATGTTCATGTCCCATAGACTTTAACGGTGTTTGTGTGTTCTTCCGAATATTTTGCCTGTTCGGTATGTTCTGGTGCGAATCGAACCGGGGGGTGTTCAGCTCATCCAAATGGTCATGTGGGGGACACAGCAAACATGTGGAAGAAGGTGCTTTGGTCAGACGAGACCAAATTTGAACTTTTTGGCCTATAAGCAGAACTCTATGTGTGGCTGAAAACTAACACTGCAAATCACCCTGAACACACCATTTGCACCGTGAAACATTGTGGTGGCAGCATCATGTTGTGAGAATGCTTTCCTTCAGCAGGGACAGAGGAACTTGTCAGAGTTGATGGGAAGATGGATGGAGCCAAATACAGGACAATCTTAGAAGAAAACCTGTTATGCCCCATACACACGGTCAGATTTTCTGACAGAAAATGTTCGATGGGAGCTTGTTGTCGGAAATTCCGACCATGTGTAGGCTCCATCGGACATTTTCCATCAGAATTTCGGTCACACAAAATGTGAGATCTGGATCTCAAATTTTCCGACAACAAAATCCGTTGTCGTAAATTCTGATCGTGTGTACACAATTCCAACGCACAAAGTTCCACGCATGCTCGGAATCAAGCAGAAGAGCCGCACTGACTATTTAACTTCATTTTTCTCGGCTCGTCGTACGTGTTGTACGTCACTGTGTTCTTGACGTTCGGAATTTCCGACAAGATTTGTGTGACCGTATGTATGCAAGACAAGTTTGAGCCAACATCCGTTGGAAAAAAATCCATGGATTTTTTGTTGTCAGAATGTCTGATCGTGTGTATGGGGCATTAGAGTCTACAAAAGACTTGAGACTGGGGCGGAGGTTCACCTTCCAGCAGGACAACGACCCTAAACATACAGCCAGAGCTACAATGGAATAGTTTAGATCAAAGCATATTCATGTGTTAGAATGGCCCAGTCAAAGTCCAGACCTAAATCCAATTGAGAATCTGTGGCAAGACTTTAAAATTGCTGTTCACAGACGCTCTCCATCCAATCTGACAGAGCTTGAGCTATTTTACAAAAAATGGGCAAAAATGTCACTCTCTAGATGTGCAAAGCTGGTAGAGACATCCCCAAAAAGACTTGAAGCTGTAATTGCAGCAAAAGGTAGAACCACAAAGTATTGACTCAGGGGGTCTGAGCACAAATGCACACCACACTTTTCACATATTTATTTGTAAAACATTTTGAAAACCATTTATCATTTTCCTTCCACTTCACAATTATGTGCCACTTTGTGTTGATCTATCACATAAAATCCCAATAAAATACATTTACGTTTTTGGTTGTAACATGACAAAATTTGAAACATTTCAAGGGGTATGAGTACTTTTTCAAGGCACTGTATGCCATACAGATATGCAGCCATTAACAATAGTTTAAGTGTTTGTTAGAAATGAAGAGGCGAAATACAGTTTCTGACACTGCAGCTGTACAGTCACGTGATCCCCCTTTGCTGGCTGCCCTCGATCTATGGAGAGAAGCCAGAGGGGCAGAGATTCCCCTCTGCTAGCTCTGCTGACAGGGGGGGGACTGTCAGAGGAGAGACAAGAGCTGCAGATGATGAGGCATGTAACCTGACCACTGTAATTATGGCTCAGCATCCATGATTATCGTGGTCAGCAGAGGCAGGGGGACACAGGAACTGGCAGGATCAACCAGGTTTTTTTACAAGTTAGGAAGAGAAGAATTGCACAGCACAAGCACTGTGCTGGTATTCATGCCTTAAAGCAGGGGTAGGCAACCTAGGCCCTCCAGCTGTGGTGAAACTACAAATCCCATCATGCCTCTGCCTCTAGGAGTCATGCCTGTGATTGTCAGGGTCTTGCAATGTCTCATGGGACTTGTAGTTTCAAAACAGCTGGAGGGCCGAGGCTGCCTACCCCTACCTTAAAGGAACAGGATCTTATTTTTTTTTTTTTAGGGTTACAAACACTTTAAATCTTCTTCTAAAGGCATCCTGCAGCTTTTCTCACCACAACACTGAGATTGCTGTAGCTAATTAATTAAGGATGACCTTCCTATTCAGTTTGAGAAAGAATGTAGAGAACCGAACAGTCATTTTTTTCAGAACAGAAAAGTTTGGAAAAAGTATGCAAGATTCTTGTATATACAGTAGTTGTCCTGGAGGGAATTTTGTATTTGCTCAGCAAAAGCAAAGCTACCTTTAAACCATTGGTGTTCAAACTACTAGGTCTAGGAAACTTTAAAGAGACCCTGTCACTTTTCCCTAGTATCTTACAAGTTGGCTCCCTGAACCACTTTCCATTGCCATTGCTTCATTGTTCTTTTGCACTTGGTGCTTCTGGGTATTAGTGATCATCTCATCTTCTCATCATTGAAGCGCTCCATTCTAAGTGGCCAAATGCCATGTCCAATCATTGTCCAAAGAGGAGGAGGACAACACCCTCTAGCACAGAGCTTACATAGGGTTTAACTCCCAGATTAATGGAGCAGCAAGGGATTAGTATAAGTGGGTCAATGAGTGGGCTAGTACCCAGCCATCACCGAAGAAATGCACCTTATAGTCAGTACATACAGGCATACCCCACTTTTAAGTACACAATGGGGTTTATTTACTAAAGCTGGAAAGTGCAAAATCAGGCTTCCTTTTGCATAGAAACCAATAAGCTTCTAACCCCAGATTGTTCAATTAAGCTTTGGTAATAAAACCTGGAAGCTTATTGGTTTCTATGCAGAAGTGAGCCTGGTTTTGCACTTTCCAGCTTTGGTAAATAAACCCCATTGTTTAATTAAAAGTGGGGTATGCCTGTAGTCACAAATTGCAATGAGGCTACGGAAGTGGTTGTTGATTGGTACATTTTACTTCAGACTGCTAGAGATCACTGCCATTACAGTCCCTTTATAAATGAATGCCCCTACATTTGGGTTTCATATAGCACCTTAAAAACAGATTTTTAACACATTTGACTTTCCCACAAGCACATCACATGATTAGTGATTAGTGAATATGATTTCAAAAGCCTAATATATACAGTGAGGATCTTGGTAACTGATCAGCACTGGCACAATAGCTCAATGGGGAGATCGCTATACTAACAACACACAGTTAGTATAGTGATCTCCCCACTGAGCTTGTGTGTTCTGAGAGGGCAACTGCCCCCTCCCCGTCAAAAACACACTGGACAGTTCTCGCAGCCTTGGGGTGCCAGTGCTGATCAGATGCTGATCAGATGATGGTTTTCCAGCATGCCTCTTCAATAGAAGCAGTACTTTTGGCTGTCTTCTGTTGGACAGGCTGATGTACACACTGGCCAAATGTCAGCTGGTTTCTGTTGAACTGTCCGATATTCTTCCCGTGCGTACCAGGCTTAAGGGTATTCTTTACACAAACAGTACACAGAAGGACACCAATGCTGTTGTCGTTGCATAATTTTTTTCAATTAATTTATTTATCCTATTTATTAAATTCCAATTTATTCGTTTGTCTTTTTGTAAAGCGCTGCAAAAGCACTATATAAATCCTGTATATTAAATATTGCTTAATCATTTAGAAAATCTTGTTGGGTAAGAATTTAAATGTAAGATCATTTATGTTGTAAATACCATTTAAATACAAATTAATGTTGTCAGGGCTCAAAATTTCAAGTCCTGAGCTACTAGCCAGGCCTCAAGGGTTACTCGCCACCAGTTGCCCCACCCAACCCCTACCCTATTCTGCCCTTAATCACGCCCTGATAAATTAGCTCATGAAATGACACTTAAATGTTTTCTGCAGCATTAAGTTACAAAAATAAATACTAACAACTACTTTATCAGTTCCCCTCAGCCTCACCAGTGCCCATCAATGCAGGCTCACCTGTGCCCATCATTACAGCGTGACCTGTGCCCGTCATTGCAGCCTCCCCATGCATTGCTGCCTCACCATGCCCACCATTGCAACCTCACCATGCCCCCCATTGCAGCCTCACCGTGCCCCCATTGCAACCTCATCGTACCCCCATTGCAGCCTCACCGTGCCCCCATTGCAGCCTCACTGTTCCCAACATTGCAGCCTCACTGTGCCCAACATTGTAGCCTCACTGTGCCCCCATTGCAGCCTCACTGTGCATTGGACCCGCATTCTGCCTATCACAGGGGCATGGTTAGGAGAAGGCGGGGCTGTGTGTGACGGCCAGAAGAGCGGAGGCAAATTTAATGTAAGCTGTTCCAGCGTGATATACCGCTCTGTGATCCCGCGGCTCTCCTTTTCCTCCATGCTCTCTTCCACCGGGGCGATCGATGGGAGAATGGCTCCCGATCAAGCCCCCCCACTCCCAGGCAGCCCGGCTCCTTGCCAGCCCTCATTTTCCACACGCAAAATGCAAGCAGGTGAGTGGAAAATTTGAGAGTAGATGTTGTATTAGTTTTATAGGCTGTGCATATTTTAAGAAAATTTATGTTTTTCTTAAAAATACACAAAAGTTTTTTTTTTTTTTTTTTAATACAGATGGTAATTGGGTAACTGATGGTTACAGGGCTTTGTTTATGATCATTTGGCCACTGGGTGACACTATCCTGTTAGTATTTATTAATGGTATTACATTTTAACAAGGCATAGAAAACGGGACATAAAAGCCCACACACATAAAGTTCAACTATTCATAAATTCTTTACATTCCTAATATATGACTTAGAAAATAGACATATTTATGAGGTGCAAGAATTTTAAATGTAGACTATGGTGTATTTTCAGCAAATACATAATGTAAATTATTGTTGTTGAAGTGTATGTAATCCATAACAATAAACTTTTAATTGCTCCCTTTGGTCTTTAAATACACCAATAAAGTGTTTTGTTATAATTGCTGGACAAATGCTAAGAGAATACCTGCTGATCCTGCCAGAATCTTGTGGGAAAGTTTTGATCACTTCCTCTGCTCTCTGCCTCTGTTTTACATTTATCAGTTAGCATTGTTCCCAGTTCTCCCTGTGTACTACAGAACACCCCCATGTTATGGGGCAAAGGAGAAAGGGAAGGTGTTCTGTAGTCCTAACATACTTCCCTTTCTAAGGTGACAATGCTACTCCTCCATAGACACAGTTGAATGAGTGAACACTGTCACCCAAGAGAAGAAACCTCTTGCTCACTATACAATGCATATGTGGCTGCAGGAAGAGTAGCCAATAATTAACAGCTGCCTTACTTAGGCATCCACTGTGGCCTGAGTTTGTGTCCTGAGAGTATGCTCACTGTGCGCTCTAGCACAGTGGCTGAGCTGTCACCGACAGCTCTCGGTCAGGCTACTGATCTTGAGCCAGTGAGATGGGCTCATAATAAACCAACTGCTATGAGAGCCAATCACAGTGGTCATCACAGTAGTCATATAATAGCGAGGCCCGTCACCCCCCTAGGCTGTAATGTGTGAAGGGGTTAATGGCAAGATCACCAGGTGGAAATAAAGAAAAAATAGACTGAAAAAATGCAGCCACCACATCAAAATGCTGGTAATCTGCAATGTAACATTGTCATTCTCGGATTTAGATAGACTTTACTGTGCATTAACCAATTCACTTCCAGAGAAATGTTTTTCTTTTTCACACACATGTTAAAATGTGTATTTTTGTGCTAGAAAATTACCTAAAACCCCAAAACATTATATGATTTCTAAAAGTAAAGGCTCTGTAAAATAAAAGATCGTAATTTAAATGTTTTATGCTGTATAATATTTTGTGCAACTGTTTATCAAATGCTTACTTGCAGTTAAAAATACATTGCAGTGAATTTTATTGCACACAAAACCCAATATGATTCTATTTTTTTGTACAAAAAAGATGATGGTTTAACAGATTGTCAGCCCAAGGTACACCAAAACATCTCAAAACTACAAACCCACACTTCAGAGATGAGGCAGTGTTTAAGTTTAACAAACAAAATGGCAAAGCCACATTTTAAAGATAATATAAGGCACAATGGCTGGAGAATATGTAAGCAGTTTTATTGGAGCACATTGTAAGAGGGCTAGATAAGTCCTTTTTTTAAAGGCAATAACTGTATCATATTTTGCACATTATGCAAACATTTTTACTTTGCCGATATGTTAGAGAGAGATCACAATGAAAGATTAAGAGACTTGTCAAGTGTTAAATGTAACTGAATTAAAGCACAATTTTCCATGGCTACAAACAAAAAAAAAGAACTGATTTATTTGACAGTACAGTGGAACCTCGGATTACAAGCATAATCCATTCCAGGAGTATGCTCATAATCCACAATACTCGCATATCAAAGCGAGTTTACTCATTGAAGTAAATGGAAACGAAAATAATTTGTTCCACATTTACTTCAATGGGATGCAATACCGCATGCGGCCAGAGGCGGGGGGCGCCGGAGAGCCTCGGAAATGGCCGAAAGGGCCCGAGGACACTTCGGCTGACCTTGGCAAACCTCGGAAAGACTTCCTACCTGAGATTTGCCAAGGTCAGCCGTGCTGTACTCGGGCCTTTCCGTGCATTTCTGAACATGACGTTCGGCTCTGCTCGGCTCCGGCGCCCCCCCACCTCAGGCCAAAGGCGGTACTGCACACCGTTTTTGCCTGAATCCTGCTTGTTTTGCGAGACAACACTTGCAAACTGAGTTACGATTTTTAAAAATACAGTGCTTGTATTGCGAAACGCTCGTTAACCGCGTTACTCGCAATCCAAGGTTCCACTGTATGTTCTCTTTTTTTTAACTAAGATGATATGTTAGAGTGAGAGAGATTTTTGATATTATGCTATTTTAAAAGAGAGAGAGTAAGCAGATTTCATGTCCAAAAAATAAAAAAAAATGTATTTTTCCTAGGATTGAAGACTGAAAAACTGTACAGAATTGCAGCACACCTGATAAGCCTTTGATTGGACATATTACATCTGACAATAAAAAAATGAGTGTCTTGATTCAGAGACCAACAAGGCCAAAATTGTACAGCTTAGCACCACATACTCTAAAGTCTAAATTATGAAAGAGGAAGTAAACCCTCCCACTCTGATGCTTCTTTTCATTTAGTCCATTATAATAAGTGTAGCACTAACTCACGGTGGAGTTGCTGGTTTAAGTGGGTCTGTTACCTTCACCTTGCTTCCCTTGGTTTCACCGGCACCGGGTCTAGGGGTTCCGTTGAGTTTACTTCTGGACAACACACGCACCAACACTGGAGTACGTTTTCAATGCTTTATTGAACAAACAAACTTTAGGAAGTAGCAGGGAGGCGGAAAAGGAAACTTTCAGGAGAAACTCAAATATCTTCTTATAGAATCTTAGCGATAAATGTCCTGGTGGAATTCAGATAATTAGGTGGAATGCGCTCCCCTTGTGGGACACACTCCTTGCTCGTCTGGATAGGCCTCTCTCACCGGTCCAGCAGCCAGCAGGCAGCACGAACTAAAAGTCTCTGCCACTGACTTGTTTGGGGGGTAAATCCGCACGATCCTCTGCCACAGGATGTATCAGATTTTTCTGCAGTGAAAGTCAGTCACAGTGCTTTAACCTTTAAGCCGAACCGGCAACACTATGCTGTATAGTTACTTCCTTTTGGATACGTCCTTCGACCAAGTCACCAGGCCCCTCTATAGACCAGCACGCTGCATGATCTCTCCAAGAAGGGCCCTCCCCTGGGATCTCCTCGGCCGTCCAGCTTTGTCACACAGGACCGACAGCTTAGGACCATTCATCGGCCGTGGTGGTAGGCCCCAGACAAGCCTCTGGACCCACCCCTGCGCCGGTGTATCATGGGCCTCCCGATCGGAGGACCACGAGGTAGCACCTTAACGCATACCTGTCGGCCAGGAGGGCCAGCAGGTGTCTGCAAAACAACCCTAGAACATGGCGTCTGTCCCATAAATACCCTCTTCCCAGAATGCAACTTAGGGGACCACCTCCACCGAGCTTGCCTCCGAGACAGAGGAGCATCTATACACTTCGACAAGTTGCCTTTCCAACACTAACCAGTGGTAACAGCGACACCCACCGGTCAGCACACACAACGTCAGCCAAGCTGGAACAGAGGCGAACTTTTACCCTTCCTAACACACAATTTACTAAATTTACCTAACCTGCGGTAGATTGTAATTCTACCAGCGCAACATAAGTAATTATCAAACTATAGCCACTGTAATACAGCCCAAATCGCATATTACTTACTGTTTAAAGAAACTTTAAAAAACTTGTTTCCAGGGGTTAGGCAGCGCCATCTTAAGTATTGTTTTCTGAGTCCACAGTAGAGTGTATTTCCATCCTTACATTGAGCACTTCCTGTACTGTTAACCAAGCCTCCTTCTCAATCCAACATTTCTATGGCAACCCTGCCTCACTGCTCATAGTATTTCATAGTATTTGTTTGTGCCTACTATCTATTGTTTTCCTGTGTCAGTCTTATCAGCTTCATCTGATAAGGCTGCAGTAATGCTGTCCGTTGTCCAAGTTTACACTCCATGTGATGACACATGGTCACATGGGGTGTAGTAGGAAGCTCTGAGTTATTATGCAGTCTCATGGGATTTCAGAGCTGTGCCTTAAATCAGGGAAGATCTGGGCATGCTCAGTGAAGTCATTCTAAAGAACAAAAAGGATTACAACAATACTAAGCAGATGTCTACAAGCAGTGTTCATTAGGGTTTTTATGATGATTTACATGGGACAAAGTTGACAGGGAGAGTTTACAACCACTTTAATCCTATATAAACAGGCTGCCATTTCTGGCATCTGGAAATAAAAAAATACAGTCTAGATTCAGAGAATGAAGATTACAGTTTAGTACCACAGATAATAAATCTTTTTGGACAGGCCGCAGTTTCATAGGGTTAGAGCTGATATTTGGCATTCAAAAGGAAATAACTTGTTTCAATTCAAACAGCAAAAAATTGCACATATTTGTAGCATAACATTTAAATTAATAGCTGGGAGTAACTTGGTAGCTGGGAGTAACTTAGTAGCTGGGAGTTACTTAATATTTGGGAGTAACTTAACTTAATATCTGGGAGTACCTTAACACCTGGGAGCAACTTAACACCTGAGAGTAACTTCAGTACCTGGGATTTACTTAGTACCTGCGAGTACCTTAGTACCTGGGAGTAACTTAATACCTGGTAATGTAGGATACCAATAGTAAGTCTTTCTTATTACCCCCACTAGCATGGAGGATAAAATGTCCAATAGGATTGGGGATACCACTCAGTGCACATCCTGCTCCATGTATGTGTTCCTTGATGAACCAATCGAGAGTGAATACTGCTGTCCAAGATGTCAGCTGGTTGTTTCTCTGGAAGCCCAGATCCTGGTTCTGGAGAATCAGGTGGCAACACTGAGAAGCATCAGCAACCGGAAAAAGGAGCTTGGACATTACCCAGAAGGTGCTGGCAGGGGTCCGTGAAGAGGAGGTTGGAGACATGGAGACACGGGAGCCAGAGGTAGGTAGCTGGGTGACAACTAGAAGGAGGGGTAGGGAGAAGAGCGCCAGGGAGGTTTCAGGAACCAGACTGAGACAAATATGCAGTAAAAATCACACTGTTTAATAAAATGGTAAAATGGTATAAACGAAGCAAACGTAGTCAAAGCATAGCCAAAGTTCGGTAACCAGGATGGGTAATCAGAACAAGCCAGAGAAACAGGAGTCCAGAGATCAGCATAGTTGGGTGCAGCAAACAGGATCAGGAAACAGAAGGGAAGCCGGCAAGCAAAAGTCTTTCACAGGAAAACACAGCAGAGCGAGTCTGGATATGTTGACCAAGGCGAAAGGCACAGAAGATGTGATCCATGCAGTTTAAATAGCTAGCAGAGCTAGCCGATGAGCAGGAAATGAAGACCAGGTGAGTCATCGTGAAATGAAGAGTGCTGGCAATTAACCGATAGCTGAGCACAGAGCTCTGAGAAGGAAGGGCTGAGCTCTAAAAGGTTTGAGCCTGGCCCTGACAGTACCCCCTCCTCAATGACCCCTCCCCCCAGGTTTAAGGGGAAAATGACTATGGAAAGCATGAAGGAGGACAGGAACATGTATGTCTGAGGATGAGACCCAAGAGCGTTCCTCCGGACCGTACTCTTTCAAATAAACCAGGTACTGTATGCGCCCACGGAGATGATGGGAATCAATGATAGATTGTATCTCATACTCCTCGTGGTTCTCAACCTGAACAGGGTGAAGACGTGAAACCAAGGTGGTGAAGCGGTTGCATACCGAAGGTTTTAATAAGGAGACATGAAATACATTTGAAATACGCATATTAGAAGGAAGGTCTAAAGCGTAAGCCACTGGGCTGATCCTACGGAGAATTCGGAAAGGCCCAATAAACCATTGCGCCAGTTTTAATTAAGGGACACGGAGTTGGAGGTTGCGAAATTACAGCCAGACCTTGTCCCTAACTTGGTAGAAAGGTGCAGGTAGGCGTCTGCGGTCAGTATGGAGTCTGTACCTATCATTGGCACGTCGCAAGGACTTTTGGACCTGTACCTAAGTGGAACGAAGACCACGGAGATACTCCTCCAATGCAGGAATGCTCTGAGGAACAAATGAATCAGGCAACATGGATGGTTGGAAACCATAATTCGCCATGAATGGAGACAATCTGTAAGCGTTATTGATGGCACTATTGTGAGCAAGCTCTGCCTAAGGTAAGAGGTCTGACCAGTTGTTATGGTGGTCAGAAATGTAGCAACTGCTCCAAGGACTTATTGGCTCATTCTGCAGCCCCATTGGACTGCGGGTGATACGTAGAGGAGAAGGAAAGCTGAATTCCCAACTGTGCACAAAAGGCTCACCAAAACATGGACACAAACTGGCTACCCCTGTCCGAGATGATCACCTTGGGTAGCCCATGTAAGCGAAAGATCTCCCGGGCAAAAGTGAAAGCCAGTTCTTTGGATCTGGGCAACTTCTTAAGAGGAATACAATGAGACATTTTTGAGAACCGGTTAACCACCATAAGGATAAACCCTCTTCAGAGGGTATGGGTTGTAGGAGGCCCACTGGAAGGTGTTGTGGTGTCTTACTCTGAGCACACATGGAACAGGTAGCTATTTGTTGGGAAATAGCACAAATGAGTTGATTCTTCTCTGGGTGGCCAGCAGCCTTGGGAGAATGGTAAGTCTGGAGCATGGCAGTGCGGAAACTCTCAGGGACAAAGCAGCGGTCACAAGGTTTCTCAGGAGGAGAATGGATCAGAGCGGCAAGAATTCTGTCACCGAAAGGTGAAGTGAGACTGGTACGAACAGTAGCCAGAATACGATCGGGAGAAATCACAGGAACCGACTCCATCTTGGAAGCGGAGGAAAACTGTTGCGACAATGCATCGGCCCTCACATTCAGGTCAAATACAGGGGAAATCTGCAGAAGAGGAATATGCACTTTACTGCTGAATGCCCTGTCCAACAAGGCCAAAACATTGTCTTCCACATGCCGGTAGAGAGCAGGAATGGCCTTCCGTGAAAAGAAATGGCTACTAAGGTACAGCACATTCCAAAAATTTACAAAAGGGAGCAGAGTCTACCAGCAGAAAAGGAAGCAGTTGCAGTGCTAGCAATTTGGCCAAGCTAGCATATAGACGCTGAGCATGTGGATGGCTGGGAGCAAATTTCATTTACGGGGTAGAGAAATTTGCCTGCTAAAATCAGATGGTGTACTGCTAGCAGATTGGCTGCAAGTACTTATATATATATACACACAAAATACACTCTAAGTGAAGCTAACTGACTCGCCTGCCTACTCAATCTAACTTAAATCAAATGACACTGTCTCTCTGTCTAGCTCTCCGCCACGGCCGCAACACACTACACAAGGCCACCACGCAGGCGGCCTTATATAGTGTGGGGCATGTACTAAACCCCCTGAGCCATAATTGGTCAAAGCCACCCTGGCTTTGGCCAATTACGGCTCTCTGTACAGATGTGGTCATAGCGCATGCTTGGCCAATCATCAGCCAGCAATGCACTGCGATGCCGCAGTGAATTAAGGACCGTGACGCGCCACTCGAATTTGAGGCGAACGACCCATAACGTTCGAAATTCAGGGAACGATCGAACAACTCGAAGCTCATCCCTACTTGTATCTTTCAGGAAATCATTCTATAGGACCCACTGGACTCTTAAAAACTGAGTCAGGCAGAAACGGTAAAGCCTTACAATTCACAGCTCATTTCTGATATTCAAACAAAAGTTCCAGAAGATTAATACATTTACTTTTAAAGATATAGAAGAACATTATCAGCTAATGGACTGGTATCATCACTTAAAGTAATTAAAGATAAGAATGTGAAACAAAGAAAATAGGAAAGAGAAAGAAGAGAAAAAAATAAAATAAGCAAAAAAATAAAAAAAACATACAGGTTTAATGCAGCTTGAACCCAGATCGTTTATCACACACATTTCACTTTATGTCAAAGAGCATTCAATCTGCATTCATAAAAACAAACAAAAAATATACAATTGTCCTGAAAAATTATTATAAAGTGCCTAGAAAAATAATACATTGCAGCTGTTGCAGCAGCAACTTAGCAAAAAAGTAAATAAATAAAGAGGAACAAAAAAATAAGAATAGATAACTCCTCTCCCAAATTAGTGATCAACAGGTGAACAGGATCACTGTCACTAAAAATGTACAAGTCGAGTACAAAAAAAAATATTAACAAAAGGAGAGAATAAAACAATGTTTGCCAAAAACGTTTAGAATTTAGTCAAACTCGACTGCACTTTATTGCATAAAAATTTTTAGAGGCTTTTTCCCGAAACAAGAAAAAGAAAAATATTGTTCTAGGGTCCTCTTTTAAATGCGCACAATATTCTACATTGGTCTCTTAATAGTTACCCACATCAGGACAGCAACAGAGTGGAGCTTACTAAAGCTGTGGCCCTAAGACTGTACCTAAATGAACTTTTCTCACTAAGAAACCTTAGTTTGGGATATTTGGATTGACCTCTTTTGATCTTGAGATCACCCAAATCGTCCACTTCACTCCTCCAAAGACATCCTGATTTCCAGCTCCCTTGTTACCTCCTCCCATGCTCAACCTCAGGACTGCTTCAGAACCTCTGGAATTCCCCACCCAAATATGTCCAGCTAGCTCCTATCCTGTCCACCACTAGGTGATCCCTAAAAACTCTTTTATTCCGGGAAGCGTACCCCGCCTCCACTTAAAATGTTACCTCAGCCAGCTCAATATCAGATAATTCCCAGCAGCTATTATTTTGTACCACCCTCCTCCCCTTAAATCATAAATCCCTTGAGCGGAACCCTTCTATTCACCCTGTCCACAAACTGCCCAACTACCCAACTTTTAACTGCTCCCCGGATCCCAACGGCAGTTTGAGTAGGTGTAAGGGGATGTCAGGTTTGCTATAAAACCTTTCTTCAGGGGTGATCGGGGTACAACCCAGTGTTCCTGCTATATCCATGCCAAGGGCAAGAGGAGATGTACAATAGACTCCCCAAGGTAGTGTACCCTGCTGAGTACCATTTAATCTGATGCTGAAAACAGTGCATCATTAGACATGTGATACCAGCACCAGAACCCTGGTCTCAGGTCTCAAGTATTTTTAACTTTGTTTAGGTTCAGTTGGAAAACTATTCCGGCATCCATTAGATATGACCCCCTCTTGTGCCAGCATTGTTGCCTTTCCCATAGCACAACACCTTCCTTTCTCCAGCACTCATCAGTACCAGTCATCTGAGGCTGTCCAGACTCAAACCATCAGAACAAGATGAACTCCAGGGTGTAACTCAGTAGAGTCTGATAAGATAGTACCCAAATTGACCGTGATATCTGCACATAGTTCCATCCTGCCATTAGGGATGAGAACAGTGCAAGTTAGATTTTAACGATCCTGGAACTGAGTCATCCACCAATCTATTACGACTCATAGGCAACCTGGATCCTACCCCCCACCTGCCTGTCCTTGCAAAGTGAAAATTGACCCACTGAGAGAGTCAGTCACTTCTCCAAGGTCCTGAATGCTGGACAGAGCAAGTTGGCTTTCCTAACCCCTTCCCTGATATGTAGCACAAGACCTCCCAATGTGTTCCTGATTATCTCCAGCTCCATACTGTTTAAAAGGTACCCAGTGCCCCACCTCCAGCTCCAAAGGCAGTCTCCATTAAGTCTATCTTTATCCTAAGTATGGAAAATAGTCTGAATATCTGGATTGAAAACCACCTGCCAACAGGTACACTGGATTCTCTATAGAAGCTGCACCCTATTTCCCTCCTTTATCAATTCGATAAACAGACATGGCTATCATTCACCCATACAAAATAGACTGCCTACACTCTTCAGACAGGACTCACATGAATGACAGGGGCATAGTGCAACACTGGAGCGCTGGTCTTCCTGGCATGCAGGACACAGACAACTAGTTAAGTTACACAAGGAGCCTAGGACAGGAAGAACACCTATGGGTATTACCTGAGGAGAATACAGCATGCCCACACATATAACGAAAGTGAACAGTCAAGAGCTGGTAACACCCCACACAATCTTCCTGCACAACTCTTATCCAGACTCACCCAAAACTATACACCACAAGGCTAGACCTATACACTTTCAACATGTATGCAATCAGGCAGGCCCTCGTACTACACATCTGAAGGTAAATCTAAAGGAAACTGAACAACAAAAATGCATATGTGTATCTAGCTTGAGGAACTGCTGCCCCCAGACACAACTGGCCAACAGGCAAAGAGAAATCCCTTGCAGCACTGAGGTGCCGGGATCGCTGAACAATAGGGGGTACAATCTGAGCCGACCGGTGTGCCTTGAAATACACAGATATTAGTTACAGGTAGATATGCCACAGACACATTAGACAATTGGTAACAAATAGCCATGTAAAAACAGACAAACAGGAAACTCTAGGAGCAAAGAACGTTGCATGGTGACACTGGGCAGGAAGCAGGCCTGAAATACATTTGGGGACACACAGAGAGACTGCTAGGGACATTAACCTACATTAGCCTTAGGCGATGAGCCAAACCTGAAAAGTAAGCACTGGCTGGGTGTGTAACTAATTACAATAACAGCAGGGGGGTTAAGCAGTCTTAAACAAGTCTACCCAAAAGTCAGCATAGCCACTGATTTTTGAGGATTGGATTCAACAAAAAGAAAAAAAATTTTTTGTAGAAAGTTGTCTATGTCTGTGATTTCCTTTTGTTCTGAAAGCCATAAAACCCAATTATCGAATCTGAGGGATAAAACACCAATAAAATGTTAGTAATAAACATTACATTTTTCCTCCTAGACACAAAATAAACCAATGGTTATATACCTGTAACAAGACATTAGCATATGAAACACAAACATACATTACATTACATTCCATAAAGAAAGTCTTTTATTTGTTTTGGAACAGTGCACTTTTAAAAATACCAAAAATTGTTTAGCTCAACTTTAATTACTCCTCCACGTGGATTTTTATTTTATGGTATACCATTAATTTCCCCCCAAAAAATGTATTCACCATGGTGAGAAAAAAATTAGCAACGCGTAATAAACCTTTTAGCGGTACCATTTATCTACAACTCATAATATCTCACCACAAAGAACCTCTCGCAGAACTGTCTCTCTGGAAAACAAACACATTTTAGTAAATACACATTTCAATTTACTATTACAGATCTTTATCTTGGCTCAGGTAATTTGCATGTCAATACAATTCACTTTACACTCTCACTGATCTAGTCAGAAAGAAGGGGTTCTCAGCGGTTGAGACAGCAGACCTCAGAGTTAGACAACACAACATATATTCCATATTCCACACACACTCACACATCTAGCTAGGTTAATAAAGACGAACTCTAGACGTCACACATATCAGCATGTTTTCTATAATAACATGTATTTCTTCTTAAACCCATAACATCTGTTTGGTAAGGTTGAAATTCTTTCAGAAATCCATCCCATTTCATTAGCCCCATTCTCAGCCTGTATGGATGCATTCTCAGGATTGCGGAACAAACGGCTTTGTTTTAGACGACTGAGAATATTTGATGGCTACAACTGGATTAGTAGCTGGCTGTTTACAAGATATGGGGGCAATTTAAAAAAAAAAAACCTCTTACCTTCCAGGGATTTATTCTTGCAGAATCACCAGAGATGGAACATTGCTGGTACATACCTTAGGTGTGGAGGATGTCCCCCTGAATTCAGACATACCCAAATCCATTGCTCTGTTATCGCCTCTATCTGACTGGGCAACTGAAGTCATATGGCCATGTCATCTTTGTGTGATGAGCACGGTACAGATCTTCCCATACTTTAAGTTTAACCTTTCTTAGAAAATCTCTTCCCCGTCCAACAATCCCAATCACAAATATCCTAGGGCCCATATTTAACCAATCCTTACAGACACTTGGACCCTGACCTAACTTCCCAACCTTTTATAGGTTGATCCTCCAGAAGTAGCGACCCTCTGGACTGTGATTGGGTTGACAGGTTCCTCCCCTGTCACCGTTGTTGCTTTTCACTACTTGTCAGAACAATTTCTCTGTTCGTGACGATAGTCCTTCAAATCAGCCTGGAGATTTTCCCAAACTCTTTCGTGCAATTTACCCCTGTGGACTTTTCAGAAGTACTCTAAAAAAAATGGCTGAAAGTAGGGCTATTACTTTTGTTATCTCAATAATGATTAGAGCAGATTTTGGATAGAGTCTGCTTGGAGATACAGCATGCTTGGAGTACAGAATTATTTAATTGCATTTGTAAGCACTACCTTGCTCTTTTGTCGAGATTACAGGTAACACCGGGAGCTCTCCCCAACACGTGAGGTCTCTTTCAGATTCCCTCTTATGTCGTGGTGGCCTACTTCGTCTTGGAGTTCTACACTCCCTCTTGAAGTGTCCGGGTATCATCGTCCCTCTGTTTATCACTGTCATTAATCTGGGGATGTGGGTCTAGTGGCTGTTTCTGCTTGTCCCTACTCCTCAGCATCATTTGGTGTTTTTTATTCTACCATCCATGCACTTCAAGCATTTCTTTCATTTGTTCCCAAGCTTTTGACTTAAAAGTACCTCTTTTAGAATACCTCTTTTCAGTCCAGCGATCCCAATCTTGAATATATTTTACCACCCAAGGTCCATATTTACAATGGACCTTGAACCGATTCCCCATCCTTTTTATAGGTTGCCTTTTCTCCAGAGGTAGCTACTCTCTGGCCAAGAATTAGGTTGACAGGTACTGCCCCTGTCACTGCTGCTTTTTTTTTCACTACTTGTCAGAACAATTCCCTGTCCTGACTATAGTCCTTCAAAAAATTAGCCTGGAGATTTCCCAAACTCAATAATAGTTCAATCCCCCCTGTGGACTTTTCTGAAGTATTTTAAAAGAAATGCTTAAAGAAGGGTAATTACTTCTGTTATCTCAAGAATGATAAGCACAAACTTGGATAATCAGAATCCTATGAGTGCTTTTAGTACAGGAGGCAGTCAACTGAGGCACACCTAATTTCAATATGATTCGTACCAGTTACAATATAGCCAGTGTTTACAGGTCTAATTACAAAGCTCACAATCCCCAGTTAGTAGTTTACAAAGAAAGACAGATTCATACACATCAAGATCATTCAGTGTAACGTAGGCCCTGTTTCCACTAATGCCATTTGCCATGCGACTTTGGACACAAAGTCTCATTACAAGTCGCAGCCCATTGATTTCAATAGCACCAGTTCCAATCTATGCGACTCAAAGCTGCAGTGACTCTGAAAAGGTACCTGCACCACTCTGATGCGACTCTGGACGCGACTCTGACCCAGAGTGTAAATTTGGATCAAAGTCGCATTCAAAGCCACACCAAAGTCGCACCTCACAGTCACACTCTAAATCATGTGACTTTGGAGTTGCACCAGTGGAAACGCAGCTCTATACCCACAGGTGCGTTTCAATCACAACGATTGTCCTAATCTCATTCAAAGGGTCAACTGAAATTGCTTTTTGCCAGAGAGGCACATATCCTTTTCCACTGCCTCCAAGATTCCAAATGGAGCCCTTATCATTCATGCTGACACCCTCCTGCAATTTAGGCGCAACCGATCAGAATGTCTTCTCATACACTCTCAGTACAATTTCGTTTCACTTATACTGTTGATATCAGTTTTATCAAAGTATTAGTACAGACAAAAGGTTATATATAGTCAGGTCCATAAATATTGGGACATTGACACAATTCTAATCTTTTTGGCTCTATACACCACCACAATGAATTTGAAATTAAACGATGTGCTTTCACTGCAGACTTTCAGCTTTAATTTGAAGGTATTTACATCCAAATCAGGTGAACGGTGTAGGAATTACAACAGTTTGTATATGTACCTCTCACTTTTTAAGGGACCAAAAGTAATGGGACAATTGGCTGCTCAACTGTTCCATGGCCAGGTGTGTGTTATTCCCTCATTATCCCATTTACAAGGAGCAGATAAAAGGTCCAGAGTTCATTTCAAGTGTGCTATTTGCATTTAGAATCTGTTCCTGTCAACTCTCAATATGAGATCCAAAGAGCTGTCACTATCAGTGAAGCAAGCCATCATTAGGCTGAAAAAACAAAACAAACCCATCAAAGAGATAGCAAAAACATTAGGTGTGGCCAAATCAACTGTTTGGAACATCCTTAAAAAGAAATAATGCACCGGTGAGCTCAGCAACACCAAAAGACCCAGAAGACCATGAAAAACAACTGTGGTGGATGACCAAAGAATTCTTTCCCTGGTGAAGAAAACACCCTTCACAACAGCTGGCCAGATCAAGAACACTCTCCAGGAGGTAGGTGTATGTGTGTCAAAGTCAACAATCAAGAGAAGAATTCACCATAGTGAATACAGAGGGTTCACCACAAGATGTAAACCATTGGTGAGCCTCAAAAACAGGAAGGCCAGATTAGAGTTTGCCAAACAACATCTAAAAAAGCCTTCACAGTTCTGGAACAGCATCCTATGGACAGATGACACCAAGATCAACTTGTACCAGAGTGATGGGAAGAGAAGAGTATGGAGAAGATAGGAACTGCTCATGATCCAAAGTATACCACCTCATCAGTGAAGCATGGTGGTGGTAGTGTCATGGCGTGGGCATGTATGGCTGCCAATGGAACTGGTTCTCTTGTATTTATTGATGATGTGACTGCTGACAAAAGCAGCAGGATGAATTCTGAAGTGTTTCTGGCAATATTATCTGCTCATATTCAGCAAAATGCTTCAGAACTCATTGGACAGCGCTTCACAGTGCAGATGGACAATGACCCAAAGCATACTGCGAAAGCGACCAAAGAGTTTGTTAAGGGAAAGAAGTGGAATGTTATGCAATGGCCAAGTCAATCACCTGACCCGAATCCGATCCAGCATGCATTTTACTTGCTGAAGACAAAACTGAAGGGAAAATGCCCCAAGAACAAGCAGGAACTGAAGACAGTTGCAAACCCAGCGTCTGGTGATATCTATGCGTTCCAGACTTCAGGCTGTATTTGACTGCAAAGGATTTGCAACCAAGTATTAAAAAGTGAAAGTTTGATGGATAATTGTTAATCTGTCCCATTACTTTTGGTCCCTTAAAAAATGGGAGGCCCATATACAAACTGTTGTAATTCCTACACCGTTCACCTGATTTGGATGTAAATACCCTCAAATTAAAGCTGACAGTCTGCAGTTAAAGCACATCTTTGTTTCATTTCAAATTCATTGTAGTGATGTATAGAGCCAAAAAGATTAGAATTGTGTCGATGTCCTAATATTTATGGACCTGACTGTGTGTGTATGTGTATATGTATGTATATATATATATATATATACACATACATACATACATACATACATACATACATACATACATAATGTTCGAAGAAGCTTGCTAGTTTGGGTGTTCAGACAGGGAAGACAGACATACAAACAAGGACATAAAAATGCTTACTGTTTTAACTCAGCTCTTCCACACCAAAATCACAATCACCAAAGCATTAAACTTCCTCACACATGGGCGCACCATCTGTTATGGCGATGTTTACCTACCTCACTTATTCACTTAATGATACCGGACACGGGCACCATCTGTTATGGCTCTCTGTACTGCTTTTATACCCCCCTCTGGCCCTACTCCCACCAATCCAGGTTCAACCCCCCCGGAACCTTGTCATTGGTCCAGAGTTGCATCTTCTGATTGGCTGTAATTTCAAGTCTAGTGCATCATCATGCTTCCCACACAAGCAAGAGGCTATCTCTGGTACCTCTCTGTCTGAAAACCCGATTACCTGTGTTAAGCCTTATCTCTTGATTTACAACAGTCAGCCCTCTTTGATATAACATAAATTAGCATTTCAAGGACTTGTAATCAGGTAGAGCTACAATGCCTGAAATAGCCATCTCTACAGACAATAGAGTAACTTAGTATGCAGACAACAAAAGACGGTCTTTTGAGATACAGATAACAGTAACTAGGCCCACATCTCATGATTAAACCTAAAAATATTAAGTCATACATTCCTATAAAACATACACACACACAAATATACTGTATATATACCCATATACACTTTTTATATATATATATATATATATATATGTAGTCAGTTTTCAGTCCATGTACTCACCCTATGGTCCATGCCAACGGACCTTATTTTTTACAGTAAACGTTTATGGGGAACTGTGTCAAATGCTTTTGCAAAATTCAGGTACACCACGTCTATGGGCCTTCCTTTATCTAGATGGCAACTCCCCTCCTCATAGAAGGTTAATAAATTGGTTTGGCAAGAACGATTCTTCATGAATCCATGCTGATTACTGCTAATGATATCGTTCTCAATACTAAAATCTTGTATATAGTCCCATATCTTACCCTCCAAGAGTTTACATACTATTGATGTTAGGCTAACTGGTCTGTAATTCCCAGGGATGTATTAGGAACAATGGTCTGGCAATTACTTGACTGAGTTCCCTAATTACCCTCGGGTGCTAGCCACCTGGTCTCGGTGATTTATTAATGTTCATTTTCCCAAGTCTAATTTTAATTCTGTCCTCTGGTAATCATGCAGGTGCTTCCTGTGATGTGTCATGAGGATAAACACTGCAGTTTTGGTTACTGAAGCCCCTCGATTCTGTCATGAAGACTGAGGAGTAGAATAAATTCAATACCTTCGCCATCTCCTCATCCTTTGTATCCAGTTGTCCTTCCTCATTCTTTATGGGGCCAATATGGTCTGTCCTCCCTTTTTTACTGTTAATATGCTTATAAAGCAAATCCATCCCTCCTCTGTGTTCCTAAGATTTTATCCCAATTTATGCCTTCTAGCAAGGTTTGTAGTTCAGGAAAGTTGGCTCTTTTGAAATTCAGTGTCTTTGTATTCCCCTTATGTTTCTTATTTGTGTGATTTATACTGAAGCCAATTGACCTGTGATCGCTGTTACCTAAATTGCCCTGCATTTCCACATTTGTGATCAGGTCTGTATTGTCGGCAATCAGTAGATCCAGTAACGTTTTATTTCTAGTTGGTGCGTCTACCATCTGACGCATAAAATTGTCCTGCAAGACATTTCATTTTTATTGTTTCACTTAAAGCATTATTAAAATCACTGCTCCCGAAAAAAAGAATGTTTTTAAAACTTTTTTTGCATTGATACATGTCCCCTGGGGCAGGACCCGGGTCCCTAAACACTTTTTATGCCAAACACTTGCATAAAAGCCTTTAATATAAGCACTTTTGATTTTTCACGTTTGTGTCGCATAGGCTTTAATGGTTTTCGTGTGTTCAAACAAATTGTTTGCCTATTCACATGTTCTGCTGCGAACCGAACCGGGGGGGTGTTCGGCTCATCCCTAATTCTAATCTCTGATTGGGCAAAGCTCAAAACACCAACCACATCGTTCTTTTTGTTCCTCCCAAGACCTCCTTCTCTCTAGTCCCCTTGTCACCTCCTCCCATGCTCACCTCTAGGATTTCAACTGAGCCTCACCCATTCCTTGGAATTCCCTTCCCCAATCTGTCCGACTATCTCCAGCTCTATCCACTTTTAGGCAATCCCTGAAAACTTTTCTCTTCAGAAAAGCCGATCCTGCCCACACCAAACAACTGTACTTTTATTTTCTCATCAGCTTATCCCCCACAGTTCTTAAATTTGACCCTCCCTTCTAGATTGTAAGCTCTAACGAGCAGAGCCCTCTGATTCCTCTTGTATTGAATTGTATTGTAACTGTACTGTCTGCCCTCACATTGTAAAGCACTGTGCAAACTGTTGGCGCTATATATATCCTGTATACTAATAATAATAATCTGAATGTGGGCATTCCTTTATTTCAAGTGTTATGCCCCGTACACACGGTCGGATTTTCCGATGGAAAATGTCCGATCGGAGTGTGTTGTCGGAAATTCCGACCGTGTGTGGGCTCCATCGGACATTTTCCATCGGATTTTCCAACACACAAAGTTGGAGAGCAGGAGATAAAATTTTCCGACAACAAAATCCGATCGCGTCAATTCCGACCGTGTGTGGCCTGTTCCGACGCACAAAGTGCCACGCATGCTCAGAAGAAATTCCAGCACGGAACAGCTCGTTCTGGTAAACTTAGCGTTCGCAATGGATACAGCACTTTCGTCACGCTGCAATGTTAAAAATGGTTTAATACAGCGCAATCTCTTCTTCTTTATAATGTGACAAGAATATAGCAGTTTTGCTGCTCATATTCACAAACACTTCTCACAAACTTATTTCGATACTATTTATCGGGATTCCCTCAATATATTTTGATTTCTCACATCTGACAACATATTTTTTTTTTTTGGTTTTAATGTAGATTCTTTTTTTTGTGCTTGTATTTTTTTGAAGGTTTTTTTTTTGGGGGGGGATTTTGATTTGTACTCCCGAAAATGTTTGTGTGTGTTTTTTGTGTCAAGTTCCCACAACACCATTGATATACTGTTCTATTTAATCTGTAGGAGATTGTTTGGTGTTGTTGTCCCTTGTTAATTTCAAATTTTATGTTAGAAATGTACCTGAATCGTCACCAACAAACTGTCCTTTTTGGATGAAAACACACAGGAGAGTATACTTTCCCAAAAATTTTTTTATTAAGGGCTCACAACTAAACAAAGAGGGAGGCAACGCTGGAGAAACTGCAGAAGTGGGTGAAGCCTTGTACCCCCAGGGCAGACATCAACTATTTCAAAGCAAAATTGGTGGCCTGAGGAGTCCTTATCTAAGGGAGTGCAGTCTGGTCCAGAAGTCCCAGAGATCCGGAAAGCAGCAGATGACATTTGTGTCCCCAGGCTGTGGTCATACGAGAGACTGCATCTTCTGTCAGACCAGACTGAACCCAGGGCAATCACTCTCAGGTCTTCTTTCCACGCTTCCTTCCACGCGGTGGCTGTGGTGGTGGAGTTGTGGCAGCAGGAGAAAGAGGAGGATGGTCCAACTCAACCACGTCGGTCTTGGGTGTTAATTCCCCACTCACCCCCTTATGTAGGACTTTATACATAAGGTCCTCACAGAGCCTGCGTTGACCCTCCTGCATGCCCTGCAGTTTGGTGGCAGCCATGCAGGCAAAGGCCTCTTCAGGAGTGGGTAAGGCTCGTAGGGACGCCGAAGCCTCCTGAATCAGCCTGAATGCAGAATCCTGCACGGGACTCGGAGTCGTCTTCTTGGCTCTTTTATATGGAGGGGAGGAACCTGAGATTCAGTCAGGCTGCGACTTGTCCCAGGCTTCTCCTGGCAGCCACTTAACCCCGCCTCCTCCTGGCTGCCACTAATCACCGCCTCCTCCTGACTGCCACATTCCACAACCTCCTCCTGGCTGATGTCTTCCTGTGTATGAAAAAGGGACATAGTTTTAGTTTTTATTCATCAATCACACACAATTTTCACCTCCTGACTGTTGCAAATTGAATGTTAACAAATATAACAGACTAGCATTCTGAGCCCAGCATTTTTCATTCTTGTCCCAATTATTTTTGCCCACTACTATCTATTGATATGTAAAACACTTTTTTCAATCAGCAATTAGTGATCAATAATAACATCTAGTAACCACCTTTTTTTTTTTTTTTTTGACCAGAAATCTGTAGAAGAATGCTATACCTGACTCCAGCTGGGCTCCTCCACTTCTTCCTGGCTGGAAGGCCCAGGTTGGACATCGGAAGCCTCAGCTGGGGTGGAAGGAAGCGTGGAAGGAAGAGTGGAGAGGGATTCCCTGACTTCAGTGTGGTCTGACAGAAATCGCAGTCTCTCATAGTACCACAGCCTGGGGACATAAACGTCATCTGCTGCAGCTCCGGACCTCTGGGAATCTGTGACCTTCTTGCGCTCCCTAAGATAAGTGCTCCTCAGGCCACCAATTTTGGCTTTTAAATAAGGGATGGTTGCTGTGGGGACCACCGGCGTCACCAACTCCAGCAGTTTCTCCAGCGCTGCCTGCCTCTTTTGTTTATAGTTATAGTGGGGGTGTCTCACTTGCCACAGACAGGGCAGCTCCCTGTATTTGTCAATGAACAGGGGGAGGAAATTGTGGTCGTTGAACCCATCCATTTTCTCTGCAAGACACAACACAAGACAAACCTTAATGTCAGGCCAAACTCCCCTAATCTTGTTACAATATAGGCTTCCATTTCGAAGCAGTATAGGCCCAAGTTTAGATCCAACCTTCGTTATCACGATTGGCGCCTCCGATGCTCCTTCCTCCGCTCACAGATCGTACGTAAGACGCATGCGTGTTACGCTTTATACACACTGCGCATGCGTGTAACTCCGCCCGCCCCGACGTTCTTTCTATTCTATTCCCCGCCCCTTTTCGTTCGGCACAGTGGGGGAAGAGCACATGGCGGAGACACAGCAGGATCGTGCTAATTGTAGCAACGACGAGGAGGAGGAGGAAAGGCCGGATCCGGACACGTCCCGATCCAGAAGGAGATTTAAGGACTCAAATATGTCCTTTGGGAGGATGATGGAGATGGTGGACATCCTGAAGAGGGCCGACTATGACGGAAAGTATAGGCCTAACCCCAATATCAGAAAGGCCAAGATCATGTTGAAAGTGGTCAGGAGTCTGCACCGGAATTTCGGGGTACGACGATCGAAAGATCAGCTCAGGAAACGGTGGTCGGACCTCAAATTAACATGAGCAGTACAGAAAGATCCGGAGAGTGCTGCAAAAAAGTAAGTAGTTGTGCTGTGTTCCTATTCTTTATGTTTATTACGTTCGTGCTGCTCCATGTGCTTTTAGGAACTGTTGTACAGTTTAAAATGGCAACTTTCATGTTCATGGGCACATTATTCGTTCGTATCAAACATTTTTTGTTCGGACTCTAAAATACCATTGTTTAGGCCATATGCATTTGGCCACCATTTTTACGCCCTATACTTGTCTTAAAAGAATTGGGTTGTGTAGATGGCTTTGTTACTAGAATGAAATGCAAACTAGATTCTGTGTAAGGAGAGGACACTCAGCAGCTGATTTCACATCTGGACACTGGAGCACTAGTGTGGGACCCCAGAACACCATTTTTATTAGGGGACCCACACAGGTGCTCCAGTGTATACTATAGGGGGGGCTACATCTGTGAATCTTGTACCAAACAGGTAAAGTATTGAAGCTTGACAAAGGACACTGAAAATGCTACATTTTGGAACTCTGCTAAAATTGACAACTGTACCCCACTTCCAAGCAATGGTTCCTATTTATAGTTCTGCCATCAAATATCTGTGTGCTAATTATACCATTTTTGTTTGACATAGGGGATAAAAGACTCGGAGGACACCCCTCATCCGAGGAGACCAGAGCCCTCCCCCCTCTGGAAGAAGGTGCAATCCCCCCAACACAATCTGAGCAGGAGGAAGAAGACTTGGTGGAACTAGTCACCACAACAGGTGAGTGTCTGCGACCACAGGCTCAGGTAAGAGATGGATGGCGGCATATTTTTGAGACCTAATTTATTTTGGGGTCCTCTCTTTTTGGTGATCGTGATGTTGTGGATCCAGATCCTTTCACATCCGAAAGTGCCCAGATCCTGATCGGGGAGATCATGGGGTGTAATTTACAATTGGAAATCATCAAGAAAAACATCCAATGATGTTATTCTAAAAAATAAAAACATCATTGATGTTTCGGGGCGAGTTTAAAACCCCCCCAAATCACTTTCTTCTTTTGTGTGCTACAATGTGCTAAATGTTTTTGTGATTTTTCACAAAGCCAAATTTGGAGGATGCACACAGTGTGCCAACATGTGCTATCTGCCATCACGGGAGATCAATGGACGCGTTTTGGGGGTGCAACCCCTTCCTCAATAATAAAGTAGCGGTGAGGAAGGGCTTGCTCCCCCAAAACACGTCCCTTGATCCCCCGTGATGGCAGGTCGCACATGTTGACATTGTTAAATTGGTGTGCATCTTCCAAATTTGGCTTTTCCTGGGGTGACTTCACCCCATCTGAATGCAATATCAAACACAGTTCCTAAATGCTCATGTCTGATATTGCCTTCAAGTTCTACCAAATGTGAACTTTGTAAGTTCAAGATTTGTGCCTTTCTTGTTGGTTTTACACATGCCTGTTTTATCTAAAATGGACATTTCGATTTTTGATAATGCAACCCCAAAAATTGTTATACAACAAACATGTTGGTTTGTTTGAAAAACCTTTGGTAAATGCACATGTGATTGTGCAGGCATAAAAAAGTTTTTTTAGCAAGAATGTGTGGATTATTGTCTCAACGCTACAACACTTTTGGGGTGATGTCATTGGTGTTTTCAGAGAAAATGGGGGTTATTTACTAAGGGCAAATCCTCTTGGCACTACAAGTGCCGTTTCAGTGCAGTTGCAACTGCACTTGTAGTGAAATGTGTTTTTGCATTTTAGTAAATAACAGCCAACAGTGCTTTGTATAATAAGGTTACACAATCACAACATTTTCTGGACTCAACACATTTCTGTCAGGGTCAGCTAAAACAAACACAAGCAGTAAATGTCCACAAAGAATTTCTTTCTTGTTTTATTATAAAAAGGCTTCACAGATTTGCTGGCATATTGATAGCCCCCCTACCCGCAAAGAACTTCAGGTAGCGTAACTGTACATCATGGGCACTCAGGGAGGGCAAGCCAGGACGGCCGCTTTCAAGCGCCATCAGTGTGGTTTCATGTATCCTTCCGGCCTCAGGCCCAACTGAGCCAGCATAGTTGGTCGAATGTTTCCTTAAAAAGTTATGGAGAATACAGCACGCCAGTATAATATGGTTCAGTTTATACTCCGCCATATGGATGGGTGTCATAAATAGGCGGAATCGGCTGGCCAGGATTCCAAATGTGTTCTCCACCACTCTTCGGGCTCTGGCCAGCCGGTAATTAAAAACCCTCTGTTCCGGGGTGAGGTTCCTCATCGGGAATGGCCGCATCAGGTGGTCCCCCAGCGCAAACGCTTCATCAGCAACGAACACAAATGGGAGTCCTTCCACATTGTCCTCTGGAGCAGGCAAGTCCAAGCTGCCATTCTGGAGACGCCTGTAGAACTCCGTCTGGGCGATGACTCCACCATCGGACATCCGGCCATTCTTCCCCACGTCCACATACAGGAAGTCGTAATTAGCCGACACCACCGCCAACATCACTATACTATTGAACCCCTTATAGTTGAAATAGTACAACCCCGAGTTGGGTGGTGGGACGATGTGGACGTGTTTCCCATCAATTGCCCCTCCGCAGTTAGGAAAGTCCCACCGCTGGGCAAAGTGGGAGGCCACAGTCTGCCATTCCTGTGGTGTGGAAGGAAACCGTTGAGGGAAAAAATAAAACATTTACTATTTTGGCTCAGAAACATGGCAAGCTGATTAGGCACAAACATTATGGGTCAACCTCCAGATAGCATTTATTAAGGGGAATTTAACAACGCCAAAGTATAAGGTACACCTATCATATTCCCCCTCCCCCCCTCTCATGGGCCATTTCTAACATTATAGGGGGGGATCTTGGACAGGTAACCCTCTTCACTTCATTGAGAGATGAATGCCTAAATAATGGGTATTACTTGGAACAGCCCCTCCTTAGTTACACTATTGGCAGCCCACTGGACAGGTAAGAAGTGTCATAATACAAAGATATAAATACACAATGTACACATTTGAGGACATTTGGACATTCTGCTATTACTTATCAAGATAATAATAGGATACAAAATCTTTAAACAGTACCATTTGAAAGTATACAGGCAGGCCCTTGCACTACATGCTTTGGGGAATTCATCCCTAAATCTGACCACAAAAGCGATGGGTATAGTGTGTATGGGTTTGGCAAAGTCAGCAGATAGATGATTGAGGATAGATAGAGAATTGGTATCAGCTGATTTAGCAGTTGGGGGAGGGAGGGTTACTAAAAATTATTTGGGGACACCACCAAAAAAAAGCCTCTGGTACTCTGCCTGAATTTTAAGCAAAAATAACATTTCAAAACATTTTAGGGGGTGTTTGGGGTAAAGCACTACTATGGAGCAGAAAAAATACATTGTTAAGTGACTACATGAGGTGAATATAGGGCCAGGAGACACCATGCTGGGGAGGTTATTGAAGGGCAAATATGTATGAAGGACCTAAAATAATAATTACATAAAAATCCAGCATGCATGAGGACAAAGGGGACATTCACAGCATATTCCAAGCATGGTAATTAGGGAATGAGGAAAGAAATACAATATATTATCAAACATTCAATACAATAAAATGTGATATTAAAAGATAAAAATCTTACCTTCATATACTCCTTCTGTAGGACCTGTATGATGGCAGAACAGGTCTCTGGGATAATGATCCCCAGAGCCTGGGGGGACATGCCTGTCGAGAACTTCAAGTCCTGCAGACTTCTCCCTGTCACCAAATACCACAGGGTAGCGACCAGCCTCTGCTCCGGAGTGATGGCTTGCCTCATGCCGGTATCCTGCCTGCTGATATAGGGGGTCAGCGAAGCCAACAGACGGTGAAACACGGGGTCCGTCATCCTGAGAAAGTTCCTCAAATCATCAGGATTATTCTCACGGATCTCACGGAGCAAAGGCATATGAGAGAACTGGTCACGCTGAAGCAACCAATTCTTGGTCCATGAACTCCTCCCCACCCTGTTCATGGACTGTACTTGTGTCAAGGTCAGGACCCCAACACCAAGCCCCCGCACAGCACGAACTCTACGAGGAGTACGCATACGCAACATGGTTAGAAAACGGTCGGCTGCTCAGAACGAAGTAACAGAACGCACTGAAGAACAGCAAGGCCTGTGAAGAGCGACCTGAAAAACAGTAACGAACGAACAAGAATACAATGACTAATTAAAGTCACGCGGAACTTGCTGCACGCACTGAAGAGCAGATACAAACCCACAAGCACAAACTGAACGGCAGAAAACGATCCTAAAGCCACGAGTCTAAAAAAGCACGAATCGTTTTCACCAAACTTTTACTAACACGAGATTAGCAAAAGGAGCCCAAAGGGTGCCGCGCTTGGTTCTGAACCGGCCTTTTCTAGTCTCGTCGTACGTGGTGTACGTGACCGCGTGGTTGGCGATCGGAAATTCCGACAACTTTGTGCGACTGTGTGTAGACAAAACAAGTTTGAGCCAACATCCGTCGGAAAAAATCCTAGGATTTTGTTGTCGGAATGTCCGAACAAAGTCCGACCGTGTGTACGGGGCATTAGACTTTAGGCCAGGAATGTGTGAGTATGTGGGTGCTTTATACACTTGGTGCCAACATCTGCCCAATCTAGGTCCCTTACAAACACTTCTGTATAAGGACATCAGAATCAAGACAGGACAATGAAAACCTGTTCCTCTCCTATGCTCCATAACATAGAGGGGAACAGTTTTGTAATTCTCATACATAGCTGAGAACATTATAATTGATAACTGCACAGACAAAAGCAAAGGAAGATATCAGCTCATAGAATTTCTGACCAGATAAACAAGTTTTTTTTTCATGCTTTTTACCTTATCAAACAAATTTAACAAAACACTTTCAGTGGTAAATTCAACAGATCAAATGGGAGCTAATACCCTGTTTCCCCGAAAATAAGACCTAGCATGATTGACGGTGATGGCTGCAATATAAACCCTACCCCCCAAATAAGCCCTACCCTGTTTCCCCGAAAATAAGCCCTACCCTGAAAAGAAGACCTACAAGGACTTTAACTAGGGCTTATTTGGGAGGTAGGGCTTATATTGCAGCCATCACCGACAATCACGCTAGGTCTTATTTTCGGGAAAACAGGGTAAGAGAAGTTTATTGTTTGGGTTTACATACACTTTAAGCAAGCACATCTTCCCAATTCCATATGCGATGCATCCATTTAGACTGACCTTTACTTTTTTCCCATGTTTCTCTAAAATGTACCATACTAGTCTATAATGCATAGTCTTACAAAATACATTTACAGAGTACAGAAGGGAAGAGAAGATAACAAGGTGCTATTCATTGTATTTGTATTTTCATTTGTGTAATAAATTTCCTGACTGCTAAATTTGCATGTAAAACAAAGAATATTATTGCTTAGGAAAGCTGCAATATGCAAAAGGGTTACAGATATTTACAAGTGAAATAACTAAACCTCATTAAATAATCAAGTTTTTATAACTATAGGAAAATCAGTAAGAGAAGAGCTTATGGTTTGTCATGTAGTAAAATAAGACAGCAATGTTCCATTGTTATTGAAAAATAGCTGTAATTCACAAAACATTGTATTACTTTGTTGAGCCACACAGATATCTTTGAGAAAAAAAATAAATACTTAAAATAATAAAATAGGGCATGCTCTACCTCTTTTCATATCGACAATTGTGTTTTCATTTTTTTTAATACAGCCCCGAGCTTAGTGTTACTAAGGGCAAAAAATAAATAAATAGTTTTGGATAGAGTGTAGAGGGATTAGAACTGTTGTCAGGTTTTATAACTTTCTGTAACCCTCATTAGGGAGATGCACCCTTTCCATTGGTCCTGTTTACCATTATCATTAAAAGTAAAAGAAAAATCCCAAATTTTGGACTGACATCAGAACAGTAATAGAGGGGAGATCTTCCAAAGGGGACACTAGATTTGGTGACCTGGTGGCATTCTGAGATTCCCTCATTTTGGAGGGATTTCCTCTCACTTCCCATTTTGGCTATAGTACAGAAACTGAAGGGAAATCTTCGCAATGGGACACAGATGGCGAAAAAAAAACTGATGAGGGTTATAATTCTCCCTTTCTCTATCAAAAATTAAAAAAAAAAAAAACATTTTTACCTTTTAGTTGCACTTCAAAGTGGTTTTAAAAGCTTAAGGTTGTTTTTAACCTAATGCATTCTCTGCATTAAGGTTAAAAACCTCTGAGTGCAATCTCTATTCAACGATGTTGGCTCCCCCAGCCAGGGAGGAGAGAGCAGGGGGAAGGGACCGAGCCACGCTCTGTGTGTCTATGGACACACATACCTGGCTTGGGATTGAGCCTGCATGAATGGCCCCATATCAAGGGGCTTACTATGGTGAGAACTCAGCAGAGGGAGAAGCCAGGAGCTCCAGCAGGGTACTTGAAAAGAGGAGGATCAGCGCTGCTCTGTGCAAAACCGTTGCACAGAGCAGGTAAGTATACAATGTTTGTTAATTTTCTTTTTAAATAAGTATTTACAATCACTGGTGACATCCTGCTTTCTATGCATTTACTTTGAGCTGATATTATTTCAGTTTTCTTACACTCACTATAACAATTAGATTGTTGTATGATATCAAGAAAACACCACACATGGGATTGTACAGCCCCACAAACAACTACCTCAATACCACATCGTTGTATGATATGAAGCAAACATCACACATCAGGTTCAGCTGTAGACTTGTTTTTTTCATTTGCATCTTCCATACTTGTGGCTAAATATGAATTGTTCAAGTGCCTAAATCAATTTTGAAGCTGAACCTGTTACTCTTTGTTTGCTTAATAAGTGTCCAATAAAGTAAGCGCACTTCTGGAAATAAAGACAAAGTGAATGAAGTACTATGAGATATTCTTCACAACCAAAAAAAAAAATACATGATGTGCTGCACTATTACAAATGAATAAGAAAATATATACAAATAAAAATAGAATGTTGTCCAGATCAAAAAAGTCTCTTGGGAAATTGTTCAAAATATAACACCTTTTTACAGTGCAGCGCCATCAAGCTGAGGCTTAAAATCTGCTTACCAGACTTCACTGACTCTCAAAACATAAGAGTCAAACTGCACATCTAAATCTGTATGGGACACCGGTGCTCCTTTGATGCCACACTTCAATGGCAGGATCACTGCCCTGACCATTTTTTGCGGCCAGGGCAGGACTCCTGAGGGTGCCAGGGAAGCCTTTCACAGTCACCACGAACACTGGGGCTATTTATCCCAAACCAGAGAAAAGTACTTACCTGCACACACAGATCCCCTTGTTTGGTGGGTTTTACGGAGGAAACACCTGGTGGGAAGATTTTTACCATTGAAGTGTGATATCAGAGGAGCACCGGAGGACAATATGGATTATGATTAGATTATTGGTCATTGAAGTCTGGTAAGCAGATTTTAAGTCTCAGCTTGGTGGTGAGCACTGTGAAACGGACATCTAAGCATGGGCTTTGTAGTGGTATCATGCTATTGGATGTTAATTTAATAGTTGTGTCTGAACGCTCAGGTCTACTAGTATGTACGGGGCATTACAGTGTTGTGGCACCACCACCTAAGGACCAAGTTTTCTGCCCCTGTTTAATAGGGGCATGTAATTACAATTCTTGATATAATATTTCACAGCAGGGCCCGTTCCTGCGCCCAACAAGAGTAACTGTGAGGGCTTACAGTGTTCTGGTACCACCAACATCAGGCATGACAACACCACCAACAACAGGCATGATATTTAAAGGAATATTTCATTTTTATTGTTTCACTTAAAGCATTATTAAAATCACTGCTCCCGAAAAAAAGAACATTTTTAAAACTATTTTTTGCATTGACTGGGGCAGGACCCGGGTCCCTAAACACTTTTTATGGCAATAACTTGCATATAAGCCTTTAAAATTAGCACTTTTTTTCATGTTTGTGTCCCATAGACTTTAATGGTTTTTGAGCGTTCAAAAAAATTGTTTGCCTATTCACATGTTCTGCTGTGAACTGAACCGGGGGGGGGGGGGTGTTCGACTCATCCCTAATTCTAAGCTCTGATTGGGCAAGGCTCAAAATACCAACCAAATTGTTCTTTTCGTTCCTCCCAAGACCTCCTTCTCTCTAGTCCCCTTGTCACCTCCTCCCATACTCACCTCTAGGATTTCAACTGAGCCTCACCCATTCTTTGGAATTCCCTACCCCAATCCGTCCGACTATCTCCAGCTCTATGCACTTTTAGGCAATCCCTCAAAACTTTTCTCTTCAGAAAAGCCTATCCTGTCCACACCTAACAACTGTACTTTTATTTTCTCTATCAGCTTATCCACCACAGTAATTAACTTTTGTACCACTTGACCCTCCCTTCTAGATTGTAAACTCTAACGAGCAGAGCCCTCTGATTCCTCTTGTATTGAATTGTATTGTAACTGTACTGTCTGCCCTCACATTGTAAAGTACTGCCCAAACTGTAATATATCCTGTATAATAATAATAATAATAATAATCTGAATGTGGGCATTTCTTTATTTCAAGTGTTAGACCTTGGGCCAGGAATGTGTGAGTATGTGGGTGCTTTATACACTTGGTGCCAACATCTGCCCAATCATCTAGGTCCCCTAGAAACACTTCTGTATAAGGACATCAGAATCAAGACAGGACAATGGAAACCTATTCCTCTCCTATGCTCCATAACATAGAGGGGAACAGTTTTGTAATTCTCATACATAGCTGAGAACATTATAATTTATAACAGCACAGGCAAAAAGCAAAGGAAGATATCAGCTCATAGAATTTCTGACCAGATAAACAAGTTTTTTTTCATGCTTTTTACCTTATCAAACAAATTTAACAAAACACTTTCAGTGGTAAATTTAACAGACCAAATGGGAGCTAATAAGAGAAGTTTATTGTTTGGGTTTACATACGCTTTAAGCAAGCACATCTTCCCAATTCCATATGTGATGCATCCATTTAGACTGACCTTTACTTTTTTCCCATGTTTATCTAAAATGTACCATACCAGTCTATAATGCATAGGCTTACAAAATACATTTACAGAGTACAGAAGGGAAGAGAAGAGAGACGTCATATGTTTTCCAATAAAACAAGCCTTACATAGTTGTTTATTTAAAAGTTGATAACAAGGTGCTATTCATTGTATTTGTATTTTCATTTGTGTAATAAATTTCCTGACTGCTAAATTTACATGTAAAACAAAGAATATTATTGCTTAGGAAAGCTGCAATATGCAGAAGGGTTACAGATATTTACAAGTGAAATAGTTAAACATCATTAACTAATCAAGTTTTTATAAATATAGGAAAATCAGCAAGAGAAGAGCTTATGGTTTGTCACGTAGTAAAATAAGACAGCAATGTTCCATTGTTATTTAAGAATAGCTGTAATTCACAAAACATTGTATTCCTTTGTTGAGCCACACAGATACCTTTGAGAAAAAAAAAATCCTTAAAATAATAAAATAGGGCAAAACATAAGGAGTTGCACAATAAGGAGGAACAATAAGGAGGACTCTGCACAATAAGGAGGCAATTGAAAGAGAAAGATGGGCTGCATGCAGGGCCGCTTTTAGAAATCAAGGGGCCCCCAATTTACCTGACAGCCCCCCCCCCCCGGAAATCAAATCGCTAAAATGCCATGGTCGCAATGGCATGCTTTGCAGCCATGACAGAAATTAGAGACTTGCTACTGCTGCCTCATGACATCTGTTTTTTTTTTTTTTTTAATTGCTGAGTGGCAACTTTACATTGTGAGACTGCATTGCAGCTGTAAGCTAAGTATTTGGCTTCAAGGTGCAGAGCAGCCCCATTGAACTCAATGGGAAGTTTGACAGGTGGTGCTGGCTGTCAAATTCTGCAGCCTGCAGTGCAAATGCCGCAGCTCTGAAGTAAAGCATTGCAGCCATGGCATGTATACAGCCCTGTATGACAGCTGGCTTCTGTCAAAGGGGCTTGACCAAAAAAGGGCTGCTGACCATCTCCCTGACCGGAGTGTTCTGGTGGGGTGTCCCCTTGTCAGAACACAATAGAATAGCAGGGGAGATCGCTGTACTAACATTGGATTGTTAGTACAGAGGCTCTGAACTAAGGTTTCAGGTTTTTTTCGTTCAGCCTGTGGGGTTTAGCAAAAGTAAACTAGCAGTGTATATGAGACATTAGGCCACATTCACATTTGAGGTTACCTGAATGTGTGAAAAAGTGCACAGGTAATTGGCAATTTGCAGTGCATTTTGGAAATGCACTGCACATGTGCATAGAACCTATGGTGCCCAATAATTGTTAATGGCACCCCAAATGCAATGAGCAGACATGCGTTTTGTCATGTGGCAAAGCTGCATGCCTTAAAAGTTTCTAAAACCTCTATGATGTGTTTGTCATATATATGGCAGCCCATTCAAGTGAAGTGTGTCAAGTCTGCGAAAAACAAGAAAAAAAAAAAATGAAAATGTGAGCAGGAATGTTTGTTACTGCTATGTTAAGTATAAAGGGACCTTAGGGATGGTATGTAGAAATGGCTGGGCAGAGATTCCTGGCAGCTGGAGAGAGATGTGTTCACTGGCTTCTTGCTCAGCACTGCAGTGACAGCTACCTGCAGTTTTAGGCTGGCTTCATATTCACCTCTCTCCAATATCCTAACGTTCTATGACTTTGTTCCAGCAGCAACCCTCCACCCCCACTCACCCCTCCAGCAGAAGCACTGCTCCATCCAAACCCTGGAGTTCAGTGAACACAAAGCAGTGAGAGCACAATCTGGAGGGAGGGGGATCAGAGGTCATTACTCAGGGAGGAGGTGAAGCAAGCTTCCTGCTCACGCTGACCAGAGATAACACTGACGAGGGGGAGTTTCAGGAACCGGCAGAGACACAGGCAGACTGAGACTGCAGCTGTCTTCTGCTCCAGATCGGGACACTTTACCAATTGCCAGTATGTAGAACTGATCCCCCTGCAGAGCTACCGGAGGGAGAAAGCTGGCAGCGCTGCAAGGAGATCCACAAGTGTCAGAAGGCAGTTCAGCTGGCTCTCCTGCTCTGCAGGTTCCCGGGCCCCTCTTCTGAAGTGACAGATCTCGGGTCCCCTACAGGAGGGCTGGCTGTACTGCCCTATCAGCGGCCCTGGCTGCATGGCCGAGTCGCCAGAAGAAAGCCATTACTATGCAAATGCCACAAAGTGTCCCACTTACAATACGCCAAACAGCACAGAGACAAGCCTCACAAAGTCATTTGGAGTGATGAGACCAAAATTGAGTTTTTTGGCCGCAACCATAAATGCTTCATTTGGAGAGGAGTCAACAAGGCCAATGATGAAAGGTACACCATTTCTACTGTGAAACACAGAGGTGGATCGCTGATGTTTTGGGGATGTGTGAGCTACAAAGGCACAGGAAATTTGGTCAAATCTGATGGCATATAGCTGATGAAAAAATATAAAAAAATATATATATATTTGAATTGGTACTTTCCTAGAGCAGTGCTCACCCTCAATGCTATATATTTTTTTTAAAGTAACATTTTTATTTACATTTTTAAGGTAAGAGACCACAGAGTTAAGACAAAAGATACTTTCTTAGCAACACATAAAAGTGAGTATTTGAATATGATGATAACAAATAGATTATAGGCGAAGAAATGAATACAATAGGACAATTGTTGTCACAAAACAATTAACCGTTATATATGGTTGCCAGACAAATCAGTGTACAAAGTTAGATAGCATTTTATGCAGTCATAAAGTAATAGTTGTTCCTTCGGAAAACAAAAACGGAACAATTTCCAAACTATTCTCTTTACACAAAATGCAGCTTATAGAGAAACAGAGTACAAACAAATCTAATCTGACCATTGCGTTTCTGAAAAGAAAGTTAAGTGAAGTGAGGATGTGGTTATAGGGGTTCATTTAGGATTTGTAAAAGAAATCCATGGGTCCCACCGTTTATGAAATAGGCTAGATCTGCCATCTTTATGGTTCATCATTTGTTTGAGACAGTATAACTCTTCCAATTGTCTAATAACTTCTCTCTCCCCAGAAATCAAATTAGATTTCCATTTGGGGAGCACCACCAATCTGGCTGCCAGAAATATTTACTATAGGTCAGAGTGTTGGTGGGAAATGATCAATATTTATACTCAAAATACCCTGTTCACTTTATCTCTTGTAATCACGTACTGCACTGGTGGCAGCATGTAAAAAAAAAAAAAAAAAAAAGATTCCTGCAACTTTTTTTTTAAATTTCTTAATTTTCCAAAAAATTATGACAAAAAAATTACAACTTCAAAAAACACACTATACCTCTTGCTAAATACCCTAGACTGTTGATGGGGACAAGGGCCTCTTCCCCACAACCCTGGGCTGTGGTTGTGGGGGTCTGCGGACAGGGCCCCCCACCCAAAAGCACCCTCCCATGTTGAGGGCATATGGTCTGGTATGGTTCAGGAGGGGGACTGCTCGCTCGCCCCCCCCACCCTTTCTGGCCTGGCAGGCTGCATGTTCCAATAAGGATCTGGTATGGATTTAGGGGGAACCACTATGCCATTTTTTTTATTTTTTATTTTGGCATGTGGTTCCCCTTAAAATTCATATTAGGCCCAAAGGGCCTAGTATGGATTTGGACCCCCATGCCATTATAATTTAAATCACATTTTTTTCTTTATATGTGTGAGTTTTGCGGCAGCAAGTTCTATACATGGTCATATATAATGTGCAGCACTGTAGTGAGTATGAAAAAAGTGAAAAACTGTGAAAGAAATGTAAAAATTTAAACAACAATGTTAATTAAAATCTATTTAAACGTCTTCTTAAGTATGTCCAATTGCAATACAAACAATATCTCCAATAATCTGACTTAATCAATGCCAAAAATTATTCAGCCACTGATGTGAATGGTGGCTTACCAAAATGAATGGCTACACAATTAAGTGCAGCAGACTCGCAGTAGTATCATAGGGAATTGTTTCTTTCTCCTTTATTCTTGCTGGTAACACTGTGGATAATGATGATGTAACTAAACTCAAAATTATACCGGAAAACAGAAATAAACTTGTATGGTGTAATATTGTTAAAACAAATCTCACCCAGGTGAAACATCTTTTCATGCACGTAGAAAGTGCAACCCTGTTCATCAACCTTCACCAGACAGCCCCCTAAGCAATGCACACTCACCACAAAGGTTCTTTAAAACAGCATGGGTGAGATGGGGGATGTCCACCAGCTCCAATATCTGGGATCCTTCACACTCTCGCAGGGTAGAACTCCAACCATATGTCCCCAAAATATTGAAGACAATAAGACAAAAAGTGCCTCATGGTGTAGTATTTATTTAAAAAATGGGAACATATAGTGAAAACGGGCATAAAACACATAAATATAGCTAAAAATCAAATCACTATAAGTACATCCAAAACCATTGCCACTTGGATCACCCATATAGTGGTACGATTCGCATCAACATGAATCTTCAGGGGTCTTACACGAATGCAAATATCAACCATATTTATGTGGTCTTTTTCAGAGGTCAAAGAAAACCCACTTCCTGTCCAGTGCCATTTTCATGGGGACCAGAACCTATTTCCTGTCCAGTGCCATTTTCATGGAGACCAGAACATGTAATTACTGGTAGAGCGCAATTTTATAAGAAACCTAAGGAATGATGTGCAAAAAAACTGTAAAAAACACAAATGTCCGGTTCAGCGCCATTTTTTTGAAGACCAAACATATGTTTTCCCATTTTGCAACTAACTAGGAAACTGTATGTAGGTTCTATACATGATACAGATGCTTGACTTTACAGGCAGATTAAGACCCCTTTCACACTGGGGTGTTTTTCAGGCGTTTTAGCGCTAAAAATAGTGCCTGAAAAGCGCCTCTCAAGCCACCCCAGTGTGAAAGCCTGAGTGTGCTTGCAGGATAGGAAAAAAAGTTCTGCAAGCAGCATCTTTTTGGTGGTGCGGAAGCGCTGTATACACCACTCCTCCACCTCCCCTGCCCATTGAAATGAATGGGCAGTGCTTCTGAAGCGCCGCAAAATGGCGCTATTAACCCTTTCCTCGGCCGCCAGCGGGGGTTAAAAGCGCCCGCTAGGATGCTTTACTGCTAATGGCCACACCGCCCCAGTGTGAAAGGGGTCTAAGGGAACCCCCCAGGCACTATATTTAAAACCACATCCAGCCCAGGCCTATTCTGGCATTCCTCTCCTACATGTAAAAATCATCATGATTGCTTTTATATGTGAGTGAATCGCAACTGTTGGCTTTAATTAGATATCTCCATTTGAACCTAAGGACGTCATATGATGTCCACCTAAGGTTAAGTGGTTAAAGGAATCTTTCATTTTTATTGTATCACTTTAAGCATCATTTAAAAAAAATTGCATTGATGCAGGGCAGAACCTGGGACCCCAAACCTTTTTTATTCCCAATAACTTGCATATAAGCCTTTAAAATTGGAACTTGATTTTTCATGTTTGGGTCCCATAGACTTCAATAGGGTATGCGGTTCGGGTTCAATGTTTTTACATGTTCAGGAGTTCTAGTGCGAACTGAACTGAACCGGCCCAACTCTAGCCATCAACCTCATCCTTCCTTCACTACATGAAAAAATCATTTATCTGAAAGAGACGTGTGCATTGCAAGTATTGGGACACCTAATCTGCATATGCTTGTCCCAGTGCAGTCACTATTGTGAAGCAAGGACAGGGACAACAGCTCTGGAGAATACATGTTAAACAAAACAAGTCAACAATATCTGTTTCTTTTATCTATCCTTATAGATTCCTTCTAGTTATCATTGGTTACCATACACTGCCAATTTTGAGTTTTAATGAGCATTCGTTTCTACAGTGCTAGTCAAGGACATTTTCCTGCATGGAAAAGAAGAAAAGGAAATAGGAATCAACACTTCACTGTATTGTAAATATTGTGGAGGAAAAGCGGAAAAATCACTGTGGCCTTGCATATAAAGAACTTGCAGCAACATGCATAAGAGTGAAGCAGTGAAAAAAAATGTTTTACTAGACACTAAAAATAGAAAGCAAGTTATTATCACCATCACAGCTCTTACCATTCTTGGGAAGGGTGTAAAAGTGCATTTTTACTATTCCGAACTGTAAGAGAATGAATCCTATAGAATAACCGCTATACAATAATCCACTGACACCCGTCGGCACACAGACCTGTTATCCGCCTGCTCAGTGGAGAGATCCCCTGCCGAGTAGGCGGATGTGAACTACAGACAAAGCCTGTGTAAAACCAGCCTAACATTTAAAAAAGACTTTTGTGCTGTAGTAAGTTGTGATAACACACATTTTGTGCATTAACAAAATATTTTGAATGCTACCCCTATGCACTAAGACAACACAACTTCAACGCACAAGCTTTGCAGCGTACCATAATGCATGTTAATGCAATACTGTGAATTGTTGTGCATTGTGTTGCCAAAAATGGCGCCTGTGCATTTGTTATGGAATTTATGGCAATGTACCGGGACACCAAGGTGTGAATGGGGCATAAGTGTGGAAAACAGGTTAGTTTTAAATGACACCACTCATATGGCTGTATGTTCATGTAAGCACCTCCTACAGTACACAATAATGAACTTCACATTTTCCTCTAACTATAAATCTGTTTATTTTCTACATTCCTCCAGTCTCTTCATAGTCCATTTTCAGTATTTTATAGCCACTGTTAAAAATGTACAGTCATTTTGCTATGATGACATTTTGGAGCTGCTTTCCTTGGATTAAGTCTGCCATTTGTTTTTTTGTTTTTTTTTCTACTGTACTTATCCTAACCAGGGTAACTGCTAGCTTTGACTTTTTATGGACAACGTTCTGACATATGAGGGCTTTTGATGTTGTGGTCATTTGGTCTTTCTTTGCTTTAAAATTATTTAGTTAGTAAAAGTTTTACCTGTGTGTAATGTACTGCTTTCAGAGAAATCCCAGAGCCACCATCTCTTAAGCCTCGTACACACGATCAGACTTTTTCCCAACAAAACCATGGAATTTTGTCCAAAGGGAGTTGGCTCAAACCTGTCTTGCATACACACGGTCACACAAATGTTGACCAACAATTACGAACATAATGACGTAGTGACGTACTACGTGTTTTTTCAGCTCTTTAGCAACACCCTTTGAGCTCCTTCGGCTAATTTTGTGTTAGTAGAAGTTTGGTGAGTGTTGATTTGTGCTTTTCATTTCGCACTTTTCAGTTTGCACTTTTCAGTTTGTTTCTGAACGGCCGTTCGTAAACCACACATGTTGCGGAATCAGAGGAGATAACGTGTTAGTTATTATTGGCCTTGGAGTTATTGCTTTGACATTATTTTTTTGGTTGAATAATAATTTGATTTGGCATATTTTCTATATTTTTGGATGCATAGATTGGATGAACTTTTTGGTTAAGTTCTATTGGCAGATAGCATGTCTAATTTTATTTGTTTTGTTTTTTAATGCACAATAAAAAAAATGTGCAGAATAATACTTGGCTATGTGTTTTATTTCAAATGACATTTTGGTTACATTTAAAAAAAATACAATGTAAAATTAACAAGGGACACCAACATAGTTGTATCTTTGATCTTAAAAACTATGGGAAAATGGTGTTGTGTTAACTTGCCCAAATAAAAAAATGAAAAGCATAATAATATTATTCTTGATATCACTAGAACAAAAAAGCCTTTGAAAATTAGTTTGCAATAACTCCATCAGTATCACCAGCAAAGCAGCTTCATTACCATATTATCCCATTAAAGAAGAAGAGAATGTGCGCTGCATTTCGAGATTTCATAATTTGCCACGTCACAAATGGTAATTCTCCATTACAAACGCTAGTTTACAAGACCGACCGCTTCTGGCTTGTCCTTGTTTCTGAGCATGCATGTTTGTACTTTGGAGTTTTGTCCGACGGACTTATGTAAACACGATCGGAAAATCCAACAACACACATTTGTTGGCGGAAAATTTGAAGACATTCTAGCCAACATTTGTTGGCGGAAAGTCCGGAGCATACACATGGTCAAATTTTCCTCCAACAGCCTGACATTGAATATTTCTGGAAAATCCGATCGTGTGTATGGGGCTTAACACCCTCCATAAATTCAATGGGAAATATATTCAGCTGTGCCTCACACACCGCAGCCTCCCGACAGCCAGGAAGGTTAATATCTAGTGCTCTGATGCTGGACTGTCAGTCATAGACTTTAATGGGACACTGCTGCTCCTGCTGTGCTTTTAGAGCCCCCTTAAAGTCTGCAGTAAGTCAGATAAACATGTAGGCGAAAGCAGCTAGGCACTAGATTTCTTTGGGGGGTTAACAGTACTTTAAGCTCTAGGACAGTTTGTTTTTATCCTTTTTATTACAGATTTGTATTACCATATTTATTGGCATATAACACGCACCCCAATTTAAGAGGGAAGTTTCAGGAAAAAAAACTTTTTTTTTAACCAATTGACCACTGGGCACTTAAACCCCCTTAATAACCAGGCCAATTTTCAGCTTCCATGCTCTCACATTTTGAATAACAAGTACTCAGTCATGCAACACTGTACCCATATGAAATTTTTGTCCTTTTTTTCAAACAAATAGAGCTTTCTTTTGGTGGTATATAATTACCGCTGGGTTTTTAAAATTTTTTGCGCTATAAAAGAAAAGAGACGGTAAAAAAAATTTGATAAAAAAATGAATTTTTCTTTGTTTCGGTTATAAAATTTAGCAAATTAGTAATTTTTCTTCATAAATTTTGGCCAAAATTTATACTGCTACATATCTTTGGTAAAAATAAGTACAAATCGGTGTATATTATTTGGTCTTTGTGAAAGTTATAGAGTCCAAAAGCTATGGTGCCAATATCTGAAAATTGATCACACCTGAATTACTGACGGCCTATCTAAATTCTTGAGACCCTAACATGCCAGAAAAATACAAATACCACCCAAATGACTCTTTTTTGGAAAGAAGACATTCCAAGGTATTTAGAAATATGCATGGTGAGTTTTTTGAAGTTGTCATTTTTTCCCACAATTCTTTGCAAATCAAGATTTTTTTTCTCCTTTTTTTTCACAAAATTGTCATATTAGCAGGTTATTTTTCACACACAGCATATGCATACCACAAATTACACCCCAAAACACATTCTGCTATTACTCTCGAGTACGGAGATACCACATGTGTGAGACTTTTACACAGCATGGCCACATACAGAGGACCAACATGCACGGAGCACCTTCAGGCGTTCTGGAGCACCCAGGCCAATTCTGACATTTCTCTCCTACATGTAAAAATCATCATTTATCTGCTAGAAAATTACATAGAACCCCAAAACATTATATATGTTTTTTTTGCAAAGACCCTAGAGAATACAATGGCAGTTGTTGCAACTTTTTATCTCACACGGTATTTGCGCAGCAATTTTTCGAACGCTTTTTTTTGGAAAAAAAAGTTTTGTGCTTTAAAAAAAAGAAAACAGTAAAGTTAGCCCAATGTTTTTGCAACAACAAGGAGAGGGGCGCCTCTGAGTTTATATCATAAAAACATTTTATTGAAACAGCAATATCCACTCACATTGAAGTTAGAAGAGTTGCATTCCGGTCTGTTGGCTGGGCTGAAGAGATGCAGTGGAACTACAGGTCACAGCGGTTCCTGCAGGGCTGATTCCATGTCAAATCCAGAGGAGGAAGGATGAGCTGGTCCAGCAGGGTGCAGTCTCTTGCAGCTGACAGTCCAATACAAATCCTGCTCTACTAGGAGCCTGATGGTGTCCTGGGTGCAGAGATAAGGGTTCCAAACGGGGGGAGAGATGGGATGCCAGAGCCGCCGGTCAGCCATGCTGCTGCTCTCTGCTGGATGGTGAGGCCCCGGGGATAGGACACGGCCGACCGTGTAAAAGATCAAAAATGAGGCTTGGGGAGCAAATACAGTGTGGCGCCCGGTGATGACATCACACGTATGCAACGCGTTTCAGAACAAGCTGGCCATTGGTGGACGAATGGCCGCATTCCTTTTTCAAGCATGGGGAGTGTAAGACACAGTGGGCTTTAAGTAGTCTAATGGGGGCGGGGCCAGGATATCTGTGATACAAACAAGGGATAAATAATAGGCAGCAATAAACAGCAGGGGGGACAATGAAAAAGGACCTTAAAACGACACAGTAGGGTAAAATACTTCTTCAACAAAGCACAATCTGAGAAAAAATAAATTATAAAACAGGGTAAACTGAGTTTTTTAAAAAACAAAAATTATGGAGGAGCAGACATAATAAAAAAATATAATATATATATATATATATATATATATATATATATATATATATATATATATATATATTTATATATATATATATATATATATACAAAAAATATATATATATCCTGCCATGTCTAAGAAGGAGGTGTGGGAGAGGTAATGTGGGAAGAGAGGGGGGGGGGAGAAAAAGAAAACGTAAAAAAGAAGAAAAGAAGAAAAAGAAGAAAGAAGAAGGAGGGGGGAGGGGGAAGGATAAAAAGGAAAAAAAAGGAGGGTAAAGAGAAAAAGGAAAAGATGTAAATGGACAGGGGGAGAAAACAGGAAGAGGGGGAGGGTTTTTTTTTAGGGGGAAGAGGAAAGGGGGGGGGACCACTTAGATGTTATCTATAGGGTTACCAATACTTACTATATGAGCAAACGAGCCCACCACCCCCATGTTTATAAAAGAGACATAGAACCTGTGGTAAACAATAATGACAGAAGCTATACATATGTGTATAGTGGAGTAAAACCGTATCAGAAGAGATAAAAAATTAGGTTATTTAAATAAATAAGTATAACCATATACACATATGGACACGCGTGCATACACATGCGCATACGCTAACAAATAAGACATGTAAAATCTCATGGTAACAGTAAAGTCTTAGGGGGGTTATTATAAGACAGTGGATATCTCTATCCCTTCATTGAGGCCGCCAGGCGAGAGTACATCAAGGCAATATATCCAGAACGTCTCTCTTGCGCATAGTTTTTTGAAACGTTCGGCTTCTGACATATATTTAGGGATTTGCTGTATAACCCAAACTGACAAGCCAATAGTGGATTTGCTGTGATACTCAGCAAAGTGCAGAGGGACACTATGTTTGTCCTTTCCACCCTCAATGAGTCGTCGATGTTGGCCGAAATGCTGCCTAAGAGGGCAGATAGTTCGCCCATCATAGATCAACCCACAGGGGCATGTAAGGCCATATACGACAAAGTTGGATGAACAGTTGTAGAATTGTTCTAATGTGTAGGTTCTGCCTTTAGAATTGAAAGATTTTTTGCCATGTTCAACAAACAAACAAGTCTTGCAGCGGGCTTTCTTGCACTGGTACATGCCAACTAATTGTATAAGGGTGGTGGGATTGGAGGTGGAAATGTCCATAGACAGTTTGGTCGGGGCAATTTTGTTATTGAGACTAGGAGCTTTCCGGTAGGAAATTCTGCGTGTGGATGGGGGAGAGGTTTTGAGAAGTGGATCCTGTTGCAGAATGGCCCAGTGCTTCTTCATTATATTTTTCATTTTTTTATACTGGAAGTTAAAGGTGGTGATAAACCTCGTGGAATGATCAGTTATCTCTTTTTCTTTTTTGGCTGGTTTGCCTTTAGCATAATAGTTATATGCTTGGTCCACTAATTCTTTGCGATATTCCTTATCAGCAAATTTCTTTTTAAGTTGAGGTTTTGAAGTTTTAAGTTAAGTTAAAATCTCTTCTGATACGGTTTTACTCCACTATACACATATGTATAACTTCTCTTTACCCTCCTTTTTTTATCCTTTTTATCCTCCCCCCTCCCCCTCCTTCTTCTTTCTTCTTTTTCTTCTTTTCTTCTTTTCTTCTTTTTTACTTTTTCTTTTTCTTCTCCCCCCCCTCTCTTCCCACATTACCTCTCCCACACCCCTTTCTTAGACATGGCAGGATATATATGTATATTTTCTATATATTTTTTGTATATATATATATATATATATATATATATATATAATTAAAATCATATAATTATTTCTCTAATGTTCCTCTTGTGTATATGTATGTATGCGTATACATGTGCGCATATATATATATATATATATATATATATATATATATATACAGTGCCTTGCAAAAGTATTCGGCCCCCTTGAACTTTTCAACCTTTTGCCACATTTCAGGCTTCAAACATAAAGATATAAAATTTAAATTTTTTGTGAAGAATCACCAACAAGTGGGACACAATTGTGAAGTGGAACGAAATCTATTGGATATTTTAAACTTTTTTAACAAAAAAAAAACCTGAAAAGTGGTGCGTGCAAAATTATTCGGCCCCTTTACTTTCAGTGCAGAAAACTCACTCCAGAAGTTCAGCGAGGATCTCTGAATGATCCAATGTTGTCCTAAATGACTGATGGTGATAAATAGAATCCACCTGTGTGTAATCAAGTCTCTGTATAAATGCACCTGCTCTGTGATAGTCTCAGGGTTCTGTTGAAAGTGTAGAGAGCATCATGAAGACCAAGGAACACACCAGGCAGGTCCGTAATACTGTTGTGGAGAAGTTTAAAGCCGGATTTGGATACAAAAAGATTTCCCAAGCTTTAAACATCCCAGGGAGCACTGTGCAAGGTATCATTTTGAAATGGAAGGAGTATCAGACCACTGCAAATCTACCAAGACCTGGCTGTCCCTCTAAACTTTCAGCTCAGATAAGGAGAAGACTGATCAGAGATGCAGCCAAGAGGCCCATGATCACTCTGGATGAACTGCAGAGAACTACAGCTGAGGTGGGAGAGTCTGTCCATAGGACAACAATCAGTCGTACACTGCACAAATCTGGCCTTTATGGAAGAGTGGCAAGAAGAAAGCCATTTCTCAAAGATATCCATAAACAGTCTCGTCTAAAGTTTGCCACAAGCCACCTGGGAGACACACCAAACATGTGGAAGAAGGTGCTCTGGTCCGATGAAACCAAAATCGAACTTTTTGGCCACAATGCAAAACGATATGTTTGGCGTAAAAGCAACACAGCTCATCACCCTCAACACACCATCCCCACTGTCAAACATGGTGGTGGCAGCATCATGGTTTGGGCCTGCTTTTCCTCAGCAGGGACAGGGAAGATGGTTAAAATTGAGGGGAAGATGGATGCAGCCAAATACAAATCTGGATGAAAACCTGTTGGAGTCTGCAAAAGACCTGAAACTGGGACGGAGATTTATCTTCAAACAAGACAATGATCCCAAACATACAGCAAAATCTACAAAGGAATGGTTCACAAATAAACGTATCCAGGTGTTAGAATGGCCAAGTCAAAGTCCAGACCTGAATCCAATCGAGAATCTGTGGAAAGAGCTGAAAACTGCTGTTCACAAACGCTCTCCATCCAACCTCACTGAGCTCGAGCTGTTTTCCAAGGAAGAATGGGCAAGAATTTCAGTCTCTCGATGTGCAAAACTGATAGAGACATACCCCAAGCGACTTGCAGCTGTAATCGCAGCAAAAGGTGGCTCTACAAAGTATTAACGCAAGAGGGGCGAATAATTTTGCACGCCCCACTTTTCATTTTTTTATTAGTTAAAAAAGTTTCAACAATCCAATAGATTTCGTTCCACTTCACAATTGTGTCCCACTTGTTGGTGATTCTTGACAAAAAATAAAAATTTTATATCTTTATGTTTGAAGCCTGAAATGTGGCAAAAGGTTGAAAAGTTCATGGGGGCCGAATACTTTTGCAAGGCACTGTATATATATATATTTTTTTTGACAATATATGACTCCACTTCTGAAATATTAATTTCATCTATTCACCCATTTTTATATAATTTCCTTTTCTTTTTTTTTTTTTTTTATATAATTTCCTTTTTACATTACATATAATTCATTCCCATATTCTCTGTTAATTATAGCCCTAGGGATGAATTTTAGTATTGCCTATTTTAATATATATTATATATTACCCTTAAGACATTGCTGAGCAGAGATGTGGTTTCCTTGTCCTTTTAAGTCACCTCCCACTTCTAATGTATAATCTACTGTGGCCGTATTTTATTTTAATATATATATATATATATATTATATTTTTTTATTATGTCTGCTCCTCCATAATTTTTGTTTTTTAAAAAACTCAGTTTACCCTGTTTTATAATTTATTTTTTCTCAGATTGTGCTTTGTTGAAGAAGTATTTTACCCTACTGTGTCGTTTTAAGGTCCTTTTTCATTGTCCCCCCTGCTGTTTATTGCTGCCTATTATTTATCCCTTGTTTGTATCACAGATATCCTGGCCCCGCCCCCATTAGACTACTTAAAGCCCACTGTGTCTTACACTCCCCATGCTTGAAAAAGGAATGCGGCCATTCGTCCACCAATGGCCAGCTTGTTCTGAAACGCGTTGCATACGTGTGATGTCATCACCGGGCGCCACACTGTATTTGCTCCCCAAGCCTCGTTTTTGATCTTTTACATGGCCAGCCGTGTCCTATCCCCGAGGCCTCACCATCCAGCGGAGAGCAGCAGCACGGCTGACCGGCGGCTCTGGCATCCCATCTCTCCCCCCGTTTGGAACCCTTATCTCTGCACCCAGGACACCATCAGGCTCCTAGTAGAGCAGGATTTGTATTGGACTGTCAGCTGCAAGAGACTGCACCCTGCTGGACCAGCTCATCCTTTCTCCTCTGGATTTGACATGGAATCAGCCCTGCAGGAACCGCTGTGACCTGTAGTTCCACTGCATCTCTTCAGCCCAGCCAACAGACCGGAATGCAACTCTTCTAACTTCAATGTGAGTGGATATTGCTGTTTCAATAAAATGTTTTTATGATATATACTCAGAGGCACCCTCTCCTTGTTGTTGTTTTAGCTTGCTGGACCCCGCTTTTGGCTCTTTTGGTGACTGCCCTGACTGACCTCTGCTATATGTTCCCAGTATGCATGCATGAACTTACACATGCATTTTATCAACTAATTTTTAGCTCTTGGACTAATCGGTTTCTTATTAAGGTAACTGCACTTTGCGCCTTTTTACTTGTTTTATTCTCCAATGTTTTTGCATAATGTGAAAGAAGAAGTTAGGCTGAGTAAATAGATACCTAACATGTCACCCATTAAAATTGCACACGTTCGTGGAATGGCGCCAAACTTTGCTACTTAAAAATCACCATAGGCGATGCTTTAAAGTTTTTTTACTGGTTACATGTTTTGAGTTACAGAGGAGGTCTAGGGCCAAAATTATTGCTCTCACTCTACCAATCACAGCAATACCTCACATGTGTGGTTTGAACACCGTTCTTATATATGGGCGGGACTTACGTATGCGTTCGCTTCTGCATGCCAGCAAACGGGGACAGGGGCGCTTTAAATGTTTTTTTTTTAAATTGTTCATTTTACTTTACTTATTTTAGTTTGACTCTTTTATCCAAAAAATTTATTTTTTGATCACTTTTATTCCTATTACAAGGAATATAAACATCCCTTGTAATAGGAATATGGCATGACAGGTCCTCTTTACAATGAGATATGGGGTCAATAAGACCCCACATCTCACCTCTAGGCTGGGAAGCCTGAAATAAAAAAATAAAAAAACAACGTAGCTTTGATCATAGTGGTGAGTCGGTAGAAGCACCGGAGGGTGGCGGGAGGGGGGGACGTCCCCTCTCGCCTCCTATAAGAACAATCAAGCAGTGGACCAGCTGCTATGATCATTCTTATGGTATAGGGAATCGCTGGCTGAAAAAGCTGATATCTGAATGATGCCTGTAGCTGCAGGCATCATTCAGATATCCCTGCACAAAGTCAAGGACGTCATATGACGGCGGGCGGGAAGTGGTTAAAACGCATTTTTTTTTTAACACAAAGTTGTCCATTTATACAATATTTCTAACACATAGCATGTACATACCAAAAATGACACCCCAAAATAGATTCTCCTACTCCTCCTGAGTACGGCGATACCACATGTGTGAGACTTCCACAGCCTGGCCACATACAGAGGCCGAGTACAGCCGAGTATGGCTGAGAATGGCAGAGTATAGCCGAGTATGGCCGAGTATGACCGAGTATGGCCAAGTATGGCCGAGTTTGGCTGAGCATGGCCGAGTATGGCTGAGCATGGCCGAGTATGACCGAGCATGGCTGAGTATGCCCGAGTAAGGCAGAGTATGGCTGGGTATGGCAGAGTATTGCAGGGTATTGCGGGGTATTGCAGAATATTGCAGGGTATTGCTGGGTATTGCAGGGTATTGCAGAGTGTTGCAGAGTATTGCTGGGTATTGTGGGGTATTGCAGAGTATTGCAGGGTATTGCTGGGTATTGCGGGGTATTGCAGGCTATTGCAGAGTATTGCACAGGGTATTGCAGGGTATTGCAGGGTATTGCAGGGTATTGCAGGCTATTGCAGGGTATTGCAGGGTATTGCAGAGTATTGCAGGGTATTGCAGAGTATTGCACAGAGTATTGCACAGGGTATTGCAGAGTATTGCACAGGGTATTGCACAGGGTATTGCACAGGGTATTGAACAGGGTATTGCAGAGTTTTGCACAGGGTATTGCAGAGTTTTGCACAGGGTATTGCAGAGTATTGCACAGGGTATTGCAGAGTATTGCACAGGGTGTTGAACAGGGTATTGCAGAGTATTGCACAGGGTATTGCAGAGTATTGCACAGGGTATTGCAAAGTATTGCACAGGGTATTGAAGAGTATTGCACAGGGTATTGAAGAGTATTGCACAGGGTATTGCACAGGGTATTGCACAGGGTATTGCAGAGTATTGCACAAAGTATTGCAGAGTATTGCACAGGGTATTGCAGAGTATTGCACAGGGTATTGCAGAGTTTTGCACAGGGTATTGCAGAGTATTGCAGGCTATTTATGAACATGGAGGGATGGTTGAGCATGGATGGATGGATGTGGCTCTGTGTCACAGAGCAGCGCTGTGGGCACTACACATCCAGCCCACAGCGCTGTTGCCATCCGATCCCTCCCCCTCTGTACCGATTGGTACACAAAGGGGAGAGAGGAAACGGCGCCATGACATGACGTGGGTTTGTTCACATGTGATCTCTCCGTCATTTGATAGAGCGATCACATGGTAAACGGCCGCAATCAGCAATTTACTGTGATCCGTGATGCGCCGGGTCCTCTGTACCCGGCAGTCACGGATGTTCTCGGGTGCGCGCCCCAGGGGGCACGGGAGAGCGAAATTCTTGGAGGACGTCACTGTATGCCCTCCCGGGGTTAAGCAACCGCCCTGTAGCCATCATTCGGCTATGGGCCGGTTGTTAAGTGGTTATTAAATAAACCACTTTGAAGCAAGATAATGGTCAGTGAGCATCAATGCAGCCTGATTAGTGTCCATCTGCAGCCTCAATGCAGACTGATCTGTGCCCATCTGCAGCTTCAGTGCAGCCTGTGCCCATCTGCAGCCTGATATGCGCCCATCTGGAGCCTGATGTGGGCCCATCTGCAGCCTGATCTGCGCCCATCTCTCCCATCAATGCAGCTGCCTGATTAAGCCTCACCATCTCTCAATGCAGGAAATCACCAAGCCATAATCTCCTGATTACTAGGCTCTCAGTTGCAGGTCACATACACAGTCCCGCCTCCACCATCGGCATTGGACCAGCTCCTGTGATAGACAGAACACTGGTCCAATGCTGGTGGCGGAGGCAGGACTGTGTGTGTGACTTGAGAGCCGAGTGAGATATAAGTGGAGAGGAGATGCTGGCTCGGTGAATTCCGGAGGCGCTCGCCCCCTTCCTTCCCCTCCGAGGTAACATGCACCCATGATTTGCCCCCTATTTTCAGGGGAAAAAAGTGTGTGTTATACGCCGATAAATACGATATATATACATAAAATCTTACCACAGGAATGCACTACACACTGTAACAAATATTTAAGTAATTTAGGACATGTATATAGGCAACAATGAAAAAATTAAATAAATATATAAGAATATAAATAAATATATAAATATATAAAATGTCTCTTCAGTATTGCAGCAGCGCTATAGGCCCCAAATAAATAGGGTCTCCTTCTTAATCTGATTCAGAAAGTTCAAACACGGAACTGATAGCCAGAGTCCCATCAATAAATAATCAAGCTGTATTCTGTGAGGGTAGTATTTCCTTTCACCAAGTGATACACCATGTGCTGGGGTGCCCAATGAAAACACACTCACCAGAAATCAGATCAGTAAAAGCCTTGATTAATAGTAGTAAATCTGCACCAATATCCAAAGCGACCACCAGATGTCAGTAATATTCTCAGTAGTTCCAATAGGATTTGTAAAATCCTAAAGGCCTGTGATGGGGGTGGTCATTGACAGCTTGTGGGGTGTCCACCTCTACAAAGTAGTGTGCCTGTGTGTGGGCTAATGCCCATGTGTATATATAAAAAAAGGGGGGTGTTCCCACTATAGCAGTGGGAAACCAGAAGATGAAATGCAATTCAATTAAAAGAAAAAAGGTGTGTGTGTGTGTGTGTGTGGGGGGGGGGCAAGAAAATCTTACCTTAAATGATCAAAAAGGGCCAGAACTGGGTCAAAAGGGTGTCCCAAGTTACAAGAGGCAAAACTGAAGAGTGAATCAAGCCACATCTAAGCTTTTGCTTATCCTTGCAGCATGGATGGAACCGTGAAAAAATCTATATGAAAACCAATAAAAAGCTATTTAAATCACTCTATGTAAAGTGAACCCGGAAGGTAGAACAGATAGAGGAAATGTACTAGAAATGTTATCCCTTTTAAGTTCCTCACCTATATTAACGGCTTACTGGGTGCTGTGCATACTTCCTCCGTCTATGTCTTCAAATGAATGACCAGCCACATGCAAGCAGCCAAGGGTGAAGGTATTTATATGTATAAGGGAGTCTGTTTCAATTGCAGGGGGAGGGTGGAAGAATCCGTGAGACTGCCCCCTTCGCCCAGATCAAATGTTCAGGAGGGCTATATTGGATCCGGAGGGACGGGAGTGGGCTCATCTGTCCACTGACCTGCCAGTATGGGGTGTAGACCAAGGCAGCGGTATACACCCCGTAGAAGTCCCTCTCCAGTGTGTACTACCCACCAAGTAGGCGGCGTGGTAGGTCTCTCCCAGCTGATAGGCTTTTCTTTTCATTTTCCCTTCCTTCCTTTTATTTCCCTTTCCTCCCCCACCCCTTCCTTCTTTCCTTTCCCTAGCTCCCATTTCTTCAATATCACCACTAAGTTTACTTTATCCCCATTATCATATAGGAGTCTGTTTTCTCTTTGGGGGGGACACAGAGTTAATCCCCACGGACTCCCCAGGCTTTTCCTCCCCTGGAACGGCTGACAAAAACTACACAGGTGAATCAGCAGTCTTCTTGGTAGTTTTCTAGGCATGAATATAGATGTTGGAATACAGTTTATACTTATATTTTACTTGAGAGAATTTGTCCTCCCTGCCCACTCGTTTTGTCCATAACAGGCTGTGGCTTATGTAACAAGCTCTATTAGGATACCATTACAAAAATTTAAAGCGACATGACTCAGTATATTGAAAGTTTTTAATGAATAATATTTCTTGGTAATATAATTATTTGCTAATGTTTATATGTGTTATTTGTCAATGATATGTTTGTATATCTTTGCAGTATATGTACAAATTTGTGCTCCAATCTAAGGCCTAAGCTACAACTGTGTAGACCGATATAACACATAACCACTTGCCTACTGGGCCATTTCTGACACTCATATATGTAAAAATCTGTTTTGTTTTTTTTTTGCTATAGATTAAAATGGCGGTTGTTGTGCGGCGATTTTTCAAAAGCAATTTGTTTGGAAAAAAAAAAACACTTTAATGAATAAAAAATACAAAAAAACACAATATATACAATAAATAACCCAATTTTTTGTAAAATATGAAAGATGATGCTACACCGAGTAAATAGATACCCAACATGTCACGCTTTAAAATTGTGCACGCTTGTGGAATAGCGCCAAACTTCGGTACTTAAAACTCTCCATAGGCAATGCTTTAAATATTTTTACAGGTTATCAATTTAGAGTTACAGAGGGGGTCTAGTGCTAGAATTATTGTTCTCAATAAATCATTTAGCATATGTAAAGTTTCACTAAACTTTTTGGTAAAACAGGTTTGATCTGTGCCATTTCTGCAAGTGCAACCATTGTGATTGACTTGACCCTGTATACATTATTATTATTGGCCTTCGGTAATTATGTTTTTTTTATATACTAATGAATAATGACATCTTTCTTTCCAAAATATTGCATGTATTTACTAGCTTGTTACATCTGATGCCAACAGGGCCAGATAAAACAAAATACATTTATTTTTGGGTAATGAAGATTCACATGAGAAAGAAACCTCTAGTACCAAAGAACCAGATTTTATCTTTTATATGGAACTAAAAATATGAGAGTAGCAAAGGCGGTGTGTTTATTGGTGACGCAATAAAGTGTCATAGTGTGCTGAGAATCCTCGTGTTGATAGATATTGGTATTATCAGGGTCACACCATGCATTGCTTACTTAATAACATTACCCATTCATTTCAGATAACACAGTTCCAACAATAAGCTCACTTTGTGGCCTTTGGGATCACTCTTATTACATGGCTGTCAATTCAGCCACGCATGCTGCAGCACTTCTACGTCAGTCTTTTCCTGAAGGAATCACTTAGCTAAAGAATTCAGAAAAACAGACCATTATTTTGAAAGAACCTCGAGGGCAAATTATACAAATACTGTGGCTGGTGGTATCACTTTGTTGTCTGAGTAATAAACATATACTTGGGTCCTGTGGGAACAAGTCTAGCTGAATATTAGATGCGTGCAGTGCAAGACAAACAGATACATTGGGAGTTCTCAACAGTATTTCATGAAACAAAATGGAACATCAATAATCCAATAAATAATAGGGGAGAAAAAATGTAATATGTTTAACCATTAATGTGGATTTACTCTATAAGAAGTTGGAGAAAACAATGGGGTTGATTTACTAAAGGAAAATCCACTCTGCACTACAAATGCACTGCACATGCACTTGGAAGTGCAGTTGCTGTAAATGTGAGGGGAAGATCTGAAATCGGGGGAAGCTCTGCTGATTTTATCATTCAATCATGTACAAGCAAAATTGCTGTTTCTTTATTTTCCCTGCTTGTCCCCCATGGCTCTACAGCAACTGCACTTCCAAGTGCAGTGCACTTGTAGTGCAAAGTGGATTTGCCTTTAGTAAATAAATCCCCCTGACTTTCTTTAATGTGCACGTGTCTTTTTCTACCCCCTCTGCTAGTGCTCCACTTCAATGGAACCTAATAAGCTAATATTTATGTGAATGGAGGGTGAACCTGTGGGAGTACAATTCGGAAGTTTCAAGTCACAGGCTGTTAGGTGCTGAGCCAGTCACACTGTGAAGATCTTAAAATAATGGGGTTGATTTACTAAAGGCAAAACGACTGTGCACTTTGCAAGAGCAGTTGCTTTGCAGCTTAGTAAATGAGCAGAAGCTCTTCTGACTTTCATTATCCAATCATGTGCAACCAAAAATGCATTTTTTTTGTTTTTTTTTTCCTTGCATGTGATTGAGTATTCTTTGCAAAGTGCAGCTTTACCTCATTTACTGTGTCCTAGAGCAACTGCCCTTGCAGAGTGCAATTGAACTTTGCAAAGTGCACAGTCTATTTGGCTTTAGTAAATCAACCCCTAGGTTAGTGATGTTGAAGTTGTGGATGACTTTGTAAGTTATTGTTAGTATTTTGAATTTAATTGGCAGCCAATGGAGGGATTGGCAGAGAGGAATATCAGACATTGAGCGGTTTGTAATATGGATGAGTCAGGCAGCAGCATTCATGATGGGCTGAATAGGGGATAGCCTAATTAAGGGTAAGCCAATGAGGAGGAAGTTGCAGTAGTCGAGGCGAGAGATTACCATGGAGTGGATTAGTAGTTTTGTGTTGTCATTGGTTAGGAAGGGGCATATTTTGGAGATGTTGTGGAGGTTGAGGCAGCAAGATTTGTAAAGTGATTCAATGTGGGGCCAAAAGAGAGTTCAGAGTCCAGGACTACACCTAGCACTCTTGCATGCAGGGACAGGTTGATTGTTGTGTCATTGATCTTGACAGAGAAGTCAGGGGAAGGGGCATGTGAGAGAAGAAATATTACGAGCTCGGTTTTGGTTGAGTATGAGGAAGTGGTGTGACATCCCAAATGATATGTCAGTTAGTAAATTAGTGATGCATGAGGAGACTGATTGTTGTGAGCTGAGGGGTAAAGAGATAGATTTGGTTGTCATTTTCATTGATGCATTTTCAGCACTTTACTATACCTTCACATTTCTACCATCACATATCACATTTGACATACTAACAGAACCTTTGGCGCGGAATGCCATTAGCATAAATAGACATTTTGTTGCAGTCCTATCTTAGGACACCAGAGAGTTGGGACCACTTTCCCATGTATACTAAGTCTCTCAGCCTCAGGCTAGCCATCACCAAACCACAAGACTCACAGATGAAGGTCAGGGGCGACAAGATCCTTCCATTAGTATGTTGCCAATCTCTTCCCAGTGTCCCTTCTATAGCTTTGCCCAATTTGACATGCTCCATGGTGACATCTATTCCCAAGATTCAGTTACCACTCACATTGGAGGATTCTGTCACAGGTTTCTAAGACCATTTATACCATGGTAAAAGACCCGAAGAGGAAAGTCAGCGGTAGGCAAGGTAACTCTAGATAGCCCTTACATTATCTGTGATCAATAGGCTTAGTTCTGCTTTGACTAGAAATTAATTACTGGCAGAATCACAAGGTGCATTTTTTGTCTAATAACAGGAAGAAGGTGCATACTTAAAGAATGGCTCAACCCATTGCCCCCAACTTTGTAAAAGGCACAGAGAGACATAAAGAACTTGTTTTACTTCCAAAATCTATCAATTAAAATAGGTAACTGGGGAGCAAAAGTCTAAGTAAATGAATTGGTGGTGGGCTTTATATATAGAGAAATCCTTACCTGCATAGGAGAAAGCTATGTTATCACCCAATTGGGTGTATACAAGCTGTAAAACTAGAATTTGTGGGTAATTATATTATTTTTATTTTTTATCTTATTAATTTATTTTTCCCTTCTGTTTCAATTCAATATTTTTTTATTGTGTTTTACATCTAAGACTCCAGATTTCGATCTAGTGGGGGAAAAAAAGCTTATATATTAAGAGAGAGTGGTGGAAGCAAGAAAATAATAATGAATGAAGCATAAAGGAACTCAGTGGTCAGTGTTGGTTTGGTGAAGGGCAATAGAGAAAAGGAATTAGGAAAAGGCCGGGATAATTGATATTATTAAATATTGGACTTCCTTTTCTTTTTAACGTGTAATTTATTTATTTCTTTGTGTTTGCTTTTGTAAAGAAAATATTTTGAAAAAATTAATAAAGTGTTTAACCACTTGCCGACCGCCTAACGCATATATACTGTGGCAGAATGGCACGGGCAGGCAGAATCACGTACCCGTACGTGATCTGCCTCCCGCGGGTGGGGGGTCCGATCGGACCCCCCCCCGGTGCCATAGGCGGTCGGCTCTCGTTCGCGGGCGGTGAGAGGTGAGGGGGAGGCCATCCATTGTTGGCCACCCCCTCCCGATCGCTCCCGGCGAATGAAAACGCTTCCTTTCCCTCTGTAATGTAAACAGAGGGAAAGGAAGTGATGTCATCCCTCCTCGAGCCGGTCTTTTCGTCCCGGCGTAGAGGAGAGAAGACATCCAAGTAAGTGCACCAACACTACACTTACAGTAGAACACGCAGGCACACTTTTCACCCCCCAGTCACCCCCCGATCACCCCCCTGTACCCCCTGTCACTCTGACACCAATAACAGTTTTTTTTTTTTTTGCATTGGTGTCAGTTTGTGTCAGTTACAAGTGTTAGGGCAGTTAGGTTAGCCCCCTTTAGGTCTAGGGTACCCCCCTTTAGGTCCAGGGTACCCCCCTAACCCCCCCTAATAAAAGTTAACCCCTTGATTACCCCCCGTCGCCAGTGTCGCTAAGCGATCATTTTTCTGATTGCTGTATTAGTGACACAGGTAACGCTAGTTAGGGAGGTAAGTATATAGGTTCGCTGTGAGTGTTTTATAGCGACAGGGACCCCCATATACTACCTGCTAAAGGTTTTAACCCCTTGATTGCCCCCTAGTTAACCCTTTCACCAGCGATCACCGTATAAGTGTTACGGCTGACGCTGGTTAGCTAGTTTGTTTTTTGTAGTTTATTATAATTTATTACAGTTTTATTATAGTTTTTTACAGTTTTAGGGCACCCGCCGTTTATTACCTTATAAAGGTTTAACCCCCTAATTGCCCGGCGGTGATATAAGTTAAGTTTTTAGGATCTGATAAGGTCTGCGTCGCCCCAGGCAGCGTCAGGTTAGCGCCAGTACCGCTAAAACCCACGTACGCAGCATACACCTCCCTTAGTGCTATAGTATCTGAACGGATCAATATCTGATCCGATCAGATCTATACTCCCCAGCAGTTTAGGGTTCCCTGAAACACAGTGTTAGCGGGATCAGCCCAGATACCTGCTAGCACCTGCGTTTTCCCCCTCGGCCCAGCCCAGCCTAGCCCACCCAAGTGCAGTATCGATCGATAACTGACACTTACAAAACACTAAGCACACATAACTGCAGCGTTCGCAGAGTCAGGCCTGATCCCTGCGATCGCTAACAGTTTTTTGGTAGCGTTTTGAATCAGTCGCTAACAGTCAGGAGCTTTTTTGCCTGTGAGTCTCACTAGTGTACCCCTAAATTTAGAGCCCAAAATGGCAAATCGAAGGTACACTAGTGAAGAGGCCTACACATTTCTGAGCATGACAGATAGTGAAGAGGAAGTCACTCATCTGTCAAGGGCGGCACAGTGGTGCAGTGGTTAGCACTCTCGCCTAGCAGTAAAAAAGGGTCGCTGGTTCGAATCCCAACCACGACACTACCTGCCTGGAGTTTGCATGTTCTCCCTGTGCCTGCGTGGGTTTCCTCCGGGTACTCCGGTTTCCTCCCACACTCCAAAGACATGCTGGTAGGTTAATTGGCTTCTGTCCAAAATTGGCCCTAGTATATGAATGGGGACCTTGGATTGAGGGTAGGGACTGATGTGAGTGTGCGATGTACAGGGTTAGGGACAAGGGTCAGGGTTGTAGACACACACTCACTCAGGTTGAACTGGATGGACTGGTGTCTTTATTCAACCTTACTAACTATGTAACTATGTAACCTGTAGAGGACAGCGGCTCCATGACAGATAGCTCTGACGACGGAGTTGTGGTCCCTGCTAGGGTCAGGCGTACCAGACCCCGAACTTCTGTCCTTGAAGTGCAAGAACCGCAGGGCTCTCGTATGGAGCAGAGAAGTACTAGTGCCGCTACTCCTTCTGGTGAACTGGCAAGCACCAGCGGCCTAGTACACCCTGGTCGTACATCCAGCACTGCAGTATCACGTGGTGACGTGGCGAGTCCCATAAGTGCAGTTCAAGCTGGCGAGGTGGCAAGCACAAGTAGTGTCCCACTGCCACCAAGAAGAAGACGAACACAGGCCCGTCGTGCCCATAGTGCCCTTCCTGCTGCATTCGCCAATCCGAATTGGGAACCCACCACTTCTGCAGCACCCGTACTTCCCCCTTTCACTGGCCAACCCGGAATTCAGGTGGAAACAGTTGACTTTACGCCACTGAATTTTTATTCGCTGTTTTGCACCGAAGATCTCTATAGATCTATTGTGGACCAAAGCAATTTGGTCAACACATCGCCACTATTCCCCAGTCCTCCCTTGCCAGAGATTGGAGACCAATTACGGTCTCCGAATTTAAGATCTTTCTGGGCCTTTCCCTCCTCATGGGCATAACCAAAAAGAGTGAGTTGCGGTCATATTGGTCCACTGACCCAATTCACCATATGCCCGTGTTCTCTGCCTCCATGACCAGGGCACGATACGAGCAGATTTTGCGGTTCATGCACTTCAACGACAATGAACTCTGTCGTCCTCGTGGAGACCCTGGATACAATCGGCTCTACAAAATTCGGCCCCTCGTAAACCACTTCAACCAGTGTTTTGCAGACTTGTTTACTCCCCATCAAGTTGTCTGCATTGATGAGTCCCTGATTAAATTTTCTGGCCGCTTGTCATTCAAACAGTACCTTCCCAGCAAGCGTGCCAGATACGGGGTCAAGATGTATAAGCTCTGTGACAGGGCCACAGGCTATACATGTAGATTTATGGTTTACGAGGGAAAAGATAGTCACGTAGAGCCGATAAACTGCCCTGACTACATAGGAAGCGCTGGCAAGATAGTGTGGGACTTGGTGTCACCCTTATTCGGAAAGGGGTACCACTTGTACGTGGACAATTATTATACGAGCGTGCCACTTTTTAGTCACTTGTTTGATCATCAGATTGGAGCATGTGGCACCGTGCGACCTAATCGCCGGGGCTTTCCCCAGCGGCTTGTAGAGTCCCGTCTTAGGCTGGGGGAGAGAGCCTGCTTGAAGTATAATAATTTGCTCGCTATGAAGTGGAGGGACAATAAGAATGTTTTCATTCTTACCTCCCTTCATGCAGACACGACGACCCAAATTACTACGGTGACTGTTGTTGTGGAGAAACCCCTCTGTGTCCCCGAATACAACCTTAATATGGGAGGGGTGGACCTCAACGACCAGTTGTTGGCGCCGTACCTAGTTGCCCGTAAGGCCAGACGCTGGTACAAAAAAGTGTCTGTTTATTTATTTCAATTAGCTTTGCTGAATGCTCATGTGCTATACAGAGCTTCAGGACGGACTGGATCCTTCCTTAAATTCCAGGAAGAGATCGTCAGAGCCCTTCTGTTTCCAGATGGTGCTCCACCTCACCTTCCCAATCCAAATGCAGTAAGCCGGCTGCATGGGAGGCATTTTCCTTATGTCCTCCAGAGTACCCCTACCCAACGAGCCCCCCAAAAAAGATGTCGTGTCTGCAGCAAGCGCGGATTTAGGCGTGACACCCGGTATTGTTGTCCCTCCTGTCCTGACAATCCTGGTCTTTGCATTGGTGAATGTTTTGAACGCTACCATACACTAGTGGAGTATTAGCGTAGGGTTCAGCACTGCACAGACTAGGCACACTAACACAGGGTCTCCCAAGATGCCATCGCATTTTGAGAGACCCAAACCTGGTACAGTTACAGTTAAAAGTTAAAGTTACTAAAAAAAGTGTTAAAAAAAATAAAATAAAAAAAAAATAAAAAAATAAAAATACAAAAAAGATATAAAATAAAAAAAACAAAAATAGTTGTCGTTTTATTGTTCTCTCTCTCTATTCTCTCTCTATTGTTCTGCTCTTTTTTATTGTATTCTATACTGCAATGTTTTATTGTTATGTTTTTATCATGTTTGCTTTATAGGTATGCAATTTTTTTATACTTTGTTTTTTTATTGTTAACCACTTTTTTGTTTTCAGGTACGCCATTCAGCTGCAGAGCGGATTTATTTATCTTGACAGCAACAGCGTTTGCTCCCACGATATATAAAGCCGTGACTCCAGCGCTGTCGGAGGTGATTTCACCACCACAGTTACATACTTCAGCATATATGCCGAAGCGTGGGGGCAGCAGTGGGTGGAGGAGCAATTTGCTCCTGCCTTTTGCGGGAGGATGCCCCCATGCTTCGGCATATATAAATGGTGCATGTATGCCCATCATTAGAAGTGGGCGGATGAAGGGAGGTATTCTAATGGTGGGCATACCCACCGATCAATATCTTTTTTTCATTCAGCCCACAGGCTGCATGAAAAAAAAGTTTACAATACAAGGACCAGCAACGTACTGGTATGTTGCTGGACTTTGAGTGGTTATATCAGAATGATGCCTGCAGGTTTAGGTATCATCTTGGTATCATTCTTTTCAGCCAGTGGTCGGCTTCCATGTAAAAGCAATCCTAGCGGCTAATTAGCCTCTAGACTGCTTTTACAAGCAGTGGGAGGGATTCCCCCCCCCACCGTCTTCCCCCCCCCACCGTCTTCCATGTTTTTCTCTGGCTCTCCTGTCCCAACAGGGAACCTGAGAATGCAGCCGGTGATTCGGCCAGCTGACCATAGAGCTGATCAGAGACCAGAATGGCTCCAATCATCTCTATGGCCTAAGAAACCGGAAGCTACGAGCATTTCATGACTTAGATTTCACCGGATGTAAACAGCGCCATTGGGAAATTGGGAAAGCATTTTATCACACCGATCTTGGTGTGGTCAGATGCTTTGAGGGCAGAGGAGAGATCTAGGGTCTAATAGACCCCAATTTTTTCAAAAAAGAGTACCTGTCACTACCTATTGCTATCATAGGGGATATTTACATTCCCTGAGATAACAATAAAAATGATAAAAAAAAAATAAAAATGAAAGGAACAGTTTAAAAATAAGATAAAAAATCAAAAAATTAATAAAGAAAAAAAAAAAAAAAAGCACCCCTGTCCCCCCCTGCTCTCGAGCAAAGGCGAACGCAAGCGTCGGTCTGGCGCCAAATGTAAACAGCAATTGCCCCATGCATGTGAGGTACAGTATCACCGCGAAGGTCAGATCGAGGGCAGTAATTTTAGCAGTAGACCTCCTCTGTAAATCTAAAGTGGTAACCTGTAAAGGCTTTTAAAGGCTTTTAAAAATGTATTTAGTTTGTCGCCACTGCACGTTTGTGCGCAATTTTAAAGCATGTCATGTTTGGTATCCATGTACTCGGCCTAAGATCATCTTTTTTATTTCATCAAACATTTGGGCAATATAGTGTGTTTTAGTGCATTAAAATTTTAAAAAGTGGGGGGGCGTGGCCAGCAGCCGAGGTGAATGGCCGCAGTGTAAGAGAGCTCTGCTATCCACGGGCACACCGGAGCTTATAGAGCGACTCCAGAGCCTCTAAAAGCGGCGATTTTAGCCTCTACCAGGTCGGGCACACCCTGGGAACATGACCAGGAAACGAAAAGAAACCGGGAAGATAAGCAGAATGACGGATTTCTACATGCTTCCCCACAGCACACAGTCCCAAGATGGCGCCGGTAAGCATAACGGCGGAGAGCGTGGCAGGCTCTCCAGCTTCAATAACAACAACTCACAGCACTCCATACCCCACTCTCACAAGGGACACAAGGGGAAATACACTAACTCCCAGACATCTTCCTCTTCGTCCAGCCCAATCAAAGCAAAACAACAACACTTGCAGGGAAATAACATGGCTGAAGAAGAAACAGACACATCTCTTAATGACACCAGGGAGCTCCAGGACTCCATCCTGGAATTTCCTACTAAAAACCAGCCGGTCATTGACACAACCTTAAAGGACATGTTAGTGTCCCTCCGCAGCACCCTCCATGCGGACATATTAACCCTTACAAGTAATTTCAAGACAGAAATGAAAGCTGTCAACAACAGGGTTACTCATATAGAACACAAAATGGGAGAATTTGCGGGTGCTATAAATGAAGTGATTGACGCTCACAATGAAAAAGACGACGAAATACACCAACTAAAGTCCAAAATGGCCGACCTCGAAGATCGTTCGAGGAGAAATAATATAAAAATCAGGGGGATACCTGAGACGGTAAAACCACCAGACCTAAACGCCTACTTTCAGAATATCCTGCAAGAAATGCTTCCTGATGCTTCAGTGACAGATCTATCTATAGACAGGATTCATAGACTGCCGAAACCTAAACACTTACCTGATCATCTACCAAGAGACACAATAGCAAGGATTCACTTCTACCAAACTAAAGAGAAGTTTCTTCAATGCATGAGAAATTCTGACAACGCACTACCATGCATCCAAGGCCTCTCCTTCTTCACAGATTTATCGGCATATACAATGCAAAGAAGGAAGAATTTGGCCACTATCACCAAACCGTTAAGAAATCACCACATCACCTACAGATGGGCCTATCCAGCAAAGCTGCTAATCACAAAAGATGGGAAAACGTTCCCTATCCAAACAGTGGAAGATGGCATATGGTTACTGAAGGACTGGGACATTCTGGACAAGGCGGAGGATTCACCACCAAGTGCCTCATCTCCACGTCTACATTCTCCCACCTGGCCACAAGATACAACTGACTGAGGCAAAAATTACACGTAACCACCAATTTACGAAGTTGTGCTCCGGTGCACCCGTGGAACATTATTCAGTTCTCCTTTCGCTCCTGAGAAGTTACGGGATAATATCCCACCAGATTCAGTTGAATCGTTACAGTTTTTCTTTGTTGAAAACTTTTCTTTCTTTTTAATTTTATTTGGAGATTTTTCATTTTTGCTGTACTAATTTCTAAAAGAATACCTTTGCAGCCTTACATCATCTGGACTCTGGCTCACTATTGAAAGAACTCTTGCACAAGTAACCTTACTGCAATATACATTTCAACAGGTCAAACAACCCAAAAGTCCTTCCTAAACACACTCCTCAAAAATAACAACATGGGATTTAAAATCTCCTCGTTCAACGTTCGCGGACTGAACAGCCCTCAAAAAAGATCAATGCTTTGGAAAGAAGCCCGACTCCTACAGAGTGACATTCTTTGCCTTCAAGAGACTCATTTCTCGTCATCCAAACCTCCGAAATTCTCCCATCAGAACTTTCCCACTATCATCTGCTCCAATGCCCCAAAGAAGAAGAGAGGAGTGGCAATCCTCATCAAAGACACTATTTCCTTTCGTCAGATCTACAAGGATGTAGATGTAATGGGTAGATATATTATACTGGTTGGTGAGGTAAACAACACAGTATACACTATAGTAAATGTCTACTTACCTAATGTGAAACAAATTTCCTTTTTGAACAAGATTTGGAAACGGGTACGTGAGGTGCGAAAGGGGTACACCATAATTTGTGGAGACTTCAATGCTATTCCAAACAAAACCCTAGATGTCTCGGCCGAGACCCCGAAAAATCGGGAAAGAGTGACCCTTTCGCGCTTCATGGCCTTAGAAAGTCTACATGACGTGTGGAGATGTCAACATTCGACAGAGCGGGATTATTCCTACTTCTCGAGTGTACATCGCACATACTCAAGAATTGATTTCTTTTTGGTGGATAAATTTCTGCTACAAAATATTAGTATGTCCAGTGTACACAATATTACATGGTCAGACCATGCTCCGGTTTCCATTATAGTGGAGGGATCTCGCACTGAGACAAGAGCAAACAGATGGAAAAACGATACCTTTCTTTTCTCACATCCAGACCACAAACATACAATTAATAAAGAACTACACGAGTTCTTCAAAAATAATACCGGTTCGGTGCCAGATCCCTTCACGGTCTGGAATTGTCATAAAGCCTACATAAGAGGCATCCTCATGAAAATGAGCAATGTAGCTAAAAAGCAAAAAAACAAAAAATTAAATGACCTACTCCTTCAAATAAAAAACCTAGAGTCAGTAAACAAAAAAACTCCAGATCCCAAAACCAGCTCACAATTAGACCAACTCAGACATGATCTCAGAATAATACTTATCTCCCAACACAAAAATATAGTTCAAAAATGGAAAGCAAATTATTATAGTCAGGGAAATAAAGCAGGTAAATTGCTAGCAAATCAAGTAAAAGAAAAAACCATCAAACAAAAAATTCCATTTATCTTTCACCCAAAAACAGGCATTAGGCTATCCAATCCAAAAGATATTGCTAATGCTTTTAGAGATTACTATAACAATCTATACAATCTGAAAGACGACACTACAAACCACCAACCGTCCCCTGAGATGATCCAGAACTTTCTGGATTCTATATCAATGCCTAAATTGAACTCAGACCAATTACAATATATTAATGCACCAATCTCTATGTCCGAATTAAATAAAACAATTCTATCCCTCCCTAACAACAAATCGCCAGGCCCAGACGGTTTTTCGGCAGAATACTACCGAACATTTCACTCCATACTAGGCCCACACCTATTAAATATATATGCATCAGCCATTTCCACATCCTCATTCCCCCCAGAAATGTTAACCGCCACAATTGTGACTTTACCCAAACCTGGGAAATCTCTTGACACCCCACAAAACTTCAGGCCTATATCCTTGTTAAATGTAGACCTGAAGATCTACGCAAAGATCATAGCCAACAGACTGGCACAATTCCTGCCCACATTAATTAAACATGATCAAGTTGGGTTTATCCCAGGCCGTCAGGCACCAGATGCAACACGCAGAATTATTAACCTACTTCACGCAGCGGAATCCTCGGGTACGCCTTCTCTGCTTCTATCATTAGATGCAGAGAAGGCCTTTGATAGGATCCACTGGGGGTACTTGAGACTTGTTTTGGACAAGTTTGGCATCTCAGGGGAAATAAATTCAGCCATTCTAGCACTTTATACCAACCCCTCTGCGATGGTATACACAGAAGGAATGTTCTCAGATAGTTTTATTATTACCAATGGGACAAGACAAGGTTGCCCTTTATCCCCCCTCATTTTTGCTTTATTGATGGAACCCCTAGCCGAAAAAATTAGATCACACCCAGAAATTTCAGGTATCAAAATCTCCAAAGAGGCACACACCATATCACTTTTCGCGGATGATGTGATTCTATCTCTTTCTAATCCCAACACCTCCTTACAATCAGTACACAATATTTTAAACCACTTTAATCAAATTTCATACTACAAAGTTAACGCTTCTAAATCCAACCTACTTGCCATGAACATAGAAGAGAAACTACGTATTTCCCTATCATCACGCTTTCCATATCCATGGGCAGACAAACCTATCCAATACTTAGGAATACAACTGACGACACCAAGCAGCAACCTATTCAAAGTGAATCTGGCTCCTTTCATTTCCTCCATCCAACCAGAACTAAATAGACTAAAGTCCTTTTGTTTGTCTTGGATGGGAAGACTGGCAGCATATAAAATGCTTATTCTACCAAGAATACTGTATTATTTTAGAGCTCTTCCAATCTATATACCAGCAAAATTCTTTACAACAGCCCAATCGCAACTACATAAATTTGTATGGGCAGACAAAAAACCGAGATGCTCGCGGTCTTCTCTTTCGAGACATAGAAAGGCAGGTGGCATGGGACTCCCAATTTTAAGAGACTACTTCGCCGCTACCATACTAGATCAAACAAAATATTGGTTTCAAACACAACCCTCTAAACATTGGGCCAATATAGAACAAGCCTGGTTGAACCCAAATTCTCTGAGATCCACATTGCTAGCACACTCTTTTTCAAACACTTGCCTCAAATCCAATTACCCTACCATACAATTAGTACTAAACACATGGAAGAAATTTTGTTCTGAAGTAAGACACAATACAGACCTTACAGAAATTCCAACCCCGCTTAATTCATTATGCACACATATTAAAGATCTAAATACAAAACAATGGGAACATAAAGGAATAACCCTAATCTCGGATATGTACGACCGAGAAAAAATCACTCCCTTCAACACTCTAGCCCAAAAATACTCCCTTCCTACGTCTGACTACTACATGTACATAAGAATCACAACATTTTTAAAATCCCATCAGATGCAACCTATTAAAATTCCACATAAGGCATGGGCATACTGGAACGACAAATCTACCCCAAGAAAAGGAATTTCCCTATTCTATACTTTAATACAACAAAAAGAAGCATACATTAAATTACCAGCACATCAAAAATGGGAGTCAGAACTCTCTATGTCCTTTTCAGACAAACAATGGCTGGAAGCTATTAAATCCAACAACTGTTACACGAGATCTACAGCATACTGGGAGACAACCCAAAAACTACTACTTAGATGGTACTACACCCCCTATCTAACAGCAAAATTCTCCAGTATTAGCTCCAACGAATGCTGGCGAGGATGCGGTAAAGTAGGTACCCTTCTTCACATGATATGGGAGTGCCCAAATTTGTGGAGCTTCTGGAGTGCAATATTCAGATTAATATCAAAAATTACAGGCTTTATAAGGAAAGGTGAAGCAGAATTAGCCATTTTAAGCATACACATAGACCAATACCCTTATGCTCTCAGACCAATAGTGATACAAATTCTGATGGCAGCCAGATTGACAATCACTAGCAAATGGAAATCTAACAGCTCACCGAATATTAGTGATGTTATTAGGAAAATTGATGAGGCTTTCAAATACGAACAGATTATGGCAAATACACAGGGAAACACAAACCGTTTTTACAAACAGTGGGATCCTTGGATTAGTTTCAGGAACATTACATAGAAAAAGTTTATGTGTACTTCCTTTCCCCTTGCTCTCTTTCGCTAAATAAACAATAGGGAGCCAGAGTCCTTAACTCCTTTATTAATATTGTATTCATTTCTGTTAACCTTTTTATTTTTTTTTATTTTTTATACATAATTTGAGATAAATAATCTCCATTCTACTATTATATTGATGATCAATATGGTTGTTTGATTATAATCAATCTACGATTGTTTACACATAAGCTGTGGTTTTAATTTAAAAGCTTATGGAGATATGTTAATAACCTCGCAGAACTGTGATAATATTTTTGAAAATACCTTGCATGGTATAATATTGTGAATTATTTTTTTTGAAAAACCTTCAATAAAAAAGATTTTGAATAAAATTTTAAAAAGTGTGTTTTTTCCCCAAAAAATGTGTTTGAAAAATCGCTGCGCAAATACTGTGTGAAAAAAAAAAAATGAAACACCCACCATTTTAATCTGTAGGGCATTTGCTTTAAAAAAATATATAATGTTTGGGGGTTCAAAGTAATTTTCTTGCAAAAAAAAATAATTTTTTCATGTAAACAAAAAGTGTCAGAAAGGGCTTTGTCTTCAAGTGGTTAGAAGAGTGGGTGATGTGTGACATAAGCTTCTAAATGTTGTGCATAAAATGCCAGGACAGTTCAAAACCCCCCCAAATGACCCCATTTTGGAAAGTAGACACCCCAAGCTATTTGCTGAGAGGTGTGTCGAGTCCATGGAATATTTTATATTGTGACACAAGTTGCGGAAAAAAGACAATTTTTTTTTTTTTTTTGCACAAAGTTGTCACTAAATGATATATTGCTCAAACATGCCATGGGAATATGTGAAATTACACCCCAAAATGCATTCTGTTGCTTCTCCTGAGTACGGGGATACCACATGTGTGAGACTTTTTGGGAGCCTAGCCGCGTACGGGACCCCGAAAACCAAGCTTCGCCTTCAGGCTTTCTAAGGGCGTAAATTTTTGGTTTCACTCTTCACTGCCTATCACAGTTTCGGAGGCCATGGAATGCCCAGATGGCACAACCCCCACCCCAAATGACCCCATTTGGGAAAATAGACACCCAAAGCTATTTGCTGAGAGGTATAGTGAGTATTTTGCAGACCTCACTTTTTGTCACAAACTTTTAAAAATTGAAAAAAGAAAAAAAAAAACATGTTTTTCTTGTCTTTCTTCATTTTCAAAAACAAATGAGAGCTGCAAAATACTCACCATGCCTCTCAGCAAATAGCTTGGGGTGTCTACTTTCCAAAATGGGGTCATTTTGGGGGGTTTTGTGCTATCTTGGCATTTTATGGCCTTCAAAACTGTGATGGGTAGTGAGGAATGAAATAAAAAATTAACGCTCTTAGAAATCCTGAAGGCGGTGCTTGGTTTTCGGGGCCCCGTACGCGGCTAGGCTCCCAAAAAGTCCCACACATGTGGTATCCCCGTACTCAGGAGAAGCAGCAGAATGTATTTTGGGATGTAATTCCACATATGCCCATGGCATGTTTGAGCAATATATCATTTTGTGACAACTTTGTGCAAAAAAAAATTGTCACTTTCCCGCAACTTGTGTCAAAGTATAAAATACTCCATGGACTCAACATGCCTCTCAGCAAATAGCTTGGGGTGTCTACTTTCCAAAATCGGGTCATTTGGGGGGGTTTTGTGCCATCTTGGCATTTTATGGCCTTCAAAACTGTGATAGGTAGTAAGGAGTGAAATCAAAAATTTATGCCCTTAGAAATCCTGAAGGCAGTGCTTGGTTTTCGGGGCCCCGTACGCGGCTAGGCTCCCAAAAAGTCCCACACATGTGGTATCCCCGTACTCAGGAGAAGCAGCTAAATGTATTTTGGGGTGTAATTCCACATATGCCCATGGCCTGTGTGAGCAATATATCATTTAGTGACAACTTTGTGCAAAAAAAAATAAAAATTGTCACATTCCCGCAACTTGTGTCAAAAAATAAAATATTCCATGGACTCAACATGCCTCTCAGCAAATAGCTTGGGGTGTCTACTTTCCAAAATGGGGTCATTTGGGGGGGTTTTGTGCCATCTTGGCATTTTATGGCCTTCAAAACTGCGATAGGTAGTGAGGAGTGAAATCAAAAATGTATGCCCTTTGAAATCCTGATGCCGGTGCTTGGTTTTCGGGGCCCCGTACGCGGCTAGGCTCCCAAAAAGTCCCACACATGTGGTATCCCCGTACTCAGGAGAAGCAGCTAAATGTATTTTGGGGTGCAATTCCACATATGTGCATGGCCTGTGTGAGCAATATATCATTTAGTGACAACTTTTTGTAATTTTTTTTTTTTTTTTGTCATTATTCAATCACTTGGGACAAAAAAAATAAATATTCAATGGGTTCAACATGCCTCTCAGCAATTTCCTTGGGGTGTCTACTTTCCAAAATGGGGTCATTTGGGGGGGTTTTGTACTGCCCTGCCATTTTAGCACCTCATGAAATGACATAGGCAGTCATAAAATAAAAGCTGTGTAAATTCCAGAAAATGTACCCTAGTTTGTAGACGCTATAACTTTTGCGCAAACCAAAAAATATACGCTTATTGACATTTTTTTTACCAAAAACATGTGGCCGAATACATTTTGGCCTAAATGTATGACTAAAATTGAGTTTATTGGATTTTTTTTATAACAAAAAGTAGAAAATATCATTTTTTTTCAAAATTTTCGGTCTTTTTCCGTTTATAGCGCAAAAAATAAAAATGGCAGAGGTGATCAAATACCATCAAAAGAAAGCTCTATTTGTGGGAAGAAAAGGACGCAAATTTCGTTTGGGTACAGCATTGCATGACTGCGCAATTAGCAGTTAAAGCGACGCAGTGCCGAATTGTAAAAAGTGCTCTGGTCAGGAAGGGGGTAAAACCTTCCGGGGCTGAAGTGGTTAAAAAAAAAAAGTACTAAATGCAACTGTGCTTTTTCTTGCCACAAAACATCTACTGTTGTAGGTCATCTGAATGAGATACAAAGATATATAGCTTTTAAATTTCTTAAATTGAAAGTGTGGCAAAAGAACTCACCATAATGTACAAGTATTCACGACGTACTGTACATCTCACATGTGTGAAAGACTTGCACCAGCAGCATTATACAGTTATGCCGCGTACACATGGTCGGACTTTTCGTCTACAAAAGTCCGACAGCCTGTCTGACAGACTTTCGGCGGACTTTTGGCGGACTTGCGGCGGACTTTCTAACGAACGGACTTGCCTACACACGATCACACAAAAGTCCGACGGATTCGTACGTGATGACGTACACCTGACTAAAATAAGGAAGTTGATAGCCAGTAGCCATTAGGTGCCCTAGCGTGGGTTTTTGTCCGTCGGACTAGCACACAGACGAGCGGATTTCTGGGTCCGGCATAGTTACGATGTAAAGATTTGAAGCATGTTTCAAATCTAAAGTCCGTCAGATTTGAGGCTGAAAAAGTTTGCTGAAAGTCCGGGGAAGCCCACACACGATCGGATTGTCAGCCAGCTTTAGTCCGTCGGCGTCCGTCAGACTTTTGTAGACGAAAAGTCTGACCGTGTGTACGCGGCATTACTAGGAGTATACACTGCACTGCACATGCACAGCATGCAGTTAGTAAAAAAGATTACTAGCAAAAAGGCAAAAGGGACAGCAAAGCCTCTTCTGTGAAAAAAAAAGAATAAAGCCTGTTAGCTACGTTTTGCTTTATAGGAAGCATTTCCTTAAAGATCCTTCCATTCTGCAATTGTGAGTTGCTTGGCTGTCACATTGACCCCCTGCCTACCACTTAACCCAGAACAAATATGCAGATAAGGAATGCTGACTGTCTGTCCTGATCTGCATAGTTGTTCCAGGTTAGTGGGCGAAGCGACGAGCTGAAGTCACTGCACTTCTCAGGTCCTGAAAGGACGGGTAGCTGCGATTAGCTGACCGGCTTGATTCTGATTCAAATGCGATTACATGCTCTCCTTGCTGTAAGTGCAATATTTTACATCTATAATAAAGTTTTAAGAATTTTTTACACTATGGCAAGTCTTTTATATTTTGGGGACCATCTGTGATATCGTTACCCGGATGGGGATTCCACATGCCCTAAGAGACTCCTGGGACTTTTAAAGGCCCTGGGTGGGTTTATAGCCACAAGAGTCACTGAGCTTCAATGATGGAAGGTCCATGCAATCTGGTAAGTGACCATTTTCCCTATGGTGGAGGGGATTATCACTAAATCTTATAGCTACAGGCGGCTGATGGTGCGGATGCTATCACAGAACATTTTTTCCACTTTTGGGACCGTTTTTTCGTTATTGGTGTTTGACTCAATACTTCTTAGCGCAACTCTTTTGTTTTCGGACTGTGCTATATCTCACAGTAGAAGTTGCAGCTATTTTTGATGTTTTAGTTATTTTTGAACAATAGCGCTGTTTTATATGCTTTTTGTTTATAAGACACAATAGCCAGGTACTTAGCATTTTCTGAATGAGAGCACTTTTGGCATCCTCCATAATTATTTCTTTAATCGGAATAGCTACCCCAAAACTGATAACTGGGAAGAGTTTGAAAACTGCATTCACAGATGTCAGTAAATATGACTTGACATTTTCAGCTCTAGACTGTGAAAATACAGGACGCTATCACTTACAATGTACTGAGAGCATGACATCTTTGTAACCCAATATCATATTATCTCTGTTCTCCCTAAAATAAAATAGAAATGTGTCATATATTGACCCTGCAGAGTCATGTCCACACAGAAAAAAAAACAACAAAAACTTTTTTGGCTAGAATGTCAAACATTTCTTCTGTACATAAATTTCAACAATACAAATGATGTGCAGCCAAATATTTCAGCAATCTGTTAGAGATGAGTTCATAAACTTCAATTTGCAGAGCTATCTGAATTGAGATAATTTAATTTTTGATTAAATAAATCAATCATTGACATGGACAAATATTCTTCACATAACCTCTCCATTGTGCTGTAACCTTATGTACAATTAGCAAACTCTAAAAGTAAATGAAACAGCACCTTCTAAAAATAGATGTTGGCACATAGATGTCGGGGAGAGCAGAAACACAGGAAGTTTGAGCAATAGGAGAACTGCAGATCTTATTTATAATATTTCAATGAAAAAAGATTTGAAGCAAAAACAGGCATTCAAGCTTCTTCAGTAAGGTAGAACACAGTAACACAAAAATGTGTAAAATGTAGAACCTATAGAAAATATTTTGAAATGTATGCTCCTTGAAATCCTGATGGTGCTTCTTGTATGCAATTTACACATGCTGTGTGGTTGAACTTAAAAAAATCACTATGTCTGTTACTAGGCCTCAAGAAATGCGATATATAGTCAGAAAATCAGGGTTGATACATTTCAAATATATATATATACCATAGTTTGTAGACTCCTCAACTTTAAAACAGATTAAATAATAAATAAAAAAAAATTAAACCAAAAAATGGGAAAAAATACATTTTGGACTAAATGTATAAAGCAAGCCTATTTCTTTGGAATTTTTATACTCTTGGACATTTTTTGAACTTTTTCTCTTATATAGTAAAATATAAAAAAACACAGTGGTGATTGAATGCCAACAAAAGAAAGCTTAATCTGTCCCAAAAAATGGTATGAATTTTATTTGGGTACAATGTCACATGACCAAGTAATGGTCAGTCAAATCACAATGCTGACAACTGAAACATTTTTGGACAGGAAGGGAGTTTTACATGACAGTCCTCAAGTGATTATGATAAAAAAAACTTTGGTCCTGAGTTCTTTTATAAAAAAAGTCTGTGTGTACAGCAGTTTCCCCAGCCCCCCTAATACTTACCTGAGCCCCATCTCAATCCAGAGATGTGCACGAGAGCCTCGGCTCTCTGAGGACTCTCCCTGCTCATTGGCTAAGACAGTAGCAGGTGCCATTGGCTCCTGCTTCTGTCAATCACAGTAAGTGAGCCAATAAGGAGAGAGAAGGAGTGGAGCCAAGCTACGGCTCTGTGTTTGAATAGACACACAGAGCAGCAGCCTGGCAGTGAGCCTGCTTGGGTGCCCCAGGAGCAAAGCTGCTTGCTCTGTGGGCATTCGGCAAAGGGGAGGAGTCAGAAGCATCAGCGGGAGAACCAAAAAGAGGAGGACTGGGGCTGCTCTGTGCAAAACCACTGCACAGAGCAAGTAAGTATGACATGTTTGCTATTTAAAAAGTTTGTGTTGGGACAATCTGCATCAACCCCATAAAAATGTACATTATTATATATAGGCAATGTCTGTCAACTAGCATTTTTAGAAGGGGAGGTTGGCAAATGCAGTCTGCATATCCAAAGTAATACTTATCACTGTGACCTGATCTTTTTGAGTTTGGTTGGATTGTATAATGATATTTCTGTCTGTGGGTACCAGCAGACAGTGTTAGCCAGTTTTTAGGAGAACAGTTGATTAACTATATTAAATGTTTTAAGGAATTCACTACAGTTTCGTTCAAGAAGAAAATGCCCTTGCTGCAACTGTCTTCTCACTTTCCAGTGTTGCATTAGCATGCAAGCTCAGGAACTATGATCTTGAATCTTAAAGTTAAACTATGGCTTCCTATTAAAGCAAATTATGAGTGGCAGGACTTTCTTATATGTCCATCTGCACTTACAGTTCTCTCTGAGTCCCATACAAATTCCCACCCTTTTCAAAACTTTAAAAAAGAAAGCCTTTTAAAATTCCACTTTAAAGATGGCAAAATGTGTTTTGTTTTTTAATGGACACTTTAAATGCTTGTTTGTACACTGAAAAGGTAAATTAGGCTATGGAGAACTCTTGACCCTGGCGTTTAAAATGCAGATTACCCAACACAAAAGATGTAAACCAGACTAATCTTGAAATAGAAATTATTATATGGAAGAGAAGATAAACGTTCATAACAGGAAGCAGCGTTGGCCGGGAATGTATAGGTTAGGGAAATGACTGCTGCTCCAGCGACCTGTCCTTAGCAGCACTGAGAGCCATTTGGAAAACACTAATAAATCTCAACATGTTAAAACTAGGGATGAGCTTGATGTTCGGGTCGAACGTGAGTTTGACTCAAACATCGGGTGTTCGCCCGTTTGCCGAAGAATGAACATTATGGGGTGTTTGCGGGAAATTCGAGCGCCCCATAACACACTGCGAGATCGTAGTGCGTTGCTGTATGATGATTAGCCAAAGCATGCACCTGACCTGCATGCTTTAGCCAATCCCAGTGCCCTCTGCTAAGAGAGCCATAATTGGCCAAAGGCAGGGTGCCTTTGGCCAATCATGGCTCAGGGGGACTAAGTCCACGCCCCACACTATATAAGGCTACCTACACGGCGGCCCTGTGTAGTGTTGTTGGTGTGGACGGAGAGATAGCTTGATATAGATTAAGCAGGCAGGTTATATATATATATATATATATATATATATATATATATACACAGTGGGGACAGAAAGTATTCAGACCCCCTTACATTTTTCACTCTTTGTTATATTGCAGCCATTTGCTAAAATCATTTAAGGTCATTTTTTTCCTCATTAATGTACACACAGCACCCCATATTGACAGAAAAACACAGAATTGTTGACATTTTTGCAGATTTATTAAAAAAGAAAAACTGAAATATCACATGGTCCTAAGTAATCAGACCCTTTGCTCAGTATTTAGTAGAAGCACCCTTTTGATCTAATACAACCATGAGTCTTTTTGGGAAGGATGCAACAAGTTTTCACACCTGGATTTGGGGATCTTCTGTCATTCCTCCTTGCAGATCCTCTCCAGTTCTGTCAGGTTGGATGGTAAACGTTGGTGGACAGCCAATTTTAGGTCTCTCCAAAGATGCTCAGTTGGGTTTAAGTCAGGGATCTGGCTGGGCCATTCAAGAACAGTCACGGAGTTGTTGTGAAGCCACTCCTTCGTTATTTTAGCTGTGTGCTTAGGGTCATTGTCTTGCTGGAAGGTAAACCTTCAGCCCAGTCTGAGGTCCTGAACACTCTGTAGAAGAAGGTTTTCGTCCAGGATATCCCTGTGCTTGGCCGCATTCATCTTTCCCTCGATTGCAACCAGTCGTCTTGTCCCTGCAGCTGAAAAACACCCCCACAGCATGATGCTGCCACCACCATGCTTCACTGTTGGGACTGTATTGGACAGGGGATGAGCAGTGCCTGGTTTTCTCCACACATACCGCTTAGAATTAAGGCCAAAAAGTTCTATCTTGGTCTCATCAGACGAGAGAATCTTATTTCTCATCATCTTGGAGTCCTTCAGGTGTTTTTTAGCAAACTCCATGTGGGCTTTCATGTGTCTTGCACTCAGGAGAGGCTTCCGTAGGGCCCCTCTGCCATAAAGCCCAGACTGTTGGAGGGCTGCAGTGATGGTTGACTTTCTACAACTTTCTCCCATCTTCCAACTGCATCTCTGGAGCTCAGCCACAGTGATCTTTGGGTTCTTCTTTACCACTCTCACCAAGGCTCTTCTCCCCCCATTGCTCAGTTTGGCCAGACGGCCAGCTCTAGGAAGGGTTCTGGTCGTCCCAAACATCTTCCATTTAAGGATTATGGAAGCCAGTGTGCTCTTAGAAACCTTAAGTGCAGCAGAAATTTTTTGTAACCTTGGCCAGATATGTGCCTTGCCACAATTTTGTCTCTGAGCTCTTCAGGCTGTTCCTTTGACCTCATGATTCTCATTTGCTCTGGCATGCACTGTGAGCTGTAAGGTCTTATATATATATAGACAGGTGTGTGGCTTTCCTAATCAAGTCCAATCAGTATAATCAAACACAGCTGGACTCAAATGAAGGTGTAGAACTATCTCAAGGATGATCAGAAGAAATGGACAGCACCGGAGTTAAATATATGAGTGTCACAGCAAAGGGTCTGAATACTTAGGACCATGTGATATTTCAGTTTTTCTTTTTTAATAAATCTGCAAAAATGTCAACAATTCTGTGTTTTTCTGTCAATATGGGGTGCTGTGTGTACATTAATGAGGAAAAGAAATGAACTTAAATGATTTTAGCAAATGGCTGCATTATAACAAAGTGTGAAAAATTTAAGGGGGTCTGAATACTTTCTGTCCCCACTGTGTATATATATATATATATATATATATATATATATATATATATATATATATATATATATATATATATATATATATATATATAGCGCTGGTAGATTTTCCAATCTACTGCTTATATGTAAATTTAGTGGGTCATCTGTTCTGTACATAGTTCAGATTTAATTTACTTTTAGATTAGCCTCTGTTCCAGTTTGGCTGTGTTCACTCCAGTTCCACATTCTGCCTGTGGGTGTCGTTGTCACCATGGGTCGGTGTTGGAAAGCAACAAGCTAAAGTATATGAGTGCTCTTCTGTCTCGTAGACAACTCGGCGGAGGTGGTCCTCCGGATTGCATTCTGGGAGAGAGTATTTATGGGACAGACGCAATGTTTCGGGGAGCTTTACCTCGTGGCCCTCCGGGTCTAGAGGCATGTGTTAGTGAGTTCTACCTCGCGGCCCTCCAGCCTGGAGGGTTGCATTGCGGCAGCCATGCGGGTAGACCCAGAAGCCTGTCTGGGGCCTGCTATCGCTGGGGTGGTTCTGTGCTGTCTGTCCTGCGGGAAGAAGCCGGACAATCGGGAAGATCCAGGAAAGGACCCATCTTAGAAGGACCATGCAAGGCTGGTCTTAAGAAGGGCCTGGTGACTCGATTGGAGAACGCATCTTAAACTAATCTACCGCACAAGTACTGCCGGGTCGGCTTAAAGGTTCTTGTACTGTGTTTTGCTGTTCATTGAAAAAACGACTACATCCTGTGGCAGAGGATCGTATATGGTATGGTGAACCACAGAGGGAGATTCAATAACCCTCAGTAAAGCGTTGCCAACATCCCAAATTATATTGCAAAGAAGCAAGGACCCTAAAAAGGGGAAACCTTTGTACCCCCCGGTACGGCGGGACTTTACAGGCGAACAAAACAGTTGAGTTATAATAAAAACTATTTATTTATTGAAAATTGCTTAAAGAAGCATAAAAACATGACAATCTAAACATAGATCTATGCAAGGTGCTTATGCAAAGTGCAACGTTTCTTGTTGCACTTTGCATAAGCACCTTGTATAGATCTATGTTTATATCTATACATGCTATATATCTATATATTTATATAGATATATATAGGCAGTCTAGTGTATATATATATATATATATATATATATATATATATATATATATATATATATATATACGCTGCATCCAGTCAGTGTAGCCTCGATCTACATTCTACAAAGCATTCCGTGGTGTACTATTTCTAATCTACTTCAGGCAGTGTATTTAATACATACTGTATATATATATATATATATATATATATATATATATATATATCTCACACAAGTGAGTACACCCCTCACATTTTTGTAAATATTTTACTATATCTTTTCATGTGACAACACTGAAGAAATGACACTTTGCTACAATGTAAAGTAGTGAGTGTACAGCTTGTATAGCAGTGTAAATTTGCTGTCCCCTCAAAATAACTCAACGCACAGCCATTAATGTCTAAACCACTTGCAGCAAAAGTGAGTACACCCCTAAGTTAAAATGTCCAAATTGGGCACAATTAGCTATTTTCCCTCCCCGATGTCATGTGACTCATTAGTGTTACAAGGTCTCAGGTGTGAATGGGGAGCAGGTGTGTTCAATTTGGTGTTATCGCTCTAACTCTCTCATACTGGTCACTGGATATTCAACATGGCACCTCATGGCAAATAACTCTTTGAGGATCTGAAAAAATAATTATTGCTCTACATAAAGATGGGCTAGGCTATAAGAAGATTGCCAAGACCCTGAAACTGAGCTGCAGCACGGTGGCCAAGACCATACAGTGGTTTAACAGGATAGGTTCCACTTAGAACAAGCCTCGCCATGGTCGACCAAAGAATTTGAGTGCAGGTGCTCAACGTCTTATCCAGAGGTTGTCTTTGGAGAATAGACCTATGAGTGCTGCCAGCATTGCTGCAGAGGTTGAAGGGGTGGGGGGTCAGCCTGTCAGTGCTCAGACCATACACCGCACACTGCATCAAATTGGGCTGCATGGCTGTCCTCCCAGAATGAAGCCTCTTCTAAAGATGATGCACAAGAAAGCACGAAAACAGTTTGCTGAAGACAAGCAGACTAAGGGCATGGATTACTGGAACCATGTCCTGTGGTCTGATGAGACCAAGATAAACTTATTTTGGTTCAGATGGTGTCAAGCGTGTATGGCAGCAACCAGGTGAGAAGTACAAAGACAAGTGTGCCTTGCCTATAGTCAAGCTTGGTGGTGGGAGCATCATGATCTGGGGCTGCATGAGTGCTGCTGGCAATGGGGAGCTACAGTTCAGGGAACCATGAATGCCAACATGTACTGTTACTTACTGAAGCAGAGCATGATCCCCTCCCTTCAGAGACTGGGCTGCAGGGCAGTATTCCAACATGATAACAACCCCAAACACACCTCCAAGATGACCACTGGCTTGTTAAAGAAGCTGAGGGTAAAGGTGAAGGACTGACCTTAAACCCTATTGAGCATCTGTGGGGCATCCTCAAACGGAAGGTGGAGGAGCACAAGGTCTCTAACATCCACCAGCTCCGTGATGTCGTCATGGAGGAGTGGAAGAGGACTCCAGTGGCAACCTGTGAAGATGTGGTGAACTCCATGCTGAAGAGGGTTAAGGCAGTGCTGGTAAATAATGGTCGCCACACAAAATATTGACACTTTGGGCCCAATTTGGACATTTTTCACTTAGGGATGTACTCACTTTTGTTGCCAGGGGTTTAGACATTAATGGCTGTGTGTTGAGTTATTTTGAGGGGTCAGCAAATTTACACTGTTATACAAGCTGTACACTCACTACTTTACATTGTAGCAAAGTGTTATTTCTTCAGTGTTGACACATGAAAAGATATAATAAAATATTTACAAAAATGTAAGGGGTGTATTTAATACATACTGTATATATATATATATATATATATATATATATATATATATATATATATATATATATATCTCACACAAGTGAGTACACCCCTCACATTTTTGTAAATATTTTACTATATCTTTTCATATGACAACACTGAAGAAATGACACTTTGCTACAATGTAAAGTAGTGAGTGTACAGCTTGTATAGCAGTGTAAATTTACTGTCCCCTCAAAATAACTCAACACACAGCCATTAATGTCTAAACCACTGGCAACAAAAGTGAGTACACCCCTAAGTTAAAATGTCCAAATTGGGCACAATTAGCCATTTTCCCTCCCCGATGTCATGTGACTCATTAGTGTTACAAGGTCTCAGGTGTGAATGGGGAGCAGGTGTGTTCAATTTGGTGTTATTGCTCTCACTCTCTCATACTGGTCACTGGAAGTTCAACATGGCACCTCATGGCAAAAAACTCTCTGAGGATCTGAAAAAATAATTATTGCTCTACATAAAGATGGCCTACGCTATAAGAAGATTGCCAAGACCCTGAAACTGAGCTGCAGCACGGTGGCCAAGACCATACAGTGGTTTAACAGGACAGGTTCCACTCAGAACAAGCCTCGCCATGGTCGACCAAAGAATTTGAGTGCAGGTGCTCAACGTCTTATCCAGAGGTTGTCTTTGGAAAATAGACCTATGAGTGCTGCCAGCATTGCTGCAGAGGTTGAAGAGGTGGGGGGTCAGCCTGTCAGTGCTCAGACCATACACCGCAAACTGCATTAAATTGGTCTGCATGGCTGTCGTCCCAGAATGAAGCCTCTTCTATATATACAGTCAGTCTAATATATATATATATATATATACTCTGCAGCATCCAGTCAGTGTAGCCTAGATCTGCATTCTACAGTGTATTCCGTGGTGTACTGTTTCTAATCTACTTCAGGCAGTGTATTTGATATATATATATATAGACAGTCTAATATATATATATATATATATATATATATATATATATATATATATACATACTCTGCAGCATCCAGTGTACCCTATACCTACATTCTACAGTGCATTCCATGGTGTACTATTTATACTATATACACAGTGTAGTGTGGCGTTGCAAAACAAAATCCTCATAGTGTTCGGAAGGCCACCAAGGAGAGGCAGACACTCACAGGTCACTAAAAGAGCGCAAGCAGGCTCTGTGTCTACAGTCAACAGTGTTGGTCATGGACATGGTGCATCCTCTGCAGGTGGCCGTGGGGCATGCTTGTCCTTTTTTTCTGCTACTGGGGCAGGGGCAGAAAAATTGGGCCTTTGGTGGTGGTGGTGCCACAACACTGTAACCCCTCACAGATACTCTTATTGGGCGCAGGAACAGGCCCTGCTGTGAAATATTAGATAAAAAATTGTAATTACATGCCCCTGTTAAACAGGGAAAGAAAACTTGGGCCTTAGGCAGTGGTGATGGTGCCTTAAACCAAAAATATTGTTGGAAGCTAGCATGATCAAGATTGAGGAGGAATAGGATAGTCACTCAGCATAGACAGTCTTCAAGGGATCCCAAATCCATAGAAAAATCAATCTGTTACATCAAGTGCTTGATAGCTGCTGATGATCCAAGACTGATTCATTTTTATGAATGTGAGCCTATCAATGGGAGTCTGTGGACAGGCGCACTCTATAATCCCTTACAAACCCTCCAGCAGCACTGAATGTGCGTTCAGAAAGAATGCTGGATGCAGGACAGGCCAGTAGCTCAATTAGATATTGAGCTAGTTCTGGCCAGTGGTCCATCCTCAAGACCCAGTAACCCAGTGGATGCTCTGTTGGAAAAGTCTCCAAGTCTGCTCTTGCCCCTAGATTTTCCTGCACCATGTAATGCAGATACTGGCGATAGTTGCTTGCACTGATCAGGACTGAAGGACTGAAAAATTGGGGCTGAGGACTGAAAAATTGTCTAAGGGCATCGGTCAGCAGGCCACCTTCTCCACCGCTCTTCCTCTGACTGAAGAAAGCCTCAGCAACAAGATTGAAACCTCCCAGGGTCTGGAAATGCATTGCACAAACCTTTCTTCAAGGCCTCCTGAAGATGTTTCATCCTCTGCTCCCTCTGCGAAGGCAGGATGAGTTCTGCAACCTTACCCTTGTAACGTGAATCAAGAAGGGTTGCCAGCCAGTAATGATCCCTCTCTTTGATACCATGAATCCTATGGTGCAAAGCCTGCGAAAGTTTGCAGAGGCATTCGATTCTGAGTCCTCTGAGAGACTAAGGACCACATGATCCGTAACAACCTCCTCTCAGCCACGTACAACTCCTTGGTTTTCTGGGTACTGAAAACCATCTCTTGAAGACTGCTGCTGAGTTTTATCCTCCACATCCATGCTGACACAGTCCTCTTCCTCCTCCTCTTTTTCCTGTGTGTTTGGTGGGCCTGCAGGAATAATATCTGGATGAAGGGGGCCTTGGGAGGTAAAGAAGTCCTCGTCTTACTCCCGCTGTTCTGCCTCAAGTGCCCTGTCCATTATTTCATGAAGCGTGTGCTCCAACAGGAAGACAAGAGGGACAGTATCACTGATGCATGCATTGTCGCTGCTCACCATCCTAATGGCCTCCTCAAATGGTGACAGGACAGTGCATGCATTCTTGATCAGTAGCTACTGGCGTAGTGAAAAGAAGCCAAGCCTGACTCTGTCCTGGTGCCATACACAGGTACTCATTGATGGCCCTCTGCTGTGTGTGCATTGCCAATGTTGAGTTGCACCTGGTGGACATGTCACAAATGAGGCAGTTGGTGGCAGGTTGCATTCCCTTTGAATGTTAGCCAGCAGAGCACTGGCATTGTATGACCGGCGGAAATGACCACAGACTTATCTGGCCTTCCTCAGGAGATCTTGTAAGCCTGGGTACCTGCTCAAGAAACGCTGCGCCACCAAATTCAGGACGTGTGCCAAACCTGGAACATGGGTCAAGTGTCCCTGTCTGCGAGCGGAGAGAAGGTTGGTGCCATTGTCGCATACAACCATTCCTGGCTGAAGCTGGCATGGCATCAACCACCTTTGAGCCTGCCCCTGCAGAGCTGACAGAATCTCTGCCCCAGTGTGGCTCCTGTCCCCTAAGCAGACCAACTCATGCACCGCATGGCATCTTTTTGCCTGAGTACTTGCGTAGCCCCTTGACCGCTTACAGAGCACCGTTGGTTCAGAGGGCAAATCTGCAGAAGAGTCCATAGAGGAAGAAAAAGAGGAGGGTGGAGGAGAGGGCTGTGGCAGAATCACCACTAGCATTTTGGAGGCATGGTGGTGGAACAAGCTCCAACAATACTGAACCCTGTCCTGCATCCTTCCCAGCTGCCAGCAGAGTTACCCATGAAGGAAAGGTAATGTTCCTGCCCATGCCTGCTAGACCATGAGTCAGCGGTAATATACACCTTACTGCTGACTGCCCTGTCCAACGAGACAAAAACATTGCCTTCCACATGCCGGTAGAGAGGCAGAACGGCTTTCCGTGAAAAGAAATGGTGTTTTGGAACCTGCAACTGAGGTACAGCACATTCCACAAATTCACGAAAGGGGGCAGAGTCTACCAGCTGAAAAGACAGCAGTTGCAGTGCTAGCAATTTGGCCAAGCTAGCATTCAGATGCTGAGCATGTGGATGGCTGGGACCGAATTTCTTTTTATGGTTTAACAAGGAGAAGTCCACCTTTTTCAGGAGGTGTGTTACTGGCCAGATTACCAGGTGAAAACGGAGGGCGAAAATCCAAAGAAAAGAAAACTGATGCAACCACCACATCTAACAATTGCCTTGTTTCTTTCATATGAGGGTAACCCGGAGCTTTGAAGGATATACCGTATTTGGAGTGGAAGCCCCCAGGGAATACTTCACTGGAACCCAAGACGCCACAGAGTGCTGGATAGTATATGCCGATTACCCCTGTAGGGGTGTATGGAGCTGGTGAGTGGGGATCCTTGAGGGGGAGCACCGGAGTCACTGGATATCAACTGTCGCTGTCACAAAAGTCACTTTACACAGAAATTTTGAATTTGGTGGAACTATATGGAATTTTTTATGCTGGGACTTTCACAATTAATTTTTTCATTTTTCATATTACATTTTTTACATTTAATGTGGTTCTAAATAATTATTTTTCACAAGTTTTTTACACTTTTTTCTTATTATTATGGTGTTTTTTAACGCTGATGAACTGTGTTAAGACTGTAATCAGCTGCCCAACTGTCTGCTGGGGAGATAATGTGGTAAAACGTATATCAGATGTTATATTAATAATTGTAAATTGATTAATGGTCAATGATTACATTAGTTGGAAGGAGGATTTTTATTTATTTCATCTATTTATTTAATTCCCTCCACGCACTTAGGGGGGACGTTTACTAGATTATTTATACATTTTGGATCAACTGTCACTGATGTGGGTGTACTAAAACCTTTTTATACAATAAGGATCCATTTGTTTGTACACACTAGCACGGGACATTAATCCCAATTGGCACATATTCACTTTATTTTTTATTTTTATTTTTATTTTGAGTGGAGTGCACATTTGCGCATCCAGGAGAAATTAGATATCCAACTAGGTATTCAACACAGGTAGCGCCACTTGCCCCTATCTATAAACTCGCTAATTACAATTTTTGATGTAATATTTAACAGCAGGGCCCGTTCTTGTGCCCAACAAAATTATCTGTGAGGGGTTCCAGTGTTGTGGCGCCAGCACCACCACCCGAGGCCCAATTTTTTTGCCCCTGTTTAACAGGGGCATGTAATTACCATTTTTGATATAATATTTAACAGCAGGGCCCGTTCCTGCACCCACCAAGAGTAACTGTGAGGGCTTACAGTGTTGTGGCACCACCACCAAAGGCCCAATTTTTCTGCCCCTGTTTAACAGGGGCATGTAATTACAATTCTTGATCTAATATTTCACTGCAGGGCCCGTTCCTGCGCCCACCAAGAGCCTTGGCACCCCAGATGTTTTGGAGCTACATTTCCCATGATGTTCATGCACTTTGCAGAGTAGTGGAGCATCATGGGAAATGTAGTTCCAAAACATCTGGGGTGCCAAGGTTCGCATTAATGATATAGTGCCTGGGGGGCCCCCCCTTGCCATTTTTTTTTAAATTTGGGTGCGGGGTTCCCCGTAATATCCATACCAGACCCAAAGAGCCTTGTAATGGGCTGGGGGGGGCCCATGCCGTTTTCTCAATGATTTTCATCCATCTGTTGCTGGGACCCGACAATACATTACAGCCGCTAACAGTTTTACATTATTTTTTTTCCTTTAGAAATGTCATTTTGCTATGGTATTGTTCTAAACACAGGAAAACTGCGCCACTTTACAGGAATACTATAGACACCCCCAGGCACACTATTTAAGGGAATATTTCATTTTTATTGTTTCACTTTAAGCACTCTTAAAATCACTGCTCCCAAAAAAATGTCCGTTTTTAAAACTTTTTTTTGCATTGATACATGCCTCCCGGGGCAGGACCCGGGTCCCCAAACACTTTTTAGGGCAAAAGCTTGCATACAGTATAAGACTATAAAATTAGCACTTTTGATTTTTCACGTTCATGTCCCTTAGGCTTTAACGGTGTTCGCGTATTCAAACAAACTTTTTTGCATGTTCGGATTTTCTGATGCGAACCGAATCGGCTCATCCCTAGTTAAAACTCTAGGTATAAAAAAAAGTCCAGGACTTCACATTAATTGGCTTATTTTTTTTTGTAAAGTCTTTATTTTAGTAACATTTTGGTATAAGAAATTACACACATTATACAAATGCCACGCAAAACATGTAAATAAGAAAAAAAAAAAAACATTTCAGGTACGGTCTAGAGCTAAAAGGTTAAGGTGGACCCAAGGTGCTAGTGGGATCTGGAGTTTCTAATGAGCTCCTGAATCTAAATGATCATGAGACCTTAAACCAGTCAGATATTGGTCATAAACCTCCAGAAGAGGTATATGAGCTGGAGTGGTTACATGGCGGGTCATCCTCCCTCAGCGATCCAGGCAGAGGGGGGCAGTAGCCTTCTACAACCTCGCCCTTCTCGCCGTTCCTAGGAGAAGATCTCCCCCCTTGCCCCGTCCGACAGGAAGCGGAAGAAGTATGCCTCCGCCTCTGTGTGACGGGGCAGTTCTTTTGATGCCAATCATCTCCACCTTGAGTTCGAACAAACAAGAAGTATCTTAAATGAGAACCGCCTGATATTAGAGACGTTAAGTAGTCTTATAAACAAATATATGGATAGTGATAAAAGATGGAGAAGAAGTAAGAGTAAAGGGATAGCGGGTAGAAGGGGTCAGAGGGGGAGAAAGGTAGAGGGGAATGGATATGGAGCATACCTCTTAGCCAAGAAGGCTCTTTTGGTCTGTGTCGGACGAGTCTCCCAACAATATACCCTCTCTGTGGCAAGTAGAGTTAAAGTATGTCTTTCAATGGGTCTTGTTTACGTTGTCTAAACGGGATCTTAAGGATGGTTCTGCTAGCTCTAGTAGTGCCATGTCCAAGCTCGAAGACACATGGTTCGAATCGAACACATAGTCTTTCCACGGGCCCCATATAATTTCAAAACGTTCTGCCTTTCCTTTACATGATGCTATCCAAAGTTCAGCTTCCCTAATATCGTTCACTTTTTTTACCCAATCTTCTTTTGTAGGAACCCTAGATTGTTTCCAATAGATTGGAACAAGGCGCCTAGCCGCGTTTAATAGATGAGGAAGTACACTCTTTTTATATCTACCAATCGGTGTCAAGGGGACATGCAGGAGGAAATAGGCTGGGGACAGAGGAATATCTAAATCCAGGATTTCTTTCACACTAGACTTAATGTCTTTCCAGTATGACTTGATCAGAGGGCACTCCCACCAAATGTGTAGGAGTGTGCCTCTGTGGCCACATCCCCTCCAGCACTGATCCGACACCGCAGGGTAGATACGAGCCAAATCAGCTGGTACTCTGTACCAGCGTGATAGAATCTTATAGTTTGTTTCTTGAGTTTTGGATTCCATAGTGCTCGAATGAGTGAGTTGGTATAGGTGCGTGAGTTGGGTTGTGGAAAAGTCTAACTGTAAGTCCCTCTCCCACGCCCGTACGTAAGTTGTTCTGAGGTTGTCAGTGGTACCTAGTAACCGATACATTTCTGAGATCAGGTGTGGGGTCGGGTCTTCCTCAATAAAGAGTTGTTCAAATGGAGTAAGAGTGGAGATGTCTCTTATGGAACGTCCATGAACTTCAAAAAAGTGGTGGAGCTGCCTATATCTCCAAAAATTCATTTTGGAACCTCCCTGTTCGCGTTGTAGTGTTTCATAACTCATCAGTTTGCCATCCTTCATTAATTTTCCGCAACTGGCATTTCCATCATCCACCCATGGGCCAAAAAAGGCCATTTGTTCGCCTGGTGGGAACCAGAGGAATCCCCCTAATGGAGCAAGCGGGGACATTGGTGGAGATAATTTTAAAGCTATGTTCACTGTATCCCAGATAGAAAGAACATGGGTCGTCAACGGGGAGGTTGTTTCTGACAACCCTCGGTATTCACGTGGAAGCCATGGGGCAAAGGCCAGGTTCCTGCCGGCTAGCCACTTTTCTAGGGAGACCCATAATTTGGACCGGGTGTGGAATCGCCAGTTGAGGATCCTCTGGAGAGCGATGGCTCTATAGTATTTTAATATGTCTGGAATTCCCAAGCCCCCGGTTAATTTTGAACGCTTCAGGATGTTCATAGCTATTCTAGGCTTTTTTGCATTCCACACAAATCTAGTTAGTATGCTATTAATTTGAGAAAAGAAATGTTTGGGCAGGGGAATTGATATCATTTGTAGAAAAAAAAGTATTCGGGGCAAAATATTCATTTTTATGATGTTGATGCGACCTATCCATGTAAACGCAGTCTTTGTCCAGGTGGACAGATCTTTCTTAATTGTGTTAAGTAATGGTGGAAAATTTGCAGCATAGAGGATGTCAAGACTGTCTGTTAATTGTATACCTAAGTACCGAAAGGAGGATTTGGCCCAGGTGAAGGGGAACGAAGCTTGTAAGCTATTAGTCAGTGCGGGGGTCAAGTGGATCGGCAGAATTTCAGACTTGGAAAAATTAATTTTAAAATTAGAAAGGGATCCAAATAATTGTAATTCTTTCATCAGGACTGGCAACGAGATCAGGGGTTCTGAGAGGTGGAATAATACGTCGTCTGCGTATGCGGACAATTTATGTTCATTATTTCCTACCTTCAGGCCCTTAATGTCCGCATTTGCTCTGACGGTACTCAGTAGCGGTTCCAGCACTAAAGCAAAGAGTAGTGGGGAAAGAGGGCACCCCTGTCTCGTGCCATTTCGAATCGCGAATTGGGGGGAAAGCACTCCATTCACCTTGACCTGTGCACAGGGGGTAGAATATAGGGCTAAAATAGATGACATCATGCGTGTTTTCAACCCTAGAGCCTCCAACACTGCTTTGAGGTATGACCAATCGACCCGGTCAAAAGCCTTTTCGGCGTCTGTGGAGAGGATGATGTAAGGTTTAGGGTTAGGGTCTGAGCGGGCCCAATGGATAAGTTGTATTGCTCTTATTGAATTGTCTCTCGCTTCTCTTCCTTTAATGAACCCGGTTTGGTCCGGATGGATAATGTGGGGCAGAAGACTCCCGAGTCTATCTGCTAAAACTTTTGCCAGGATCTTAATATCAATATTAAGGAGGGATATGGGACGGTAACTTTGGGGGAGCATCGGGTCTTTACCATCTTTTGGCAACACAGTGATGTGCGCCAAAAGGGCTCCTGGAGGGATGGGTGACCCCTCTGCTGTGGAATTAAAGTAGGTGCACATGTGGGGTAAAAGGAGAGGCAGGAAAGTTTTATAATACGACCCAGTATATCCATCCGGCCCAGGGCTTTTTCCTGTAGGAAGGGACCTCACCACCAATTCAATCTCCCTAGAGGAAATTGGAAGTTCGAGGTCAGTACATTGTTCTGCACTTAAGGGCGGGACGCCAGCTGAGGCTAAGTAATCAAGTATGGCAGTGGCTCTGGGTTTCTGAGTACCTGAAGGGTATTCAGGATTTAAGTTATATAAGCCTGAATAGTAATCTTGGAACCCCGAGGCAATTTTGGAGGACTGGATCAGAATGTCTCCGGATGGAGAGCGAAGCTTTTGTATATAGGTTTGAGCATGTTTCCTGCGGATAGCCCTCGCAAGCATACGGCCGCACTTATTGCCATGTTCGTAATATTTGTGTGATAAGTGCCTGGCTTTCTTGCGAGTCTGCCGATCAAGCAAACGCAGGAACAAGTCTCTCAAATCATTCCGTCTCTGCAATGCCTCGGGGCTCCCATTTTGTTTGTGTTTGAGTTCGGCCTCTTGTAGTGCTAGCGCTGCTAACACTCTGTCAAAGTCTGCCTGGAGCATCTTTTTAAGTTTTGCACCGAGGGATATGAACTCCCCTCTGATCACAGCCTTATGGCCCTCCCACACTATGCCCGCGCTAAGATCATCTGTGACATTTTCTTTGAAGTAGTTTGTGATAGTTTCTGACACTTTGGCTACTGCTGCTGTGTCATCTAGCAGATTTTCATTCAACCTCCATGTCCAAGCCCCACAGGAGCCGGAAGGGAGGGCAAGAATCACTCCCACTGGTGCATGATCAGATATGGTAATATTCCCTATGGAGGCAGATTGCACGAGCTCTAGTGTGGGGCGGTCCACGTATATGTGGTCTATGCGGGTGTACACATCATGTACAGCAGAATGGTAGCTAAAGTCTTTCTCTCTAGGGTGGAGAACCCTCCAGCTATCAAGTAACAAGTGAGAGTGGAGGGATTTTCTAAAATGTTTCAAGAATGCATACGAGTGTGATTGACTGGAGCTGGAGGTGTCCATTGAAGGGTCTGGGCTAACGTTAAAGTCCCCGCCTAAAATGACATAGCCTTCTTTAAATTCTGTCAGCATTTCAAGAGTATTATCTATGAAAGTGATTTGGTCTGTGTTGGGTGCATAAATTGAGGCAAAGGTTAACTTTCTTCCCGCTATATTACCTTTCAGGAAAATGTAACGGCCCAGTGGGTCTATTTTGCTGTCTGAGAGTTGAAAGGGGCAGGTCCTATGGATTGCGATCGAGCTGCCTTTAGATTTAGAGGAAGGGGAGGTACTATGGAACCATTGATTAAATATGTGGGTAGGAAGCCTAGGTATGGAATGTTGGGTGAAGTGGGTTTCCTGTAGGAAAACCACTTGAGCTTTTAGTTTTTTAAGTTCCCACCAGAGTTTATTCCTTTTCCCAGGGGAGCAGAGGCCTCTAATGTTGTAGGATATTACCTTAATAGTAGACATATTGATGTGGGTAGCAAGGAGGTCGCTGGGTGATCAGACTCGCCCGACACAGGATCCAAAGCTGTAGAATGCTCCTAGGAAGAAAAGAGAAGGGTGGATAGATGGGGAGAGGCAGGAAAAACAGATGGTTAAAGGAACGTAAAAAAAACACTAATAAATTAACAACAACAATATAATGCAGTGATAACGAAGTCTGTAAACAAAACCTCGGTGTGTTAGGTGGGGGGTCTCCCCTCCTAAGAGGGGAGGACCCCAGACCCAAACCTAGTGTCCCGAAAAGGGACCATACCCAATTGAGGGTGGCCTACGTGGGGGAAACGTGAGCCTGTACACAAAGGAGAGGGAAGGGACCTCATTTCCTATCACCGCATCTGAGAAGATGTTAGTGAATGGGGAAGGGGGGTATATTCTGCTAGGTAGCTCGGAGTCTACTATATCCTGAATGGGACCAAAGTGTTCAGCAGATAGAAATATATGGAAAGGGGGAAAAATTGGGAACGGTGAAAAAAAAAAAAAAAGGGAAAAAAGAAAGATCAAAAATTAGGAAAAAAGCTGTGTTTCCTGTCTCTCTCTTTTCTTCTCTCTCTTCTTCTCTTTAAAAGAATGTGAGTCCCATCGTGATCAGGAATTGCCATGTTCAGCAGGTTGGGTTGAGAGAAAGAAACAGACCGTCTCTGAAGGATTTACGCTCTAATACAGGTAGGGTCAAAGTTCAGCTAGGGAGAGCTCTTCATTCCAATTACAGCTTGTAGGGGGAACGCACAGCAGGGGTATCTGATGATGCTTCTGAGTCAAAAACATGAGATGACAGTAGTCTCCAAAGGGGCCCGGAGGGTTCTCTGCTTCAATCAGGAGTCTTGGTTCAGGTGTTGCCTTTCTCTCCGTCTGTTTTTGCGTGTAACTGTCGACCAGGTTTGCGAGAGATGTTGCACTGGTGCATCAGATGGCCCTCTCCAATCTGGGAAATCAATAGGTCCCAAACCAAGAGTTGAGAGAAAATGGGGTAGATCATCTTTATTACGTAAGGTGACTTGTCTGCCATCCTTAGTCACTTGCAGGTAAAAAGGGAAGCCCCAACGATATGATAGTCCTGCTTCCTGGATCGCCGCCAGAAGGGGGCGCAGAGCTCTGCGTTGCATTAAGGTGCGCCTGGATATGTCTTGGTAGAAGAATAAACGTGCTCCGTCGAAGTCATAAAATGGCCTGTTGCGCATTTTCTGCATGATGTTGTCCTTAAGAGTGTATTTGTGAAGCTTGCAAATTATGTCTCTGGGATTATCAGCATCCTGAGATGGAGGCCTTAATGCTCTATGTGCCCTATCTATTTCGATGGGTGTAGAGGCCGGTAAACCCAGAATGTCTCTGAAAATGTCCGTTAGTGTAGGAATAATATCTCTTGAAGCTGTGGCCTCTGGCAGACCCTTGATCCTGATATTAGCCCTCCTACTACGATTTTCAACGTCATCTAATTGACATAGCAATGTTTCAATTTGCTGGTCTTGTATTCTGCACCTAGATTGCAGTAGAGCAATGGTGGGGAGAGCCTCCTCCAGCTTCTCCTCCAGAGATTCCACTCTGTTGCCCAAGTGTGAGGTATCGGCCTTAAGCTGGGCTATGTCTTCAGTGAATGCTTTCTCCACTCTAGATGTGAAGCGTTCTAGGTCTTCTCTAGTGGGGAGGGACATAATATGGCATCTGATGTCCTCTTCACTTAAGAAGTCTGACACTTCAGAGCGACCGCCCAGGGATACAGGGGACGTTGGAGGGACAGATTCACTCACCGAGCTTGGGGATGGGGCTTGTGAGGCCGGGGAATCCATTGCTTTTGACGCCTGACTTGTAGCTGCAGCAGGCTGGGGCGGTTTGACTCCCTTCTGTGTTTTCCCGGCCGGCGCCATCTTGGAAGCAGCGCGGCCTTGTCCTCGGGTCCCAGGAAAGTAGGATTCCAGCTGTCCATGCCGGTATTTGTCCGTTCGCTGTGGCTCAGAAGACCGCTGAGCCCGCTGTGACATGTGGGGAGCTGTTAAACTCCGGTATTCCCCGTTTTAGCTGTGATTTCTGCGGCGGTGAGACGGAGTTGAGGTGAAACACAGCCTCACTCCTCCATAGCCAGGACACGCCCCCAATTGGCTTATTTAAGAAGCTAGCACAATGTGAAATAACCCACAGAAACTGATCAGGTTTTAGGTTACTGTAGAAAGACCATAATGCTCTATTTTACTGAAATTTTCAGCCATTGGGTATTACACCTTCCAAAAAAAAAAAAATATCCCTAATCCTGGGACTGCAACAAAAAAATTTAATGAATTTAACAATTTAACAACCCTACTGAACATTGTCAAGGCTACAGAGTCAATCAGAGCAACTCTGTACCTTGTAATTGCTGTGAGTCACAGCAATCTAGAGTTACTGATACGTTATTGGCATGTACTGTAGCTATTAATTAAGCCTGTTAGAGGTACCAACATCCCCAAAGCTGAACATTTCCATGCATTACATATTTTTTATGGGGACATCATTTTATTATACACTACATTTATGTGAAAACCAGGAACAAATTTAGTTATAAAACAAAGATATATACACACCACCACCTACTCCATGCCCCATGACATAATTTATGTTGTTCTAAATGTAAATTATCTTAATCCAACTGTTTTTTAGTAAGTACAAATTATTTCAATAACAGATATTATGGTGGAAGATTTGATGAACAAAGACCCTACATGTTTTGTTGAACCATTTGTCAACTTCTTCAGGCGTACAGGATAGTTGATTACTCTCAAACATACATACATAAGTGGAATACAAAATATTATATACCGTAATCACCTAATCATTAATGTTTATTAAATGAACAATTATAAAAGCAGTACATTTGTCTCACTAATCCATAGGTATGCCAAGGCAGTCACAGGTTGTAGCAAAAAATTATATCATTTTTGTCTAAAAAACATTTTATTGTAAATTGAATGTATGTATTTCATAATCACGGATAGATCACTCCAAAAGAACTTCCTTTAGATTAACCACAGATCTAAAATATAATGGAAAATATAGGGATATTTATCAGGAAACAAAACTGCAAAGTATGTATCACCATGCAGAACTCATCGAATTCACCATTAGATATGCTAATATCAAATAACACCATCAAAGGGGTTGTTGAATAAATAGTCAGAAAATACCACTAATAAGTGGCTCCTATGGCTCCCAGGTTTATAGCATGCCGCTGTACACAGTGACCATCTTGTGGATAGCCTACAATAATTCCCTTACCAACTCTGTTACCTCACAGTCCACGGCACAGGTCCATGCCTCACCATGATGTGATGCACAAACAAGCAGATGATATCATGCTGGTAAATGATCCAGACCCAATGGCACCACTCAGGGGTTGCTCCAGGTGCTGGCTAAGGAACTGTCCACAGATCTTATTTTATGTTCAATTTATGAAGATGAAAGCATAACTAAACCCATCAATTTAATGGTACCAAAAACAATTTGATTCCCACCATGCTGGAAATGCTATCACATTTGCTTGTGCTCTAAATCAAACTGTAAAACCATTAAATAGCTGGTGTCATAACAGATCACATTTGCAGCCACATGGCAGTTGCAGATCAAACACAGACTAATGCCCTGTACACATGATCGGACATTGATCGGACATTCCGACAACAAAATCCATGGATTTTTTCCGACAGATGTTGGCTCAAACTTGTCTTGCATAAACACAGTCGCACAAAGTTGTAGGAAAATCCGACCGGTCTGAACTCGGTGACGTAAAACACGTACGTCGGGACTATTAACGGGACAGTAGCAAATAGCTTTCTTCTCTTAATTTATTCTGAGCATGCGTGGCACTTTGTACGTCGGATTTGTGTAAACACAATTGGAATTTAACCGATCAGATTATGTTGTCGGAAAATTTTATAGCCTGCTCTCAAACTTTGTGTGTCAGAAATTCCGACGGAAAAAGTCCGATGGAGCCCACACACGATCGGAATTTCCAACAACACAATCCGATCGCACTTTTGAATGCAGCTTCCTTGGCGAAAAAGTACACAAGGGTTTAGTTCTGCTTTATTATAAGGGTTCTAGATTTTTTTTATGATAATTTCTAATAAATTATTGGTTTTAGCGGTCTTTGGGGATCTATAGGTAAAGTTGTGCTCATAAGTTTAGATACCCTGGCAGAATTTATGATTTCTCTGCCATTCTCTGCCAGAGAATATGAATGATAACCCAAAAACTTTTCTTTCACTCATGGTTAGTGTTTGGCTGAAGCCATTTATTATCAATCAACTGTGTTTATTCTTTTTAAATCACAATCACAACAGAAACTACCCAAATGACCCTGATCAAAAGTTTACATACCCTGGTGATTTTGATAGCATGCACACAAGTTGACACAAGCGGGTTTGAACGGCTATTAAAGGTAACTATCCTCACCTGTGATCTGTTTGCTTGTAATTAGTGTGTGTATAAAAGGTTAATGAGTTTATGGACTCCTGACAGACCCTTGCATCTTTCATTCACTGATGTTTCTGGATTCGGAGTCATGGGGAAAGCAAAAGAATTGTCAAAGGATATGCGGGAAAAGGTAGTTGAACTGTATAAAACAGGAAAGGGATATAAAAAGATATCCAAGGAAATGAGAATGCCAATCAGCAGTGTTCAAACTCTAATCGAGTAGTGGAAAATGAGGGGTTCTGTTGAAACCAAACCACGGTCAGGTAGACCAACTAAAATTTCAGCCACAACTGCCAGGAAAATTATTCAGGATGCAAAGAAAAACCCACAAATAACTTCAGGTGAAATACAGGACTCTCTGAAAACATGTGGTATGGCTGTTTCAAGGTGCACAATAAGGAAACACTTGAAGAAGGATGGGCTATATGGTCAAATCACCAGAAGAAAGCCATTACTACGCAAATGCCACAGAGGATCCTGCATACAATACACCAAACAGCCCAGAGACAAGCCTCAAACCTTCTGGCACAAAGTCATTTGGAGTGATGAGACCAAAATGGAGCATTTTGGCCACAACCATAAACGCTATATTTGGAGAGGAGTCAACAAGGCCTATGATGAAAGGTACACCATTCCTACTATGAAACACGGAGGTGGATTGCTGATGTTTTGGGGATGTGTGAGCTATAAAGGCACAGGCAATTTAGTAAAAATTTTTGGCAAGATGAATACAGTATGTTTTAAAAAAATAATGGAGGAACATTTGCATTCATCAGCCAGGAAGCTGCGCATGGGACGTACTTGGACATTCCAACATGACAATGATCCAAAACACAAGGTCAAGTCGAGTTTTTCATTGGCTACAGCAGAATAAAGTGAAGGTTCTGGAGTGGCCATCTCAGTCTCCTGACCTGAATATCATTGAACCACTCTGGGGAGATCTCAAACGTGCAGTTAATGCAAGACAAGCCCAACAATTTACAGGAACTGGAGGCTTTTTGTCAAGAGGAATGGGCAGCTTTATCATCTGAGAAGATAAAGAGACTTTAAGCTGTCATTGATGTTAAAGGGGGCACGGTACACGGTATTAAGAACTGGGGCATGTAAACTTTTAATCCGGGTCATTTGGGTTGTTTCTGTTGTTGTTTTTGTATTACCATTCATATTCTCTGAAAAATGGCCAAGATCATGACCAATCATAAATTCTGCCAGGGTATGTAAACTTATGAGCACAACTGTAGGAAAAAGTATAGTGTATGTGTGGTATGTGTGTGTGGGGGGATAGGGGGTTGCGTAGGAAGGAGTGTTTTGTCTGTATGTAAATGTCTGGACCAAGTTCGGACATTTTGGGGTTAAATAGGTAATGAATTGCTGTTGACATGTCTGATGAAATAGTGTTGCTAAGGGTATAATGCCCCGTACACACGATCAGACATTGATCGGACATTCCGACAAAAAAATCCATGGATTTTTTTCCGACGGCTGTTGGCTCAAACTTGTTTTGCATACACACGGTCGCACAAAGTTGTCGGAATTTCCGGTTGCCAAGAACGCGGTCACGTACACCACGTACAACGAGACTATAAAAGCACCCTTTGGGCTCCTTTTGCTAATCTCGTATTAGTAAAAGTTTGGTGAGAGACGACTTGCGCTTTTTCAGACTCGTGGTTTTCAGATCGTTTTCTGCTGTTCAGTTTGTGCTTGTGGGTTTGTATCTGGTCTTCAGTGCGTGCAGCGAGTTACCCTTGACTTGTCATTGTGTTCTTGTTCGTTCGTTACGGATTTTTTAGGTCGCTCTTCACAGGCTTTGCTGTTCTTCAGTGCGTTCTGTTACGTCATTCTGAGCAGCCGACCGTTTTCTAGCCATGTTGCCTCGTAGAGTTTGTGCTGTGTGGGGGCTTGGTGTTGGGGTCCTTACTTTGACACAAGCCCAGTCCATGAACAGGGTGGGGAGGAGTTCATAGACCAAGAATTGGTTGCTTCAGCGTGACCAGTTCTGTCACATGTCTTTGCTCCGTGAGATCCGTGAGAATAATCCTGATGATTTCAGGAACTTTCTCCGGATGACGGACCCCGTATTTCACCATTTGTTGGCTTTGCTTACCCCTTATATTAGCAGGCAGGATACCTGCATGAGGCAAGCCATCACTCTGGAGCAGAGGCTAGTCGCCACCCTGCGGTACTTGGCGACTGGGAGAAGCCTGCAGGACCTCAAGTTCTCGACAGGCATCTCCCCCCAGGCTCTGGGGATCATTATCCCAGAGACCTGTTCTGCCATCAACCAGGTCCTGCAGAAGGACTATATTAAGGTAAGATTTGTATCCTTTAATATCAAATTTTATAGTATTTAATGTTTGATAATATATTGTATTTCTTTCCTCATTCCCTAGTTACCATGGTTGTAATATGCTGTGAATGTCCCCTTTGTCCTCATGCGTCTGGATTTGTAGGTAATTTTTTTTGTCCTTCATACATATTTGCCTTCACTTACCTCTCTAGCATGCTCTCCTGGCCCTATATTCACCTCATGTAGTCACTTAATAATGTATTTTGTCAGCTCCATAGTAGTGCTTTACCCTAAATACCCCCTAAAATGTGGTAACTTGTGATTTGTGCTTTAAATTCAGGCAGAGTGCCAGAGGCTTTTTTTGTGTCCCAAAATCATTTGGAACACTCCCTCCCCCCGACTGCTAACTCAGCTGATACCAATCCTCTATCTGCTGACTTTGCCAAACCCATACACACTATACCTACCTCTTTTGTGGTCATATTTATGGATGAATTCCCCAAGCATGTAGTGCAAGGGCCTGCCTGAATACTTTCAAATGGTACTGTTTAAAGTTTTGGTATCCTATTATTATCTTGATAGGTAATAGCAGAATGTCAAAATGTGCTTAAATGTGTACACTGTGTATTTATCTCTTTGTATTATGACACTTGTTACCTGTCCAGTGGGCTGCCAATAGTGTAAGTAAGGAGAGGCTAGCCAAACTAATACACATTATTTAGGCATTCATCTCACAATGAAGTGGAGAGGGTTACCTGTCCAAAACATATCCCCCCCATAAAATTTTAGAAATGGCCCATGAGATGGGGGGGGGGAGGAGGAATCTGATAGGTGGACCTTATACCTTTGTCTTTAAATACTCCCTAAAATAAATGTTATACTGATGTTGGCCAAGAATGTTTGTGTCTAATCTGCTTTCCATGTTTATGTGCAAAATGATTAATTTATTTTTCTTGTTTGACTCCACAGTTTCCTTCCAACCCACAGGAATGGCAGACTGTGGACTCCCACTTTGCCCAGCGGTGGGACTTTCCTAACTGCGGAAGGGCAATTGATGGGAAACATGTCCACATCATCCCACCACCCAACTCGGGGTCATACTATTACAACTATAAGGGGTTCAATAGTATTGTGATGTTGGCGGTGGTGTCGGCTACTTATGAGTTCCTGTATGTGGACGTGGGGAAGAATGGCCGGATGTCAGATGGTGGAGTCATCACCCAGACAGAGTTCTACAGGCATCTCCAGAATGGCAGCTTGGACTTGCCACTTCCGGAAGACAATGCGGAAGGACTCCCATTCGTCTTCGTTGTGGATGAAGCGTTTGCGCTGGGGGACCATCTTAAGCGGCCATTCCATATGAGGACCCTCACCCCTGACCAGAGGGTTTTTAATTACCGGCTGGCCAGAGTCAGAAGAGTGATGGAGAACACTTTTGGAATCATGGCCAGCCGGTTCCACCTATTTCTTACACCCATACACATGGCGGAGTATAAACTGAATCACATCATCCTGGCTTGCTGTGTTCTCCACAACTTTTTAAGGAGAAATTCTTGGAACTATGCTGCCTCAGTTGGGCCTGAATCAGGAATTCATGTAAATGAACCAACCCTGACGGCACTTGAAGCTGGGGGTCCTGGCTTGCCCCCCCTGAGTGCCCGTGACGTCCGTCTAAGATACTTTGAATACTTTGCCAGTAGGGGGGCCATCAATATGCCAGACAATGTCTGAGACATTTTTTAAATAAAAAAAAAGTTAACTGCTAAAATATATGCTGACATTTACTGCTTGTGTTTCTTTTAGCTGACCCTGACTGAAATGTGGGTAGTCCTGAAAATGGCGTGATTGTGTAACATTTGAAAGCACTGTTGGGTGTTATTTACTAAAGGCAAAGACACTTTGCACTACAAGTGCACTTGAGACTGCACTGAAACTGCACTTGTAGTGCAAAGGGGATTTGCCCTTAGGAAATAACCCCCATTGTCACAGAAAACCACAATTTAACCACAAAAAAGTTTTCGAGCATTGAAACAATAATCCACACATTCTTGATTATCATTTTTTTTTAACACCAGCACAATCACATCTGCATTTCTAAAAGGTTTTTAAAACAAACCAACATGTTTGTTGTATAACAATTTTTTGGTCACATTAAATAAAAGTAGAAATGTCTATTTAAGGTAAAACAGGCATGTTTAAAACCAACAAGAATTACCCAAACCTGGAACTTACAAAGTATAACTTTGTTATAAATTGAAGGCAATATCAGACACGAGTATTTATAAACTGTGTTTGATATTGCGTTCAATTGGGGTGAAGTCACCCCTGGAAAAGCCAAATTTTGAAGATGCACACAAATTGCCGAATGTCAACATGTGCTAGCTGCTATCACGGGGGATCAAGAGATGTGTTTTGTGGGTGCAACCCCTTCCTCTCAGCTACTTTATTATTGAGGAAGGGGTTGCACCCCCAAAACGCATACATTGATCTCCCGTGATGGCAGATAGCACATGTTGACACACTGTATGCATCTTCAAAATTTGGCTTTTCGAGAATATGTAAATAAAAGTGAGAAATTTTTAGATTCCAAAAAGCACAAAAAAGGGAAAGGATTTGGAGTTGTTTTAAACTCTCCCTAAAACAACAATGATGTTCTTCATTTTGTTTTGAACATCATTGATGTTTTTCAGGATGTTTTCCAAGTCCCTATTACACCCCATGATCTCCCCGATCAGGATTTGGGACACTTTCACTGGTGAAATGACCTGGATCCACAACATCACGATCACCTAAAAATATAGAAACAAAAACACATCATGTATTAGAAATATGCCGGCATCCATCTCTTACCTGAGCTGGGGTCGCAGACACTCACCTGTTGTGGTGACTATTTCGATTATGTCTCCCTCCTCCTCCTGTTGGCTTTGGGGGATTTCACCTTCTTCCTGAGGTGGGGGGTCTGTTGTCTCCTCGGATGAGTGGTGTCCTCCGAGTCTTTTCTCCCCTATGTAAATAAAAAATTGGTATACTTAGCACACAGATACTTCATGGCAGAAATAGGAATATGAAACATTGCTTGGAAGTGGGGTACAACTGTCTATTTTTACAGAGTTCCAAGATGAAGAAATATTTTTGTCCTTTGTCAAGCTTGAATACTTACCTGTTTTGTAAAGCTTCACAGATGGAGACACCCCTATAGTATACACTGGAGCACCTGTGTGGGCCCCCTAATAAAAAGGGTGTTCTTGTGTCCCACACTAGTGGTCCAGTGTCCAGATAAGAAAAAAGTTTTGCCTGGATCAACCAGTTTTAATTAATCAATTGTTGGCCTTATTTTTCCCTGGTGAGTATAAATCAATCATGCAGACTAGTCTGAATACAGTTCAAGTTGCCCTATAACCATATAAGAAAAAAACAGGGAAAAGATTCTCTAAAGAGGGTCAACGAGGAACACTTTTGAAAATACAAACCAGCTTTATTAGTTACCAAAAAGATATAAACCAAATTGGAATTACAAACAGTGAAAAAGAAGTAATGTGGGCAGACGGCTACCACAAACCAATTAAAAATGGACAACGTTGTCACAGGGGGTTCTGAAGAAACCAGCGTCCATTGGCTGGTGAAACGCGTCAGCGGTGTGACGTCAGCACGTCACCGGGAGCCGCGCGCTATTCGATCTGGCCTTTCGTCTTCACAAATATCTACCAGCTGATCGCAGCCTCCCCGCTCAGCCACACATTGTATCGAAACAACCGCCTCACAGAGGCTTTACGGCTACGGACGGCTCCTCACTCAGACTGCAATCCATCTGAGCTTACAAGCGGCTTACAAGTGGCATTCATCCACACAGAGACCCGGAACGAAGGACTGCTATTATCCGACGATGAAGACAGTGCGATTGGTGAGACTTTTCTACTCCATTCAGCGCTTCAAAACGTATGTCGGTTTTTCTGCATCCCTCTATTGCTGTCTCTATGGATAATCATTATGCTGCTTTAGTAGATTAACCTACATCCTCTAAATGCTGTAGCCTGTAAATGGTTCTCTATGCAGTCTGACTAACAGCCGGTTGATAACCAACTATATTTGTGACTCAACTTGTATTTAGTCTGGTTCCTCCACACTGGATCATACTACATCCAGACCTTAAGGCCAGACCGTGCACCCACTCTATATCCTCATCACACTGTTGGTATAAGAACTGTCCGTGGCATGTTGGATACTCTCCTATAGGATAATTCTACACCTGAAATTAATACCAAATTAACATGGACTTTACCTACTCTATTTACTCTTATCTGTATATATGATGTATTGATTGATATGTATGAGTGGATGCATTGCCGCGGCTCCCATTTGTTTTTATAACCCCCTGTGACAAAGTTGTCCATTTTTAATTGGTTTGTGGTAGCCGTCTGCCCACATTGCTTCTTTTTCACTGTTTGTAATTCCAATTTGGTTTATATCTTTTTGGTAACTAATAAAGCTGGTTTGTATTTTCAAAAGTGTTCCTCGTTGACCCTCTTTAGAGAATCTTTTCTCTGTTTTTTTCTTCTTCCAGTGTCCAGATGTATAAACAGCTGCTTAGTGTCCTCTCCTTACACAGAATCTAGTTTGCATTTCATTCTAGTTACAAACCCATCTACACAACAAAATTATTTTAAGAGAAGTAGGTTAGCAAAAATGTATTCAAATGCATATGCCTAAAACAATGGTGTTTTCTAGGCTGAACGAACAATGTTTCATACGAATAAACAATGTGCCCATGAACATGAAAGTTACCATTTTAAACTGTACAACAGCACATGGAGCAGCACGAACATAATAAAAATAAAGGTTAGGAACACAGCACAACTACTTACTTTTTTCTTGCAGCACTCCTGATCCTTCTGTACTGCTCATGCTCCCCTAATTTGAGGTCTGACCACCGCTTCCTGAGCTGATCCTTGGATCGCTGTACCCCAAAATTCTGGTGCAGACTTTTGACCACTTTCGCCATTATCTTGGCCTTTCTGACATTGGGGTTGGGGTAAGGTCCATACTTCCCGTCATAGTCAGCCCTCTTCAGGATGTCCACCATCTCCAACATTTCCCCAAATGACATATTTGAGGCCTTAAATCGTCTCTTCTGGGATCGGGACGTTTCTGGCTCCGGGCTTTTCTCCTCCTCGTTGCTGTAATTACCATGCACGTGCTGTGTCTCCGCCATGTGCTTTTCCCCCACTGCGCATGAGAAGGGACGGGGAATAGACTAGAAAGAATGTCGGGGGCGGACGGAGTTTCACGCATGCGCAGTGTATATAAAGCGTAACACGCGTGCGTAGTACGTACGATCTATGAGCGGAGGAAGGAGTATCGGAGGCGCAGATCGTGATAACGAAGGTAAGATTTAAACTTGGGCCTATACTGCTTCTAGATTGAGGCCTATATTGTGACAAGATTAGGATAGTTTCGCCTGACATTAGGGTTTGTCTTGTGTCTTGCAGATAAAATGGATGGTTTCAATGACCACAATTTCCTCCCCCTGTTCATAGACAAATACAGGGAGCTGCCCTGTCTGTGGCAGGTGAAACACCCCCAATACAATACTAAACAAAAGAGGCAGGCAGCGCTGGAGAAACTACTGGAGTTGGTGAAGCCGGTGGTCCCCACAGCAACCATTCCCTATTTAAAAGCCAAAATTGGTGGCCTGAGGAGCACTTATCTTAGGGAGCGCAAGAAGGTCACGGATTCCCAGAGATCCGGAGCTGCAGCAGATGACATTTATGTCCCCAGGCTGTGGTACTATGAGAGACTGCGATTTCTGTCAGACCAGACTGAAGTCAGGGAATCCCTCTCCACTCTTCCTTCCACCCTATCTTCCACCCCAGCTGAGGCTTTCGATGTCCAACCTGGGACTTCCAGCCAGGAAGAAGTGGAGGAGCCCAGCTGGAGCCAGGTATAGCATTGTTCTAAAGATTTCTGGGCAATAAATAAATGATGTTTACTAGATGTTATTATTGATCACTAATTGCTTATTTCATAAAGTGTTTTACATATCAATAGACAGTAGTGGGCACAAAAAATTGGGACAAGAATGAAAAATGCTGGGCTCAGAATGATAGTCTGTTATATTTGTTAACATTCAATTTGCAACAGTCATGAGGTAAAAATTGTGTGTGATTGATGAAGGAAAAACTAAAACGATGTCCCTTTTTCATACACAGGAAGACCTCAGCCAGGAGGAGGCTGTGGAATGTGGCACACAGGACAAGGCTGTGGAATGTGGCAGCCAGGAGGAGGCGGGGGTTAGTGGCAGAGCCAGGAGGAGGTGGGGGTAAGTGGCAGCCAGGAGAAGGCCGGGCCCAGTAGGAGCCTGACAGAATCGCAGGTTCCTCCCCTCCGCCTTCCAACCAGTAACGTGCAGGATTCAGCACTCAGGCTGATTCAGGAGGCTTCTGCGTCCCTCAGAGCCTTCCCCAATCCTGAAAAGGCCTTTGCCTGCATAGCTGCCACAAAACTGCAGGGCATGCAGCAGGGCCAACGCCTCATGTGTGAGGACCTTCTTTACAAATCACTAACTAAGGGGGTGAAGGGCGAAATCACACACAAAACCCACCTGTGTGAGTTGGACCATCCTCCTCCTCCTCCTGCCACAACTCCACCACCACAGACACAGCGTGGAAGGAAGACCAGAGAGTGATGGCCTGGGTTCAGTCTGGTCTGACAAAAGATGCAGGCTCTTGTATGACCACAGCCTGGGAACATACATGTCATCTGCAGCTGTTCAGGATCTCTTGGAATTCTGGACCAGAGTGCACTCCCTTATATATGGACTCCTCAGGCCACCAATTTTGCCTGAAAATATTGATGTGTGCCCTGGGGGCCAAAGGCTTCACCAATTTCTGCTGTTCTCCAGCGTTGCCTCCCTCTTTGTTTGGTTGTGAGCCCTTAAAGGTTTTTTTGTTTCAATTACACTCGCCTATGTGTGTTTTCCTACAAAAAGGACAGTTTGTGAGGAGGCAGGTACATTTTAAAAATACAATGTGAAATTAACAAGAGACAACAACACCAAACAATCTCCTTGAGATTAAATAATACAAGATAATAATGGTGTTGTGGTAACTTGACACACAAAACACACCCAAAAATATTCTGGAGTTTAAAAAAAAAAAAAGATCAGGCTTGAAAAAAATACTAACAAAAAAATAAAATTTAGAATCAGATGTGACAAATACAAAAATTATATTGATGAAATTGCGATACATAATAAAGAAAGAAGTTTGTGAGAAGTCTGTGTGAATATTTGATTGTAAGCTTTGTAACATTGGAATTTCTTGTAATACCTTTATGTTAGTTTTTCCAATTCTGCGGTTTTAGTACATTCAGAAACAGACAAACAGACAATACCAGAATCCTCAAAAAACATAGCCACGCTCTTGAGTCCCAGCAAGATTTCAACCAATACAAATCTGCCTGAAGTAATCGATATAATAATTCATATTATATCTGTGTATTAATTTGTCTAATCCCTATAGTTGCTAATCTGTAAGAGTCTGATAAGCACAATGATATAACAAACACCTCTGCTTAGTAAACAAGTTACATTTATTTCCCAATAAAGTAGGAATGTACTACAACAGCAGAATTGGAAAAACTAACATAAAGGTATTACAAGAAATTGCAATGTTCCAAAGCTTACAATCAGAACACAATAAAAGACTTATACTTAACACATCCTATCGGCTGGTCTCCAGGAGTTGCAAGAGGGAGCTCAATGCTGCATGGAGTTTAGGCTGAAACCAGCACCCAGAGCAAGGCCTCAAGATGGCTGAGCCACATGAGGCTTGCACAGAGCAACCTCAGCAGAGAAAGAGCAAGGGGCAGAGAGACAGAATCGACTGTGTGTGTGCTCTTTCATTCAAACATACACTCCCACTCGTAGCCACCCCCATTTACCTTTCATCCAATAGATATTGCCGAGAGGTATTCCTCCAAATGTCTGCCCATTCTCCAGGAAGCATGCTGTATTGTCCACTAGGGGCAGCTCCATTAGCCCTGTGCCTTCTCAGCTAGCTTTTATTCTCTTTGAAGCCTGTAATCACACATGTCACAGCAGGTGTGCTTGAGCCAAGCCATTGTTCTTCTGATCACAAAGCTTTGATGTGTTTCATTCCTACCTGGCTTTGTCAACCAGGAAGTGAAAGACCAGAAGTAAGATATTAAACCATGTCGCTATCCAACATATGCCGACTTGCTCCTAAAGGGCGCATACCAACTTCTTCCGACACGGTCTCTATTGAACAGTCCATAACTGTTTTCTCCCCAACATGTGTTTTCAAGACAGTACCTATAGAACAGTCCTTAGCTGTCTTAATGTGTTGTGTTTTTCAACATGTGCAGAAACAGCCCCTATGGAACAGTCCATAAATGTCTTAACGCGTGTTGCGCCTCTCAACATAGGCCTCAGAACCAGCTCCTGTGGAACAGTCCATAACGGTCCTAACGTGCTGTGTTTCCCAACACATGCCGCTTTGCTACTGAGTGACACACCACCAGCATTCTTCAGCGACAGCTTCCATGTCACCATCCTGTGTCTTCTTCTTTCCGATATCTTCAGGACAGGGTGCAGTACAGGCCCGGGGTGTCCATTCACTCATCATTTACCAACACACATTCAGAGCAACATATCAACCAGCTTTCAGATATAGAGTCTCGTGGAGGGCCTTTTGCCCATATTACTAGCTTAAAATATACCTTTATCACACTATACCATGACATAAATCAACCCATTACCATAATATATACATACATGACCCATCAGATTACTCATCCGCTCCCAACCTCCTATAACTCCTCAGTGTAGATACGAGCCGGGATTAGGCAGGTTCACTCACAATGGCCTTTCCTACCGAAATTCTGGCATGTCAGCGGTATTGCAGGGCTCTGACTTGGCGTCAAAGTCGGGTTTGAAACAGGAAAATCTGGATGCTGCACACTGGATAAAGTTGAAAACATCTTCTTTATTGTAAAACTTGGATCATAAAAAACAGGACAATCAGGCGGGTGGTACAGACACAGCTGACGCTTTCGCTCTCTAGTTCGAGCGCTTACTCATAGTCTCAGTCTCCAACTTGTATGCAGAGACCCTACCTTCACTTCGTCCCCCAGCTTGCATAGATAACTGGGCGACCCTTCTATATAAATATCAAGTCTAACAACACATACAAATCTGCAACAATGATAAAACCCACACAATTCTATCCCTGTGCCTAGATTTCGTAGACCATGCCCAGGGTATACCATGCACCTCTACCTATGGTTAGGTTCAAGGAACCCTCTAGTTCCATGACTAACCTTACATTGGTATTCTTTAGGACAAAGAAACAAACCCGTCTATGTCCCAAATAATACCCAGGTGCTTCCTTCCCAGCAATGATCCCTCCATCCCGAATACAGAATGAAATATCTTCCTAACATTTTCCGTTCACCACCATGTATTGACCTGGCATACAAAGGACGTCATGGTCATGCCTCCGACAGAGGGAAATATCAACCTGCCTCCAGCTCCCGTCCTCTCTGATCACATGCGGGTAAGTTAGCCTCAGATGCAACAAAGTAGAATCCCCAGTCAGCAAGCCCATCGATATCACCGAATACACAGATTGAGTCTCCCATAGTCTCTGTATATGGGATCAATGAGGAAGCATAACAACTCTCATAATCCAAATTAGTACAGCCCATCCAGGCATTCGACCACCAACTTGGATTAGTGTAAGAGATGTGCTTTGGTAAAATCTTACTGAGCTGTGATGCCAACTCATAAGGCCACTGCCCCCCATACAGGGACTGTACAATCAGCTTGATGTTGGTTGATAATCCTGCCTGTCCCTGCGTGCACGCCAGAGCCAATGACAGATTTCTGTCCTATACCATCACATTCTCTACCAACCTCTCAACATGGCTGACAAAATCTTGAGCCACTTTAACCTGGGTATTTATGTGACTTTGTTGAATGTTATCAAGGAAGCCACCAATCTCTCTGAGTAGCAAAGCCCTGTCTGAAGCTTTTGCTGCGAGTTTGTTCCTCAGGAGGCCAATGTCCACTCCATTAACAACACCCATCCCAGCACCTATTCCCCCAATATAGTGCTGAATACATCCCTCCTCTGTTGGGTTACTCCTCAGAAATAAGCATCCTACATGAACCTCCTTCTGTGTCTGCACATCTCTGGGAGTAAGTCACTGGTACAATGATCACACTTGATTCAGTGTATACTCAGCACATATAGGGTAATAGGTTTTTATCAGCCACTGTGAGATGTTGCAGCGTCATGTGGTGAAGGCATATTGTACCCTGGTGGCCAGCGTTTGCTCCCTTTATCTAACTGAGCATGCTCCTGTGTGTATTCACTGGCCTTCCCTGTGCCGAGTTTCAACCTCTCAGGTGAGACATCAACCAGGCGTATCCCCCATACAAGGAAATTTTCACCCCATTGATGTGTCACCTGGCCAACCTCTAGTGTGACCAACCGACACCTTATTATGTATAAGTGCCAGTCCCCTGGGTGCCTGCACCATATTACTTCCGTTACGTCAATACATGTCATACATTAAAAACCTTTCCTTCTTTCAATTCCTCCCTCCAACAGAAAAAAAACACATATTTTACATTTCAGGTTCTGACGGATTCGATGTATATATTCCTTCCCCAACCTCCAACCCATCGCACATGTATTAATAGCATGTTTGCATTCATCAGGAGAGACTCCGGCAAAAATGTTTCACAAGTCTTGTTGATAGGCACAGTCCTTCAGATCCAGCATTAGCCCTAAATTGTCCATAATCAAAAACAAGTATCAAACTGAATCTTTTTGCTTGTCCCTTCTCTACTGATGTTTATCAGAACAAATTTGCAGTGTGGTGTGTTATGGCACAGACAAACTTCCAACCAGATGAACATCTGTCATCCATGTTCCAGAGACCTCTCAATCTCGCTCCACCAGGACTCTGGAAGTGAAACACAAGAGCAGAATCAAATTCTTATCCATAATATCTGCTCACTTGCTACGTTTATTTACAGTTCCTTCCTTGGAACCCAGGAACTTAGTATTCCTGGCTTCTGCAATTCTGACCAAACTATCAAAACAACCATGACCTCTTTACGCTGAACCCACTCTAAAATGGATCCCCATGGTATGATCAAAATTTTAAAAAAACGAACGTCAATGTTGACTCTCAAAATTCTCAGTTTAAACACTAAAAAACAATGCATTTATCTATCTTTAAGATCTATGCACTAACTCCCCTCTAAGGTGGACAAAGGCTAAACCTTTTGGAACTTTTTTCACCTGAATGAACATAAAACAAAGAGAAAAAAAAAACGAACTCCGAGATACGGGGCCCAAAATTGGTTCGGAAAATGTCATTCTCTGCTGCAGAAAACTGCTTGACATTTTCTGAACCGAATTTGGGGCCCTGTATATTTTATGGTGCTAGTTCCACTGGGTTTGCACACCAAATTTGGGGTTCCTAGCACTAGGTGGCCCCGAGCTACGGGGCCCCAAAAATTGGTTCAGAAAATGTCAAGCACTTATCTGCAGCAGAGAATGACATTTTCCGAACCGAATTTGGAGCCCCGTATCTCGGGGCCACTTGGTTCTAAGAGCTCCACCTTTGGGTATTTTATGGTGCTAGTTCCACTGGGTTTGCACACCAAATTTGGTGTTCCAAGCACTAAGTGGCCCCGAGCTACGGGGCCCCAAATTCAGTCAACTGTGTCCATGGGCACAGTGAGGCATGCAAATGGGCACAGTGAGGCTGCAAATGGGCATTGTTGACCCTCTTTTCCACTTACAGTAGCTGTGCATTTCTCACCCTCATCTTATACTTGGGTCAATAAGTTTTTCCCATTTTTTTGTGGTAAATTAGGGCCTCGACTTATACTGAGATCGACTAATACTTGAGTATATATGGTACATATGTTTTTCTACATATTTATTTTTTATAATTTTAAAATTTGTTTTAGTTTTCTTCTATGTGCTTAAGGTTTAAAATACCTATCATTAGTCCTAAGAATAGTTTTTATATTATTTTATATTAAATCTGTTTAATTTTTTTTTTATATGTTATGGTACCAGTTCCACTGGGTTTGCACACCAAATTTGTGGTTCCTAGCACCAAGTGGCCCTGAGATACGGGGCCCCAAAGTCAGTTCGGAAAATGAAATTTTTTGCTGCAGAAAAGTGCTTGACTTGAGTATAAGTCGAGGGGGGCACTTTCAGCACAAGAAAATGTGCTGAAAAACTCGACTTATACTCGAATATATATGGTACATACATATATAAAGAATATACATATATATTTCTCTCTGATTGTAATACCTCTAAAATTAGGAAAGAGATACATATTCGATTTTGGGTTATAAAAAAAAAAAAACTTATTAGCACTTTAGTAAATCAAGATAAAAGAGGGGATCTTGTAAATAAAAGAGGGATATTTCATGCAACACAAGCTCAACTATTATCTATGAAGCGGTTTGTATCCCATACAATATTCAAGCCCCAAGGCCTGTAACACTGGAGGTCATATATCCATTTCGTCTCACGATGTGAAATATGTCTTAAGGTTGTCACCCCTCCAATGCGGAACATATTTTTCTATAGCTATGACTTGGAGAAGTGAACTATTTCGGTTATGACATAGACGAAAATGTTTAGACATGCTATGACCTATGAATCCTCTTTTAATATTGCCTATGTGTTCACCTATTCTGATGTTAAGGGCCCTAGTGGTCCTGCCTACATACTGTAACCCACATGGGCAGGACAGTAGGTACACAACCCCTACAGTTCCACAAGTAATAAATTCTTGTATATTGAAGGATTTTGTTGTAACATTGGATTTGAAAGATGTGGTTCTAATAGTTTGTGAAGTCTTACACACTTTACCTCTTATACAGGGAAAGAAACCTTTTAGGTTTCCAAACATGTTCACTTTAGGGGGTAAGTCAATTGCACTGGGTGCCAATTTATCTTTCAGGGTATAACCTTTTCTGTATATCACATTAGGTTTGTCTGGAAGTACTGGTCCCAGAATTTGGTCCCCCTTTAGCACTTTCCAATGTTTCTTCATTATTCTATTCACCCACCAATGTTGGGAAGAAAACATAGTAATAAAAGCCCACTTAAAGGAGGAATTATCTTGCTTCTTAGTTGTACTGTTTTTAGGCCTCAGAAGTTGTTCTGTATCCATAGTAGTAACAGTCTGGAGATCTTCTTCAATCGACTTGGGATCATATCCTTTGTCAAGAAACTGATCTCTCAGGACAATGGCTTGAGTTTTATAGTCTTCTACCCGAGAGCAATTTCTTCTTACCCTGCAAAATTGGCCCTTGGGGATGGCCTTAAGCCAATTGGGGTGATGGCAGCTATCTTGGGGAATGTACCCATTTTTATCTGTTGATTTAAAAAATGTACAAGAGAATATGAAAACACTGCGCTCTAATAGCAAAAATAAAATATATGTGAGCCAGCAGCTGCATACATTGTAACAAACAATAACTGGTAAATGGGAAAAAATGCAGCGCTAAGAAATAATAGGAAGTTAGGGTGTAGTGAAACAATTAAGTAAGAGATGCTGTACTGAACAGTAAAGCATATGTGCAAAAAGCATAAGTGAAATGAAATGAACAAACACAGTATAAAGTGTCCACATATGGTAAATGGATGATTCCAAACTCAAATTATTAAGAGGAACTGGTATGGACCAAAAAATGATGTGAAACTAGAAAATAAAGTCAATGGTGCACGGTGTGGATCTGTGACTGAGTCAACAACGGGGTACAGAACTTCCATAGCTGTAAACCAACATCTCGATATGGGGCATCAGAATGAAAACATCAGGAAGTAAGATGCCCCTGTTGAAGACCCCCTTGGTCGAAACGCGTCTGGCGATCTCCCTTTCCTTACGCTGCTTAGATTTTATTTTAATTGTGATCACTTTTATCCATTTTTGTATGGTATTTTTAGAAATAAAAATCCCTGGTTTACCTACACTATGCAGAAGCTTTTTATTTTTTATTTGCATATTATCCCGATGCAAGAAACTGCCTTCCAGTAGCCCTACTTCCATCACGGGGTCTGGATCAAATCTGTCCCCTGGCTTCTCCTTGGAACACATCCTTGAGGTCTATTGGCTGATATTCAGTTGGCGGCCCTTCCTGATGTTTCTTCACCCCACCAGAGAAGTCGAGAAGTGAGACAGAGGTTCCACCGTTCCGGATATCGTTTTCCAGCCTAGGTTTGGCTCCATGCACCATTGACTCCATGTCATATGACAGTGGAGTCCACGTCATCTGGTAAGAGTACCCATCTTATCTTACTTCCTGATGTTTTCATTCTGATGCCCCATATCGAGATGTTGGTTTACAGCTACAGAAGTTCTGTACCCCGTTGTTGACTCAGTCACAGATCCACACCGTGCACCATTGACTTTATTTTCTAGTTTCACATCATTTTTTGGTCCATACCAGTTCCTCTTAATAATTTGAGTTTGGAATCATCCATTTACCATATGTGGACACTTTATACTGTGTTTGTTCATTTCATTTCACTTATGCTTTTTGCACATATGCTTTACTGTTCAGCAGGGATGAGCCGAACACCCCCCTGTTCGGTTCGCACCAGAACATGCGAACAGGAAAAAAATTCGTTCGAACACGCGAACACCGTTAAAGTCTATGGGACACGAACATGAATAATCAAAAGTGCTAATTTTAAAGGCTAATATGCAAGTTATTGTCATTAAAAGTGTTTGGGGACCTGGGTCCTGCCCCAGGGGACATGAATCAATGCAAAAAAAAGTTTTAAAAACGGCCGTTTTTTCAGGAGCAGTGATTTTAATAATGCTTAAAGTCAAACAATAAAAGTGTAATATCCCTTTAAATTTCATACCTGGGGGGTGTCTATAGTATGCCTGTAAAGGGGCGCATGTTTCCCGTGTTTAGAACAGTCTGACAGCAAAATGACATTTTGAAGGAAAAAACACATTTAAAACTACCGCGGCTATTGCATTGCCGACAATACACATAGAAGTTCATTGATAAAAACGGCATGGGAATTCCCCACAGGGCAACCCCGAACCAAAATTTAAAAAAAAAAATGATGTGGGAGTCCCCTTAAATTCCATACAAGGCCCTTCAGGTCTGGTATGGATATTAAGGGGAACCCCAGCCAAAATTAAAAAAAAAAATTGACGTGGGGTTCCCCCTAAATTCCATACCAGACCTGAAGGGTCTGGTATGGATTTTAAGGGGAACCCCACGCCAAAAAAACGGCGTGGGGTCCCCCCAAAAATCCATACCAGACCCTTATCCGAGCACGCAACCTGGCAGGCCGCAGGAAAAGAGGGGGGGACGAGAGTGCGGCCCCCCCCTCCTGAACCGTACCAGGCCACATGCCCTCAACATTGGGAGGGTGCTTTGGGGTAGCCCCCCAAAACACCTTGTCCCCATGTTGATGAAGACAAGGGCCTCATCCCCACAACCCTGGCCGGTGGTTGTGGGGGTCTGCGGGCGGGGGGCTTATCGGAATCTGGAAGCCCCCTTTAACAAGGGGACCCCCAGATCCCGGCCCCCCCGCTGTGTGAAATGGTAAGGGGGTACTTACCCCTACCATTTCACTAAAAAACTGTCAAAAATGTTAAAAATGACAAGAGACAGTTTTTGACAATTCCTTTATTTAAATGCTTCTTCTTTCTTCCTTCATCTTCTTCTGGTTCTTCTGGCTCTTTTGGTTCTTCCTCCGGCGTTCTCGTCCAGCATCTCCTCCGCAGCGTCTTCTATCTTCCTCTCCTCGGGCCGCTCCGCACCCATGGCATGGGGGGGGAGGCTCCCGCTCTTCTCTTCATCTTCTTCTCTTCTTCATCTTCTTCTTCTTCATCTTCTTCTTCTTCTTCATTTCTTCTCCGGGCCGCTCCGCAGCCATGCTGGCATGGTGGGAGGCTCCCGCTGTGTGACGGCGTCTCTTCGCCTGACGGTTCTTAAATAACGGGGGGCGGGGCCACTCGGTGACCCCGCCCCCCTCTGACGCATGGGACATGACAGGACTTCCCTGTGGCATTCCCCGTGACGTCACAGGGAAGTCCCGTCAAGTCACCGTGCGTCAGAGGGGGGCATCGGATGGCCCCGCCCCCCGTTATTTAAGAACCGTCAGACGAAGAGACGCCGTCACACAGCGGGAGCCTCCCACCATGCCAGCATGGCTGCGGAGCGGCCCGGAGAAGAAATGAAGAAGAAGAAGAAGATGTTGATGGATTTTTGGGGGGACCCCTTGCCGTTTTTTTTTTTTTTTGGCGCGGGGTTCCCCTTAATATCCATACCAGACCTGAAGGGCCTTGTATGGAATTTAGGGGGACCCCCACATCATTTTTTTTTTTTTTTTATTTTGGTTCGGGGTTGCCCTGTGGGGAATTCCCATGCCGTTTTTATCAATGAACTTCTATGTGTATTGTCGGCAATGCAATAGCCGCGGGTAGTTTTAAATGTGTTTTTTTCTTCAAAATGTCATTTTGCTGTCAGACTGTTCTAAACACAGGAAACATGCGCCCCTTTACAGGCATACTATAGACACCCCCCAGGTACAAAATTTAAAGGGATATTACACTTTTATTGTTTGACTTTAAGCATTAATAAAATCACTGCTCCTGAAAAAACGTCCGTTTTTAAAACTTTTTTTTGCATTGATCCATGTTCCCTGGGGCAGGACCCAGGTCCCCAAACACTTTTTATGACAATAACACAAACTTGCCACCACTCTCATTTATAGCTGGCTATCGCAGTAAGCAGCTTTGGGAGGCTAAAACAGGTACCAACAAGTGTCTGGGGAATGCCCAGGAAAAAGCCAAAGTCTACTTACCACCAGCTTGCAGACAACCAAATTGACCTATCTAACAGTATGCGTTAAAAAAGGGGTTTAGTCCGCACGCATTTGCAAACGCATGCGTGAGCCACAGAGCCACGTCACGGCACCCTTGTATCTGTGGTCCTAACACTAAAGTATAAGTGTCCCCACAGTGGAGGCACATGCATTTAATGGATAAATGAGAGCAGGTGGCTGGAGGGGAGCCCACCCCACCTTAAAGGTACAGGAGCACACCAAACACCCAGCAATAGCACAATGGCTGCAAAGGTGCTGGTGCACTGCTGGACCAATACAAACACTCACGTGATAACACAAACTTGCCACCACTCTCATTTATAGCTGGCTATCGCAGTAAGCAGCTTTGGGAGGCTAAAACAGGTACCAACAAGTGTCTGGGGAATGCCCAGGAAAAAGCCAAAGTCTACTTACCACCAGCTTGCAGACAACCAAATTGACCTATCTAACAGTATGCGTTAAAAAAGGGGTTTAGTCCGCACGCATTTGCAAACGCATGCGTGAGCCACAGAGCCACGTCACGGCACCCTTGTATCTGTGGTCCTAACACTAAAGTATAAGTGTCCCCACAGTGGAGGCACATGCATTTAATGGATAAATGAGAGCAGGTGGCTGGAGGGGAGCCCACCCCACCTTAAAGGTACAGGAGCACACCAAACACCCAGCAATAGCACAATGGCTGCAAAGGTGCTGGTGCACTGCTGGACCAATACAAACACTCACGTGATAACACAAACTTGCCACCACTCTCATTTATAGCTGGCTATCGCAGTAAGCAGCTTTGGGAGGCTAAAACAGGTACCAACAAGTGTCTGGGGAATGCCCAGGAAAAAGCCAAAGTCTACTTACCACCAGCTTGCAGACAACCAAATTGACCTATCTAACAGTATGCGTTAAAAAAGGGGTTTAGTCCGCACGCATTTGCAAACGCATGCGTGAGCCACAGAGCCACGTCACGGCACCCTTGTATCTGTGGTCCTAACACTAAAGTATAAGTGTCCCCACAGTGGAGGCACATGCATTTAATGGATAAATGAGAGCAGGTGGCTGGAGGGGAGCCCACCCCACCTTAAAGGTACAGGAGCACACCAAACACCCAGCAATAGCACAATGGCTGCAAAGGTGCTGGTGCACTGCTGGACCAATACAAACACTCACGTGATAACACAAACTTGCCACCACTCTCATTTATAGCTGGCTATCGCAGTAAGCAGCTTTGGGAGGCTAAAACAGGTACCAACAAGTGTCTGGGGAATGCCCAGGAAAAAGCCAAAGTCTACTTACCACCAGCTTGCAGACAACCAAATTGACCTATCTAACAGTATGCGTTAAAAAAGGGGTTTAGTCCGCACGCATTTGCAAACGCATGCGTGAGCCACGGAGCCACGTCACGGCACCCTTGTATCTGTGGTCCTAACACTAAAGTATAAGTGTCCCCACAGTGGAGGCACATGCATTTAATGGATAAATGAGAGCAGGTGGCTGGAGGGGAGCCCACCCCACCTTAAAGGTACAGGAGCACACCAAACACCCAGCAATAGCACAATGGCTGCAAAGGTGCTGGTGCACTGCTGGACCAATAACTTGCATATAAGCCTTTAAAATGAGCACTTTTGATTTCTCCCATAGACTTTTAAAGGGTGTTCCGCGGCATTCGAATTTGCCGCGAACACCCCAAATTGTTCGCTGTTCGGCGAACTTGCGAACAGCCAATGTTCGAGTAGAACATGAGTTCGACTCGAACTCGAAGCTCATCCCTACTGTTCAGTATAGCATCTCTTACTTAATTGTTTCACTACACCCTAACTTCCTATTATTTCTTAGCGCTGCATTTTTTCCGATTTAAAAAATGTTTTGGTGAGTAATCGCCCCTGATCTTTAAAAACCACCAAGTCCAAAAAATTAACAGAGGTCAAACTAAAATCATATGTGAATATAATGCCCCACTGGTTATTGTTAATCATATTCATAAATGAATGGAGAGATTCAGAGTCCCCTTTCCATAGAAAGAAGGCATCATCTATGTATCGACGCCAGAAAAGAAGGCGGGGGCACTTCCAAGAAAACATATGATCATTTTCCCATAAGGCCATAAAAAGATTGGCGAGGCTGGGGGCAAATTTATAAATCCATCTCATTTCTCATTGTAATGTCCTATAGTCAAAGTCACTCTGATCCAAGGCTACAAAAGATGTATAGGTAGGGTTGTAACGATGGCATAAATTCAAGAGTCTACCTAAGGGGTGTGACATGGCTCTATTTTCAAGGACATCGATAGGATGCTATATCATGCGCTTCGTCTTGCCCATATAGTATGTCTGATATTTACAGGATATTAAATAAATAATAGTTTTACAATCCACGTGGTGTTTGATTAGAAGAATGCCCCCATTAGGTAGCACAAATTGTATAGAATCACTGATATATTTACAAAAGTTACAGATTCCACATTTCTATGCTCCTGTTTACAAACATGGATCACCCGTTTGTACCCTCACATAAAGGCTCTTTACTAACTTGTCTTTGATTGATGTGGCACCCCTGTAAACAATTTCTCGGGTGACTTTATCTGCTTCAAGTAAATACCAATATTTACTGAGAATGTTATGTAATTGACTGTGTTGGCAAGTATAGCAGGTGATGACCTTGACTCTATTAGATTATTTGGGGTTCCTATTTTCAAAAAATAGCATGTTTTTGAAAATATGGAGACCCAGAAATGAAATGTAATGGTTCAAGAAAGGAAGCTTGACCCCTGGAAGTCGCACATCTTTGGTGTCCTGCTGTAGTAAATAGATGGAGTGGCAACATCAGCCTGGACACCGACCAGGCCATGCCCCGAATGCATTTCACTCTGCCCCCCCGGAGCTTAGTTATGACTAAGCCCCCATGACTAAGCACGGGGGTGGAGTGAAATGCGTTGGGGCGTGGCCTGGTTGGAGTCCAGGCTGAGGTTGCCACTCCATCCATTCACTGCAGCTGGACACCATAGATGTACAACTTCCAGGGGTCACTCTTCCTTTCTTGAACCTTTGCAGGAGCCAGGACAGGCTCCATCCCCTGTCAGCACTCTAGCAGCAGCTGCGGATGCACTGTCCACATACCCCATCCCTATCGAGTCCGAGTGGCCCACACACTTTTCCCAGGTCACAGAAATGAAATGTAATGGTGGTCAAAAGTCATGGGTAACTTTAAATAAATTTTGATTTCATGTCCAATAAAATTCATCTAGTTTCTGTTGGGTTCCATTCCAAAAGATTAAGATATCACTGTACCTGTGACACGTATTCATGTAGTACCTGGATAGCTTGTCCTCATTAAAAAAAATAGGGACACCACCACCCTCACATAAAGATTGGCATAAAATGGGGCACAGCAGGTTCCCACCACCATGTATACATGTAATGTATACATTACACACCGGTGTATACACCGCTCCTTTACCGCTCCGAAGATGCTGCTAGCAGGACTTTTCTTCCCGTCCTGCTAGCGCACCGCTCCAGTGTGAATGCCCTCCGGCTTTCACACTGGAGACACAGCAGCGGCTGTTTCGGGTCAGTTTGCAGGTGCTATTTTTAGCGCAATAGCGGCTGCTAACCACCCCAGTGTGAAAGGGGTCTAAAGGCTCAGGAACCCTTTGCAGTTCTTATGGCTTAATTAGCTGATTAGAGTGGGACACTTTGAGCCTAGAATATTGCACTTTTTCACAATATTCTAATTTACTGAGATTGTGGATTTGAGGTTTTCATGAGCTGTAAGCCATATCATCATCACAATTATGACAAATCACGGCTTGAACTATCTTGCTATGCATGTAATGAGTCTATCTCATATATTAGTTTCACCTTTTAAGTTGCATTAGTGAAATAAATTAACTTTTGCACGATATTCTAATTTTTCGAGTATCACCTAAATCTTCTTACACCACTTTCTGTTTTATAGATAGCCTAGACACAATATGATTGATTTACTAAAGACAAATAGACTGTTCACTCTGCGAGTGAGTTTTCACTTTGCAAAGAAAATTTTCCAGTAGCTTAGTGAATGTGACAAAGAATACCAAACTGTATGCAAGCAAAGTTTAAAAAAAAACACTATTTTTGCCTGCACATGACTAATCAGCAGAGCTTCACCTCATTCACAAAGCTAAGGCTCGGTTCACACTGGCCTGACTCCAAAGTCGTGCGACTTTTAGTGCAACTTTGGAGTCCGACCAGTGGCAGATGGTGCTCAAAATTTTTTGGGGGGGTGCAAACAAACTGAAAAAAAAACCCATCAATTGCAGCCACTGTGCCCATCAAACGCAGCCACTGTGTCCATCAAATGCTGCCACTGTGCCATCAAAAGCAGCCACTGTCCCCATCAAATGCAGCCACTGTGCCCATCAAACAGAGCCACTGTGCCATTATACGCAGCCACTGTACCCATCAATTGCTGCCAGTGTGCCCATCAATTGCCGCTACTGTGCCCCATCAAATGTTGCCAGTTTGCCCATCAATTGCTGCTACAGTGCCCCAAGACGGAAGAAGACAACTGCTCAGCTGTTCCATGGCCAGGTGTGTGTTATTCCCTCATTATCCCAATTACAAGGAGCAGATAAAAGGTCCAGAGTTCATTTCAAGTGTGCTATTTGCATTTGGAATCTGTTGCTGTCAACTCTCAATATGAGATCCAAAGAGCTGTCACTATCAGTGAAGCATGCCATCATTAGGCTGAAAAAATAAAACAAACCCATCAGAGAGATAGCAAAAACATTAGGTGTGGCCAAATCAACTGTTTGGAACATCCTTAAAAAGAAAGAACGCACCGGTGAGCTCAGCAACACCGAAAGACCTGGAAGACCACGGAAAACAACTGTGGTGGATGACCGAACAATTCTTTCTCTGGTGAAGAAAACAACCTTCACAACAGTTGGCCAGATCAAGAACAGGAGATAGATGTATGTGTGTCAAAGTCAACAATCAAGAGAAGACTTCACCAGAGTAAATACAGAGGGTTCACCACAAGATGTAAACCATTGGTGAGCCTCAAAAACAGGAAGGCCAGATTAGAGTTTGTCAAACAACATCTAAAAAAGCCTTCACAGTTCTGGAACTACATCCTATGGACAGGTGAGACCAAGATCAACTAGTACCTGAGTGATGGGAAGAGAAGAGTATGGAGAAGGAAAGGAACTGCTCATGACCCAAAGCATACCACCTCATCAGTGAAGCATGGTGGTGGTAGTGTCATGGCGTGGGCATGTATGGCTGCCAATGGAAATGGTTCTCTTGTATTTATTGATGATGTGACTGCTGACAAAAGCAGCAGGATGAATTCTGAAGTGTTTCGGGCAAAATTATCTGCCTACATTTAGCAAAATGCTGCAGAACTCATTGGACGGTGCTTCACAGTGCAGATGGACAGCAAAGAGTTTTTTAAGGGAAAGAAGTGGAATGTTATGCAATGGCCAGATCAATCACCTGACCTGAATCTGATTGAGCATGCATTTCACTTGCTAAAGACAAAACTGAAGGGAAAATGCCCCAAGAACAAGCAGGAACTGAAGACAGTTGCAGTAGAGGCCTGGCAGAGCATCACCAGGGATGAAACCCAGCGTCTGGTGATGTCTATGTGTTCCAGACTTCAGGCTGTAATTGACTGCAAAGGATTTGCAACGAAGTATTAAAAAGTGAAAGTTTGATGGATGATTGTTAATCTGTCCCATTACTTTTGGTCCCTTAATAAGTGGAAGGCACATATACAAACTGTTGTAATTACTACACTGTTCACCTGATTTGGATGTAAATACCCTCAAATTAAAGCTGAAAGTCTGCAGTTAAAGCACATCTTGTTTGTTTCATTTCAAATCCATTGCGGTGGTGTATAGAGTCAAAAAGATTAGAATTGTGTCAATGTCCCAATATTTGTGGACCTGACTGAATGTTACTGTGTACACAGTGAGAAGGTTCAAGTTTTTACCCATCCCAATTTTTCCACACCCACAATTTGTCACAGTGCGGCATGCATACTGCTTAACTACTTCTCTAGGTGCCCAAGGCTGACCCCCCCAAGAGAAAGATTACCTACGGCCCTGCGTGCCTTCCCAAGTATGCTGGGTCCAATGCCCCAGCTGACCACGTACTTGCTTACATTCAGGGCCACCACCTGTAAGGGTCCCAGATGTCCTGAGGGGGCCCCAAGTTCTGGAGCTGTCAAAATATTGGTTGCTAGGACCGTCTAGCTTCTAGCAACCAGTAATGTAATGCAGAGGCCCCAACATTCAGAGCGAAGGAGAATGTAACTTCCTCTTCCTCCTCCTAGTGCTCAGCTCCACCCACCTCCTCCAGCTTCTGCAGCCCCCTGCTCACAATGGGAACTGGGTCTGAAAGTCTGAGGTGAGGGCAGGGAACCTGTCGGGCTGTCTATTAGTGAGGGAGTCAGGCAGAGATGGAGGGACGAAGGATGGCAGCTGGTGCTGGAGGAGAGATGACAAAGGGAGGGAGGGAAGGAAGGGGAGGTGGAGGGGGCAGCCAGAGGGAGCAGCTAAGAGGAGGGGGTCTGGACACTGTTGTAGAGGGGGAGTGGGGAGGGGCATGGTGCTGAAGTGTGGCAGTGAGGGAATGGAGAAAGGCTGACAGGCTGTAGTGACTCAGTGATGGACATCTCCTCATGCTGTGTGTGCTGAGCTGAGGAATTTGAGCCTGCTATGCTGGGATTTGTAGTGCCATAGAGAGTCTCTCTCTCTCTCTCTCTCTCTGCTCTCTCTCCCTCTCCCTGCTCCATCCCAGGGAGTGCCCCCCGGTTTGGTTCACATCCAGAACATGCGAACAGGCAAAAAATTATTTCAAACACATGAACACTGTTAAAGTCTATGGGACACGAACATGAATAATCAAAAGTGCTCATTTTAAAGGCTTATATGCAAGTTATTGTCATAAAAAGTGTTTGGGGACCTGGGTCCTGCCCCAGGGGACATGTATCAGTGCAAAAAAAAAGTTTTAAAAATAGCAGTTTTTTCGGGAGCAGTTATTTTAACAATGCTTAAAGTGAAACAATAAAAGTGTAATATTCCTTTAAATTTCGTACCTGGGGGGTGTCTAGAGGTATGCCTGTAAAGGGGCGCATGTTTCCCGTATTTAGAACAGTCTGACAGCAAAATGTAATTTCTAAAGGAAAAAAAGTAATTTAAAACTACTCGCGGCTATAATGAATTGTCAGTCCGACAATACACATAAAAGTTCATTGATAAAAATGGCATGAAATTTCCCCTGAACCAACCTTTAAAAAAAATGTGTGGGGGTCCCCCTAAATTCCATACCAGGCCCTTCAGGTCTGGTATGGCTATTAAGGGGAACCCCACACCAAAATTTAAAAAAAAATGGCATGGGGGTCCCCCTCAAAATCCATACCAAACCCTTCAGGTCTGGTGTGGATTTTAAGGGGAACCCCGTGCCGAAATTAAAAAAGAATGGCGTGGGGTCCCCCAAAAATCCATACCAGACACTTTTCCGAGCATGCAACCTGGCAGGCCGCAGGAAAAGAGGGGGGGTGAGAGAGAGCGCCTCCCCTCCTGAACCGTACCAGGCCACATCCCCTCAACATTGGGAGGGTGTTTTGGGGTAGCCCCCCAAAGCACCTTGTCCCCATGTTGATGGGGAGAAGGGCCTCATCCCCACAACCCTTGCCTGGTGGTTGTGGGGGTCTGCGGGCGGGGGGCTTATCGGAATCTTGAAGCCCCCTTTAACAAGGGGACCCCCAGATCCCGGCCCTCCATGTGAATTGGTAATGGCCTACCATTTCACAAAAAAGTGTCAAAAAGGTTAAAAAACACAAGAGACGGTTTTTGACAAGTCCTTTATTAACCACTTACCGACCGGCTCATGTACATATACGTTGGCACTTTGAAGATGGATATCTCGGTAACGGCAGCAGCTGCTGCCACAACCGAGGTATCCATCTTTACAGGAGCCGGTTCTGTGTACGATAATGGTGGTCTCTGCGGTGGGTTCGCTGCGAGATCACCGTTATCGGCGGCGGGAGAGGTACCACCCCCCCTCCCGCCGCGGCTGGAGCCGTCGGTAGCGGCGGAGGCGATCAGGACCTTTCAGTGCCTGGGTATGGAGACGAGTGAGGCTAAGATGGCCGCCACCTGTCTCCATACCATTGGACGGCTGAAGCGACGTCATAACGTCAGCTCCGCCCACTTTTCTTAAAGGCATATTTTTTTATGTCATTTTTTCAAACGTCTTTTTTTTTTTTTTTTGCATCTTAGTCCAAATATGAGATCTGAGGACTTTTTGACCCCCAGATCTCATATTTAAGAGGACCTGTCATGCTTTTTTCTATTACAAGGGATGTTTACATTCCTTGTAATAGGAATAAAAGTGACACCATTTTTTTTTTAAAACAGTGTAAAAATAAATAAAATATTGTAAAATAAATAATAAAAAAAAAAAAAAATTTTAAACCCCCCCGTCCCGACGAGCTCAAGCGCAGAAGCGAACGCATACGCGAGTAGCGACCGCATATGAAAACGGTGGTCAAACCACACATGTGAGGTATCGCCGCGACCGGTAGAGCGAGAGCAATAATTCTAGCCCTAGACCACCTCTGTAGCGCAAAACATGCAACCTGTAGAATTTTTTAAACACTGCCTATGGAGATTTTAAAAGGGTAAAAGTTTGACGCCATTCCACGAGCGGGCGCAATTTTGAAGCGTGACATGTTGGGTATGAATTTACTTGGCGTAACATTATATTTCACAATAATAAAAAAAATTGGACTAACTTTACTGTTGTCTTATTTTTTATTCAAAAAAGTGAATTTTTTCCAAAAAAAGTGCGCTTATAAGACCGCTGCGCAAATACGGTGCAAAAAAAAAGTATTTCAATAACCGCCATTTTATTCTCTAGGGTGTTAGAAAAAAAATAATATATAATGTTTGGGGGTTCTAAGTAATTTTCTAGCAAAAAAACCTATTTTAAACATGTAAACACCTAAAATCCAAAACAAGGCTAGTCCTTAAGTGGTTAATTTCTTCTTCCTTCCGTTTCTTCTTCCATCTTCTTTCTTCTGGTCTTCCTTCGGTGTTCTTCTTCTTCCTTCATCTTCTTCTTCTCCATCTTCTTCTTCCTCCGCTCTTCTTGTCCCGCATCTTCCTCCGGCTTCTTCTCCGCTCCGTCCGCATAATCCGCCTCAGTGGGAGTCTTCCACTGTGTGACGCTTCGGTCCTCCTGACACTTCTTATATAACGGAGGGCGGGGCCATCCAGTGACCCCGCCCTCCTCTGGCACACGGGGACTTTACGGGGAATTCCCCGTGGCTTTCCCCGTGCGTCAGAGGTACGAAATTTGAAGGAATATTTCACTTATTGTTTCACTTTAAGCTTTATTAAAATCACTGCTCCCGAAAACTTTTTAAAACTTTTTTAAAATTAGCACTTTTGATTTCTCCCACAGACTTTTAAAGGGTGTTCTGCGGCTTTCGAATTTGCCACGAACACCCCGAATTGTTCGCTGTTCGACCCGAACATAAAGCCCATCCCTACTCTGGCCCAAAGCTAGCCCTTGTCTGTTAATGTTGACAGGTGCCCCAAAGATTCATGTGAAGTGTGATTTGAACTCAGCCTGCTCTTCTCTAATTTTCAGACTTGTGCTGACATGCCCCCTCTGCACAGCCTTGCACTGGGAAGATCTGTGTGCTACTGCATCTCTTCCCCCCAGCTCTTATGCAGCTAAGAACAGAGGGTATGTGATCACTTATAAAAAAGTGAAAAAAAGGTATTCATAATGTTTTTTTTTTTTTTATTTATGCAAAAATGATTTGCATTTAATTTATATTTTAAACTGAATGGGTTATTTAACAAGGTCATCATTTACAATCACTTTAAGTTAAATCTTTAATAGCAGCATATATGCAATGTGCTTACTTTGATGATGGGGACATCCAATGTTGCTTTACACTGTCTGTGGACTCCAGAATGCACATTGAAATGTTGGCATCGGCCTATTCGCTTGGAGTCCACAGGCAGCATGTTTCTTTGGGTGATAATGCTGCTCACCAGTAGGGAGCACTGTTCACTCTGGGACAAGAAAGCTGAGAAACTGTCAAGCTCACAGGTTAAAAAAAAACTCAAGTTGAAGACAGGAAGATATTTTATTTTTAGGTTTATAAACATTTTATCGAACTTAAACCATTTATGTACTTTAGTTCATTTGAATAACATTGTGGGATCTTTGTATGCAAGGTTGTTGACATGTGAAGCTTTGGTGAGAAAAATGTGAAACAGATAAAAACATTTCTTCATATAGCACAGGGACATATACAATTTCTCAGTCAAGCATAATCTCTTCACTTGCAGGTTTCTACGTCATAATTGAAATCAAATGCCAATTGCATCACAGCATAATGGAGTAAAGAAAATTCTAAACCTATTATGAACAGTAATAACATATCAGTGGCATGGAATATATGAATTTTATATATTTTTTTGCAGCCGCTAACTGGTTTTCTTCTAATGCCCTGTACACACGGTTGGATTTTCCAACGGAAAATGTGCGATCGGAGCTTGTTATCGGAAATTCCGACCGTGTGTGGGCTCCATTGGACTTTTTCCATCGGATTTTCTGACAAACAAAGTTTGAGAGCAGGCTATAACATTTTCCGACAACAAAATCCGATTGTCATTTCCGACCGTGTGTGGACAATTCCAACGCACAAAGTGCCACGCATGCTCAGAAGAAATTCCGAGACGGAACTGCTCGGTCTGATAAAATTAGCGTTCGGAATGGATATAGCACTTTCGTCACGCTGCAATGTTTTAAATTGTTTAATGCAGCGCACTCTGTTCTTCTTTACAGTGCTAGAAGAATGAAGTTGTTTTGCTGCTCGTATTCACACAGACTTCTCACAAACTTCTTTCTTTATTATTTTTCGTAATTTCATCAATATAATATTTTTATTTGTCACATCTACCTAAACAATCATTTTTGTGTGATCTTTTTAGAATAATTTTTGGTTTGTAGGATTTTTTTAAAGCCTGATCTTGTGTTTTATTTATTTATTTATTTTTTTTACTCCAGAATATTTTTGGGTGTGTTTTGAGTGTCAAATTACCACAACACTATTATTATCTTGTATTATTTAATCTCAAGGAGATTGTTTGGTGTTGGTGTCTCTTGTTAATTTCACATTGTATTGTTGAAATGTACCTGCCTCCTGACAAACAAACTGTCCTTTTTGAAGGAAAACCCACATAGGCAAGCATAATTAAAAAAAATTACTTTATTAAGGGGTCCTAACCAAAGAAAGAGGGAGGCAATGCTGGAGAAACAGCAGAAATTGGCGAAGCCTTTGGCCCCCAGGGCACACATCAATTATTTTCATGCAAAATTTGTGACCTGAGGAGTCCTTATCTAAGGGAGTTCAATCTGGTCCAGAAGTCCAAGAGATCATGAACAGTAGCAGATGACATCTGTGTCCCCAGGCTGTGGTTATACAAGAGCCTGCATCTTTTGTCAGACCAGACTGAACCCAGGCCATCACTCTCTGGTCTTCCTTCCACGCTTCCTTCCACGCTGTGTCTGTGGTGGTGGAGTTGTGGCAGGAGGATGGTCCAACTCACACAGGTGAGTATTGGGTGTGATTTCACCCTTCACCCCCTTAGTTAGTGTTTTATAAAGAATGTCCTCACACATGAGGCGTTGGCCCTCCTGCATGTCCTTCAGTTTTGTGGCAGCCATGCAGGCAAAGGCCTCTTCACGAGTGGGGAAGGCCTATGAGGAACGCAGAAGCCACCTAAATCAGCCTGAGTGTTGAATCCTGCACGTTACTCCCCTTCCTGGATCTTTTGTTTGGAAGGCGTAGGGGAGGGACCTGTGATTCTGTCAGGCTCCTACTGGGCCCGGCCTTCTCCTGGCTGCCACTTAGCCCCACCTCCTCCTGGCTGCCACTAACCTCCGCCTCCTCCTGGCTGCCACATTCCACAGCCTCCTCCTGTGTACCACATTCCACAGCCTCCTCCTGGCTGAGGTCTTCCTGTGTATGAAAAAGGGACATCGTTTTAGTTTTTTCTTCATCAAGCACATACAATTTTCATCTCATGACTGTTGCCAATTGAATATTAACTAATATAATAGACTATCATTCTGAACCCAGCATTTTTCATTCTTGTCCCGATTATTTTTGCCCACTACTGTCTATTGATATGTAAAACACTTTATTAAACCAGCAATTCGTGATCAATAATAACATCTAGGAAACATCATTAATTTATTGACCAGAAATCTGTAGAAGAATGCTATACCTGGCTCCAGCTGGGTTCCTCCACTTCTTCCTGGCTGGAAGATCCAGGTTGGACATCGGAAGCCTCAGCTGGGGTGGAAGATAGGTTGGAAGGAAGAGTGGAAGGAAGGGTTGAGAGGGATTCCCTGTCTTCAGTCTGGTCTGACAGAAAACGAAGTCTCTCATAGTACCACAGCCTGGGGACATAAATGTCATCTGCTGCAGCTCTGGATCTCTGGGAATCCTGGACCTTCTTGCGCTCCCTAAGATAAGTGCTCCTCAGGCCACCAATTTTGGCTTTTAAATAGGGGATGGTTGCTGTGGGGACCACCGGCTTCAACAACTCCAGCACTTTCTCCAGCGCTGCCTGCCTCTTTTGTTTATGATTATAATGTGGATGTTTCACCTGCCACAGACAGGGAAGCTCCCTGTATTTGTCTATGAACAGGGGGAGGACATTTTGGTAATTGAAGCCATCCATTTTATCTGCAATAAACAAGACAAACCCTAATGTCAGGCTAAAGTCTCCTAATCTTGTCCCAATATAGGCCTCAATCTAGAATCAGTATAGGCCCAAGTTTAAATGTTACCTTCGTTATCACGATCGGCGCTTCCAATACTCCTTCCTCTGCTCACAGATCGTACTACTACGCACGCGTGTTATGCTTTATATACACTGCGCATGCATGAAACTCCGCCTGCCCCTGACGTTCTTTCTAGTCTATTCCCGCCCTTTCTCATTCGGCGCAGTGGGGGAAGAGCACATTGCGGAGACACAACAGGTGCGTGTTAATTACAGCAACGAGGAGAAGCAGGAAAGCCCGGAGCCAGAAACGTCACAATCCCAGAGGGGACGATTTAAGGCATCGAATATGTCCTTTTGGGGAGATGTTGGAGATGGTGGACATCTTGAAAAAGGTTGACTATGATGGGAAGTATGGACCTTACCCCAACCCCAATGTGAGAAAAGCCAAGATCATGGTGAAAGTTGTGAAGAGTCTGTTGCCATTTTACTGTTGTACAGTTTAAAATGGCAACTTTCATGTTCATGGACACATTAATCGTTCGTAGGAAACATTGTTCGTTCGGCCAATAAAACACTATGCTTTGTCCAGATGCAGTTCAATACATTTTTTCAGGCATACTTCTGTTAAATAAATTTTGGTGTCTAGATGGGTTTAGAACTAGAATGAAATACAAACTAGATTCTGTGTAAGGAGAGGACACTCAGCAGCTGTTTACACATCTAGACACAGGAGCACTAGTGTGGGACACAAAAACACCCTTTTTATTAGGGGGCCCCACACAGCTGCTCCAGTGAATACTATAGGCGTGACTCCATCTGTAAAGCTTGTACAAAACAGGTAAGTATTCAAGCTTTACAAAGTAGATAAATATTTCTTCATCTTGGAACTCTGCCAAAACAGACAATTGTACCCCACTTCCAAGCAATGTTTCATTTTACTATTTCTGTCATCAAATATCTGTGTGTTAAGTATATCTATTTTTTTTACATAGGGGAGAAAAGACTCAGAGGACACCACTCATCAGAGGAGACCACAGACCCCCACCTCATGAGGAAGTAAAAATACCCCAAAGCCAACAGGAGGAGGAGGAGGGAGACGCAATCATAATTACCACAACAGGTGAGTGTCTGCAACCACAGGCTCAGGTAATGCCGGAATATTTATAATACATGGTGTTTTTTTTTCTATATTTTTAAGTGATCGTGATGTTGTGGATGAAGGTCATTTCACCAGTGAAAGTGCCCAGATCCTGATCAGGGAGGTCATGGGGTGTAATAGGGACTTGGAAAATATCAAGCAAAACATAAATGATGTTCAAAACAAAATGAAGAACATCATTGATGTTTTAGGGAGAGTTTAAAGCACCTCAAAATCCCTTACTTAGTTGTGCTTTTTTTACTGAAAATATTTTTCTCATTTTTTGACATATTCTCAAAAAGCCAAATTTTGAAGATGCATACAGTGTGTCAACTTGTGCTATCTGCCATCACGGGAGATCAATGTATGCGTTTTGGGGGTGCAACCCCTTCCTCAATAATAAAGTAGCTAATAAAGTAGCTGAGAGGTAGGGGTTGCACCCCCAAAACACGTCACTTGATCCCCCGTGATGGCAGCTAGCACATGTTGACATTTGGCAATTTGTGTGCATCTTCAAAATTTGGCTTTTCCAGGGGTGACTTCACCCCATCTGCTGAATGCCTGTTTTACCTTAAATGGACATTTCTACTTTAATTAATGTGACCAAAAAAAGTGTTATACAACAAACATGTTGGTTTGTTTTAAAAACCTTTTATAAATGCACATGTGATTGTGCTTGTATTAAAAAGATTGATAATCAACAATGTGTGGCTTTCAATGCTCCTAAAATTTTTGTGTGGTAAAATTGGTGTTTTCAGTGACAATGGGGGTTATTTCAACTTTGCACTACACTACTGCAGTTTCAGTGCAGTCTCAAGTGCACTTGTAGCGCAAAGTTTCTTTGCGTTTAGTAAATAACACCCAACAGTGCTTTCTTTTTTTTTTATGTCACACGATATTACCGCAAAGGTCTAGGGAACACAACATTTCAGTGAAAAATGCACTAAAGTGAATTTTAGGACAAACGCAATGAACCACCCATATTTTTGGTAAAATATAAAAGACAAGGTTGCACCGAATAAATAGATACCCAACATGTCAATTCCTAAATTTGTGTGCACCCATGAAACAGCGACAAACTTCAGTACCCTGTATTTTTTATAGGCAACGCTTTAAAAGCTCCCTATAGGTAATCAGTTTATGGAGAAGGTTTTGTGCTAGAATTGTTGCTCTCACTCCGGCATGGGCGGCAATATGTAACATGTGTATCTCAATCAACGTTTACACGAGTAGGCACCCCGACGCATGCACTTATGTTTGTACGTGTGTATATGTGGAAGGGGATTTTTTTATGCTTGGGTGTAACTTTATTTTTTTCGCACATTTTTTTTTTTTTTTTTACTTAACTTTTTTTTTCATTACAAAGGGGACAAAAATATATTTTAGCTGACAGGTTCTCTTTAATGAGACATGCGGGGTCTGAAAGATATGGTAGCTGGGCACACGGAGAGGCTGACCTAGAAGTGACATCATAGACATCGCTTTCCAGGTCACAGCAAGAATGGGAGGAGAGCAGATGTGTTCACTCTTCTCCCTTCCTTCTGCCATTTCAGTCCTGGCCCTGCAGATGAGCCCCCGGGGGCTCATCTGTGGGTTGCCAGTACTGGAGGTGTGTGAGCAAGTCTGGAGTCTGCCATATTAAGATAAATTTTGTCCTGAGGTTTATGTGTGTCTGTAAGACTCACTTATGGCACAGTAATTAGAGAATATTATGAGGTTACAAGGACAGTGGCAAACACATGCAGTGTATACTGTGATTAGCGTCACACTCTATTTAACCACACCACATCTAACTAAAACTAATATTCCTATTCAGAGCAATAAAGCCAGGCCCTTTTTTCAAAGTGTACCCATTTTTCTCCTCAAAATGTTGGCAGTTATGGTAATGTACTGTAGTTCATGGTGTTGTTGTACTGGTTTTGCAGGAGTTTTTGTGCTGCATTTTAAGACCCATACTCTATATCCATTGTTTAAGACCCATACTTTATATTCATTATTTATTTGAAACTGAACATTAATCTGCTTATATTTTGCCTCCTCTGATTCCTCTCTCCCCTCTTCATCAGTATGCTAAAGACATTTTTGATAAAACCGGTTTACTTTAATTATACACCTTATTTCAGATCCAGTGATAACATCACTGAGTGAGTCTCTCTGCTTTTCTAGGGCTAGGCAATGCAGGCACATCTTTGTTGATGAAAGGGGTTGGCAGATTCCCGAAAACATCACAGCATCCTGCCTCTGTACTTCTCTCAAGAGCCCTCAGCTCTTATGCTAGCAGTGGGCTGGCTCCTGCCTTGCTGGATAATTCAGCTTGACTAGATTTCAGCTTGAAGTTATGGAGATAAGGAAAAGTGAATGTGTTGTTTGGCCCAGCAGGGGGGAAATGAGAAGGGCTGACAATACTGTCTGGGATTTCATTTCAGCAGAGGCACAGTGTTGTCAGCTCAAAAAGGAAGTTAGGAGTGGAGGGCATTTTTGGCAAAATCAACAGTTTTTCTGTACCTGTAGCATGTTTAATGAAACAAAACATAGGGAATTGTGTAAAGTTAGTGCATTTGTTTTTATTTGCCAAGATATATACATCAAAGGTAGTGATAGGAGTATGAATGACGAGACAACTTTTTGTCTTTAAAACCGCAAGAACCTGCAACGATTTTTTCAAAAAATAAATCCTCCTTTTACACCTTTAATATGTTTTCTACATACAGTAGAAAAGGATGGGAGCAGTGCTCTTAAGGCTGGGTTCACACTTGTGCGATGTGGAAAACCCTGCGAATCCTGTGCGGGTTCCCGCATTGCACCTGAATCACCAACAGTTCACACTGTCCTATGCGAACAGCTGCGGGTGTCAATACAAAGTTAATGACACTCCCAGATCGGTTCGCAGTGCGAACTGTAAAATGGTGCTGGAAATGGATCTCATGGGTGTTCACACCTATGCAATCCGATTCCAGTGCGGACCAAGAAAGGGTCCTGCACCATTTTGTTCCGAATGCGATGCAAATTCAGCCATACAATCTGTATGGCTGAATTCGCATTGCACAGAAATCGAATGTGATCTGCACAGCAATGCAGTGCAGATCACATGCGCTATAGTGTGAACCCAGCCTTACACAAAGTTGTAAAATTCCTTTGTGAATTATTGAGTGCATCTGCCAGTCAGAAGAGCAGCTTTTCATCCTTAACGATGCTCTAAATGATTGATTAATTGTAGATAATGGTTAAAATGAGCTGATATTGAACTACGTATGACCTTAATAAAATTGTATTACCATTTATCTGACAGTTTGCTCAGGGTTACAATGTTCTATTTAGGTTATTTGTTATTTTAGGTGAGCAGCTGTCCTGGGGTTTTTGAAAGTATACAATTAAGTCAAAGGTCTGATGTTTTGAATTTAACTTTAGCCATCATTCATAAAAATAGATACCCATATTATTATTATTATCATTATATTTGATTTTCTACAAGATAAGATAGAATATAAAAGCATAAACCAGAAATAGATGTAGACAGTTGGACAACCACAGATCTGCAGCGATCCCTCTGCCGGTAAATATTTGAGGCCAGATAAGAGCGAGTTTTCATTTAATATTCATTATCAACATCTTTCATCAATAACATCTAATCTGAAAAACCCATATTAAGTTATTTTAAACTTCTCCTCACATCTGTTTGCTTTTGCTTGTCTTTGCAGTATACAAATGCGGGCTAGTGTTTAACCACAGGAAATATAATGTGTCAAGTAAAGCATTTTAATGATTTTGCAAACCCTGAAATGGGTCAAATGTTACCATTGACAAACAAATAAATAAACAAACAAATACTGAGACTACAATTTGTAACCACAAGACACTTTTATAAACTTAACAACTTTGTGGTGTGTCCAGCAGTACATATATTTCATTATATTAAGTTGCGTTCCTTAGCTGGTAGGTGTATTTGATGCCACAATTGTGGTGCTGTTGGCTGGCAAAGGAAACTCTTATGTGTGATTCACAGATCAAACTGTTCTTCTAATGTTCTAGAACTAGTCACCATCACCACATCCTCTGGTACTGCTATGCCAGTCTGAATGGCGTGAAAAGATAATGCTTGGTGAAATCAATGTGATTTTTTTTCCATTAAATGAATGGGTTCTAATGAGAGATTAGGAAAATTAAACTAAAAAGTATAAATCATACCCTATAAATCCAAATTTCATATAATGCATGCATTACAGAGCTATTGCTGTGACTGATATGTGCCATATATTGTATTACAGGTATTTATATAGTGCCACTCATTTATGCAACATTTCACATTATGTACATTTATATCAGTTCCTGCCCTCAAGTTGCTTACAATCTATGGTCCCTACCTCACATACATACACATACAAGGGACAATGTAGACAGGAACCATTTAACCTACCAGCATGTCTATGGCGTGTGGAGGAAACCAGAGTATCTGTAGAAATCCCACACAACCACAGGGAGAACATGCAAACTCCATGCAAATAGTGTCTTGGCTGGTGATCAAGCCAAGAACACTAGTGCTGCACCATAGAAATATCAACTGTTTCTGGCTGTTTTGTGACTCATACCAATTATGTTCAGTAGGAAATGCAGCCTTGTATCTGCTAATAACTCATCTAGACTAATTTGAAGGGTATGTCTCAAGCCAGGTCTCCTGCTAAGTGTTCACCATCTCTGGCTTTCAGCTGCTACCTCCTAGAGAAAGCCCAAGTGGTAATTTCTTGTATCAAATTGAGTTTAACTGTATAGGGAGAAGCTGCCATCCTCTGTAACTGACACTCAGGCTTTCTTAGTGTAAGTGCTGTTCAACCTCTAGTGTTGGGCAAAAAGTGTGTTAGAAGCTTTCTGTCTGTTACTTCAGACCATGAAGAAGACAGATCCATTGTCTCCTTTTTGGGGGTGGGCAATTTTCAAGGTAGCAGGTAAAAGGAAGAATTTTTGGTAGAAGGAAAAGATGGGCAAAGAAAGTGAGCAATACACAATATAGTAGGGTAGGGGATCGGATCCTGTTAGAAAGTAAAAAGGGGAAGGCTGTAAATCAAGTGGGTAATACTCAAAATAGCAGTAAAGGGAACTCTTTTAGAAGAAAAAAAGGGGGGAGAGCCCATAGCAAGTGAAAACAAGAGCTAGGGAGAACAGAAAAGGATATGAGTCCTATTCATCGTGGAACTCAATAACTCTACAGCCTAGGGTACCTTGGGGTACCTTAAAGTGCTCTGGGTTTTTAGGACTCCTTAGTGACTCCCCTGCCTAATAATAATCATTTCTACAAACATCATTAAATAATACATATATGTAATGGGAGTTTTTGTAACAATTAATAGGTCAGATTTTATAAAATAGCCAGATACAGTTAACAAGTGCCTGTTGATTTATGTTTCACACAGTGAAGCCCAATTTAATTATGCGTGTGGAGTTTATTATATTACAAGTGATATTTGTTACAATATAATCTGCCAGCATGCTGTCAGATGAACTTGTTGGCTGATTTCATGCTACAAAATATCTACACAAAGTGCCTTTGCAGAGCATTTCTCACGTTTGACGGGAAAGTCGTGCCATGGATTGCAGTAGCAAACAGCATAGTTCTGTCACACAGCCTGTGAAAGTGTTCATTTACCAGAATGGCCATGGCAAGGCCATGAAGATAACACTTACAACAAGCTGATAAAAATTTTGAACAGAAAGTAGTTTTAGGCTTGCTCTATACCAGCAGGGTTTTATTGGCTACCCATAGGGGGCACTAAGGAACTTTTTTCTGCTATGTTTCTTTTACTAGATTCTTGCCTTGTTGTATGTGCGGTCCGGTTCCCTTGTCGGCGTTATCCGCTGGGATCTGGCACCCATGGATATTATGCTTCAGCGGGGGTATTGGGTGGCGTGTGGCAATGGTGATAGCTGTTCTGTCTCATAGATCTATACCAATAGGTGAGCATTACCTGTATTAAATATTTCACCAGACTACTTATTTTATGCTTTTTGAGTTGCATTTATGGATGGCCATTATATAATTATTATTTGTTTTTTATACAATATAGAATTATTCTGTGATGTCGTTTATGCCCTGATGAAGCGAAATCTTTCGCGAAACATGTCGGCTGACCAATCACGCATGATTCTTTGAATTTATCTATGGCTGACTAATCACACATGATTCTTTGAACCAATTTATGTATGGTCATCATTTCGTTGATATTTTTGTATGTCTGCAATCTATTTTTAATATCTTTGTATTAATAAAAATTGAACTTTTTAATAAGTTGTATGGTATTGGCTTACCGCTATAGATACACCATCTCCTTCAAAAAATCCCATTATCTCGGAGAGAGTGTTCTCTTTCTCTCTCTTTTTTATTTATATTTTGACACAAGTTGCGGGAAAGTGACAATTTTTTTTTTTTTTGCACAAAGTTGTCACTAAATGATATATTGCTCACACAGGCCATGGGCATATGTGGAATTGCACCCCAAAATACATTTAGCTGCTTCACCTGAATATGGGGATACCACATGTGTGGGACTTTTTGGGAGCCTAGCCGCATACGGGGCCCCGAAAACCAATCACCGCCTTCAGGATTTCTAAGGGTGTAAATTTTTGATTTCACTCTTCACTGCCTATCACAGTTTCGGAGGCCATGGAATGCCCAGGTGACACAACCCCCCCCCCAAATGACCCCATTTTGGAAAGTAGACACCCCAAGATATTTGTTGAGAGGCATGGTGAGTATTTTGCAGATCTCATTTGTTTTTGAAAATGAAGAAAGACAAGAAAACTTTTTTTTTTCTTTTTTCAATTTTCAAAACTTTGTGACAAAAAGTGAGGTCTGCAAAATACTCACTATACCTCTCAGCAAATAGCTTGGGGTGTCTACTTTCCAAAATAGGGTCATTTGGGGGGTTTGTGCCACCTGGGTATTCCATGGCCTCCGAAACTGTGATAGGCAGTGAAGAGTGAAATCAAAAATTTACGCCCTTAGAAAGCCTGAAGGCGGTGCTTGGTTTTCGGGGTCCCGTACGCGGCTAGGCTCCCAAAAAGTCTCACATATGTGGTATCCCCGTTCTCAGGAGAAGCAACAGAATGTATTTTGGGGTGTAATTTAACATATTCCCATGGCATGTCTGAGCAATATATCATTTAGTGACAACTTTGTGCAAAAAAAAATAATAATTTGTCTCTTTCCCGCAACTTGTGTCACAATATAAAATATTCCATGGACTCGACATGCCTCTCAGCAAATAGCTTGGGGTGTCTACTTTCCAAAATGGGGTCATTTGGGGGGGTTTGAACTGTCCTGGCATTTTATGCACAACATTTAGAAGCTTATGTCACACATCACCCTTCTAACCACTTGAAGACAAAGCCCTTTCTGACACTTTTTGTTTACAAGAAAATTACTTTGAACCCCCAAACATTATATATTTTTTTAACGCAAATGCCCTACAGATTAAAATGGTGGGTGTTTCGTTTTTTTTTTTTCACACAGTATTTGCGCAGCGATTTTTCAAACGCATTTTTTGGGGAAAAAACACACTTTTTAAAATTTTAATGCACTAAAACACACTATATTGCCCAAATGTTTCATGAAATAAAAAAGATGATCTTAGGCCGAGTACATGGATACCAAACATGACATGCTTTAAAATTGCGCACAAACGTGCAGTGGCAACAAAATAAATACATTTTTTAAAAGCCTTTAAAAGCCTTTACAGGTTACCACTTTAGATTTACAGAGGAGGTCTACTGCTAAAATTACTGCCCTCGATCTGACCTTCTCGGTGATACCTCACATGCATGGTGAAATTGCTGTTTACATTTGACGCCAGACCAACGCTTGCGTTCGCCTTATCGTGAGAGCAGGGGGGGACAGGGGTGCTTTTTTTTTTTTTTTTTTTTTCTTTATTATTATTTTTTTTTTATCTTATTTTTAAACTGTTCCTTTCATTTTTTTTTTTTTTTTATCATTTTTATTGTTATCTCAGAGAAAGTAAATATCCCCTATGATAGCAATAGGTAGTGACAGGTACTCTTTTTTGAAAAAATTGGGAGATATTAGACCCTAGATCTCTCCTCTGCCCTCAAAGCATCTGACCACACCAAGATCGGTGTGATAAAATGCTTTCCCAATTTCCCAATGGCGCTGTTTACATCCGGAGAAATCTAAGTCATGAAATGCTCGTAGCTTCCGGTTTCTTAGGCCATAGAGATGTTTGGAGCCACTCTGGTCTCTGATCAGCTCTATGGTCAGCTGGCTGAATCACTGGCTGCATTCTCAGGTTCCCTGTTGAGACAGGAGAGCCAGAGAAAAACACGCTTTTACATGAAAGCCGACCGCTGCCTGAAAAGAATGATACCAAGATGATATCTAAACCTGCAGGCATCATTCTGGTATAACCACCCAAAGTCGTGAATGGCATACCTGAAGACAAAAAAATGGTTAGCAATAAAACACAGTAAACGGTAAAGTATAAAAATTTGCATACCTGAAAAGCAAACATGATAAAACATAATAACAATAAAACATTGCAGAATAGAATACAGTAAAAAAAGAGCAGAACAATAGAGAGAGAATAGAGAGAAAGAGAACAATAAAACAACAACTATTTTTTTTTTTTTTTTAATATTTTTTTTTTTTGTTTTTTACACTTTTTTTTGTAACTAACTTTTATAACTGTAACTGGTTCCAGGTTCGGTTCTCTCAAAATGCGATGGCATCTTGGGAGACCCTGTGAAAGTGTGGCTAGTCTGTGCAATGCTGTACGCTACGCTAATACTCAACTAGTGAATGGTAGCGTTCAAAACATTCACCAATGCAAAGACCAGGATTGTCAGGACAGGAGGGACAATAATAGCGGGTGTCACGCCTATATCTGCACTTGCTGCAGACACAACATCTTTTTTGGGGCAGTTCGTTGGGTAGGGGTACTCAGGAGGACATAAAGAAAATGTCTCTCATACAGCCGACTGCATTTGGTTGGGGATGTGAATGGGGGAAGTACGGGCGCTGCAGAAGTGGTGGGTTCCAATTAGGATTGGTGGATGCAGCAGGAAGGGCATTATGGGCACGACGGGCCTGTGTTTGTCTTCTTTTTGGTGGCAGCGGGACACTACTTGTGCTCGCCACCTCACCAGCTTGAACTGCACTTATGGGACTCGCCATGTCACCAAGTGTTACTGCAGTGCTGGTTTGACTACGACCGGGGTGTACTAGGCCGCTGGTGCTTGCCAGTTCACCAAAACGCTACCAAAAAACTGTTAGCGATCGCAGGGATCAGGCCTGACTCTGCGAACGCTGCAGTTATGTGTTTAGTGTTTTGTAAGTGACAGTGATCGATCGATACTGCACTTGGGTGGGCTAGGCTGGGCGGAGGGGCAAAACGCAAGTGTTAGCAGGTATCTGGGCTGATTCTGCTAACACTGCGTCTTTGGGAACCCTAAACTGCTGGGGACGCTAGTATAGATCTAATCGGATCAGATATTGATCCGTTCAGATACTATACCACTAAGGGAGGTGTACGGTGCGTATGTGGGTGTTAGCGGTACTGACGCTAACCTGACGCTGCCTGGGGCTGGTGCTTGCCAGTTCACCAAAACCCTACCAAAAGAACTGTTAGCGATCGCAGGGATCAGGCATGACTCTGCGAACGCTGCAGTTATGCGTTTAGAGTTTTGTAAGTGACAGTGATCGATCGATACTGCACTTGGGTGGGCTGGGCTGGGCCAGGCGGAGGGGCAAAACGCAGGTGCTAGCAGGTATCTGGGCTGATCCCACTAACACTGCGTTTTTGGGAACCCTAAACTGCTGGGGACGCTAGTATAGATCTGATCAGATCAGATATTGATCCGTTCATATACTATACCACTAAGGGAGGCGTATGCTGCTTGCGTGGGTGTTAGCGGTACTGGCGCTAACCTGACGCTGCCTGGGGCAACGCATATCACCGCAGGGCGATCAGGGGGCTAAACCTTTATTAGGTAATAAACGGCAGGTGCCCTGACACTATAAAAAATAAACAAACTAACCAGCATCACCCGTAACGGTTATACGGTGATCAGTGGTGAAAGGGTTAACTAGGGGGTAATCAAGGGGTTAAAACCTTTATTAGGTAGTATATGGGGGTCACTGTCGCTATAAAACGCTGACGGCGAACCTATATATTTACCTCCCTAACTAGCGTCACCAGTGACACTAATACAGTCATCAGAAAAACGATCGCTTAGTGACACTGGCGACGGGGGGTGATCAAGGGGTTAAAACTTTATTAGGGGGGTACCCTAGACCTAAAGGGGGCTACTACTATCTGCCCTACCACACTAACTGTCACAAACTGACACCAATGCAGTAATCAGAAAAAAAAAACTGCTTGGTGTCAGTGTGACGGGGGGGGGGGGGGGGTAGGGGTGATTGGGGGATGATCGGGGGGTGATCGGGGGGGATCGGGGGTGTATTGTATGCCTGGCATGTTCTACTGTGTGTGTTGTGCACTCACATTGCAGTCTTCTCTCCTCGGCCCCGGAACGGAAAATACCGAGCCGAGGAGAGATGACATAATTTCCTCTGCCTCTGTGTACTATACAGAGGCAGGGGAATGATCTGATTGGCTGGGAGCGATCGTGAGGGGGGGGGGCATGAATGGATGGCCTCCCCCTCATCTTTGAACGCTCCCAGTCAGAAGCTGACCACCTCAGGCACCGGGGGGGAGTCCGATCGGACCCCCCGCCCGCGGGAGGCAGATCACTTACAGGTACGTGATTCTGCCTGCCTGTGCCATTCTGCCGACGTATATCGTCGTGAGGCGGTCGGCAAGTGGTTAAATGTGAAATATAGGCTAAATATGCCATGTTAGAAATGTCTACCTATGCTGCATACCATTTAGAAAAGAGATCCGTGTACATACCTTTTCTTCAATATGCTTCGGTGTGCTCATGTGATCCAGAAGCAGCAGCTCCCCTGTGTCGTGGAGCATTCAACAGCTGTGACGTCACCTGCTGGCCTCCATTGTCCCTCTGTTGATTCCTCCCTTCTCCTTCTCCATCTTCACACATTCTTCATTTTGGGTTCACAGATTCTGACCGTTTGAATGGCCAAGCCATGATGACATCACTCCAGTGCATGCGTGCGGGAGTCTTGGCAGCGGCACAGAGCTCAGAAGGAATGGTACGAGTATGCCATTCCTTCAGAGCGCATGTGCCAGTGATGTCACCAGCTGCAGAGAGAATGAATATCTCCTAAATATAAGAAGAGGAGATGGTGGTTGCGCTGTGATAAAAGGGAAGTGGGAAAGGGGTGGAGGTGGACTAAACTAACGTGCATAGAAAAATAAATATAAATATAATAAATCCCAGATAGCCTAAGTGCATGAGTCAGGTAAATCAAAAAAGACTTACAGATGCAGATATATAAAGTGTGAGAATGTATGTGAAAACATATAGAAACTAAAAAAGAAATATGGTGGTGCATACAAGCAATGCTGACATCAATACATGTACAAACAGTACAAATAGATGTATATGTCACAATAAAGAGTGCATAAGCCCAACAGACATAGGGTACATAACCATTATTGAGTGAATCAAAATGCTAACATGAGTGGAAAACACTGCAAACAGCTGATAACATAAGAAAAAATAAAAAATATTAAATATTGAAAGCAATAAAAATAGAAATAGTCCCAATAAATGTGTGCTAGTATCCCGCCAGCACGTAGCAACTTGCAGATCCTGTGAGTGACAAGTCCATAGAGTGAGATAATACCAGTCCCACCACCAAATGTGACATTACCATATAAAAATTTAATAAATGCCAATGGTGAAGGGGAGAGGGGAATTCTTCAGTGAGGATACCTCCGTGTTCGCAGGCCGCTTACCTTACTGCTGTAAGGTATACAGCTTGTGTTGAGAAAGGCCAGCGAATATGAAAATCCAGTAGTACAATGAATGACGATGGTTGAGTATGCAGTATGGCATGTAAAAAGACAAAACAACAGAAAGCATATAGTATAATTCCGTGCATCCAGAGTGGAGGAGTAGCAAGACACAGAGATGGGGGAGGTGGGTTTACACTCACTTGTTTACAGTGAGTGCAGGCCTCAACCCACGAGCGCCGAGCTCGTATACCTCCAAATGTTGACTACAATCCTCAGTCTGTCCCTGCTTCCAAATTCTCAAAGCTTGTCAGGCAGAATGAGAGTGTGCGGTATAAAAGAAAAAAGCGCACATAGTGTGATCTCACATATAATCCTTTGATCCTTTAGGAGCACGGGACGCTGCCACAAAGCAGCTGATTGTGACGAGCTCGGTGCTCGTGGATGTATTACCCCCCAGCCGGTTTTAAAAGTAAGTTTATGGGACTTTTTTTACTCAATAAACTGTACTTATATATGGGATCACACTATGTGCGCTTTCTTCTTTTATACCGCACACTCTCATTCTGCCTGATGAGCTTTGAGAATTTGGAAGCAGCGACAGACTGAGGATTGTAATCAACATTTGGAGGTATACGAGCTCGGCGCTCATGGGTTGAGGCCTGCACTCATTGTAAACAAGTGAGTGTAAACCCCCCCCCCCCCCCTCTCCCCCATCTCTGTGTCTTGCTACTCCTCCACTCTGGACGTCACGGAATTATACTATATGCTTTCTGTTTTTTTGTATTTTTACATGCCATACTGCATACTCAACCATCGTCATTCATTGTACTACTGGATTTTCGTATTCGCTGGCCTTTCTCAACACAAGCTGTATACCTTACAGCAGTAAGGTAAGCGGCCTGCGAACACGGAGGTGTCCTCACTGAAGAATTCCCCGCTCCCCCTTCACCATTGGCATTTATTAATTTTTATATGGTAATGTCACATTTGGTGGTGGGACTGGTATTATCTCACTCTATGGACTTGTCACTCACAGGATCTGCAAGTTGCTACGTGCTGGCGGGATACTAGCACACATTTATTGGGACTATTTCTATTTTTATTGCTTTCAATATTTAATATTTTTTCTTTTTTCTTATGTTATCAGCTGTTTGCAGTGTTTTCCACTCATGTTAGCATTTTGATTCACTCAATAATGGTTATGTACTCTATGTCTGTTGGGCTTATGCACTCTTTATTATGACATATACATCTATTTGTACTGTTTGATGGACATGTATTGATGTCAGCATTGCTTGTATGCACCACCATATTTCTTTTTTAGTTTCTATATGTTTTCACATACATTCTCACACTTTATATATCTGTATCTGTGAGTCTTTTTTGATTTGTCTGACTCATGCACTTAGGCTATCTGACATTTATTATATTTATATTTATTTTTCTATGCACTTTAGTTTAGTCCCCTCCACCCCTTTCCCACTTCCCTTTTATCACAGCGCAACCACCATCTCCTATTCTTATGTTTTATCTGCCTGTTTGAATCAGTCTTTAGGTGTTGCAGCAGTGTTCCTTTAGGTTAGGCCTTCGTTAACAGCGCAGGAGTTATCACTTTCAAGCAATATCTCCTAAATGGTGCATGTTTAAGAGATTAGACATGTGTAATTAGTTTCGGCCCGAATATAAATTTGGACTAAATTTTGGTTATTCGGAGATTCGTATGTATCCAAATCTCGGAATGAAATTGTGATGAATTTAGTTTCGTATATTCATTTTCTAATGAATTCCAAATTTTCTGAACGATTTGAATTTGGATCGGTCACAAAATGATCAACCAATTAGAATTCTGTATGAAGAATAGCTGGTTGTTAAGGAGCAGGCTGGAAAGTCGGCTGCTGCATACTTAACAACTGATGACTCATCAGCTGTCAGTTGACTTCCCTGCTGACAGGTGAATGTAAAGAAGAAGAAAAGCCCTTTGGGTCTGGCATGGATTTTAAGGGGAACCCCATGGCAAAATGTAAAAAATGGCGTGGGGTCCCCCCAGAATCCATACCAGACCCTTATCTGAGCATGCAGCCCAGGCAGTACAGGAAAGGGGGTACAAGCGAGTGCACCCCCTCCTGAACCATACCATGCCACATGCCCTCAACATGGGGGGTACCCTGGGACCAAGAGATGGCTCTGTCCCAACCCCAAGGCACCTTGTCCCCATGTTGATGGTAACAAGGGCTTCTTCCCCACAACCCTGGGCAGTGGTTGTCTGTGGGCCGGGGGCTTATTAGAATCTGGAAGCCCCCTTTACCAAGTTGGCCCTCAGATAGCACCCCCCCTTCACCATTGAAGGAGTAAAGTCACAACATGAGTTTTGACAAGGATTTTTTTGGAAAATCAAAAATCAAAAAAGTCCCCAAGTGTAGATCTATCGTCAATCACGATGCCCGCCACACCGCCGGACCCAGAAAAAACCCTCCAGCCTTGTCGAAGGCTCCCGCCGTCTGCCTGCTCTGCTGTCTGACATTTCTTAAATAGCTAAGGGGTGGGCCATTTGGGATGTCATGATGGGTGGGGATAAGCCCCCTGACCACAGACCCCCACAACCACCACCTAGGGTCATGGGGAAGAGGCCCTTGTCTCCATCAACATGGGGACATGGTACTTCGGGGTAGGGGGGCAGAGCCCCCCTGCCCCAAAGCAGCCCCCCATGTTGAAGGCATGAGGTCTGGTATGTTTCAGAAGGGAGGAGCGCTCACTTGTCCTCCCCCTTTCCTGGCCTGCATGCTCGGATAAGGGTCTGGCATGGATTTTAAGAAGGGGACCTCATGCCATTTTTTTTTATTCTGGTGTGGGGTTCCCCTTAAAATTCATACCAGACGCAAACTACCTGGTATGGATTGGGGGGGCACACTGTTTTTTTCATTGCCGGCATTCTTTTAATTACATTTATCTGTCAGCGGGGAAGCCTGCTGACAGCTGATGAATCATCGGTTGTTAAGGACACGGCAGCCAGCTTCCCAGCCCGATCCTTAAAGCCCGGTTCACACATGGGCCGCACGACTTGCAGGTCGCCTCAGCGAGGCGACCTGCAAACGACTGCCGGGGCGACTTGCGAGACGACTTCTGTATAGAAGTCTATGCAAGTCGCCCCAAGTCGCCCCCAAAGTAATACAGGAACCTTTTTCTAAGTCGGAGCGACTTGCGTCGCTCCGATTAGAACGGTTCCATAGCACAGAACGGGAGGCGACTTGTCAGGCGACTATGTCGCCTGACATGTCGCCCCAGTGTGAACCGAGCCTAACAACCAGCTATTTTTCATATAGGATTAGAATCGGTCGATCATTTTTCGACCGATTCAAATTCTAATTGTTCCACAAATTTGGAAATAATTAGAAAATAAATAACCAAAACTAAATTAAACAAAACTAAAGCAAACAATTTCAGAAACAAATCAACAAAACAAAATACTTAACATAACAAATCTATCTGAAACTAAATACATTTTTCCGTTCTGCACATAGGAGATATTCCTTGCACCTACAGGTAAGCTTTATTATAAGCTTACCTGTAGATACAAGTGTCCAATAGTTTACTACCACTTTAACACTTCCAGGTCTTGTCCTTCCCCCAGTCTGTGACTGGATATTGAAAAGAGAAGCAGCAGAACAATGAGCTCATTTCGCTGTCATGCTGCTCTCCCTTCCCCTCAGAATGCTTCTTTTCAGCATGCAGGCACTGCAACACAATGTACTGGCTTTTTGTGTTGATTCTCTAAATTGTGTGTATTACTGTTTTATCTGACGATGTTCAGCTTTGAGTGATTTTTAAATGATTGGTTCTCCCAAAATTGTTGTTCCAAATAGAGATGAACATTGGTTAGCAGTGCAGTGCAAATGACTCTTCACCTATGGGATCTATAAGGCTGGCCATACACTATACAATTTTATTATTAAATTTTCTTTAGGTTTACCTTCAACTATGTAGTACAAGGGCCTGCCTGACTGCATACACATTGAAAATGTTTAGGTTTGACCTCATATTATATGGTTTTGGTAAATCTAAAGGAAATAGAATAATAAAATCGTATAATGTATGGCCAGCCTTAGTTCACTGAGTTCACCCAGCAGAGCAAAACAGCAATCTGATTGCTGAAAATTGGTCTGCTTGTGATTACGTACTAGTTTCCTACTAAACAATCTGTCAGGTATTAAGTATAATTAAAGATGAAATTTAGGTATGGATAATTTTACATAGTTACATGTAAGTATGCCTATGCCATACCTGACCGATCCCCATGGAAGTGGGAAATCACTGTAGTAGACATTGCTTCTAAGGTAATTGCTGCTGTCTTCTGAGTCTTGTGCCAAGCGCCTGCCCTACGGCTTAGTGAACACAAGAGATCACCCACTCGGTAAAGGTGCCATTCAGAGAACACTGCATTTTCTCACTGAATGAAAAGCGTTCTGTGATTAGATGACATGGAGAATTGATGTGGTGATGTCACAATCCCAACATCATCCAATCAAAGAATGCTTTGTATTCAATATCTGCATCTGGAAGCCCCCTTTAAAAATATGGGGACCCCCAGATACCGCCCCTTCATGTGAATGGGGAAGGGGTAATAGTAACCCTACTCATTCCCCCTAAATAAAGTTAATACTAAATAAACACACACACAATTTATAAGAGATCATCTATTAAAAAAATGACTCACAATGTAAATTAAAGTATAAACAAAGTTTGCCAAATGCTCCCAATAACTAAACTAAATTTGTCCAAATTTCTGAAATTCGTCCGAATTTCCAAAATTCTAATTGAAATTCGAATCAAATTTACATCGAATTCCGGTCGAATTCAAACCGTAAACATGTTTCTGAAATCGAAGACTGTGTGTGTTATTAGAGTACCATTTAGAAATAATGCTGTTTTAGTTAAAGCGGAGGTCCACCCATAAATGGAACTTCCACTTTTTGGATTCCTCCCCCCCTCCGCTGTCACATTTGGCACCTTTCAAGGGGGAAGGGGGGAGCAGATACCTGTTTTATCCAGGTATTTGCTCCCACTTCCTGGCATAGTTCGCCACAGTATCTGCGGCTATCTATGCCATGTCCAGTCCCTCCTCCACCCCCCCGATCTTCTGGGAGACACACAGGTCCCAAAAGACAGCAGGAACCAGTGAGATTGCGCAGCGCGACTCGCGCATGCGCAGTAGGGAACCAGGCTGTGAAGGCGCAAGGCTTCACTTCCTGATTCCCTTACTGAAGATGCCGAAACCTCCGGGAGCCGAGGGACAGATCGGCTTTGGGTGAGGACATCGCGGGTGCCCTGGGCAGGTAAGTGTCCATATATTAAAAGCCAGCAGCTGCAGTATTTGTAGCTGCTGTCTTTTATTTTTTTTAGCGGAACTCCGCTTTAAGCCAAAGGTGATTTAAAGAGTCATTGTAATCATTTGATGAAGATTTTCTTTTGGTTGTTCATTTTGCCATATTCGAATAGAAAAAAAAAAAATCTAAAGTTTTCGATTCAGCCTATTCAAAATTTATCGATTTGAATGTTTTGAAACAAAAAAATTGGTAAATTCAAAGGAAGTTTGAAAAAGACATTAAACGAATTCCGAATTCGAATCCCGAATACGAATTGAACAAATCACCCAAATTTAACTAAACAGCTAGATTAACTAATCTAAACGAAACAAAAAAATTTTTTTGTCATACACATGTCTATCTTTTGGTTAAATGTTCTTAGCCTATAGTGTGAGGCTATTTTCTCCAATGGTGAATGTTTTAAGACTGGATGTTAGGAAATGCTACATTTACTCAGTGAGAGGCAACAAGTAGAAGCTAACATTACACTTATATTACAGACATTACAGGTATTATTCACTGCATTTGAATGATGAGACATTCACAAAGCAAATTTTTGTTAAACTAGTTTTGACATCCTAGAGCAGGAAGTCTTTTTCTAGCAGGATCACCGGGGAAAAAAGCCTAAAGAAAATAAAGGTAGCCATCATATTTAAGAACCTGTAAGCTGCAATATGTTAAAGTTTTGTTTTTTTGTGTTTAAATACTCTTCAGTGCTGGCAGAGGCAATGGTCCATTTAATGATATAACGATGAAGTAAAATAAGCTGATACTGCAGTGACTGTGCCAAAGATGTTGGTTGTTTTTTGGGAAATAAGTAAACATATGTACATACACACTTTCAAACATTCATTTGGTCAACAGATTTTTCCCTTAATTTGGGAAAAATATAATACTAATATGAAACACTCAAAGCAAAGTTCATAGATCCAGAATTATTTTTATTTTGTTCAATAGGATATATTTGAAAGGAAACAATATCTCTTCAGTATATTGTCATGACACAAAAATCTAAAACAAAATTAATAATTTTACAAAAGGTTAAGGTGCAACTTGCCTTTGTTTCAATTACAGAGTTTACATTTGCATAAATAGGAACAAAAGGTGAAAATATGAAGTACATATTCCTTCTCTGTTCCATAAAGAAAACTAGACTATTACAGAGAATGGGTACTGTAATGGTGAAATAAACTAACTTTTATGCATATCTAAGGGTTTTTACTGTCCGTGTGAGTAATACAAAACAATCTAAGCATAATTTTTGGAGGGTTTGTTTTGTCAAATAAATATAAAATGTTGTATATGAATTTTACGTAAGCTACTGTTTTTAAGCACCAGGTGGAGCTTTAGGTTCTTTGTATTCTTCTTTGTCTCCTTTGCTCATTTGTTGTTAAAACTCTATATCTACAAACCTCAATAGCCACCCACAAGTCAATGAGTCAGGCAAGTGACAGTCAACAAGTGAACGTTAAGGCGCAAGATGCCTCTGCCGCGCTTGTGCTTTGTCTTTTGAGAATTTTTTTATTCTCATGAAATGTATTTATCATTTATTACAGGTACTTATATAGTGCCGTCAATTTAAGCAGGACTTTACATATATATTGTACATTCACATCAGTCCCTGCCCTCATGGAGCTCACAATCAAAGTTAATAATAAAGTGTGCATATATAGTAAAAAAAGATGTACTTATGTTTGATTCATGGGCTGTTCAGTGAACTCATTGTAAAATCCACCAATTTTGAATTTGAATGCTCTGAAATCAATAGGAGGTGATTCTGCAAAATCAGTTCTGGCCAGTTTCAAAGCTAATAAGCAAGGGCCTGTCATACAAAGAATATGGATAGCTCAGCACTGCCACGGGGAACATGTACCAATGCAAAAAAGGATTTTAAGAAACAACATGTAGTAGGGAGCTGTTGTTTTAATGAGGCTTAAAGCAAAACATTAAAGTTGCATAATACCTTTAAATAACATGCTTGGGGATGCTTTAAACCTGCCTGTGAAGTGACGCACCTGTAAGATGTAACAAAGCAAAGGTAATATTTAGAACAAAAAAAATACTATTTGATGCTACATGAATTTCTGATCCCCAGCTTGCTTCTGTATATAAACAAAGTGACTGGGGAATCCTTGGTGACATCATGGACCACATGTGTATATGGTGATCAGCACAGTTTCTCAACATAGACAACAAGTGAATATGAATATGTATATATGAACATACGATATTGAAAATGACAAACTCAATTAAATCGCCACTGATAAAGTGCAAGGTGCAAAGTGGTTAAAAGTAAAAGTCCAAAAAAATCATCCAAAATTAAGTGGATAAATAAAGTGTCATAGTTATGCAATAGAGTTTGTCTGTCAGCTTACCTGTCACCATGTGTTCATCTCTAGAGACCAGCCAACTCTCACATGACTGCTTTTATAATCTCTCCTCTAGCATGGCTTCACCCCAGCTCCTATCAGAGAACTCTATATTAACCTGTGAACTGCAGACCAGCCCTGCTGATCAACCTTTGTGTGTTTGGCTTCCTGTTTCCTGCTTGCCGTGTGCTCTACGTTTGTTTCTGTTATCGATCTTGGCGTGTTCTCAACTATTCCTATCTGCTCGTGACCCTGACCTTTTGGCGTGTCCCCCACTATCCCTGTTTGCCTGTGACCCTGAACCTTTGGCGTGAACTCTGTTGTCCTTGTCTGCTTGTGGCCCCGACCTTGGCTTATTCCTTTACTATCCCTATCCTCCTGTTGCCTACTGTGGGTGTGAGCTGGGGGACCCTGGAGGTCACGACCTCGAGCCGGCTGATGTGCTGCTTCCTGCAGCCGATCCATTGCAGGACATAGTTCACAGACTCAAGACCCAGGAATTTAATCAGACTCAGGTGATGCGATTCCTTCAAGATCCTTCAAGCAGCTCCAGGCCTCCTTGGGAACCCTGAACCTGCAGCCTCAAGTAAAATCAGCAGCTGCACCTATCGCACCAGTTGCAGCCACGCATTCATTATTACTGCCAGCTCCGTCCTGTTTCTCTGGGGCCAATGCACCATTCATTTTGAGCTCCAGCCTCAAAACTTTCTGTCTGATCGGGCTAAGGTAGCCTATATCATTTCCCTCCTCTCCGGTGAAGCTTTAGCCTATGCTGCCCCCCTGTGGGAGAAGAATGATCCGGTGGTTTCCAGCCTGTCCAACTTCTTGAAGCTCTTTCGTAATATGTTTGAGGAGCCAGCTCGGGTTTCTTCAGCGGCTAGTGCCCTTTTATGCCTTCGCCAAGAATCTTGTTCAGTGGGACAATATGCGCTTCAGTTCCATATCCTCACAGCTGAATTGAGCTGGAACAATGAGGCTGCTTTTTATATGGCCACTCTGACCTAGTGTAGGACGAATTTGCAGGAAGAGCCATCCCCGCTGGTCTGGATGATGTAATTTCCTTGTGCAATCAGATTGGCATTCATTTCCAGGAGAGGTCCCTAGAAAAAAAAGACGCCAGCACTTCCTATGTCCTAGTCAGCCTGAATTCTTCCCCCGTCACCCTGTGGAGCATCCTCTGCCTGCTGAGGAACCTATGCAGCTGGGCCAGACCAGACTAACCCCCAAAGAACATGCTAGATGCAGAACTCTGGGCGTGTGTCTTTATTGTGGGGGCAAGGGTCATTTTCTTGGCTCCTGTTCGCTTTGTCCGGGAAACGCTCGGGTCTAATACATTTAGTAGGTGGAGTATTGGACCCAGAAACATCACCTTCTCATCTTCTTCTCCCGGTGTTCCTGCATGTAGGCACTTCTCCCCAATTGGTCCTAGCAAATCTGGACTCCGGGGCTGCCGACAATTTTATGGACTGGAGAACTGCTTCTTCTATGAAGCTTACCCTTTCTCCCCTCGCTACACCACTGGTAGTCTCGGCAATTGATGGCACTGTGCTCCCAGGGGGCCCTATCCGTTTGCAGACGCTACCTATTAGGATGTCGGTAGGGATACTCCACCAGGAGTGGTTTTCCTTCCTCATTCTACCCAAGGCCTCTACCCCCATTGTATTGGGCCTTCCTTAGCTACAGCTCCACTCTCCACATGTGGACTGGGTCTCTGGACAGATCCTGGCTTGGGGTCCTTTGTGTTTCTCGTCCTGTCTTCTCAAGGTCCCCAAGGAGAGACTTGCCATTGCTACCACATCCATATCTTCTGATCTTCATACAGCGATTACCAGGATGTGTTCTGTAAGAAGTCTGCTGAGGTGCTTCCTCCCCACAGATCTTTTGACTGTGCTATTGACCTTGTCCCTGGAGCAACTCTGCCCATGGGTCGTACCTACCCTCTGTCCATTCCAGAGACCCAGGCCATGTCTGAGTATGTCGCCGAGAATCTGGAGAGAGGTTTCATCCGGAAATCCTCGTCGCCTGCAGAAGCAGGGTTCTCTTTCGTTGCCAAAAGGATGGTACCCTCAGACCCTGCATCGACCATCGAGGTTTAAATGCAGTGACTATCAAAAACCGATACCCCTTACCTCTAATATCTGAGCTATTCGACAGGTTGAAGGGGGCTTCCATTTTCACCAAGTTGGATCTCAGAGGTGCATACAATCTCCTTCAAATACGGGAAGGTGACGAATGGAAGACTGCGTTTACCACTAGGGACGGGCATTACGAATACCTAGTTATGCCTTTTGGTTTGTGTAATGCTCCAGCTGTGTTCCAGAACTTTGTCAATTAAATCTTCAGGGATCTACTGTACCAGTTTGTTGTCCTCTATCTGGATGACATTCTCACCTTTTCCGAAAATCTGCTTGCTCACAGAAACCATGTCCGCCCCGTACTTCAGCGCCTTAGAGAGAATAATCTCTATGCCAAGCTGGAGAAATGTTCCTTTGAATGTTCTGAGGTACTGTTTCTGGGATGTATTGTTTCTAGTTTGGGTCTTCGCACGGATACCGAAAAGGTCTCGGCCATTACCAACTGGCCCCTTCCTGCTAGCCTCAAGGTTACACAGCGCTTTCTTGGCTTCACTAATTATTATAGGCAGTTCATAAGGAATTACTCTTCCATTGCCGCGCCTATTATTGCTTTAACCAAGAAGGGTGCGAATGCCAAAGACTGGCCTCCCGAGGCTGTCTCTGCGTTTCACAATCTGAAACAGGCCTTTGTTTCTGGACCTCTCTTGAGGAGATCAAATCCTGGGGACACATTTTTTATTGAAGTAGACGCTTCTTCGATGGGGGTGGGAGCTGTGCTTCTTCATTTCTTTGAGAAGAGACGTCAACCATGTGCCTTCTTCTCCAAAAAATTTTCTCAGGCAGAGAGAAATTATGAAAATCAACCAGCGCTGATCATTAAAACAGAATACTAAAAGCAGCTGAATACTGAGGGTAAATCTATCAAATCCAAACCAACAAGTAAAAAAGCAGTACAGCGCTGACAATTTCCCTAAAGATAATCAATAAACATAAATGTCCATAAATGAATGTCCATATAGAAAGGGGAATTCCAGATGAAGATCCCAGTGTGCAAGTGATGTCCAATAACAATGAGTGACTGATAAAGTGATAACAATCCACCACCAGTAATGCTAGCCTCTCACCTCAATGAGGTCTTAAAACAGCCTTTCCCGCAGTGGGAGATAAGTAGGGGCAGGTAACTGGAACCAGGCAGCTTGCAGTCTCAAGGAACGATCACATGACGGCATGACGTGGTACAATAATATAAGCGGGTGTACCACGTCATGCCGTCGCCGCTGAAGAAGTCCCGCCCATCACAAGGGACGTAACGCGTACGGATCACCACGTGACTCGTGACGTCACCCGCATCGCGCTCACACACTATTCGTGGAGCATCCTATATGCCTGCATCCTTCGCACTGGGGTACAGTGCCAGCTTTGTAAGTTATTCTACGTTTTAATAAAATGTTTTAGCTTGAGACAGAGAGCACTAGATTTTATTCATTCTATTTCATGTGATCGTTCCTTGAGACTGCAAGCTGCCTGGTTCCAGTTACCTGCCCCTACTTATCTCCCACTGCGGGAAAGGCTGTTTTAAGACCTCATTGAGGTGAGAGGCTAGCATTACTGGTGGTGGATTGTTATCACTTTATCAGTCACCCATTGTTATTGGACATCACTTGCACACTGGGATCTTCATCTGGAATTCCCCTTTCTATATGGACATTCATTTATGGACATTTATGTTTATTGATTATCTTTAGGGAAATTGTCAGCGCTGTACTGCTTTTTTACTTGTTGGTTTAGAGAGAAATTATGCCATTGGTGATCGGGAACTTCTCGCAATAAAATTGGCGTTGGAGGAGTGGCGTCATCTCTTGGAGGGTTCCCCTCACTCCATAACGATCTTTACTCATCTCAAGAATCTACAATACCTACAGAATGCTAAACGTCTGAACCCCAGACAGGCCAGATGGAGTCTCTTCTTTTCCCATTTTAAATTCACGATTACGTACAAACCTAATTCCTGCAACGGTCGGGCTGATGTTCTCTATAGGTCAAATCAAAAATTCCTCCTGGCAAGACCTTTGTTCCCACGGAGCTAAGAGCTAAGATCCTTCATTGGGGACATGATTCCAAGGTGGCAGGTCATGCTGGGTTCCTCCGATCCTTCCTGCTCATCAGTCGTCACTACTGGTGGCCTAATCTCCTCTTGGATTTTAAAGATTGCGTTAAGGCTTGTCATGTCTGTGCTCAGTCTAAATCTTCCACACAAGCCCCTGCTGGTCTTCTCACGCCCTTGCCCATTATAAAGGAGCCCTGGTCTCACATCACCATGGATTTTATCACCGATCTTCCACTCTTGGAGAATAATATGGCCATTTGGGTGGTAAGCGATTGGTTCTCCAAAATGGCTCATTTTGTTCCTCTTCCTGGTCCCCCTTCTGCCCCTGCCTTGGTTCCCATTTTTGTACGAGAGATTTTCCGCCTTCATGGTGTTCCTTCCCATTTTGTTTCGGACAGGGGTGTTCAGTTTACTTCTCGTTTTTGGAGATCTTTTGCAAATCCCTCAACATTACCTTGGATTTTACCTCTTCTTACCATCCCCAATCCAATGGCCAGACTAAGAGGATTAATCAGGAGTGGGAGGTCTTTCTCCGTACCTTGGTCTCGGCTCATCTCGATGATTGGGCATCATTACTCCCGTGGGCAGGGTTCTTGCACAATAATCATGTCAACGTCAGTTCTCAGAAAACACCCTTTGTCACTGTTTATGGAAGACATCTCAACTCCCTCTTCCTATGACCTGTTCTTCCGACATTTCAGCTTTGGCTACTGTTCAGGAATCATTCAATTCCATGTGGGCTGACATTCCTGATTCCCTCCAGAAAGCTGCCAACAAATTCAAGAGTTTTTTGCTGACCGTCGCAGGCGTGAGCCGCCTTCTCTTGAGCCAGGAGACAAAGTCTGGCTCTCCACCAGGAACATCAGACTCCAGGTTCCTTCTCTCAAATTTGCCCCAAGATTTATTGGTCTGTACACCATAACTTCTAAACTGAATCCGCTTTGTTTCAAGCTCCAGATTCCCAAAAGCCATAAAATCTCTAACTCCTTCCATGTTTCCCTTCTGAAGCCTTTAGTCCTCAATAAGTTCTCTCGTCCGCACTCTACCGCAGTGCCAGTCTCTGAGGATAATCAGGAGTACCAGGTTAGCCAAATTTTGGTTTCCCGACTCTGTAGAGGCATTCTCCAGTATCTCATGCATTGGAAAAGGTTTGGTCCTGAGGAGAGGTCGTGGAATACGGCTTCTGAGGTCTTTGCACCTCGTCTGTTGAGGAAGTTTCATTTGAAGTTCCCCTCTAAACCTGGTCCCAGGCGGGGAAGGGGGAGGCCTCGTAAGAGGGGGGGTACTGTCATGGTTATGCAATAGAGTTTGTCTGTCAGCTTACCTGTCACCATGTGTTCTAGAGACCAGCCGACTCTCACCTGACTGCTTTTATAATCTCTCCTCTAGCATGGCTCCACCCCAGCTCCTATCAGAAAACTCTATATTAACCTGTGCACTGCAGGCCAGCCCTGCTGATCAACCTTTGTGTGTTTGGCTTCCTGTTTCCTGCTTGCCGTGTGCTCTACGTTTGTTTCTGTTACCGACCTTGGCGTGTTCTCAACTATTCCTGTCTGCTCTTGACCCTGACCTTTTGGCGTGTCCCCCACTATCCCTGTTTGCCTGTGACCCTGAACCTTTGGCGTGAACTCTGTTGTCCTTGTCTGCTTGAGGCCCCAACCTCAGCTTATTCCCTTACTATCCCTATCCTCCTGTTGCCTACTGTGGGTGTGAGCTGGGGGACCCTGGGGGTCGCGACCTGGAGCCAGTTGCAGCCAAGTCCATCCTCACCACTAGAGGCTCTGGTGAACACCTGCTGGCTCTTAGAGAGGAGGCTTTGGCCAATTATGGCTCAGGGGATTTAGTACAGGCCCCACGCTATATAAGGCCGTCTGCACGGCGGCCCTGTGTAGTGTGTGTTCCGGCGTTCATTGAGAGAGAGAGAGAGAGACAGACAGTGACATTTGATTTGAGTTAGAATGATTAGGCAGAACAGTCAGTCAGTTTAGCTGCACTTACTGTATATTGTGTATATATATGCATCCCAGGTGTTGCATATATATATATATATATATATATATATATATATATATACACTGTATTCAGTTTAGCTAGATCCATTCCTGTTATCTTCCTACTGACAGGCAGGCTTGTCTTGTTACAGTATTTACAGCTACCTGAAGAAAATTGCTGGTGTTCTTTTGATCCTATTAGTACCACAGTCAGGCAGCTAGACTATTTACAGTTAGTGCAGTGCGTCCTGCTCACAGTGTTCAGCTAGATCCGTTCCTGTTATCTTCTTACTGACAGGCAGGCTTGTCTTGTTACAGTATATACAGCTACCTGAAGAAAATTACTGGTGTTCTTTTAATCCTATTAGTACCACAGTCAGGCAGCTAGACTATTTACAGTTAGTGCAGTGCGTCCTGCTCACAGTGTTCAGCTAGATCCGTTCCTGTTATCTTCCTACTGACAGGCAGGCTTGTCTTGTTACAGTATATACAGCTAACTAAAGAAGATTACTGGTGTTCTTTTGATCCTATTAGTACCACAGTCAGGCAGCTAGACTATTTACAGTTAGTGCAGTGCATCCTGCTCACAGTGTTCAGCTAAACCTACAAGTTAGTGGGGTGCGTCCTGCTCACAGTGTTCAGCTAAAACTACAAGATAGTGTGGTGCGTCCACCTCACAGTGTTCAGCTAAACCTACAAATTGGTGTAGTGAGACCTCTGCACAGTGTTCATCTAAAGCTACAAGTTAGTGCAGTGCATCCTGCTCACAGTGTTCAGCTAAAACTACAAGTTAGTGCTGTACGTCCTGCTCACAGTGTTCAGCTAAAAATAGAAGTTAGTGCTGTGCGTCCTGCTCACAGTGTTCAGCTAAACCTACAAGTTGGTGTAGTGAGACCTCTGCACAGTGTTCATCTAAAGCTACAAGTTAGTGCAGTGCGTCCTGCTCACAGTGTTCAGCTAAAACTACAAGTTAGTGCTGTGCGTCCTGCTCACAGTGTTCAGCTAAAACTACAAGTTAGTGTGGTGCGTCCACCTCACAGTGTTCAGCTAAACCTACAAGTTATTTTTTTGCGAGCTCTGCACAGTGTTCACCTAAAGCTACCTGTAGAAGGTTGGTGGTGTTTTCCTGATCCTATTACTACCGCAGGCAGCTAAAAAAGCTACAAGTTAGTTTTTTGCGAGCTCTGCACAGTGTTCAGCTAAAGCTACCTGTAGAAGGTTGGTGGTGTTCTCATACTACAGGCAGGCAGTTGATTTTGCTAGCTGCAGTATCAGTACATATATATATATATATATATATATATCCCAGCTTAGTGCAGCTACAGGCCATTAGTATGTCTGGAAGGCCAAGAAGGAGAGGCAGACAGTCACAAGCCAATAAGAGAGGGCAAGTAGGCTCTGTGTCTAGTGCTGGTCGTGGAGACGGTGCATCCTCATCAGCACATGGCCGTGGGACACGCTTGGGCTTTTTTTCGGCAGCTGGCAGTGTTGAGCCGCAACATGCAGAAGACTTGGTCGAGTGGATGACCAAGTCGTCCTCATCCTCCTCATCCTCTCTCACTCATGCCCAGGGTACTTTGTCTGGCAAAGCAGCGGCCTCTTCCCTCGGCTCAATGTCATCAGTGACTCCTTCCCTAGCCCAACCATGTCCTCCTGAGGAGTCCCTCGAACTGTTTGACCACAGTGTTGGGTACATGCTCCAGGAGGATGCCCAGCGTTTGGAAGGCTCTGATGATGATACTGAGCTCGATGAAGGCAGTAACATGGGCATGGACAGAGGGGGTGCCCAAGAAGGACAGCAATCTGGCAGTCATGCTCCCCCTGCTGCAGCATACTGCCAGGTTTGCTCCAGTGATGAGGAGGGAGGGGATGATGAGGTCACTGACTCAACGTGGGTGCCTGATAGGAGAGAGGAGGAGGAGGCGGCACATCACCAACGAGGCAGGATGCCCTCCAGGGGCCAGCCTAAGGGCAGCACATTGACTGCATCACACCCCAAAGCTCCACATGTGCAGGGCGCTGCAGTCTCTGCGCATTATTCAAAAAGTTCTTTGGTGTGGGCCTTTTTTGAGACGAGTGCATCAGATTGCACCGCTGCTATTTGCAACATATGTCTCAAGCGTATCTCGTGTGGCCAAAACATCTCCCGCTTGGGTACCACATGCTTGACCAGACATATGTTGACCTGCCATGCAGTTCGTTGGCAAGCTTATCTAAAAGACCCACACCAAAGAACAAAGAGGACCTCTCCTTGTTCCTCATCAGCTGAGATTTCCAACCCCACTATACCTTCAGTCCTCTCTGAGACCTGCACTGAGAGGAATGAAGGTGTAGAATTAGGTGTGTCACAGCCAAGTACTTGTGGGCAATCTGCTTTTGGTACACCAACGTCAGATTGTACCAGGCAAATTTCCCTGCCCCAGCTGCTGCACTGCCGAAAGAAGTTTGCTCCCAGCCATCCACATGCCCAGCGGTTGAATGCTAGCTTGGCAAAATTGCTAGCACTTCAACTGCTGCCTTTTCAGTTGGTAGACTCTGCCCCCTTCCGTGAGTTTGTGGAATGTGCGGTTCCTCAGTGGCAGGTACCCAAATGCCACTTTTTCTCACGGAAGGCGATTCCGGCTCTCTACCGGCATGTGGAAGGCAATGTCCATGCCTCGCTGGACAGGGCGGTCAGCGGTAAGGTGCATATTACCGCTGACTCATGGTCCAGCAGGCATGGACAGGGACGTTACCTAAGTTTCACGGCGCATTGGGTGACTCTGCTGGCAGCTGGGAAGGATGCAGGACAAGGTGCAGTAGTGTTGGAGGTTGTTCCGCCACCACGCCTCCAAAATGCTAATGATTGTGACACACCTCTCTACTCCACCCCCTCCTCTTCTTCTTCCTCCATGGCCTCTTCCTATGCTTTGTCCTAGGAACCAGCGGTGCTCCGTAGCCATTGAAGGGGCTACGCAAGTACGCAGGCCAAAAGATGCCATGCGGTGCTTGAGCTGGTGTGCTTGGGGGACAGAAGCCACACTGGGGCAGAGGTTCTGTCAGCTCTGCAGGGGCAGGTTCAGAGGTGGTTGACGCCACGCCAACTTAAGGCAGGAATGGTGGTTTGCGACAATGGCACCAACCTCCTCTCTGCCCTCCGACAGGGACAAATGACCCGTGTGCCCTGTTTGGCTCACATCCTTAACTTGGTGGTGCAGCGGTTCTTGGGCAGGTACCCGGGCTTACAGGATGTCCTGAGGCAGGCCAGGAAAGTCTGTGTGCATTTCCGCCGGTCATATAATGCCAGTGCTTGGCTGACGGACCTCCAAAAGGAGTTTAACTTGCCCAAGAACCGCCTAATCTGTGACATGCCCACCAGGTGGAACTCAACGTTGGCCATGCTGCAGCAGCTGCACACGCAGCAGAGGGCCATCAATGAGTACCTGTGCGACTATGGCACCAGGACAGGGTCAGGGGAGCTTGGTTTTTTTTCCCCACGCCAGTGAGCCATGATCAGGGATGCATACACTGTCCTGTCACCATTTGAGGAGGCCACGAGGATGGTGAGCAGTGACAGTGCATGCATCAGTGACACTGTCCCCCTTGTCCACCTGTTGGAGCACACGCTGCGTGGAATAATGGACAGGGCACTTGAGGCAGAACAGAGGCAGGAAGAGAAGGACTTCCTTAGCTCTCAAGGTCCCCTTTATCCAGACAGTGTTCCTGAATGCCCGCCGATCACACAGGAAGAGGACGAGAATGAGGAGTAGGAGGAGGAAGATTGTGTCAGTATGATGGTGGAGCCTGGCACTCAGCATCAGCCTTTAAGGGATCAGTCCCAAGAAACACATAGACTTGTACGTGGCTGGGAGGAGGTGGCTGCGGACCATGTCGTCCTTAGTGACCCAGAGGACTCTGGACCGAATGCCTCAGAAAACCTACGCTGCATGGCCTCCCTGATCCTGCAAAGCCTGCAGAAGGATCCTCGTATTCGTGGTATCAAGGAGAGGGATCAATACTGGCTGGCAACCCTCCTTGATTCACGTTACAAGGGTAAGGTTGCGGACCTTATCTTGCCGTCGCAGAGGGAGCAGAGGATGAAACATCTTCAGGAGGCCTTGCAGAAAGGTCTGTGCAACGCGTTCCCAGAGACTGGGAGGTTACAAACTCCTGTTTCTGGACAACGTGTTGCTGAGGCTTCGGTCAGTCAAAGAAGGAGTGGTGGAGAAGGTGGCCGTCTGACCAATGTGTTCAGACAATTTTTTGGTCCGCAGCCCCAAGGTATGATCGGTTCCAGCAACCATCGCCAGCGTCTGTTTTACATGGTGCAGGAATACCTAGGGGCAAGATCAGACTTGGACACCTTTCCCACCGAAAATCCTCTCGGTTACTGGGTCTTGAGGATGGATCACTGGCCAGAGCTTGCACAGTATGCAATTGAGCTACTGGCCTGTCCTGCATCCAGCGTTCTTTCGGAACGCACATTCAGTGCTGCTGGAGGCGTGGTAACCGATCACAGGGTGCGTCTGTCCACCGACTCGGTCGATCGACTGACCTTCATAAAAATGAATCAGTCTTGGATCACCACCAGCTACCAAGCACCTGATTCTGATGTAACCGAATAATTTTTTTTGAAATCTCAGATCCCTTCAAAGACTGCCTATGCTGATGCTGAGTGACTATTCCTCAGTAATTATCCTCTTCCTCCTCAATCATCACGCTGATAGCTTGTAAGAACATTTTTGGTTCTGGGCGCCACCACCAGTGCCTAAGGCCCAATTTTTCAGCCCCTGTTTAACAGGGGCGTGTAATTACAATTTTTGATGCAATACTTTGCAGCAGGGCTCGTTCCTGCGTTCCAACTAGAGTGTCTGTGAGGGGTTGCAGTGTTGTGGCACCAGCACCAGTGCCTAAGGCCCAATTTTTCAGCCCCTGTTTAACAGGGGCATGTAATTACAATTTTTGATGCAATACTTTGCAGCAGGGCTCGTTCCTGCGTTCCAACTAGAGTGTCTGTGAGGGGTTGCAGTGTTATGGCACCAGCACCACCAGCACCACCACCACCACCAAAGGCCCAATTTTTCTGCCCCTGTTCAACAGGGGCATGTAATTACAATTCTTGATCTAATATTTCACAGCAGGGCCCATTTCTGCACCCACCAAGAGCAAGTGAGGACTTACAGTGTTGTGGCACCAGCACCACCACCACCAAAGGCCCAGTTTTTCTGCCTCTGTTGAACAGGGGCATGTAATTACAATTCTTTATCTAATATTTCACAGCAGGGCCCTGTGAGGGCTTACAGTGTTGTGGCCACAACAACACCTAAGGCCCAAATTTCTGCTGAGTATATAGGGCAGGCCCCTACTTTCAAACTTCTAACTTACAAACGACTCCTACTTGCAAACGGAAGGAGACAACAGGAAGTGAGATGAAATCTACCCCTAGGAAGGGAAATTCTCTCCTGTAAGAGTTAATATGGGAAAAACATTTCTCCTTTCCACTGATGCTTTCCAATCCTTGTTCCACAAAAAAACCCAAATTCTCAAAAAGCATTTGTCATTGGGACAAAAAGTGAGGTGAAATCTTCTAAAGAGGATGAAAGACAGCAAAACAAATGTCACAGGGGTGATAACCCTTCCCTATGTTTTCCAAAAAGCTTAAAAAAGATTTTTTGGCTGGAGCTAAACACGTTAAAAATGTACCCATTCAAAATGACAAACAGATTCTACTTAACAACAAACCTACAGTCCCTGTCTTGTTTGCACCGCCTGCATACTGCTGTTCAGAGTATATAGGGCCTGGTGGCCCCACACCTTTCCTTATTTTCATTTGGGTGCGGGGTTCCCCTTAATATCCATACAAGACCCAAAGGGCCTGGTAATGGACTGGGGGGTACCCATGCCGTTTGTTTTACTGATTTTCATCCATATTGCCAGGACCCGACATTACATTAAACCTGCAAGCAGTTTTAATTTTTTTTTAGATTTTAGATTTTTTTTAGATTTTAATTTTAGATTTTTTCCTTTAAAAATGACATTTGGTGCAGGGACTGTTCTAAACACGGGAAACACGCGCCACTTTACAGGCATACTATAGACACCCCCCAGGTACGATATTTAAAGGAATATTTCACTTTTTTTTTTTTTACTTTAAGCATCATTAAAATCACTGCTCCCGAAAAAACGGCCGTTTTTAAAAGTTTTTTTTGCATTGATACATGTCCCCTGGGGTAGGACCCGGGTCCCCAAACCCTTTTTAGGAGAATACCATGCAAATTAGCCTTTAAAATGAGCACTTTTGATTCCGAACGTTCGAGTCCCATAGACGTCAATGGGGTTCTAACGTTCGTGCGAACTTTCGGTCCGTTCGCAGGTTCTGGTGCAAACCGAACCGGGGGGTGTTCGGCTCATTCCTAATGCTGACCCTGGTGTCCAAAAAATATGATGCTGCCCTCCTAAAGAAAAAACTAGATAGCAGCATTTTTGATGGAAGACTTTGATTTCTGTAAGAGGTATTATACACATGTAAGTGTTACATTTTTACAATGCTTGTGTAGCGGTACCCCTGTAGGGGCTGCTGAAATGTTGGATTGTCTGTCACCCTGCCCAGCCCGGCATTCACTTTTCAGACACTCAGAGACATATAACAGTCCACATGCCTTGTTTTTTATTGAGAGGATTGAACTTGGATGGGGTAAGGAAAATATGGGATGCCCAGTAGAAATGGTAGAACTTGCTTGCGACAACTATATACAGTATAGTATATACCCTCCACTTCTCCTCCTGCACATCACTTCCTCTCTAATCTTCAGGTCTTTCTCCTCCAGCACATCACTTTCTCTCAAATCTTCAGGTCTTTCTCCTTCAGCACATCACTTCCTCTCTAATCTTCAGGTCTTTCTCCTCCAGCACATTGCTTCCTCTCTAATCTTCAAGCACAGCTAGCACAAATTGGTTAGGCCTGACACTGGGTCAGCCAGGCCCTTAGCAATTGCCCTTTGCAGGCAGGGACTGTGGGCCCCTATAGTGTAGCAAAATAGGAAGTCTCTACACACGGCTACTGAGCCCATTAAGCCATCTTCAGGCCCTGTCAACCCTCCTGGCTGCAGCTGCCTCTCTCCACTGCCCCCTTCAATGCAGTCTACTCTTTTGGTTCTGCACCCATCTCAGACTACATGCTCCCAGTCCTCTCAGGCATGCTTTCCCAGTCCTCTCGACTGTGACTCACTCACCAGCCCTCTTGGCTGTGACCAATTGTCCTCCCTGGAGTCTCTTAGTAGTGCTCTCTCCCGCTGTCCTCTTTTTGCTCTCTTGTGCCTCCAGTCCAGGACCTCTTCATGCATTCCTGAAGGTGGTCCCGACTTCACCCGAGCCCAGGCCCAAGGTCACCCCCCAGACTTGGGAGCTCCCTCAAAGGCCCTGACAGCCTTCACACTCTCTCACTCCAGCTCTTCCACCCAACAACTCCTCCTCAGCTGGGCTGACCCTAGGTATTTAAGGAGGCCTGCTCCCTGCCAATCCAGGTTGGGTATTGGTCAGGGCTCCCAAAAACACCCCAGGCAGCTCCACCTCTCCTCTCCTCCTCTCTTTCTAGATCTTTCTAGCAAAGCTCAGGAAAGAAGAGTGAGCTCTCAGTGATGCTGCCTGTGAGTCACCAGCTGCTAGCCTGAGCCACTCCCAGCCCAGAATGAAAACAAACAGGCCTAGCAACCAGCCAGGCCTGCTTAAATGTACCTATCCTAACAAAGAATCCTAGTGTACTTAACAGGAAAATATATATCTGGTCCACTTTGAGCTAAGCCAGGCATGTTAAATTACGATTAAATAGTGGGCAAATTTGAGAGGACTAAATCTTCAAAGAGGCCATATTTGGCTACTCTGGGTCACACCTACTCAACTCAAGAAAATGATTAGTTAACATTAAACAGAATTCCAGGGAATGGGGGAATAAAACATGTCCTGAAGTATATAGCTGCAAAATTATCTACTGTATGTAAGTCACTTAGTTTTTTTTATCCTTATACCACTAATGAAAGAAATGAGCAAGAGTATCACCTATGGCCCATAACACACCATTCAGACTGGAGCTATGTTGTTTGTACTACTTTATTAAATAATCTCCCAAAACTGTGATTAGTTAAGAGTGCTTCACACCTACCCAGCAAAGCTGCACTTCAGCTAATCAGGAAGGGCTAATTATAAATTCTTTGTTCTTTGTCCTTGTAGAGGAAGTGTTTGCCAGGCTGGTATAAAATTTCTTTAAATGCCCTTGAATGCCTTACATATACATCTTTTAACAGAAAACAAAGGTAGACATTACAAAGTTTGAGACATTTTGTTCATCTTCATTTTACATTTTTCATTTTCATTTTACAAGGACATCCAAAGACTAAAACAACGCAGTTGTTAAAAAAAATGTTCACTTTAACCACTTGAAGTCCGGGCCATTGCCGAATGATGGCTACAGCACGGACCTCAATTTCAGGGAGGCCTTCATAGGATGTCCTCCCCTTTCCTCGCTTTCCTGCACACTCGGGGAAATTCTGTGCTCTCCGTGTCCCTTGGAAAATGGCTAATCTAAGTGGCCGTTTACAGAGTGATCGGCGTGGCCAATGAGAGATGATCTCAAATGTAAACATATGAGATCATCTCTCATTGCCGGCTTTCTCTCCTCACACAGAGACCACGTGTGAGGAGAGAGAGAGGATCTGACATCAATCTGTGCTCCAGTGAGTTAAAACACAAATTATAGTGCCAAACCAGTGTCCAAACAGTGCCCCATCGGTACAGTGCCTATTTGGGATCTGTGCCCCCCTGTGCCAATCTGTGCCCACCTGTGCCAATCTGTGCCATCGGTGATCAGTGTCCATCTGTGCACATCTTGCAATCAGTGCCCACCTGTGCCACCTCATCAGTGCCTACCTGTGCCGCCTCATCAGTGCACATCTGTGCACATCTTTGCAATCAGTGCACATCTGTGCCACCTCATCAGTGCACACATGTGCCACCTCATCGGTGCCCACATGTGCCAATCAGTGCCCATCTGTTCCGCCTCATCAGTGCCCATCTGTTCTACGTCATCAGTGCCCATCTGTGGCACCTCATCAGTGCATATCTGTGCCATAAATCAGTGCCCATCTGTGCCGCCTCATTAGTGCACATCTGTGCAATCAATCAGTGCCCATCTATGCAGCTTCATCAGTGCCCATCTGTGCCGCCTCATCAGTGCTTGTTAAATTTAGTGGCAGGCTTAAAATCAAACAATTTGTTCACAGAAAAAGGGCCCGCTATGGGGTGAAGGTATACAAATTATGTGACTGAGTCACTGGGTAATCTGTGCCCACCTGTGCCAATCTGTGCCATCGGTGATCAGTGTCCATCTGTGCACATCTTTGCAATCAGTGCCCACCTGTGCCACCTCATCAGTGCCTACCTGTGCCGCCTCATCAGTGCACATCTGTGCACATCTTTGCAATCAGTGCACATCTGTGCCACCTCATCAGTGCACATCTGTGCCACCTCATTAGTGTACATCTGTGCAATCAATCAGTGCCCATCTGTTCCGCCTCATCAGTGCCCATCTGTTCTACGTCATCAATGCCCATCTGTGGCACCTCATCAGTGCATATCTGTGCCATAAATCAGTGCCCATCTGTGCCGTCTCATTAGTGCACATCTGTGCAATCAATCAGTGCCCATCTATGCAGCTTCATCAGTGCCCATCTGTGCCGCCTCATCAGTGCTTGTTAAATTTAGTGGCAGGCTTAAAATCAAACAATTTGTTCACAGAAAAAGGGCCCGCTATGGGGTGAAGGTATACAAATTATGTGACTGAGTCACAGGGTACATATATGCCTTCAAAGTGTACAAAGGGAAGGACACCCAGCTGCAACCCCCTAATTGCCAGACTACTTGAGATCAAGCGGGAAAATTGTTGGGACCTCATATACCCCTACTGGAGAAAGGCTACCATTTATACATTTATATGTAGACAACTTCTACATATCTCTGCCCCTGTTCCACAACCTTCACCAGAAGAAGACACCAGCATGTGGCACCGTAAAAAAGAACCAGAAGGGCTTTCCTCAAAGTCTTGTCAATAAAAAGTTGAGAAAAGGAGAAACGGAAAGTCTGTGAAACAAGGAGATTTTGGCATTTAAGGGGAGGGACAGAAGGGATGTCTACATGTTGTCTTCGATCCACAATGATACCTTCGTGGAAATCCCCAGAAGGAATGGCCCCATCCAAAAACCAAAATGCATCTATGAATATAATTTGTTCATGGGGGGAGTCGACTTCAATGACCAAATGCTCGAACCATACCTTGCCACAAGACGAACATACCATTGGTATAAAAAAGTCACAATTTATTTTTTTCAATTGACCATATAAAACTCATATGTCATTTACTGCAACTCCACCCAAAATCCCAAATGCTTCCTTGGCTACCAGGAGGAAGTTTTCACTGCCCTTATATTCCCAAACGGCCCACCAGAAAACATCCGATCAGATGTTCTTAGTCGACTCTCCAAACGCCACTTTCCAGATAAACTCCCTCCCAGACCAGCAGGCCAACGTTGTCAAAAAAAATGTAAGGTGTGTACCAGAGTAGGAGTCAGAAGAGACACATCTTATTATTGTGCCCAATGTCCTTCCCAACCAGGCCTCTGCATAGGTGAATGTTTTCGCCGTTACCATACTTCAATAAATTATTAGTGAAGTATGGTAAACGTAATCCTCAGTTCCTGCCTTCACACACCTTCACACCCCTTATGCCACTGCCTGCTCTGTAACTGACCCTGGCTTGTTATTCGACCACGCTTCTGTCTACCGATTCTGTACATACCTCTGCCTGATCTGGAACAGACCCAGGACTTTTATTTAACCATGCTTCTGCCTAACGATTCTATACATACCTCTGCCTGATCTGAAACTGACCTTGGACTGTTTGACCATGTTTTTTGCCTGCCTCATGGACTAATCTTGTACCCTGCTACTGGACTAGTGGGATTCAACACAGGGGTCTCACATATGTGAAGGGCTCCAGAATTGTTTTTCTGGATGAAGAAAACAATTTATTTTGTTTTCTCAATCCTAGATTAGGGTCTGGAGACTCGGAGGCTTCAAAGAGATTTGGGTGGGAGAAGCCTCTACCCCTGTCCCCATTCTGTCCTGAACAAGGCCCTACTTCTGCCTGTAGGACTTACTGCCGTCATGCCTCTGCCTGTTGCACTGACCACACCACATGGACCTGCCTACTACCAGGACCAATATTTTTGGCACTGCGGACAATATCTCTGCCTGCACTGACCCTGGACTTTATATGGACAGTAACCCTGCCTGCTGCCTGGACAATTGTGTTCGCCGCTGCTGACCAAGTCCCTGCCTGCTGCCTGGACCAGTGCTATCCTCCTGTGTACAACTGCGCTACTACAACCACAGGTAATCTTTTTTGTTTACGCTTTGCTCAGCATAATGTATTTTGGGGTGTAATTCTTGGTATGTGCATGCTATGTGTCCCTGGAACACCTGACGGTGTTCCTTGCATGTTGGATCTCTGTATGTGGCCAGGCTGTGTAGAAGTCTCACACATGTGGTATCGTCATACTCAGGAGGAGTAGCAGAATGTATTTTGGGGTGTCATTTTTGCTATCCAAATGCTATGTTTTGGAAATATCTTATAAACTGACAACTTTGTGTAAAAAAAAATGCGTTTTCATTTTTTTCCATATTTTCCAAAAACTTCTGGAAAAAAATAAACCATTCAAAAGACTCATTATGCCTCATAGATTATATGTTGGGATGTTAGCTTTCCAAAATGGGGTCATTTTGTGGGTGTTTCCATTGTCCTGGTGCTCCAGGGCCTTCAAAAGTGTAACAGGTGGTTGAGAAATGTGATGTGTAATTTATGCTCCTAGAACACCTGATGGTGCTCCATGCATGTTGGGCCTCTGTGTGTGGCCAGGCAGTGAAAAAGTCCCACACATCGTAATACTCAGGAGGAGTAGCAGAATGTATTTTGGGGTGTCATTTTTGCTATCTAAATGCCATGTGTTGGAAATATCTTATGAATGGACAACTTTGTGTAAAAAAAAATGCTGTTTCATTTTTTTTCCACATTTTCCAAAAACTTCTGGAAAAAAATGAACTGTTCAAAAGACTCATTATGCCTCATAGATTATTCTTTGAGGTGTTAGCTTTTCAAAATGGGTTAATTTTGTGGGTGTTTCCATTGTCCTGGTGCTCCAGGGTCTTCAAAAGTGTAATAGGTGGTTGAGAAATGAGATGTAATTTTTGCTCCTAGAACACCTAATGGTGCTCCCTGCGTGTTGGGCCTCTCTATGTGGCCAGGCAGTGAAAAAATCCCACACATGTGGTATCGCTATACTCAGAAGGAGTAGCAGAATGTATTTTGGGGTGTCATTTGTGGTATGCACATGCCACGTGAGAGAAATTAACTATCAGAAATGACAATTTTATGAAAAAATAAAAATTAAAAATTAAAATCTTAATTTTGCAAAGAATTGTGGGAAACAATTACAACTTCAAAAAACTCACCATGCCTCTTACTAAATACTTTGAAATGGCTACTTTCCAAAAAGGGGTCATTTGGGGGGCATTTGTACTTTCCTGGCTTGTTAGGGTCTCAAGAAATGAGATAGACCAGTACATCAGATGTGATACATTTTTTTATGATTTGCACCACAGCTTGTAGACTCGAAAACTTTCACACAGACCAAATAATTTCCATAAATTTTGGGTTATTTTTACCAAAGATATGTAGCAGTATAAATTGTGGCCAAAATTTATGAAGAAAAATTACAAATTTTGCAAATTTTATCACAGAAATTAAGAAAACATTTTTTTTTCAAAATTTTCAGTTTTTTTTGTATTTATAGTGCAAAAAATGAAAAAACCCAGAGGTGATCAAATACCACCAAAAGAAAGCTCTATTTGTATAAAACAAAGGACAAAAAAAACATTTGGGTACAGTGTTGCATGAGTAATTGTAATTCAAAGTGTGAGAGCACTGAAAGCTGAAAATTGGTCTGGACAGGAGGGGGGTTTAAGTGCCCAGCAATTGGTTAATTAGAAAAGAATGGCCTCGTTCTTACCCACAGCCAGCAGTATCAAAGCTTATTTGAGATTTTAAGTTTTTAATGCAGCAACACTCTTGAATTTTGCTGCATGGAAATGCATGTCAGATATAAATCCTATTGTTTCCCAAGTAGCTGGTTGATCTATATGTATTTCAGTTTAGCATGAAAGACAAAGAGAAACTCTATTGGCCCATTCATACCTACACGTGTGCGTTACCATACATGCCAGCATTAAAGGAGAAGTCCAGGCAAAACCTAACTAACGCTAAATCTGCTCTGTGCCGCATTTTAAACCTAATCTATCTAACCCTGTAATGCAAAAATCACTGCAGTTACCTATCCTGCAGCTGATCCAGTCCCAGCATCAGCTGTCAGCCAAGGCTTCGCTGTGTAGGCGGGTGCAGGAGGCATCCGACAATGGAAGCCCCATATTAAGTCACTTCCTATTCATTTCACAGCTGTTGTCGGTCCTCTCCTGCACACAGCATCCGCCGCTGGAGACCGGCCCGGATCGGGTGCAGAATAGGTAAGTACAGCGAGTTTTGCTTTACAGGGTTAGATAGGTTAGGCTTAGAATGTGGCAGAGAGAAGGTTTAGCATTAGTTAGATTATGTCTGGACTTCTCCTTTAAAGTGATATTAAAGTCTTATTATTATTATTATTATATATTTTTTTAATAACAAGCATGGTATACTTAACTGCTATATGCAATGGTTTTGCACAAAGGAGTCCAGATCCTCCTCTTCTCCCCCCACTGGTGCTCCTGGCCCCTCCTGCTGAGTGCCCCCAAGCAGACACTCTCCCGAGCCATGGCCCTGCTTGTCCATTTACACACAGAGCCATGGCTCAGCACCTCCCCTCCCCCCTCTCCTGATTGGCTTACTGGTTGTGATTGACAGCAGTAGGAGCCAATGGCTTCCGCTGCTGCCTCAGCCTATCAGAAATGAGAGGCCCCAGAGAGCCGAGGCTTAAATGGACCTCGCTGGATCGAGAGGGGGCTCAGGTAACTATCAGGGGGAGCTGGGGGGCTGCTACACACAGAAGGTTTTTCATGAAGGTAAGAAACCTTGAGCCTTTAGAACCAATTTAAAGTGGTATTAAACCCAAAACCAAAAAATGAAAACTATTGCAGCCTACCAATCATTAGGTGTGGTGGCTGCATTTGTTTTCTTTTTTAGGCATTTTTCTCTGTTTTCACATGGTGATCTGGTCAGTACCACACCTCCTGAGTGCCCCCAGTCTGGATGAAGGAGCACCTTTGGACAACAGTTTTGTCAGTCTGGGGGGAGAGGAGTGTTAGAAGTGTTAGGAGTGTTAGCACACTTACAAATACCGCCTGCAAACCAACCCAAAACAGCCGCTGCTGTTTGTTCAGTGTGAAAGCCCGAGGGCTATAGCCGCGCTATGCGAGCGGTTTTAACTCTTTTTCAGCAGCCAGTGGGGGTTAAAACCACACCGCTAGTGGCTGAATACAGCCGCAAAAACGATGGTAAAACAGCGCTAAAAATAGCGCTGTTTTACCGCTGACGCCCCCACCGCCCCAGTGTGAAAGGGACCTAACAAATAGCAGCAAAACTGCAGCTCACACTTTATAAGCAGTTACAGCAAACTGTTTTTTTTTTCTTTTGGGATAAAGGTTTTACATACATAGATAAAAGCAGATCATTGTAAGCACCCCTGTCAGTAGTAAATGGTTTGTCCCAATCCTCTTAACTGATATATGTGCAAGAGAGCTTTTTCTGTTGAAAAATAACATACTTAGTGGTCAGACCACCAGATTAAAATAAAGAAAAGGAAGCCTAAAAAAGAAAATTAATGCAGCAATTACATCTTAGAATTGGTAAACCGCTACAGTCAGGTCCATAAATATTGGGACATCGACATAACTATAATCTTTTTGGCTCTATACACCACCACAATGGATCTGAAATGAAACACACAAGATGTGCTTTAACTGCAGACTTTCAGATTTAATTTGAGGGTATTTACATCCAAATCAGATGAACGGTGTAGGAATTACAACAGTTTGTATATGTGCCTCCCACTTTTTAAGGGACCAAAAGTAATGGGACAGATTAACAATCATCCATCAAACTTTCACTCTTTAATACTTGGTTGCAAATCCTTTGCAGTCAATTGCAGCCTGAAGTCTGGAACGCATAGACATCTCCAGCTGGGTTTCATCCCTGGTGATGCTCTGCCAGGCCTCTAGATATAGATCGCCACTGTCTTCTGGCAGACACACAGGTCCCAGAAGACAGCAGGGACCAGTGAGATTGCGCAGCGTGGCTCGCGCATACGCAGTAGGGAACCAGGCTGTGAAGCCGCAAGGCTTCACTTCCTGATTCCCTTACAGAAGATGCCGGAGCCTCCACCCGGGAGCCGAGGGACAGATCGGCTTTGGGTGAGGACATTGCGGGCATCCTGGGCAGGTAAGTGTCCATTAATTAAAAGTCAGCAGCTGCAGTATTTGTAGCTGCTGACTTTCAATTTTTTTTTTTCGGTGGAACTACACTTTAAGTCGTATCAATGTATAAAAAACACATGCTAGATTCACATTAATACACATTTAGATGCAGAATTAATACAGTGCTGACATTTACACCGGTGGTGTAATAAGCCTAGAATTAAATAGCACTGAAATCCTAGTAATATTTTTCCCCAGACAGAAATTATTTGTGATTGGATACACATTACAGGCTAACAAAACAGCTAATAAAAATGGCATATTGCTGTGGACTTGTTTGTAGTTTTTTTTAAAATGCTCCATCACAGAGAAGTGTGGCAAGAGCTCAAGGTTTCATTTTTCCCAGGAGACCATAAAAAAAACACAAACCATATTCAAAGCTCAGTAATTGTTCTATGTTCCTATATTCCACCTGTCTATTTTACAATTCATGTCTCCTGCAAGGTTCCTGCAGTAAACAGGATTTATCCAAGCATGTCTGAGTATAAATTACAGTCATATTGACACCTTGCTTTGTAAAATGTTTTTTTAAGCATTAAATTGGCTCATAATATATGTTGCATTTCCTACTATTTTGATACATTTTTTATTCAGGGCCGGATTAAGGACATCATGGGCCTGGTGCTGAGGATTTTGGTGGGGCTTTTTCTATAAAAATAAATAAATAAAAATGCAAACTATTTTTTGTTATAACAAATTAAATAAAATAGATAGAGGGAGGATAAGAGAGAGAGAAAGGGGATGAGAGAGGGGTGAGGGGTAAGGGAGGGATGATGAGAGAGATCGAGGGGGGGTGAGAGAGAGGAAGGATGCGCATGAGCATGCTTGGGAGTAGGGATGAGCCGAACACCCCCCTGTTCGGTTCGCACCAGAACATGCGAACAGGAAAAAAGTTCGCTCGAACACGCGAACACTGTTAAAGTCTATGGGACACAAACATGAATAATCAAAAGTGCTAATTTTAAAAGCTTATATGCAAGTTATTGTCATAAAAAGTGTTTGGGGACCCGGGTCCTGCCCCAGGGGACATGGATCAATGCAAAAAAAAGTTTTAAAAACGGCCGTTTTTTCAGGAGCAGTGATTTTAATAATGCTTAAAGTCAAACAATAAAAGTGTAATATCCCTTTAAATTTCGTACCTGGGGGGTGTCTATAGTATGCCTGTAAAGGGGCGCATGTTTCCCGTGTTTAGAACAGTCTGACAGTAAAATGACATTTCAAAGGAAAAATTCCATTTAAAACTACCCGCGGCTATTGCATTGCCGACAATACACATAGAAGTTCATTGATAAAAACGGCATGGGAATTCAACACAGGGAAACCCCGAACCAAAATTAAAAAAAAAAATGACGTGGGGTTCCCCCTAAATTCCATACCAGACCCTTCAGGTCTGGTATGGATTTTAAGGGGAACCCCGCGCCAAAAAAAAAAAAACGGCGTGGGGTCCCCCCAAAAATCCATACCAGACCCTTATCTGAGCACGCAACCTGGCAGGCCGCAGGAAAAGAGGGGGGACGAGAGTGCAGCCCCCCCTCCTGAACCGTACCAGGCCACATGCCCTCAACATTGGGAGGGTGCTTTGGGGTAGCCCCCCAAAACACCTTGTCCCCATGTTGATGAGGACAAGGGCCTCATCCCCACAACCCTGGCCGGTGGTTGTGGGGGTCTGCGGGCGGGGGGCTTATCGGAATCTGGAAGCCCCCTTTAACAAGGGGACCCCCAGATCCCGGCCCCCCCTGTGTAAAATGGTAAGGGGGTACTTACCCCTACCATTTCACTAAAAAACTGTCAAAAATGTTAAAAATGACAAGAGACAGTTTTTGACAATTCCTTTATTTAAATGCTTCTTCTTTCTTCTATCTTCCTTCGTCTTCTTCTTCTTCTTCTGGCTCTTCTGGCTCTTCTGGTTCTTCCTCCGGCGTTCTCGTCCAGCATCTCCTCTGCGGCGTCTTCTATCTTCTTCTCCTCGGGCCGCTCCGCACCCATGGCATGGGGGGAGGCTCCTGCTCTTCTCTTCATCTTCTTCTTCATCCTCTTCTCTTCTTCCTTCTTCTCTTCTTCATTTTCTTCTCCGGGCCGCTCCGCACCCATGCTGACATGGAGGGAGGCTCCCGCCGTGTGATGCAGTCTCCTCGTCTGACGGTTCTTAAATAACGGGGGCGGGGCCACCTGGTGACCCCGCCCCCCTCTGGCGCACGGTGACTTGACGGGACTTCCCTGTGACATCATGGGGAATGCCACAGGGAAGTCCCGTCATGTCCCGTGCGTCAGAGGGGGCGGGGTCACCAGGTGGCCCCACCCCCCGTTATTTAAGAACCGTCAGACGAGGAGGCGCCGTCACACAGCGGGAGCCTCCCTCTATGCCAGCATAGATGCAGAGCGGCCCAGAGAAGAAAATGAAGAAGAGAAGAAGGAAGAAGAGAAGAGGATGAAGAAGATGAAGAGAAGAGCGGGAGCCTCCCCCCATGCCATGGGTGTGGAGCGGCCCGAGGAGAAGAAGATAGAAGACGCAGCGAAGGAGATGCTGGACGAGAACGCCGGAGGAAGAACCAGAAGAGCCAGAAGAACCAGAAGAAGATGAAGGAAGATAGAAGAAAGAAGAAGCATTTAAATAAAGGAATTGTCCAAAACTGTCTCTTGTCATTTTTAACATTTTTGACAGTTTTTTAGTGAAATGGTAGGGGTAAGTACCCCCTTACCATTTCACACAGGGGGGGGCCGGGATCTGGGGGTTCCCTTGTTAAAGGGGGCTTCCAGATTCCGATAAGCCCCCCGCCCGCAGACCCCCACAACCACCGGCCAGGGTTGTGGGGATGAGGCCCTTGTCCTCATCAACATGGGGACAAGGTGTTTTGGGGGGCATGTGGCCTGGTACGGTTCAGGAGGGGGGGGCGCACTCTCGTCCCCCCTTTTTTCCTGCGGCCTGCCAGGTTGCGTGCTCGGATAAGGGTCTGGTATGGATTTTTGGGGGGACCCCACGCCGTTTTTTTTTTTTTGGCGCGGGGTTCCCCTTAAAATCCATACCAGACCTGAAGGGTCTGGTATGGAATTTAAGGGGAACCCCACGTCATTTTTTTTTTTTTATTTTGGTTCGGGGTTTCCCTGTGTTGCATTCCCATGCCGTTTTTATCAATTAACTTCTATGTGTATTGTTGGCAATGCAATAGCCACGGGTAGTTTTGAATGGAATTTTTCCTTCGAAATGTCATTTTGCTGTCAGACTGTTCTAAACACGGGAAACATGCGCCCCTTTACAGGCATACTATAGACACCCCCCAGGTACGAAATTTAAAGGGATATTATACTTTTATTGTTTGACTTTAAGCATTATTAAAATCACTGCTCCTGAAAAAACTGCCCTTTTTAAAACTTTTTTTTGCATTGATCCATGTCCCCTGGGGCAGGACCCGGGTCCCCAAACACTTTTTATGACAATATCTTGCATATAAGCCTTTAAAATTAGCACTTTTGATTTCTCCCATAGACTTTTAAAGGGTGTTCTGCGGCATTCGAATTTGCCGCGAACACCCCAAATTGTTTGCGAACAGCCAATGTTCGAGTCGAACATGAGTTCGACTCGAACTTGAAGCTCATCCCTACTTGGGAGTGACAGGAATGCAGCCCAGCCAAGGCAAGTGACTGAATGTACAGAACCCAGAAGGAAGACCGACCAGGTGAAGATGGAAGCGCCCAGGACCCGCCGGATTGATCACAGCGCAGTGCTGGAGGGCTTAGTCTGACAGGTAAGTGTACCCTAATGTGCTAATATGCTGTGCATACTTGTACATTATGGCATAACCTAACTCAGAGCGTCTAAAAAGTAGTAATGTTAGTGAAGTTTACTACCGCTTTAATATCACAGGGTCCCAGGAGCCTCTCATGGGGTCCCCTACTGACCTGGTGCTCATTGGGCAGTGCCCAAGTGCATAGTTGCCAACATTTCTAAAATATTTTCAGGGACACTTTTTTAACCAGTGGTATATTTAGAGTAGCTGACATCCCCTATGTTCCTCTATACATCACAGTAGTAATCACAAAATTAAATGAGTACTAATAATAGGCAGAACAAATATGAGGACTGAGAAGATTTCCTTTAGTTGAACTAACAAAAGTGTGCCCATTCTAGAGCTGGTAACATTGAGGATATTCATTATAATTTTAAAGAACTGTTTTTGTGGGAATGTGGAGGGTATAACAGTGGGCACTATGTACAGGAGAGGAGTGTGAAGGATATGGCAGTGGGCACTATGTACAAGAGAGGAGTGTGGAAGGTATGCCAGTGGGCAGTAGGTACAGGAGAGGAGTGTGGAAGGTATGATGGGCTCAGTATGTACAGGAGAGGAGTGTGGAAGGTATTATGAGGGAAGTATGTACAGGAGAGGAGTGTTGAGAGAAAGACAGTGCAGTATGTACAGGAGAGGAGTGTGGAGGGTATGACTGTTGGCAGTATGTACAGGAGAGGAGGGTCGAGGGTATGATGGGGCAGTATTGTACAGGAGACGAGAGTGAAGGGTATGACAGTGGGCAGTATGTACAGGAGAGGAGTGTGGAGGGTATTACAGTGGGCGTATGTACAGGAGATGAGTGTGGAGGGTATGACAGTGGGCACTATGTACAAGTGAGGAGGATGAAAGAATCTGGGAAGGAAAAATGTAAAGGTTTGTGGAAGGATGTTTAGGGACTCTGTAGTGGTTAAGCGGGCCATACATGGATTACAATTAAGTCAATTAAGCAGAGACCAGCCATAGTCCATGTATGCGAGGGATAGCTGGTTGTACACAAGTCAATCTATTAATTGACTTGAGTACAACCAGTCTGTCAGATTTTTCCCAAAACAATCAGTGCTGCCAGCTATAGTTAGCAACACTGATCGTTGTATTCTGTGGGTAGGGAAGGCTTTCCACTGGCAGAACATAATAACACTGCGGGGTGATTCCCCCACTCATAGGTCAGCAGGTGGGAGGGTGTGTGGGGACAGGCTGGGGAGAAAGGTCTGTCAGCAGGGGGGTGTGAGGTGGTCATCGAGGGATATCAATCAGCGGGTGGGGGGAGTAACTGGGAGTGATATCTTTTGGAGTAGGGTCTTTCATCTGCCGGTTGGGAAATGGTCACCTGTGAAATAAGTTGAAGGGAGGTGGCTAACATGGGAAGTGGCTGGGGAGTGACCTCGTTGGTGGTGAGTGTGAAATGGATGATGTGTTTCAAGTTTCTTTCACATTTGCGGTAATGCTTACTGCCCTCTGAAAAGTGATCTGTGGTGGATTGATTTTCAGTGAGTGGTATAGCAGCAGCTGACAGGCGTTCATGAGGTGCGGTATATATTTTTTTTTACATTGCTAAATGGTAGTTTTACATTGTTGGACTATGCTGCTACTGGGAGCGAGTTTGGCTGGTACAGAGTGTGCCAGCTTGTATTTAAATTGGCCGCTCTGTATGTAGCTTCTGACAGACTGCACAAGGAGCCCCGTATCTCTAGAACCATAGATAATAGGAGTCCCAGTGGTGGGGTAGGTCTTCAGCTACCTACCCTCCAAATTTGGGGTCTCTGTGACCCCTGGTCACCGAGCCATGACCCTTGAAGTCAATTGTTTATTTTTTTGGCAAATGGGCCTATCTTAAGGTAAGGGGCCTGGAGCTGCAGCTCCAATAGCCCCTATGTTAATCCGGCCCTGATTTTATTAGTTATGCTGTTCATGATTTACTAAGCAAAACCTTTGCCCAGGGTACAAATCATTGGGAGTTAATGCACAAGCAGATATAAAATGCATGTTGACCTCAAATTGAACTTTAAGGGAAACAAAATGTCATCCTACAACTCATCTTCAACTGACTGGATTGCTTTTAAAATACAGAAACCAGATTGTTTGACCTGTAAGATATATAAGATGTAGCAATATGGACTACAATTGTAATGAACAGTTATTCCTTGTCCTATCTGTATATTATATTATCCCTCTAGTGCCCGGTGTCTGGTGTTACTAAACTGACATCATATTTGTGAGCCCAACCAAAGGGATTGTGGGATTGGTAGTTCCACCGGATGGCTATTCCCCTGCATGCCTATACACTCTGACTATATATCCCAGGGATCTGTGCTACCATCAGGGATATTGCTGGGAGGGCTATAAAAGAAACCAGAGACCTGCCCCAGCCAGTCCCGGGCCTTGTGTGTGATGGATCTTTCCGTGCTGGGAGAGTGAGGTCGCGACCTACCACAAGGTGTACAACATTCCTGCCTGACCGAGAAGGGGGTCCAGCGCTGCCTGCTGTTCATCAGACATCTGATCAGCACCAACTCGACCAAGAGTCTGAGGGGAGACTCCGCCTGGTAGCCTATGTGAGCCGCAGTCTCAACGCTTCTGAGAAGAACTATCCAGTACACAAATTGGAGATTTTGGCCCTCAAATGGGCTGTGGTAGGTAAGCTATGTGACTATCTGTACGGGGCCACCTTTGTGGTGAAAACGGATCATAACCCACTGCCAAGCTGGATGCAACTGGACATCGGTGATAGGCCGCTCTCTCTGAATTTCGATTCAGTCTGAAATACTGGCCAAGAGTGGAAAATCGGGACGCTGATGCTCTTTCCCGAAAAACTCATACCACAAATGTTGGCTCGAAGAGAATAGTCTATTTGCCCGTCGAAGGAGTGATGGTTGTACGTCACGGAGTCAAGCATAAGCCACAGGGGCAATAAGAGCAGAAGCTGTGGGAGTCACCCCTGCTGGTGTGCCAAAATATTACTGTGATTTGACACAAGTACACAGCCTCAGTTGACAAGAGAGTATATGAGGTGGGATCAACAGGAAGACCCGCTGGGAAAACTTATGAGGAAATTGCTATCCATTCAGGAGGCTCAGATGCTGCTGAATAGTTCCATTGAGGGAGCAAAAGTAATCCATAGAGAATGGGAACAAAAGCGATTAGAGGATGGAGAATTATACTGGAGAGGCCCATCTGAAGAGCCAGAGGGTGTTCGTCAACTGTTCCTCCCTGAGAAACACAGACAAAGTGTTGATCGCCCTTCATGATGATCATGGTCACTTAAGCCTGGAGAGAACTTTCAATTTAGTCAGGGATCGATTTTATTGGCCATTCATGAGAGCTGAGGTGGAAAGCTACTGCTACTCTTTCATCAGATGCATTAAGAGAAAGACTTTACCAGGCAAGGCAGCCTCAATGGGCCATCTCCAGAGTCAGGGACCAATGGAGTTGGCGTGCATTGATTTCTTGTGCGTGGAACCTGACTTGAGTGGACGGAGTAATGTCCTGGTTGTGACAGATCATTTCACCTGCTATGCCCAAGCTTTCCCCCACTAGGGACCAGCAAACCAGTACTGTAGCAAAAACCCTAGTATAGAAGTTTTTTCTCTACTTCACTCTTTAATCTACAGTCCAATACAGCATCTACTTCGTATTTCTCATTACCTTCCATAAGTAGCGGAGGAGGAATCTCTGAAACCAACAAAGAAACATGGAATATAGGGTGGATTTTCAGGTTCTTTGGTAACACCAATTCAAATGCTACTGCATTAATCTTTCTTTTGACTGGAAAAGGCCCCAAAAATCTTGGGCCAAGTTTCCTCGTGGGGCAGCTTAGTTTCAGGTTTGCTGTAGACAGCCAGACTTTGTCTCCCGGATCCACATTCATGTTACCTCTTTTCTTTCTGTCGAAAAACCTCTTATTGTTTTTCTGGGTCTTAGAGATGGTATCCTGTAATAATTGATTATTGGAGTTGAAAAAGCTCAATCTGTCTTGTACAGCTTGTACGGAAGATTCCACAGATAACTCAGGCAAGAAAGAAGAATGATACCCATAATTAGCGTAAAAGGGGGATTGTTTGGTGGCTGAATGAATGGAGTTGTTATATGTGAATTCTGCAAGTAGAAGAAGTGAAGGTCAATCATCCTGTGCAAAAGAAGAAAAGCACCATAAGTACTGCTCAAGGGTTTGGTTTGTCCTTTCTGTCTGTCTGTTCGTTTGAGGGTGATATGCTGTGGACAGATTAAGCTCAATGTTCAGAGCTTCACATAAAGCCCTCCAAAATCTAGAGGTAAATTGTACGCCTCTCGGTCGGAGAATAGCAACCCTATATTGTTCAGGAATAAACATTTGCTCTTCATGATAGTAAAGGCCATTCCTTAGTTGAAGAGACAAGTCTTGAGAGGGTGGTTGGTTTACCACATCCCCCTATATTTGCGACATCAGGTCTGTTTGAGGAAGTAAAAAATTCTTGGCCAGTAAAATAGTGTCAGGTTCTATGGATACTAAAGGGCCATTGAACATGTGTGACAGCACATCTGGTTTGCCATTCTTCGACCCAGGGCGATAGGTAATATGGAACATAAAAACAAGAGAAAAACAGTGTCCACCTTGCTTGCTGAGGCCTTAGTCATCTAGCCTGTCCTCAGGTATTCTTGATTCTTGTGGCCAGTGAAGATGAGGATAGGGTGAGAAGCTCCCTCCAACAGATAACGCCATTCATCAAGCGCAGCTTTGATGGCCAACAGCTCTTGGTCCCCAACGCCATAGTTCCTCTTTTCAGTTTCTTGGGAAAAAAAACAACAGGGTGATGTATTGATTTAGGATGTTGGTGTGGCGACAATATAGCTCCTACTGCACATTCAGAGACATCTACCTCCAATACATAGGCCAAGGACAATTTGGGATGCTTCAAGATGGGAACTGAGGTGAATAAAGCTTTTAGCTGTTCAAAGGCTCTTTGGGCTTCTGGGGTCCATCGGAAGGAACATACTGCTTAGTTAACTGCGTAATGAGAGTAATAATGCCAGAAAAGTTCTTGATAAATTTTCTATAAAAATTAGCAAACCCCACAAACCTCTGAACAGCTTTTCTGTCTGTAGGGGCAGGCCATTCCAGGACAGCTGTGACCTTCTGTGGGTCCATGGAGATACCATCGGCAGAGATGACAAGTCCCAGAAAGTGTATGGAAAACAAAAACTCCTGCGCACAGGTGGATCACCATATAGAGATGCGTCAACACAGGCCTTGCTGCCCTCAAGGACGGGAAGCCCTAGTGCAAACCGAGACAAAAGAAAAACAGGGGCGCACCAGCCTAGTGTATTAACTTTTATAAAAGGATCATCCTATAGTCGCATGCTGGCTGTCGGTACACTTCGTGTTGTGCCTCTTCCATCCATTGCTTGTGAGTTGTTTCTTTTAATCATTTTTAAATAAATCCTTTTATAAAAGGTAATACACTAGGCTGGTGCGCCCCTGTTTTTCTTTTGTCCCAGAAAGTGTATGGTCTGCCTTTCAAAATCACATTTTTCAGCCTTTGCATAGAGACGGTGTTCACGGAGCCAGCTCAATACTTTTTTTATATGAGTTTGATGTAATTCTATAGATTCAGAGAATATAAGGATGTCGTCTAAATAAACAATGATGAATAAATCAAGATAGTCCCAAAAAATATCATTCACCAGGTGCTGGAATGTGGCTGGAGCCTTACAGAGCCCAAACGGGCATGATCAAATACTCAAAATGGCCAAAATGTGTCCGGAAGGCTGTCTTCCACTCATCTCCTTCCCTGAACCCGACTAGATTATATGTACCTCTTAAGTCTAGTTATGAAAATACTCATGCCCCCTGCAATCTCTGAAAAAGTTCAGGAACCAGAGGAAGGGGGTACCGATTCTTGACAGTGACCTTATTATGATCTCGATAGTCCACACAAGGGCTCAAGGAATGGTCTTTCTTCTCAACAAAGAAAATACTAGCACCTGCTGGTGAAGTGGAAGGCCGAATGAACCGTTTTTCTATGCTTTCATCTATATATGCATGCAGGGCTTCTAGTTCAGGCTCGGAGAGAGGATAGATTCGACCAAATGGGATCTCAGCCCCAGGTAAAAGTTTGATCGGACAATCATAAGTCCTATGGGGAGGAAGAGTGTCTGCACCCTTCTTGTTAAACACATCCAAATATTCATGATAGGCAACAGGTATCAACTTCAAGGTTTTGTGGTCAGGACTGATACTCAGGAGAGGAGCGGTGTTAACAGTCTTTTCTGGAAAACAATGCATCTGGCAGTAGTTGAATGACAAAGAGATGCCTCCTGTAAGCCAGTTAATGTGAGAGTTGTGTGCCTTCAACCAATGTATGCCAAGGATAACAGGGAACATGGAAGAAGTTATAACATCCAGGTGTAGGAGTTTGTGGTGACCTGAAGAAGTTTGGCAGAGGATAGGTACAGTTTCTTGCGTAACTGGGCCTGATTTCATGCCGGAGCCATCGGCCAGGTAAACATGAAATCCCTGCCTTTTGGCACACAGGAAGCTGGTATTGGGTGACAAATGCAGAGTCCACAAAACAGCTACAGTCCCCAGAGTCTATGATTGCAGGTACTAAACCAGTATTTTCGGAAAATTGCAGCATGATAGAGAGAGAGACATGTGACTAATCTCTCCCAGGGAGGCGCATCATATGGGACTGAAGAGAAAGGGAGGATCTGCAGGGCTTTACCGGACAAGTCTGTATGAAGTGACCACCCTCCTCACAATAGAGACACAGGTTGGCACATTGACGCTCAATAAGGGAAAGAGGTGGTCTTTGGAAACTCTTATGGGGTGGTTTATGTTGTTCCTTCTTTCTGGGGGGTGCAACAGATGAAGAAGCAGGAGAGTCAGTCCTTGAAGACACAGAGAGGGTTCTATTAGACTTTTCAGATTGTCTCTCCTGTAACCGTTGATCAATCTGAATTGTTATGCCGCATACACACGTTAGATGGGAGCTTGTTGTCGGAAATTCCGACCGTGTGTAGGCTCCATCGGACATTTTCCGGTGGAATTTCCGACAAACAAAATTTGAGATCTGTATCTCAAATTTTCCGACAACAAAATTAATTTCAATTGGAAAAATTCTGTGAGCCACAATGATCTTATGCCTTGCTTGTGCTACCTCCAGCTGCATGCGCTAATCACGCTTCATATAACGTGCATAGGATAAATTTGCAAAGTTATGTGCGCTTGGGTGACCCTAAAAACAAAATTAATATTAACCAACTGTTTTCACACCTTGTTTATTTATTCAACATTCATATTATTTGTATTTAATACTATCGCACTAGTAAGCACAGAGTTGGTTAATATTAATTTTGTTTTTGGGTTCACCCAAGCGTAGCGCATAACTTGTAAATTTAACAAAATTCATTGTCGTAAATTCCGATCGTGTGTACACAATTCCGACTCACAAAGTTCCACACATGCTCAGAATCAAGCAGAAGAGGCGCACTGGCTATTGAACTTTTTTCTCGGCTCGTCGTGTTGTACGTCACTGCGTTCTGCGTTCTTGGCGATCGGAATTTCCGACAAGATTTGTGTGTCCATGTGTGTGCAAGACAAGTTTGAGCCAACATCCGTCGGAAAAAAAACATGGATTTTGTTGTCAGAATGTGTGATCGTGTGTACGCGGCATTAGACTAATCAGATCTTCCAGGGATGCTGGTACTCCCACTCTGGCAAGTTTGTCTTTTAAAGTGTCAGAAAGTCCTAGACGAAACTGGTGACGCAGTGCAGAGTTATTTCAGTGAGTGTCTGCACTCCATACACGAAAGTCAGTTACATAGTCTTCAACATGCCTAAGGCCTTGTTGCAATTTGCCAAGCATAGATTCAGCGGTCTGATGGTAAAAGGGGTATAGCTGGGACATGACTGAGAAAAATGAGTCGGTAGCTGCCAGAGCAGGATCATGTTGTTCCTGGAGGTGATGAGCCCAGGAAAGTGGTTTAATCAACAGCAGCTGATAATAAACCCCACCTTGATATGCTCAAATGCAAATGTGTGGGGTAACAGGGAAAAGCATAGTTCACAGGTATTCCAGAGAGTACGGAACTCCTCTCCTGAAAATAGTTCCAGTATAGGCACCCTAGGTTCTGGAGGGGGAGTAGTTTCATCTTCCGATAGCCGATCTTCCATGCGACTGAGGTTTTCTTGTAAACTCCATACAATGTAAGATAAAGAAGAGATTGATCTGCAAATGTCCTCTAACGAAGAGGCCTCCCTTTCAGACTCCATCCATATCTGACTGGTACTGTCACATACCTGGTAGGAGACTGAACTGACAAGGTTGGCCTCTCTTGCATCTCCAACCCAGGCCTCACTGAGAGTGGAACAGATGGTGGCTAGGGTCAGGAGGAACATGAGTGCCTGTAAGTGTTGTTTGCAGAGCTTGTGGCAGGAGTTGTAGACTCGGTGATTCAGGCAGAACATCAGGTCAGGAACTGGAATGGTGTGGGATTGATCAGCCGAGGTTAAAGGGAAACTCCAACAGGCTTGCAGGTTCAGGATACGTGGCTTGCTGGAACTTCCCGTAGTCTGGAGACAGAAGTTCACTGGAGCCAATGGAGCTGGGATAATGGTCAGCAAGCACAGGCATTTGGAGAAAGCGTTGAGCCAGACAGGAGTAAAGTCACTAGGATAGCCGGATTCAGCAGCAGGCGGACACCAAGGTACCAAGACATTAGACAATAGCAAGGTCGGGAGGAAACCGGGATCAAGAACCAGTAATCAGGAATGTAACAGAGTCCAAAGCCGGGTCAGAGAAAAGCCAAGTTCAGTAACAGGTTTTAAGCAGGATTCAAGGATATCAGGAAACATCTAAAGACCAGCCAGCATTGATCAGGACTCAGGGTACCCTTTAAATAGGCCATCTGGTGCCCGCAGTCTGTCACGCACGTGCATGCGCATTGGAGCATATAGGAATCTGCAGTCACCTGTGTGTGTGCGCCTGCGCACGTGTGCGAGCAGGACGAGTTACAACAGTTCTCTTACAATACCAGATCCGGTCTGAGGGGAAGACTGGGCCTCTGAAGATCTGTCACCGAAACCATCTGCTGCCTATATTTGAGGCCATCCGAGTACCTCCATCTTACTGTCAAGAGACTTATCAGTCCCCTATGTTAAGGCCTAGGGCCAGGAAAGCCTGCCAACCAATGCCACCTGAAGAGGAGAGTGATGAGGAGGAATTAGATCTTGAGTGGTTATGGATTTCATCCCTAGAAGATGATCCCACCACTCAGGGAACAGTCTTTGCGAGGGAGGCATGTCTTCCACTATCAGAGGTTGAAGTGTTAGATTTCCACTCGCTAGGATGGAGCCCAATGGAGTGTTCAGTGTGCCAGAGACCCCCGGTTCCCACATCAATGAAGTAGAGAGTGAGGATGTTCCTGAACCAGAGCTTGAACCAGAGCTTGAACCAGAGCTTGAACTAGAGCTTGACCCAGGGCTTGAACCAGAACTTGAACTACAGTTTGAACCAGAACAGGAATCAGAGCCTGAGTCAGAACTGCTGGAAAGTATCTACTCCAGATTGAGACAGAAAATATGCCCTCCAAAAAGACTGACGTATGATACATTTGGGGCACTTGCCTTCTTTATTGAACCTTTAGTAAATGATGACTTTTATACACCCCCTGACACTACTGGGGCCACTAGTTTGTTACTGGCCTGTCATAAATTCGATATGACTTTGCCTGATAGTTTGCATAATTTATTGTTAGAAGATCCCTCTTTGGACAAGTTGTTGGCTGACGCAACTTCTAGTTTGTCATTTAATTAACCATTCGCTTTCTTATGCTACAGTGAAGTGGTCCTACAGGTTGTGTTCTGTCTTTGGGGACCAAAGACTTTCAAATGGGGGGAGTATGTAGCAATATGGACTAAAATTGCAATGAACATTCCTTGCCCTATCGGTATATTATATTTTTCCCTCTAGTGCCGAGTGTTATTAAACTGACATCATATTTGTGAGCCTAACCAAAGGGATTGTGGGATCGGTAGTTCCACCAGATGGCTATTCCCCTGCATGGCTATACACCCAGACTATATATCCCAGGGATCTTTGCTACCATCAGGGAGATTGCTGGGAAGGGCTATAAAAGAAACCAGAGACCCGCCCCAGCCAGTCTTCTTTCCGGCCTCATGTGTGATGGATCTCTCCATGCTAGGAGAGTGAGGTCATGGCCTACCATGTGGTGTACAACATTCCTGCCCGACCGAGAAGGAGGTCCAGCGCTGCCTGCTGTTCATCAGACATCTGATCAGCACCAACTCGACCATACAGCAACCCACGCTTCATGCTCAACATTCCAGTGATCATCACAAGCGGGTCTGCAGCCAGGATGTCCATTCCGGAGTCGCTATCTGGAAGGCGTTTGTATGGCCTGGTCGTTGGTGAGAGGGCAATTGCCCACCTTTGCACGCTTTTCCTTGGTTATTTACTGGGACACTGTGTACAGACACCTTTGCTTTGGGAACACTTCAAGTGACACTAAAGGTTTGGGTTTTTTTTTTAAATAACAAACATATCATACTTACCTCCACTGTTCAGCTCTTTTTACACAGAGTGGCCCGAACCTGCTCTTCTGGGGTCCCTCGGCGGCTCTTGTGACTCCTCCCCACATCAGATACCCCCTGGGAGAAGCTCTCTCCTGGGGGGTGACCTTGTGGGTGTGCTCCCGAGTCCAGCATTCGACATCCATAGACGCCAAATGCAGGACTCGGCCCTGCCCCCCCCGGCGGCCGCATCATTGGATTTGATTGACAGCAGCGGGAGCCAATGGCTGCGCTGCCATCAATCTATCCAATCAAGAGCCGAGAACCCCGGGCAGAAAGAGAGTACGTCCAAGTGGGACTAGTTTGAGGGTTCAGGTAAGTAAAATGGGGGGCTGGGGGGGCGGTCACTGACAGGTGTTTTTTCACCTAAATGCATTCTATTCGAGCACTGTACATAGGCATCTTTAGCTGCAGTCAGCACAAGATATACTACCACTCTGTTACCACACCTTATTGGATATAGTTGATGAGCTCTGACTGTCGGGGAAGACCATCAGATCTGCAACGGGGACATTCTGTCATTGCTTCTTAAAGGGCCCTCATACCATCCTTGTTTAACTTCATCTCTCATTAGGATAAAAGTGTTGAACATGCCTGCTTGGGTTTCTCTTTCTAGTAGTATTGTCAGAACTGATGCTTAACTTTGCTTATCCTTTCAGGTTATGTCCAAGTGGTACTCTATTGTACATGTATGTATATAGCATCCTGTTGTCTGCCAACTGTCTTAACTGGCGTACTGGAGGATCCACTCTACTGAGTTTGTGCTGTTATTCAAATCTCAGTGGAACCATTACCTCCTTTGTACAACGATATCTTATCTGAAGTATCCCAGTAAACGTTAATAGAATATAAACATATTGAGTGTTGTTACTTAAAGGTGCTGCAATGATGTCTGAACCCGGAGTATCAGGTGGGTTGGAATGTTTACAGGGTCACGGTGATGCAGATGAGCAGGTAAATCCAAGTATTCCTCAAGGGGGCGGTACTACACATATATACAGTATATATATACAGTGGGGACGGAAAGTATTCAGACCCCCTTAAATTTTTCACTCTTTGTTATATTGCAGCCATTTGCTAAAATCATTTAAGTTCATTTTTTTCCTCATTAATGTACTGTACATACAGCACCGAAAACACAGAATTGTTGACATTTTTGCAGATTTATTAAAAAAGAAACACTGAAATATCACATGGTCCTAAGTATTCAGACCCTTTGCTGTGACACTCATATATTTAACTCATGTGCTGTCCTTTTTATTCTGATTATCCTTGAGATGGTTCTACACCTTCATTTGAGTCCAGTGTTTGATTATACTGATTGGACTTGATTAGGAAAGCCACACACCTGTTTATATAAGACCTTACAGCTCACAGTGCATGTCATAGCAAATGAGAATCATGAGGTCAATAGAACTGCCTGAGGAGCTCAGAGACAGAATTGTGGCAAGGCACAGATCTAGCCAAGCTTACAAAAAAATTTCTGCTGCACTTAAGGTTCCTAAGAGCACAGTGGCCTCCATAATCCTTAAATGGAAGACGTTTGGGATGACCAGAACCCTTCCTAGAGCTGGCCGTCCGGCCAAACTGAGCTATCAGGGGAGAAGAGCCTTGGTGAGAGAGGTAAAGAAGAACCCAAAGATCACTGTGGCTGAGCTCCAGAGATGCAGTCGGGAGATGGGAGAAAGTTCTAGAAAGTCAACCATCACTGCATCTCTCCACCAGTCGGGGCTTTATGGCAGAGTGGCCTGATGGAAGCCTCTCCTCAGTGCAAGACACAGAATGTTCCAGCTGGTCACCCCAGATGACGGCTTCTCAGCTGAAACATGTCGGGTGGACCCCTCACAATTGCCGCTATATGATGTTTGAGCTGTTTCTGATCTTCTAATATGTGAGTTTGTTTTTAAATTTTTTTAATAAACCAGTATTTTAAACGTTAGCACGCTATGTGAGTTTTCTTACTCCTCGCATAGCATATGAATTATTCGTTTGGCCTATGTCGGATTGTCTATGGATGTGGAAGCCGTGCTGTTACCCTCCCTTCCCACTGTATGCTGACGACATTTGACAAGATACATTGCTCAGACTGGGTAGTCAACAAGCCTTTCTGACTTGTATGACGTATGTCGTTTCAAGTCATTAAGTTCTGGTAAGCCTCTTGATGTTCCCGGTGATGGCCCCCGGCACCGACCTAGACCTTCTGTTCACTTGTGGTTCCCTCACTGTCTACCTACCTGCCAGACCTGGTGAAATTTATTTATTTATTTATTTATTTGGTGGTTTTTCACAATTTTTTTACAATTTTTTTCCACAAGTTTATATTATGGATTGTTATGTTTCAAGATCTTCTTTATAATTATTTTAGATCTTTGGAACCGTCACGGTTTTCTTAGTACCAGTTATTGTTTATATCTGTCAATAAGTTTTATTATTCATTGTTTCACCTAATTGTTTTGCTGATTAACACCGCATATTTATATTGTGCAATCCATTTTTATGGTCATACATGGTTTATAAGGCAGAGGTGGGGGACTCGAGTCACATGACTTGACTCGAGTCGGACTCGAGTCACCTGTTTGAGGACTTGCGACTTGCTTGACAAAATTAAATAAATGACTCGACTTGACTTTGACTTGCCACTTATGACTTGCGACTTGACTTTGACTTGGGCTATTTGACTTGCAATGACTTGCAATGACTTGGCACCACCAGTACTGTGTCTTGGCCTAGGCAAAATATACCAAGAAAAAAGCACTAAGCAGTTTTGTTAATGTTGAAAATGAAACAAAACCTTTCCTGAAAACTGACTTTTAACTAATTTTAAGGATGGAAATGGGGTAGATCAGTATTTTGACTTAATTTGTGACTTGACCAAAATAAATGACTTGACTTGACTTGCTTGACTTTTAGCAGGGACTCGACTTGACTTGCTTGCTTTTCGCCACAGTGACTTGGGACTTGCTTATGACTTGAAGGTTAAGACTTGAGACTTTCTTGTGACTTGCACATGTGTGACTTACCCCCATGTCTGTTATAAGGTTTCATTTACTGTGTGTACGCACTTAGGTTTTTTTTTATTTATACGTCTGGTAGTATATTGCGCTACACTTTTATATTTTTTTAGTTTGCTAAAAAACACCTGAAGGACCCCAAGATGGTGAGAAATAAGATTCTCTGGTCTGATTAGACCAAGATAGAACTTTTTGGCCTTAATTCTAAGTGGTATGTGTGGAGAATAGGGATGATCCGAACACCCCCCTGTTTGGTTCGCACCAGAACATGCGAACAGGCAAAAAATTTGTTCGAACACGCGAACACCGTTAAAGTCTATGGGACACTAACATGAATAATCAAAAGTGTGAATTTTAAAGGCTAGTTATAATTAAGTTATTGTCATAAAAAGTGTTTGGGGATCTGGGTCCTGCCCCAGGGGACAATTAAAACTACTCGCGGCTATTAATGCATTGCCGGTCTGACAATACACATAGAAGTTAATTGATAAGAACGGCATGGGAATTCCCCACAGGGGAACCCCGAACCAACATTTAAAAAAAAATTACGTGAGGGGTCCCCCTAAATTCCATACCAGGCCCTTCAAGTCTGGTATGGATATTAAGGGGAACCCCGGCCAAAATTAAAAAAAAAAAATGGCATGGGGTCCCCCTCAAAATCTATACCAGACCCTACAGGTCTGGTATGGATTTTAAGGGGAACCCCGCGCCAAAATTAAGAAAAAAAATGGCATGGGGTCCCCCTAACAATCCATACCAGACCCTTATCCGAGCACGCAACCTGGCAGGCCGCAGGAAAAGAGGGGGGGCGAGAGAGCGCCCCCTCCTGAACCGTACCAGGCCACATGCCCTCAACATTGGGAGGGTGCTTTGGGGTAGCCCCCCAAAACACCTTGTCCCCATGTTGATGAGGACAAGGGCCTCATCCCCACAACCCTGGCCGGTGGTTGTGGGGGTCTGCAGGTGGGGGGCTTATTGGAATCTGGAAGCCCCCTTTAACAAGGGAACCCCCAGATCCCAGCCCTCCCCCCGTGTGAAATGGTAAGGGGGTACAAAAGTACCCCTACCATTTCACAAAAAAACTGTCAAAAATTTTAAAAATGACAAGAGACAGTTTTTAACAATTCCTTTATTTAAATGCTTCATCTTTCTTCTTTCTTCTATCTTCCTTCGGTTTCTTCCTCCATCTTCTTCTTCTTCTGGTTCTTCTGGTTCTTCCTCCAGTGTTCTCGTCCGGCATCTTCCTCTGCGGCGTTGGCGTCTTCTTCCCTTCTTCTCCTCGGGCCGCTCCGCATCCATGATGGCATGGAGGGAGGCTCCCGCTCTTCTTGTCTTCATTTTCTTGTCTTCATCTTCTTGTCTTCACCTTTTTTTCGGGCCGCTCCGCATCCATGATGGCATGGAGGGAGGCTCCCGCTGTGTGACGCTTCTCCTCTTCTGATGGTTCTTAAATAACGGGGGGCGGGGTTCGGGGTTCCCCTGTGGGGAATTCCCATGCCGTTTTTATCAATGAACTTTTATGTGTATTGTTGGACCGGCAATTCATTAATAGCTGCGAGTAGTTTAAATGACTTTTTTTCCTTTGAAATGTCATCTTGCTGTCAGACTGTTCTAAACACGGGAAACATTCGCCCCTCTACAGGCATACTATAGACACCCCCCCCAGGTACAAAATATAAAGGGATATTACAGTTTTATTGTTTCACTTTAAACATTATTAAAATCACTGCTCCCGAAAAACGCCTGTTTTTAAAACTTTTTTTTGCATTGATCCATGTCCCCTGGGGCAGGACCCAGGTCCCCAACACTTTTTATGACAATACCATGAACATAAGCCTTTAACATTAGCAGTTTTGGTTTCTCCCATAGACTTTTAAAGGGTGTTTCGCGGCATTCAAATTTGCAGCAAACACCCCAAATTGTTTGTTGTTCGGCGAACTTGCGAACAGCCGATGTTCAAGTCGAACTCTAAGCTCATCCCTAGTGGAGAAAACCAGGCACTGCTCATCACCTGTCCAATACAGTCCCAACAGTGAAGCTTGGTGGTGGCAACATCATGTTGTGGGGGTGTTTTTCAGCTGCATGGACAGGACGACTGGTTGCAATTGAGGGATAGATGAATGCGACCAAGTACAGGGATATCCTGGACGAATACCTTCTCCAGAGTGCTCAGGACCTCAGACTGGGCCGAAGGTTTACCTTCCAACAAGACAATGATCCTAAGCACACAGCTAAAATAATGAAGGAGTGGCTTCACAACAACTCCGTGACTGTTCTTGAATGGCCCAGCCAGAGCCCTGACTTAAACCCAATTGAGCATCTCTGGAGAGACCTAAAAATGGCTGTCCACCAACGTTTACCACCCAACCTGACAGAACTGGAGAGGATCCGCAAGGAGGAATGGCAGAGGATCCCCAAATCCAGATGTGAAAAACTTGTTGCATCTTTCCCAAAAAGACTCATGGCCGTATTAGATCAAAGGGCTGCTTCTACTAAATACTGAGCAAAGGGTCTGAATACTTAGGACCATGTGACATTTGAGTTTTTCTTTTTTAATAAATCTGCAAAAATGTCAACAATTCTGTGTTTTTCTGTCAATATGGGGGGCTGTGTGTACATTAATGAGGAAAAAAATGAACTTAAATGATTTTAGGAAATGGCTGCAATATAACAAAGAGTGAAAAATTTAAGGGGGTCTGAATACTTTTACAGTATCTCACAAAAGTGAGTACACCCTTCACATTTTTTGTAAATATTTAATTATAACTTTTCATGTGACAACACTGAAGGAATGACACTTTGCTACAATGTAAAGTAGCGAATGTACAGCTCGTATAACAGTGTAAATTTGCTGTCTCCTCAAAATAACTCAGCACACAGCCAATAATGTCTAAACCACTGCCAACAAAAATGAGTACACCCCTAAGTGAAAATGTCCAAATTGGGCCCAAAGTGTTAATATTTTGTGTGGCCACTATTATTTTCCAGCACTGCCTTAACCTCCTGGGCATGGAGTTCACCAGAGCTTCACAGGTTACCAATGGAATCCTCTTCTACTCCTCCATAACGACATCAAGGAGCTGGTGGATGTTAGAGACCTTGCGCTCCTTCACCTTCTGCTTAAGGATGCCCCACAGATGCTCAATAGGGTTTAGGTCTGGAGACATGCTTGGCCAGTTCATCACCTTTACCCTCGGCTTCTTTAGCAAGGCAGTGGTTGTCTTTGAGTTGTGTTTGGGGTCGTTATCATGTTGGATTACTGCCCTGCGGCCCAGTCTCCGGAGGGAGGGGATCATGCTCTGCTTTAGTATGTCACAGGACCTGTTGGTATTCATTGTTCCCTCAATGAACTCTAGCTCCCCAGTGACAGCAGAACACACACAGCCCCAGACCATGACACTCCCACCACCATGCTTGTATACCTACCTACTAATAGGTGTCCCTCATTCCCATCTCAGAAAGTTGGGAGGTATGGTTATAATGTATCTGTGGTAAAAATATAAAATCATATGCTCATCTTCACATTGTATTTCCATTATTTCTAGCCTATGCTTATTAATCCGAACAATCTTGCAGTTTATACTTACTTTGTGAAGTTCCCTACACATTTATTTTCTTTGAATTCTGTGACACATATTCACTATGCCCTGTGAATAGGCTGTGCTGTGTCACATAATTCATACAGCCTGCCATTAGAACAACAGAGGTTTTGAGAGGTGAGTTTCAAGAGGTAAAGTCAAGTAGAGGGATCACTGCTTGCAGACAGTAATGTACCATGGGATGTGTAGTCTTCAGAAACTGAAAGTAAACAACGGAGTAAAAGCTACAAAGCATGCAGGGAATCCAGGAAGTTGTGGAAAGTGATGGGCAGAAGACAAACAGCAATCACAACAAGAACAGATTTTTTTTAGGGTTTAAATAGGATTTAGTTCAAGCTTATACTAGATTATCAAAAAAAATGTTTGCACTGCTGTTTACTATGATGTTACAAAATGGAAGTGTGTTCTGTGACTATAGAACACTTTTAAATAGGGGCATAGTTTGGATATGGTAAGGAGATTAAAGCGGCAAGGTTTGGATAGTGATCGGATGTGGGGCCGAAAGGCGAGATAAGAGTCCAGGATTATACGTTGCACTCTGACAAGAAAAGAAAAACAAATGCACAGGACACAGGATGGTTTTTTAAAACCCTTGTTGGGTCAGTCTAGAATCCCACAGTGTGGAAGTAAATAGGGAGAGGAACCTGTTATGTCAGGTTTAAAGTATAGAAAGGCTCCTGCTGCATAGGGATAATTAGAGAACCTCTAGATCCCACTGTATTGTTCCTGGATCTGGTGAAAAACACCCCAGCTCCACTGATCAGATACTGGTCAGGCGCATTCCTGCACACTAGTAAAGTAAGAGAGAGGCTACAGTGCCTTGCAAAAAAATTCACCCCCCTTGGCTTTTTACCTACCGGTATTTTGAAACATTACAGCCTTTAGTTCAATGTTTTTTTAATCTGAATTATATGTGATGGATCGGAACACAATCGTCTAAGTTGATGAAGTAAAATTAGAAAAATATATACATAAAACTATTTTTCAGAAATAAAAAAATGATAATTGGCATGTGCGTATGTATTCACTACCTTTGTTATGAATCCCATAAAAAGCTCTGGTGCAACCAATTACCTTCAGAAGTCACATAATTGGTGAAATGATGTTACATGATCTGTCATCATTACAAAAACACACCTTTTTGAAAGGCCCCAGAGGCTGCAACACCTAAGCAAGAGGCACCACTAACCAAACACTGCCATGAAGACCAAGGAACTCTCCAAACAAGTAAGGGACAATGTTGTTGAGAAGTACAAGTCAGGTTATAAAAATATATCCAAATCTTTGATGATCCCTAGGAGCACCATCAAATCTATCATAAACAAATGGAAAGAACATGGCACAACAGCAAACCCGCCAAGAGACAGCCGCACACCAAAACTCATGCACCGGGCAAGAGGGGCATTAATCAGAGAGGCAGCATAGAGACCTTAGGTAACCCTGAAGGAGCTACAGAGTTCCACAGCAGAGACTGGAGTATCTGTACAAAGGACATAGTTACATAGTTACATAGTTAGTAAGGTTGAATAAAGACACCAGTCCATCCAGTTCAACCTGAGTGAGTGTGGGTCTACAACCCTGACCCTTGTCCCTAACCCTGAACATCGCACACTCACATCAATCCCTACCCTCAATCCAAGGTCCCCATTCATATACTAGGGCCAATTTTGGACAGAGGCCAATTAACCTACCAGCATGTCTTTGGAGTGTGGGAGGAAACCGGAGTACCCAGAGGAAACCCACACAGGCACAGGGAGAACATGCAAACTCCAGGCAGGTAGTGTCGTGGTTGGGATTCGAACCAGCGACCCTTTTTTACTGCTAGGCGAGAGTGCTAACCACTGCAGCACTGTGCCGCCCTATACAATAAGCCGTACGCTCCATAGAGTTGGGCTTTAGAGTGGCCAGAAGAAAGCCATTACTTCCAGCAAAAAACAAAATGGCATGTTTTGAGTTTGCGAAAAGGCATGTGGGAGACTCCCAAAATGTATAGAGGAAGGTGTTCTGGTCTGATGAGACTAAAATTTAACTTTTTGGCCATCAAAGAAAACGCTATGTCTGGCGCAAATCCAACACATCACATCACCCAAAGAACACCATCCCCACAGTGAAACATGGTGGTGGCAGTATTTTGCCGTGGGGGTGTTTTTCAGCAGTCGAGACTGGGAAACTGGTCAGAGTTGAGGGAACGGTGGATGGTGCTAAATACAGGGATATTCTTGAGCAAAACCTGTACCACTCTGTGTGTGATTTGAGGCTAGGACGGAGGTTCACCTTCCAGCAGGACAATGACCCCAAACACACTGCTAAAGCAACACTTGAGTGGTTTAAGGGGAACCATGTAAATGTGTTGGAATGGCCTAGTCAAAGCCCAAACCTCAATCCAATAGAAAATCTTTTGTCAGACTTAAAGATTGCTGTTCACAAGCGCAAACCATCAGCAGTTTCGCAAGGAGGAATGGGCAAAAATCCCAGTGGTAAGATGTGGCAAGCTCATAGAGACTTATCCAAAGCAACTTGGAGCTGTGATAGCCGCAAAAGATGGCTCTAAAAAGTATTGATTTTAGGGGGGGTGAATAGTTATGCACATTGACTTTTTCTGTCCTATTTTTTGTTTGCTTCACAATAAAAAACTTCAAAGTTGTGGGCATGTTCGGTTAATTAAATGATGCAAATCCTCAAACAATCCATGTAATTCCAGGTTGTGAGGCAACAAAACATGAAAAATGCCAAGGGGGGTGAATACTTTTGCAAGGCACTGTATCTCCCTTGTCAGGTTTCTATTGCATAGCCACAAGCTGCTTAAGGACACACGTCACTGTCAGCTAGCCCATGTAACCCCTGCATAATTGTGGTATTCTGCATTGCTGAAGATATTGTGTACCTATGCCACTAATGCCGCGTACACACGAGCGGACTTTACGGCGGACTTTGCCCGGCGGACTTTTCGACGTACTTTCCGACTGACTTTGTGAACGAACGGACTTGCCTACACACAATCCACCAAAGTCCGTCGAATTCGTACGTGATGACGTACGACCGGACTAAAACAAGGAAGTTCATAGCCAGTAGCCAATAGCTGCCCTAGCGTGGCTTTTTGTCCGTCGAACTAGCATACAGACGGCGGACTTTTCGTCCGGACTCGATTTCAACGGATAAATTTTAAACAAGTTTCAAATCTAATTCCGTCCAACTTTTGAGAAAACAAAGTCCGCTGGAGCCCACACACATCGAATTGTCCGACGAAATCCAGTCCGCCGGGCAAAGTCCGCCGTAAAGTCCGCTCGTGTGTACGCGGCATAAGTGTTCTTCTTTTGAAGACTGTTTAAACATTTATTGTAATTATCGTTTTCCACTGATGACCATTTGGTAAATCAGAAAATATAAGAAAAACGTTGTTGTCTGATTCCTCTATACTATTGCCTAATTCTAGTCTTGTCAACACATCTCTTTGTTTAATGATAGGTGATGTTTAGAATAGCACATGATGTCTAAAGAGACATTTTTACTATTATCAGTTGCCAAGGTACTGGTTTTTGAGCTCATATTCTTACTTCCTTTTCTTCTACAGAAGGAGCTTATTGAGTAGCCCCAAGCATCCAGTCAAGCAGACTACTGGTATGTCATGAAGCTAAAGAGAACCCTGAGTGCATCAGGTCTAGGAAGGTGCTCAACTCCCATGTAATACCGCAGAAGGCCAGTTCTCCAGCCTGACGGCATAGTCAAACAGGGCAGTAGGCAGTGTAAATCTTTGCATTATAGGATTAAGCCCGGTACACACAGGCCGAATGTCGGGGGACAATGGTCGGTTAAAAAAAAAAAAAATGTCTTGGATCTGTGTTGTGTGGTCATATAGTCATATAGTGTCATATAAGTCATATAGTGAGTGTAAATCTCATCATATAATATAAGTATATATGTACAATGATATTTAGCTGGGTACAGTGTAAACATAGATTTCTATATCAGTACACTCTTTAGTGATATTTAATGTATTGATTGAATATTTTAAATTATGTTTGATTACATAAGTAGCAGTTTATAAGAATATAAAGTCATTTTGTGTGGCATATAATTGTTCTCTTGTGTTAATATGTTGTCATTTGGACAAGATCATTTTCTTCCAAAATTCGCATCTTGGTTGCAGATATAATGAAGCAGGCTGGTAAAATAATATGTACGCCAGAGGACACTATTTTGAAAGTTACAGAAAGTCATTGAAATTTGTGATCTTGCTGTATATTGTCTACAGAGATCATAAGGCATGGGAGCAAAAACAAGTACAGGTTCTGATCTAACCACATATTGACATCATTATTATTGGAGCCTGAAGCTATAATGTAATCAATAAGGGTAGTTTCAACAGGCTTCAGGATACCAGCAACTACATTTCATCCCATCACTGTAAGTTCACAACTTTGTATGACTATACAGAAAGCATCAAAACATGCCATTTTTGCATATAAAGATTAAGTCATTGTTTGGACTTGATTTACAGTACATCTACAATTCTGCCATTTGTGAAAGAGCATACAAAGATGACAGGATGTATTCTGAGAAAAGAGGGATACATCTATCTAGAACAAAACACTAACAAGCTGAAGGTTACAGTCAAGTCAAGTAATCCTGTAGAGACGTGGATATCAGTTCATTGTATGTAATAAACCTTTTATTTTATAGTATAGTATATGACATTTTCTTAAAAAAACACAATTTTCGTATGGTTGACAGGCAAATTGGACAAGCTTTCAATGATTCTGATTACTTCATGATGAACAATGCAAAGATTTTCATAGTTTTTTTTTTTTTTTTTAATACTGAGAGCTGAGTTTTTAGCAAACATAGAATAACATGTATCTCAGTAAATGTGCTAACAATAACTATATATAAGAAGAAATATTAATTATATCACAGCAGAAGCTACACTAAAGAAGTGCCCAGGGCCTGAATAGGCCTGACTCTTCCTCTAATGCAATTTTCCCTCCTAAAATATCTAAAGCCAGAGCATGTCCGAATTTCCAGCATGCCAGACCTTCAGAGCGCATGCGCAGCTGACGTCAGCGGCTGCATGAAGGGTGAATATCTCCTAAATGGTGCACGTTTAGGAGATATTCATTTACCTACAGGTAAGCCTTATTATAGACTTGTCTGTAGGTAAAAATAAAGCGTTTTTTACAACCACTTTAATAGATGTCAGAACAGGAAATAAGAGAAATATTTTTCTATTTACTTTCTTGTCAATGAAATTCAGGCTGTACAGAAAGTGAAGAGAATTACTTCAATGGGCATACAGAAAGGAATAAAAAAATGCGTTCTAAAAAAGTAAAGCTAGCAATACATTGTTCAAATTTTGGCCTGTTCCTGATGAATCGAAATTCACTCAGTGGTTGGCCCTGTTGGTCACCTCCTACCTTACATCCCTTGATTAAAAAAATTGAAGAAGCTGGACAGAAAATTGTCAGTCAAACAGCACCCACATAAAATCAGATGCAGCCTCTGTTCTGTTTTTCATGGAAGAGGTATCTATTTCTATTTTTTCCCTCTAATGCCTCGTACACACGATCACACATTCCGACAACAAAATCCATGTTTTTTTTTCCAGCGGATGTTGGCTCAAACTTGTCTTGCATACACACGGTCACACAAAGTTGGTTGGAAATTCCAAACGTCAAGAACACAGTGATGTACAACATGTACGACAAGCCGAGAAAAATGAAGTTCAATAGCCAGTGCGGCTCTTCTGCTTGATCCCGAGCATGCGTGGCACTTTGTGCATCGGAATTGTCTACACACGATCGGAATTTACTAAATTTGTTGTCGGAAAATTTGAGAACCAGATCTCAAATTTTGTGTGACGGAAATTCTGATGGAAACTGTCCGATAGAGCCTACACACGGTCGGAATTTCCGACAACAGGCTCCCATCGAACATTTTCCGTCGGATAATCCGACCGTGTGCACGAGGCATTAGTCTGCAGGCTGATTGAAAAGTCTATTGCCCCGTACACATGGTCAGACATTGATCGGACATTCCGAGAACAAAATCCATGGATTTTTTCCGACGGATGTTCACATGGTCGCACAAAATTGTCGGAATTTCCGAACGCCAAGAACGAGGTGACGTTCACAACGTACGACGAGACTATAAAAGGGCAGTTCAGTACCAAGCGCGGTACCCTTTGGGCTCCTTTTGCTTATCTCGTGTTAGTAAAAGTTTGGTGAGAGACGATTCACGCTTTTTCAGACTCGTGGTTTTCATTTCGTTTTTCTGGTGTTCAGTTTGTGCTTGTGGGTTTGCATCTGTTCTTCAGTGCGTGCAGCAAGTTACCATTGACTTTGTCATTGCGTTCTTGTTCGTAGGGATGAGCTTCGTGTTCGAGTCGAACCCATGCTGAATTACGAACAATATGGGCCGTTCGCGCCAAATTCGTGTGGCGCGTCACGGCCCATAATTCACTGCGGCATTGCAGTGCATTGCTGGCTGATGATTGGCCAAGCATGCACTATGACCATTGACCATGCTTGGCCAATCACAGTGCCTTCTGTAGAGAGAGCTGTAATTGGCCAAAGCCAGGGTGGCTTTGGTCAATTATGGCTCAGGGGGTTTAGTACACACCCCACACTATATAAGGCCGCCTACACGGCGGCCCCGTGTAGTGTGTTCCGGCGTTGAGAGACAGAGACAGAGAGACGGTGTCATTTGATTTAAGTTAGATTAGGCAGGACAGTAAGTCAGTTAGCTGCACTTACAGTGTATTGTGTATATACATGCATCCCAGGTGTTATATATATATATATATATATATATATATATATATATACACTGTATTCAGTTTAGCTAGATTTGTTCCTGTTATTATCTTCCTACTGACAGACAGGCTTGTGTTGTTACAGTATTTACAGCTACCTGAAGAAAATTGCTGGTGTTCTTCTGATCCTATTAGTACCACAGTCAGGCAGCTAGACTATTTACAGTTAGTGTAGTGCGTCCTCCTCACAGTGTTCAGCTAAAGCATACAAGTTAGTTTAGTGTGACCTCTGCACAGTGTTCAGCTAAAGCTACAAGTTAGTGTAGTGCGACCTCTGCACAGTGCTCAGCTAAAGCTACAAGTTAGTGTAGTGCGTCCTCTGAACAGTGTTCAGCTAAAGCTACAAGTTAGTGTAGTGCGTCCTCCTCACAGTGTTCAGCTAAAGCTACAAGTTAGTTTAGTGTGACCTCTACACAGTGTTCAGCTAAAGCTACAAGTTAGTGTAGTGCGTCCTCCTCACAGTGTTCAGCTAAAGCTACAAGTTAGTGTAGTGCGTCCTCCTCACAGTGTTCAGCTAAAGCTACAAGTTAGTGTAGTGCACAGTGTTCAGCTAAAGCTACAAGTTAGTGTAGTGCGTCCTCTGAACAGTGTTCAGCTAAAGCTACAAGTTAGTTTAGTGTGACCTCCACACAGTGTTCAGCTAAAGCTACAAGTTACAGTAGTGTGGTGCGACCTCTGCACAGTGTCCAGCTAAAGCTACAAGTTAGTGTACTGCGTCCTCCTCACAGTGTTCAGCTAAAGCTACAAGTTAGTGTAGTGCACAGTGTTCAGCTAATGCTACAAGTTAGTGTAGTGCGTCCTTCTCACAGTGTTCAGCTAAAGCTACAAGTTAGTGTACTGTGACCTCTGCACAGTGTTCAGCTAAAGCTACAAGTTAGTGTAGTGCGTCCTCTGAACAGTGTTCAGCTAAAGCTACAAGTTAGTGTAGTGCACAGTGTTCAGCTAAAGCTACAAGTTAGTGTAGTGCGTCCTCTGAACAGTGTTCAGCTAAAGCTACAAGTTAGTGTAGTGCGTCCTCTGAACAGTGTTCAGCTAATGCTACAAGTTAGTGTAGTGCGACCTCTGCACAGTGTTCAGCTAAAGCTACAAGTTAGTGTAGTGCGTCCTCCTCACAGTGTTCAGCTAAAGCTATAAGTTAGTGTAGTGCGACCTCTGCACAGTGTTCAGCTAAATCTACAAGTTAGTGTAGTGCATCCTCTGAACAGTGTTCAGCTAAAGCTACAAGTTAGTGTAGTGCACAGTGTTCAGCTAAAGTTAAAAGTTAGTGTAGTGCGTCCTCCTCACAGTGTTCAGCTAAAGCTACAAGTTAGTGTAGTGTGACCTCTGCACAGTGTTCAGCTAAAGCTACAAGTTAGTGTAGTGCGTCCTCCTCACAGTGTTCAGCTAAAGCTACAAGTCAGTGTAGTGCACAGTGTTCAGCTAAAGTTACAAGTTAGTGTAGTGCGTCCTCTGAACAGTGTTCAGCTAAAGCTACAAGTTAGTGTAGTGCGTCCTCTGAACAGTGTTCAGCTAAAGCTACAAGTTAGTGTAGTGCGACCTCTGCACAGTGTTCAGCTAAAGCTACAAGTTAGTGCAGTGCGACCTCTGCACAGTGTTCAGCTAAAGCTACCTGTAGAAGGTTGGTGGTGTTTTCCTGATCCTTTCACTACCGCAGGCAGCTACATTATTTTAACGTTAGTGTAGTGCGTCCTCTGCACAGTGTTCAGCTAAAGCTACAAGTTAGTGTAGTGCGACCTCTGCACAGTGTTCAGCTAAAGCTACAAGTTAGTGTAGTGCGTCCTCTGAACAGTGTTCAGCTAAAGCTACAGGTTAGTGTAGTGCAACCTCTGCACAGTGTTCAGCTAAAGCTACAAGTTAGTGTAGTGCGTCCTCTGCATAGTGTTCAGCTAAAGCTACCTGTAGAAGGTTGGTGGTGTTTTCCTGATCCTATCACTACCGCAGGCAGCTACATTATTTACACGTTAGTGTAGTGTGACCTCTGCACAGTGTTCAGCTAAAGCTACCTGTAGAAGGTTGGTGGTGTTTTCCTGATCCTATCACTACCGCAGGCAGCTACATTATTTACACGTTAGTGTAGTGCGACCTCTGCACAGTGTTCAGCTAAAGCTACCTGTAGAAGGTTGGTGGTGTTTTCCTGATCCTATCACTACCGCAGGCAGCTACATTATTTACACGTTAGTGTAGTGCGTCCTCTGCACAGTGTTCAGCTAAAGCTACATGTAGAAGGTTGGTGGTGTTTTCCTGATCCTATCACTACCGCAGGCAGCTACATTATTTACACGTTAGTCTAGTGCGACCTCTGCAGAGTTTTCAGCTAAAGCTACCTGTAGAAGGTTGGTGGTGTTTTCCTTATCTTATCACGACCGCAGGCAGCTACATTATTTACACATTAGTCTAGTGCGACCTCTGCACAGTGTTCAGCTAAAGCTACCTGTAGAAGGTTGGTGGTGTTTTCCTGATCCTATCACTACCGCAGGCAGCTACATTATTTACACGTTAGTCTAGTGTGACCTCTGCACAGTGTTCAGCTAAAGCTACCTGTAGAAGGTTGGTGGTGTTTTCCTGATCCTATCACTACCGCAGGCAGCTACATTATTTTAACGTTGGTGTAGTGCGTCCTCTGCACAGTGTTCAGCTAAAGCTACCTGTAGAAGGTTGGTGGTGTTTTCCTGATCCTATCACTACCGCAGGCAGCTACATTATTTACACGTTAGTCTAGTGCGACCTCTGCACAGTGTTCAGCTAAAGCTACCTGTAGAAGGTTGGTGGTGTTTTCCTGATCCTATCACTACCGCAGGCAGCTACATTATTTTAACGTTGGTGTAGTGCGTCTTCTGCACAGTGGTCAGCTAAAGCTATAAGTTAGTGTAGTGCGACCTCTGCACAGTGTTCATCTAAAGCTACCTGTGGTGTTCTCATACTACAGGCAGGCAGTTGATTTTGCTAGCTGCAGTATCAGTATACAAATATATATATATATACACATATACATATACATATACATACATATATTTATATATATATATATATATATATATATATATATATATATATATATATATATATATATATATATATATATATATATATATACATATATATACACATATATTACACATACATGTAGAAGGTTGGTGGTGTTTTCCTGATCCTATCACTACCGCAGGCAGCTACATTATTTACACGTTAGTGTAGTGCGACCTCTGCACAGTGTTCAGCTAAAGCTACCTGTAGAAGGTTGGTGGTGTTTTCCTGATCCTATCACTACCGCAGGCAGCTACATTATTTACACGTTAGTGTAGTGCGTCCTCTGCACAGTGTTCAGCTAAAGCTACATGTAGAAGGTTGGTGGTGTTTTCCTGATCCTATCACTACCGCAGGCAGCTACATTATTTACACGTTAGTCTAGTGCGACCTCTGCAGAGTTTTCAGCTAAAGCTACTTGTAGAAGGTTGGTGGTGTTTTCCTTATCTTATCACGACCGCAGGCAGCTACATTATTTACACATTAGTCTAGTGCGACCTCTGCACAGTGTTCAGCTAAAGCTACCTGTAGAAGGTTGGTGGTGTTTTCCTGATCCTATCACTACCGCAGGCAGCTACATTATTTACACGTTAGTCTAGTGTGACCTCTGCACAGTGTTCAGCTAAAGCTACCTGTAGAAGGTTGGTGGTGTTTTCCTGATCCTATCACTACCGCAGGCAGCTACATTATTTTAACGTTGGTGTAGTGCGTCCTCTGCACAGTGTTCAGCTAAAGCTACCTGTAGAAGGTTGGTGGTGTTTTCCTGATCCTATCACTACCGCAGGCAGCTACATTATTTACACGTTAGTCTAGTGCGACCTCTGCACAGTGTTCAGCTAAAGCTACCTGTAGAAGGTTGGTGGTGTTTTCCTGATCCTATCACTACCGCAGGCAGCTACATTATTTTAACGTTGGTGTAGTGCGTCTTCTGCACAGTGGTCAGCTAAAGCTATAAGTTAGTGTAGTGCGACCTCTGCACAGTGTTCATCTAAAGCTACCTGTGGTGTTCTCATACTACAGGCAGGCAGTTGATTTTGCTAGCTGCAGTATCAGTATACAAATATATATATATATACACATATACATATACATATACATACATATATTTATATATATATATATATATATATATATATATATATATATATATATACATATATATACACATATATTACACATATATATATATATATATATATATATATATATATATATATATATATATATATATATATATATATATATATATACACATATATATATATATATATATATATATATACATATATATATATATATCTATCCCAGCTTAGTGCAGCTACATCTCACTGCAGGCCATTAGTATGTCTGGAAGGCCAGCAAGGAGAGGCAGACAGTCACAAGCCAATAAAAGAGGGCAAGCAGGCTCTGTGTCTAGAGGCAACAGTGCTGGTCGTGGAGACGGTGCATCCTCATTAGCACGTGGCCGGTGGACACGCTTGGCCTTTTTTTTTCGGCAGCTGGCAGTGTTGAGCCGCAACATGCGGAAGACTTGGTCGAGTGGATGACCAAGCCATCCTCATCCTCCTCATCCTCTCTCACCCATGCTCAGGGTACTTTGTCTGGCAAAGCAGCTGCCAATGCGGCCTCTTCCCTCTCCTCAATGGCATCAGTGACTCCTTCCCTAGCCCCACCATGTCCTACTGAGGAGTCCCTCAAACTGTTTGACCACAGTGTTGGGTACATGCTCCAGGAGGATGCCCAGCATTTAGAAGGCTCTGATTATGATACTGAGCTAGATGAAGGCAGTAACATGAGCACAGACAGAGGGGGTGCCCAAGAAGGACAGCAATCTGGCAGTCATGCTCCCCCTTTGCTCCAGTGATGAGGAGGGAAGGTATGATGAGGTCACTGACTCAACATGGGTGCCTGATAGGAGAGAGGAGGAGGAGGCACATCACCAATGAGGCAGGATGCCCTCCAGCGGCCAGCCTAAGGGCAGCACACTGACTGCATCACACCGCAATTCTCTGCATGTGCAGGATGCTGCTGTCGCTGCACGTTATTCCAAAAGTTCTTTGGTGTGGGCCTTTTTTGAGATGAGTGCATCAGATCACACCGCTGCTATTTGCAACATATGTCTCAAGCATATCTCGCGTGGCCAAAACATCTCCCGCTTGGGCACCACATGCTTGACCAGACATATGTTGACCTGCCATGCAGTTTGTTGGCAAACGTATCTAAAAGACCCACACCAAAGAACAAAGAGGACCTCTCCTTGCTCCTCATCAGCTGAGACCTCCAACCCCACTATACCTTCAGTCCTCTCTGAGACCTGCACTGAGAGGAATGAAGGTATAGAATTAGGTGTGTCACAGCCAAGTACTTGTGGGCAAGCTGCTTTCGATACACCTATGTGAGATTGTACCCGGCAAATTTTCCTGCACCAGCTGCTGCACCGCCGAAAGAAGTTTGCTCCCAGGCATCCACATGCCCAGCGGTTGAATGCTAGCTTGGCAAAATTGCTAGCACTTCAACTGCTACCTTTTCAGTTGGTAGACTCTGCCCCCTTCCGTGAGTTTGTGGAATGTGCGGTTCCTCAGTGGCAGGTACCCAAATGCCACTTTTTCTCACGGAAGGTGATTCCGCCTCTCTACCGGCATGTGGAAGGCAATGTCCATGCCTCGCTGGACAGGGCGGTCAGCGGTAAGGTGCATATTACCGCTGACTCATGGTCCAGCAGGCATGGACAAGGACGTTACCTAAGTTTCACGGCGCATTGGGTGACTCTGCTGGCAGCTGGGAAGGATGCAGGACAAGGTGCAGTAGTGTTGGAGGTTGTTCCGCCACCACGCCTCCAAAATACCACTACTAATGATTCTGACACACCTCTCTCCTCCACCCCCTCCACTTATTCTTCCTCCATGGCCTCTTTCTGTACTTTGTCCTTGGAACCAGCAGTGCTCCGTAGGCGTTCAAGGGGCTACTCAAGTATGCAGGCCAAAAGATGCCATGCGGTGCTTGAACTGGTGTGCTTGGGGGACAGGAGCAACACTGGGGCAGAGGTTCTGTCAGCTCTGCAGGGGCAGGTTCAGAGATGGTTGACACCACGCCAACTTAAGGCAGGAATGGTGGTTTGCGACAATGGTACCAACCTCCTCTCCACCCTTCGACAGGGACAAATGACCCATGTGCCCTGTTTGGCTCACGTCCTTAACTTGGTGGTGCAGTGAATCTTGGGCAGGTACCCGGGCTTACAGGATGTCCTGAGTACCTGTGCGAATATGGCACCAGGACAGGGTCAGGGGAGCTTGTTTTTTTCCCCATGCCAGTGGGCCATGATCAGGGATGCATGCACTGTCCTGTCACCATTTGAGGAGGCCACGAGGATGGTGAGCAGTGACAATGCATGCATCAGTGACACTGTCCCCCTTGTCCACCTGTTGGAGCACACGCTGCGTGGAATAATGGACAGGGCACTGGAGGCAGAACAGAGGCAGGAAGAGGAGGACTTCCTTAGCTCTCAAGGCCCCCTTTATCCAGACAGTGTTCCTGCGTGCCCGCTGATCACACAGGAAGAGAAGGAGGAGGAGGATTGTGTAGGTATGGAGGTGGAGCCTGGCACTCAGCATCAGCAGCAGTCTTTAAGGGATCATTTACAGTCCCAAGAAACACATGGACTTGTACGTGGCTGGGAGGAGGACTCCGGACCAAATGCCTCAGCAAACCTACGCTGCATGGCCTCCCTGATCCTGCAAAGCCTGCAGAAGGATCCTCATATTCGTGGTATCAAGGAGGGGGATCGTTACTGGCTGGCAACCCTCCTTGATCCACGTTACAATGGTAAGGTTGCGGACCTTATCTTGCCGTCGCAGAGGGAGCAGAGGATGACACATCCAGAAAGGTTTGTGCAAAGCGTTCCCAGAGACTGGGAGGTTAAAAAACTCCTGTTTCTGGACAACGTGTTGCTGAGGCTTCAGTCAGTCAAAGAAGGAGCGGTGGAGAAGGTGGCCGTCTGACCGATGCGTTCAGACAATTTTTTAGTCCACAGCCCCAAGGTATGATCGGTTCCAGCAACTATCGCCAGCGTCTGTTTTACATGGTGCAGGAATACCTAGGGGCAAGATCTGACTTGGACACCTTTCCCACTGAAAATCCTCTGGGTTACTGGGTCTTGAGGATGGATCACTGGCCAGAACTTGCACAGTATGCAATTAAGCTACTGGCCTGTCCTGCATCCAGCGTTCTTTCGGAATGCACATTCAGTGCTACTTGAGGCTTTGTAACTGATCACATTATGCATCTGTCCACCGACTCGATCGACTGACCTTCATAAAAATGAATCAGTCTTGGATCACCACCAGCTACCAAGCACCTGATGCTGATGTAACCGAATAAATTTTTTTGAAATGTCAGATCCCTTCAAAGACTGCCTATGCTGAGTGACTATCCTGGTATACGGAGTAATTATCCTCTTCCTCCTCAATGATCATGATGATAGCTTGTAAGAACATTTTTGGTTCTGGGCACCACCAGTGCCTAAGGCTCAATTTTTCGGCCCCTGTTTAACAGGGGCGTGTCATTACAATTTTTGATGCAATTCTTTGCAGCAGGGCTAGTTCCTGCACTCCAACTAGAGTATCTGCGAGGGGTTTCAGTGTTGTGGCACTAGCACCAGTGCCTAAGGCCCAATTTTTTAGCCCCTGTTTAGCAGGGGCGTGTCATTACAATTTTTGATGCAATTCTTTGCAGCAGGGCTAGTTCCTGCGCTCCAACTAGAGTATCTGTGAGGGGTTCTAGTGTTGTGGCACCAGCACCAGTGCCTAAGGCCCAATTTTTCAGCCCCTGTTCAGCAGGGACATGTAATTAGAATTCTTGATCTAATATTTCACAGCAGGGCCCGTTTCTGCGCCCACCAAGAGTATCTGTGAGGACTTAGTGTTGTGGCACCAGAACCACCACCATCACCAAAGGCCCAATTTTTCTGCCCCTGTTCAACAGGGGCATGTAATTACAATTCTTGATCTAGTTTTTCACAGCAGGGCCCTATGAGGGCTTACAGTGTTGTGGCCACAACAACACCTAAGGCCCAAATTTCTGATGAGTATATAGGGCAGGCCCCTACTTTCAAATAGGGATGAGCCAAACACCCCCCGGTTCGGTTCGCACCAGAACCTGCGAACGGACCGAAAATTTGCACGAACGTTAGAACCCCATTGACGTCTATGGGACTCGAACGTTCAAAATCAAAAGTGCACATTTTAAAGGCTAATTTGCATGGTATTGTCCTAAAAAGGGTTTGGAGACCCGGGTCCGACCCCAGGGGACATGTATCAATGCAAAAAAAACTTTTAAAAACCGCCGTTTTTTCGGGAGCAGTGATTTTAATGATGCTTAAAGCAAAAAAAAAAAAAAGTGAAATATTTCTTTAAATATCGTACCTGGGGTGTGTCTATAGTATGCCTGTAAAGTGGCGCGTGTTTCCCGTGTTTAGAACAGTCCCTGCACAAAATGTCACTTTTAAAGGAAAAAATCTCATTTAAAACTGCTTGCGGGTTTAAAGTAATGTCGGGTCCTGGCAATATGGATGAAAATCAGTGAGACAAACGGCATGGGTACCCCCCAGTCCATTACCAGGACCTTTGGGTCTTGTATGGATATTAAGGGGAACCCCGCACCCAAATTAAAATAAGGAAAGGTGTGGGGCCACCAGGCCCTATATACTCTGAACAGCAGTATACAGGCGGTGCAAACAAGACAGGGACTGTAGGTTTGTTGTTAAGTAGAATCTGTTTGTAATTTTGAACGGGTACATTTTTAACGTGTTTTGCTCCATCCAAAAAATCTTTTTTAAGCTTTTTGGAAAACATAGGGAAGAGTTATCACCCCTGTGACATTTGTTTTGCTGTCTTTCCTCCTCTTCAGAAGATTTCACCTCACTTTTTGTCCCAATGACAAATGTTTTTTGAAAATGTGGGTTTTTTTGTGGAACAAGGTTGAAAAGCATCAGTGGAAAGGAGAAATGTTTTTCCCATATTAACTCTTACAGGAGAGAATTTCCCTTCCTAGGGGTAGATTTCATCTCACTTCCTGTTGTCTCCTTCCGTTTGCAAGTAGGAGTCGTTTGATGGTTAGATGTTTGAAAGTAGGGGCCTGCCCTATATACTCAGCAGAAATTTGGGCCTTAGGTGTTGTTGTGCCCACAACACTGTACTCACAGGGCCCTGCTGTGAAATATTAGATCAAGAATTGTAATTACATGCCCCTGTTGAACAAGGGCAGAAAAATTGGGCCTTTGGTGGTGGTGGTGCTGGTGCCACAACACTGTAAGTCCTCACTCGCTCTTGGTGGGTGCAGAAATGGGCCCTGCTGTGAAATATTAGATCAAGAATTGTAATTACATGCCCCTGTTGAACAAAGGCAGACAAATTGGACTTTTGGTGGTGGTGGTAGTGGTGCTGGTGCCACAACACTGTAAGTCTTGGGCTTTTGGTGGTGGTGGTAGTGGTGCTGGTGCCACAACACTGTAAGTCCTCACTCGCTCTTGGTGGGTGCAGAAATGGGCCCTGCTGTGAAATATTAGATCAAGAATTGTAATTACATGCCCCTGTTGAACAGGGGCTGAAAAATTAGGCCTTAGACACTGGTGCAACAACACTGCAACCCCTCACAGATACTCTAGTTGGAACGCAGAAATGAGCCCTGCTGCAAAGTATTGCATCAAAAATTGTAATAACACGCCCTTGTTAAACAGGGGCTGAAAAATTGGGCCGTAGACACTGGTGCCACAACACTGCAATCCCTCACAGATACTCTAGCTGGAACGCAGAAATGAGCCCTGCTGCAAAGTTTTGCATCAAAAATTGTAATTACAGGCCCCTGTTAAACAGGGCCTGAAAAATTGGGCCTTAGGCACTGGTGCTGGTGCCACAACACTGCAACCTCTCACAGATACTCTAGTTGGAACGCAGAAATGAGCCCTGCTGCAAGGTATTGCATCAAAAATCGTAATTACACACCCCTGTTAAACAGGGGCTGAAAAATTGGGCCTTAGGCACTGGTGGTGGCGCCCAGAACCAAAAATGTTCTTACAAGCTATCAGCGTGATGATTGAGGAGGAAGAGGAAAATTACTCAGGGATAGTCACTCAGCATCAGCATAGGCAGTGTTTGAAGGGATCTGAGATTTCAAAAAAAATTATTCGGTTACATCAGCATCAGGTGCTTGGTAGCTGGTGGTGATCCAAGACTGATTCATTTTTATGAAGGTCAGTCGATCGACCGAGTCAGTGGACAGACGCACCCTGTGATCGGTTACAAAGCCTCCAGCAGCACTGAATGTGCATTCCGAAAGAACGCTAGATGTAGGACAGGCCAGTAGCTCAATTGCATACTGTGCAAGCTCTGGCCAGTGATCCATCCTCAAGACCCAGTAACCCAGAGGATTTTCGGTGGGAAAGGTGTCCAAGTCAGATCTTGCCCCTAGGTATTCCTGCACCATGTAAAACAGACGCTGGCGATGGTTGCTGGAACCGATCATACCTTGGGGCTGCAGACCAAAAAATTGTCTGAACGCATCGGTCAGACAGCCACCTTCTCCACCGCTCCTTCTTTGACTGACCGAAGCCTCAGCAACACGTTGTCCAGAAACAGGAGTTTGTAACCTCCCAGTCTCTGGGAACGCGTTGCACAGACCTTTCTGCAAGGCCTCCCGAAGATGTTTCATCCTTTGCTCCCTCTGCGATGGCAAGATAAGGTCCGCAACCTTACCCTTGTAACGTGGATCAAGGAGGGTTGCCAGCCAGTATTGGTCCTTCTCCTTGATACCACGAATACGAGGATCCTTAGGCAGGCTTTCCAGGATCAGGGAGGCCATGCAGCGTAGGTTTGCTGAGGCATTCGGTCCGGAGTCCTCTGGGTCACTAAGGATGACATGGTCCACAGCCACCTCCTCCCAGCCACGTACAAGTCCATGTGTTTCTTGGGACTGATCCCTTAAAGACTGCTGCTGATGCTGAGTGCCAGGCTCCAACTCCATACTGACACAATCTTCCTCCTCCTCGTCCTCTTCCTGTGTGATCGGCGGGCACGCAGGAACACTGTCTGCATAAAGGGGGCCTTGAGAGCTAAGGAAGTCCTCCTCTTCCTGCCTCTGTTCTGCCTCAAGTGCCCTGTCCATTATTCCACGCAGCGTGTGCTCCAACAGGTGGACAAGGGGGACAGTGTCACTGATGCATGCACTGTCACTGCTCACCATCCTCGTGGCCTCCTCAAATGGTGACAGGACAGTGCATGCATCCCTGATCATGGCCCACTGGCGTGGGAAAAAAAAAACAAGCTCCCCTGACCCTGTCCTGGTGCCATAGTCGCACAGGTACTCATTGATGGCCCTCTGCTGCATGTGAAGCCGCTGCAGCATGGCCAACGTTGAGTTCCACCTGGTGGGCATGTCACAGATTAGGCGGTTCTTGAGCAGGTTAAACTCCTTTTGGAGGTCCGTCAGCCGAGCACTGGCATTATATGACCGGCGGAAATGCACACAGACTTTCCTGGCCTGCCTCAGGACATCATGTAAGCCTGGGTACCTGCCCAAGAACCGCTGCACCACTAGTTAAGGACGTGAGCCAAACAGGGCACATGGGTCATTTGTCCCTGTCGGAGGGCAGAGAGGAGGTTGGTGCCATTGTCGCAAACCACCATTCCTGCCTTAAGTTGGCGTGGCATCAACCACCTCTGAACCTGCCCCTGCAGAGCTGACAGAACCTCTGCCCCAGTGTGGCTCCTGTCCCCCAAGCACACCAGCTCAAGCACCGCATGGCATCTTTTGGCCTGCGTACTTGCGTAGCCCCTTGAACGGCTACGGAGCACCGCTGGTTCCGAGGACAAAGCACAGGAAGAGGCCATGGAGGAAGAAGAAGAGGAGGGGGTGGAGAAGAGAGGGGTGTCACAATCATTAGCATTTTGGAGGCGTTGTGGCGGAACAACCTCCAACACTACTGCACCTTGTCCTGCATCCTTCCCAGCTGCCAGCAGAGTCACCCAATGCGCCGTGAAACTTAGGTAACGTCCCCGTCCATGCCTGCTGGACCATGAGTCAGCTGTAATATGCACCTTACCGCTGACCGCCCTGTCCAGCAAGGCATGGACATTGCCTTCCACATGCCGGTAGAGAGCTGGAATCGCCTTCCCTGAGAAAAAGTGGCGTTTGGGTACCTGCCACTGAGGAACCGCACATTCCACAAACTCACGGAAGGGGGCAGAGTCTACCAACTGAAAAGGCAGCAGTTGAAGTGCTAGCAATTTTGCCAAGCTAGCATTCAACCGCTGGGCATGTGGATGGCTGGGAGCAAACTTCTTTCGGCAGTGCAGCAGCTGGGGCAGGGAAATTTGCCTGGTACAATCTGACGTTGGTGTACCAAAAGCAGATTGCCGACAAGTACTTGGCTGTGACACACCTAATTCTACACCTTCATTCCTCTCAGTGCAGGTCTCAGAGAGGGCTGAAGGTATAGTGGGGTTGGAGATCTCAGCTGATGAGGAACAAGGAGAGGTCCTCTTTGTTCTTTGGTGTGGGTCTTTTAGATAAGCTTGCCAACGAACTGCATGGCAGGTCAACATATGTCTGGTCAAGCATGTGGTACCCAAGCGGGAGATGTTTTGGCCACGCGAAATACGCTTGAGACATATGTTGCAAATAGCAGCGGTGCGATCTGATGCTCTCGTCTCAAAAAAGGCCCGCACCAAAGAACTTTTTGAACAACGCGCAGAGACTGCAGCGCCCTGCACATGTGGAGCTTTGGGGTGTGATGCAGTCAAGGTGCTGCCCTTAGGCTGGCCCCTGGAGGGGAACCTGCCTCGATGGTGATGTGCCGACTCCTCCTCCTCCTTCTCCTCTCCCCTATCAGGCACCCACGTTGAGTCAGTGACCTCATCATCCCCTCCCTCCTCATCACTGGAGCAAACCTGGCAGTATGCTGCAGCAGGGGGGGCATGACTGCCAGATTGCTGTCCCTCTTGGGCACCCCCTCTGTCCGTGCTCACGTTACTGCCTTCATCGAGCTCAGTATCATCATCAGAGCCTTCCAAACGCTGGGCATCCTCCTGGAACATGTACCCAACACTGTGGTCAAACAGTTCGAGGGACTCCTCAGGAGGAAATGGTGGGGCTAGGGAAGGAGTCACTGATGACATTGATCCAAAGGAAGAGGCCGCTGCTTTGCCAGACAAAGTACCCTGGGCATGGGTGAGAGAGGATGAGGAGGATGAGGACGGCTTGGTCATCCACTCGACCAAGTCTTCCGCATGTTGCGGCTCAACGCGACCAGCTGCCGAAGAAAAGGCCAAGGGTGTCCCACGGCCACGTGCTGATGAGGATGCACCGTCTCCACGACCAGCACTAGACACAGAGCCTGCTTGCCCTCTCTTATTGGCTTGTGACTGTCTGCCTCTCCTTCTTGGCCTTCCAGACATACTAATGGCGTGGAGCTGCACTAAGCTGGGATATATATATATATATATATACCGTATATACTCGAGTATAAGTCGAATTTTTCAGCACATTTTTTTGTGCTGAAAGTGCCCCCTTCGACTTATACTTGAGTCAAGCACTTTTCTGCAGCAAAAAAATTCATTTTCCGAACCGACTTTGGGGCCCCGTATCTCAGGGCCACTTGGTGCTAGGAACCCCAAATTTGGTGTGCGAACCTGGTGGAACTGGTACCATAACATATCCAAAGCTGGGGTTCCTAGCACCAAGTGGCCCTGAGATACGGGGCCCCAAAAACGGTTCGGAAAATGTCATTCTCTGCTGCAGAAAAGTGCTTGACATTTTCTGAACTGATATTTGGGGCCCTGTATCTCGGGGCCACTTGGTGCTAGAAACCCCAGCTTTGGAAATTGTATGGTGCTAGTTCCACTGGGTTTGCACACCAAATTTGGGGTTCCTAGCACTAAATTGCCCCGAGATACGGGGCCCCAAATTCGGTCAACTGTGCCCATCTGCAGCAATGTCATTTCAGGACCCTTTGGGTTCAGAGACCCCAAATTTTGGCTGCAGCTAGGGGGCATCTAGGAACCCTTAACTGCCGAGTTTGAAGTTCAGGGGACCTATGGCTGCAAATGGGCACAGTGAGGCATGCAAATGGGCACAGTGATGCTGCAAATGGGCATTGTTGACCCTCTTTTCCACTTACAGTAGCTGTGCATTTCTCACCCTCGTCTTATACTCGGGTCAATAAGTTTTTCCCATTTTTTTGTAGTAAATTAGGGCCTCGACTTATACTCGGAACGACTTATACTCGAGTATATACGGTATATATATATATATATATATATATATATATATATATATATATATATATATATATATATATATATATATATATATATATTAATATATATATATATATATATATATATATATATATATATATATATATATATATATATATATTGATGCTGCTGCTAGCAAAATCAACTGCCTGCCTACAGTATGAGAACACCACCAACCTTCTACAGGTAGCTTTAGCTGAACACTGTGCAGAGCTTGCAAAAAACTAACTTGTAGCTTTTTTAGCTGCCTGCGGTAGTGATAGGATCAGGAAAACACCACCAACCTTCTACAGGTAGCTTTAGCTGAACACTGTGCAGAGCTCGCAAAAAAATAACTTGTAGGTTTAGCTGGACACTGTGAGGAGGACGCACCACACTAACTTGTAGTTTTAGCTGAACACTGTGAGCAGGACGCACCGCACTAACTTGTAGGTTTAGCTGAACACTGAGCAGGATGCACTGCACTAACTGTAAATAGTCTAGCTGCCTGACTGTGGTACTAATAGGATCAAAAGAACACCAGCAATTTTCTTCAGGTAGCTGTAAATACTGTAACAAGACAAGCCTGCCTGTCAGTAAGAAGATAACAGGAACGGATCTAGCTGAACACTGTGAGCAGGACGCACTGCACTAACTTGTAGCTTTAGATGAACACTGTGCAGAGGTCTCACTACACTAACTTGTAGGTTTAGCTGAACACTGTGAGCAGGATGCACAGCACTAACTTGTAGTTTTAGCTGAACACTTTGAGCAGGACGCACAGCACTAACTTGTAGTTTTAGCTGAACACTGTGAGCAGGACGCACCGCACTAACTTCTAGGTTTAGCTGAACACTGTGAGGTGGATGCACCGCACTAACTTGTAGTTTTAGCTGAACACTGTAAGCAGGACGCACCGCACTAACTTGTAGGTTTAGCTGAATACTGTGAGCAGGACGCACCCCACTAACTTGTAGGTTTAGCTGAACACTGTGAGCAGGACGCACCCCACTAACTTGTAGTTTTAGCTGAACACCGTGAGCAGGACGCACTGCACTAACTGTAAATAGTCTAGCTGCCTGACTGTGGTACTAATAGGATCAAAAGAACACCAGCAATTTTCTTCAGGTAGCTGTAAATACTGTAACAAGACAAGCCTGCCTGTCAGTAAGAAGATAACAGGAACGGATCTAGCTGAACACTGTGAGCAGGACGCACTGCACTAACTTGTAGCTTTAGATGAACACTGTGTAGAGGTCTCACTACACTAACTTGTAGGTTTAGCTGAACACTGTGAGCAGGACGCACAGCACTAACTTGTAGTTTTAGCTGAACACTGTGAGCAGGACGCACCGCACTAACTTCTAGGTTTAGCTGAACACTGTGAGGTGGACGCACCGCACTAACTTGTAGTTTTAGCTGAACACTGTGAGCAGGACGCACCACACTAACTTGTAGCTTTAGCTAAACACTGTGAGCAGGACGCACCCCACTAACTTGTAGATTTAGCTAGACACTGAGCAGGACGCACCCCACTAACTTGTAGTTTTAGCTGAACACTGTGAGCAGGACGCACTGCACTAACTGTAAATAGTCTAGCTGCCTGACTGTGGTACTAATAGGATCAAAAGAACACCAGCAATTTTCTTCAGGTAGCTGTAAATACTGTAACAAGACAAGCCTGCCTGTCAGTAAGAAGATAACAGGAACGGATCTAGCTGAACACTGTGAGCAGGACGCACTGCACTAACTTGTAGCTTTAGATGAACACTGTGCAGAGGTCTCACTACACTAACTTGTAGGTTTAGCTGAACACTGTGAGCAGGACGCACAGCACTAACTTGTAGTTTTAGCTGAACACTGTGAGCAGGACGCACCGCACTAACTTCTGGGTTTAGCTGAACACTGTGAGGTGGACGCACCACACTAACTTGTAGTTTTAGCTGAACACTGTGAGCAGGACGCACCACACTAACTTGTAGGTTTAGCTGAACACTGTAAGGTGGACGCACCACACTAACTTGTAGGTTTAGCTGAACACTGTGAGCAGGATGCACCGCACTAACTTCTAGGTTTAGCTGAACACTGTGAGGTGGACGCACCACACTAACTTGTAGTTTTAGCTGAACACTGGTGAGCAGGACGCACAGCACTAACTTGTAGGTTTAGCTGAACACTGTGAGCAGGACGCACCACACTAACTTGTAGGTTTAGCTGAACACTGTGAGCAGGACGCACCCCACCAACCTGTAGGTTTAGCTAAACACTGTGAGCAGGACGCACCACACTAACTTGTAGTTTTAGCTGAACACTGAGCAGGACGCACAGCACTAACTTGTAGTTTTAGCTGAACACTGTGAACAGGATGCACCGCACTAACTTGTAGGTTTAGCTGAACACTGTGAACAGGACGCACCCCACTAACTTGTAGTTTTAGCTGAACACTGTGAGCAGGATGCACTGCACTAACTATAAATAGTCTAGCTGCCTGACTGTGGTACTAATAGGATCAAAAGAACACCAGCAATATTCTTCAGGTAGCTGTAAATACTGTAACAAGACAAGCCTGCCTGTCAGTAAGCTAAACTGAATACAGTGTATATATATATATATATGCAACACCTGGGATGCATATATATACACAATACACTGTAAGTGCAGCTAACTGACTGACTGTTCTGCCTAATCTATCTAACTCAAATCAAATGACACTGTCTGTCTCTCTCTCTCTCTCTCTATCCATGAACGCCGGAACACACACTACACAGGGCCGCCGTGCAGGCTGCCTTATATAGTGTGGGGCGTGTACTAAATCCCCTGAGCCATAATTGGCCAAAGCCTCCTTGGCTTTGTCCAATTACGGCTCTCTGTTCAGACGGCGCTGTGATTGGTCAAGCATGCGGGTCATAGTGCATGCTTGGCCAATCATCAGCCAGCAATGCACTGCCATGCCGCAGTGAATTATGGGCCGTGACGCGCCACACGAATTTGGCGCGAACGGCCAATATCGTTCGCAATTCGGCGAACAGGCGAACAGACTATGTTCGAGTCGAACATGGGTTTGACTCGAACACGAAGCTCATCCCTACTTTCAAACATCCAACTTACAAATGACTCCTACTTGCAAACGGAAGGAGACAACAGGAAGTGAGATGAAATCTACCCCTAGGAAGGGAAATTCTCTCCTGTAAGAGTTAATATGGGAAAAACATTTCTCCTTTCCACTGATGCTTTATCACCAATCCTTGTTTCACAAAAAAACACAAATTTTCAAAAAACATTTGTCATTGGGACAAAAAATGAGGTGAAATCTTCTGAAGAGGAGCACAGACAGCAAAACAAATGTCACAGGGATGATAACCCTTCCCTAGGTTTTCCAAAAAGCTTAAAATAGATTTTTTGGCTGGAGCTAAACACGTTAAAAATGTACCAGTTCAAAATTACAAACAGATTCTACTTAACAACAAACCTACAGTCCCTGTCTTGTTTGCACCGCCTGTATACTGCAGTTCAGAGTATATAGGGCCTGGGGGCCCCACACCTTTCCTTTTTTAATTTGGGTGCGGTGTTCCCCTTAATATCCATACAAGACTCAAAGGGCCTGGTAATGGACTTGGGGGTACCCATGCCGTTTGTCTGATTTTCATCCATATTGCCAGGACCCGACATTACATTAAAGCCGCAAGCAGTTTTAAATGACTTTTTTTCCTTTAAAAATGACATTTTGTGCAGGGACTGTTCTAAACACGGGAAACACGCGCCACTTTACAGGCATACTATAGACACACCCCAGGTACGATATTTAAAGAAATATTTCACTTTTTTTTTTTTTTGCTTTAAGCATCATTAAAATCACTGCTCCCGAAAAAACGGCTGTTTTTAAACGTTTTTTTTGCATTGATACATGTCCCCTGGGGCAGTACCCGGGTCCCCAAACACTTTTTAGAACAATACCATGCAAATTATCCTTTAAAATGTGCACTTTTGATTTCGAACGTTCGAGTCCCATAGACGTCAATTGGGTTCTAACGTCCGTGCGATTTTTCTGTCTGTTTGCAGGTTCTGGTGCGAACTGAACCGGGGGGTGTTCGGCTCATCCCTACTTGTTTGTTCATTACTGATTTTGAGGTCGCTCTTCACCGGCCTTGCTGTTTTTCAGTGCGTTCTGTTACTTCGTTCTGACCAGTCGACCGCTTTCTATCCATGTTGCATGTCGTAGAGTTCGTGCTGTGCGGGGGCTTGGTGTTGGGGTTCTTACTTTGACACAAGCCCAGTCCATGAACAGGATGAGGAGGAGTTCATGGACCAAGAATTGGTTGCTCCAGTGTGACCAGTTCTGTCACATGCCTTTGCTCCGTGAGATCCGTGAGAATAATCCTGACGATTTCAGGAACTTTCTCCGGATGACTGACCCCGTATTTCACTGTTTGTTGGCTTTGCTGACCCCTTAAATTAGCAGGCAGGATGCCTGCATGAGGCAAGCCATCACTGCGGAGCAGAGGCTAGTCACCACCCTGGCATGATGTGATGTACTTGGCGATGGGGAGAAGCCTGCAGTCCATGACGGGACGGGACTTCCCTGTGGCATTCCCCGTGACGTCACAGGGAAGTCCCGTCAAGTCACCGCGCGTCAGAGGGGGCGGGGTCACCGGGTGGCCCCGCCCCCCGTTATTTAAGAACTGTCAGACGAGGAGACTCCGTCACACAGTGGGATTCTCCCTTCATGCCAGTATGGGTGCGGAGCGGCCCGGAGAAGAAAATGAAGAAGAGAAGAAGGAAGAAGAGAAGAGGATGAAGAAGAAGATGAAGAGAAGAGCCGGAGCCTCCCTCCATGCCATGGGTGCGGAGCGGCCCGAGGAGAAGAAGATAAAAGACGCAGCGGAGGAGATGCTGGACGAGAACGCCGGAGGAAGAACCAGAAGAGCCAGAAGAACCAGAAGAAGAAGAAGAAGGAAGATAGAAGAAAGAAGAAGCATTTAAATAAAGGAATTGTCAAAAACTGTCTCTTGTCATTTTTAAAATTTTTGACAGTTTTTTAGTGAAATGGTAGGGGTAAGTACCCCCTTACCATTTCACACAGGGGGGGGGCAAGATCTGGGGGTCCCCTTGTTAAAGGGGGCTTCCAGATTCCGATAAGCCCTCCGCCCGCAGACCCCCACAACCACTGGCCAGGGTTGTGGGGATGAGGCCCTTGTCCTCATCAACATGGGGACAAGGTGTTTTGGGGGGCTACCCCAAAGCACCCTCCCAATGTTGAGGGCATGTGGCCTGGTACGGTTCAGGAGGGGGGGGCGCACTCTCGTCCCCCCCTCTTTTCCTGCGGCCTGCTAGGTTGCGTGCTCGGATAAGGGTCTTGTATGGATTTTTGGGACCCCACGCCGTTTTTTTGGGTTTTTTTGGCGCGGGGTTCCCCTTAAAATCCATACCAGACCTGGAGGGTCTGGTATGGAATTTAGGGGGAACCCCACGTCATTTTTTTTTTTTTTAATTTTGGTTCGGGGTTTCCCTGTGTTGAATTCCCATGCCGTTTTTATCAATGAACTTCTATGTGTATTGTCGGCAATGCAATAGCCGCGGGTAGTTTTAAATTGAATTTTTTCTTTCGAAATGTCATTTTGCTGTCAGACTGTTCTAAACACGGGAAACATGCGCCCCTTTACAGCCATACTATAGACACCCCCCAGGTACAAAATTTAAAGGGATATTACACTTTTATTGTTTGACTTTAAGCATTATTAAAATCACTGCTCCTGAAAAAATGGCCGTTTTTAAAACTTTTTTTGCATTGATCCATGTCCCCTGGGGCAGGACCCGGGGCCCAAACACTTTTTATGACAATAACTTGCATATAAGCCTTTAAAATTAGCACTTTTGATTATTCATGTTCGTGTCCCATAGACTTTAACGATGTTCGCGTGTTCGAGCAAACTTTTTTCCTGTTCGCATGTTCTGGTGCGAACCGAACAAGGGGGTGTTCGGCTCATCCCTACTCAGAACCATCCCCACTCGTGAAGAGGCCTTTGCCTCCATGGCTGCCACAAAACTGCAGGACATGCAGGAGGGCCAATGCCTCATGTGTGAGGAAATCATTTATAAAACATTAAATAAGGAGCTGAGGGGTGAAATCACACCCAATACCCATGAGTTGAACCATCCTCCTCCTTCTCCTCCTCCTCCTGCCACAACTCCACCACCACAGACGTGGAAGGAAGCGTGGAAGGAAGACAAGAGAGTGATGACCTGGGTTCAGTCTGGTCTGACAAAAGATGCAGGCTCTTGTATGACCACAGTCTGGGGACATACATGTCATCTGCTGCTGTTCATGATCTCCTGGACTTCTGGACCAGATTGTACTCCCTTATATATGAATAGGGATGAGCTTCGTGTTCGAGTCGAACCCATGTTCGACTCGAACATCGGCTGTTCGGTCGTTCGCCGAATTGCGAACGATATGGGCCGTTCGCGCCAAATTCGTGTGGCGCGTCACGGCCCATAATTCACTGCGGCATCGCAGTGCATTGCTGGCTGATGATTGGCCAAGCATGCACTATGACCCGCATGCTTGGCCAATCACAGCGCCGTCAGTAGAGAGAGCTGTAATTGGCCAAAGCCAGGGTGGCTTTGGCCAATTATGGCTCAGGGGATTTAGTACACACCCCACACTATATAAGGCCGCCTGCACGGCGGCCCTGTGTAGTGTGTGTTCCGGTGTGCTGAGAGATAGAGAGAGAGAGAGACAGTGTCATTTGATTTGAGTTAGATAGATTAGGCAGAACAGTCAGTCAGTTAGCTGCACTTACAGTGTATTGTGTATATATATGCATCCCAGGTGTTGCATATATATATATACACTGTATTCAGTTTAGCTAGATCCGTTCCTGTTATCTTCTATCTAGACTATTTACATTTAGTGCAGTGTGTCCTGCTCACAGTGTTCAGCTAGATCCGTTCCTGCTATTTACATTCAGTGCAGTGCGTCCTGCTCACAGTGTTCAGCTAGATCCGTTCCTGGTATTTACATTTAGTGCAGTGCGTCCTGCTCACAGTGTTCAGCTAGATCCGTTCCTGCTATTTACATTCAGTGCAGTGCGTCCTGCTCACAGTGTTCAGCTAGATCCGTTCCTGGTATTTACATTTAGTGCAGTGCGTCCTGCTCACAGTGTTCAGCTAGATCCGTTCCTGCTATTTACATTCAGTGCAGTGCGTCCTGCTCACAGTGTTCAGCTAGATCCGTTCCTGCTATTTACATTCAGTGCAGTGCGTCCTGCTCACAGTGTTCAGCTAGATCCGTTCCTGGTATTTACATTTAGTGCAGTGCGTCCTGCTCACAGTGTTCAGCTAGATCCGTTCCTGCTATTTACATTCAGTGCAGTGCGTCCTGCTCACAGTGTTCAGCTAGATCCGTTCCTGGTATTTACATTTAGTGCAGTGCGTCCTGCTCACAGTGTTCAGCTAGATCCGTTCCTGCTATTTACATTCAGTGCAGTGCGTCCTGCTCACAGTGTTCAGCTAGATCCGTTCCTGCTATTTACATTCAGTGCAGTGCGTCCTGCTCACAGTGTTCAGCTAGATCCGTTCCTGGTATTTACATTTAGTGCAGTGCGTCCTGCTCACAGTGTTCAGCTAGATCCGTTCCTGCTATTTACATTCAGTGCAGTGCGTCCTGCTCACAGTGTTCAGCTAGATCCGTTCCTGCTATTTACATTCAGTGCAGTGCGTCCTGCTCACAGTGTTCAGCTAGATCCATTCCTGGTATTTACATTTAGTGCAGTGCGTCCTGCTCACAGTGTTCAGCTAGATCCGTTCCTGCTATTTACATTCAGTGCAGTGCGTCCTGCTCACAGTGTTCAGCTAGATCCGTTCCTGCTATTTACATTCAGTGCAGTGCGTCCTGCTCACAGTGTTCAGCTAGATCCGTTCCTGGTATTTACATTTAGTGCAGTGCGTCCTGCTCACAGTGTTCAGCTAGATCCGTTCCTGCTATTTACATTCAGTGCAGTGCGTCCTGCTCACAGTGTTCAGCTAGATCCGTTCCTGGTATTTACATTTAGTGCAGTGCGTCCTGCTCACAGTGTTCAGCTAGATCCGTTCCTGCTATTTACATTCAGTGCAGTGCGTCCTGCTCACAGTGTTCAGCTAGATCCGTTCCTGCTATTTACATTCAGTGCAGTGCGTCCTGCTCACAGTGTTCAGCTAGATCCGTTCCTGGTATTTACATTTAGTGCAGTGCGTCCTGCTCACAGTGTTCAGCTAGATCCGTTCCTGCTATTTACATTCAGTGCAGTGCGTCCTGCTCACAGTGTTCAGCTAGATCCGTTCCTGGTATTTACATTTAGTGCAGTGCGTCCTGCTCACAGTGTTCAGCTAGATCCGTTCCTGCTATTTACATTCAGTGCAGTGCGTCCTGCTCACAGTGTTCAGCTAGATCCGTTCCTGCTATTTACATTCAGTGCAGTGCGTCCTGCTCACAGTGTTCAGCTAGATCCGTTCCTGGTATTTACATTTAGTGCAGTGCGTCCTGCTCACAGTGTTCAGCTAGATCCGTTCCTGCTATTTACATTCAGTGCAGTGCGTCCTGCTCACAGTGTTCAGCTAGATCCGTTCCTGCTATTTACATTCAGTGCAGTGCGTCCTGCTCACAGTGTTCAGCTAGATCCGTTCCTGGTATTTACATTTAGTGCAGTGCGTCCTGCTCACAGTGTTCAGCTAGATCCGTTCCTGCTATTTACATTCAGTGCAGTGCGTCCTGCTCACAGTGTTCAGCTAGATCCGTTCCTGCTATTTACATTCAGTGCAGTGCGTCCTGCTCACAGTGTTCAGCTAGATCCGTTCCTGGTATTTACATTTAGTGCAGTGCGTCCTGCTCACAGTGTTCAGCTAGATCCGTTCCTGCTATTTACATTTAGTGCAGTGCGTCCTGCTCACAGTGTTCAGCTAGATCCGTTCCTGCTATTTACATTTAGTGCAGTGCGTCCTGCTCACAGTGTTCAGCTAGATCCGTTCCTGCTATTTACATTCAGTGCAGTGCGTCCTGCTCACAGTGTTCAGCTAGATCCGTTCCTGCTATTTACATTCAGTGCAGTGCGTCCTGCTCACAGTGTTCAGCTAGATCCGTTCCTGGTATTTACATTTAGTGCAGTGCGTCCTGCTCACAGTGTTCAGCTAGATCCGTTCCTGCTATTTACATTCAGTGCAGTGCGTCCTGCTCACAGTGTTCAGCTAGATCCGTTCCTGGTATTTACATTTAGTGCAGTGCGTCCTGCTCACAGTGTTCAGCTAGATCCGTTCCTGCTATTTACATTCAGTGCAGTGCGTCCTGCTCACAGTGTTCAGCTAGATCCGTTCCTGCTATATACATTTAGTGCAGTACGTCCTGCTCACAGTGTTCAGCTAGATCCGTTCCTGTTATCTTCCTACTGACAGGCAGGCTTGTCTGGTTACAGTATATAAAGCTACCTTAAGAAAATTACAGGTGTTCTTTTTGATCCTATTAGTACCACGGTCAGGCAGCTAGACTATTTACATTTAGTACAGTGTGTCCTGCTCACAGTGTTCAGCTAGATCCGTTCCTGTTATCTTCCTACTGACAGGCAGGCTTGTCTGGTTACAGTATATAAAGCTACCTTAAGAAAATTACAGGTGTTCTTTTTGATCCTATTAGTACCACGGTCAGGCAGCTAGACTATTTACATTTAGTACAGTGCGTCCTGCTCACAGTGTTCAGCTAGATCCGTTCTTGCTATTTACATTCAGTGCAGTGCGTCCTGCTCACAGTGTTCAGCTAGATCCGTTCCTGCTATTTACATTCAGTGCAGTGCGTCCTGCTCACAGTGTTCAGCTAGATCCATTCCTGCTATATACATTTAGTGCAGTACGTCCTGCTCACAGTGTTCAGCTAGATCCGTTCCTGTTATCTTCCTACTGACAGGCAGGCTTGTCTGGTTACAGTATATAAAGCTACCTTAAGAAAATTACAGGTGTTCTTTTTGATCCTATTAGTACCACGGTCAGGCAGCTAGACTATTTACATTTAGTACAGTGCGTCCTGCTCACAGTGTTCAGCTAGATCCGTTCTTGCTATTTACATTCAGTGCAGTGCGTCCTGCTCACAGTGTTCAGCTAGATCCGTTCCTGGTATTTACATTTAGTGCAGTGCGTCCTGCTCACAGTGTTCAGCTAGATCCGTTCCTGCTATTTACATTCAGTGCAGTGCGTCCTGCTCACAGTGTTCAGCTAGATCCGTTCCTGCTATATACATTTAGTGCAGTACGTCCTGCTCACAGTGTTCAGCTAGATCCGTTCCTGTTATCTTCCTACTGACAGGCAGGCTTGTCTGGTTACAGTATATAAAGCTACCTTAAGAAAATTACAGGTGTTCTTTTTGATCCTATTAGTACCACGGTCAGGCAGCTAGACTATTTACATTTAGTACAGTGCGTCCTGCTCACAGTGTTCAGCTAGATCCGTTCCTGTTATCTTCCTACTGACAGGCAGGCTTGTCTGGTTACAGTATATAAAGCTACCTTAAGAAAATTACAGGTGTTCTATCCCAGCTTAGTGCAGCTACAGGCCATTAGTATGTCTGGAAGGCCAAGAAGGAGAGGCAGACAGTCACAAGCCAATAAGAGAGGGCAAGCAGGCTCTGTGTCTAGTGCTGGTCGTGGAGACGGTGCATCCTCATCAGCACGTGGCCATGGGACACGCTTGGCCTTTTTTTCGGCAGCTGGCCGTGTTGAGCCGCAACATGCGGAAGACTTGGTCGAGTGGATGACCAAGCCGTCCTCATCCTCCTCATCCTCTCTCACCCATGCCCAGGGTGCTTTGTCTGGCAAAGCAGCGGCCTCTTCCCTCAGCTCAATGTCATCAGTGACTCCTTCCCTAGCTCCACCATGTCCTCATGAGGATTCCCTCGAACTGTTTGACCACAGTGTTGGGTACATGCTCCAGGAGGATGCCCAGCGTTTGGAAGGCTCTGATGATGATACTGAGCTCAATGAAAGCAGTAACATTAACACGGACAGAGGGGGTGCCCAAGAAGGACAGCAATCTGGCAGTCATGCTCCCCCTGCTGCAGCATACTGCCAGGTTTGCTCCAGTGATGAGGAGGGAGGGGATGATGAGGTCACTGACTCAACGTGGGTGCCTGATAGGAGAGAGGAGGAGGAGGAGGAGGAGGAGGAGGTGGCACATCACCAACTAGGCAGGATGCCCTCCAGGGGCCAGCCTAAGGGCAGCACATTGACTGCATCACACCCCAAAGCTCCACATGTGCAGGGCGCTGCAGTCTCTGCGCGTTATTCAAAAAGTTCTTTGGTGTGGGCCTTTTTTGAGACGAGTGCATCAGATCGCACCGCTGCTATTTGCAACATATGTCTCAAGCGTATCTCGCGTGGCCAAAACATCCCCCGCTTGGGTACCACATGCTTGACCAGACATATGTTGACCTGCCATGCAGTTCGTTGGCAAGCGTATCTAAAAGACCCACACCAAAGAACAAAGACGATCTCTCCTTGCTCCTCATCAGCTGAGATTTCCAACCCCACTAGACCTTCAGTCCTCTCTGAGACCTGCAGTGAGAGGAATGAAGGTGTAGAATTAGGTGTGTCACAGCCAAGTACTTGTGGGCAATCTGCTTTTGGTACACCGACGTCAGATTGTACCAGGCAAATTTCCCTGCCCCAGCTGCTGCACCGCCGAAAGAAGTTTGCTCCCAGCCATCCACATGCCCAGCGGTTGAATGCTAGCTTGGCAAAATTGCTAGCACTTCAACTGCTGCCTTTTCAGTTGGTAGACTCTGCCCCCTTCCGTGAGTTTGTGGAATGTGCGGTTCCTCAGTGGCAGGTACCCAAACGCCACTTTTTCTCACGGAAGGCGATTCCGGCTCTCTACCGGCATGTGGAAGGCAATGTCCATGCCTCGCTGGACAGGGCGGTCAGCGGTAAGGTGCATATTACCTCTGACTCATGGTCCAGCAGGCATGGACAGGGACGTTACTTAAGTTTCACGGCGCATTGGGTGACTCTGCTGGCAGCTGGGAAGGATGCAGGACAAGGTGCAGTAGTGTTGGAGGTTGTTCCGCCACCACGCCTCCAAAATGCTGATTGTGACACACCTCTCTCCTCCACCCCCTCCTCTTCTTCTTCCTCCATGGCCTCTTCCTCGGAACCAGCGGTGCTCCGTAGGCGTTCAAGGGGCTACGCAAGTACGCAGGCCAAAAGATGCCATGCGGTGCTTGAGCTGGTGTGCTTGGGGGACAGGAGCCACACTGGGGCAGAGGTTCTGTCAGCTCTGCAGGGGCAGGTTCAGAGGTGGTTGACGCCACGCCAACTTAAGGCAGGAATGGTGGTTTGCGACAATGGCACCAACCTCCTCTCTGCCCTCCGACAGGGACAACTGACCCATGTGCCCTGTTTGGCTCACGTCCTTAACTTGGTGGTGCAGCGGTTCTTGGGCAGGTACCCGGGCTTACAGGATGTCCTGAGGCAGGCCAGGAAAGTCTCTGTGCATTTCCGCCGGTCATATAATGCCAGTGCTCGGCTGACGGACCTCCAAAAGGAGTTTAACCTGCCCAAGAACCGCCTAATCTGTGACATGCCCACCAGGTGGAACTCGACGTTGGCCATGCTGCAGCGGCTGCACACGCAGCAGAGGGCCATCAATGAGTACCTGTGCGACTATGGCACCAGGACAGGGTCAGGGGACCTTGGTTTTTTTTCCCCACGCCAGTGGGCCATGATCAGGGATGCATGCACTGTCCTGTCACCATTCGAGGAGGCCACGAGGATGGTGAGCACTGACAGTGCATGCATCAGTGACACTGTCCCCCTTGTCCACCTGTTGGAGCACACGCTGCGTGGAATAATGGACAGGGCACTTGAGGCAGAACAGAGGCAGGAAGAGGAGGACTTCCTTAGCTCTCAAGGCCCCCTTTATCCAGACAGTGTTCCTGCGTGCCCGCCGATCACACAGGAAGAGGACGAGGAGGAGGAGGAGGAGGAGGAGGAAGATTGTGTCAGTATGGAGGTGGAGCCTGGCACTCAGCATCAGCAGTCTTTAAGGGATCAGTCCCAAGGAACACATGGACTTGTACGTGGCTGGGAGGAGGTGGCTGCGGACGTTGTTGTCCTTAGTGACCCAGAGGACTCCGGACCGAATGCCTCAGCAAACCTACGCTGCATGGCCTCCCTGATCCTGCAAAGCCTGCGTAAGGATCCTCGTATTCGTGGTATCAAGGAGAAGGACCAATACTGGCTGGCAACCCTCCTTGATCCACGTTACAAGGGTAAGGTTGCGGACCTTATCTTGCCATCGCAGAGGGAGCAGAGGATGAAACATCTTCGGGAGGCCTTGCAGAAAGGTCTGTGCAACGCGTTCCCAGAGACTGGGAGGTTACAAACTCCTGTTTCTGGACAACGTGTTGCTGAGGCTTCGGTCAGTCAAAGAAGGAGCGGTGGAGAAGGTGGCCGTCTGACCGATGCGTTCAGACAATTTTTTGGTCCGCAGCCCCAAGGTATGATCGGTTCCAGCAACCATCGCCAGCGTCTGTTTTACATGGTGCAGGAATACCTAGGGGCAAGATCAGACTTGGACACCTTTCCCACCGAAAATCCTCTGGGTTACTGGGTCTTGAGGATGGATCACTGGCCAGAGCTTGCACAGTATGCAATTGAGCTACTGGCCTGTCCTGCATCCAGCGTTCTTTCGGAACGCACATTCAGTGCTGCTGGAGGCGTGGTAACCGATCACAGGGTGCGTCTGTCCACCGACTCGGTCGATCAGCTGACCTTCATAAAAATGAATCAGTCTTGGATCACCACCAGCTACCAAGCACCTGATGCAGATGTAACCGAATAATTTTTTTTGAAATCTCAGATCCCTTCAAAGACTGCCTATGCTGATGCTGAGTGACTATCCCTGAGTAATTATCCTCTTCCTCCTCAATCATCACGCTGATAGCTTGTAAGAACATTTTTGGTTCTGGGCGCCACCACCAGTGCCTAAGGCACAATTTTTCAGCCCCTGTTTAACAGGGGCGTGTAATTACAATTTTTGATGTAATACTTTGCAGCAGGGCTCGTTCCTGCATTCCAACTAGAGTGTCTGTGAGGGGTTGCAGTGTTGTGGCACCAGCACCAGTGCCTAAGACCCAATTTTTCAGCCCCTGTCTAACAGGGGCGTGTAATTACAATTTTTGATGCAATACTTTGCAGCAGGGCTTGTTCCTGCGTTTCAACTAGAGTGTCTGTGAGGGGTTGCAGTGTTGTGGCACCAGCACCAGTGCCTAAGACCCAATTTTTCTGCCCCTGTCTAACAGGGGCGTGTAATTACAATTTTTGATGCAATACTTTGCAGCAGGGCTCGTTCCTGCGTTCCAACTAGAGTGTCTGTGAGGGGTTGCAGTGTTGTGGCACCAGCACCAGTGCCTAAGGCCTAATTTTTCAGCTCCTGTTCAACAGGGGCATGTAATTACAATTCTTGATCTAATATTTCACAGCAGGGCCCTGTGAGGGCTTACAGTGTTTTGGCCACAGCAACACCTAAGGCCCAAATTTCTGCTGAGTATATAGGGCAGGACCCTACTTTCAAACATCTAACTTACAAACGACTCCTACTTGCAAACGGAAGGAGACAACAGGAAGTGAGATGAAATCTACCCCTAAGGAAGGGAAATTCTCTCCTGTAAGAGTTAATATGGGAAAACAATTTCTCCTTTCCACTGATGCTTTCCAATCCTTGTTCCACAAAAAAACCCAAATTTTCAAAAAACATTTTTCATTGGGACAAAAAAGTGAGGTGAAATCTTCTGAAGAGGAGGAAAGACGCAAAACAAATGTCACAGGGGTGATAACCCTTCCCTATGTTTTCCAAAAAGCTTAGAAAAGATTTTTTGGCTGGAGCTAAACACATTAAAAATGTTCAAAATTACAAACAGATTCTACTTAACAACAAACCTACAGTCCCTGTCTTGTTTGCACCGCCTGAATACTGCTGTTCAGAGTATATAGGGACCTTTCCTTATTTTAATTTGGGTGCGGGGTTCCCCTTAATATCCATACAAGACCCAAAGGGCCTGGTAATGGACTGGGGGGTACCCATGCCGTTTGTCTCACTGATTTTCATCCATATTGCCATGACCCGACATGACATTAAACCCGCAAGCAGTTTTAAATGAGATTTTTTCCTTTAAAAATGACATTTGGTGCAGGGACTGTTCTAAACATGGGAAACACGCGTCACTTTACAGGCATACTATAGACACCCCCCAGGTACGATATTTAAAGGAATATTTCACTTTTTTTTTTTTACTTTAAGCATCATTAAAATCACTGCTCCCGAAAAAACGGCCGTTTTTAAAAGTTTTTTTTGCATTGATACATGTCCCCTGGGGTAGGACCCGGGTCCCCACACCCTTTTTAGGACAATACCATGCAAATTAGCCTTTAAAATGAGCACTTTTGATTTCGAACGTTCGAGTCCCATAGACGTCAATGGGGTTCTAACGTTCGTGCGAACTTGCGGTCCGTTCGCGGGTTCTGGTGCGAACCGAACCGGGGGGTGTTCGGCTCATCCCTATATATGAACTCCTCAGGCCACCAATTTTGCAGTAAAATAATTGATGTGTGCCCCGGGGGCCAAAGGCTTTGCCAATTTCTGCTGTTTCTCCAGCGTTGCCTTCCTCTTTCTTTGGTTAGGACTCCTTGATACATTTTTGGTTTGATTTATTATACTCGCCTATGTGTGTTTTCCTTCAAAAAGGACAGTTTGTTTGTGAGGAGGCAGGTACATTTCAAAAATACAATGTGAAATTTACAAGAGACACCAACACCAAGCAACCTCATTGAGATTAAATAGTACAAGATAATAATGGTGTTGTGGTAACTTGACACACAAAACCCACCAAAACTATTCTGGAGTAAAAAAAAAAAAAAAGAAAGAAAAAGAAAACACAAGATCAGGCTTTAAAAAAATCCCCCCCAAAAATATTTAATATAAAAACATCAAAAAAATAATATTTTTTCGGTAGATGTGACAAATAAAAATATTATATTAATGAAATCACGATAAATAATAAAGAAAGAAGTTTGTGAGAAATCTGTGTGAATATGAGCAGCAAAACAATTTCATTCTTCTAGCATTATAAAGAAGAAGAGAGTGCACTGCATTAAACATTTTAAAATATTGCAGCGTGACGAAAGTGCTATACCCAGCACATTTCCAACCCCTCCTTCCAGCACTAGCCCCGCTCTCCCCCAGCACATTTCCAACCCCCCCCTTGCAGCACTAGCCCCCCTCTCCCCCCAGCACATTTCCAACCCCCCCATCCAGCACTAGCCCCCTCTCCCCCAGCACATTTCCACCCCCTTCCAGCACTAGCCCCCCTCTCCCCCCAGCACATTTCCACCCCCCCTTCCAGCACTAGCCCCCTCTCCCTCAGCACATTCCCCCACCCCCTTCCAGCACTAGCCCCCCTCTCACCCCAGCACATTTCCAACCCCCCCTTCCAGCACTAGCCCCCTCTCCCCCCAGCACATTTCCACCCCCCTTTCCAGCACTAGCCCCCCTCTCCCCCCAGCACATTTCCACCCCCCTTCCAGAACTAGCCCCCCTCTCCCCCCCAGCACATTTCCAACCCCCCCTTCCAGCACCAGCCCCCCTCTCCCCCTAGCACATTTCCAACCCCCCTTCCAGCACTAGCCCCCCTCTCCCCCAGCACATTTCCACCCCCCCTCCAGCACTAGCTCCCCTCTCCCCAGCACATTTCCAAACCCCCCTTCCAGCACTAGCCCCCCTCTCCCCCCTCCCCCTTCTAGCACTAGCCCTTTCTACCCTCCCCTTTCCACCACTAGCCTTCTCCCCCTCCCCCTTCCAGCACTAGCCCTCTCCCCCCTCCCCCTTCCAGCACTAGCCCCCCTCTCCCCCCAGCACATTTCAACCCCCCCTTCCAGCACTAGCCCCCTTCTCCCCCAGCACACCCCCCCTTCCAGCACTAGCCCCCCTCTCCCCCCAGCACATTTCCAACCCCCCCTTCCAGTACTAGCCCCCTCTCCCCCCAGCACATTTCCACCCCCCTTCCAGAACTAGCCCCCCTCTCCCCCCCAGCACATTTCCAACCCCCCCTTCCAGCACCAGCCCCCTCTCCCCCTAGCACATTTCCACCCCCTCTCCAGCACTAGCTCCCCTCTCCCCCAGCACATTTCCAAACCCCCCTTCCAGCACTAGCCCCCCTCTCCCCCCTCCCCCTTCTAGCACTAGCCCTCTCCACCCTCCCCCTTCCACCACTAGCCTTCTCCCCCTCCCCCTTCCAGCACTAGCCCTCTCCCCCCTCCCCCTTCCAGCACTAGCCCCCCTCTCCCCCCAGCACATTTCAACCCCCCCTTCCAGCAATAGCCCCCCTCTCCCCCAGCACACCCCCCCTTCCAGCACTAGCCCCCCTCTCCCCCCAGCACATTTCCAACCCCCCCTTCCAGTACTAGCCCCCTCTCCCCCCAGCACATTTCCACCCCCCCTTCCAGAACTAGCCCCCCTCTCCCCCCCAGCACATTTCCAACCCCCCCTTCCAGCACCAGCCCCCCTCTCCCCCTAGCACATTTCCACCCCCCCTCCAGCACTAGCTCCCCTCTCCCCCAGCACATTTCCAAACCCCCCTTCCAGCACTAGCCCCCCTCTCCCCCCTCCCCCTTCTAGCACTAGCCCTCTCCACCCTCCCCCTTCCACCACTAGCCTTTTCCCCCTCCCCCTTCCAACACTAGCCCTCTCCCCCCTCCCCCTTCCAGCACCAGCCCCCCTCTCCCCCCAGCACATTTCCACCCCCCCTCCAGCACTAGCTCCCCTCTCCCCCAGCACATTTCCAACCCCCCCTTCCAGCACCAGCCCCCCTCTCCCCCTAGCACATTTCCACCCCCCCTCCAGCACTAGCTCCCCTCTCCCCCAGCACATTTCCAAACCCCCCTTCCAGCACTAGCCCCCCTCTCCCCCCTCCCCCTTCTAGCACTAGCCCTCTCCAACCTCCCCCTTCCACCACTAGCCTTCTCCCCCTCCCCCTTCCAGCACTAGCCCTCTCCCCCCTCCCCCTTCCAGCACCAGCCCCCCTCTCCCCCTAGCACATTTCCAACCCCCCCCTTCCAGCACTAGCCCCCCTCTCCCCCCAGCACATTTCCAACCCCCCCATCCAGCACTAGCCCCCTCTCCCCCAGCACATTTCCACCCCCTTCCAGCACTAGCCCCCCTCTCCCCCCAGCACATTTCCACCCCCCCTTCCAGCACTAGCCCCCTCTCCCTCAGCACATTCCCCCACCCCCTTCCAGCACTAGCCCCCCTCTCCCCCCAGCACATTTCCAACCCCCCCTTCCAGCACTAGCCCCCTCTCCCCCCAGCACATTTCCACCCCCCTTTCCAGCACTAGCCCCCCTCTCTCCCCAGCACATTTCCACCCCCCCTTCCAGAACTAGCCCCCCTCTCCCCCCCAGCACATTTCCAACCCCCCTTCCAGCACCAGCCCCCCTCTCCCCCTAGCACATTTCCAACCCCCCTTCCAGCACTAGCCCCCCTCTCCCCCTGCAGATTTCCACCCCCCCTCCAGCACTAGCTCCCCTCTCCCCAGCACATTTCCAAACCCCCCTTCCAGCACTAGCCCCCCTCTCCCCCCTCCCCCTTCTAGCACTAGCCCTTTCCACCCTCCCCTTTCCACCACTAGCCTTCTCCCCCTCCCCCTTCCAGCACTAGCCCTCTCCCCCCTCCCCCTTCCAGCACTAGCGCCCCTCTCCCCCCAGCACATTTCAACCCCCCCTTCCAGCACTAGCCCCCCTCTCCCCCAGCACACCCCCCCTTCCAGCACTAGCCACCCTCTCCCCCCAGCACATTTCCAACCCCCCCTTCCAGAACTAGCCCCCTCTCCCCCCAGCACATTTCCACCCCCCTTCCAGAACTAGCCCCCCTCTCCCCCCAGCACATTTCCAAACCCCCTTCCAGCACCAGCCCCCCTCTCCCCCTAGCACATTTCCACCCCCCCTCCAGCACTAGCTCCCCTCTCCCCCAGCACATTTCCAAACCCCCCTTCCAGCACTAGCCCCCCTCTCCCCCCTCCCCCTTCTAGCACTAGCCCTCTCCACCCTCCCCCTTCCACCACTAGCCTTCTCCCCCTCCCCCTTCCAGCACTAGCCCTCTCCCCCCTCCCCCTTCCAGCACCAGCCCCCCTCTCCCCCCAGCACATTTCCACCCCCCCTCCAGCACTAGCTCCCCTCTCCCCCAGCACATTTCCAACCCCCCCTTCCAGCACCAGCCCCCCTCTCCCCCTAGCACATTTCCACCCCCCCTCCAGCACTAGCTCCCCTCTCCCCCAGCACATTTCCAAACCCCCCTTCCAGCACTAGCCCCCCTCTCCCCCCTCCCCCTTCTAGCACTAGCCCTCTCCACCCTCCCCCTTCCAGCACTAGCCCTCTCCCCCCTCCCTCTTCCAGCACTAGCCCTCTCCCCCCTCCCCCTTCCAGCACTAGCCCCCCTCTCCCCCCAGCACATTTCAACCCCCCCTTCCAGCACTAGCCCCCCTCTCCCCCAGCACACCCCCCCTTCCAGCACTAGCCCCCCTCTCCCCCCAGCACATTTCCAACCCCCCCTTCCAGTACTAGCCCCCTCTCCCCCCAGCACATTTCCACCCCCCCTTCCAGAACTAGCCCCCCTCTCCCCCCCAGCACATTTCCAACCCCCCCTTCCAGCACCAGCCCCCCTCTCCCCCTAGCACATTTCCACCCCCCCTCCAGCACTAGCTCCCCTCTCCCCCAGCACATTTCCAAACCCCCCTTCCAGCACTAGCCCCCCTCTCCCCCCTCCCCCTTCTAGCACTAGCCCTCTCCACCCTCCCCCTTCCACCACTAGCCTTTTCCCCCTCCCCCTTCCAGCACTAGCCCTCTCCCCCCTCCCCCTTCCAGCACCAGCCCCCCTCTCCCCCCAACACATTTCCACCCCCCCTCCAGCACTAGCTCCCCTCTCCCCCAGCACATTTCCAACCCCCCCTTCCAGCACCAGCCCCCCTCTCCCCCTAGCACATTTCCACCCCCCCACCAGCACTAGCTCCCCTCTCCCCCAGCACATTTCCAAACCCCCCTTCCAGCACTAGCCCCCCTCTCCCCCCTCCCCCTTCTAGCACTAGCCCTCTCCAACCTCCCCCTTCCACCACTAGCCTTCTCCCCCTCCCCCTTCCAGCACTAGCCCTCTCCCCCCTCCCCCTTCCAGCACCAGCCCACCTCTCCCCCCAGCACATTTCCTCCTCCCTTCCAGCACTAGCCCCCCTCTCGCCCCAGCACATTTCCACCCCCCCTTCCAGCACCAGCCCCCCTCTCCCCCTAGCACATTTCCACCCCCCCCTTCCAGCACTAGCCCTCTCCCCCTCCCCCTTCCAGCACTAGCTCTCTCCCCCCTCCCCATTCCAGCACTAGCCCTCTCCCCCCTCCCCCTTCCAGCACTAGCCCTTTCCCCCCTCCCCCTTCCAGCACTAGCCCTCTCCCCTCTTCCAGCACTAGCCTTCTCCCCCTCCCCCTTCCAGCACTAGCCCTCTCCCCCCTCCCCCTTCCAGCACTAGCCCTCTCCTCCCCCCTTCCAGCACTAGCCCTCTCCCCACCTTCCAGCACTAGACCCCACTTTCAGCACTAGCCCTCTCCCCCCCTTCCAGCACTAACCCTCTCCCCCTCTTCCAGCACTAGCCCTCTCCCCCCCTTCCAGCGCTAGCCCTCTCCCACCTCCCCTTCCAGCACTAGCCCTCTCCCCCCTCCCCTTCCAGCACTAGCCCTCTCCCCCTCCCCCTTCCAGCACTAGCCCTTCCCCCCTTCCAGCACTAGCCCTCTCCCCCTTCCAGCACTAGCCCCCCCTTCCAGCACTAGCCCTCTCCCCCTCCCCCTTCCAGCACTAGCCCCCCTCTCCCCCCAGCACATTTCCACCCCCCTTCCAGCACTAGTCCCCCTCTCCCCCCCAGCACATTTCCACCCCCCCTTCCAGCACTAGCCCCCCTCTCCCCCAGCACATTTCCACCCCCCCTTCCAGCACTAGCCCTCTCCCCCCTCCCCCTTCCAGCACTAGCCCTCTCCCCCCTCAACCTTCCAGCACTAGCTCTCTCCCCCCTTCCAGTACTAGCCCTCTCCCCCCTCCCCCTTCCAGCACTAGCCCTCTCCCCCCTCCCCCTTCCAGCACTAGCCTTCTCCCCCCTCCCCCTTCCAGCACTAGCCCTCTCCCCCTCCCCCTCCAGCACTAGCCCTCTCCCTCCTTCCAGCACTAGCCCTCTCCCCCCTTCCAGCAATAGCCCCCCCTTCCAGCACTAGCCCTCTCCCCTCTCCCCCTTCAAGCACTAGCCCTCTCCCCCTTCCAGTACTAGCCCTCTCCCTCCTCCCCCTTCCAGCATTAGCCCTCTCCCCCCTCCCCCTTCCAGCACTAGCCCTCTCCCCCTCCCCCTTCCAGCACTAGACCCTGCTTCCAGCACTAGCCCTCTCCCCCTCCCCCTTCCAGCACTAGCCCTCCCCTTCCAGTACTAGCCCCCCTTCCATCACTAGCCCTTCCTTCCAGCACTAGCCCTCTCCCCCCTTCCAGAACTAGCCCTCTCCCCCCTTCCAGAACTAGCCCTCTCCCCCCTCCCCCTTCCAGCACTAGCCCCCCCTTCCAGCACTATCCCCCCTTCCAGAACTAGCCCTCTCCCCCCTCCCCCTTCCAGCACTAGCCCTCCCTTCCAGCACTTGCCCCCCTTCCAGCACTAGCCCCCCTTCCAGCACTAGCCCTCTCCCCCCTTCCCCTTCCAGCACTAGCCCTCTCCCCCTCCCCCTTCTAGCACTAGCCCCCCCTTCCAGCACTAGGCCCCCCTTCCAGCACTAGCCCCCCCCTTTCAGAACTAGCCCTCTCCCCAGATATTCTCCTTCTCACAGAGGACATGATCATGGCAATTGGGATCCCGAGAGATGGAGGACATTTACCTTGGAGGCCCACACTAGCTCCTGCTTGACAAGTTAGTGGAGTCTAGTGCCAGAACTTTTTCCAGCACTGGGCTCCAGGACTCCGCCCGGATTTATGGGACACTGGGATTTTGTTTAAATCTCAGGAAGGCCCATTAAAACTGGGACAGTATGGAGGTTTGCATTTGGATTAGAAAGGGGGAAAGGATTTGTGTTTGTGGGGGAAAAGTTTGTACTGGCAGGGGGGATTTAGGTGGGAAGATATGTGATGGAACTGGGGAGAGGACTTGTGTAAGAGGGGCTTGGAGGAATGAAGACAAGGGGAGAGGAATTGTTCCAGGATGGGGAACATGTTGTGCTGGAAGGGGAGATTTGGGGGAGAGAATTTTGTACTGGGAGGAGGATTTATGCTTGAGGGATGTTGGGATGGGGTATCTTTGCTGGGATGAGGAGCTGTGCTGGCATATGGATTTGTGGGGTGGAAGGAGATTTGTGCTGGGAAGGCGGATTTTTTTAGGGAGAGCTTTGCAGAGACTTCATTCAGACAGGAGTGCACTGTGAAAGTTTGTGGGGGAGGGGGGATATGTGCAGAGAGGTAAAGTTTGTGTGCGTTTAGCAGAGGGGAGAGCTTGGAGGAACTTGTGATTAAAGGGGAGCTGAGAAAGTATGTGTGTGGAGGTGGGGGTGGAGGTCAGCAGAGATGAGAGGAAAGCTAGGAGGGGATTTGTGATGAGAGGAAAACTAGTAAGGGATTTGTGATGAGAGGAAAGCTAGGAGGGGATTTGTGATGAGAGGAGAACTAGGACGGGATTTGTGATGAGAGGAGAGCTGGGAGGGGATTTGTGATGAGAGGAGAAGTAGGAGGGGATTTGTGATGAGAGGAGAAGTAGGAGAGGATTTGTGATGAGAGGAGAGCTGGGAGGGGATTTGTGATGAGAGGTAGAGCTAGGAGGGGATTTGTGATGAGAGGAGAGCTAGGAGGGGATTTGTGATGAGAGGAGAGCTAGGAGGGGACTTGTGAGAGCTAGGAGGGGATTTGTGATGAGTGGAGAGCTAGGAGGGGATTGGTGATGAGAGGAGAGCTGGGGGGATTTGTGATGAGAGGAGAACTAGGACGGGATTTGTGATGAGAGGAGAGCTGGGTGGGGATTTGTGATGAGAAGAGAACTAGGAGGGGATTTGTGATGAGAGGAGAGCTGGGAGAGGATTTGTGATGAGAGGAGAGCTGGGAGGGGATTTGTGATGAGAGTAGAACTGGGACGGGATTTGTGATGAGAGGAGAACTGGGACGGGATTTGTGATGAGAGGAGAACTGGGACAGGATTTGCGATGAGAGGAGAACTGGGATGGGATTTGTGATGAGAGGAGAACTGGGAGGGGATTTGTGATGAGAGGAGAACTGGGAGGGGATTTGTGATGAGAGGAGAGCTGGGAGGGGATTTGTGATGAAAGGAGAGCTGGGAGGGGATTTGTGATAATAGGAGAGCTGGGAGTGGATTTGTGATGATAGGAGAGCTGGGAGGGGATTTGTGATGAGAGGAGAGCTGGGACGGGATTTGTGATGAGAGGAGAGCTGGGGGGCTTTGTGATGAGAGGAGAGCTGGGAGGGGTTTTGTGATGAGAGGAGAGCTAGGAGGGGATTTGTGATGAAAGGAGAGCTGGGGGGCTTTGTGATGGGAGGAAAGCTAGTAGGGGTTTTGTGATGAGGAGTGCTGGGGGGGATTTTGGGGAATTTGCCTTATGTGATACATTTGGCGCCGCTGTAAATCTCTCCTCTAAGAAAGGTGTGGCTGGGGGCAGGGTTTGGGCATGGTTGGGGCGGAGAGTTGGACAGTGAGGGTGAGTTCCTGCACCTTTTCTCTGAGAAAAAAAGCCCTGGCTATATCCATTTCGAACGCTAATTTTACCAGACCGTGCAGTTCTGTGTCAGAATTTATTCTGAGCACGCGTGGCACTTTGTGCATCGGAATTGTCCACACACGATCGGAATTGACGCGATCGGATTTTGTTGTCGGAAAATTTTATAGCCTGCTCTCAAACTTTGTGTGTTGGAAAATCCGATGGAAAAAGTCTGATAGAGCCCACACACAATTTCCGAATCAGAATTTCCGATAACAAGCTCCGATCGCACATTTTTTATCGGAAAATACGACCGTGTGTACAGGGCATATATGTGTATGGCCAGGATGATAATGCTCTCTCCCTGTCTCTCAGTTGTGTTCCTGTGGTCTCACCTTGTCAGATAGGCTTCCAACGGAAACTGCAAGTGGCTGTTCCAATATACATTATAGAGGCAAGATCCATTGTTGTCACTATCTGTAAACCTGCCCTGGGAAATGCCATTTAATCATTGATCCATATAGACAGAAAGTGGTTGCAAAGAGGCTTCCGGAGATGCATGAGCAAAAAAAACTGTTTTTGTGGTTAAAAAAATGGCAGTTGTTTTTGATACACGTTGCTTTAGTAACCTAAATATAATTCAGTTAGGGGTTACAGCTACTTAAAATTCTATATGCTAACTTAGAATAAGTAAAGAAAATGCAAGGAAAATTGTTGAAGGATGCTATGAAGTGGAGTAAATTAGAACAATCTAAATTTGACACAGGAGTTGCTGTCAGAATAAAAACTGAATTCGGCACAACACATTGCCGATAGTACGGTAATTAACGGTAGAAAAGTGATGCTGCAGCTTTATGGAATTCCCCCCGCTGTGTACAAATTGGTCCCAAAAAATGATGTACATTCCCTTATAAATGTTGTTTAATGAATGTAAATTTTTTGTTCTACAATGCTCTATTGTACATACTGCAGAATTATGTAACACTGATAAATTAGCTACGAATTAGCATTTGAGCAGTTAGGTACTGCAATTGTAAATGGTCTCTAGTGACTCACAACACATCATGCTGATACAATATAAATATATTAGAGTTAGGAGGATAATTATTCAGCAGACCTGGTAGATTATTGATGTAACCTTCATGTTTCTTGGTCTAACGTATGGAAAAAAGCTATGCATTTTAAGCCTTTTATGTTTCCTTAAACAAGAGAAACATTATCTTCTCCTGATATTATTTCTATTTTAATTTTGTTCAATAATCAGTATTAAAGAAAAAAACATAATACAGTACTATTAAACCTTCAGAACAAGATAATGGTAAAATGCAACATTTGCATGGACTTTAGATTAAGGATGAGAGAATGGATTTGTGTGAGATAGAATTTGCAGTTATGGACCATTTCACCAGCATACCCCATTTGTGAACAGGCAAAGAAACCTATAGGACTACTTATCAAAAAACTTCCAGATTGCAAAGTGAACAGAAAGCCTCAAACAGGAAGTCAATGGGATCCAATGGAGATCCCTCTTTTAAGTTTACTGAGCTTAAACGGAAGATAATCCCCACCTCCTGTGTTGTTAATGGGCTTTTAAGGAAATTATTAAGAAATAAGGGTGTTTATACCTTCCTTATTAGGTCTGCATACCTGTGCGCTAATCAATTTGTTTATCTCTATTTGCAGATCCCTGTCTTAATTTAGAGAATTAATTCACCCATCTCTTCCATAAACCACTGTCTTTTCCTTCATTTGTAATATCTGCTATATCCAGGACAGGTGAGAATAGGTTTTCATCTACTCAGAGAAAGCAATCATGTACGTACATTTTGTCATTAGAGTTAAAATGGAAAATCAGATGCCTGTATCATCTCTGTTAAAATGATGAATAATTGCTTAGCACTTAGGCATTAAAGAGGAACTGCAGTCTGCTCACATAATTTGTAATAAAAACATCTTTGCCATTCAGAAGCTTCCCTCCAACCACTTTACATTATATTTTATATATACTGTGATTGTGTACTTGCCAAATATGCTGTGGAAATCTCCCTCCACTGAGTCTGGCTGCAACCATTTTAACTGTGGGCAGCTGAAGCTGCTGCCTGTTCACTTCCTGGATTTAAACAGAGTCACACAGAGGCACACCTCCAGCTCTGCAGCCCTGCAGCTCTGAGGACTCATCCTCTTATGACTCATCCTCTCTCCCTTCCTGGCAAACTCTCATGAGAGTGAGAGCTGTGCATGATGTCAAACGCCTAGGCGTTTTTCCAGACAAGAAACAGGAAGTGGGCTGTATAAGGTATTTACTGGCAGAAAAAAAAGTTTTACTATCCAAAGTTAAAGCAACAAGGGCAGATGATTTAATAGGTGAAAAGTTGAAAAAATGACTGAAGTTCCGCTTTAACTCATTTTCTGCTGTGTAATGAAAGGACGTTCTAGTCAATCTCCAGTCTTGTGGAACATACGATAGTGCATAAAAAAAATGGCAAGTTGCTGCCTTAATTTAAAACCAGTACAAGGCATGAAGACAAATAAGAAACATTAACAAGCAGCCTTTATATTTAAAAACAGAGAAATATTTAAAACAACAAATGGAATGTCATGACTCTGCAGAATTGTTCATGTCTGTTTTCTCCCCTTTCTGTTGTGTTCAGCTTAGAGGCCAGTCCCTGTTCACCTGTATACTTAAGTAATCTTCCCTTAAGCATGGTTCCACCCCAGCCTCTAACTAGGAACAATATATTAATCTGTGCACTGCAAGCCAAGCCTTGCTGATCAATATTGTGTGTTTGGCTTCCTGTTTGCTTTTTGCCGTGTGCTCTACGTCTGTTTCTGTTCACAATCTTGGCTTGTTCTTTGACTACCCCTGCCTGCTTGTTACCCTGACCTTTGGCGTGTTCTTGTCTAATCCTTGTCTGCTAGTTGCCCCGACCTTTGGCTTATCTCCTGACTATCCCTTGCTGTCCTGGACTGGGCTTCCTCTCTATCCTGCAGTAGGCTACCGTGAGCGTGAGCTGGGAGACCCTGGGGGCTGCGACCTGGAGCCAGTTGCAGCGCAGTCCATCCTCACCACTAGAGGCTCTGGTGAACACCTGCTGGCTCTTAGACTCCACATCCTGGGGAATCTTATGCTCTAGCTCCCAGTGGGATCCGTGTTGGTTCTCCAGTGGACCTGCTTTACTGAACCAACCAGAGCCCCATCCGCATCAGTCAGCAGTAGGGTCCACTACCTTAGCAGTGCACTCCTGACTCCAACGGTGTGCATTTGTCCAAATGCCTTAGGTGACCTGACATGGAAATTCAAAATATGCAGACCAGGGTTGTATACGTTATCATCCTGTGAAAGCCCAGGTGAATTTCACATAGGAAACATCAGTCTATACCAGGGGTCTCCAAACTATGGACCTCCATTTGTTCAGGAACTACAATTACCATCATGCTTAGTCATGTCTGTGAATGTCAGAGTTTTACAATGCCTCGGGGGATGTGTAGTTCCGCAACAGCTGGAGGGCCATAGTTTAGAGATCCCTGGTCTATACCAAAGGTGAGGCCTAATTTGCTTGTAAGTATATATGAGTAAATTTAGTTTCCATGAATTATTAATACACTTTCAAATTTCACTGCCGAACATAAAACCAGTAGGATCCAATGGAGATCATCGTCAATCTAGTCAGTTTGCTTTGCACAAGGATTCTTGAAGTATTTGTGCATTTGTGTCACATGGGTAGACCTCCATACAATCCCTAACATATCTTCCGACCAAGCAAAAAAATTCACCCTGCAGCAGCCAATCAGCAGGGGGAGAGCAAATTAATTATAAAACCCTATATAAAGGTGCGGGCTTCAATGTCATGTGTTGTGTGGGGAGGGTGAGGATCGGAGAGTGTAGTGTTTGTTAAAATGGCCATATACTATACAATCTAATTGCGCAATCTTCTTTAAAAATATTACCATCTATATAATAAATTGTATACAAACTGAATAAATTGTTGAGGTGTTTCCTGGTTTTACATAGTTTTGATAAATTTAAAAGAAAAATGGTCACCCTTAAGCAGACAGATAGGCGGAAGATCAAAAGCAATTACGTTCACTTTCTCAATTATTTTTTTCCCTGTAACTAACAGTTTAATTAATATATAAAGGCTAGTACCCCCTGGTACAAAAGGGAATTTAAGGGCAAACTTTTTATATCAAAACACAAATATTAATCCAAAAGATAGAAACATTTATTAGATAAAAAACACAGTCAGAAGACAAAAATAACATCACTGTTATTTTTGTCTTCTGACAGTGTTTTTTATCTAATACATTTTCCTACTTTTCTATCGTTTGGATTGATATTTGTTTTTTGATATATAAAGTTTGCCTTCAAAGTCCCTTTTATATATACTATATTTGGGACGGTGGCAATGAAAAATGGAGCTCTGTCTCCCTAATGGTTCTCCCCAGTGAAACAGTTTATTAAGTGTACTGAAAGCTATACTTTTTGGAGAGAAAAATAACTTTTTCTATTGACAAACTATATTACTATTGTAGTTCTAGGAGCTGACACTCTTCTCTACTCTAAGTTTAATATACTAAAATCTGCACTAAAATCTGTAACCGCAATGGGGGTTTACTTTGACAAAATTTGTTGTGGTCCCAGGTACTGACTATTCTTACACTGAGTGTACTTACTGTAAATCTGCACTTACTTAGACATAAATACACAATTATTGCAAGTCTAAGTGCTGACTATTTCCAAAGTTTAGTTCCAAATGGAATAAAAGCTACCTTATTTTCTTACTAAACACAGAAAAGTGGTTGTAAAGGCAAGACAGTTTTTACTTTAGGGCTGGTTCACACCAGAAGCAGTCCAGTGTATTTTTATTCTGCATCAAAAATGCATGAACAGTGTTTAACATGGATTACAATGAAACTAGTTCACACTGGTGAACAGTGCAGTGTGTTCCAGTGCAGCCAACAAAAGCAGAACATGCTTCATTTTTTTCTCTCCATGGAACGCATCAAAAACTATTTTCAAGTGGAGATGTTTGACTGTTGAAGGGTTTGACTGCCTATATGTCACATGTGATCTCACGCTACATTTATGTTATGATTTAATGCTAGATTCAACATATGTTTTAGGCTAGGTTTACACTTGCCTGCAGTCAGCGGGTTGGTTGCGGGTGCAGGAATAGCACCTGTTCCCGCACCCGCAACTACTCGCAGCCAAATTATGCTGCTTTTACGAGAACGTACGGGGCTGTCATTTATTCTGAATGGCACCCCCACGCATCTCAGCCCGCAGCACGTTTGCAGGTGCAGGAACCGCAGGCAGTGTACACATTATCTAATACAGTGTGTACAGTTTCTACTACTTTTCTGGTGGTGTACACAGTATCTAATACAGTTTGTACAGTTTCTAATACAGTGCAGGTGGTGTACACAGTATCTAATACAGTGTAGCAAAACAAAAAATACATCATGTCTGGAAAGGCCACCAAGGAGAGGCAGACACTGACAGGACATTAAAAGAGGGCAAGCAGCCTCTGTGTCTACAGTCAACAGTGGTGGTCGTGGACATGGTGCATCTTCTGCAGGTGGCTGTGGGGCATGCTTGTCCTTTTTTTCTGCTGCTGGCTGTGTTATTGAGCCAGAACATGCAGAAGAGTTGGTGGAGTGGAAAATAAAGCCATCGTCCTCATCCTCTGTCACCTAGGCTCAGAGTAGTGTGCCTTCCAATGCAGCTGCCAAAGCTGCCTATTCCACCGGCTCCTTTCCCACAGTCACTCCTTCCATAGCCCCACCATCATACATAGAGGAGTCCACAGAATTATTCAACTACAATGTCGGGTACATGCTGCTGGAGGATGCACAGTGATGTGAAGGCTCCAATGTTGGTTCCCAGGTTGAGAAAGGGATTAATGTGAGCCTATAGAGAGGGGGTGACCAAGAAGGACGGGAAACTGGCAGTCATGTTCCGCCAACTGCAGCATACTGCCAAGTTTGCTCCAGTGATGAGGAGGGAGGGAATTATGAGGTCACTGACTGTACTTGGGTGCCTGAGAGAAGAGAAGAGGAGGAGGAAGAGGAGGCACAACTCCAACAAGGCAGGATATCCTCTAGGGGGCAGCTTAAGGGCAGCCAACCTATTGCATCACACCGCAGAGCTCTGCAGGTGCAGGGCGCTTCTGACTCCCCGCTGACTTTAAGAAGTTCCTTGGTGTGGGCCTTTTTTGACGCGTGTGCAGCATATCGCACCATTGCTGTTTGCAACCTATGTCTGAAGCGGATCAAGCGTGGCCAGAACAGCAGCCGCTTGGGCACCACATGCTTGACCAGACATATGATGACCTGTCATGCAGTCCATTGGCAACAGCACTTGAAAGACCCACATCAAAGAAAAAGGCAGACTTCTCCTTGCTCCTTATCTGGGATCTCTAACCCTACTATACCTTCAGTCCTCTCAAAAACCTGCACTTGGGTTGTACTATGTTAGGCCTCCACTCCTGAGGATACCACACTATACTAACATTTGTTTCATTTGTTACTGTTCTTTGTTTCTCTTCGAAGATATGACACTATGCCAGCTTATTACACACAGGTAAAATTACTTTCCTTCCCACATCACTTCCCTTTTATTTCTCCTTTTCTCTCCCCCCCCTCCCTCTCCCCACCTTTGATCCTGTTAGGGTCCCTATATCTCATAAATGCCTGCATTGTAACTCAGGTTTACAACTTTGGATCCTCTGACCCCATACCATGTATCTATCCTTTGTATTTTGTTACTTGGAAAACCTAACAAATATTAACAAAAAAAAACCTGAACTGAGAGGAATGAAGGTATAGCAATAAGTGTCCCAAGTACTTGAAGCCAATCTGCTAGCAGTACACCACCAATTGATTTTAACAGGCAAATTTCCCTACCCCAGTTGCTGAACTGTAAAAAGAAATTTGGTCTAAGCCATCCACATGCTCAGTGCCTAAATGCTAGCTTGGCCAAATTGCTAGCACTGCAGCTGCTGCCTTTTCAGCTGGTAGACTCTGTCCCCTTTCGTGAATTTGTGGAATGTGCTGTACCTCAGTGTCAGGTTCCACAATGCCATTTCTTTTCACGGAAGGCCATTCCGGCTCTCTACCGGCATGTGGAAGGCAATGTTTTGGCCTCGTTGGACATGGCAGTCAGCAGTAAGGTTCATATTACCGCTGACTCATGGTCCAGCAGACATGGGCAGGGACGTTACCTTTCCTTCACGGCACACTGGGTAACTCTGCTGGCAGCTGGAAAGGATGCAGGACAGGGTTCAGTGTTGTTGGAGCTTGTTCTGCCACCGTGCCTCCAAAATGCTAGTGGTGATTCTGCCACAGCTCTCTCCTCCACCCCATCCTCTTCTTCTTCCTCTATGGCCTCTTCTGCAGATTTGTCCTCTGAACCAGTGGTGCTCCATAAGCATTTAAGGGGCTACGCAAGCAGTCAGGTTAAATATGCCATGCGATGCTTGAGTTGGTCTGCCTAGGGGACAGGAGCCACACTGGGGCATAGATTCTGTCAGCTCTTCAGGGGCAGGCTCAGGGGTGGTTGACGCCATGCCAGCTTCATCCAAGAATGATTGTATGCGACAAAGGCACCAACCTTCTCTCCACCCTCCGACAGGGACACTTGACCCATGTTCCGTGTTTGGCACAGGACCTGAATTTGGTGGTGCAGCAGTTCTTGAGCAGGTACCCAGGCTTACAGGATCTCCTGAGGTAGGCCAGAAAAGTCTGTGGTCATTTCCTGTCGGTCATACAATGCCAGTGCTCACCTGGCTTCAAAGGTAATGTAACCTGCCCACCAACCGCCTCCTTTGTGACATGCCCACCAGGTGGAACGCAACGCTGGCAATGCTGCAGCAGCTGCACACACAGCAGAGAGCCATCAATGAGTACCTGTGCGATTATTGCACCAGGACAAGGTCAGGGGAGCTTGGCTTCTTATCGCCATGCCAGTGGCTACTGATCAAGGATGAATGCACTGTCCTGTCACCATTTGAGGAGGCCACAAGGATGGTGAGCAGCGACAATGCATGCATAAGTGACATTGTTACTCTAGTCTTCCTGTGGGAGCACACAATTTGTGGTATCATTGACAGGGCACTTGAGGCAGAACAGCGAGAGGAAGAGTTCCTTCCTCTCAAGGCCCTTTTATCCAGATAGCATTCCTGTGGGCAAACCAAACACACAGGAAGAAGAGGAGGAGGAGGATTGTGTCAGCATGGATGTAGAGGATAACACTCAGCAGCAGTCTTCAAGGGATGCTAGTCCCCAGAAACCCAAGGAGTTGTACGTGGCTGGGAGGAGGTTGTTACAGATCATGTGATCCTTAGGCCCTGCAATCTTACGCTGCATGGCCTCCCTGATTCTGCAAAGCTTGCGAAAGGACCCTAGGATTCGTGGTATCAAGGAGAGGTATCATTACTGACTGGCAACCCTTCTTGATCCACGTTACAAGGGTAAGGTTGCAGAACTCATCCTGCCTTTGCAGAGGGAGCAGAGGATGAAACATCTTGAGGAGGCCTTGAAGAAAGGTTTGTGCAACACATTTCAGTCAGAGGAAGAGTGGTGGAGAAGGTGGCTGGCTGACCGATGCCTTTAAACAATTTTTCAGTCCTCAGCGCCAAGGTCTGGTTCAAGCAACCATCGCCAGCGTCTGCATTACATGCTGCAGGAATATATAGGGGCAAGAGCAGACTTGGAGACCTTTCCAACAGAGCATCCACTGGGTTACTGGGTCATGAGGATTGCCCACTGACCAGAACTAGCCCAATATGCAATTGAGCTACTGGCCTGTCCTGCATCCAGAGTGCTTCCTGAATGCATATTCAGTGCTGCTGGAGGGTTTGTAACGAATCAAAGAGTGCGCCTGTCCACAGATGCTGATTTAACTGATTGAATTTGCTATGGATGTGGGATCCCTTGGAGACTGCCTATGCTGACTTTCCTATTCCTCCTCAATCTTGATGATGCTAGCTTCCAACAATATTTTGGGTTTAGGGCACCACCACCAGCACCCAAGGCCCAATTTTTCTGCCCCAGTTTAACAGGGGCATGTCATTACAATTTTTTATATAATATTTCACAGCAGGGCTCATTCCTGTGCCCAACAAGAGTATCTGTGAGGGGTTACAGTGTTGTGGCACCACCACTATCACCCAAGGCCCAATTTTTCTGCCCCTATTTAACAGGGGCATGTAATTACAATTTTTGATATAATATTTCAACGCAGGGCCCATTCCTGCACCCAACAAGAGTATCTGTGAGGGGTTACAGTGTTGTGGCACCACCACCACCACCCAAGGCCCAATTTTTCTGCCCCTGTTTAACAGAGGCATGTAATTGCAATTTGTGATATAATATTTCAATGCAGGGCCCGTTTCTGGGCCCAACAAGAGTATCTGTGAGGGGTTACAGTGTTGTGGCACAACCACCACCCAAGGCCCAATTTTTCTGTTCTAGTTTAACAGGGGCATGTAATTACAATTTTTGATATAGTATTTCACAGCAGGGCCCGGTCCTGCGCCCACCAAGAGTAACTGTGAGGGCTTACAGTGTTCTGGTACCACCAACACCTAAGGCCAATTATTCTACAGAGTATATAGGGCAGGCCATATAGTATATATACTGCTGTTTACAGTATATAGTGCATGGGGGCCTGGGGGACCCCCACGCCATTTTTTTTTAAAATGTGGGTGCGGGGCTCCCCTTAATATCCATACAAGACCCAAAGGGCTAGGTAATGGACTGGGGGGGACTCATGCTGTTTTTTTCAATGATTTTCATCTATATTGCCGGGACCCGACAATACATTACAGCCATGAGTAATTTTGAATGACATTTTTTCCTTTAGAAATGTAATTTTGCTGTGGTATTTATACTAAACACGGGAAAAATGTGCTATTTTACAGGCATACTAAAGACACCCCCCAGGCACGATATTTAAAGGAATACTTAATTTTTATTGTTTCACTTTAAGCATTAATAAAATCACTGCTCACAAAAAAACGGACGTTTTTAAAACTTTTTTTTGCATTGATACATGTCCCCTGGGGCAGGACCCGGGTCCTCAAACACTTTTTATGGCAATAACTTGCATATAAGCCTTTAAAATTAACACTTTTGATTTTTCACGTTCGCGTCCCATAGACTTTAACGGTGTTCGCATGTTCACACAAATTTTTTGCCTGTGCGCATGTTCTGCTGCAAACCAAACCGGGGGTGTTTGGCTCATCCCTAATATTGAATATCATACTGTATTTATTTCATATTTCATAATATTCATATATCATTGAATATCAGCTGACACAGGGAGGAGGTGTAGATTGGGAATAGGAGAGGTCCAAGAACAGAACTATGGGGGCCCCTGACGGAGAAAGAAAGAGGAGCGGAGGAAGTAGAATTGTAAGTGACACTGAAGCTGCAGTGAGATATGTAGAATGTGAGCCAATGAAGAGCACAGTCATAGAGACTAACGGAGTAATGTTTTTTAAGGAGGAGAGGGCAGTCAACTGTATCAAAGACAGGCAAAAGGTCCAGAAGCAGTAGTACAGAATAGTGTCTATTGGTTTTTGCTGTTAGTAAATCATTTGTGAGTTTTAGGAGAGTAGTTTCTGTGGAGTGCTGAGGGTGAAAGCCAGATTGAAGGGGATTAAAAAGGTTATTCTTAATGAGGTGGTCACTCAGTTGGTTGTAGACCAGGCGTTCAAGGAGTTTGGAGAAAAACGGGAGCAAGGAGATGGGACATAGGTTGTTACGATTGGTGGGGTCCAAGGAAGGCTTTTTAAGTATGGGGGTGACTAGTGCATGTTTTAGGGAGTCCCCTAGAGTCTAAGTCCATACCATTATTGATCTAGATTGGTTCATACATATACATATATCATATAAAACTTTACTTCTATGCTGTTATGACAGCATCTTTGATACATATGCATTTATGTTTCAGCTGACATTATTAATGGATGCTGGGAGATCTTTGGTGACGCACACCCTCATCCTGGCTGCCATAGATCAGCTGCGGAGCTAAACTGTGTCTCACCTTTACTGCTGTAGGCCGGCTGGCACCTGTTGTTTCCACCATCTTGTGTTCAGCTCTGCTGCACTCTGCAGCTATGGGTGTCGCCGGCTCCACCTGTTGCTCAATATATGATTCCTTCCTGCTACTTCCTGTCCAGCCCCTCATATGTTTCTCTATTTAAATCCCTTCTGACCAGCTAATGGTTGCTTGAGCAACATTTGTTTCTGAAGCTCCTTTCGTGTAACCTGCCTTAGGGCTCTTTCACATGGGGCAGATCAGTCATGATCTGCCCCGTGAACATCCGCTTGCTCAGCGGGGATCGCTCCGCCGATCCCCGCTGAGCAGGAAGATGACAGGTGCATCGCTGCACACTGTGCAGCGACGGACCTGTCAGAGCGCCGCTCTCCCCTATGGGGGGATCGGATGATGACGGTCCATAGTGTCCGTTGTCACCCGATCCGAAAACGAATGGAAAAGTAGGTTTTTCCGCCGTTACACTTTTCGGATCGGAGCGGGTCGTATGTCAGCGGACATGTCACCGCTGACATCCGACGCTCCATAGGGATGAATGTATGTCCGTTTTTCATCCGAAAACGGAAGGATGAAAAACGGACATACGGATCGTCCGTGTGAAAGAGGCCTTAACCTGAGCTCTCGTGAACTGATCTCTTGTGTACCGACTCGGCTTGTTCTGATTACATTGTCTGCAGCCCGCCTTGACCTTGGCTCGCTATCCGGCTCTCCTTTGCTTCAGCCATCCATCCTTGTCTGACGGTGTCTTCTGGTACCTCCCTAACGAGCAGGGTGAACCCGGGGGTCATGACCTGGGGTCAGGGGCGGCTCCAGACAATTTTTTTGGGGGGTGCTGTGTGGGTGCTGTGAGAATCAGTGGTGGAGCTAATGCAGAGCATGCAGTGCATCACGGTCTCGTGGGTGTGGCCAGAAGTGGGTGTGGCCAAAGGTAGGCATGACTGAAAATTGGGTGTTTCTTCACAGCCCTTCCCCTTTATATAGAAAAATAGGGCCTTTGGACACACAGAATTGATTGTTGAAGTAAAACAATGGGAATAACAATGATAACCCCCAGCAAGTGTCAAGGTCAGCAATAGCTCCCCAGTAAGTATAAGGGCCAGATAATCTCCAGTACATGTCAGGGCCAGCCATAACAACCAGCAAAACATAATAACTAACCCCCGGCACAGAACAAAAATAAACCCCCAGCATAGCACAAAAATGAACCACAAGCATGGCACAATATTGAACCACAAGCATGACACAATAAACCTCCAATATTGCACAATAATTAGCCCCTTAGCATGGCAGAACAATTAAATCCCAGCATGGCACAATAATGTAGCACAGCAATAAACCCAGGAATATGCATTAATAACTACCAGAACTACACAATTAACCCCCAACACTGTACAATAATTAACCTCCAGGATAATAGCAGTCAGTGAGCCCCCTTTATTGTAAATTTTACAACAGAGAATATACAGTGAAGAGGTCAGCACTATACGTGGTCACCATAAGTGCCTAGATTAGGAGTGACACCATAGGATGCCCAGAGCAGGAATGACCCCTAAGATCACAGTGTCCATATAGATCAGGCTTGCTCCTTAGAATGCCCAGAAGAGGAGTGCCCCCTCAAAGTGTACAGAGCAGAAAAAGTGTCCCCTCAGAGTACCCAGAGCAGGAGAATGTCCTCTTCAAATGCCCAGAGCAGGAGGGTCCCATCAGAGTTCCTAGAGCAAGAGTGACCACTTAGATCAGTGCCCATATAGACCATGCTTCCCTCTTAAAAGTGCCACAATTAGGAGTGCCCCTTTAGAGCTTCCCCCATAGACTGTCAAGATTAGAGTGCCCAGAACAGGAGTGACCCCTTAGATTACAGTGCGTATAGAAATCAGGCTTTCTCATTAGAGTGCCCAGAGCAGGAGAGTGACTCCCTCAGAGTGCCCTGAGCAGGAGAATGACCCCTCAGAGTGCCCAGAGCAGGAGAGTGACCACTCCAGAGTGCCCAGAGCAGGAGAGTGACCCCCTAAGTGTACCCAGAGCAGGAGAGTGACCCCCTCAGAGTGCCCAGAACAGGAGAGTGACCTCCTAAGTGTACTCAGAGCGGGAGGGTGACCCCCTCAGAGTGCCCAGAGCAGGAGAGTGACCCCCTAAGTGTACCCAGAGCAAGAGAGTGACTCCATCAGAGTACCCAGAGCAGGAGAGTGACCCCCTCAGAGTACCCAGAGCAGGAGAGTGACCCCCTCAGAGTGTCCAGAGTAGGAGTTTCACCCCCTAAGTGTACCCAGAGCAGGAGAGTGACCCCCAAAGTGTACCCAGAGCAGAAAAAAGTGACCCCCACAGAGTGCACAGAACAGGAGAGTGACCCCCTCAGAGTACCCAGAGCAGGAGAGTGACCCCCTTAGTGTACCCAAAGCAAAAGAGTGACCCCCTAAGTGTACCCGGAGCAGGAGAATGACCCCCTCAGAGTACCCAGAGCAGGAGAGTGACCCCTTCAGAGTACCCAGAGCAGGATAGTGACCCCCTCGGAGTGCACAGAACAGGAGAGTGACCTCCTAAGTGTACCCAGAGCGGGAGAGTGACCCCCTCAGAGTACCCAGAGGAAGAGAGTGACCCCCTCGGAGTACCCAGAGCAGAAGAGTGACCCCCTAAGTGTACCCAGAGCAGGAGGGTGACCCCTTAGAGTGCCCAGAGCAGGAGAGTGACCCCCTAAGTGTACCCAGAGCAGGAGAGTGACCCACTAAGTGTACACAGAGCAGGAGAGTGACCCCCTCAGAGTGCCCAGAGCAGGAGAGTGACCTAGTAAGTGCACCCAGAGCAAGAGAGTGACCCCCTCAGAGTACCCAGAGCAGGAGAGTGACCCGTTCAGAATTCCCTGAGCAGGAGAGTGACCCCCTCAGAGTGCCCAGAGCAGGAGAGTGACCCCCTAAGTGTACCCAGAGCAGAAGAGTGACCCCCTAAGTGTACCCAGAGCAGGAGAGTGACCCCTAAGTGTACCCAGAGCAGGAGAGTGACCCCCTCAGAGTGCCCAGAGCAGGAGAGTGACCCCCTAAGTGTACCCAGAGCAGAAGAGTGACCCCCTAAGTGTACCCAGAGCAGGGGAGTGACCCCTAAGTGTACCCAGAGCAGGAGAGTGACCCCCTCGGAGTGCCCAGAGCAGGAGAGTGACCCCCTAAGTGTACCCAGAGCAGGAGAGTGACCCCCTAAGTGTACCCAAAACAGGAGAGTGACCCCCTAAGTGTACCCAGAGCAGGAGAGTGACCCCCTAAGTGTACCCAGAGCAGGAGAGTGACCCCCTCAGAGTTCCCAGAGCAGGAGAGTGACCCCCTAAGTGTGCCCAGAGCAGGAGAGTGACCCCCTCAGAGTTTCCAGAGCAGGAGAGTGACCCCTTAAGTGTACCTAGAGCAGGAGAGTGACCCCTTCAGAGTGCCCAGAGCAGGAGAGTGACCCCTTCAGAGTGCCCAGAGCAGGAGAGTGACCCCCTAAGTGTACCCGGAGAAGGAGAGTGACCCCCTCAGAGTGCCCAGAACAGGAGAGTGACCTCCTAAGTGTATCCATAGCGGGAGGGTGACCCCCTCAGAGTGCCCAAAGCAGGAGAGTGACCCCCTAAGTGTACCCAGAGCAGGAGAGTGACCCCCTCAGAGTACCCAGAGCAGGAGAGTGACCCCCTAAGTGTACCCAGAGCAGGAGAGTGACCCCCTAAGTGTACCAATAGCAGGAAAGTGACCCCCTCAGAGTGCACAGAACAGGAGATGGACCCCCTCAGAGTACCCAGAGCAGGAGAGTGACCCCCTAAGTGTACCCAGAGCAGAAGAGTGACCCCCCTAAGTGTACCCAGAGCAGGAGAATGACCCCCTCAGAGTACCCAGAGCAGGAGAGTGACCCCCTCAGAGTGTCCAGAGTAGGAGAGTGACCCCTAAGTGTACTCAGAGCAGGAGAGTGACCCCCTAAGTGTACCCATAGCAGGAAAGTGACCCCCTCAGAGTGCACAGAACAGGAGAGTGACCTCCTAAGTGTACCCAGAGCGGAAGAGTGACCCCCTCAGAGTACCCAGAGGAAGAGAGTGACCCCCTAAGTGTACCCAGAGCAGGATAGTGACCCCCTAAGTGTACCCAGAGCAGGAGAGTGACCCTCTAAGTGTACCCAAAGGAGGAGAGTGACCCCCTAAGTGTACCCAGAGCAGGACAGTGACCCCCTTAGTGTGCCCAGAGCAGGAGAGTGACCCCCTCAGAGTTTCCAGAGCAGGAGAGTGACCCCCTAAGTGTACCTAGAGCAGGAGAGTGACCCCCTTAGACTACCCAGAGCAGGAGAGTGACCCCCTCAGAGTGCCCAGAGCAGGAGAGTGACCCCCTCAGAGTGCCCTGAGCAGGAGAGTGACCCCCTCAGAGTGCCCAGAGCAGGAGAGTGACCCCCTAAGTGTACCCGGAGCAGAAGAGTGATCCCCTAAGTGTACCTAGAGCAGGAGAGTGACCCCCTCAGAGTGCTCAGAGCAGGAGAGTGACCCCTCAGAGCGCCTAGATCAGGACATTGAGCCCCTCAGAGTGCCCAGAGCAGGAGAGAGACCTAGTAAGTGTACACAGAGCAAGAGAGTGACCCCCTCAGAGTACCCAGAGCAGGAGAGTGACCCCCTCAGAGTGCCCTGAGCAGGAGAGTGACCTCTCAGAGTGCCATGAGCAGGAGAGTGACCCCCTCAGAGTGCCTAGAGCAGGAGATTGAGCCCCTCAGAGTGCCCAGAGCAGGAGAGTGACCCCCTCAGAGTGCCCAGAGCAGGAAAGTGACCTAGTAAGTGTACCCGAAGCAAGAGAGTGATCCCCTCAGAGTACCCAGAGCAGGAGAGTGACCCCCTCAGAGTGCCTGAGCAGGAGAGTGACCCCCTCAGAGTGACCTGAGCAGGAGAGTGACCCCCTCAGAGTGCCCAGAGCAGGAGAGTGACCCCCTAAGTGTACCCAGAGCAGAAGAGTGACCCCCTAAGTGTACCTAGACCAGGAGAATAACCCCCTAAGTGTACCCAGAGCAGGAGAGTGACCCCCTCAGAGTGGCCAGAGCAGGAGAGTGACCCCCTAAGTGTACCCAGAGCAGGAGAGTGACCCCCTAAGTGTACCCAAAGCAGGAGAGTGACCTACTAATTAGTGTCCCCAGAGCAGGAGAGTGACCCCCTAAGTGTACCCAGAGCAGGAGAGTGACCCCCTCAGAGTTCCCAGAGCAGGAGAGTGACCCCCTAAGTGTGCCCAGAGCAGGAGAGTGACCCCCTCAGAGTTCCCAGAGCAGGAGAGTGACCCCCTCAGAGTGCCTAGAGCAAGAGATTGAGCCCCTAAGTGTACCCAGAGCAGGAGAGTGACCCCCTAAGTGTACCCAGAGCAGGAGGGTGGCCCCCTCAGAGTACCTAGAGCAGGAGGGTGACCCCCTCAGAGTGCCCAGAGCAGGAGAGTGACCCCCTCAGAGTGCCCAGAGCAGGAGAGTGACCCCCTAAGTGTACCCAGAGCAGGAGAGTGACTAAGTGTACCCAGAGCAGGAGAGTGACCCCCTCAGAGTGCCCAGAGCAGGAGAGAGCCCCCCTCAGAGTACCCAGAGCAGGAGAGTGACCCCCTCAGAGTACCCAGAGCAGGAGAGTGACCCCCTCAGAGTACCCAGAGCAGGAGAGTGACCCCCTCCATCCCTCTCTACAATGTATCCCCCATCCCCGCCCAGCATCATCCATCCCTCTCAAGGATTCTGGCGGGGATGGGGATACATTGTAGAGAGGGATGGATGATGTTGGGCAGGGATGGGGATACATGTGGAAAGGGATGCAGATACATTTATTTTTGAGGTGGAATCTTGGGTGAGTTCCCACACTTTTTTCCCCAGGACTTGACCCCTGGGTATGTCCCTAGATCAGTGTCTGCCACCACCATAGAGGAGATTAGGAGTCCCCCCCAGACCCCCCTTGTCTCAGCTCAGGTGCTCCATAAGGAACGGGCACTGCCTGGTGTGGGAGGGGCTGGCTCTGTCTGGTGTGGGGAGGGTTGGCACTGCCTGGTGTGGGGAGGGGCTGGCACTGCCTGGTGTGGGGACGATTGTCACTGCCTGGTGTGGGCAGGGTTGGCACTGCCTGGTGTGGGAGGGGCTGGCACTGCCAGGTGTGGGTAGGGTTGGCACTGCCTGGTGTGGGGAGAGGCTGTCACTGCTTGGTGTGGGTAGGGGATGGCACTGCCTGGTGTGGGGAGGGGCTGGTACTGCCTGGTGTGGGGAGGGTTGACACTGCCTGGTGTGGGAAGGGGTTGGCACTGCCCAAGTGTGGGGGGGGTCTGGCACTGCCTGGTGTGGGCAGGGTTGGCACTGCCTGGTGTGGGGAGGGGCTGGCACTGCCTGGTGTGGGGAGGGGCTGGCACTGCCTGATGTGGGCAGGGTTGGCACTGCCTGGTGTGGGGAGGGGCTGGCACTGCCTGGTGTGGGAGGGGCTGGCACTGCCTGGTGCAGGGAGGGGCTGGCACTGCCTGGTGTGGGCAGGGTTGGCACTGCCTGGTGTGGGAGGGGCTGGCACTGCCTGGCGTGGGGAGGGGCTGACACTGCCTAGTGTGGGGAGGGGCTGACACTGCCTGGTGTGGGAGGGGCTGTCACTGCCTGGTGTAGGAGGGGCTGGCACTGCCTGGTGTGGGGGGGGCTGGCACTACCTGGTGTGGGAGGGGCTGGCACTACCTGGTGTGGGCAGGGTTGGCACTGCCTGGTGTGTGGAGGGGCTGGCACTGCCTGGTGGGGGGAGGGGCTGGCACTGCCTGATGTGGGCAGGGTTGGCACTGCCTGGTGTGGGGAGGGGCTGGCACTGCCTGGTGTGGGGAGGGGCTGGCACTGCCTGGTGTGGGAGGGGCTGGCACTGCCTGGTGCAGGGAGGGGCTGGCACTGCCTGGTGCAGGGAGGGGCTGGCACTGCCTGGTGTGGGCAGGGTTGGCACTGCCTGGCGTGGGGAGGGGCTGGCACTGCCTGGCGTGGGGAGGGGCTGACACTGCCTAGTGTGGGGAGGGGCTGACACTGCCTGGTGTGGGAGGGGCTGTCACTGCCTGGTGTAGGAGGGGCTGGCACTGCCTGGTGTGGGCAGGGTTGGCACTGCCTGGTGTGGGAGGGGCTGGCACTGCCTGGCGTGGGGAGGGGCTGACACTGCCTAGTGTGGGGAGGGGCTGACACTGCCTGGTGTGGAAGGGGCTGTCACTGCCTGGTGTAGGAGGGGCTGGCACTGCCTGGTGCAGGGAGGGGCTGGCACTGCCTGGTGCAGGGAGGGGCTGGCACTGCCTGGTGTGGGCAGGGTTGGCACTGCCTGGCGTGGGGAGGGGCTGGCACTGCCTGGCGTGGGGAGGGGCTGACAGTGCCTAGTGTGGGGAGGGGCTGACACTGCCTGGTGTGGGAGGGGCTGTCACTGCCTGGTGTAGGAGGGGCTGGCACTGCCTGGTGTGGGGGGGGGCTAGCACTACCTGGTGTGGGAGGGGCTGGCACTACCTGGTGTGGGCAGGGTTGGCACTGCCTGGTGGGGGGAGGGGCTGGCACTGCCTGATGTGGGCAGGGTTGGCACTGCCTGGTGTGGGGAGGGGCTGGCACTGCCTGGTGTGGGGAGGGGCTGGCACTGTCTGGTGTGGGAGGGGCTGGCACTGCCTGGTGTGGGAGGGGCTGGAACTGCCTGGTGTGGGAGGGGCTGGCACTGCCTGGTGCAGGGAGTGGGTGGCACTGCCTGGTGTGGGAGGGGCTGGCACTGCCTGGTGCAGGGAGGGGCTGGCACTGCCTGGTGTGGGCAGGGTTGGCACTGCCTGGTGTGGGAGGGGCTGGCACTGCCTGGCGTGGGGGGGGGCTGACACTGCCTAGTGTGGGGAGGGGCTGACACTGTCTGGTGTGGGAGGGGCTGTCACTGCCTGGTGTAGGAGGGGCTGGCACTGCCTGGTGTGGGGGGGTGGCTGGCACTACCTGGTGTGGGAGGGGCTGGCACTACCTGGTGTGGGCAGGGTTGGCACTGCCTGGTGTGGGGAGGGGCTGGCACTGCCTGGTGGGGGGAGGGGCTGGCACTGCCTGATGTGGGCAGGGTTGGCACTGCCTGGTGTGGGGAGGGGCTGGCACTGCCTGATGTGGGCAGGGTTGGCACTGCCTGGTGTGGGGAGGGGCTGGCACTGCCTGGTGTGGGGAGGGGCTGGCACTGCCTGGTGTGGGAGGGGCTGGCACTGCCTGGTGTGGGCAGGGTTGGCACTGCCTGGTGTGGGAGGGGCTGGCACTGCCTGGTGCAGGGAGGGGCTGGCACTGCCTGGTGTGGGCAGGGTTGGCACTGCCTGGTGTGGGAGGGGCTGGCACTGCCTGGCGTGGGGGGGGGCTGACACTGCCTAGTGTGGGGAGGGGCTGACACTGTCTGGTGTGGGAGGGGCTGTCACTGCCTGGTGTAGGAGGGGCTGGCACTGCCTGGTGTGGGGGGGTGGCTGGCACTACCTGGTGTGGGAGGGGCTGGCACTACCTGGTGTGGGCAGGGTTGGCACTGCCTGGTGTGGGGAGGGGCTGGCACTGCCTGGTGGGGGGAGGGGCTGGCACTGCCTGATGTGGGCAGGGTTGGCACTGCCTGGTGTGGGGAGGGGCTGGCACTGCCTGATGTGGGCAGGGTTGGCACTGCCTGGTGTGGGGAGGGGCTGGCACTGCCTGGTGTGGGGAGGGGCTGGCACTGCCTGGTGTGGGAGGGGCTGGCACTGCCTGGTGTGGGCAGGGTTGGCACTACCTGGTGTGGGGAGGGGCTGCCACTGCCTGGTGTGGGAGGGGCTGGCACTGCCTGGTGCAGGGAGGGGCTGGCACTGCCTGGTGCAGGGAGGGGCTGGCACTGCCTGGTCTGGGCAGGGTTGGCACTGCCTGGCGTGGGGAGGGGCTGGCACTGCCTGGCGTGGGGAGGGGCTGACACTGCCTAGTGTTGGGAGGGGCTGACACTGCCTGGTGTGGGAGGGGCTGTCACTGCCTGGTGTAGGAGGGGCTGGCACTGCCTGGTGTGGGGGGGGCTGGCACTACCTGGTGTGGGAGGGGCTGGCACTACCTGGTGTGGGCAGGGTTGGCACTGCCTGGTGTGGGGAGGGGCTGGCACTGCCTGGTGGGGGGAGGGGCTGGCACTGCCTGATGTGGGCAGGGTTGGCACTGCCTGGTGTGGGGAGGGGCTGGCACTGCCTGGTGTGGGGAGGGGCTGGCACTGTCTGGTGTGGGAGGGGCTGGCACTGCCTGGTGTGGGAGGGGCTGGAACTGCCTGGTGTGGGAGGGGCTGGCACTGCCTGGTGCAGGGAGGGGGTGGCACTGCCTGGTGTGGGGGGGGGCTGGCACTGCCTGGTGTGGGAGGGGCTGGCACTACCTGGTGTGGGCAGGGTTGGCACTGCCTGGTGTGGGGAGGGGCTGGCACTGCCTGGTGTAGGAGGGGCTGGCACTGCCTGGTGTGGGGGGGGCTGGCACTGCCTGGTGTGGGAGGGGCTGGCACTACCTGGTGTGGGCAGGGTTGGCACTGCCTGGTGTGGGGAGGGGCTGGCACTGCCTGGTGTGGGGAGGGGCTGGCACTGCCTGGTGTGGGCAGGGTTGGCACTGCCCGGTGTTGGAGGGGCTGGCACTGCCTGGTGTGGGGAGGGTCTGGCACTGCCTGGTGTGGGGAGGGACTGACACTGCCTGGTGTGGGCAGGGTTGGCACTGCCTGGTGTGGGGAGGGGCTGGCACTGCCTGCTGTGGGAGGGGCTGGCACTGCCTAGTGTGGGGAGGGGCTGGCACTGCCTGCTGTGGGAGGGGCTGGCACTGCCTGGTGTGGGAAGGGGCTGGCACTGCCTGGTGTGGGAGGGGCTGGCACTGCCTGGTGTGGGAGGGGCTGGCACTGCCTGGTGTGGGGAGGGGCTTGCACTGCCTGGTGTGGGGAGGGGCTGCCACTGCCTGGTGTGGGAAGGGGCTGACACTGCCTGGTGTGGGAGGGGCTGGCACTGCCTGGTGTGGGAGGGGCTGCTACTGCCTGGTGTGGGAGGGGGCTGGCACTGCCTGGTGTGGGCAGGGTTGGCACTGCCTGGTGTTGGAGGGGCTGGCACTGCCTAGTGTATGGAGGGGCTGTCACTGCCTGGTGTGGGGAGGGTTAGCACTGCCTGGTGTGGGCAGAGTTGGCACTGCCTGGTGTGGGGAGGGGCTGGCACTGCCTGGTGTGGGGAGGGTTGGCACTGCCTGGTGTGGGCAGGGTTGGCACTGCCTGGTGTGTTGAGGGGCTGGCACTGCCTGGTGTTGGGAGGGGCTGGCACTGCCTGGTGTGGGCAGGGGCAGGCACTGCCTGGTGTGGGAAGGGGCTGACACTGCCTGGTGTGGGAGGGGCTGGCACTGCCTGGTGTAGGAGGGGCTGGCACTGCCTGGTGTGGGGAGGTGCTGGCACTTCCTGGTGGGGGCAGGGTTGGCATTGCCTGGTGTGGGCAGGGTTGGCACTGCCTGGTGTGGGAGGGGCTGGCACTGCCTGGTGTGGGGAGGGCCTGGCACTGCCTGGTGTGGGCAGGGTTGGCACTGCCTGGTGTGGGGAGGGGCTGGCACTGCCTGGTGTGGGAAGGGGCTGGCACTGCCTGGTGTGGGGAGGGTTGGCACTGCTTGGTGTGGGCAGGGTTGGCACTGCCTGGTGTGGTGAGGGGCTGCCACTGCCTGGTGTGGGGAGGGGCTGCCACTGCCTGGTGTGGGGAGGGTTGGCACTGCTTGGTGTTGGCAGGATTGGCACTGCCTGGTGTGGGGAGGGGCTGGCACTGTCTGGTGTGGGCAGATTTGGCACTGCCTTGTGTGGGCAGGGTTGGCACTGCCTGGTGTGGGCAGGGTTGGCACTGCCTAGTGTGGGCAGGGTTGGCACTGCCTGGTGTGGGCAGGGGCTGGCACTGCTTGGTGTGGGAAGGGGCTGACACTGCCTGGTGTGGGAGGGGCTGGCACTGCCTGGTGTAGGAGGGGCTGGCACTGCCTGGTGTGGGGAGGGTCTGGCACTGCCTGGTGTGGGGAGGGGCTGGCACTGCCTGGTGTGGGGAGGGACTGACACTGCCTGGTGTGGGCAGGGTTGGCACTGCCTGGTGTGGGGAGGGGCTGGCACTGCCTGCTGTGGGAGGGGCTGGCACTGCCTAGTGTGGGGAGGGGCTGGCACTGCCTGCTGTGGGAGGGGCTGGCACTGCCTGGTGTGGGAAGGTGCTGGCACTGCCTGGTGTGGGAGGGGCTGGCACTGCCTGGTGTGGGAGGGACTGGCACTGCCTGGTGTGGGGAGGGGCTTGCACTGCCTGGTGTGGGGAGGGGCTGCCACTGCCTGGTGTGGGAAGGGGCTGACACTGCCTGGTGTGGGAGGGGCTGGCACTGCCTGGTGTGGGAGGGGCTGCTACTGCCTGGTGTGGGAGGGGGCTGGCACTGCCTGGTGTGGGCAGGGTTGGCACTGCCTGGTGTGGGCAGGGTTGGCACTGCCTAGTGTGTTGAGGGGCTGGCACTGCCTGGTGTTGGGAGGGGCTGGCACTGCCTGGTGTGGGCAGGGGCAGGCACTGCCTGGTGTGGGAAGGGGCTGACACTGCCTGGTGTGGGAGGGGCTGGCACTGCCTGGTGTAGGAGGGGCTGGCACTGTCTGTTGTGTGGAGGTGCTGGCACTTCCTGTTGGGGGCAGGGTTGGCATTGCCTGGTGTGGGCAGGGTTGGCACTGCCTGGTGTGGGAGGGGCTGGCACTGCCTGGTGTGGGGAGGGCCTGGCACTGCCTGGTGTGGGCAGGGTTGGCACTGCCTGGTGTGGGGAGGGGCTGGCACTGCCTGGTGTGGGAAGGGGCTGGCACTGCCTGGTGTGGGGAGGGTTGGCACTGCTTGGTGTGGGCAGGATTGGCACTGCCTGGTGTGGGGAGGGGCTGGCACTGTCTGGTGTGGGCAGATTTGGCACTGCCTTGTGTGGGCAGGGTTGGCACTGCCTGGTGTGGGCAGGGTTGGCACTGCCTAGTGTGGGCAGGGTTGGCACTGCCTGGTGTGGGAGGGGCTGGCACTGCCTGGTGTGGGGAGGGCCTGGCACTGCCTGGTGTGGGGGGGCTGGCACTGCCTGATGTGGGCAGGGTTGGCACTGCCGGGTGTGGGGAGGGGCTGCCACTGCCTGGTGTGGGGAGGGTTGGCACTTCCTGGTGTGGGAGGGGCGGGCACTGCCTGGTGTGGGAGGGGCTGCCACTGCCTGGTGTGGGGAGGGGCTGGCACTGCCTGGTGTGGGCAGGGTTGGCACTGCCTGGTGTGGTGAGGGGCTGCCACTGCCTGGTGTGGGAGGGGCTGGCACTGCCTGGTGTGGGAGGGGATAGCACTGCCTGGTGTAGGAGGGGCTGGCACTGTCTGGTGTGGGGAGGGGCTGGCACTGCCTGGTGTGGGCAGGGTTGGCACTGCCTGGTGCGGGCAGGGTTGGCACTGCCGGGTGTGGGGAGGGGCTGCCACTGCCTGGTGTGGGGAGGGTTGGCACTTCCTGGTGTGGGAGGGGCTGCCACTGCCTGGTGTGGGGAGGGGCTGGCACTGCCTGGTGTGGGCAGGGTTGGCACTGCCTGGTGTGGGAGGGGCTGGCACTGACTGGTGTGGAAAGGGGCTGGCACTGCCTGGTGTGGGGAGGGGCTGGCACTGTCTGGTGTGGGCAGAGTTGGCACTGCCTTGTGTGGGAAGGGGCTGGCACTGCCTGGTGTGGGCAGGGTTGGCACTGCCTGGTGTGGGAGGGGCTGGTACTGTCTGGTGTGGGGAGGGGCTGGCACTGCCTGGTGTGGGCAGGGTTGGCACTGCCTTGTGTGTTGAGGGGCTGGCACTGCCTGGTGTTGGGAGGGGCTGGCACTGCCTGGTGTGGGCAGGGGCTGGCACTGCCTGGTGTGGGAAGGGGCTGGCACTGCCTGGTGTGGGCAGGGGCTGGCACTGCCTGGTGTGGGCAGGGGCTGGCACTGCCTGGTGTGGGAAGGGGCTGGCACTGCCTGGTGTGGGCAGGGGCTGGCACTGCCTGGTGTGGGAAGGGGCTGACACTGCCTGGTGTGGGAGGGGCTGGCACTGCCTGGTGTAGGAGGGGCTGGCACTGCCTGGTGTGGGGAGGGTCTGGCACTGCCTGGTGTGGGGAGGGGCTGGCACTGCCTGGTGTGGGGAGGGACTGACACTGCCTGGTGTGGGCAGGGTTGGCACTGCCTGGTGTGGGGAGGGGCTGGCACTGCCTGGTGTGGGGAGGGTCTGGCACTGCCTGGTGTGGGGAGGGGCTGGCACTGCCTGGTGTGGGGAGGGACTGACACTGCCTGGTGTGGGCAGGGTTTGCACTGCCTGGTGTGGGGAGGGGCTGGCACTGCCTGCTGTGGGAGGGGCTGGCACTGCCTGGTGTGGGAAGGGGCTGGCACTGCCTGGTGTGGGAGGGGCTGGCACTGCCTGGTGTGGGAGGGGCTGCTACTGCCTGGTGTGGGAGGGGGCTGGCACTGCCTGGTGTGGGCAGGGTTGGCACTGCCTGGTGTTGGAGGGGCTGGCACTGCCTAGTGTATGGAGGGGCTGTCACTGCCTGGTGTGGGGAGGGTTAGCACTGCCTGGTGTGGGCAGGGTTGGCACTGCCTGGTGTGGGGAGGGGCTGGCACTGCCTGGTGTGGGGAGGGTTGGCACTGCCTGGTGTGGGCAGGGTTGGCACTGCCTGGTGTGTTGAGGGGCTGGCACTGCCTGGTGTTGGGAGGGGCTGGCACTGCCTGGTGTGGGCAGGGGCAGGCACTGCCTGGTGTGGGAAGGGGCTGACACTGCCTGGTGTGGGAGGGGCTGGCACTGCCTGGTGTAGGAGGGGCTGGCACTGCCTGGTGTGGGGAGGTGCTGGCACTTCCTGTTGGGGGCAGGGTTGGCATTGCCTGGTGTGGGCAGGGTTGGCACTGCCTGGTGTGGGGAGGGTTGGCACTGCTTGGTGTGGGCAGGGTTGGCACTGCCTGGTGTGGTGAGGGGCTGCCACTGCCTGGTGTGGGGAGGGGCTGCCACTGCCTGGTGTGGGAGGGGCTGGCACTGCCTGGTGTGGGCAGGGTTGGCACTGCCTGGTGTGGTGAGGGGCTGCCACTGCCTGGTGTGGGAGGGGCTGGCACTGCCTGGTGTGGGAGGGGATAGCACTGCCTGGTGTAGGAGGGGCTGGCACTGTCTGGTGTGGGGAGGGGCTGGCACTGCCTGGTGTGGGCAGGGTTGGCACTGCCTGGTGCGGGCAGGGTTGGCACTGCCTGGTGTGGGAGGGGCTGGCACTGCCTGGTGTGGGGAGGGCCTAGCACTGCCTGGTGTGGGGGGGGCTGGCACTGCCTGGTGTGGGCAGGGTTGGCACTGCCTGGTGTGGGGAGGGGCTGCCACTGCCTGGTGTGGGCAGGGTTGGCACTGCCTGGTGTGGGGAGGGGCTGGCGCTGCCTGCTGTGGGAGGGGCTGGCACTGCCTGGTGTGGGAAGGGGCTGGCACTGCCTGGTGTGGGAGGGGCTGGCACTGCCTGGTGTGGGAGGGGCTGCTACTGCCTGGTGTGGGAGGGGGCTGGCACTGCCTGGTGTGGGCAGGGTTGGCACTGCCTGGTGTTGGAGGGGCTGGCACTGCCTAGTGTATGGAGGGGCTGTCACTGCCTGGTGTGGGGAGGGTTAGCACTGCCTGGTGTGGGCAGGGTTGGCACTGCCTGGTGTGGGGAGGGGCTGGCACTGCCTGGTGTGGGGAGGGTTGGCACTGCCTGGTGTGGGCAGGGTTGGCACTGCCTGGTGTGTTGAGGGGCTGGCACTGCCTGGTGTTGGGAGGGGCTGGCACTGCCTGGTGTGGGCAGGGGCAGGCACTGCCTGGTGTGGGAAGGGGCTGACACTGCCTGGTGTGGGAGGGGCTGGCACTGCCTGGTGTAGGAGGGGCTGGCACTGCCTGGTGTGGGGAGGTGCTGGCACTTCCTGTTGGGGGCAGGGTTGGCATTGCCTGGTGTGGGCAGGGTTGGCACTGCCTGGTGTGGGAGGGGCTGGCACTGCCTGGTGTGGGGAGGGCCTGGCACTGCCTGGTGTGGGCAGGGTTGGCACTGCCTGGTGTGGGGAGGGGCTGGCACTGCCTGGTGTGGGAAGGGGCTGGCACTGCCTGGTGTGGGGAGGGTTGGCACTGCTTGGTGTGGGCAGGGTTGGCACTGCCTGGTGTGGTGAGGGGCTGCCACTGCCTGGTGTGGGGAGGGGCTGCCACTGCCTGGTGTGGGAGGGGCTGGCACTGCCTGGTGTGGGCAGGGTTGGCACTGCCTGGTGTGGTCAGGGGCTGCCACTGCCTGGTGTGGGAGGGGCTGGCACTGCCTGGTGTGGGAGGGGATAGCACTGCCTGGTGTAGGAGGGGCTGGCACTGTCTGGTGTGGGGAGGGGCTGGCACTGCCTGGTGTGGGCAGGGTTGGCACTGCCTGGTGCGGGCAGGGTTGGCACTGCCTGGTGTGGGAGGGGCTGGCACTGCCTGGTGTGGGGAGGGCCTAGCACTGCCTGGTGTGGGGGGGGCTGGCACTGCCTGGTGTGGGCAGGGTTGGCACTGCCTGGTGTGGGGAGGGGCTGCCACTGCCTGGTGTGGGGAGGGTTGGCACTGCTTGGTGTGGGCAGGATTGGCACTGCCTGGTGTGGGGAGGGGCTGGCACTGTCTGGTGTGGGCAGATTTGGCACTGCCTTGTGTGGGCAGGGTTGGCACTGCCTGGTGTGGGCAGGGTTGGCACTGCCTAGTGTGGGCAGGGTTGGCACTGCCTGGTGTGGGAGGGGCTGGCACTGCCTGGTGTGGGGAGGGCCTGGCACTGCCTGGTGTGGGGGGGCTGGCACTGCCTGATGTGGGCAGGGTTGGCACTGCCGGGTGTGGGGAGGGGCTGCCACTGCCTGGTGTGGGGAGGGTTGGCACTTCCTGGTGTGGGAGGGGCGGGCACTGCCTGGTGTGGGAGGGGCTGCCACTGCCTGGTGTGGGGAGGGGCTGGCACTGCCTGGTGTGGGCAGGGTTGGCACTGCCTGGTGTGGGAGGGGCTGGCACTGCCTGGTGTGGAAAGGGGCTGGCACTGCCTGGTGTGGGGAGGGTTGGCACTGCCTGGTGTGGGCAGAGTTGGAACTGCCTGGTGTGTTGAGGGGCTGCCACTGCCTGGTGTGGGCAGGGTTGGCACTGCCTGGTGCGGGCAGGGTTGGCACTGCCTGGTGTGGGGAGGGGCTGCCACTGCCTGGTGTGGGGAGGGTTGGCACTGCCTGGTGTGGGAGGGGCTGGCACTGCCTGGTGTGGGGAGGGCCTAGCACTGCCTGGTGTGGGGGGGCTGGCACTGCCTGGTGTGGGCAGGGTTGGCACTGCCTGGTGTGGGGAGGGGCTGCCACTGCCTGGTGTGGGGAGGGTTGGCACTGCCTGGTGTAGGAGGGGCTGGCACTGCCTGGTGTGGGGAGGGGCTAGCACTGCCTGGTGTGGGGGGGGGCTGGCACTACCTGGTGTGGGAGGGGCTGGCACTACCTGGTGTGGGCAGGGATGGCACTGCCTGGTGTGGGGAGGGGCTGGCACTGCCTGGTGTGGAAGGGGCTGGCACTGCCTGGTGTAGGAGGGGCTGGCACTGTCTGGTGTGGGGAGGGGCTAGCACTGCTTGGTGTGGGGGGGGCTGGCACTACCTGGTGTGGGAGGGGCTGGCACTACCTGGTGTGGGCAGGGATCGCACTGCCTGGTGTGGGGAGGGGCTAGCACTGCTTGGTGTGGGGGGGGCTGGCACTACCTGGTGTGGGAGGGGCTGGCACTACCTGGTGTGGGCAGGCATGGCACTGCCTGGTGTGGGAAGGGGCTGGCACTGCCTGGTGTGGGCAGGGTTGGCACTGCCTGGTGTGGTGAGGGGCTGCCACTGCCTGGTGTGGGAGGGGCTGGCACTGCCTGGTGTGGGAGGGGATGGCACTGCCTGGTGTAGGAGGGGCTGGCACTGTCTGGTGTGGGGTGGGGCTGGCACTGCCTGGTGTGGGCAGGGTTGGCACTGCCTGGTGCGGGCAGGGTTGGCACTGCCTGGTGTGGGAGGGGCTGGCACTGCCTGGTGTGGGGAGGGCCTAGCACTGCCTGGTGTGAGGGGGCTGGCACTTCCTGGTGTAAGCAGGGTTGGCACTGCCTGGTGTGGGGAGGGGCTGCCACTGCCTGGTGTGGGGAGGGTTGGCACTGTCTGGTGTGGGCAGGATTGGCACTGCCTGGTGTGGGGAGGGGCTGGCACTGTCTGGTGTGGGCATAGTTGGCACTGCCTTGTGTCGGCAGGGTTGGCACTGCCTGGTGTGGGCAGGGTTGGCACTGCCTAGTGTGGGCAGGGTTGGCACTGCCTGGTGTGGGAGGGGCTGGCACTGCCTGGTGTGGGGAGGGCCTGGCACTGCCTGGTGTGGGGAGGGCCTGGCACTGCCTGGTGTGGGGTGGCTGGCACTGCCTGATGTGGGCAGGGTTGGCACTGCCGGGTGTGGAGAGGGGCTGCCACTGCCTGGTGTGGGGAGGGTTGGCACTTCCTGGTGTGCGAGGGGCGGGCACTGCCTGGTGTGGGAGGGGCTGCCACTGCCTGGTGTGGGGAGGGGCTGGCACTGCCTGGTGTGGGCAGGGTTGGCACTGCCTGGTTTGGGAGGGGCTGGCACTGCCTGGTGTGGGAGGGGCTGCCACTGCCTGGTGTGGGGAGGGGCTGGCACTGCCTGGTGTGGGCAGGGTTGGCACTGCCTGGTGTGTGGAGGGCCTGCCACTGCCTGGTGTGGGGAGGGGCTAGCACTGCCTGGTGTGGGGGGGGGCTGGCACTACCTGGTGTGGGAGGGGCTGGCACTACCTGGTGTGGGCAGGGATGGCACTGCCTGGTGTGGGGAGGGGCTGGCACTGCCTGGTGTGGGGAGGGCCTAGCACTGCCTGGTGTGAGGGGGCTGGCACTTCCTGGTGTAAGCAGGGTTGGCACTGCCTGGTGTGGGGAGGGGCTGCCACTGCCTGGTGTGGGGAGGGTTGGCACTGTCTGGTGTGGGCAGGATTGGCACTGCCTGGTGTGGGGAGGGGCTGGCACTGTCTGGTGTGGGCATAGTTGGCACTGCCTTGTGTCGGCAGGGTTGGCACTGCCTTGTGTCGGCAGGGTTGGCACTGCCTGGTGTGGGCAGGGTTGGCACTGCCTAGTGTGGGCAGGGTTGGCACTGCCTGGTGTGGGAGGGGCTGGCACTGCCTGGTGTGGGGAGGGCCTGGCACTGCCTGGTGTGGGGAGGGCCTGGCACTGCCTGGTGTGGGGGGGCTGGCACTGCCTGATGTGGGCAGGGTTGGCACTGCCGGGTGTGGAGAGGGGCTGCCACTGCCTGGTGTGGGGAGGGTTGGCACTTCCTGGTGTGCGAGGGGCGGGCACTGCCTGGTGTGGGAGGGGCTGCCACTGCCTGGTGTGGGGAGGGGCTGGCACTGCCTGGTGTGGGCAGGGTTGGCACTGCCTGGTTTGGGAGGGGCTGGCACTGCCTGGTGTGGGAGGGGCTGCCACTGCCTGGTGTGGGGAGGGGCTGGCACTGCCTGGTGTGGGCAGGGTTGGCACTGCCTGGTGTGTGGAGGGCCTGCCACTGCCTGGTGTGTGGAGGGCCTGCCACTGCCTGGTGTGGGGAGGGGCTAGCACTGCCTGGTGTGGGGGGGGGCTGGCACTACCTGGTGTGGGAGGGGCTGGCACTACCTGGTGTGGGCAGGGATGGCACTGCCTGGTGTGGGGAGGGGCTGGCACTGCCTGGTGTGGGAGGGGCTGGCACTGCCTGGTGTGGGAGGGGCTGGCACTGCCTGGTGTAGGAGGGGCTGGCACTGTCTGGTGTGGGGAGGGGCTAGCACTGCTTGGTGTGGGGGGGGCTGGCACTACCTGGTGTGGGAGGGGCTGGCACTACCTGGTGTGGGCAGGGATCGCACTGCCTGGTGTGGGGAGGGGCTAGCACTGCTTGGTGTGGGGGGGGCCGGCACTACCTGGTGTGGGAGGGGCTGGCACTACCTGGTGTGGGCAGGCATGGCACTGCCTGGTGTGGTAAGGGGCTGGCACTGCCTGGTGTGGGCAGGGTTGGCACTGCCTGGTGTGGTGAGGGGCTGCCACTGCCTGGTGTGGGAGGGGCTGGCACTGCCTGGTGTGGGAGGGGATGGCACTGCCTGGTGTAGGAGGGGCTGGCACTGTCTGGTGTGGGGTGGGGCTGGCACTGCCTGGTGTGGGCAGGGTTGGCACTGCCTGGTGCGGGCAGGGTTGGCACTGCCTGGTGTGGGAGGGGCTGGCACTGCCTGGTGTGGGGAGGGCCTAGCACTGCCTGGTGTGAGGGGGCTGGCACTTCCTGGTGTAAGCAGGGTTGGCACTGCCTGGTGTGGGGAGGGGCTGCCCACTGCCTGGTGTGGGGAGGGTTGGCACTGTCTGGTGTGGGCAGGATTGGCACTGCCTGGTGTGGGGAGGGGCTGGCACTGTCTGGTGTGGGCATAGTTGGCACTGCCTTGTGTCGGCAGGGTTGGCACTGCCTGGTGTGGGCAGGGTTGGCACTGCCTAGTGTGGGCAGGGTTGGCACTGCCTGGTGTGGGAGGGGCTGGCACTGCCTGGTGTGGGGAGGGCCTGGCACTGCCTGGTGTGGGGAGGGCCTGGCACTGCCTGGTGTGGGGGGGCTGGCACTGCCTGATGTGGGCAGGGTTGGCACTGCCGGGTGTGGAGAGGGGCTGCCACTGCCTGGTGTGGGGAGGGTTGGCACTTCCTGGTGTGCGAGGGGCGGGCACTGCCTGGTGTGGGAGGGGCTGCCACTGCCTGGTGTGGGGAGGGGCTGGCACTGCCTGGTGTGGGCAGGGTTGGCACTGCCTGGTTTGGGAGGGGCTGGCACTGCCTGGTGTGGGAAGGGGCTGGCACTGCCTGGTGTGGGCAGAGTTGGCACTGCCTTGTGTGGGAAGGGGCTGGCACTGCCTGGTGTGGGCAGGGTTGGCACTGCCTGGTGTGGGAGGGGCTGGTACTGTCTGGTGTGGGGAGGGGCTGGCACTGCCTTGTGTGGGGAGGGTTGGCACTGCCTGGTGTGCGGAGGGGCTGGCATTGACTGATGTGGGGAGGGGATGGCACTGCCTGGTGTAGGGAGGGTTGGCACAGCTTACTGACAGAAAAACAATCCTTATCCTTCCTCCATTGATTAGGACTAGAGTAACACTGCCTGCCCTATCCCCTCCCAGCTCAGCAGCTCTATAATAAGGATCAGGGCCAGACAGGTGATAATGTGATGGTGAGGGGGCGGGTGCACTCTACTTACATTTCCAGAAGAAATCCCTCTTCCTCTGGGGCTGGCATAGCAAACTTCCCTCTTGTCCTGATCTTGGCTCAGCCCACAGCAGCTCCATAGAAGCACACACAGTTCCTGTCTGCCTGGTTGTAACAAGGAGGAGGGGTGGGCATGGCTTCCATGCAAGGAGAGAGAGACTAATTCCTTCATCCACGACTCGGCTGGGCTGAGAGCTTCTCCCTCCTTCCTTTCCTTAGTGCGGCTGGCAAGTACAGAGGCGCCACATGTCCCAATGCTTTCAAAACCTAGCGCCTCTGTACAGTACTGAGATCAATCCGCCACTAATGATGCCGGGACTCACTGAAGATCAGCGGCTTATGCGGCCAGAGCTGCAGTATCCCTCCTCTATATGAAAGAGTCCCCAGACTTTTTTTCTCACACAGAGCACACAGGTAAAAATGTATTAAAAAAAATTCCGTGACATATATTGGAAATTCAAGTGTGTACATTTTGGGGGTGCTATGAGGGTGCTTAAACAATTTTTGAGGGTGCTTTAGCACACCCAAGCACCCACCTGGCGCCGCCCCTGCCTGGGGTCAGCACGCAGCTAAGCCCATAGCCTCGTGAGGGGGTCCCTGGAAGAATACCGGCTGCCCCTTAGACTCCACGCCCTGGGGGATCCGGTGTCACCTGCTCGCCTGTGGGCTCACTGTAAGTAGTACTGTGACAATTTGCTCAAGCCATGAGTGCCTCTGAGAATTGGCCACTGACAGAGGATCAAATGCAACATCTAGTTCAGAGACTTAACTCCCAGCAAGCAAATCAAGAGCAAATAGGATCTTGCCTCCCGTCTGGATCGTCTGCAACTAACTGCAACTTTAGCCCCTCCCATTGCTGCTTCTGCTTCAGCTGCTCCCGTGCTACCTGCTACACCTGGCAATCCCTGCCTGCATCTGCCGTTGCCACCTTGTTTTTCTGGAAACCCTAATGCCGCGTACACACGAGCGGACTTTACGGCGGACTTTGCCCGGCGGACTGGATTTCGTCAGACAATTCGATCGTGTGTGGGCTCCAGCGGACTTTGTTTGCTCAAAAGTTGGACGGACTTAGATTTGAAACTTGTTTAAAATTTATCCGACGGACTCTTCTTTCTAGCGGACAAACCGATCGTCTGTGTGCTAGTCCGACGAACTCAAACTGACGCATGCTCTGAAGCAATTACAAGACGGAAGCGCTCGGTCTGGTAAAAACTAGCCTTCGTCTTGAAGCTAGCACATTCCTCTTCTGTGGTCTTTTAATACAGCCAATTTTTAGGATTGATAATGCGAGAGGAATGAAGTTGTTTTTCTGCTTTATATTCACACAGAGTTCTCATAAACTACTTTCTTCATGATCTATCCTCCTGCCGTGACTAATATAATATTTTGTAAAAGCCAGATCTCCATAAATTATAAAAATTAAAATCGATTTTGGACTCATTTTTTTTTTATTTTTATTTCAACACTTATCTATTTTACAATGTGTGTTAAATGATAACCACATTTTTTGTGTGTATTTTCAAGTTACCACAATTAACATTCATAATTTGTGTTGTTTTAATGAACCTTAATGAGGTTGTTGTCCCTTGTTTATTAGACATAGGGGGGTGTATTTAACAAAGGCGAAATCATTTTTCACTACAAGTGCTAATTCTACATTGAATTCCACAGAAAGAGCATTTTGAAGTGCCTTCGCTGTGGATCCGAGGGGCACGTGCAAGGAAGCCCAAAAAAATGCAAATAATTTTTATTTAACATGATTTTCTGAATAAATCAGCAGAGCTACCCCGAATTTCAGCTCTTCCCCTCAGATTTTACAGCGACTGCACTTCCAACAAGTGCACTTGCTGTGCAATTTCTCAAGTGAACTTTTCACTAGCACTTTTCACTTGATATTCTAAATGATTTAGCCTTTTGTCAAAAACACACATAGGGGTTGATTTACTAAAGGGAAAAAGACTGTGCACTTTGTAAAGTGCAGTTGCCCTCTGCAAGAGCAGTTGCTCCCAAGCTTTATTAAATGTGAAGCAGCTCTGCTGACTTCCATCATCCAATCATGTGCAAGCAAAAATGCTTTTTTTATAATTTTCCTTGCACAGGATTGGGTACTCTTTGCAAAGTCAAGCTTTTAACTAATTTCTAATGCTCAGGAGCAATTGCACTTGCAGAGGGCAACTGCCCTCTGCAAAGTGCACAGACTATTTGCTTTTCTCAAATCAACCCCATAGTCTTTTGGACCTGTACCTGCCTACTCCCAAAGAAAATGGCGTTTTTTAATCAAAACACATAGGCAAGAATGTAAGGTAACCAAAAATTTATTTATTTTTTTCGAAAAAAAATTAGGAAGGCAACACTGGAGACACTTTTAGAATCTGGGAAGCCTTTCGTCCCCCAGGACACACATCAAGTTTGAGGACAAGAAAATTGGTATCTTGCGACTATAGGGAGCACAGGGAGCACAGTCAGACCAGACAGAAGCCAGGCAATCACTTTTGACTCTTCCGTGGAGCCTTCCCTCCACGCTTCTCTGCAGCCTTCCCTCCACGCTTCTCTGCAGCCTTCCCTCCACGCTTCTCTGCAGCCTTCCTCGGAGGTTGTGCCTCTGGTGGTGTACTTGGGGCAGGAGGAGGAGGAGTGGCTTCATCTGCCAGATATGTGGTAGCAGTAAGCTCCCCTCTCAAGCCCTTCTGGTAAGCCTCAAAAATCAGACCCTCACAGAGGAGGCGTTGGCCCTTTTCCAACTCCAGCAATCTGCTGGCTTTATAGGTGCCATACGCCTCCTTTGCATTGGGTGGTTTGCTCAGGATGAGGCTTGCTTCCCGTATGAGGGCTAGGGATTCCTGCTCAGTTGGTGTCATTCTCCTGGGCCTTTTGTGGAGAATGCGGAGGGGAGGCACCTGACACTCTGTGCGGCTTCGACTTGGCCCAGCCACAGCCTCCTCCTCTCTCCCACTGGGCAAGGCCTCCTCCTCTCTTCCACTGGGCAAGGCCTCCTCCTGGCTGAGGTCATCCTGTGTAAAAAAAAAAGGGACATAGTTGTAATTTTGTGTTATGCAATCACACACAATTTTCAGCTCATGACTTTCAAATATAATTACACAAAATAGTAAAGGCTATCTATTTGACACCACCATTATTTCAGATGATCAACAAGATCTGAAGTGAAGTATATTTTTGGCCACTACTGTCTAGTGATATGTCTACATATTAATCTTTGTGCAGAAGTCATTTTTTATGAAGCACTTTCAAAATTAACACGTTAACATCATTAATAACATTTACACAATCCCAAATTTAAAAAAAAAGGATACCTGGCTGAAGCTGGGCGCATCAACTTCATCAATGCTGAAAAGGCCCAGTTCATCCTGGGACTCCTCAGCTGGGGTGGAGGTGGATGGAAGGCTGGAGGGAAGAGTGGAAGGAAGGCTGGAGGGAAGGGTGGGGGGAAGGGTGGAAAGTGATTGCCTGGCTTCGGTCTGGTCATCCAGGAATCGCATTTTGTTGTAGTACCACAACTTGGGTACATATACTTGGTCAGCTGCTGCCCCGGATCTGAGCGACTCCTGGATTTTTTTGTGTTCCCGCTTATACATGTTTCGCAAGATACCAATCTTCTTGTCCACAAACTTGAGGTCTGCCTGGGGGAGTCGAGTCTTCACAAACTCTAAAAGTGTGCCCAGTGTTGCCTTCCTAACATCCCTATTATAATATAGGGGGTGTTTGACCTCCCACAGGTTTTTCTTGTCCTCATAGAGCTCAATAAATTGGCACAAAAATTCTTCCTCTTTAAAGGGATTCATTTTTTCTGCAAGACTAGACACAAGATCCAAACTTAAATGTCAGTCCCAAATCACAGGATTCGTTTTGGTTGTAATCTAGGGGACACATACACACACGCACACACACACACACACACACACACACACACACTTTAATCTTACCTTCGTTTGTGACGCTCGCTACTTCCGCACGGACATATGTAGGCCATCGTAATAGCTTTATATACACTGCGCATGTGTCATGCTCCGCCTGCGTCGCCCGCCCCTGACGTTCGTAAGTACGATTTGGCCCCGCCCCTTCACTCTTCGTTGCGCAGTGGGAGTAGATAGCAAAAGATGGCGGAGAGAATCAGTGGAAGTAGCGCGGAGGAAAGCCCGGAGCCCCAAACATCCACATCCCGGAGGAGATATAAGGCCACCAACATGGCTTTTGAAGAGATGGTGGAGATGGTGTCCATATTGAGAAGGGAGGACTACGATGGCAAAAAAGGACCGTACACACGACCGAATATGAGGAAGGACAAAATAATGTCCTCAGTTGTCACCGCTCTTGAAGAAAAATTTAGTACAAAACGTTCGAAAGAACAATTGAGGAAGCGGTGGTCTGACATCAAAAGTCGGGAGCCAGAACAATATTGGCGAATAAAGAAGCTGCTTAAAAAAAGTAAGTACTTGTGTTTTACTATTGAGATCCTTAACTTGCATGCTGATCCTTATTTTTGGACTTTATTCAGCATCGTTCGTAAAGACAGTTCTTTAGAATATATATGATACTTTAGAAAGTGACGTTATTTTTTCGCCAAATACGATGGGACAGGGTTGGACATACATTTATGTCTTGCTAATTTGTCAAATTCCCACAATTAGTTGATGTGGTGTAGATGTGTTTGAAAATATAATGCTTCTTCAAAAATGATTCAGTGTAATGTAGGGACAGGACACAGCAGCTGTTTCCACATCTGGACTCACGAGCACTATAGTGTACTATGTGACCATAAATAAATTTTAGAGGGGTTATACACATAGGAGATCATTGAGGTGTCTGCATCTGTGAAACTTGCCAGAAAATGAGCATTGTTTATAATTGTTGTTCAGAGGCAATGTTCATCCTGTCTTCAAAATTTATTATGATGAAAAATTGGCCACAACTCATAACCAACGTTTAAGTTTATTTATTAAAAGCTAAAATATCAGTGTGTTTTAACTATACCATTTGTTCAATTCTTATAGGGGAGAAAAGACTCAGACAACAGTCCAAGGATCTCAGGACCCCCCCAAGTCACCAGCCTGAGGCAGAAGATACCCCAAGCCCCAGCCCAAGACCACGCCCACCCGACTAACTTGAGGAAGGAGAGGTGGAGGAAGTGTGCGAGGTTTCAAGCCCACCAAGTGAGTGACTGACACCCCAGCTTGAGTTACTGTATTTTGGCGTGCATATTGTAAACCTTGTTTTTATTCACTCATTTTAGGTGAGTTTCTGGTTGTGGAAGGCCAAGCGGCAGAGCCCTTCACCACAGACAGTGCGCAAAGACTGATTGGCCAGATAATGCTGTGGAATGGCCACATCGATAAAATGCGTGACCAAATTCACAGCATGCAACTTCGCCTGGACTCCATGCAACAGGAAATGAAGAACATGATTGATGTTTTGGGCCGAATATAATCACGTTTGGCCTAAAAACATCAATCATGTTCTTCATTTCCTTGGGAAGTTTTTTTTTTTTTTAAATTGTTATTTTAATTTTTGGGGTATACCCAAATTTACATTCTGATGCACACGGTGTGTCATCATGTGCTATCTTCCATCATGGGTTAGCAATATACTTGTTTTGTGTTTGCAACCCCTTCATCCTGAAAATTCTTTGGTGGTGAGAGGAACCAAAAAAGGGATTGCACACACAAAACACGTACATTGCTCACCCATGATAGGAGATAGCACATGTTGACTTGACCCTTTTGTAAAGCTCAATTTTGAGCATATTCAAAATGAACAATTTCCAAGGGTGACATCACATGCACCGTTCTCTAAATGTTGAACTTTGTAAGTTCTTTATTTTTTTGTTGGTTTATAAAAACACTGTTGTGTATGTAAATCTTTTTATAGAAAGGTCTATATATTTGTGAAAATATGCCTTGAATAATTTATTAAAAAAAAAATTATTTACACAACATAAAATAATTAAAAAAAAAAAAAAATTATCAAAAATGCACCTTTCAATGTGCACAAAGTAAATATTTTTACGGAATACAATGTATGTGGCTGATTCTTGAAGTCAAATTTTGTGGTTTGTTTTTGTGGGCCTGATTAACTAAAGCTAAATGCACTTGACACTACTACAAGTGCACTAGGAGACAGACATAACTAAATGTAAACAACAATAAAAACAAGATATTTTGGAAGAAAATTACAGCTGTTGCTGAACAGCAATGGCCCCCCGACCATTAAAATAATTGACATAACGGTCACGCACTTGACGTGTGGTTCGGGGGGCCAAGCCAATACGGCCAATTTCTAGGCCTGTCAAAGTGCTATCCTGTTCCAGTCTGGCCTCAGGCCCAACAGAGGATATATATGTTGCTGAATGTCTCCTTAAAAAGTTATGCAAGATGCAGCAAGCAAGGATGACGTAGTTTAGTTTATAGTCCGCCAAATTAATTGAAGAAAGGAATAAACGGAACCGGCTGGCCAGAATCCCAAAGGCATTCTCCACAACTCTTCTTGCTCTGGCCAGCCGATAATTAAATACCCTCCCCTCAGGGGTGAGTGTCCTTTGGGGGAACGGCCTCATCAAGTTCTCACCGAGAGCAAATGCTTCATCAGCAATAAAAACTGAGGGGAGTCCATCCACATTCTCGTCATCAGGTGGCAATTCCAGGCCACCGGTGTGGAGACAATGGCACAGCTCGGTCTGTGCAAAGACTCCTCCATCAGACATCCGGCCGTTCTTCCCCACATCCACAAACATAAAGTCCAAATGTGCCGAGACCACCGCCATCAAAACTACACTATGGAACCCCTTGTAGTTATAGAAATAAGACCCCGAATGCGGTGGTGGCACAATCCGGACATGCTTCCCGTCAATCGCCCCTACACAGTTGGGAAAGTCCCAACGGTCAGCGAACTGGGAGGCCACAGTCTGCCATTCCTGTGTACTTGAAGGAAACTGTGGAGTGCAAAAAAAATAAGATAAGGACTTTAAAACATAAATTGTATATCAGATTACACCAAAACATTAGTAAACAACAGCAGTCAAACATTATTAATATGTGTGTTTGTAATTGAAATGTTGAAAAACATAAGGCACACTTATAAGATTAATCACCCCCTCTGATGGCCCATTGATACATTTGAATGTGGGGGGAGGGGTTCTAATTAGGGCCCGAAACACACCTGACTGGTTGAAACATTTGAGGGGTGGGGGAGGGGTTCTAATTAGGTTAACAAACACACCTGACTGGTTGAAACATTTGTGGGGTGGGGGAGGGGTTCTAATTAGGTTAACAAACACACCTGACTGGTTGAAACATTTGTGGGGTGGGGGAGGGGTTCAAATTAGGTTAACAAACACACCTGACTGGTTGAAACATTTGAGGGGTGGGGGAGGGGTTCTAATTAGGTTAACAAACACACCTGACTGGTTGAAACATTTGTGGGGTGGGGGAGGGGTTCTAATTAGGTTAACAAACACACCTGACTGGTTGAAACATTTGTGGGGTGGGGGAGGGATTCTAATTAGGTTAACAAACACACCTGACTGGTTGAAACATTTGTGGGGTGGGGGAGGGGTTCTAATTAGGTTAACAAACACACCTGACTGGTTAAAACATTTGAGGGGTGGGGGAGGGTCAAACAAGACAATGGAGCAGACAATATACATTGTTCAAGGGACTATAGGCTAGAGATATAAATGGACCCAGGATAGCTTGGTGGGGAGGTTAATGAAAGAAAATATGCATGTAGGGCAATAAATGATTAAAACAGGCATGCATGAAGATAAAGGGGACATTCACAGCATATTGAAAGCATGGCAATTAGGTAAGGAGGACAGTTATACAATACATCAAAAAACATTTAATATATATCATGTAATGTTAAAGGATAAAACTTACCTTCATATATTCCTTCTGCAGGACCTGAATAATAGCAGAACAGGTCTCTGGGATTATGATCCCCAGAGCCTGGGGGGAGATGCCTGTTGAGAACTTCAAGTCCTGAAGACTTCTCCCTGTCGCCAAGTAACGTAACGTGGCAACTAGCCTCTGCTCCGCACTGATGGCTTGCCTCATGCAGGTATCCTGCCTGCTGATATAGGGGGTCAGCATAGCCAGCAGACGCTCAAAGACGGGGTCCGTCATCCTGAGAAAATTCCTGAAATCCTCAGGATTATTCTCACGGAGCTCACGGAGCAAAGGCATATGAGAGAACTGGTCACGCTGGCGCAACCAATTCTTCATCCATGAACTCCTCCTCGCCCTGTTCATGGACTGGACTCGGGTCAAAGTATTAACCCCAACACCAAGTCCCCACGCAGCACGAACTCGAGAACGAGAACGTCCACGCGACATGGCTTCAAAACGGTCGGCTGCTCAAACAAACAAACTTATAACAAACGCACTGAAGAACAGCAAGGCCTATGAAGAACTACCTGAAAATCAGGAACGAGCGGACCAGAACGGCCTGCAAGGCAGGTTACGAACTGACCAACACGCACTGAAAAGCAGATACAAACCTCACAAGCACAAACTGAACCGCAGAAAACAAACGAAATAAGCTGAAGTGTGAAAAGCGCGAATCGTCTCTAACCAAACTTCTACTAACACGAGATAAACATGAGATTAGCAGAAGGAGCCCAAAGGGTGCCGTAGTGGGGCTTGAACCTCCTTTTTCTAGTCCCGTCGTACGTGCTATACGTCACCGCGTTCCAAACCAGCGGACTTTTGCAGTGAGCGTGTGTGGCCAAGTCCGTCCGTTTTTAAGTCCGGCGCAAGGAGCCAACAAAGTCCGACGAAAAGTCCGCCGGGCAAAGTCCGCCGTAAAGTCCACTCGTGTGTACGCGGCATAAGGCTTGTCGGGGCTTCATTAATCAGTGTTCCATCCACTTTGAACTTTCCAGCCACCATTTTCAAACTGATCGCACCAAAGTCACATATATTATCTCTCTCCTCTCCGGTGATGCTCTAGCTTGGGCCTCTCCACTCTGGGAATCACACGATTCTATCACCTCCGACCTCCAGCTCTTTTTGGATGCATTCCAGAAAACTTTTGATGAGCCCAGCAGAGTGTCTTCGGTTGCTGGGGCCTTCCTTCATCTTCGGCAGCAAGGAATGACAGTCGGCCAATATGCAGTTCAATTCCGTATGCTGGCCGCTGAACTCAAATGGAATAATGAGGTCCCAACAACACAAGGGAATATAGAAAATTTCAATAAAATATGGCAACCTTGGATTATTTTTAATTATTCTGATTCTTTTACAACTTTCACACAGAGATAAACGTTCTATACATATAAAAACGAATTACCAGTATTTTTCTTCTTTTTATTTTATTTTTCTTTCCTTCTCTCTACTCTTCATCTCTATTACTATACATATAACTGAGGACACCTCTCAGGGATCCACAAATTTACTCTGCTTTATAGAATAAATAACAGATTTTTTCTATACAAAGCTAGAGTATTTCCAAATAAATCATTATTGTAACAATAGGCTGGTTACGAAACCACCCTGGTGGTCTTACAAGTTAATACTCTACCATTGAAGTCAATTATTCATTGTCATATGAAACCTATGTACAAATGTTAATATGATTGTACTAATGTTATCTTTAAGCACTAATAAAAGCTTATTGTTTAAAAAAAAAGAATAATGAGGCCCCTCCTGCTACCTTTTGGCAAGGCCTATCTGAGCGTGTCAAGGATGAACTCGCTGGACATAACATTCCTACCACTTTGGATGACTTAATCGCATTGAGCATTCAAATAGACATTCACTTCCAGGAGAGGGCCCTGGAGAAATCCAGATCCAGTCATCCCCCTGCTGGCTGTCTAGCACAGGTAATCCAAAGACCTGTGGAATCCTCTCCGTCTTCAACCTCTCACACATTGGAAGAACCTATGCAGCTTGGGCGAACTCGCCTCACTCCCGAGGAACGTGACGGACGCATGGGATTGGGCTTGTGTCTTTATTGTGGCTATGAAGGACATCTTTTGAACTCCTGTCCAGTCCATCCGGGAAACTCCAGGGTCTAGGTTACTCGGAAGGAGGTGATCTAGATTGATCCTTTAATTTTGTCCACTTCCCTCATTTCACTCTTCCCGTGGCTATCCACAGGGCTCAAAATGCCTATCAACTCTCTGCATATGTGGACTCTGGTGCTGCCAGGAATTTCATTTAACAATCTTTAGCTTCCGAGTTGGGCATCTCCTTTGTTGCCTTGGCTATACCCCTCTCTGTGAGCGCAGTAGATGGCTCCTTCTTGCCTATGAGCCCCATTGAGTTTAAAACCCCTCCTATTGTGTTACGCATTGGGGTTTTGCATGGTGAGGAGATTTCTTTCCTAATTCTGCCTAAATCCTCCAGTCCCATCATCCTGGGCCTTCCATGGTTGCAGAAACACACTCCACATCTTGACTGGAATTCTGGACAAGTATTGGCTAGGGGTCCTCCGTGTCAGCAACAATGTATTTCCAAGGTGCTATCTCCTCCTTCCATTCCTTTAGCTGAGACCTCCACAACTCCCATGCTGCCTTCCCAATATCAGTCCTTTCGAGATGTTTTCTGCAAAAAGTCCATTGATCGCCTTCCTCCTCACAGAGACTATGTCTGCTCCATTGATCTGTTACCTGGGACCTCTCCTCCCCGAGGCCGAGTTTACCCTCTAGCTATCCCTGAGACACAAGCCATGTCTGAATACATTCAGGAAAACCTGCAAAGGGGTTTCATCAGGAAGTCTAACTCACCTGCCGGAGTGAAAAAAGATGGTTCACTCCGTCCATGCATCGATTACAGGGGTCTTAACGCCATCACCGTGAAGAACCGATAAACTCTTCCTTTAATTTCAGAACTCTTTGACAGACTGCAAGGTTCTCATGTTTTTACTAAACTGGATCTTAGGGGGGCCTACAATTTAATAAGAATCCGGGAGGGAGACGAATGGATGACCACCTTTAACACCAGGGACGGACATTATGAATATCTTGTGATGCCCTTTGGCTAATGTAATGCCCCAGCGGTCTTCCAAAATTTGGTTAATGAGATCTTCCACGACCTTCTGTATGTCTGTGTTCTTGTATATCTGGATGACATTCTTATTTTCTCACCAGACTTACTTACCTATCGTCTTCATGTGAAAGCTGTGCTACAGCGTCTATGGGACAATTGTCTATATGCAAAATTGGAGAAATGTCTATTTGAACAAACAAGTTCCATTTCTGGGCTACATAATCTCATAACAGGGCCTCCTCATGGACCCAGCCAAACTTCGGGCCATCTCTGAGTGGCCCCAGCCCTCTGGTCTTACAGCCACCCAACGCTTTTTGGGCTTCACCAAATACTATCGCCAATTCATCCGTAACTACTCCACCTTGGTGGCCCCTATTATATCTCTCACCAGCAAGGGTATCAATGCTCAGCTCTGGTCCTCTGAAGCCATTTATGCTTTCCTCAAACTCAAGGCAGCCTTCCTCTCTGCCCCAATTCTCCTACGTCTGGACATTACAAAGCCCTTTTCTTTGGAGGTAGATGCCTCTTCAGTAGGAGTTGGTGCCATCCTACTCCAAGCTCAGAATGGCAAGTCTTCTTTTCTAAGAAGTTTTCTGATGCAGAGAAGAACTATACCATTGGGGATTGTGAGCTACTCGCTATTAAACTAGCTCTTCAAGAATGGCGACATCTTCTAGAGCAGTGTTCCTCAACTCCAGTCCTCAAGGTGCCCCAACAGGTCATGTTTTCAGGCTTTCCATTACTTTGCACAGGTGATTTGATCAGTTTCACTGCCTTAGTAATTACCACAGCCATTTCATCTGAGGGAAATCCTGAAAACCTGACCTGTTGGGGCGCCTTGAGGACTGGAGTTGAGAAACCCTGTTCTAGAGGGTTCTCCCCATTGTATTATCATCTATACTGATAAAAAAATCTGTAGTATTTACAATAGTATTTACAATCCGCGAAACGCTTGAAATGCTTGAACCCACGTCAAGCTCGCTGGGCCCTCTTATTCGCCCACTCAATTTTAACATTACTTTTCATCCAGGTGCCAAAAATCATCGAGCCGATGCCTTGTCCAGGTCGTTTGATGTCAACGATTCTGAGAATCACCTAGATCCTGGTCCCATCATCCCTCCGCATCGTATTCTAGCCACTACTCAGCTCCGGTCTACGCAGCCTCCCCCTGGTAAAACTTTTGTAGTTCCCACACTTCGTCCCAAACTCCTTGCTTGGGCACATGACTCCAAGTTCTCTGGACATCCTGGCATACCTCGTACTTGTGACCTTCTTCAGCATCATTACTGGTGGCCTTCTCTTCGTAAGGATATCAAGGAATAATTTCAAGCTTGTACGGTTTGTGTACTATCCAAATCTTCCACGTCTGCCCCTGCTAGGTTGCTTCTGCCCTTACCAGTGCCCGATATACCTTGGTGTTGTATTTCCATGGAATTTATTCTCAGATCTGCCCCCCTCAACAGTTTCTACAGTCATCTGGGTAGTGGTGGATCGGTTCTCCAAAATGTGTTACTTGATTCCTCTCCCAGGCCTACCTTCTGCTCCCAGTCTTTCCACAACTTTCATTAAGGAGATTTTTCGTCTTCATGGGATGCCTTCTCATATTGTCTCTGACAGAGGAGTTCAATTTACTGCTCGGTTTTGGAGAGCCTTGGCCAGCTCCTTTGGGATTAAATTGGATTTTTTATCTCCCTTTCATCCCCATCCAAAAAACGGAGTGGGCAACATGGAGGATTTCTCCTCCGTTTTTATATTTGTGATCACATTTTTGTAATCAGGCTTTTTAGAAATAAAAAAAATCCTATTTTTTCATCTACACTACGTGGAGGCTTTTTTTCTTTTTCCACATACCATCTGAATGAGAATCCAGCTCTCACTACAGTCTCATGGGAGATGTCCTGTTTCCTCTGATCCGTGCCCTGGTTATCCACTGTGAGGACCTACCTGGTGGCCCCTGGAGATCCACGCAGAGTCCGGCCTGGTGGGTTCTGAGAGTCGGGACATCCTTTCTTATGCCCTGAGTGGCACCCTGCCTATGTGATTCCCTGTCGCTGACAAGGGAATCCAGTATATCTGGTAAAAGTTTTCTACACACTATCTTTACCAAGATTTATACAGCCGGTTGATGTGTTCTCCCTGGGGATGTAACTATTTGCCTATGTTAGAACATTAGCTGCTTTCCATGCCTATCCATCTTCAACCAGTGGGACATTTTCTAATTATATATTGTTTACTTGATGGACTTCACCTATCCACTTTATGTTGAGAGACTCACGAGCCATTGATTGTACTGATGGTGATACCATTTATGAGTACCTTTTGTGTGTTTTCACAGTTGATTTTTATGCGCTACATTTTTTATTATTTTTTCTATTATTTATATATTGTTGTTGTCACACTGTGTGTAGCTGCTTCTTTTTTGCACATTTTTTGATAGCGCAGTGTTTATCTACAATATTTGTACTCTATCTGACTGATTGGAAGAGCTATGGTCTTGGGTTCCTGCCACCGATGCCTCAGCCCCACGTTTGGTGACCAGATTCCATTGGAAGTTTCCCTCCAAGCCAGCCCCCAGACGTGTAGGGGGACCTCGTAAGATGGGGGGGTACTGTCACAGATCAGCTGCAGAGCTGCTCTCTCACCATTACTGCTGTAGGCCAGCTGGCACCTGTTGTTTCCACCATCTTGTGTTCAGCAATGCTGCACTCTGCAGCTATGGGTGTCGCCGGCTCCACCTGTTGCTTAATATATGATTCCTTCCTGCTACTTCCTGTCCAGCCCCTCATGTGTTTCTCTATTTAAATCCCTTATGACAAGCTACTGGTTTCTTGAGCAACATTTGTTTCTGAAGCTCCCTTCATGTAACCTGCCTTAACCTGAGCTCTCGTGAACTGATCTCTTGTGTACCTACTCGGCTTTTTCTGATTACGTTGTCTGCAGCCCGCCCTGACCTTGCTATCCGGCTCTGCTTTGCCTCATCCATCCATCCATCCTTGTCTGACAGTATCTTCGGGTACTTCCCTAGCGAGCAGGGTGAACCCAGGGGTCGTGACCTAGGGTCAGCACGCAGCTAAGCCAAAACTCTCATGAGGTGGTCCCTGGCAGAATACCGGCTGGCTCTTAGACTCCACGCCCTGGGGGATCCCATGTCACCTGCTCGCCTGTGGGCTCACTGTAAGTAGTACTGTGACACCGGCCATGTCTGCCCCCCGTTTGTGCTCTGTTAGGTTGGCTTTTCCTCTACCTCCTCAGCTCATTACTGCTGGGTATTCAGCATTTGGTAGTCTGATCCAGCCCCTGGTGAATATAGGGCCATGCGTTTTGGACCCTCTTGATTAATTATCACAATACCATCTCTGTGTTGATACTTATTTGGTTCATTATACCCCCTACAGATGTATTACACACGCATCTACCCCTGATGAAGCGAGCATAGTCTTATGAAACGCATTGGGATACTTTTCATGCCTGTGTACTTTGCAATTTACATTTTATACCATGATACGTGTAATGACATTTTTTACTATATGTATCATTTCAGTGGCTTGGCTATGATTTATGTTGTTTATGTTTGCATAACAATTTTAACACATTTTGAGACTGCATTTACTCTGTCAATTGGCTAACCGCATTCACCACATTTAAAGTCCCGGGGAGATTTCCTGTATTTTGGGATATAGGTGGTTACGATTGGTGGGGTCCAAGGAATGCTTTTTAAGTATGGGGGTGACTAGTGCATGTTTAAGAGAGTTGGGGAAGATGCCAGAAGAGAGGGAGAGATTGAAGATGTGAGTTAGAGTGTAGGATAGAGTCAGAGGGTGACTGCACTATTTGAGAGGGAACGGGGTCCAGGGGACAGGTGGTTAGGTGGGCATTCGAAATAAGTTTAGCAACCTCATCTATAGTAGCAGGGTTGAATAAGGGAAGTGTTGATTGAGTGTTGGGTGTTGATTGGAAATTACCCAGCAGGTGCTGGTGAGGGCCAGCCTCAAGGAGGTTGGAGAGATGGAAGCACAAGAACCAGAGGTAGGTAGATGGGTGACAGAAAGGAGGAGGGGTAGAGGGAAGAGTGCTAGGGAGGCCAGTCCTGAGTTGGTACACCCTAACAAATATGCCAGGTTACATGGTCATGGAGATACAAGCTTAGGGGTGGCAGTGCTGGAGCAGGCACCCTCTCCTATCCGCCAGGGGAGTAATGGCTCCAGTAAGAAGAGGAGGGGTGATAAAGGAAAGGCCAGACAAGTGCTGGTAGTGGGAGACTCAATTATTAGGCGGACAAAGAGGACAACCTGTCAGAAAGACCCAGGGTGCCGAACAGTGTGTTGTTTACCAGGTGCTCGGGTTTGGCATATCACAGATCGGTTTTTACAGATCATTTGGAGGGGCTGGGGAGGACTCAGTGGTCATGATACATGTTGGTACCAATGACCAAGGGAGAGGAAGGTAGTTAGTCCTCAAAAACAATTTCAGGGACTTAGGGAATCAAATGAGGAAAAGGACCTCCAAGGTAGTTTTCTCTGAAATACTACCTGTACCTCCAGCCACACCAGATAGGCAGCAGGAGCTTAGGGAACTGAACAAGTGGCTGAGGAACTGGTGCAAGAAAGAGGGATTTGGGTTCCTGGAGAACTGGGCTGACTTCTCAGTCGGTTACAGGCTCTTTAGTAAGGACGGGCTGCACCTTAATAAGGATGGTACAACACTTTTTGGAAAGTAAGATGGCCACAGAGCTGGAGGGGCTTTCAAACTAGGTTTTGGGGGGAGCAGAAAAAGTGATAGCCGATAGGGAGCGGGTAACAGAGGGTGATAGAGTCAGCAATAGTAATAGCAGTGAAAATATAACCATAACAACTAATCACGGGGTAAGTGATTGGGAAATTCAAAGACAAAGCCAGGTAAAACACGGGGTAAAAACAATATGTACGCATACAGCACTAAGAGGCATATACACAAATGCAAGGAGCCTAGCTAACAAAATAGTGGATCTGGAGCTGCTATTACACGAGGAGGACTTATAGGGCATACACACGGTCGGACTTTGTTCGGACATTCCAACAACAAAATCCTAGGATTTTTTCCGACGGATGTTGGCTCAAACTTGTTTTGCCTACACACGGTCGCACAAAGTTGTCGGATTTTCCGATCGACAACCACGCGGTCACGTACACCACGTACAACGAGACTAGAAAAGGCCGTTCAGAACCAAGCGCGGCACCCTTTGGGCTCCTTTTGCTAATCTCGTGTTAGTAAAAGTTTGGTGAGAGACGATCACCAGACGCGCTTTTTCAGACTCGTGGCTTTCAGATCGTTTTCTGCCTTTCAGTTTGTGCTTGAGGGTTTGTATCTGCTCTTCAGTGCATGCAGCAAGTTCCGCGTGACTTTAGGTAGTCATTGTATTCTTGTTCGTTTGTTACTGGTTTTCAGGTCGCTCTTCACAGGCCTTGCTGTTCTTCAGTGCGTTCTGTTACTTCGTTCTGAGCAGCCGACCGTTTTCTAGCCATGTTTCGTATGCGTACTCCTCGTAGAGTTCGTGCTGTGCGGGGGCTTGGTGTTGGGGTCCTGACCTTGACACAAGTCCAGTCCATGAACAGGGTGGGGAGGAGTTCATGGACCAAGAATTGGTTGCTTCAGCGTGACCAGTTCTGTCATATGCCTTTGCTCCGTGAGATCCGTGAGAATAATCCTGATGATTTCAGGAACTTTCTCAGGATGATGGACCGTTTGTTGGCTTCGCTGACCCCCTATATCAGCAGGCAGGATACCTGCATGAGGCAAGCCATCACTGCGGAGCAGAGGTTGGTCGCTACCCTGTGGTATTTGGCCACAGGGAGAAGTCTGCAGGACTTGAAGTTCTCGACAGGCATCTCCCCCCAGGCTCTTCTTTGTGGACATTTACTGCTTGTGTTTGTTTGAGCTGACCCTGACAGAAATGTGTTGAGTGCAGAAAATGGCGTGATTGTGTAACCTTATACAAAGCACTGTTGGCTGTTATTTGCTAAATGCAAAGACATTTTGCACTACCAGTGCACTTGCAACTGCACTGAAACAGCACTTGTAGTGCAAAGAGGATTTGCCCTTAGGAAATTACCCCCATTTTCTCATAAAACAACAGTTACATCACCCCAAAAGTGTTGAGACAATAATCCACACATTCTTGATGAACAATCTTTTTAATACCAGCACAATCACATGTGCATTTACCAAAGGTTTTTCTGACAAACCAACATGTTTGTTGTATAACAATTTTTGTGGTGTCATTATCCAAAATCAAAATGTGCATTTTATAGAAAACAGGCCTGTGTAAAACCCACAAGAAAGACACAAATCTTAATCTTACAAAGTTCACATTTGGTAGAACTGGAAGGCAATATCAGACATGAGTATTTAGGAACTGTGTTTGATATTGCGTTCAGATGGGGGGAAATCACCCCAGCAAAAGCCAAATTTGGAAGATACACACAAATTTCACAATGTCAACATGTGCTATCTGCCATCACGGGGGATGAAGGGACGTGTTTTGGGGGAGAAAGCCCTTCCTCACCGTTACTTTATTATTAAGGAAGGGGTTGCACCCCCAAATGCGTCCATTGATCTCCCGTGATGGCAGATAGCACATGTTGGCACACTGTGTGCATCCTCCAAATTTGGCTTTGGGAAAAATCACAAAAACATTTAGCACATTGTAGCACACAAAAGAAGAAAGTGATTTGGAGGGGCTTTAAACTCGCCCCAAAACATCAATTATGTTTTTATATTTTGGAATAACATCATTGAGTTTTGCTTGATGTTTTCCAATTGTAAATTACACCCCATGATCCCCCGATCAGGATCTGGGCACTTTCGGATGTGAAAGGATCTTCATCCACAACCTCACGATCACCTAAAAAGAGAGGAACCTCAAAATAAATTAGGTTTGCAAAAAAATGCCGCCATCCATCTCTTACGTGAGCCTGTGGTTGCAGACACTCACCTGTTGTGGTGACTAGTTCCACCACGTCTTCATCCTCCTGCTCATCTTGTGTTGTTGGGATTTCCCCTTCTTCCAGGGGCGGGGGGGCTCTGGTCTCCTCGGATGAGGGGTGTCCTCCGAGTCTTTTCTCCCCTATGTAAAACAAAAATGGTATAATTAGCACACACATATTTAATGTCAGAACTATAAAGATGAAACATTGCTTGGAAGTGGGGTACAATGATCTATTTTAGCCGAGTTCCAAGATGTAGCTTTTTTAGTGTCCTTTTTCAAGCTGCAATACTTTACCTGTTTGGTACAAGCTTCACAGATGGAGACCCCCCTATAGTATACACTGGACCACCTGTGTGGCCCCCCTAATAAAAATGGTGTTCTTTTGTCCCACACTAGTGCTCCAGTGTCCAGATGTGAAAACAGCTGCTCAGTGTCCTCTCCTTACACAGAATCTAGTTTGCATTTCATTCTAGTAACAAACCCATCTACACAACCCAATTCTTTGAAGCCAAGTATAGGGCGTCAAAATGGTGGCCAAATGCATATGGCCTAAACAATGGTATTTTATCGTCCGAAATAAAAATGTGTGATCCGAACGAATAATGTGCCCATGAACATGAAAGTTGCCATTTTAAACTGTACAACAGTTCCTAAAAGCACATGGAGCAGCAGGAACGTAATAAACACAAAAAGAATAGGAACACAGCACAAATACTTACTTTTTTGCAGCACTCTCCGGATCTTTCTGTACTGCTCATGTTCTCGTAATTTCAGGTCCGACCACCGCTTCCCGAGCTGATCTTTCGATCGTCGTACCCTGAATTTCCGGTGCAGACTCCTGACCACTTTTGCCATGATCTTGGCCTTTCGGACATTGGGGTTGGGGTAAGGCCCATACTTTCCATCATAGTCAGCCTTCTTCAGGATGTCCACCATTTCCAACATCTCCCCAAAGGACATATTTGAGTCCTTTAATCTCCTTCTGGATCGGGACGTTTCAGGCTCCGGCCTTTCCTCCCCCTCCTCCTCGTTGCTACAATTAGCACGATCCTGCTGTCTATCCACCATGTGCTCTTCCCCCACTGCCCTGAACGAAAAGGGGCAGGGAATAGACTAGAAAGAACGTCAGGGGCGGGCGGAGTTATACGCATGCGCAGTGTGTATAAATCGTAACGCGCGCGTCTTACGTACAATCTGTGAGCGGAGGAAGGAGCATCGGAGATGCCGATCGTGCTAACGAAGGTAGGATCTAAACTTGGGCCTATACTGCTTCGAAATGGAAGCCTATATTGTAACAAGATTAGGGGAGTTTGGCCTGACATTAGGGTTTGTCTTGTGTTGTGTCTTGCAGAGAAAATGGATGGGTTCAACGACCACAATTTCTTGCCCCTGTTTATTGACAAGTACAGGGAGCTGCCCTGTCTGTGGCAGGTGAGACACCCCCACTATAATCACAAACAGAAGAGGCAGGCAGCGCTGGAGAAACTGCTGGAGTTGGTGAAGCCGGTGGTCCCCACAGCAACCATCCCTTATTTAAAAGCTAAAATTGGTGGCCTGAGGAGCACTTATCTTAGGGAGCCCAAGAAGGTCACAGATTCCCAGAGGTCCGGAGCTGCAGCAGATGACATTTATGTCCCAGGCTGTGGTACTATGAGAGACTGCGATTTCTGTCAGACCACACTGAAGTCAGGGAATCCCTCTCTACTCTTCCTTCCATGCTTCCTTCCATACCAGCTAAGGCTTCCGATGTCCAACCTGGGCCTTCCAGCCAGGAAGAAATGGAGGAGCCCAGCTGGAGTCAGGTATAGCATTCTTCTACAGATTTCTGGTCAATAAATAAATGATGTTTACTACTGTAGATGTTATTATTGATCACTAATTGCTGATTAAAAAAAGTGTTTTACATATCAATAGACAGTAGTGGGCACCCAAAATTGGGACAAGAATGCAAAATGCTGGGCTCAGAAGGATAGTCTGTTATATTTGTTAACATTCAATTTTCAGCAGTCAGGAGGTGAAAATTGTGTGTGATTGATGAAAACAATACTAAAACTATGTCCCTTTTTCATACACAGGAAGACCTCAGCCAGGAGGAGGTTGTGGAATGTGGCAGCCAGGAGGAGGCGGGGATTAGTGGCAGCCAGGAGGAGGCGGGGATTAGTGTCAGCCAGGAGGAGGCGGGGCTAAGTGTCAGCCAAGAGAAGCCTGGGACAAGTCGCAGCCTGACTGAGTCTCAGGTTCCTCCCCTCCGCCTGCCATACAAAAGGTCCAGGAAGGCCACTCCCAGTCCTGTGCAGGATTCAGCATACAGGCTGATCCAGGAGGCTTCGGCGTCCCTCAGAGCCTTCCCCAGTCCTGCAGAGGCCTTTGCCTGCATGGCTGCCACCAAATTGCAGGGCATGCAGGAGGGCCAACGCAGGATCTCTGAGGACCTGATTTATAAAGTCCTACGTAAGGGGGAGAGTGGGGAACTGACACCCAAGACGGATGTCATTGAGATCGACGATCCTCCTCCTCCTGCTGCCACAACTCCACCACCACAGCCAAAGCCTGTAAGGAAGCGTGGAAGGAAGACCAAAGAGTGATGGCCCTGGGTTCAGTCTGGTCTGACAGAAGATGCAGTCTCTCGTATGACCACAGCCTGGGGACACAGATGTCATCTGCTGCTTTCCGGATCTCTGGGACTTCTGGACCAGACTGCCCTCCCTTAGATAAGGACTCCTCAGGCCACCAATTTTGCTTTTAAATAATTGATGTCTGCCCTGGGGGTCCAAGGCTTCGCCCACTTCTGCAGTTTCTCCAGCGTTGCCTCCCTCTTTGTTTTTTTATAGTTGTGACCCCTTAATAAAATTGTTTTAGGTAAATTCTACTCTCCTGTGTGTGTTTTCATCCAAAAAGGACAGTTTGTTGGTGACGATTCAGGTACATTTCTAACATAAAATGTGAAATTAACAAGGGACAACAACACCAAACAATCTCCTACAGATTAAATAGAACAGCATATCAATGGTGTTGTGGGAACTTGTCACAAAAAACACACAAACATTTTCGGGAGTACAAATCAAAATCACCAAAAAAAAAAAAAAGAGAAACACAAAAAAAGATTCTACATTAAAGGCAAAAAAAAATATACAAAAATATGTTGTCAGATGTGAGAAATCAAAATATATTGAGGGAATCCCGATAAATAGTAACGAAATAAGTTTGTGAGAAGTGTGTGTGAATATGAGCAGCAAAACTAATATATTCTTGTCACATTATAAAGAAGAAGAGAGTGCGCCATAAACCATTTTGAACATTGCAGCGTGACGAAAGTGCTGTATCCATTGCGAACGCTAAGTTTACCAGAACGAGCTGTCCCGTGTCGGAATTTCTTCTGAGCATGCGTGGCACTTTGTGCATCGGAACAGGCCACACACGGTCGGAATAGACGCGATCGGATTTTGTTGTCGGAAAATTTTATCTCCTGCTGTCCAACTTTGTGTGTCAGAAAATCCGATGGAAAATGTCCGATGGCGCCCACACACGGTCGGAATTTCCGACAACACGCTCCGATCGGACATTGTCCATCGGAAAATCCGACCGTGTGTACGGGGCATTAGACTTTGTGGGAATAACTGAAACTTGGTTTGACAGCTCACATGATTTGCTGGCCAATATACAGGGGTATTCCTTGCATCGAAAGGACAGGGGAGGTAGAAGGGGGGGTGTTTATAAGTCAAAAGTGATGTAAGTGTGGTAGAGAGGGGCGACATTATGTATGGGACTAGGGGGGAGGTGGAATCAGTATGGGTAGGACTTCAAACAGAGGAGGTGAGTGGGAAATTAATGGTGGAGGTATGCTATAGGCCACCCAACATGAAGGAGGAGGAGGAGCTGGAATTACTATCTCAGAAATGTCAGGGAAACAGGTAAATGTAATCATAATGGGGGACTTCTATTATCCCGATATCGACTGGGCAGAGGGAACAGCTCACTCACTAAAGGCCCGTCATTTCATGAATGTTTTACAGGACAACTTCATATCCCAAATGGTGGATTAACCTACTACAAAGAATGCCCTGTTAGATCTATTAATTACTAACGATCCAAGTCTGATCTCAGATATGGAGATATGTGACAGCTTGGGATCCAGCGATCATAGGATGATTGCATTTACCATAAATCACAGGAAAGGAGGCATGAGGGTGGTACAAAAACACAAAATTTCAAACAAGCAAATTTTCCTGAACTACGGTCATTGCTACATGACATTAATTTGGACCAAATTCTGGGGTTATTGAACACAGAAAAGAAATGGGAATGCTTTAGGAGCATATTAAATAAAGATATCAAGCAGTACAATGGGCAATAAATATAGAAGAGCAAAAAGTAAACCTGGGTGGTTAAACCGTAATGTGAGGAGCCTCATCAAGGAGAAAAGTAAAGGCCTTTAAAAAATATAAAGGGAATGGGTCAACACCAGCAATCCTGCACTACAAGGAATGCAACAAGAAATGTAAAATCGCAATCAAGGCGGCTAAAAAAGATTACGAGAGACACACAGCGGAAGAAAGTAAAAATAACAGAAAAAAGTTTTTTAGATATATTAACAGTAAAAAGACAAAATTGGAGCACATTGACACAAAGAAGGCAACTGTACTAAATGCCTTCTTCTCCACAGCTTTTACGCAAGAAAAAGAAGGGTTTACCGACAGCGACTGTAGTGTTAGTGGCATAACACTTGACATACCCACGTGGCTAACAGAGGCCGGAGTCAAAGATAGACTTGGTAAGCTCAACATAAATAAATCACCGGGTCCAGATGGCTTACACTCGTGAGTCCTCAGAGAACTCAGTGAAGTTATAGCCAGACCATTGTTCCTGATCTGTGTAGACAGCATAATGACAGGATTGGTAGCAGCTGATTGGAGAAAAGCCAATGTGGTACCAATATTCAAAAAAGGACAGAGACATATTCCTGGGAATTTTAGGCCAATCAGCCTAATAGCAATAGTGGGTAAATTATTGGAGGGGATGATTAGGGACTGCATCCAAAGTTTTACTGAGGAGAATATCATTAGTGGTAATCAGCATGGGTTTATGAGGGAACGTTACTGCCAGACCAATCTGCTAACATTCTACGAGGAAGTGAGCAGCCATCTAGATATGGGGAGGGCTGTGGATGTGGTGTATCTGGACTTTGCTAAAAGCATTTGATACAGTCCCCCATAAATGCTTATTAGACAAGCTGAGGTCTGCAGGCTTAGAACATAGGGTTTGTGCTTGGGTAAAAAACAGGTTACAGGGACGGGTTCAAAGGGTAGTGGTAAATACTCAGACTGGTTTGGAGTGGTGAGTAGGGTACCAAAAGGTTCTGTCTTGGGACCAATTCTATTCAACATATTCATAAATTACATAAAGTATGGGATAACTAGTTTAGTCTCAGTTTTTGCAGATGACACAAAGTTAAGCGGAGTAATAAACTCTCATCAGGACATGGACATTTTGCAGAATGACCTGAATAAAATAAAAGGAGTGGGCAGACAAATGGCAAATTAGGTTTAATGCAGAGAAATGTAAAGTAATGCTCTTGAGTTAAAAAAACATAAATGTAAAATACTCACTAGGTGGAGTACAGCTGGGGGAGTCAAGGATGAAGAAGGATCTAGGGGGTACTAGTAAATGACAGGTTGCGCAACGGCATGCAGTGCCAAGCTGCAGCTGCAAAAGCCGGCAGAATATTAACATGCATAAAAAAGGGGATATACTCCAGGGACAAAACTATAATTCTGCCACTTTATAAAAGTCTGGTTAGGCCTCATCTGGAGTTTTCAGTTCTGGTCACCAGTCCTCTGAAGGGATCTGCTGGAGCTGGAGAGAGTCCAAAGAAGGGCAAGGAAACTAATAAGGGGAATGGAGGACCTAAATTACGAGGAACGGCTGCAAACACTAAATTTATTCTCGTTGGAGAAAAGACGCTTGAGAGGAGACATGATAGCGATCTACAAATATGTCAATGGGGATCCCAGCATAGGAAATAAACTATTCAGTCATAGGGAGTGTGAAAGGACACGGGGTCACACAATAAGACTGGAGGAGAAGCGGTTTAACCTTAAACTACATAGGGGGTTCTTCACTGTTAGGACAAAAAGGATATGGAACTCTTGCCCACAATTGGTGGTGGCTGCGGGGAGTATGGATATTTTTAAAAGACTTTTGGATGTACATCTTATAGGACACAACATACAGGGGTATGGGAAATCATCATAAACACTGATACACGGGCACCTACACAGGTTGAACTGGATGGACTATTGTCTATTTTCGGCCTTACCTACTATGTAACCTGTGGACATGAGGTGTTAAGAGGGGGGGATATCTGTAGAGTGGAGATTTCATCACAAATTTAATCAATCTTATTTTTGAAGTGATTGGCGATCTCCTGGACAGTGAGTAAAAACAAGGAAAATGGGGCGCCTCTGAGTATGTATCAATAAACATTTATTATAAAAAATAATAACCACTCACATGGAAGATGGCATATCTGCATTCAGGCATGTCTGGATGAGAGGAGAGGATGAGAGGAGAGGAGAGGGACTGCAAGCTTCAGCATGTCCACAAACGGCTGGCGGATCCAAAGAAGATACCAAATTATACACACGCTGCGCTTATCAAAATAAAAAATAAGAAATTTCCACTAAAATATTAATAAAGTGATATTGTGCTTAATATATACAAAATCTATTAATAACTATTAATACTATACTATACGTTAATGTGCAATAAATTTCAATGAATGAATAAATAGGTAAAAGTGCTCCAATAAGCCTGTGTATTGCAAATATTCCACAAAGCTTGTGCAATTTTCAAACATTAATAGATAATTCAACACAAACATCCATGCGATTTAGTGTTGCATCCAAGCATATCAGTACTGCATCTATGCAATATGGTGTTAGTGCAATGTTCGAACAATAAAAAGTTAAAAAATACAAAAAAACGCATCCATGCGATTTGGTGCTACATCCATGTGATTCTATGCAATTCAGTGCTGTGTTGCTGTGCAATGATTAAATTAACAGTACGATTTAGTGTTGCATCCATGCATTTCAGTGCTGCATCTCTGCAATATGGTGTTAGTGCATTGTTCAAACAATAAAAAGTTCAAAAATACAAAAAAACGCATCCATGCGATTTGGTGTTGCATCCATGTGATTCTATGCAATTCAGTGCTGTGTTGCTGTGCAATGATCAAATTAACAGTCCACAGATCTTCCACAATCCATTCATGTGTTATGGTGAACACAAACTAAAGTGCTGCGCGCTCATACAAGTGCTCCCCCCCACGTGATAGCCCCTCACCTTAGGGCGTGCGACCTTGCAATTAAGCTTGGTCAGAATGCGCCTTAGAACCTCTCTGGGTTCGATGTTATATACAGGGTCCTGGATAGATTTGCACTGGTGCCTCTGTTCCTCACAGCAGTCCTGTTTGTACAATAACAAGGCGCTTAAAGGGGCCACACTAAAACAGCAGAGACGAATGGGCAACAGTGGCCGGTATGGGGTGGCGTGCTAATCTGTCCCAACAGGTTGTATGTATAACGTTCCATCCTGTCCCCTTCCCCTACGCATGTTCGATACAAGGGGTATTTCGTATCTTCATCAGGGGGTGATTGCATCCAAAGTTTCACCCCCTGATGAAGATACAAAATACCTCTTGTATCGAACACGCGTAGGGGAAGGGGACAGGATGGAACATTAAATTTACAACCTGTTGGGACAGATTAACACACCACCCCATACCGGCCGCTGTTGCCCGTTCGTCTCTGCTGTTTTAGTGTGGTGCCCTTAAGCGCCTTGTTACTGTACAAACAGGACTGCTGTGAGGAACAGAGGCACCAGTGCAAATCTATCCAGGACCCTGCATATAACATTGAACCCAGAGAGGTTCTAAGGCGCATTCTGACCAAGCTTAATTGCAAGGTCGCACGCCCTAAGGTGAGGGGCTATCACCTGGGGGGGAGCACTTGTATGAGCGCGCAGCACTTTAGTTTGTGTTCACCATAACACATGAATGGATTGTGGAAGATCTGTGGACTGTTAATTTGATCATTGCACAGCAACACAGCACTGGAATGCTGTGGATCGCATGGATGTTTGTGTTGAACTATCTATTAATGTTTGAAAATTACACAAGCTTTGTGGAATATTTGCAATACACAGGCTTATTGGAGCACTTTTACCTATTTATTCATTCATTGAAATTTATTGCACATTAACGTATAGTATAGTATAGTATAGTATTAATAGTTTAATTAATAGATTTTGTATATGTTAAGCACAATATCAATTTATTAATATTTTAGTGGAAATTTCTTATTTTTTATTTTGATAAGCGCAGCGTTTGTATAATTTGGTTTAACTATTTTGCATGGTTATGAGACATGCGTAACGTTAGCAGCTGATCATTTGCAAAGTCATACTATTTTGGAGACCAGATTTGGTCAATTACCTGGAGGCTCACAGGACTACCAATTAGCATTCTGAATCCACATAAGATGATGTGAGGTGGTGGGGCACAGCGGTTCTTCTCCTTGGCACACAGAACTGAGATGTGATGGTATGTGGAAGCATCCAGGCATGTGTGGGTTCCAGTGGAGAGGGAAGGAGGATGCCGGGTGGGGAGGGGAGTGGGAGAAAAGAAAAAAAGAAAAAGAGAAAATGGAGAGAAGGTGGGGAAGGAAAAGAAGGGGGGGAAAGAAAGGGGGGGAGGGGAAAGGAAGGAGGGGGAATAGGGAGGGAAAGGGGGAGGAGGGGGGGTGATGGGGGCTAGCCAATACTTACTGGAAGGGACCGAATCAGCTCCCCCCATATATTAAAACACAAAGTGTGAAAAAGATACCTGTAGTGAAAAAATGGCAGAGAATGGGTGAATAAGAGATCAATGTAAACATCCAGGCTAATAATAGATAACTATAGTACGGTAACAAGTTATAACACCATGGCGATTTCAATAGCCTCGTTTAAACCACCGGGCAAGAGGACATCTAGAGTGTAGCTCCAGAATGTCTCTCTCACGCACAGTTTTTAAAACGCTCTGCTACAGTGAGTGATTTGTAAATTTCCTAAATCACCCAAACTTTTAGACCAATGGTGGATATTTTATGGTGCTCAGCGAAATGTCGGGGAACGCTGTGCATGTCATTGCCGCCCTCAATCAACCTGCGGTGTTGGCCGAAGCGTTGTCTAAGGGGGGAGATCATTCGACCAACATAAATTAGGCCGCAAGGGCATGTGAGGCCATATACCACAAAGTCAGAAGAGCAATTGTAAAATTGATCTAACATGTAGGTTTTTCCTTTGGAGAGAAATGATTTTTGACCATGTTCAATGAAAGAGCAGGTTTTGCATCGGATTTTTTTGCACTGGTACATACAAACTAAATGTATGAGAACTGTGGGGTTGGTAGATGTATTAGTTGTTTTAAATTTTCTGGGGGCAATTTTGCTTTTTAGGTTGGTAGCTTTTCCGTATGTAACTCTTGGTACTTGGGGGAGGGTAGTTTTTAGGAGGGGATCTTGTAACAAGATATCCCAATGTTTGTTCAGAATGTTCTCCATTTTTTTATATTGAAAGTGAAAAGTGGTGATGAATTTAGTAGAATGATCTATTTTGTCTTTTTCTAGTTTGGTGGGTTTTCCTTTGGCATACAGAGCACATGCTTCATCTACCAGCTCTTTGGGATATTCTTTGTCAGCAAATTTTTGTTTGAGTGAAATACTAGATGAGACATAGTCGCTATCCAAAGTGCAGTTGTTTCTTAGGCAACAAAATTGTCCTTTAGGTATATTTTTGATTCATTTTGGATGGCAGCTGGTATAGTGTAAAAAGGAGTTACCTGCCATGGGTTTAGTATAGTTTTTTGCTATTATATTCTCACCTATGTGGCCTAATTCCAAATCGAGGAAGGCCAGGTTGGTTGGGTCTGAGACATGGGTGAATGTTAGTCCATACGGGTTGTGGTTGCAATGATCAACAAAAAGAGCAATGAGGTTGGGGGGACCATCCCAGATGATTATTATATCATCGATATAACGTCCAAAAAAAAAGAGATTGGATGAGTAGGGGTTGTTGTGCCAAATTAATTTTTTTTCCCAATACCCCATGGCTAGGTTTGCATAGGATGGAGAAAAATTGGCTCCCATAGCAGTCCCTTGGATCTGTAGAAAAAATTCATCATCGAAAGAAAAATAATTGTGGGTTAGACAGAATTTTGTGGCCTCCAAAATGAAGGCAACTTGTCTGGGATTAATGAGGGGTTCCTGGGCAAGAAAAAATTCTAGGGCCATTAGGCCAAAATGGTGGGGGATGGAGGTATAAAGGGAGGCGGCGTCAAGGGAGAGCCACGTGTATGTGGGCTCCCATCTGTAGGGCGCTAAAAGTTCTAAGAGGTGAGTGCCATCTCTAATGTATGAGGGCAACTGTTGAACTATGGGTTGTAGAAATAGGTCAATGTATTGACTAAACCCAGTGATGACGCTGTCCATGGCAGCCACAATGGGTCTGCCAGGGGGGATGTAAGACTTTTGTGTACTTTCGGCAGATGATAAAAGTAGGGAACCTGATAAAAAAATTTCCGAAAAAAAGAGGCTTCCATTTTGTTGATCACTCCTTTATCAAAAGCTGACTGAATGAGACAGTGGGCCTCTGTAGAAAAATTGCTGGTAGCATCTTTATGAAGCTTATGGTAGGTGGTTTGATCTGAGAGGAGTCTGTGGGCCTCTTTCATATAGTCGGCTTTATCTTGTATGACTATGCAACCCCCTTTGTCAGCAGTTTTGATAATAACGTCAGTGGTTTGGATGAGAGATTCTAGGGCTCGAGTTTCAATAACAGAAAGATTGTGTAAATGGGGAGGTATAGAGAAAGATGACTGGCAGAGCTTAAGGAAGTCTGCATACACAACCCTATAGAATCTTTCCAGGTAGGGGCCCTTGGACTGTGCTGGATAAAAAACTGACTTGGGTTTGAATGATGAATGTATGATGGGTGGTGAAGAGGCCAAATGCTGAGTGAAGAGGCTAAGTGTATCCTCATCCTCAGTAAGGGATTCTAGACTGTCTAGATTATATCACCATCATATTCAAAATGATTAGAGGACAAGGGGGGGTTGATGGGGCTGCGTCATTCACAGTGGGTTTGCTCTGTTTGGCGTGAAAGAACCTTTTTAAAGTGAGATTGTGGATGTATCTATTCAGGTTCTTGAACAGAAGGAAAGGGTTGGGCTTATTTATTGGGGCAAAATTGAGTCCCCTATTAAGTAAGCTTATATTGGCAGTGGAGAGTTCGAGGGAGGATAGATTGAAGATCTTCATAGATTTGTTACCTCGTCCTCCTCTACAGCCTCTCCGGTATGTTTTCTTTTTCTCCGGTTGGCTCGAGGAGGACTGTGCACTAAAAAAGAGGGATCGGAGGGCAAGCAGGAACATGGAACTGAAAGTTTGGATGTGGATGGGATGGGAGGGGAAGGTGACCCCAAAACAAGAGGATCTGAATGGTCTCTCTTGCTGGATCTTGGGGGGTAGATACCAGAGGGAAGATCCGCAATATTTCCAGATTGAGTCTCTATAAATTCATCTGTAGTATTACTAAGGGAATTTTGGTTAGGTAGGTCAGCAAATTCATCATGTTTGGTTGAAGATATGACTTCAGATGAGGGGCCATGAGTCTGGTGGGGAATGGATGTGTTAGTGGTAGTAGCGGGGTTGGTACCTTTTTTCCTTTAGGAGGGTCTATTGTAAAATGTATTAAGATCAGCTAATAAATTGTTGGTTTTATTGGAGGGGGGTTTAGGTCCTATGTGTGTATTAGCACAGGATGTGGGCCGCTGGGAAAAGGTTTTAGTAATGGGGATCCCCATGAGGGGAGGTGGATATGGTTGATGGGAGGGTGGTGGAGGATGGGGCTGTGGACGAGTGGTGTGGGGAAGTGCAGAGGGAGGAAGGGAAGGGGGAGGGAAGGAGCGTCTGTGGTCAGTGGTGGATTTTTGTTTTCAATTGAATACCCGATCCAGATTAAAATCATCCAGATCTCTCTTGAATTTGCCTAATTTAGTTTTAACCGGAAAATCTTCATCTGATTTAGTATTTTTGTGTAAAATACCAAGCCAGGAGAGTGGAGCGGTGACTTGATGGTCTGTGATCTCTTTGGCTATGGTTTGAGCTTCTGATTTGAGTTTCTCGAAAAGATGCAGTCTGTGCTCAATCAGGATTTCCATCCACTTTGAGGTGCAAAACTCGGAAATGTTTTCCCATTCCTTTTTGCTGGCAGCATTAAGAAATGGGCAATCTTTAATAATTCTTAATCCTCGGGGTGAGACCTTGGTGGAAATGTATTTTTCCAGAAAGAATCTATCCCACCATTGATGATTGGCATGTTTAAAGATTCTTTCTAGATGTTTAAATTTGCCGCACAAGGTATATCTGGTGGTACCAGTTAGTTTGATATAATTGGAGAACATGGTGGGAGGTAATAAGGTGTAGAATTCCTCCAGCACATTGTACCTATGGATCTTCACATCATTAAGAAGATCCATAATAAATTAACACAGTGGTAAAATGCTGAGTATACAACGTAGGTAAAACAATAGTGAGCAAATGAATGAGGGAAGGGGGGGGGGGGCAGGGGGAGTGGGGGAAAGGGAAAGGGAGGGGGAGGGACCAGATGAGATGCACTTAAGTAGTTAGTCTGTAGTAGTGTATATGGAAGTAAACACTATACACAGATCAACAAGTGCAGTTACAATAAGTGGTAAATCTACATGTGTTATTAAACAAGGAACCAATTGCATATAACATAGTATGTTCTAATAAAATCAGACACGGTAAAATAGTAGGCAAACAGGTGCATGCAGTGCAGAAGCTTTAGTACATGGAACAATTTACAAGTAAAACAGGCGCAGTGCAACAGTACCTCTATAGAGTATACCTTGATAGTCCAGGGAGGTCGGAAACTATATATAATGATTATATATATATATAGAGACTGGTCTGTCAGGGCTGCCACCGATGGGACCAGAAGCAAGGTCCAAACAGGCTGAGGAAAATGGGGCGCCTCTGAGCATGTGCGTAGCGTGGGGGGTGCAGGGGGTGCCGTGGCCCCGGGCGTGACATTTAGGGGGGCGCCAGTATGTGTCACTGGCTGCCTCCTCCTAATTTCTAATTCCTGTGTCCCCCGCGCTCCGCCCGCCATGTTAAGTGTCTGGCGCCCTGTGATTGGGCGTATGGGGGTCATGTGAGGTGTAGGGCTGGCCTGTCCTCGATCGCTCCTGAAGTCCCGCCCCCGCACATGACCCCCATACACCCAATCACAGGGCGCCGGACACTGAACATGGCAGCAGGCAGAGCGCAGGGGAGAGAAGAATGTGAGCCGCCGCTGTCTCCTCATCCGGATCGATGCAGGCCAGGATAAGAAGGTGAGTGAGACTCCCTCGTGAGAGTCTTGTTACTGGCCGGGGGGGGGGCAGAGAGAGAGAGACTGTAGGCAGGACAGTGTAGTGTAGTGGACAGTGTAGTGTAGTATAGTGGTTAGTATAGTGGTCATTATAGTGAAGTTTAGTATGGAGGTCAGTGTAGTGTAGTGATCAGTGTAGTGGTCAGTATAGTGTCGTGTAGTATAGTGGACAGTGTAGTATAGTGGACAGTATAGTGGTTAGTGTAGTATAGTATAGTGGTTAGTATAGTGTAGTTTAGTATGGAGGTCAGTGTAGTATAGTGGTTAGTATGGTGGTTAGTGTAGTGGACAGTATAGTGGTCAGTATAGTGTAGTGGACAGTGTAGTATAGTGTGGTGGTCAGTGTAGTGTAGCATAGTGGTAAGTATAGTATAGTGGACAGTGTAGTGGTCAGTGTAGTGTAGTATGGTGGTCAGTATAGTGGTTAGTGTAGTATAGTATAGTGGTCAGTATAGTGTAGTTTAGTATGGAGGTCAGTGTAGTATATTGGACAGTGTAGTGTAGTATGGTGGTCAGTATAGTGTCGTGTAGTATAGTGGTCAGTGTAGTATAGTGGACAGTATAGTGGTTAGTGTAGTATAGTATAGTGGTCAGTGTAGTGGTCAGAATAGTGTAGTTTAGTATGGAGGTCAGTGTAGTATAGTGGACAGTGTAGTATGGTGGTCAGTGTAGTGTAGTATGGTGATCAGTATAGTGTAGTATAGTGGACAGTGTAGTGTAGTATAGTGGTCATTATAGTGTAGTTTAGTATGGAGGTCAGTGTAGTGTAGTGGTCAGTATGGGAGGCAGTGTAGTATAGTATAGTATAGTGGACAGTATAGTGGTTAGTGTAGTATAGTGGTCAGTGTAGTATAGTGGTCAGTATAGTGGTCAGTATAGTGGTTAGTGTAGTATAGTATAGTGGTTAGTATAGTGGTCAGTATAGTGTAGTTTAGTATGGAGGTCAGTGTAGTGTAGTATAGTGGTTAGTATGGTGGTTAGTGTAGTGGACAGTATAGTGGTCAGTATAGTGTAGTGGACAGTGTATTATAGTGTGGTGGTCAGTGTAGTGTAGCATAGTGGTCAGTATAGTGTAGTATGGTGGTCAGTATAGTATAGTGGACAGTGTAGTGGTCAATGTAGTGTAGTATGGTGGTCAGTATAGTGTCGTGTAGTATAGTGGTCAGTGTAGTGTAGTATAGTGGTCAGTATAGTGGTTAGTGTAGTATAGTATAGTGGTCAGTATAGTGTAGTTTAGTATGGAGGTCAGTGTAGTATAGTGGACAGTGTAGTGCAGTATGGTGGTCAAAATAGTGTCGTGTAGTATAGTGGTCAGTGTAGTGTAGTATAGTGGACAGTATAGTGGTTAGTGTAGTATAGTATAGTATAGTGGTTAGTATAGTGGTCAGTATAGTGTAGTTTAGTATGGAGGTCAGTGTAGTATAGTGGACAGTGTAGTATGGTGATCAGTATAGTGTAGTATAGTGGTCAGTGTAATATAGTGGACAGTATAGTATAGTGGTCAGTATAGTGGTCAGTGTAGTATAGTGGACAGGATAGTATAGTGGTCAGTGTAGTGGACAGTGTAGTATAATGGACAGTATAGTATAGTGGTCAGTGTAATATAGTGGGCAGTATAGTATAGTGGTCAGTATAGTGGACAGTATAGTATAGTGGTCAGTGTAGTGGACAGTGTAGTTCTCAGTGTAGTGATCAGTATAGGAATCAGGTAGGTCAGTACTATTGTATTTGAAGGGATTTGGGGAGTGTTAAAAGTCCGCAGGTTAGGGGGCGCAAATGACTTGCCTTGCCCCGGGTGCTGACAACCCGCGCTACGCCACTGCCTCTGAGTATGTATTAATAAACATTTATTATAAAAAATAATATCCACTCACATGGAAGATGGCATATCTGCATTCAGGCATGTCTCTGGATGAGAGGAGAGGAGAGGGACTGCAAGCTTCAGCATGTCCACAAACGGCTGGCGAATCCACATAAGATGATGTGAGGTGGTGGGGCACAGCGGTTCTTCTCTTTGGCACACAGAACTGAGATGTGATGGTATGTGGAAGCATCCAGGCATGTGTGGGTTCCAGTGGAGGGGGAAGGAGGACGCCGGGTCCTGTCACAAACAGCGCCGTGATGTTGTCAGTCTCCTCTGGTGGCACGGCCATGGAGAGGGAACCAGAGAGAGGCTTGGCACGCACAGCAAAGCGTGGCGCGGAGCCGTGACGTCACCAATGTGCAACGCGTTTCCGAGTATACAGGCTATGGATGGTCGGCATAGCAGCACTCCTTTGTCAAGCATGGGGTGTGTGGGTCTAGGCAAAATCTTATAGTCTCAACAGGTTGAGGGGCCAGATAAAGACACAGTAGGTTTAACACATTGTAGGCACAAAGGGGCTGGAGGATAATTAGCATATCAGGAAACAATGAGATAAACATGGCAAAGAAATACTTGATGGAAAAAAATGCATGAGAAATAAATAAGCATTTAAATAAGTAAAATGCAGATTAATAAAATAAATTAAAATAGGGAGATAATTAACATTAACATTTATAATAAATATCATTATCCAATGAATACATAGACCACCCTTCCCCACACCACTCGTCCACAGCCCCGTCCTCCACCACCCTCCCATCAACCATATCCTCCTCCCTTCATGGTGATCCCCATTACTAAAACCTTTTCCTAGTGGCCCACATCCTGTGCTAATCAGGGCCAGATTAAGAGCAACACGGGCCTGGTGCTAAAGATTTTGGTGGGCCTTTTTATGGAAATAAATTAAATAAAAAAAAGCAAACAAGTTTTGTTAAATTTAAATTAAAGAGAGAGAGGGGTGTGAGAGAGTGGTTAAGAGAGAGAGAGGGGGGGTGATAGCGAGATGGGGGGTTGAAAGAGAGGGGATGAGAGGGAGGGGGAAAGAGAGAGAAAGGGGGTGAATGAGAGAGAGAGAGAGGGGGTGAGAGAGAGGGGACAAGAGAGAGGGGGTGAGAAAAAGGGGAATAGAGAGAGGGTGAAAGAGAGAGAGGGTGGTAGGGGGTGAAGGGGGTGAGAGAGAGAACAGGGTGAAAGAGAGGGGATGAGAGAGAGAGGGGGTGAGGGGGGTGAAAGAGAGAGGGGGTGGGAGTGAGGGGGTGAGTCTGTGGGAGGCACAGCATAGTACTTAACACGGGGGGGGGAATAGCACAGTACATTACATAGTTGGCGAAACACATTACATGGTTGGCACTGCCTAATACAGCACATTACAAGGTAGGCACAGTTCATTATATGGTGGGCACAGCACATGACATGGTTGGTACTGCACAACACAGCACATTGCATGGTGGGCACAACACAGCACATGCACACGGTGGGCACAGGACCTTATATGATGGGCACAGCACATGACATGGTGGGCACAGCTGAGCACATTACATGGTGGGCACTGCACATTACAAGTGGGCACTGAACAGCACATTATATGGTGGGCACAGCATATTACACGGTTGGCACTGCCCAATACAGCACATTACAAGGTAGGCACAGTTCATTATATGGTGGGCACAGCACATGACATGGTTGGTACTGCACAACACAGCACATGCACACGCTGGGCACAGGACCTTATATGATGGGCACAGCACATGACATCACGGGCACAGCTGAGCACATTACATGGTGGGCACTGCACATTACAAGTGGGCACTGAACAGCACATTATATGGTGGGCACAGCATATTATATGGTGGGCACTGCACATGGCATGGTGGGCACTGCACAGCACATGACAAGGTGGGTACTGCATGACACCACATGACATGGTGGGCACTGCACGACACAGCACAGCACATTACATTGGGAGCACAGCACATTAAATGGTGGACACCACACATGACATGGTGAGCCCTGCACACCACATTCCTTTGGGAACATTGGTGGGCACTGCACGACACAGCACATTACATTGTGAGCACAGCCCATTAAATGGTGGACACAGCACATGACATGGTGAGCCCCACACAGCTCATTCCATTGTGGGTACTGCACGGCACATGCCATGGTGGACAATATACAGCACATTACCTGGTGAGTACAGTACATTAGATGGTAGGCACTGCATGGTGCAGCACATGACATGGTGGGCATAACATAGCACATGACATGGTGGGCACAACACAGCACATGACATGGTGGGCACTGCACAGCAATTTCCATGGTGGGCACTGCACATGACATGGTGGGCACTGCATGGCACAGCACATAACATGGTGGGTACAGCGCATTACATGGTGGGCACTGCATGGCACAGTACATTACATGGTGGGTACAGCGCATTACATGGTGGGCACTGCATGGCACAGCACATGACGTGGTGGGCACAGCACATTACATGGTGGGTACAGCGCATTACATGGTGGGCACTGCATGGCACAGCACATAACATGGTGGGTACAGCGCATTACATGGTGGGCACTGCATGGCACAGTACATTACATGGTGGGTACAGCGCATTACATGGTGGGCACTGCATGGCACAGCGCATGACGTGGTGGGCACAGCACATTACATGGTGGGCACAACACATTACATGGTGGGCACTGCATGGCATAGCAGATTTCATGGTGGGCAATGCAACTGCACATTACATGTTAGGAACTGCACATGACATAGTGGGCACTGCTGAACATCACAGTACATTACACAGTGGGCACAACACACTACATGCTGGGCACAACACATGGCAGGGTGGGCACAGCACAGCACATGACGTGGTGGGAACTGCACATGACATGGTGGGCACTGCATGGCACAGCACATTACATGGTGGGCACTGCACATTACATGGTGGGATCACTGCATGGCCCAGCACATGACATGGTGGACACTGCAAATTACATAGCGGGCATTGCAAGGCACATCACATGACATGGTGGGCACTGCACATCACATGGGGGGCACTGAATGGCACAGCCCATGAAATGGTGGGCATTGCACATGACATGGTGGGCACTGGATGGCACATCACATGACATGGTGGGCACTGCACATTACATGGCGGGCACAGTGCATGACATGGTGGGCACTGCATGGCACATCACATGACATGGCGGGCACTGCACATTACATGGTGGGCACTGCAAGGCACAGCACGACATAGGGGGCACTGCACATCACATGAAGGGCAATGCAATGCACAGCACATGACATGGTGGGCACTGCACATTACATAGTGAGCACTGCAATGCACAGCACATGACATGGTGGGCACTGCACATTACATGGGGGGCACTGCAATGCACAGCACATGACATGGTGGGCACAAGAGGGCACATTACATGGGGGTGGGCAGCAGTCTGTCCCCTAGCACAATAATTACACAACATCTCCCTAACAAATGTACTGACCTTATCATAACAGCATGTAAGATGTCCTTCCTCCCGGGCTCCTACTGGTTAGGAAAACATCAGCGCCCCTCCCCCAGACAGCTCCCAGACACAGAGGATCTGTGTGAGTGTAACAGACCCTGTGATAGGAGTCAGGCATTGGCAGAGACAGGACTCGGCTGCACTGACTAACTTGTGTCTCCTCCATGTGTGCAGTGCACAGAGGGCTCCTCTTCCTTCAGGAAGGCACACAGATATCGATAAGCCACTGCCATGGGCCTATATTGAGGGAGGGGCCTGGAGCTGCAGCTCCACCAGCCCCTATGTTAATCCGGCCCTGGTGCTAATACACACATAGGACCTAAACCCCCTCCAATAAAACCAACAATTTATTAGCTGATCTTAATACATTTTACAATAGACCCTCCTACAGGAAAAAAGGTACCAATCCCGCCACTACCACTAACACATCCATTCCCCACCAGACTCATGGCCCCTCATCTGAAGTCATATCTTCAACCAAACATGATGAAGTTGCTGACCTACCTAACCAAAATTCCCTTAGTAATACTACAGATGAATTTATGGAGACTCAATCTGGAAAAATATCACTCTGGTGTCTACCCCCCAAGATCCAGCAAGAGAGACCATTCAGATCCTCTTGTTTTGGGGTCACCTTCCCCTCCCATTCCATCCAAATCCACACTTTCAGTTCCATGTTCCTCCTTGCCCTCCGATCCCTTTTTTTAGTGCACAGTCCTCCTCGAGCCAACCGGAGAAAAAGAAAACATACCGGAGAGGCTGTAGAGGAGGACGAGGTAACAAATCTAGAGATAAACACACCAAAACTCCGCAAACTATGAAGATCTTCAATCTATCCTCCCTCGAACACTCCACTGCCGATATAAGCTTACTTAATAGGGGACTCAATTTTGCCCCAATAAATAAGCCCAACCCTTTCCTTCTATTCAAGGACCTGAATAGATACATCCGCAATCTCACTTTAAAAAGGTTCTTTCACGCCAAACAGAGCAAACCCATTGTGAATGACGCAGCCCCATTAACCCCCCCTTGTCCTCTAATCATTTTGAATACGATGGTGATCTAATAGACGTTCTAGAATCCCTTACTGAGGATACACTTTGCCTCTTCACTCAGCATTTGGCCACTTCACCACCCATCATACATTCATCATTCAAACCCAAGTCAGTTTTTTTATCCTGCACAGTCCAAGGGCCCCTACCTGGAAAGCTTCTATAGGGTTGTGTATGCAGACTTCTTTAAGCTCTGCCAGTCACCTTCCTCTATACCTCCCCATGTACACAATCTTTCTGTTATTGAAACTCGAGCCCTAGAATCTCATCCAAACCACTGACGTTATTATCAAAACTGCTGACAAAGGGGGTGGCATAGTCGTACAAGATAAAGCCAGCTATATGAAAGAGGCCCACAGACTCCTCTCAGATCAAACCACCTACCATAAGCTTCGTAAAGATCCAACCAGCGGTTTTTATACTGAGGCCCACTGTCTCATTCAGTCAGCTTTTGATAAAGGAGTGATCAACAAAATGGAAGCCTCTTTTTTTCGGAAAAACTTTTATCAGGTTCCCTACTTTTATCATCTGCCGAAAGTACACAAAAGTCTTACATCCCCCCCGGCAGACCCATTGTGGCTGCCATGGACAGCGTCACCACTAGGGATGAGCTTCGTGTTCGAATCGAACGCATGTTCGACTCGAACATCGGCTGTTCGACCGTCCGTCGAATTGCGAACGTTATGGGCCGTTCGCGCCAAATTCGTGTGGCGCGTCACGGCCCATAATTCACTGCGGCATCGCAGTGCATTGCTGGCTGATGATTGGCCAAGCATGCACTATGACCCGCATGCTTGGCCAATCAAAGCGCCGTCAGTAGAGAGAGCTGTAATTGGCCAAAGCCAGGGTGGCTTTGGCCAATTATGGCTCAGGGGATTTAGTACACGCCCCACACTATATAAGGCCGCCTGCACGGCGGCCCTGTGTAGTGTGTTCCGGTGTGCTGATAGAGAGAGAGACAGACAGTGTCATTTGATTTGAGTTAGCTAGATTAGGTTAGATCTGTTCCTGCTATTTACATTTAATGCAGTGCGTCCTGCTCACAGTGTTCAGCTAGATCCGTTCCTGCTATTTACATTTAGTGCAGTGCGTCCTGCTCACAGTGTTCAGCTAGATCCGTTCCTGCTATTTACATTTAGTGCAGTTCGTCCTGCTCACAGTGTTCAGCTAGATCCGTTCCTGCTATTTACATTGAGTGCAGTGCGTCCTGCTCACAGTGTTCAGCTAGATCTGTTCCTGCTATTTACATTTAGTGCAGTCAGTGCGTCCTGCTCACAGTGTTCAGCTAGATCTGTTCCTGCTATTTACATTTAGTGCAGTGCGTCCTGCTCACAGTGTTCAGCTAGATCTGTTCCTGCTATTTACATTTAGTGCAGTGCGTCCTGCTCACAGTGTTCAGCTAGATCTGTTCCTGCTATTTACATTTAGTGCAGTGCGTCCTGCTCACAGTGTTCAGCTAGATCTGTTCCTGCTATTTACATTTAGTGCAGTGCGTCCTGCTCACAGTGTTCAGCTAGATCCGTTCCTGCTATTTACATTTAGTGCAGTCAGTGCGTCCTGCTCACAGTGTTCAGCTAGATCCGTTCCTGCTATTTACATTTAGTGCAGTCAGTGCGTCCTGCTCACAGTGTTCAGCTAGATCCGTTCCTGCTATTTACATTTAGTGCAGTCAGTGCGTCCTGCTCACAGTGTTCAGCTAGATCTGTTCCTGCTATTTACATTTAGTGCAGTCAGTGCGTCCTGCTCACAGTGTTCAGCTAGATCCGTTCCTGCTATTTACATTTAGTGCAGTGCGTCCTGCTCACAGTGTTCAGCTAGATCCGTTCCTGCTATTTACATTTAGTGCAGTGCGTCCTGCTCACAGTGTTCAGCTAGATCTGTTCCTGCTATTTACATTTAGTGCAGTGCGTCCTGCTCACAGTGTTCAGCTAGATCTGTTCCTGCTATTTACATTTAGTGCAGTGCGTCCTGCTCACAGTGTTCAGCTAGATCCGTTCCTGCTATTTACATTTAGTGCAGTGCGTCCTGCTCACAGTGTTCAGCTAGATCTGTTCCTGCTATTTACATTTAGTGCAGTTCGTCCTGCTCACAGTGTTCAGCTAGATCCGTTCCTGCTAGACATGTGCACACTGAAATATTTCGTTTCGGAATTTCGTTTTTGTCCGAAAAATAAATGTATTTAGTTACTCCCGAAATTCGTTTTTATTTATCTCGTTTTTCGTTAAAAATTGCATTCGTCCGAAAATCCAAATTAAGGTCGAATCTGTCATTGAAGGCTTATGGTGTCTGTCGAATGTGCAAAGAAGATTCGACGGAGCAGATAAACTGTACAACGCCGTATAGTTTACTTGCTCCGTCGAATCTTCTTAGAACTTTCAACAGACACCATAAGCCAAAGTACGTGTGTACTTAGTTCTAGCTATTTTACTGCTCCTCCTCTTTGGTTACAATCAGCCAATAACATTCATCATCATCATTATTTTTATTTATCTTTTCTCCCCTACGTCGAATCTTTTCTCCCCTACGTCGAATCTTTCCTCCCCTACGTCAAATCTTTCCTCCCCTACGTCGAATCTTTCCTCCCCTACGTCGAATCTTTCCTCCCCTACGTCGAATCTTTCCTCCCCTACGTCGAATCTTTTCTCTCTATGTAGAATAATCTTGGACTAATAGAGCTAAGCTTAGGCACATTCGACCACAGGTTTGATGGACACAGACTGTTATTGTAATCATCATGTCGAATCTCCTATCTATATCGAACTGTTCTAGCAACGAAAACGAAAATAAAGCATTTGTTTATGTCGGATCTTTCGTTTTTTGGACTCTGCACTTTCGTTATCGTTTGTTAAAACGATAACGAAAATACCTGAAATTCGGAGGAAAATGCATTCGGACGAAAACGAATGCACATGTCTAGTTCCTGCTATTTACATTGAGTGCAGTGCGTCCTGCTCACAGTGTTCAGCTAGATCCGTTCCTGCTATTTACATTTAGTGCAGTGCGTCCTGCTCACAGTGTTCAGCTAGATCCGTTCCTGCTATTTACATTTAGTGCAGTCAGTGCGTCCTGCTCACAGTGTTCAGCTAGATCTGTTCCTGCTATTTACATTTAGTGCAGTCAGTGCGTCCTGCTCACAGTTTTCAGCTAGATCTGTTCCTGCTATTTACATTTAGTGCAGTGCATCCTGCTCACAGTGTTCAGCTAGATCCGTTCCTGCTATTTACATTTAGTGCAGTGCGTCCTGCTCACAGTGTTCAGCTAGATCTGTTCCTGCTATTTACATTTAGTGCAGTTCGTCCTGCTCACAGTGTTCAGCTAGATCCGTTCCTGCTATTTACATTGAGTGCAGTGCGTCCTGCTCACAGTGTTCAGCTAGATCTGTTCCTGCTATTTACATTTAGTGCAGTGCGTCCTGCTCACAGTGTTCAGCTAGATCTGTTCCTGCTATTTACATTTAGTGCAGTGCGTCCTGCTCACAGTGTTCAGCTAGATCCGTTCCTGCTATTTACATTTAGTGCAGTGCGTCCTGCTCACAGTGTTCAGCTAGATCCGTTCCTGCTATTTACATTTAGTGCAGTCAGTGCGTCCTGCTCACAGTGTTCAGCTAGATCTGTTCCTGCTATTTACATTTAGTGCAGTCAGTGCGTCCTGCTCACAGTTTTCAGCTAGATCTGTTCCTGCTATTTACATTTAGTGCAGTGCGTCCTGCTCACAGTGTTCAGCTAGATCCGTTCCTGCTATTTACATTTAGTGCAGTGCGTCCTGCTCACAGTGTTCAGCTAGATCTGTTCCTGCTATTTACATTTAGTGCAGTTCGTCCTGCTCACAGTGTTCAGCTAGATCCGTTCCTGCTATTTACATTGAGTGCAGTGCGTCCTGCTCACAGTGTTCAGCTAGATCTGTTCCTGCTATTTACTAGACATGTGCATTCGTTTTCGTCCGAATGCATTTTCGTCCGAATTTTAGGTATTTTCGTTATCGTTTTAACAAACGATAATGAAAGTGCAGAGTCCGAAAAACGAAAGATCCGACATAAACAAATGCTTTATTTTCGTTTTCGTTGCTACAACAGTTCGATATAGATAGGAGAATCGACATGATGATGACAATAACAATCTGTGTCCATCAAACCTGCGGTCGAATGTGCCTAACCTTAGCTCTATTAGTCCAAGATTATTCTACATAGAGAGAAAAGATTCGACGTAGAGAGAAAAGATTCGACGTAGGGGAGGAAAGATTCGACGTAGGGGATGAAAGATTCGACGTAGGTGAGGAAAGATTCGACGTAGGGGAGGAAAGATTCGACGTAGGGGAGAAAAGATTCGACGTAGGGGAGAAAAGATAAATAAAAATAATGATGATGATGAATGTTATTGGCTGATTGTAACCAAAGAGGTGGAGCAGTAAAATAGCTAGAACTAAGTACACATGTACTTTGGCTTATGGTGTCTGTTGAAAGTTCTAAGAAGATTCGACGGAGCAGGTAAACTATACGGCATTGTACAGTTTAGCTGCTCCGTCGAATCTTCTTTGAACATTCGACAGACACCATAAGCCTTCAATGACAGATTCGACCTTAATTTGGATTTTCGGACGAATGCAATTTTTAACGAAAAACGAAATAAATAAAAACTAATTTTTACTAAACTAATTGGGAGTAACTAAATAAATTTATTTTTCAGACGAAAACGAAATTCCGAAACAAAATATTTCAGTGTGCACATGTCTACTATTTACATTTAGTGCAGTGCGTCCTGCTCACAGTGTTCAGCTAGATCTGTTCCTGCTATTTACATTTAGTGCAGTGCGTCCTGCTCACAGTGTTCAGCTAGATCCGTTCCTGCTATTTACATTTAGTGCAGTGCGTCCTGCTCACAGTGTTCAGCTAGATCCGTTCCTGCTATTTACATTTAGTGCAGTCAGAGCGTCCTGCTCACAGTGTTCAGCTAGATCCGTTCCTGCTATTTACATTTAGTGCAGTCAGTGCGTCCTGCTCACAGTGTTCAGCTAGATCCGTTCCTGCTATTTACATTTAGTGCAGTCAGTGCGTCCTGCTCACAGTGTTCAGCTAGATCCGTTCCTGTTATCTTCCTACTGACAGGCAGGCTTGTCTGGTTACAGTATATAAAGCTACCTGAAGAAAATTACAGGTGTTCTATCCCAGCTTAGTGCAGCTACAGGCCATTAGTATGTCTGGAAGGCCAAGAAGGAGAGGCAGACAGTCACAAGCCAATAAGAGAGGGCAAGCAGGCTCTGTGTCTAGTGCTGGTCGTGGAGACGGTGCATCCTCATCAGCCCGTGGCCATGGGACACGCTTGGCCTTTTTTTCGGCAGCTGGCCGTGTTGAGCCGCAACATGCAGAAAACTTGGTCGAGTGGATGACCAAGCCGTCCTCATCCTCCTCATCCTCTCTCACCCATGCCCAGGGTGCTTTGTCTGGCAAAGCAGCGGCCTCTTCCCTCAGCTCAATGTCATCAGTGACTCCTTCCCTAGCTCCACCATGTCCTCCTGAGGATTCCCTCGAACTGTTTGACCACAGTGTTGGGTACATGCTCCAGGAGGATGCCCAGCGTTTGGAAGGCTCTGATGATGATACTGAGCTCGATGAAGGCAGTAACATGAGCACGGACAGAGGGGGTGCCCAAGAAGGACAGCAATCTGGCAGTCATGCTCCCCCTGCTGCAGCATACTGCCAGGTTTGCTCCAGTGATGAGGAGGGAGGGGATGATGAGGTCACTGACTCAACGTGGGTGCCTGATAGGAGAGAGGAGGAGGAGGAGGAGGAGGAGGAGGCGGCACATCACCAACGAGGCAGGATGCCCTCCAGGGGCCAGCCTAAGGGCAGCACATTGACTGCATCACACCCCAAAGCTCCACATGTGCAGGGCGCTGCAGTCTCTGCGCGTTATTCAAAAAGTTCTTTGGTGTGGGCCTTTTTTGAGACGAGTGCATCAGATCGCACCGTTGCTATTTGCAACATATGTCTCAAGCGTATCTCGCGTGGCCAAAACATCTCCCGCTTGGGTACCACATGCTTGACCAGACATATGTTGACCTGCCATGCAGTTCGTTGGCAAGCATATCTAAAAGACCCACACCAAAGAACAAAGAGGATCTCTCCTTGCTCCTCATCAGCTGAGATTTCCAACCCCACTAGACCTTCAGTCCTCTCTGAGACCTGCAGTGAGAGGAATGAAGGTGTAGAATTAGGTGTGTCACAGCCAAGTACTTGTGGGCAATCTGCTTTTGGTACACCGACGTCAGATTGTACCAGGCAAATTTCCCTGCCCCAGCTGCTGCACCGCCGAAAGAAGTTTGCTCCCAGCCATCCACATGCCCAGCGGTTGAATGCTAGCTTGGCAAAATTGCTAGCACTTCAACTGCTGCCTTTTCAGTTGGTAGACTCTGCCCCCTTCCGTGAGTTTGTGGAATGTGCGGTTCCTCAGTGGCAGGTTCCCAAACGCCACTTTTTCTCACGGAAGGCGATTCCGGCTCTCTACCGGCATGTGGAAGGCAATGTCCATGCCTCGCTGGACAGGGCGGTCAGCGGTAAGGTGCATATTACCGCTGACTCATGGTCCAGCAGGCATGGACAGGGACGTTACTTAAGTTTCACGGCGCATTGGGTGACTCTGCTGGCAGCTGGGAAGGATGCAGGACAAGGTGCAGTAGTGTTGGAGGTTGTTCCGCCACCACGCCTCCAAAATGCTGATTGTGACACACCTCTCTCCTCCACCCCCTCCTCTTCTTCTTCCTCCATGGCCTCTTCCTCGGAACCAGCGGTGCTCCGTAGGCGTTCAAGGGGCTACGCAAGTACGCAGGCCAAAAGATGCCATGCGGTGCTTGAGCTGGTGTGCTTGGGGGACAGGAGCCACACTGGGGCAGAGGTTCTGTCAGCTCTGCAGGGGCAGGTTCAGAGGTGGTTGACGCCACGCCAACTTAAGGCAGGAATGGTGGTTTGCGACAATGGCACCAACCTCCTCTCTGCCCTCCGACAGGGACAACTGACCCATGTGCCCTGTTTGGCTCACGTCCTTAACTTGGTGGTGCAGCGGTTCTTGGGCAGGTACCCGGGCTTACAGGATGTCCTGAGGCAGGCCAGGAAAGTCTGTGTGCATTTCCGCCGGTCATATAATGCCAGTGCTCGGCTGACGGACCTCCAAAAGGAGTTTAACCTGCCCAAGAACCGCCTAATCTGTGACATGCCCACCAGGTGGAACTCGACATTGGCCATGCTGCAGCGGCTGCACACGCAGCAGAGGGCCATCAATGAGTACCTGTGCGACTATGGCACCAGGACAGGGTCAGGGGACCTTGGTTTTTTTTCCCCACGCCAGTGGGCCATGATCAGGGATGCATGCACTGTCCTGTCACCATTCGAGGAGGCCACGAGGATGGTGAGCACTGACAGTGCATGCATCAGTGACACTGTCCCCCTTGTCCACCTGTTGGAGCACACGCTGCGTGGAATAATGGACAGGGCACTTGAGGCAGAACAGAGGCAGGAAGAGGAGGACTTCCTTAGCTCTCAAGGCCCCCTTTATCCAGACAGTGTTCCTGCGTGCCCGCCGATCACACAGGAAGAGGAGGAGGAGGAGGAGGAGGAGGAGGAGGAGGAAGATTGTGTCAGTATGGAGGTGGAGCCTGGCACTCAGCATCAGCAGTCTTTAAGGGATCAGTCCCAAGGAACACATGGACTTGTACGTGGCTGGGAGGAGGTGGCTGCGGACGTTGTTGTCCTTAGTGACCCAGAGGACTCCGGACCGAATGCCTCAGCAAACCTACGCTGCATGGCCTCCCTGATCCTGCAAAGCCTGCGTAAGGATCCTCGTATTCGTGGTATCAAGGAGAAGGACCAATACTGGCTGGCAACCCTCCTTGATCCACGTTACAAGGGTAAGGTTGCGGACCTTATCTTGCCATCGCAGAGGGAGCAGAGGATGAAACATCTTCGGGAGGCCTTGCAGAAAGGTCTGTGCAACGCGTTCCCAGAGACTGGGAGGTTACAAACTCCTGTTTCTGGACAACGTGTTGCTGAGGCTTCGGTCAGTCAAAGAAGGAGCGGTGGAGAAGGTGGCCGTCTGACCGATGCGTTCAGACAATTTTTTGGTCCGCAGCCCCAAGGTATGATCGGTTCCAGCAACCATCGCCAGCGTCTGTTTTACATGGTGCAGGAATACCTAGGGGCAAGATCAGACTTGGACACCTTTCCCACCGAAAATCCTCTGGGTTACTGGGTCTTGAGGATGGATCACTGGCCAGAGCTTGCACAGTATGCAATTGAGCTACTGGCCTGTCCTGCATCCAGCGTTCTTTCGGAACGCACATTCAGTGCTGCTGGAGGCGTGGTAACCGATCACAGGGTGCGTCTGTCCACTGACTCGGTCGATCGGCTGACCTTCATAAAAATGAATCAGTCTTGGATCACCACCAGCTACCAAGCACCTGATGCTGATGTAACTGAATAATTTTTTTCAGATCCCTTCAAAGACTGCCTATGCTGATGCTGAGTGACTATCCCTGAGTAATTATCCTCTTCCTCCTCAATCATCACGCTGATAGCTTGTAAGAACATTTTTGGTTCTGGGCGCCACCACCAGTGCCTAAGGCACAATTTTTCAGCCCCTGTCTAACAGGGGCGTGTAATTACAATTTTTGATGCAATACTTTGCAGCAGGGCTTGTTCCTGCGTTCCAACTAGAGTGTCTGTGAGGGGTTGCAGTGTTGTGGCACCAGCACCAGTGCCTAAGGCCTAATTTTTCAGCTCCTGTTCAACAGGGGCATGTAATTACAATTCTTGATCTAATATTTCACAGCAGGGCCCTGTGAGGGCTTACAGTGTTTTGGCCACAGCAACACCTAAGGCCCAAATTTCTGCTGAGTATATAGGGCAGGACCCTACTTTCAAACATCTAACTTACAAACGACTCCTACTTGCAAACGGAAGGAGACAACAGGAAGTGAGATGAAATCTACCCCTAAGGAAGGGAAATTCTCTCCTGTAAGAGTTAATATGGGAAAACAATTTCTCCTTTCCACTGATGCTTTCCAATCCTTGTTCCACAAAAAAACCCAAATTTTCAAAAAACATTTTTCATTGGGACAAAAAAGTGAGGTGAAATCTTCTGAAGAGGAGGAAAGACGCAAAACAAATGTCACAGGGGTGATAACCCTTCCCTATGTTTTCCAAAAAGCTTAGAAAAGATTTTTTGGCTGGAGCTAAACACATTAAAAATGTTCAAAATTACAAACAGATTCTACTTAACAACAAACCTACAGTCCCTGTCTTGTTTGCACCGCCTGTATACTGCTGTTCAGAGTATATAGGGACCTTTCCTTATTTTAATTTGGGTGCGGGGTTCCCCTTAATATCCATACAAGACCCAAAGGGCCTGGTAATGGACTGGCGGGTACCCATGCCGTTTGTCTCACTGATTTTCATCCATATTGCCATGACCCGACATGACATTAAACCCGCAAGCAGTTTTAAATGAGATTTTTTCCTTTAAAAATGACATTCGGTGCAGGGACTGTTCTAAACATGGGAAACACGCGTCACTTTACAGGCATACTATAGACACCCCCCAGGTACGATATTTAAAGGAATATTTCACTTTTTTTTGTTTACTTTAAGCATCATTAAAATCACTGCTCCCGAAAAAACGGCCGTTTTTAAAAGTTTTTTTTGCATTGATACATGTCCCCTGGGGTAGGACCCGGGTCCCCACACCCTTTTTAGGACAATACCATGCAAATTAGCCTTTAAAATGAGCACTTTTGATTTCGAACGTTCGAGTCCCATAGACGTCAATGGGGTTCTAACGTTCGTGCGAACTTGCGGTCCGTTCGCGGGTTCTGGTGCGAACCGAACCGGGGGGTGTTCGGCTCATCCCTAGTCACCACTGTGTTTAGTCAATACATTGACCTATTTATACAACCCATAGTTCAACAGTTGTCCTCATACATTAGAGATGGCACTCACCTCTTAGAACTTTTAGCGCCCTACCGATGAGAGCCCACATACACGTGGCTCTCCCTTGACATCGCCTCCCTTTATACCTCCATCCCCCACCATTTTGGCCTAATGGCCCTAGAATTTTTTCTTGCCCAGGAACCCCTCATTAATCCCAGACAAGTTGCCTTCATTTTGAAGGCCACAAAATTCTGTCTAACCCACAATCATTTTTCTTTGATGATGATTTTTTTCTACAGATCCAAGGGACTGCTATGGGAGCCAATTTTGCTCCATCCTATGCAAACCTAGCCATGGGGTATTGGGAAAAAACCTTTATATGGCACAACAACCCCTACTCATCCAATCTCGTTTTTTTTGGACATAATATCGATGATATAATAATCATCTGGGATTGTCCCCTCAACCTCATTGTTCTTTTTGTTGATCATTGCAACCACAACCCTTACGGACTAACATTCACCCATGTCTCAGACCCAACCAACCAGGCCTTCCTCGATTTGGAATTAGGCCACATAGGTGAGAATATAATAGCAAAAAACTATACTAAACCCATGGCAGGTAACTCCTTTTTACACTATACCAGCTGCCATTATCCAAAATGGATCAAAAATATACCTAAAGGACAATTTTGTCGTCTAAGAAACAACTGAACTTTGGATAGCGACTATGCCTCATCTAATATTTCACTCAAACAAAACTTTTCTGACAAAGAATATCCCAAAGAGCTGGTAGATGAAGCATTTGCTCTGTATGCCAAAGGAAAACCCACCAAACTAGAAAAAGACAAAATAGATCATTCTACTAGATTCATCACCACTTTCCACTTCCAATATAAAAAATGGAGAACATTCTGAACAAACATTGGGATATCTTGTTACAAGATCCCCTTCTAAAAACTACCCTCCCCCAAGTACCAAGAGTTACATACCGAAAAGCTCCCAACCTAAAAAGCAAAATTGCCCCCAGCAAATTTAAAACAACTAATACATCTACCAACCCCACAGTTCTCATACCTTTAGTTGGTATGTACCAGTGCAAAAAAAATTTGATGCAAAACCTGCTCTTTCATTGAACATGGTCAAAAATTATTTCTCTCCAAAGGAAAAACCTACATGTTAGATCAATTTTACAATTGCTCTTCTGACTTTGTGGTATATGGCCTCAAATGCCCTTGCGGCCTAATTTATGTTGGTCGAACGATCTCCCCCCTTAGACAACGTTTCGGCCAACACCGCAAGTTGATTGAGGGCGGCAAGGACATGCACAGCGTTCCCCGACATTTCGCTGAGCACCATAAAATATCCACCATTGGCCTAAAAGTTTGGGTGATTGAGCAAATTTACAAATCACTCACTGTAGCAGAGCGTTTTAAAAAACTGTGTGTGAGAGAGACATTCTGGAGCTACACTCTAGATGTCCTCTTGCCCGGTGGTTTAAACGAGGCTATTGAAATCGCCACGGTGTTATAACTTGTTACTGTACTATAGTTATCTATTATTAGCCTGGATGTTTACATTGATCTCTTATTCACCCATTCTCTGTCATTTTTTCACTACAGGTATCTTTTTCACACATTGCGTTTTAATATATGGGGGGAGCTGATTCGGTCCCTTCCAGTAAGTATTGGTTTGCCCCCATCACCCCCTCGCCCCCTCTCCTCCCCCTTTCCCTCCCTATTCCCCCTCCTTCCTTTCCCCTCCCCCCCTTTCTTCCCCCCTTCTTTTCCTTCCCCACCTTCTCTCCTTTTTTCTCTTTTTCTTTTTTTCTTTTCTTCCACTCCCCCCCACTTTTTTTTCCTCCCCCCTCCCCAAACCCCCCTTCCCCTTCTTCCCCCCCTCCCCCATTCCCCTTCTCCCCTCCAAACCCCTACCCCTTCTCTCCCCCCACTCTCCTTCTCCCCTCCCCTTTCTCCCCTCCCATCATACAGTGACTATCAACTATATATATTGTTTCATATATATATTTTATATATATATATATATATATATATTCCCTTACATTCCCCACTATGCTCCATGTAAAATATATTGTGTAATATATTATATAATAATATATTCACCCCCCCTTCCCCGTTTTTAAACATTAATATACGGATTCTCTTTTCTCTAACCCCATCCGTCATCTTCTACCATTTCTCATTTAATTAATGTACCCCATACATATTTATACCCTACTCCCTTTATTATTATTTCTTTCTTTATTTTTTTATTTATTTATTTATTTATTTATATTTTATTATTTCCTGACAGACTCCATGGCAGCCTACGTGTGGGTTTACCCCGCCTCCTCTCCAATGCTATAGGACCCCATTCCCATAAATGAGTACTCACCACTAGCTACTGCGTTCCTTTTTTGTCCTCCTCCAATGGACCTACACAAGTTGTTCGCGTCCGGTCGGACGGATCCAGGATCATGGCATACCTTTTGCGGTGCAGCTCAGGGCCCAGCCACGGGCGGGCGAGTAGCAGGTAGAGGCTGATATTTACCCTTTTGGTGGAAGGATGGTCGCCTCTGTATACCGGACGTCCAGGGACATCAGCGGCTGGCAAGGTCGGAAGCTTAAAAAGTGTTTTTCTCCATGGCAGGTTTTTTTGTGTTCTGTCTGTTTTCCCCTAGGTCTCCTGGCTCTGGCTATGACCGTCGCGGTCTCTGTTGGGACCGTTTTCCCCCTCATGGCGGCTGGAGCGCTTGTGCGTTCCACCTCGCCTCAGCTCTTCCGGGTTCGGCCGTCCGCACTGCTCGCGCATGCGCAGTAGCCTCCTCGGGTTCGAGGCTTGGCTGGCGCGTGCGCAGAGCGGCGGAACGCTCGGCAATCTGCACATGCGCAGTAAGTCACCGTCCGACGGCGCAGGCGCGAGGTCGGGCGGTGACGTCATGGGCGGGGGATTTAAATTCGGCTCATGAACTCCTTCACAGTGGGAATGCCTCACAGTGAGTAGGAGTAGAGCGGTTTTTCTTCCCCATCTCCAGCCCTGGTCTGCTTTAGGTGAGTGCCCGTTTAAACTTTGTATTTAAAAAAAAAAAAAAAAAAAAGATAAAGAAGAAAAAAAGGGGGTTAAAATGCCATTTACATATGTTTACCTTAAAAAAAAAAAAAAAAAAAAAAAAAAAAGAAAAATTTTTTTTTTGAATAAGTTATATGTTTACGTCCAGTTATAAGAAGGGCTTTTTTGTCTGGACACATGCTGCAAGTGTACTCTGAATGTATTTGTGGGGCAGAATGACCCTTTTTTCTTACTGGTATTTTGGCCCGTTCAGGCTGCCTTTTTCTGCAGACTAACCGTACTGTGTAGCTCTTCATATGGAAGTCTCGGACAATTCACCGCCTTTAAGTGGCCAGCCCTCACGCACAAGGTATGTGCTTATGAGGGGAGGGGTTGAGAGTCAGTCGCATTGTGAATGTTGGTCTCGCCTTTTTCCCCCTCCCTACTGTGTTTTTTCTCCCAGCCCTTCCAGATCGGACCCTCAAATTGTGGTCCAGAATGACAGAGACCTTGCCAGGCCACAACACCAGTCACCTTCAAGATCCAGGCATGACTCTAAGTCTGGAAACCACCACCAGGGGAGACGCTCTCATTCCTCCTCCAGACACCGCTCCCAACGCCACGACAGCCGCTCTGACCATAGAGCCTGCTGGGGATGTGGAGCACGAGTTCCGGAGGGCAAGTCACTGTGTGACCATTGCTATGCCTGGGCAACCAGGGAGAAAGAATCGGAGAACCAGCATCTGGAAACTCTCGTCAAATGAGTGGTACAGCAGTCCCTGAAGGAGCTGGATCCTCCCCACACATTGAGCCAGTCTACTACACTATCTGGCCCCCCGGCTGATGAATCCCGCGAAGACCCGGGCACTTCACAGCCGTACGTGGCCTCCCTTGACTCCTCGGATGATGATCCTCACGAAGAAGAGGAAGTCGGAGGCTTTGATTTCAGTATGGTGTCACCTTTAATTAAGGCAATCAAGGAGGCTCTTAAATGGGAGGACCCCTCTACTCCCCCCGCCAAGCAGAAGAAATTCTTCAAACATTTGGGGAAAGAACGCGCAAGTTTCCCGCTCCTTTCTGAGCTGAAAGAGATCATTGATGAGGAATGGAGTAAGACGGACAGGAAGTCCTCTATGACAAATAAGACCTCCAGATTATATCCCTTCAAGTCAGAAGAGGTGAAGTATCTGGAGAATGCTCCCCTTGTAGACGCAGCTCTAATGCGTCTAGCTAAGCATATTACACTTCCCTTGGAAGTTGCAGTGTCCTTCAAGGATGGTCTTGAAAGAAGGATCGACCAAGACCTGAAGAGGATTTACGGATTGGCCGGAACGGCCTGCAAACCTGCTTTTGCTCTGGCAGCCATGTCAAAAGCCATGGAGGCCTGGACGGAGAATGTGGATTCCTTCCTTAAAGGGGTTTCAGAGGAGCTAGCGGGAAGTTCAGCAGCTGAAGAATTGAAGCTAGCGGCGGTGTTCTTGGGGGAGGCATCCATTGACTTGATTCGCCTATTGGTGCGAATTATGCTGTCATCGGTCACGGCCAAACGGGCCTTATGGTTACGTTCTTGGCTTGCTGACCCCGTTTCCAAACAAGCTTGGTGTAAAATCCCCTTCGAGGGATCTTCGCTGTTTGGCAATAAGCTAGACGATGCCATAACATGAGCCACGGGTGGCAAGTCGGGGTTTCTCCCCCAGGACAGGCGCCTTCTTGGTCGGAAGAAGCCGCAGTTCAGAAGACGCTCTCCGGAGCGCTCTAGGGAAGCTCGCTCCTACAAGCCCGGTAGGGACTTTAGAAAGAATTGGAGTAGGGGCCAGACATCTTTTCGCAAGTCCACTAAAGGCCAGGCATCCAGCGGCCATGAACAGGCGAGGTCTTTTTGAGATTGCGCACGCCCAGGCGGGTCGGGTGGGGGCACGGCTGCGCCTCTTCCGGCACGTCTGGGTGGCCTCGATCTCGGACTTTTGGGTAATAAAGAAGGTCTCAACACTTCACAGATGGACCTTCTCCAGTGCTCCGCCCCCCAGATTTGTCCCCACTCTTCTGCCCCGGTCGGAAGATCAAAAGCAAGTGCTATTGTCCTATGCGGATCTCCTGAAGTCTCAAGGAGCAGTGGTGTGCGTCCCGAGGGACGAGTGGTTTCAGGGAATATACTCCCCTCTTTTCCTGGTTCAAAAGAAGAGTGGCTCTTGGCGCCCGGTCATAGACCTGACCTACCTCAACGAGTTTATAGAGCCAGGGAAATTCAAGATGGAAACGCTGTCGACTATTCAGCAAGCTATTCAGCCAGGCGATTGGATGATTTCCATCGACTTAAAGGATGCTTATTTTCACGTCCCGATAGAGGAAGGGTTTCACAAATACCTCCGCTTCCAAGTAGGGCAAGATCATCTTCAGTTTATCTGCCTCCCCTTCGGATTGACAACGTCCCCCCGGGTCTTCTCAAAAATCCTTCTGGCCATGGTAGCTCACATAAGACTGAAGGGGGTACGTCTTTACCACTACCTCGACGACCTCCTGGTGTTGTCGCAAAGCAGAGAACAGCTGCTGGCCCATCGAGAACAGGTGATCTCCACCCTTTCCAGTTTTGGGTGGCTCCTGAACTTGGCAAAAAGTCATCTAAAACCAACGCAACGCCTAATATACCTAGGAGCTCAGTTCGACACTGTAAGAGGCACCATTTCCCTTCCACTACAGAAAATTCCGGTGGTACGAGACAGGATTTCTCGGGCTGTACATGTCTCACACCTAAAAGCCTCTCAGTGTCTGGAAATTATCGGTACAATGGTTTCTACGACGCCCATGGTCAAGTGGGCCTTGTGGAGGTTACGTCCCTTCCAGTCGGGGTTTCTGCAGCAGTGGAGAACAGGGGACAAGAGTCAAGTCATCCGGGTGACCTCGTCAATGAGGAACAGCCTCCTTTGGTGGCTTCAACGCAAGAATCTCCTGGCATGTCATTCCATCGTTCCCATCTCCTGGGTCACGGTGACGACCGACGCCAGCGGGACGGGTTGGGGGGCCCTCTGCGGCTCGAACCTCGCCCAAGGCAAGTGGGACTCCTGCCGTGCAGTCCCAGGTTCGAACGTTCTAGAACTCAGGGCGGCCTGGTGTGCTCTACAGGCCTTCTCTCATCTACTGAAAGGGAAGTCAATACTATTAAGAATGGACAACACAACGGCTGTCGCCTATGTGAAGAGGCAAGGGGGTACCCGGAGTCCCACTCTCCTTCGAGAAGTCGAGCCCATTCTTTCATGGGCGCAGAAGAATCTTTGCAATATCTCGGCAGTGTTTATCCTAGGAGTCCAGAATGCTCAAGCGGACTTCCTTTCACGCACCAAACTGGACAACAACGAGTGGTCTCTTCACATGGAGACGTTCAGATGGGTCTCCTCACTGGGTGGAGGTAGATCTGTTCGCCTCGCGCCACAACTTCAAACTGGAGAAATTTTACACCAGAGGCCGTTGCAGTCAGGCTCTTGGGTCAGATGCACTGACGGACCTTTGGAGGTTCAGCAAGGCATACGCCTTCCCGCCGCTCCCAGTCATCCTGAGATTCCTGCAGAGACTCCGTTCAGAGACGGCCGAAGTGTTGATGATAGCTCCATACTGGCCGAACAGACCCTGGTTCCCTCTCCTTGTCCAACTCAGCTTCAGGGACCCTGTGCCTCTCCCTCTCAGGCCGGACCTTCTTTCCCAGGGGTCAGTCCTACACCCGTGCCCAGCAGTGCTGAGACTGATGGTCTGGTTCTTGAGAGGGAGAGGCTAATCTCACTTGGTTGCGCTTCTACAGTAATATCAACTCTCATGAGTTCAAGAAGATCCAGCACAAATAGAGTTTACAGCAGAATCTGGTCTAAATTTGTGGATTTTTGCTCCTCTAGCGGCAGGTCTTTTAGACACCTGGGGGTGCAAGATATACTCAGCTTCCTACAAACAGGCTTAGATCTTCCATTATCCATCAGCTCGCTTAGGGTTCAGGTCTCTGCACTGTCGACCTTCTCTGGGTCCTCCTGGGCAACTAATCCACTAATTCGACAATTTTTTCGTGGCGCTTGAAGGCTCAAGCCTCAAGGGAGATCCAGGTTCCCCAAATGGGACCTGCCACTTGTCTTAGACTCAATCTCCAGACTCAGTACTTCGGGGCCTTCCCCGCTCTCTATCAAGGACTTCTCAGCTAAAGTAGTCTTTCTAGTAGCTATCACATCTGCAAAAAGAGTTTTTGAGATTGGCTCTCTGGGTTGTGAAGAACCCTTCTTAACATTCTTCCCGGATCGGGTGGTACTTATCCCAATGCTGGGTTCTAACCCAAAAGTGTCCTCTGTGTTCCATGATAATCAAGAGATAGTCTTGCCCACGTTTAGGTCTCTGGAGTCCTCTGAGATTCATCCTCTGGATGTAGGGGAAGCAATTAAAGAATATCTGACAATGACTTCTCCCTTCAGGCGTTCTGACCATCTATTTATCCTACACTCGGGAAGTAACAAAGGAAAGAAAGCCTCAGTCAGGACACTCGCTACTTGGATTGTTTAAACTATTCAACAAGCATACAGGGCGAAGGGCTTGGCTCCTCCACAGGCGGTGACAGCTCACTCCACCAGAGGAATGGCAGCCTCATGGGCGGCAGCTCGACATGTGGCCCCAGACACCATTTGCAAAGCAGCCTCGTGGGCCTCTATTAACACTTTCATGTCTCATTACTGTATTGAGCCTGCTTCGTTATCCTCTGTAGACTTTGGTTTGAGAATCCTATCGGTTGATAGGACAAATTACAATTTTTGTTTGATTCAGCATACCCACCCGTGTGGTTGGCTAGTTATTTCCCACACGTAGGCTGCCATGGAGTCTGTCAGGAAAAAGGAAAATTTATTATCAAATACTTACCGTAATTTTCCTTTCCTGATGGACTCCATGGCAGACGGAGTTCCCACCCATTGGTCAAAGAGTAGGCTAGTTACGGAACGCAGTAGCTAGTGGTGAGTACTCATTTATGGGAATGGGGTCCTATAGCATTGGAGAGGAGGTGGGGTAAACCCACACGTAGGCTGCCATGGAGTCCACCAGGAAAGGAAAATTACGGTAAGTATTTGATAATAAATTTTCCTTTTTTTTGTCTGGTGGTCTATGTATTCATTGGATAATGATATTTATTATAAATGTTAATTATCTCCCTATTTTAATTTATTTTATTAATCTGCATTTTACTTATTTAAATGCTTATTTATTTCTCATGCATTTTTTTCCATCAAGTATTTCTTTGCCATGTTTATCTCATTGTTTCCTAATATGCTGATTATCCTCCAGCCCCTTTGTGCCTACAATGTGTTAAACCTACTGTGTATTTATCTGGCCCCTCACCCTGTTGAGACTATAAGATTTTCCCTAGACCCACACACCCCATGCTTGACAAAGGAGTGCTGCTATGCCGACCATCCATAGCCTGTATACTCGGAAACGCGTTGCACATTGGTGACATCACAGCTCCGTGCCACGCTTTGCTGTGCGTGCCAAGCCTCTCTCTGGTTCCCTCTCCACGGCCGTGCTACCAGAGGAGACATGCTGAAGCTTGCAGTCCCTCTCCTCTCATCCAGAGACATGCCTGAATGCAGATATGCCATCTTCCATGTGAGTGGATATTATTTTTTATAATAAACGTTTATTGATACATACTCACAGGCACCCAGCCTGTTTGGACCTTGCTTCTGGTCCCATCAGTGGCAGCCCTGACAGACCAGTCTCTATATATATATATAATCATTATATATAGTTTCCGACCCCCCTGGACTATCAAGGTATACTCTATAGAGGTACTGTTGCACTGCGCCTGCTTTACTTGTAAATTGTTTCTGGACAGTGAGTGAGTTAGTGGGTGGAGGCAATGGAGGATGAAGTAGATGGTTAAAGGTATAGAAGAGTTGACGGGGACTGGGTGAGAAGGTGCTAATGAGAGAGATAAAATAGTTCTGCCTGGCAGTGTGGAGGCACGAATTTTATTTTTGGAGGGTAGATTTATATTGGTCTCTTTGTGATACTTATGCCCTGTATACACGGTCGGATTTTCCAACGGAAAATGTGTGATAGGACCTTGTTGTCGGAAATTCCAACCTTGTGTGGGCTCCATCACACATTTTCCATCGGAATTTCCGACACACAAAGTTTGAGAGCTTGCTATAAAATTTTCCGACAACAAAATCCGTTGTCGGAAATTCCGATCGTGTGTACAGAAATCCGACGCACAAAGTGCCACGCATGCTCAGAATAAATTAAGAGACTAAAGCTATTGGCTACTGCCCTGTTTATAGTCCTGACGTATGTGTTTTACGTCACCGTGTTTAGAACGATTGGATTTTCCGACAGCTTTGTGTGACCGTGTGTATGCAAGACAAGTTTGGGCCAACATCCGTCGGAAAAAATCCATTGATTTTGTTGTCGGAATGTCCGATCAATGTCCGACCATGTGTACAGGGCATTAGTCTTATGCCACAGATGCTTCAAAGCGTGGCTGTGTTTTTTGAGACTTCTGGTGTCTTCTGATTGCCAGGGTTGTATGGGTGAGGGCCTGATTCCGTGTGTAGTTAGGGGGGTGAGCTCATCCAAAGCAAAGGACAGGGATCTATTGTAGACAGAAGTGGCTAGATTGGGGAAGGACAGGGGTGAGTTTTTGTCATAGAGGTGGTCAGTATCAGAAATAAAGAAGAGAAGGGTAGAACTGACGAATATTTCGAATGGGTAATTGTTAAGTGTTTGGAGGGAAAGGTGGTGAAAGAGAGGGAGAGAGTGAAACTAATAAGGTGGTGATCAGAGAGAGAAAAAGGATTTTCGGGAAGGTTGTACAGAGTGCATATATAGGAGAGTACAAGGTCAGGGATGTTGCCATCAGAGTGAGGAGAGGCATACGCTCATTGTTTCAGGTCAAATGAGGGGGTTAGACTAAGAAGTTTAGAAGTAGCAGGAGTTTTAGTATTAACAGGGATGTTGAAGTCACCGAGAATGATAGTGAGAATTTCAGAAGAGAGAAAGTAGGGTAGCCAGGCAGAGAAGTCATCAAAAAAGTTGATACTAGTCCAGAGGGCTGGTAGATCACAGCAATTCTTAAAGAAATTGGAGAAAATAGACTTAATCAGTGAGCTTTAAAAGCTAAGTTCACCTTTTCGGTCAAAATTTCACTTTTCATAATAAATAGAAGCATTTCCAGAGCCATTTCTGGCCCAGCCATCCCAATGTGCTTTTCTTTCACTTACCACATCTACAGGAGATGTAAATCTTCTCAGTGTAGTTGAATGTTTTAACTGATTTTCAGATTCCATAACTTTCTGTAGATGATCACAGCATTCAGTTCCTGTAGATCATCTCCCAGAAGCCTTCACTTCCATGTGGCATCACAGAAGAGGGCCTGATAGAGCGTGTTCACCACTCTGGACCACACCTCCCTCGTTACAATACTACTTTCCACCCACTTTCTATACAATCTGTACAATCTCCTTTACCAATCCAATCTATGTAGTACAAGGTCCTGTCTGATTTAAAGGGAAAGGAAATTGTACAGCGATTTTACAATCAGATTGCACAGTGTATGGTCATCTTTACACAAATATATAGGAGGGTGTGAACGGGGACACTCAGTTGTCAGGTCTCCTTTACATCTCCACATAGCGAAAACTCACATTCCCGCATGCATTTGTTTTTGTGGTTTGGGAGCATTTGCACTCATCATGCATAGGGCAGCCATTCACTCGAAAGGGTTGCCCCACTCACAACAATCGCAACAGAGAAGCTCCAGAATTTTTTTTTGGAGAGAAGCATGGTGCATTACCGCATTTTGTGGTGTGTTTGCTGCACTTGTGGAGCCTTTAACATGTAATGAAAACACAAACACAATGCAAATTTGCAGCATTTCTAAAACCTATGGCAAAGCATGAATTTTCTGTGTTGTTTTGGATTTGGAAACATATAGATGTGAATGCAGTCTCATTGTTCCTGTGTAAACAAACCAATTTCACTTTCAGGCCCCATTTACACCTAGCATAATGGGAGTGCATGTTTTTGCCTCATTTTTCCAGTGACACACATAGGGCATCCTGTTGATTTTAAGGGACATAGCAAAGTAGCTCATGGGACATTTTGGCGTGATATAGGTTGCAAGTTCTTTACTGTGTGTTTTGCTGTGTTTGTCACTTGGTTTTTCATGTATTTGGTGTGCTGTTAACAATTAATGGCACCAAAAGCGCAACTAATTAATTTTAGGTGTATAAAGGTGGCTCTATGCTATACAATCTGATTGTACAATCTCTGTACAATCTCTTTTTTGAGGACACACCTATCTATTCAATCACTTTGTATCCAATCAGGCAGGCCCTTGTACTAAACAATTGATGGTAGATCTAAAGGTGATTGTACACTTAGATTGTATAGTGTATGGTGAGCGTTACAGAACCCAGGACACACTTCTCCTGTTCTAAATACTACCTAACTCTATCCGCAGACTGTTATCTGATCTCTCATCTCTTGAACACTCCAAAATATCAAATGAATGATGTATGCAGGGTGAAATTAAGAAAAAAATTGATGCCTGTGTATTTAGTGAGAATAGTGATCACTGATTAATTGTATTGGAAAACCGTGCACCTGGAGGTGGATGGTAGTGATCTGCTGGAAGGGGGGAAGGCAGCCACAGGCGTGTGCTAATGGAGGCCGCAGATGAATTGCTTCCTGTGTCTTACTGGCTTCCCTGTCTTATGTTTACATAGTAGCAAGAGATGAAACTTTCTAGGAAATACAGCAATGGCTAAGGTAAGGCCTTGTTCTCAAAATGAAAGAAATCTTATATTTTTTTTGCAAGGTACATTATTAGTATATTGGTACATAGGGGAGTTGGAATTTAGAAAAAAGAAAAGGTGAACATTAAATGATCAGGGAGGAGAGTGAAAACCTGGAAGGTGCTCTGTGGAGATATGAGGATTCACGCTCCACCTTCCTTGCATCCACTAGGTCTAGGGGAGTCCAGAGAAGGCCACCATGATAGAGGGAAGCAGGAGAAGCAGTGTCAGATTCATGAAGCCAGATTTCGGTGACAGCAAGTTGATTAAAGTAGTAAGTGACAAAGAGGTCATGAACAGAGGTGAGTTTGTTGTAGACAGAGCAGGCATTCCAGAGGGCACAGGAGAAGGGAAGGCTGGTTTTGGGAAGAAGAGGAATGAAAACTAAATTGTGTGGATTGCCACTACTGCCAGAGGGTACAGGGTGATGAGTGCATAGGGTACAGTTAAATAAAGGAGGCCCCGGGTTTGGGGATGCAGCTCCAGAGGTTAGGAGAAGTAGAAGGGTGCGGGAGGTAATATGAGAATGTTATTTGTATGAGGGGACATGCCTCAGCATCCTGGGGGTTTTATTGGCATTTGGGAATAGAATTAGGAGAAGATGATGAGTGCAGTAATAAAAGTGAGGGTGCAATACACAGATTGTGGGGTGGAGAAGAGGGATGAAGAAAACAGAGTTTAAGGAGAGATGATATAACAGTGAAAACAAGGGGTAAAGAGCGCACATTAGAGAGGGGAAGGAGAGCTGAATGACAATTTTTTTAGACAAGTTTTACCAATTTTATCACCCCACTTTGTCAAAGCATTTCATTCTCTTAGCCAACCCTCCTCAATTTGCCCTACTGTGTTATTTGCATATATAACGGTATAACAGTAAAACTCAAAGAAAGGTGGGATCCCACACTATGCTCCAACTACAGACCCATTTCTCTACTTGTACTTAATGGAGACATTAGGCTATTTGCCAAGGGATGCGACAATTTTTGCAATCAACATAATCCACTAGATATTCTTAAAGACTGATCATACTATTATTTTATCTACATATGCAGAAAAAGCCTTTAATAGGATCAACTAAACCTTCATGAGTCTCACTTTAGAAACTATATGCTTAGGCCCTTGTATGCGGTCCTGGATCGGCGCCCTCTATTCAAATCCATCTGCATGAGTTTGTGTGAACAGTGTACTCTCCTCTTACATATGCGAACGCATATGCCTCTCCCATCCTCTGGAACTCGCTACCTCCATCTATCTGGCTATCCCCTGCTCTTGCTACCTTCAGGCGATCCCTGAAAACCCATCTCTTCAGGAAAGCCTATCACGTCTCCAACTTATCTCCTACCACTTCCACCAGCTCATTCCCCACAGTTACAACCTTTTGTACCACCTGCCCCACCCTATTAGATTGTAAGCTCTTCTGAGCAGGGCCCTCTTAATCCTCTTGTATTTTATTGTATTATAACTGTATTGTCTCCCTTTTATATTGTAAAGCAGTGTGTAAACTGTTGGCGCTATATAAATCCTGTATAATAATAATAATAATAATGAAGAAGTCAGACTGTTCAAACATATGGCTACATATTACAGCTATTCCTGTTCAACTACTTCTGTCACTTTGTGTCAAGGGCAATTTTTACATTTTTTGCACACACACATTTTAAAAATCTGCATTTTTTGCTAGAAAATATTCCTAGGCCCACCAAACATTATATATTTTCTGAAAGCACGGGGCCTGGAGAATAAAATGTTGGTTGTTGCAATTTTTATGTTGCATAATATTTGAGTAGCTGTTTATCATATGTATGCTTTCAGGAAAAAATACACTAAAATAGATCTTAGTGCACAAAAGTGGACAGGAGGGGTGGTGGGGGCGGCATATTTAGGAATATTCAGCCGCCACACCCCCAGTCGGTCAAATGGTCCCTGCAATTACCCCATCTAGGTCGCGGGCTTCCTCTGGAGGGCGGGCCTCCTGAGTCTCCTCCTTCCTTGGCTTAACGGCGGTGTGGTTTCCCCTGCGTCTCCTCCCTCCTCCTCCTCGGCAGCCAATAGGATAGCTTCTCCTCTCAACCAATCAGGCCGCTTTCTGAGCCAAGATTGGCTGGGAGGAGAAGAAGGAAGACAATAGCAAATATTAATTTGCTATTGTCACACAACTGGGTGGGCTCCGCCTCTAATTTTGTGCTTCTAAAAAAAAACTCCCATTGGAATTCATGCACCGCACACTGCATGTAAATTAGGGCCTGAGCACATGGATTAGAGGGGTGGTGCCTCTGCGCCCTATATGGACACAGCTGCTGAAACCTGGCTTCTCCTTCTCTCCCTCCCACCAGCATTCAGAGGCTGCAGAAGGAAAATGGAGGAAATTGTTTTCTGTATATGCCACTCCCGCCATCCCTCCTGTCCAGGTTACTCTTATTTTTGCTACTCAGGCCCCATGTGGTCCTGGTCCCCCACTCAGTACTTCCAGCTTCCCCCTTTCCTCTCCCAACAACTGCTGGATGTTTCAGGGTGAAGAGCGGGGAAGAGGGTGATGCATATGTAATTTACCAGCCCCTTCCCTTTTTGAATGAACACAGTGAGTGCTTGGTACTGATCACTTATTGTGTTCATTCATAACTGAAGCATAAGCTGTGTTTACTATGCTTCATACAAAGCTGTTCCTGTTTATTCATTATGTGCAACTGAGGCTGCAGATTGAGGGCTGTGTCCTCAATCTCTTTTTTCTGTCTCAAAAGTGAAACACCAGGGGTATAGGTTTAGACCCCTGATATTTCACCAAAGCCCCCCAGCAGCACTGCTAAAAAAAATGTAAAAAATAATAAAAAATAAAATGGTCAAAAAATTAAATAGAATGGTAAAAAAAATAAAAACTACTGACACTATCCACAGCCCTATTGGCACTGTCCACTACTCCACTGACTAACACCAAACTCTGCCCTAATGATATGTCAACTGATTTACTGACACTGTCCACTGCTCTACTGGCACAATACACTGCGCTAATGGCACCATCCACTGCCCTACTGACACCATCTACTGCCCTACCGACACTGTCCACACACTGTCCACTCCCCTACTGACACTGTCCACTGCTATACTGACTGGCATTGTGCACTTTTAAGGTAGGGTAAGTTTATATTTCCAGAGTGACGTTTGTTTATTATGTTTTTTCCTCACTATTTAGTTAGGCCTTACTAGTTAATTTCTTTTGAAACAAAAGTGGCGCTAAACCCTGGTGATCTTTGATCTCTTTTGTGTTGTTCAGGTAGATCTCCTCTTCTCAAAGGTTGCCTACCCCCTGCTCCAAGGTATTCAAAGAAATTGGAGAGTTACAGTGTGTCAAAATGTAGACAGATTCTCCAAAATCTTTTGACTTATCCTCTCATTAGGTCATTAAAAATCTTAAATAACTCTTTAGCCACTTGGAGTGTCTTGGCACGTGGTGGAAGCAGCGGGTGGTAGTGGAGGGGGCCCCAGGTCACCCTTTACATCAGGGCCCACAAGCCTCAAGCTACACCTCTGCATCTGTGGAAAAGCAAAAAACCATGGTACCTAACTACTGTAAAAGTGATCGGGCAGCTGTAGAGGTACTTGTTTATTCACTTCAAGACCAGAATGTTTTTCAATGTTCTAAGAACATGTGAAAGTGAAACCCATGGGATTTTCCAAATGGGGTTGTGAAAAGTCTTTAGAAAAGGCTTAAACTCATTGACAAAAGGAAATAGATTTTTTGACTGCATCATCACGTATACAATGACAGACATTTTAAGGATTAAGTTGCAGCAAGAAAGCATATTCTTATTTTATTGTTCGTCTAGAATTACAGTGTCTCTACCTTTTAGTAACAATGACAGTTTAACGCAGATTTTTTTTATCTGTTTTTTTCTTCAGCAGTGTGCGAACTTGAGCTGTGAGCTGAGAGCCAAATCTTCAGAGTAAACCAAGAGAAATACTAGGGGTTTCCCCAGATTCTCCTGTTCAGGATCAAAGGGTTTTAATGCATGATTAATTTTCTTTCCTATAAACATTATAGTAATCTTTTATTCCAGTAACGAGGTGGTGAAAAATCTTTTTAGGCATATCAATTAATTTTATGGTGTTTATATGTCAAATGTCTTACTGGGGCTTAATTTTCTCTAAAGATGAATTCAAACTGCAAATAAGCCAAAGTACATGTTGTTTTGTGGTATGTTAACATAAACAGTTGTAGATTCAACAGCTTAAATTGGTACACGTAATAAAAAAATGATAGATATATTTTATATGGGTATTCTGCAGGTCACTGGAGACATAGAAAAGGAAAAACACATGAAAGCAGGCAATTGTTGCTTTCTGTTGACTTTGAAACATTTCCAATTTGGCTGTGCTTGAACCATTCTTCTGTCTCTTTCTTGGCGCTGTGACATTCTCAATGATGAGTTTTGCAAAGTACAGGTAAACTTGCGACAAGAAAATGTTATTCCCAGCAATTCTGTCGCCTCACAACACCTCACACAACTTTTACATGAGACTTTTGTAGCGCCCCCTGACTCCTGGAGGTAGGTGGAGTACCCCCAGAGACAGGGAGGGCTGATGCTTTTAGATGTGAACACAAAGGAGTTTATTGACTCACACTCAAACTCCAGGGAGGAGGGGTAGGGAGTTCAGAACACCTATTACTGACCTACCGACTCAATAACAGATTTTAGTACAGGAAAAGGGTATTTAAGCTGAATCCAATAATTTGTACCTTCTTGGAAATATCTGCAATCTCCTATAGCAACCATATCTTCTTTACCAACAACAGCAGCAGTCTTAATGATCCTCCTGATGCTTCTCAGCCTCTCCTCAAGTTCTTCCTTCATGGGACCTTAAGCGGCAGAGTCACCTCTGGTAATTTATGATTTCTCCTTCCCTGACCTTTCTGAGGCTCCTTCAGCCCAGGGAAATTGGGAATATCTGCAATCTCCTTTAGCAACCATATCTCCTTTACCAACAACAGCAGCAGTCTTAAGCAACAGGACATTATGGACAGGCAGGCTCCTTCTGCTCCCAGGCCTCTGCTGCAAGCACTGCATAGGCCTCAGCTCAGCTGCTCCTCACACACCCTCCGTAGGCTGCAGTCCTGGAGGAAGAGACAGTTCACATGGTCCTCCCCAAAGATTTATGCTCTACTTCAGCATGCACCACTGGCAATAATAATACTTTTTTATATACATTTATTTTCAAAATTGAAAAGTGGAATTTCCATTCAGGCTGCAAGCATGGTCAAACACAAATCTGTTTAGATTTTTTTTTGTGTCTTTCCTAGGGTGTATTCTTATGTATGCACTTAGTACAGTGCATTAATTGCATTCCCCTAAAACACACACATGCTTGCTGCATCTTTAGTACCACTGCCATCAAAATACACCTTCTATAGAGATGAATAGCAATGTATGTAAATGCCTCCAACATGCTTAAATGTGTCCAGCATGTTCCAGACCTCTGACATTGTTAATGTAGCATATATAATATATATATATATATATATATATATATATATATATATATATATATATATATATATATATATATATCAATAATTAGGTGGGTTACCTTCTTTTCTTAGTCCTCTGATTAATCTAAGCACAGTCAAGGTGGACTCCCGATCCTCCACCATAGATAGATAATAAAAACGATGGGACCGATGCTTTGATGCATTTTTTTCTTTTACTTGAAGTTTCCAAAAAACATGAAAGTGCAAACGTGCAAGCAACTGTACAGTATCAAGCATAGATCGCTCTTCCTCAGGCTTCTCTGGCTGTGTGTGAAAACCCTGATTCAATTCCTCTCCTTTATCCACACCCAACAAGTTACCACACATGCATACAATCTAGTCATCACCACCAGTAACTAACGGCATCCGAAAGGTTTAACCCCCTCCATATTAAAGAGAACAAAAGTGACATTGTGAATCCATAAATAAACATATCTACAAAAAAAGACCTATATACATCTAATTACAAAAAATATCATATAGATTTTACAGGATGTCCAAATCAGCAGCATACAATGTCATCAAATGTTTCATTCATACGCTGTCTATCAATCCAGTTCACAATAGCGCGGTCTCAGACTTCTTTACATACTAAACAAATAATGGTTGGCCAATTTCTCAAACGGGGATTCATTCCACTGGATCTAAAGGGAAACGTAAAACATATACATGTATCCATTACTATGGTCCCTGTATGTAAATTCTATAAAAATAAATATAGATCATAGTCTCTGTTCATCCCACCGGGATGCAGAGACTGTAATCTATTAATCCACCAGATCGCGCTTACTCAGTTTCAAAATTCTGTCACCCCCTCTTTTGTCACGAAACACTTCCTCCAAGACCATAAACCGCAATTCAGTTTCCCTGTGTCCCATTTCAGAAAAATGACGTGACACAGGGAGACCAGGCTGCAAATGTCTAATCGTGCTACGATGTTGCGCTATACGATCCTTCATTTTTTGAGTTGTTTCCCCTACATAGATAAGATTACAGGGACATACAAAAATGTATACCACATAAGATGTCTGACAGGTAAAAAACCATTAACCATTACTTTTTCTCTAGTTGTAGGAATATAGTGATTACCCTTGAGCATAAGATTGCATTGAATGCAATTGAGACATGGAAAACATCCATTTCTTTTTCTGCCAAGGAATGTCATTTTGGTTTCTTGGGTATTGGATCTGAATTGAGATCGCACCAAAGAATCACGTAATGTTTTGTTCCGCCAATATGCCTTCATAGGGATTTGCTAAAATTCGATCTTATCACTATAGCTGTGAAATTGGAGGATGAATGGTATCCTTGGTTTAGTTAGTTTATGTTTTCTACAACTGTGTATCTTATCTGGCTTTAGGATTTTATATAGTTCCTGTGTAATAAGGCCATCAGGGTATCCCCGCTCTCTGAACTTGCAGCACATTTCCTTTAATCTATTGTCTCTAATTTTTGCATTGCTGACAATCCGTGTAACCCTGAGGAGCTGACTTCTAATGATGGACCTAAACACATGAGGGGGATGATAACTGTCAAATCTAAGGAGTTGATTTCTATCAGTGGGTTTGGTGTATGAATCTGTCATAATACTACCATGTTCTAAATATACCCGTGTGTCTAAGAAGGGAACTGTATAACCACCCACATGCATTTTAAATTGGATATCAGAAGAGAACCCATTGATTGTTTCATCAAATGCCTTAAGGGATTCAATGTTGCCCCGCCATATCGCAAAAATTTCATCTATATAGGGCCACCAAGTGATGCAACTCCTCTGAAAGTTTTCATTAATAAAAATGTGCAAAAGGGCGGGGGGGAGGAGCTGCTGACCAAGATGGCCATTTAGGCAGATCGTGGACTGACATGCTGCAAACACTGGGCGTCTGACGTCTATGTAGCCGGTACATGCTTTGGATATGTTGCCGGCTTCCCTTTGAGGAATTCCCCTCTTACCCATCCAGCTGAGTCACAACAGAACAGGGGTGGCAGCGGGAGCGGTCGAGGCGGCATTTGCGATTGTGAGGAGTGGAGGTCTGCGAGCTGGGAGATCCGACAGGAGACAAGCCTGTGGGGTGCCGGGATTTCTTCCGAGGACGGAGTCAGGAAACAGCGGGCGCGGGAAGGCGGGAGCCTCTGTGGGTCTGCGGAAGCGGACGGCAGTGGTCCTCGCTTGAGAGCGTCCTCTCCGGCAGAGACATTGGGAGCGAAACAGCAGAGATCAGATGGATCCGGGATCTCCACAACGAAAGCCAGCAGACTAAAGGTTAGCTGCCTAAACTACCAAACGAAACAGCACACAGACCGGAGCAGCAGGTAGGATACGGGAGCAGCATAAAAACCAGTCTCTCTTATCTCTGATACCATCTTTTGAAATACTTTGAAATCTTTGAAACACACAAAGGACACAGCTCTTAAAATAAATAAAATACATAAAGGAAAGAAAAAAAGGAAAGAGGGGAAATGGGAAGAAGAAGGGAAGGAAAAAGAAATTTTTTTTCCAGCTGGACAGTTTTTTGAACAGATTGGTTCATATCTTAGAGTCAAATAAATGTGAACTGCTGAATTAAAGGGACCACAAGGCAACAGGCAACAGGATTCCTTTAATGCCCCCTTACTTCCTCATTTCCCCAAGTGCAAAAGTAAATAGAAAATATGAAAGGAAAGGATTGATAAAGGGGTGAAGAGGTGTGAAGAGAGTAAAGGAAAAGAGAAAAGAAGGAAAGGGAAAAGGAATAAAAGAAAGAGAAAAAAAAAGGGGGAGAAAAAAAAAGGGAGGGAAAGGAAGGAAGGGGAGAAGGAAGAAAGTGGAAGGAAAGAAAGAGAAAGCAAGTAATATGGCACCCAAGAAGAGCAGTAAAACACTGCAATCTCAAAGGGGTAAAAAGGATAAAATAGAAGGTATTAACAAAAGCATTACAGGGGCACAACCAACACAAACAACTGACATTAAGGAATTCTTTCAGCAGCTACAGTCACAGCCACAGTCCCCTCACGTTATACAGATACTACAAACATCACATGATCTGTCAAATATAGTGGAATCAACGGAAACATCTAGATCATCAGGGGAAGAGCAAATAAATCATCCCAGAAATAGTTCACCAATGGACACAACAGGGTCAATAAATGAACAAAAGGAGGAAGATAAAGAAAAATGGGATATAAGAGCATACATTCGTTCGCTCCCAACTAGGGCAGATATGGATCAGTATGTGTATAGGCTGGAAAAATCATACAAAGAGATTCAAGAGCTTAAAATATCCACAAAAAATACACAAGAAAGGATGGACATAATAGATAGGAGAGTTTTAAAAACGGAACAGGAATTGTTAAAGATAAAGGAAAAAATGCAGAAGCAAGGAAATCATTTAAAGCAAGTAATAAACAACTTAGACGAGCAGGAAAACAGAAATAGAAGATCCAGTATAAGAATTATGCCCCGTACACACGGTCGGACTTTGTTCGGACATTCCGACAACAAAATCCTCGGATTTTTTCCGACGGATGTTGGCTCAAACTTGTTTTGCCTACACACGGTCGCACAAAGTTGTCGGAATTTCCGATCGCCAAGAACGCGGTGACGTCAAGCACGTACGACGAGACTAGAAAAGGCCAGTTCAGAACCAAGCGAGGCACCCTTTGGGCTCCTTTTGCTAATCTCGTGTTAGTAAAAGTTTGGTGAGAGACGATTCGCGCTTTTTCAGACTCGTGGCTTTCAGATCGTTTTCTGCCGTTCAGTTTGTGCTTGTGGGTTTGTATCTGCTCTTCAGTGCGTGCAGTCAGTTCGTATTGGAGTTTTCTGTGCGATCTTGTCCGCTCGTTGCTGTTTTTCAGGTCGCTCTTCACAGGCCTTGCTGTTCTTCGGTGCGTTCTGTTACTTCGTTCTGAGCAGCCGACCGTTTTCTAGCCATGTTGCGTATGCGTACTCCTCGTAGAGTTCGTGCTGTGCGGGGGCTTGGTGTTGGGGTCCTGACCTTGACACAAGTCCAGTCCATGAACAGGGTGGGGAGGAGTTCATGGACCAAGAATTGGTTGCTTCAGCGTGACCAGTTCTGTCATATGCCTTTGCTCCGTGAGATCCGTGAGAATAATCCTGATGATTTCAGGAACTTTCTCAGGATGACGGACCCCGTATTTCACGGTTTGTTGGCTTCGCTGACCCCCTATATCAGCAGGCAGGATACCTGCATGAGGCAAGCCATCACTCCAGAGCAGAGGGTTTTTAATTACCGGCTGGCCAGAGCCCGAAGAGTGGTGGAGAACACATTTGGAATCCTGGCCAGCCAGTTCCGATTATTTCTGACACCCATCCATATGGCGGAGTATAAACTGAACCATATAATACTTGCCTGCTGTGTTCTCCATAATTTTCTACGAAAACATTCAGCCAACTATGCTGGCTCAGTTGGGCCTGAGGCCGGAATCCCAAATACATCAACAATGACGGCACTTGAAAGCGGCCGTCCTGGCTTGCCCTCCCTGAATGCCCGTGATGTCCGGTTACGATACCTGGAGTTCTTTGCGGGTAGGGGGGCTATCAATATGCCAAACAATATGTGACACCTTTTTCAAATAAAAAACAACCAAAAGAAATTCTTGGTGGACATTTACTGCTTGTGTTTGTTTTAGCTGACCCTGACAGAAATGTGTTGATTGCAGAAAATGTCGTGATTGGGTAACCTTATCAAAAACAGTGTTGGCTGGTACTTCCTAAATGCAAAAACACATTTCACTACAAGTGCACTTGCAACTGCACTGAACCTGCACTTGTAGTGCAAAGAGGATTTGCCCTTAGGAAATAACCCCCATTTGTGCATAAAACAACAATTACATCACCCCAAAAGTGTTGTAGTGTTGAGACAATAATCCACACATTCTTGAGTAAGGCACTTTTTTATACCTGCACAATCACATGCGCATTTACCAAAGGTTTTTAAAACAAACCAACATGTTTGTTGTATAACAATGTTTGCAGTAGCATTATGAAAAATCAAAATATCCATTTCAGATAAAACAGGCCTGTGTAAAACCAACAAGAAAGCCAAAAAACTTGAACTTACAAAGTTCACATATGGTAAAACCTGAAGGCTATATCAGACATGTGTATTTAGGAACTGGGTTTGATATAGCGTTCAGATGGGGGGAAATCACCCCTGGAAAAGCCAAATTTGAAAGATGCACACCAATTTACAAATGTCCACATGTGCTATCTGCCATCAGGGGGGATCAAGGGACGTGTTTTGGGGGAGCAAGCCCTTCCTCAACGCTACTTTATAATTGAGGAAGGGGTTGCTCCCCCAAAACGCGTCCATTGATCTCCCGTGATGGCAGATAGCACATGTTGGCACACTGTGTGCATCCTCCAAATTTGGCTTTTCTAAACATTGAAATAAGTTTGGTACGATAAAACAGGTGATTTTGTGGGGTTTAAATTCGCCCCAAAACATCAATGATGTTATTTTTTTTTTAATAACATCACTGATTTGTTGATGTATGTTTTGCAATTGGAGATTACACCCCATGATCTCCCCGATCAGTATCTGGGCACTTTCAGATCCCTCACATCACGATCACCTAAAAAGAGATAAAGAACAAAAAAAAAGGTCTCAAAAATCTGCCAGCAGCCATCTCTTTTACCTGAGTCTGTGGTTGCAGACACTCACCTGTTGTGGTGCCAATCTCCACCACGTCTTCTTCTTCCTCCTGCTCAGCTTCTTGGGTTGGTATTTCCCCTTCTTCCAGAGAGGGGGGGTCTCTGGTCTCCTGGGATGAGGGGTGTCCTCCGAGTCTTTTCTCCCCTATGTAAAACAAAAATGGTATACTTAGCACACAGATATTTGATGGCAGAACTATAGAAATAGGAAACATTGCTTGGAAGTGGGGTACAATTGTCTATTTTAGCCGAGTTCCAAGATGTCTTTTTTTTATTGCCCTTTGTCAAGCTGCAATACTTTACCTGTTTGGTACAAGCTTCACAGATGGAGACCCCCCTATAGTATACACTGGAGCACCTGTGTGGCCCCCTAATAAAAATGGTGTTCTTGTGTCCCACACTAGTGCTCCAGTGTCCAGATGTGAAAACAGCTGCTCAGTGTCCTCTCCTTACACACAATCTAGTTTGCATTTCATTCTAGTAACAAACCCATCTACACAAACAAATATTTGGCATCCAAGTAGGCCCACAAAAATGTGTGAAAATGCATATGGCCTAAACAATGGTGTTCTAGAGGCCGAAAGAAAAATGTTTGATACGAACGAATAATGTGCCCATGAACATTAAAGTTGACCTTTGGAAACGTTACAACTAATCAAAGCATATGGAGCAGAACGAACGTAATAAAGACAGAAAGAATAGGAACACAGCACAACTACTTACTTTTTTGCAGCACTCTCCGGTTTAAAGGAGACGGTGAGCCCAAAAGAACTTATAACAACACTACAAAAAATATTCCAGGAAATTACTCAGGACATTGATATAAAAGACTTAATTATCGACCGAGCGCATAGAGTAGTAGGAATAAGGAAACCAGACGTAAATAAGCCTCGAGACGTTATTTGCAAAATGCATTATGCCCATATCAAGGATAAAGTTATGCTCGCAGCCCGTCAAAGTAAAAATATCCAATATGAAGGAGAACCTCTCCTGCTCTTTCAAGATATATCAAAATACACGCTGGATCGCAGAAGAGCACTAAGGCCCCTTGTGGAGCAACTAATAAAAAATAACATTCAATATAGATGGAAATTTCCATTTCAGTTGCAAATTCAAAAGGAAGGACATATTACATCATTCAGAGACTTGGAGGACTTACCCGAATTTTTAGCTGTTCTTAAAATTTCAGAATTAGCATTACCGGACTGGCCCATAACCTATATGCAAACATAAGAGTGCTTCTGATGGGGAGGGGGGAAGGGGGGTGAGAGGGGAGGAGGGGGAAACGAGGTATGGTCATCGGGTAATCCGGAAATTGAAGTGAATTGGAAAGAGGGAAAAAAGGAAAAAAAAAAAAAGTTTTGTTTGTTTTTTTTTTTTTTTAATAATAATAGTTTATAATGTGATTATTAACATAGAGGAGGTAATATTTTATGCAGGTTGTTTGCACTAAGATATATATATGATAATTTTTTTTTTTTTGTGAAAAATAATATATAATACGATTAATAACACAGAGGAGATAATATACACATTTACGTTTTATGCATGTTGTTTGCACTAGGATATATGAAATGGTTTTATGTTTTGTTTTTTGTTTTTTGAATAATAATTTATAATATGATTAACAACACAGAGGGGACAATATTTATATTTATGTTGTATGCAAGTTGTTTGCACTAGGATATATGAAATGAGCATAGAGGAGATAATGATATTTGCAAGTTTTATGCACTAGGTGATATGAATTAAGAGGGAGTACAGGGTTTTTTTTGTTTCTTTTTTTTATAGTTTATAATATGATTTTTTTATAATAATAGTTTAAAATATGATTAATAACACAGAGGAGATAATGTTTTATACATGTTGTTTGAACAAGGATATATGAATTTTTTTTTGCAGAATAATATACAATACAATAGGATTAACAACACAGAGGAGATAATAATTATATTTATGTTTTATACATGCTGTTTGCACTAAGATATATGAAATGGCTCTTTGTACGTTTCTTTATTTATTTGTATTTTTTTTTTTTTGTAATATATAACAAAGAGGAGATAATAGTCATGTTTATGTTATATGCATGGGTTTTGCACTAGGATATAGGAAATGGTGTTTTTTTTTTTTTAAATTTATAAAATGAATAATAAGTACAGAGGAGATAATTATACTTGCATGTTTTGTGCAATAGGAGATATGAAAGGGAAAATAGGAATTAAGAGGGATTGCAAAGTTTTTTTTTTCATTTTTTTTTCTCTCCCTCTCAGACAAATATTTATATTTTGAAACAACAAGGTTAGAAGGATTAATATTGTGTTTTGGAAGTACTACAGGGATCCCACCTTATACCCCACCCCAAGGAAAGAGAGAGTTAAAGAAAATAGAGAAGAAAGAGGTCCAAAAGAAGAGAAAGAGAAAAGAGAAAGTAAAATGCAGCAGGAGGTTAGCGATCGAGAGGCGATCTTTGGTCATCAGACTCAAAACTCCCCATAGTAGGGAACTTACTTTAGATAGTAAGAAAGACTTTTTTTTTCGTCAAATAGATATAGGGTAGATTGTGTGCGTGGGGAGTGTGAGTGTGGGTTTTTTTTTTTTTTTTTCTTTTCTCCTTCTATTTTTCTGTTCCTTCAATGCAAGAGGCCTTAACTCTCCCAATAAAAGAAACCAAATCTTAAATTTATTTAACAAACAAAAAATTGATATTATACTGTTTCAAGAGACACACTTTCGTTCAAATCACATTCCGAAGCTAAATAATCATAATTATAATAACTGGATACACAACACTTTTTCTTATTCTAAATCAAGAGGGGTATCTGGTGCTTTCCATAGGAACATACCCTATCAAATAATACAAAAGCAGATGGGCAAGGATGGCAGATCTTTGGTTATAAAGGTAAAGATATATGGGAACATTTTTTCAATCATTAATATTTACCTACCGAATTACGATCAAATATGGATGGGGATGAGAGCTCTAACCAATATAATGGAGAAAGTGGAAGGTACAGTAATTATGGGTGGGGATTTTAATTTTGTTATGGATATAAAAATGGATACAACCAATACCCGCATCCATAGAAGCAACAGTCAAATAGAGGAATTTAAAGAGCTATTAGCGAAGCACCATCTAGTGGATATCTGGAGGGCCCAACATCAACTGGACAAGAATTATTCATAGTATTCTAATGTCCATGACTCTTACCATAGAATAGACTTTTTTCGTCAACCATTCTGGAATGATGATGACCCCAATATCAGACATAGGTGGGTTCTTATGGTCAGACCACGCCCCGTTATATTTGGATATCAAAGTAATAGAACGAGCAAAATTAAAGGGAAACTGGGGGTTAGACGACAACCTGTTAAAGGATGAAGAGTGTGTAGAGGATATACGCAAAACAATAAGGGAGTTTGTAGAAATTCACGAGAAAGATGAAACATCGATTCCCATGCAATGGGAAACACTAAAATGCGTAGTAAGAGGGATGTTTATCAAGCATGGTTCAAGACTTCAAAAAAGAAAGGAACAAAAGAAATCCCAATTAATAATAGAAATAGAGGAACTGGAGAAAAAACATAAACAGAACCTCAACCCGTCAGGTAAAATAAAATTAAAAGGGAAAAGAATGGAACTACAAGCAACGCTCGACTAGGAATCACTAAAAATCAGGGATCGAAACAGAGCACAATGGTATCAGCAGGGAAATAAGACAGGGAAAGTGCTGGCCAAAACATTAAAAGATCAAAAACCTACAACAGCTATAATAAAAATATTAAAAACGGACGGGGAATATACATATGATCCAAAAGAAATACTGGAGGAATTTTACAGATATTACTCCAATCTGTATAATATTAAAACGTTTAGGGGGGCTAAGGTGGAGGAAACGAACAGGCAGAAAATTAAAAAGTACATTGAAGAAACAGCCCTGCCGGGGTTCCCTAAAGAAGTGTTAGAGGCCCTGGAAAGAGATAATACAACAGAAGAGATCCAGCAAGTCATTGCAGAATTAGTGCCAGGGAAAAGTCCAGGACCTGACGGGTATACTACCAGATTTTATAAGAACTTTCAAGATATTATTATCCCCATACCACAAAGTACAGAAGCTCATATTACTTTGATTCCAAAACCAGAGAAGGATCATACACTATGTAAAAATTACCGGCCCATTTCTTTTTTTTTGCCACATCAGCGAGGAGGTTTACCATGGGAATAAGTCTTTTCAAATAAATATTCAAAAACACTTCCCCTTAATCATCACATCATTATGGCTTTTGATCTGTTTTCTTAATTAGGATAATTCATATCACAAAAGTAAGAGAATAATAAGCCCCCCATCTGTTTCTACTCTTTATTATTATTATTTTTTTTTCTTGCTCCCTATCTCATTTATTTTATTCATCCATTCCCTCATGGTTGGTCTTTCTTTTCTTTTCCAATTTTTAGAAATTAGGCTTTTAGCTGCATCTATAAAATGGGGCAGAAGTGTTCCGAGATAAGCTTTAGTGGGCATCTCGCTCAAATGAAATAGAAGGACCCTGGGATCCTTTGGGAGATCAAAGTTTGTGATCTCTTTGGTGTATTTTTTAATCTCCTCCCAGAAAACTCCTATCTCAGGACACGACCACCACATATGAGCCATCGTCCCCACTTCACTGCATCCCCTCCAACAGAGCTGAGATTTCTCCCCATCAATTTTATGCATCCTATCTGGGGTCATGTACATTCTCGTCAAACATTTATAGTTTAACTCTAGTAATTTATAATTGACTGACGTGATCAGGAGTCGTTTCAGTATCATATCTGTCTCTGACTCTGTCAATGTTAATCCTAACTCCTTCTCCCATCTATCTATAAAAACCAAGATGTCTGTCCTCCTCAACTCTACCAATAATTTGTATATACAGGAAAAACCATCTTTCTTATCTGTTTCCATACAGATTTTCTCTAAAGGGAGTAAGTTTTTTGTTGTCCTAATTGGTTGCGGTAGGGATTCCATAAAATGTTTTAATTGAGCATAGCGCCATGAGTTAATATTTATTCTGTCCCTTCTATTTTTAAGCTCTTGAAATGAACATATTTTACCCCTGTCTACTACGTCCTTCAATTGCACGTTCTCATCTAGGAGCCATTTACCAAACCACTCTTCCTTCCCCGGAGGAAAATAATCTATATCCTTTAGTGACATTAGCAGTGAATTATATTCCCAGTGTTCCCTTTTGTGGATAAGATCCCATATTCTGAGTGCATGTCTAGTGATTTCATGTGATTCTGTGTTATACTTTCTTATTTTTGGTGGACACCATATAATTTTGTGTAATTTTAAATTAGTAGTTTTGTTTTCTACCCACTGTTTTCCTTTATTTTTAACCCAATCTACCACTCTCGCAAGTGCAATGGCCTTGTAGTATTTACAAATGTCAGGTGCTCCCCACCCCCCTTTACTTTTAATATTTATTAATTGAGTATATTTTAGGCGTGGTGTTTTCCCTTTCCAAATAAACCTTAATATCATTGAATGTAGTCTTTTGAGGTATGCAGGTGGGAGCGTGATTGGGAGCATTTGCATTTTGTATGTTATTTTTGGTAATAGGACCATTTTGAAAATATTGATTCTTCCCGCCCACGACACTTGCCCCTGCTGTATTCTATTTAGTTCCGTTTTTACCTCATTTATGAGCGGCATATAATTCGCTTGGTATAGTTTTTCTACAGATGGTGTGATTTTGATTCCTTGATAGTTTAAAGCTTCCTTCTCCCACCTAAACGGGAAATGTTCTTGATATAATTGGTCTCTTGTCTTATTAGGGTTTATGTCTAGTACTTCTGATTTGGTAGTATTTACTTTAAAGTTAGAGAGTTCCCATATTCTTCCATTGTGGCCATTACATTCGGTAGGGAGAGTCTTGGATTTGTTACATAGAGGAGGATATCATCCGCATAAGCAGCGAGCTTATACTCAGTTCCACCTATATTTACCCCTCTAATGTTCGGATTCTGTCTTGGTAAGGAGGGGTTCTAATGCCAACAGAAAGAGCATTGGGGACAATGGACACCCCTGTCTCGTTCCATTATGCATATAGAAAGGATGGGACAAGGTCCCATTTATTTTGACTCTCGCTGATGGTTTTGTATAGAGCGCCCTAATCCAACTACAGATCTTATCCCCATAACCCACTTCTTTGAGTGACTCCATCATGAAGTCCCAGTCTACTCTGTCAAACGCTTTTTCAGCATCTATTGACAGTAGTAGTCCTAGGACTCCGCTATTTTTAATTTCCTGATTTATCAAGAGGGTTTTGATACTATTGTCCTTTCCCTGTCTACCCGGTATGAATCCCACCTGATCAGGGTGGATGATATTTTTAATCGTTTGCTTTAGTCTCCCCACTATTACTTTTGCAAATAGTTTTGTGCCATTGTTTAAAAGGGATATGGGCCTAAAACTGGAGCATAATGTATCGTCCTTTCCTTCCTTATGAATAATCGCTATGTTGGCTGCCCACGCATCTCTGCTCATTTCCCCTCTCTCTCCTATCTCATTCATGTACATACATAGTTTTGGTACTAACAAATCTTGATATTTCTTATAATATAATGCTGTCAGTCCATCTGGGCCTGGGCTCTTTCCTGTCTGGGTCTCCTTGATAGCCTTCCTTACCTCGGCATCTGTAATAGGGGCCTCTAAAGATGTTCTCTCTTCTTTTGAAATTTTAGCCATCTCAGTTTCCTTTAAGTATTTTCTAATTTTTTTCTAGTTTTTGCCCTCTCTCTTTATCCTTCTTTTTATTTATTGAATAAAGTTCCCCATAATATTCTTGAAAAGTTTTTGCTATCTCGGCGTCTTTATATCTGATTTCTCCTGATTTCGCCTTTATTTTATCAATGTATCTATTACTCTTTTTTTTACTTAGTGCCCTTGCCAGGAGTCGCCCAGGTCTATTCCCAGTGATATATCTCTCTTTTTTAACTAAGTTGTACTTTCCGCGATTTTCTACCTCTATCTGCTGTCTCAAGGCCTCTCTGGCTCCATATAGTTTTCTCAAAATCCCTCCTTCCCCTGTTTCTTTATGCTTCTTTTCTAATTTTTTAACTACCTCCTGTAGCTCACGAAAATTTTTAGTCTGGTTTCTTTCTTTCTCTACTCCCGCCTTTATTATTATCCCCCTAATATAGGCCTTATGGGCCTCCCAAACTATTGATTCCGCTGTTTCCTTTGAAGTGGCCCATTTCTTTAACCAATATAGATATAAGGCTATACTCTAAAATCATTGTGAATAGAATAACACCAATCCTACCTGAGTACATAAAATTAGATCAAGCCGGATTTACAAAAGGGAGAGAAACTAAGGATAACATCATAAAGACTTGTACACTGGTGGAATATGCCCAAAGAACAGCCACCCAAACGTGTATGATGGCCGTAGATGCAGAAAAAGTATTTGATAGGATAGGATGGGGTTTTCTCGAAGAAACACTAATACAGTTAGGTATGGGCCCAAAAATGCGTAGTAGGATCTCCGCTCTGTATACAGACTCAAAAGCAAAATTGAGAGTAAATGGAATGTTATCACAAGATATAAAAATATCAAATGGAACCCGTCAGGGATGTCCACTTTCCCCTTTACTGTTCATATTAATAATGGAACATCTGATAACAGCAATCAGAAGCAATGGGGATATTAAGGGGATAAGAGTGGGAGATGAAGAATACAAGATAGCTGCATATGCAGATGATCTGTTAATATACATAATGAACCCCACTATAACTATCCCAAACCTAATGAAGGAATTCAGAAGATTCGGGGAATTAAGTTATTTCAAAGTAAATTATGATAAATCAGAAATATTGAACATAACAGTAAACGAAAAAATATACTCACTCATGCAAGAAGAATATCCATTTAAATGGAAACAAAATGCAATTAAATATCTGGGAATCTTTATAACTAGAGATTTGAAGCAACTACAAGGGATGAACTATGAGGAAACAATCCAAAAAGCTATCAAACTGTTAAAAAATATGATAAGTTAAGGTATTCATGGACGGGGAGAGTAAATATAGTAAAAATGGATATACTACCGAAATTATTATATACCTTCCAAACAATACCATTAGAACCCCCCAAAAAATTGAAGGACTTAAGAAAAGCTATAATTGAATTTATATGGGCTCATAAATCTTCTCTGATAAAAAGGGAGAACTTAATTAGGAAAAAAAAGAACGGAGGGCTAGCGTTACCAGACTGTGTAAAATATCTGCAAGCGGCATCACTGACCAGGATAATAGACTGGTTCCATAATAAAGAAGTAAAACAATGGGTTTGTATAGAGGAGGAAATAATAGGACCTCAATTAAAAGTTCTCCCATGGTTAAAGCCCCATTTAAGACCAAAAAGAAATGAATTAACACTTTTTGTAAACGCTACATTGAGAATATGGGATGATAGGACGATGACCAATGAGATCGGACCAATGACTCCACTGTTTTTCAATCCCGAATTTCCTCCAATCATGGGGATTACAAATTTCCTGAAATGGAATAGAACGGAACATATAAGATTGATACAAATCCTCGATAAAGGGAAAATGACTGGGTTGCAGGAATTGGGATTGGAAAACAAGAATAATTGGCTGCAATACCAACAATTACGGACGTTTTTGGAGCCCAAATTAGCTAAGATATGTAGACCATTAACTAAATTTGAAAAACTATTACTGGGAGAACAGGTTCCAAAAAAGAAACTATCAAAGATATATGACAAATTAATTCCGAATAGCCCTCTTAAAGAGATAAAAAGTATAAAGAAATGGGAAGTAGAAATGGGTAAATCTTTATCAGGTAAAAAAGCAAATACTGCGCTTACACTAATTAACATGAGCTGCGACTAAAAAGTAGTAAACCGTAAATCAAATAGAAATCAAAAAGTCGCGCTAAAAACTGAGGGTGGCAACAAACAAGTGCCTAAAGAGCCTCATAAAGACTAAAGATGCGTATTGGTTACTGAGTGGATTAATTACTAATCGGTGTGTAAATGCACTAAAAAGAATCCAAAGCAAGCACAAAAAATATACAATAAAAAATCTTAATAAATTAACGATTGGTTGGTGGGACACAGAAATTGCTTACTATGTCCGTGAGGAATAATCAGTATTACGTGACTATATAAATAACAAGCGAGTATCTCAAAATACCAAAAAAAATATATGATAATGTGACAGATCTGTGGCTATGAAGCTATACCATAGCACATATGAATACACAGTGTAAAAATGAAGGAAATTAAACCCCCAAAAAATTGTCCATGGTGTAAACTAAAACGATATTAGTTAAAGTCCATCCATGCTACATAAGGTGCATAAAAACGCAATAAACATATCTCCAAGTGCTCAGTGAATATCTGGATCAAAATTTTGCTGTAGTGAAATAGGGTGCGCAGACAGACCTCCACCTCTTGAAAAATTGCTGCCTCTTACCAGATAAATTGGTCTCTTAGTTATAGGAGACCTGAAGGGCGGATGGCTGCAACCCCAGCCAGGGATCTGTAAAACAGGCACTTAACGTCCGAGTCCGGGAATCCTCTCCAACACTCACATCAGCACAGATAGGATATATCCCCATAGAAAAAATAAAGTGCTCCACATAGCATAAAACCCAGCGTTTATTGAATATAAAAGTAAAGGTTGCACTTACAAAATCGTCGTCATTATAAAGCGTATAAGAAAAGCCGGCCGGCTCCAAGGTAACCCGTGTCTTCCGGGTGTGCGAATCGCGGTGTCGTCAGGACGTAGCTCCTCCTCCCTACGTCGTTTCGTCACAACAGGACGTGGTCACGGGATGCGAGCAACGTCCCGACGCACCGCTTAAATAGACACATTTACAACATCTCATTGCTAAAGACACCATGAAAGAGCCATCTTGTTTAAGGGAAACGGTATGGGCAAATGCAAACCAAATGCAAATAGACATTCGGGGCAAAATGAAGATATAAAAAAGTCCCTATCGGGACTGTCAAAACCAAACAAATTTAACCAAACTTACAAGACTACTACTGTAATGAATTACCTGTATTTATTGGCGTATAACACTCACTTTTTCACCATGAAAATCAGGTGCAAATACCATGTGCGTGTTATACGCCAATACTTAAATTTTAGCTGCCTCGGAGGGGACAGGGAGGGGAGCAGGATGAGCGCCATCACATTACATACAGTGAGAATCTCCTTTTTACTTGGCGGCCTCTGTAATAGGAAGTCCTGTCTCCTGGGCCGCCATTGGACCACTGTTCTGTCTATCATAAGAGATTCTCACTGTGTGTAATCTGTCGACGCTCGTCCCTCCCTGTTCCCTCTAGGCTGCAGATGGGCATCAATCAGGCTGCACTGATGGCAATGGTAAGGCTGCTGCATTGAAGGCGATGGTAAAGGCTGCTGCATTGATGGCAATGGTAAAGGCTGCTGCATTGATGGCAATGGTAAAGGCTGCTGCATTGATGGCAAAGGTGTGGCTGCTGCATTGATGTGGACTGATGAGTGAGGCTGCATTGATGTGGACTGATGAGGCTGCATTGATGGCACTTGTGAGGCTGCAGATGGGCACTGACCCTTTTTTTGCTTCAAAGTTCCTTATTTAAAATGTAAGTTTTTTTTCCTGAAACTTCCCTTTTAAAATGAATGTGCGTGTTATACGCCTGTGCGTGTTATATGCCGATAAATACGGTAGGTCTTTTTTTGTAGATATGTTTATTTATGGATTCACAATGTCACTTTTGTTCTCTTTAATATGGAGGGGGTTAAACCTTTCGGATGCCGTTAGTTACTGGTGGTGATGACTAGATTGTATACATGTGTGGTAACTTGTTGGGTATGGATAAAGGAGAGGGATTGTATCAGGGTTTTCACACACAGCCAGAGAAGCCTGAGGAAGAGCGATCTATGCTCGATACTGTACAGTAGCTTGCACGTTTGCACTTTCATGTTTTTTGGAAACTTCAAGTAAAAGAAAAATTGCAACAAAGCATCGGTCCCATCATTTTTATTATATATATTATATATTTTGTATCATAATAACCATATTGCTTCTGATGAAGCAACAATGCTGTCACACCAGTAAGGTAGCAGCCCAAACCACCTACCTGTGAAACCACCAAATAACTATCAGTAACTGTTTAAATCTGTCCAGTGTGATCTCTGGCTCAAACTAGTCGTCTTGCACCTGTTTGGGTATTCAGAGTGAACACCATATTGAAAAACATTCACTAGTCAAATTGAGCATTTATTATTTGCTAGGTGAACAGCTTCTATGCATTTAGTAAATCAGCCCTGGGCCTAGGTTCACACATATCCGATCTCAGACATCACATGTGATTTGCACCAGCACCGCAGGTGCCGATCACATGCAATGTCTGTGCAATGCGAGTTCAGCCATACAGTTGTAGATTTGCAGGAAAAAAAAGTGCAGGGACTTTTTTTCCTCCGCACTGAAATCGGATCGCATGGATGTTCTCACCTTCTGCGTTCCGATTCCTGATCACACTGTGATCTGTGAACCGATCTAGGGGTGTCATTTTTTTTTTTTTTGATTCAGTACTTTTTTTATTCTTTTCATTAGCAGTACAAGTTATACATTTATACATACATTTTATTCCAGATACATAATCTTACTTTTAGTATTCACCCACCCCAAAAAACAAAAAAAGGAAAAAAAAGAAAAAAACTAGAAACAAAAAAAAAACCCAACAACAAAGAAGATTTCCTCCCCCTACTGTATCTCTCCCCCCCCAACCCAAAAAGCCCTCCCCCCGTCCTCCCATCCTCTCCCAATATTGTCTCTCTCCCATATTGATTCATCTTTTATTTTCATTGTCCCAGGCCCCTACCCAGCTTTTCCAGATAGCATCAAATTTATCTCGGCTCCCTCTATGTGTATAAATAAATTCCTCCTTTATTATGGTTTCTTTTATTTGTGTTCTCCATTCTTCGACCATTGGGTGGTATATAGATATCAATTTCTGAGCTATTAGCTTTCGTGCCTGAAACAAGCCTCTCATCATTGCAATATGGGTATGTTTTGAAATATTTGGTTCCTCCACTATATTTAATAAACATAAATTTGGGTCTAGTGAAATTTCTATTTCTATATCTTAATTATATCTTGCCAATATCGATGGAATTTGGGGCATTTCCACAACATGTGTATTAGATTAGCCGGTGCACCACTACATCGGGGGCATAAGGGGGATTCCCTGCACTTCCACTTAAATAGTTTTTCAGGGGTATAGTATGATCTATGTGTAATAAAAAGTTGTATAATAAATATAATAAAAAGTTGTGTTAATTTTTGAGTAGCTGACAGAGATACCTTTGGGATCGCAGACAAGACCTCCGACCACTGAGCGTCATTCAGTGCTCCCAGGTCTCATTCTTACTGCGCCCTGGCCGGCACCGCTACCGCTTCCTTAAATTTACACTGCAATATCTCATATATTTTAGAGATAAGTCCCTTCTTTTGATCCCTTTTCTTCAACATTATTGTTATTTTAGAGACATTAAACTTAAATACAGATGTACGGGCCTGGACATGAAAGGCATGTCTAAGCTGGAAATACTGAAAGAACCTCTGTCTTGGAATCCTGAATTCCTCAGATATTTGCGCAAATTATTTTATATTATCGTTCCAAAACAGTTGTTCCACATATCTAAGCCCCTGAATTTGCCAAAGCCCAAATCCCTCCAATCTCTGCACTTCCTCATAGTTTGTGTTATTCCATATTGGTGTATAGGAAGTATAACCTGTAATGCTAGTAATCTTTTTTATTGCTAGCCATTGAATAGCTTGCCTGTCATGAATTTCTTATCTTTTTCTTATCTCTAGAAGGGACATCAGTGAATATCCCTTACCCAGTGGAATTAATAACCCTTGTATGGGATCATTCTCATCTACCATTGTCCAGCCAAAAAATTGCTGGGTTTGTGAAGCCAAAAAATAATTTTTTGGATGTGGGATAGAGAGTCCCCCCTCATCTGAAGCCAGCATTAAGGTTGTGACTTTAGTACGTGCATATCTTTTCTTCCAAATGAGTTTGCGAAAAAGAGATTCCATCCTTTTAAACCAAAATGCGGCTATCCACATCGGGCAGTTATGAAAAATATACAGTAATTGTGGGGCCCAAATCATCTTTATAAGATTGGCTCTGCCAATCACAGTTAACGGGAGTTTGTACCAGGTCCGACATTTATCTTTAAGCCTAGTCAATAGTTCCTTTTAAGGATTTTGTGGGGTCGCTCAGGAAGATTAAGGCGTCATCTGCATATAGGACTATTTTGTCCTCTCTTCCTGCATGTTGAAATTCCTCTATCCCCGAAGACTGTCTAATCGCGGCGGCCAATGGTTCCACTGCCAATGCAAACAGCAACAGGGATAGAGGGCAGCCTTGTCTAGTTCCCCGGGATAACGGGAAAGCTGGTGACATAGTGTCATTGATCCTCAGCCTTGCCCTAGGATCTTTATATAATAGTTTTAGCCAGGTTATAAAGCCTGGACCTATACCAAAGGCAATCAATACCATCCATAGATACTCCCATTCTACCATGTCAAATGCCTTCTGGGCATCCAACGACAGAATGGCACCAGCTCCCCCGTTATCTATTGGCAATTGCAGATTCAAAAAGAGCCTGCGAATATTTGTTGCTGCTGATCTGGAGGGGATGAAACCTGTTTGATCCCTATGGATCAAAGTATCAATGTGTCTGGATAGCCTATTTGCCAAGACCTTAGCTAGTATTTTGACATCAGATGTAAGGAGAGATATTGGGCGATAAGAACCGGGCTTTAGTGGATCTTTATCCGTTTTAGAATTATGATTATTATTGTTTCCATCATTGATTTAGGAAGTTTCCGTGTGACATATGCTTCATTGAGTACTTCGAGAAGTTATGGGATCAAGATCTGACCGTATAGTTTATACATATCCACGGGGAGTCCATCCATCCCTGGAGCTTTGTTGTTTTGAATTTGTCCCACCGCTTCCTCCAGCTCTGCCATAGTTATAGAAATATCCAAGGATTCCCTTTCCATTGAGGTCAGCTTGGGCATAGTTAAATTATCTAAGAATTGTTCAGTCTTTTCCCTTACGTTGAAGTTTTCAGATTCATACAACCGTGAATAGAAATCTACAAATATCTTTTGGATGCCCTCTGTATCATAATTTACTATCCCTTTTCTGTCTTCAATGGCAGCTATAGTGGATGAGCCTTCCTGGTTCCGTGCTATCATTGCTTACATATGACCCACCTGTTCCCCCATTTCGTAGTGCTTTTGGTTCTGCAAGATTCTAGTATTCTCTGCCTTAGTTATAACCAGATTTTTATATAGCTTCTGCGCGTCCTGCCATGCTCCAAATTTCTCCTTATTTGGATCTGATGTGTATTCTTGTTCTGTTTGCTTAACTCTCTGGGTTACTTCTTTCTCCCACTGTCTTGTAGCTAATTTAACTTTAGATATTTCTTTAATTATTAGGCCTCTAAGGTATGCTTTCATTGTATCCTACACCATCATCGCTAAAGTTGAGTCCTTATTATCTCCAAAAAAGCCCATTAGCAGTTGTTTTATTTGACTACTCTCTGGGATCAAGGATAGCCACTGTGGATTGACTTTCCACATTGGCCCGTTCAAGTGTTTCGTCCACTCCAAGGTCACAGTTAATGGAGAGAACTGAATTATTTTTACTAATGGGAGAAAATGACCATTTCCCAAGGCCATGTCGATTCTGGATAGTGATCCATATGTACTTGAGTAGCATGAGTATTCTTTACTAACCAGGAATCTTACTCTCCATATATCTGATAGACCCATCTCTTGTATCTGGCTGGCCCATCTTGTGGCCTTTCCCCTCCCATTACTCTTTTTGTTACTTTGCCTGTCCAACTCTTCATTTAGTACATTATTAAAGTCCCCAATTATCACTGTTAGAACATCAGGCTATTGTGCCATTTTTTCAAAAAACTTTTTTAATACGTCGTCTTTATATGGAGAGGAAATATACACATTCACCAAGAAGATTATTTTATCATTTATGGAGCATAATAGCATCAAATATCGACCAGCCGGATCTTTAATACACTGCTTACAGGTAAACTTAATAGAGTTCTAAATCAAAATACTCACACCACGGGAGTATGTAGAATATGTAGCATGAAATTCATATTTAAATGTATGAAACATTTTGTCATCCTTATTCCCCTTATGTGTCTCCTGTAGGCAGATTATTGCGGGATTATAGAATTCAATTAGTTCTTTTACCGCACATCTCTTTCTACTATCCCCCAATCCTCTGACATTCCATGACATCACTTAAATTTCACTTGTCATCTTGCATCAAAAAAAGACTACGAATAGAGAATAAGAATTTTTTGGGGCATAGCAGAAATGCCCGAAGGGTAGGAGAGGGAGAGAGAGAGAGAGAGGGGCCAAAAGGGAAAGACGACGAGGAGGAGAAAATGGGAGAAAAGAAAAAAAAAAAAAAGCCCACACACACCCACCACCCACCCTTGTAAACCCCCTCCCCCCAACCTCCTTCACTACATAAAATCCTACTACTTCCATCCCCCCTTCCCCCCTCCCATCTCACTTCAATCTGTATCTGGACACTACCATTCCGAGCTGAAAGTCTCTCCCCAATGGGGGGGGAGGGATCAGCTACACCAACATGCTTCTTGTCCACACGGGACCCATACAGGGGGCCCACTGTAGCCATTTCCAACGTTACATCCGTACCATATATCTACCCAGGTGGGGGAGGAGGAGTAAGACCCCCTCCCCCTCCATGGGAAAGAAATAAAAAATGAAAAAAAGCTACAGGTAGGCTCCGGAGGTGATAAATCCCCCTCTCGCCCCGACTCTTCTCATCTATTCTTCGATCATGCCCCAACTACTCCTGCCTCCTATGCAGCCACGTATTAGCTGCATCTAGTGTATCAAAAAACTGAACTCCATCCCGATCTGTAATACGTAATTTTGCCGGAAACAGCATTGCATATTTAATCTTTGGTGCAAATAAACGCAGTTTAACTTCCGTAAATTTCGCCCTCTGCTTCTGTACTTCTACCGAGAAGTCTGGGTAGAAGGACACTTTGTTGCCCTTATACTCAGTACTGCCTCTCTGTCTTGCTTTAGACAATATTTTATCTCTATCTTGGCAATTTAATAAGCTACTAATAATTGGCCTAGGTCTTCCTCCAGTGGAGGGGGCACGACTTGTTATACAATGTGCTCATTCTATTGCAAATGTTTTTGAGGTGTCAATAATTTTTTTAGGGGTGTCATTAATAATGTACTGACACTCGCAGCGGTTCGCAGAGGGCAGTGTGAACTGCCTGCAGGAGAGATGCGATGCGGGGAACCGACGCTGTAATTGCGCTGTTTCCCGCATCGCACAAATGTATACCTAGGCTGAAGGTTGCATTTTACTGACTGTTTCTTCTAGCAATGTTTGTCTATGGGTTGGTTTAATAAAGTAATATGGACTGTCTACTTAACAAAGCCAATGTTTACTTTACAATAATCACTTTGCAAAGCAAATGTCAGTGAATAAGGTAAAGCTTTGATCACTTTGGATAGCCAATCATATGCTAACAAAAACCTGTCTCCTTAAATTTCCCTCATACTCACTTGGATATGCAAAGTGAAAACAAGCTGATCTAATTTGTAAAGACTCACTTTGTTGGTGAATAGCCACTCTTCCTTTAGTAAATCAAATACTATGACTTGGTCGACAAATTAAAAGCAATGCACTCACTATGTAATCGCTATTGTTTCTCAACATATGTTGAGAAAGACATGTAAATTCACAGAGCCACTGTGCCACTGAGTGCTTCCTATAGTGGGCAAACATTTTTTTAAAACAATGGCAAAATATAAATGAGCTAGCATATACTGTATAAATGTGATAGTGGTAAAGGGATTAGCCGGCTTCCTCTCTGGCTCCCAATCGCGGCTCTCGCAGCCTGGACTCAATGATCACTCAGGACATGCTTTAGACGCTGGAAACTATCTAAGAAGATTTTCATCTCCCACGAGCATACCAGTCCTTACCTAGATGTAAGTGTTGGATATTTTTATTATACTGCATATTAAAAATTGTACTTAGAAGTGATTTTTTGTGTTTTTTTTCTTGACAGAAGTTGTATTAGCCATGAAAAAAAGCTGTCATAAATTAACTGATGAGGAAAGAGTTTAAAATTACTAATAGGCACTATCAGGGGAAGGCATTCTATGCCTTTACATTGTATGTATAGTGAAACTGTATTGTTAAGTTCTAAATAAAGAAGGGAAAGTTTTAACCTACTGTCAGTTTATTTTTCACTGTCTGTGTCCTGTTGGGGAGATTTCCCTTCACTTCCTGGCCCAGAGATGCCACAGGAAATAAGAAGAAACTTCTATAAGATTAGGAAAATTCCTCTCTAAGACAGATGTCACTTAAAAAAAGTGTCCCCCAAGGAGGCGCATGCGCGGAACTCTGTGACATGGACGCTTAGTCACAGAGCTCCGTACCGTTCCGAGATACTGGGGCCTTCAGCTATGGGTACACTCCCCCCTGTCACCTCTTCCGGGACCGGAATCCTCTGGCTACCTGCTGGCACAAGATTAAGCGATTTGGGCTGACGAAACGGACCCCCACAGCCACGATCACAGCTTTGCTGCAGGCCGCTGTGAAACCTAAGATGGCGGTGGAGCGGCTGCCTTACAACACAGCTTACACAGGCACAGCTGCTTCCTCTCCATGGCGGGCAGGTCTTCATGAGGAGGTATGTGGAGGGATCCTGCCACCTTCTCCTGTAACAGGCCCTACATCCCCTGCATCCACATTGTCTCTTCTTGATCAGTCCCCTAATGACATTCAAATGCTGCCCTCTCTGTCAACCTCACAGAAGCCTGAACTGCAGCCACAGGCACCGAGCCATATTACCTCTCATCCCCATGATCTCTCTTTGCTTTTTTCAAGATTTGCTGACATGCTTGATAAAGGACTTGCTCAAACAGCTGCTAAAATCACCTCAGATATTACCTCGGACATTAAATCAGACCTTCACTTCCTGGGCTCTCATTTTGAGCATATTGAAACTAAAATGGATGCCACCATTGAGCGCGTCAATCAAAATACTGATCGATTCCAAGAGCTTCATGAACAACTGGAGGGGGCTATAGCCAAAATTGATGACCTTGAAAACAGGTCCAGAAGGCTGAATTTTAGGATCAGAGGCCTTCCAGAGACTTGCACTGACATACCAGAAGCAGTACACTCTTTAATCAAACACTTGATACCTGACATCAGAGCTCACAAATTGGAACTTGTTTGGGCCCATAGGGCTCTGGGCCCCCCTCGCTCTGATGGGCTACCTCGTGACATTATAGTGAAGCCTCACTATTACAATGTTAAAGAAGAAGTCATGAGGAGAGCCCGAACCATCCCGCAAATTCAGCTTCTGGGCCATACAGTTCAGGTTTATGCTGACATTTCGGCCTTCACTATCCAAAGAAGGAGAGCACTCAAACCCCTTCTGTCTATTCTACAACAGATGAATATCAAATATTGGTGGCTTTTTCCTTTGAGCCTGAAATTTGAGTTTAAAGGCAAGACCTTCAGATTCTCTACGCTCGCGGAGGGAGAACATTTGCTACGGAAGCTCGGCCTCCTACCCACGGATCCTTCCTCTTCCGATGCAGTTGTCTCCATCCATCCTGACCAAAAGACCTCCTCCATCAAGTCCTCTCACCTCGACGTGGCAACAACCTAAGTACAAGAAGACCAAAGACGGCACTGCTACCTGAACTGAAGACCACATCATTATTTTTCCCTTTTTGTCCATCCCCTTCTGGGATGGGGGCACGATCACTCTCTTAGGCTTTACTGCCCACCTACCCGCATTTGTTGACTTCTTCACCGACATTTCCATCTGTCCTGTAGTACATACCCATCTAGGTGGATTCAGGACGTTGCTATGGTTACCCTCCATAGTGGAACTTTATTTTATCTGACTTGAATACTTCAGCTTTCACGAACCTACTGCCTCTTACACCCCACGGGTTCTAAGATACCTGATTCCTCCTCGGGAGGAACCATCGTCGGCCTCAGAGGACACTAACCCTTTTTGATTTGACCCTTTTTACCCTTTACAGCTTTTGCTTATCCCTGAGTTCACCTTTATATGCCTAATTGCAAGTTACGTTTGGGGGGGGGAAGGAACCTTAACACGTTATGTTTTTTTTTCGCATTGTTTCCGGGGGTGCGGTACAAGGGACGGTACCTATGCACCTCATCCTACACTCGGAGCCGGAGTCCTTTATTTTTTTTTTTTCCTTCTCCTGCTCCTAGTTGGGATTTCTTCCACTAGTTGGAGGAACCATTTTTATGTCTCAGGACATGGCAAAATTTTTTCTCCCATGTCCTCGGTTTCTTCTTTCTTCCCTCATTCCTCTTTTTCTTCTTTTCCTCTTTCTCCCTTTCCTAAATATTTGCTCTTTTCGGGGACGGGTGCGGTCTCGCTCGCCTGCAGGACCTGGGAACTTGTTCTATTGGACTTGCGGTCGGATGGTACTTATGAAATACCTTTCAGATGGAAGGTAAGTGGTTGGGTTTTTCTAGCGTTTCAGCCTACACTGCTCCATGACTGATCACACCACTTCCACGCAGGCTCTACGCTTTGCTTCACACAACGTACAGGGGATTAACTCCCCTATCAAGCGTCGGAAAGTCTTTCAGTTCTATCATGACCAAAAAATAGATATACTATTCCTTCAGGAAACACACTTCCCAAAAACCTATACCCCATCTTTCATACATGCCAAATTCCCTACATTCTACCTTGCCAATTCCGACAAAAAAAAATAAAGGGGTGGGTACTTTTTTCTCCCACAAAACCCAATTTTCTCTGATCTCAGAATTCAAGGTTCCAGATGGCAGGTTCCTTCTAGTGAAGGGGCTCATAGATAACCAGCTTTACTCGCTAATCTCATACTATGTTCCTAATCGTGGACCAATTTTTTCACGCCCTCTTTCTCTCCCTGACTCCACTACTGGAAGGCATGGTTCTATATGGCGGTGATTCTAAAATTGCGTTTGACATAGGTAAGGACAAGTCCCGGCCCCCAGGAAGGGATGGTGTATGTCCCACCAGACAGTCTCAACGTAGCCAGACAAATTTTCCAACAGGGCCTAGTGGATGCCTGGAGAGAATTAAATCCTAAGACTCGGGACTATACACACTATTCCAGTCCCCACAATACTTTTGCTAGAATAGATCACTTTTTGCTTCTGCAAAAACATACCCCGCTGGTAAAAAAAGCAATCATTAAGGACTCTGTCTGGTCGGACCACTCTTTCCTTCTCTTGATAATTCACACACCAATGACTCAGCGACGTGAGTTTCATTGGAGATTAAATGCCTCATTACTTAGAAACCCCTCTCAGGTACGTGAGATTGAACAAGATATCCGGGAATATTTCTTGCTTAATGACCTTGATAACATCTCTCCTACCACGTTATGGACGGCTCACAAAACCTATGTACGTGGTAAACTGATCCAAATGTCCGCTAGGATAAACAAAGCCCTCAGACTTGATATAGACAGACTAGAAACAGAATTCTCACATTTAAGCAAGCAACATAAACGTAATCCTACCTCGGCCTCAGCAGCTAGACTTGAAACAGCACGTACAGCTCTTAATTTATCCCTCACGACCGTAGCTGAGAAAAGCTTGCGATGTGATGGAGGGAGGTTTTATCATCAAACGGATAAACTGGGTACCATGTTGGCTCACAGGCTAACTCCTAAGTTGAGGGCTCGCACTTTACCTAAATTACGATTGAGCAATGGTACACTTTCCCAGAATCCCCAGAAAATTATGGAAACATTTCATGATTTTTACCGCTCCCTGTACAGCGAACCTGGGAATGAACCTTCCCCTAGCTTAATAGATTCCTACCTCGGTTCACTGAATATCCCTAAGCTTCGGGATCACCATAGGGACAGCCTCGAGAACCCAATTTTGGCGGAGGAATTCTCTCAGGTCATTCAGAACCTTAAAAATGACTCTGCTCCTGGCCCAGATGGCTTTTCAGCCCCGTACTACAAACATTTTGCCCCACTGTTGTCTCCCTACCTGGCCCGATTCTTTAACCAGCTTCGAACTGGTTCTCGACCAGACAAGCTGCTCAACTCAGCCTTTATCACTGTACTACCAAAACCAGGGATGGACACTAGCTGCACCGCTAATTATCGACCCATATCATTGATCAACAATGATCTAAAAATCTTAACGAAAATCCTGGCAAACAGAATATCTACCTTTATTAGCCTATATATTCATAGGGATCAGGTGGGCTTTATTCCTGGGAGACAGGGCCCAGATCAGATCAGGAGAGCTATAGATGTAGTGTCACTTCTAGGCTCAGGCTGGGACAAGGGGCCCCCACAGCAGGGATTCCTGCTTTCACTGGACCTCTTGAAAGCTTTCGACTCCGTCTCCTGGGCCTTCCTGATCCAGATACTACAAAAATGGGGATTTGGTCACTCCTTTATGAATATTTTAGGGGCGCTATACTCCACTCCGGTAGCACAAGTTGAAATGCAGGGTTATTATTCGAATTCTTTCCCGATTCTGAAAGGTACAAGACAGGGATGCCCTTTGTCCCCATTGCTTTTTGCCATGGTCATCAAGACCCTAGCCATTGCTATTCGGGAAGATCCGAACATACATGGAGTGCGTTGTGGCCCACAAACCCACAAGTGCGCTCTCTTTGCTGATGATGTATTGCTTTTCCCCACCTCACCACTTACCTCATTACCAAATCTTTACAGGGTGCTCGATGACTTCGGCAAGGTGTCTGGTCTTAGGGTTAACTACTCTAAATCGTTGGCACTAAATGTTAATCTACCAATATCCATGATAGCTCTGCTCAAAGATAGCTTCCGGTTTGGATGGGGCGAGGCTATGATCCCCTATCTGGGTATCAATCTTACAGCGTCTTTTGACAAACTCTATAAGGCAAATTTTCCCCCACTATATCGCAAACTGGGTGAGGACTGTCACGATGGGATAAACTGGGACTGTCCTGGTTGGGTAGAATCAATTCGATAAAGATGAATTTACTTCCACGCATCCTATATTTGTTTAGATCTCTACCCATACCCCTCCCCAGGGCCCCCCTTAGGAAGTTTCAAGCTAAAATCATTAAATTTATATGGGGTAGGAAGGGCCACAGGATTGCCAAGGGGACCCTGTTTAGGAGCAGGGATCAGGGTGGTGTGGGTCTACCTAACCTCCTCTGGTATCACCAGGCAGCACAACTTTCCACTATCTACTCTAAGATTGCACACCCAGATTGGGTACACATGGAACGACAAGCTATCCCTCACTATACCCTTGATTATATCCTCTGGTCCTCTTCTAAATCTAGACCTGCCATCATGGTCCCTACACTTTCTCACTCCCTTGTACTATGGGATTCTCTCAAAACCAATCCTCGGCTGATTTCACCTTGGCATACTCTGTCGCACATTTTCCGAAATCCACTCTTTCCCCCTGGCATGGATATAAAAGCATTCCGGTGGTGGCTAGATAAGGGGATGTATAGGATAGGACATTTTGCTAACCCTGCCGGTCCTCTCTGTAAGACCCATTGCATTAACAAACTTGATATGCCCAACACCGAAAGTTTCAGACACGGACAGATAGTTCACTTTCTCAGGTCCCTTAGGTCCCCTAATTCCAGCCCTTTTTCGATCACGGACTATGAGGGGTGGTGAGGTCAGGCTGTGGAGCAGAAGGGCGGGATTTCGGTGATTTACCAATCACTTGCTAAGGCTGAAACCAAATCGCTCTTTATGAGAGAGTGGGAAAACGACCTACAACACACGTGGAGTATTGAAGAATGGCATAGAGCCTCTACTACAGCATCTAAGGGCATTTTGAATATAGCATTAATTGAAGCGAACCTTAAAGTTCTCATGAGATGGTATATGGTCCCCCTAAAGCTATCCAAAATTTACCCTAATGCCTCCCCTATGTGCTTTCGCAACTGCGGGCATGTTGGGTCCATGCTGCACATTTGGGGGGACTGTCCCAGGATCAGGGATCTATTGAACAAGATGTTTAATATCATTAGAAAAATAACGGAACTTCCAATCCAAAAGTCCCCTCAACTGGCTCTCCTAAACTTTCCTTGCCCCAATACCCCAAAATTAGTCCAACAACTTATTAGGTTCATTTTCCTAGGGACCAAGCTCACAATTGCATGGGCTTGGAAACAACCGACCGTTTCCTTTCTCTTGGTTAAGAGGAAGATATCTTGGATCATGGCCCAGGAGAAAACGGTTAGCATCCTTCTGGATGCTACCTCTAAACATGATGCTATCTGGAATCCCTGGAGTAGATACATATCTCTACCGTCCACTATCACCACGTCTTCCAGATCTCTGTAGGTGAGCGAGCACTGCACCGTCCTACGATGTCCTCTCTCCTCCCTTTCCACCCTCTTTTTTCTTTTTTCTTTTCTTTCCTCTATCCTTTCTTCTTTTTATACTTCATGTTATCTTTGTACAGGTTATTATGATTTGCTAACAATAGGAGAAGCCACTTCAACTTTTTTCTTAAAGATAGGCGGAAGGCTTCCTCTGATTGTTACCAAAGCTTGGTTGTTGAAGATTGGAGCGCGGGTTATACTACCTTCACTTATTGCACCTACACATATAACTATAGCCCTAACAGCGATCTACCCTCTCCAAAGTTTAGGCTCAATCGTCATACTAGACTCTACACTTTCATTTCACTATACTTCCTCCACTCCTTAAGGGTTTAATTTCACGGTTGTTTCACTATAATCCATGATATTGGATGTTCGGCCCCGCCTGGGGGGCGGGCCTCCCCTCCCGGCACAGCGAATTCCCCTGAGGGGTGCTGGGGTGGGGGAGCGGCCCCTCTCTCTAGAGTTGGCCTCCATGGATTTAGCCTACTATTGAAACCATACATGTCTACATCTTTATTGAAATGTTTACTCGGTCTAGTACTATGTCGCTAATAGATGTACAATGGCTTTACCTGTATTTTAGCTTAACTCTTCTGTTATATTCTTTTGTTGATAACTCAATAAAAACTATTGAAAGAAAAAAGTGTCCCCACTGGAACATTAACGTATTATTCTGGTAACAAGTAGAAACTTTTGGATTCCCCATCCTTTTCTGTCTTAATGTGATAATGGTAACGATGACAAACAAAAAGGGTGAATCTTGCAGTATAATGCCTGTTGGGGAGTGACTGGTCCACTTTGAAATAATGCATGTAAAAATATTTGCGGAGACATGCATATATTTTTGGTTGAGCGGTCTGATGAAACAAAGATGATATGCTTTTCATAATCCCTTGTGTCTCTTTGCCTTCTAAATAAATACTTTTATATATAGGATACTGCTTAAAAAGCTCTGAATGGGTTAAATGTGTTGTTTACGCCAAATTCTTTCTTATAACTCATCTTAGAGGAGAGGAACAATGAATTTGTGTCTGAAAAGCCTTCAAAAGGAGTGGTTGAGGAAGAGAGCCAAGATTGGGTTTTGCAAATTGCCCATGGGAATTTTCTTTGCCCCCCAGGCTGGGAAAAGCTCTTTCTGTCATTTTAATTATTTCAAATTTTTGGAAGACATTTAAACAAAGGAAAAGGAAGAATGAATTTAGAAAGCTAAGGAAATATATCCACCAAATGGTAAATAGGGAAATCCAAACATATCTAGTTTATAAATGAAACATAATAAGCCAACATTTTTATGAGGATCATTTTATATGTTTGGCAGAAAAACAATATTCTGAGGTTAGTCCTGAAGTATTCACATATGTTATAAGACATTTACTGGTTTATTTACTCCCAGCTATTGCTGTACAGGATACAGTATATATATATATATATATATATATATATATATATATATATATATATATATATATATATAAATATTTTGAAAATTTTCTCCAGAAGAGCTCTTCTGTGAGCAATAGCATTCAGTGTTAAGAAACACTTTTTTGCTATTTGTAATATTGACTTCTCATGTTTGGATACCATGCATACCAGAGCTCATTCAGTTTTTTAATGCATGTGTTTTTTTCATATATTTGTACATAATAAAGAACTTTTTTTGATATGTTCTATTCAGCCCATTTTTTTTCTACCTGCCTATAGCCTCTTGTGAGCAATTTTTCAAATTAATCATATTTTGGGCTAGCAGCACTTTCTCTCCACCCAGTTTCACTTGTTTACAGTGTATATACCGTATATATATATATATATATATAAATATATATATATATATATATATATATATATATATATATATATATATATATATATATATATATATATATATATATATATATATATATATATAAACCCAAACCTGCTCTCCTCATAATATTGTGGATTGCGCTTAAAAATAATTAGAACAGACAGATTTATGACAAAGTTTAGTCAGCCACTCAGGAAAGCTACTTAGAATTATTTTGTGTTTTATACTAAAAGCATACCAACTTTTATTAGAAAGCATATGATAATGCTATGTATTACCGTGTAATGTCATGTTACATTTTATCTTATACGTTGACTGAGCTAAGCAGGCATCTTGTAAAGATGATAAGCATAAAACCCCAATTTGGCATAAAGCATGTCAGCCCACTTTAGCTCATGTGACGGTATTACATACAGTATATCCAAAAGGCTGTAATTTTTATGAACTAGTTTTACATTTAATTCAATAAAGTACTGATGGTAAATGCATGTATGTATATATGTGAAAATTTTCAATTAACCACTTGCCTACTGGAAACTTTTACCCCCCTCCTGCCTAGGCCAATTTTCAGCTTTCAGCGCTGTCACAACTTGAATGACAATTGTGCGGTCATGCTACACTGTACCCATATGACTTTTTTTTTTCATACAAATAGTGATTTTTTTAGTGGTATTTAATCACCACTGGGTTTCTAATTTTTTTGCTAAACAAACTAAAAAAAAGAAATTAAAAAAAAAAGTTTGTGAGGAGGCACTGATGAGGCTGCACTGATAGGCAGCATTGATGGGCACTAATAGGTGGTACTGATGGGCACTGATAGGAGGCACTGAAGGGCACCGATAGGTGACACTGATAGGTGGCACTGTCGTGCACTGAAGTATATTAGAAACAGTACACCAGGAACGGACTGCAGTCAGATATAGCTAAACTGGATACAGTGGATATATATACGAGAATGTCTGTATATATATATTAAATACACTGCAGCTAACTGATTAACCTGCCTGCCTGAAGTATATTAGAAACAGTACACCAGGAACGGACTGCAGTCAGATATAGCTAAACTGGATACAGTGGATATATATATATATATATATATATATATATATATATATATATATATATATACAAGACTGTATATATATATATATATATATATATATATATATATATATATATATATATAAAATACACTGCAGCTAACTGAATAACCTGCATGCCTGCTCAATCTAAATTACACTTTCTCTCCGTCCACGCCAACAACACAAAACACGGGGCCGACGTGCAGGCAGCCTTATATAGTGTGGGGCGTGGAATTAGTCCCCCTGAGCCATGATTGGAAAAAGGCACCCTGCCTTTGGCCAATTATGGCTCTCTTAGCTGAGGGTGCTAGGATTGGCCAAAGCATGCCGGTCATGGTGCATGGTTTGGCTAATCATCATACAGCAATGCACTGCGCTCCCACAGTGCATTATGGGCCGTTACGCGCCGCTCTAATTTCCACAATTGGGTAGGATACTATCCTTGTAAAAAATGTTCTGTCTGTCAACATAATATCAGTGGACGCAGAACCACTAAGGAATTTCATTCGACTGTGACCGGACGAGTCTATACCATTAAACAATTCTGCACCTGTGCCACAACTCAAGTGGTATATTTATTGACTTGCCCTTGTGGGAAGCAATATATTGGTAGAACCATTCACTCATTCACTGCTAGGGTCACTGAACACATTAATATAAAAAAATTGGGTAGTATGAAACATAAGCAAAAGATTGCCGCTCCAATCTCTCAAATCCGTATCAAGACACCCGCTCTAATGGAACTCACAGGTGCTGGCTCTGCACAAGCTTGTGGAAAGAGAAAAACATCCTGGACGGCCGCGCACCATAGAAGACATCTTTATTGATATGCAGAAATAAAATCCAAATGCAGTCACCTCATGTACAGGGAGGAACAGGAAAGATAGCTAACATGTTTCACGCCCCATCATGGCGCTTATTCATAGCACAAAAAATCGTCATCCAATGGGGAAGCATTTAAATGGTGCATGGAAAAGGTGGGAAAATAGAGAGGGACCCTAAAGGAGTTACGTTAACATCTTTTTAATAGACTAGCTATATGTGCTAAATAACGTAAACTTCAGATGGTGGTCCAAAATTTATAGAGATCTATAAATATTACCTGGATGGCTATTGAAGGAACAGTAAACAAAGAGCAATGATCTCGTTGTACCTGTAACTGCTATGGGAAAGGTGGTCACGCTACTGATTTTCTCAGTTGAATGTGAAACATGTTAGCTATCTTTCCTGTTCCTCCCTGTACATGAGGTGACTGCATTTGGATTTTATTTCTTCATATCAATAAAGATGTCTTCTATGGTGTGCAGCCGTCCAGGATATTTTTCTCTTTCCACTAGTATTAAACATACAGTTCCCCGTCACTATTGACAACACCATGCATGGGACCCAAAAGGTACTCAATTTCTCATTATAGACAGATACATTGCCCCATGGAGGGGTGGAGCTAAAACCAGAGGGGTATCCAGACTCGAAACCTTCTGGATTTATGAATTACAGACTCACCATCCTGAGGGGATGAACGTGGAGTGGGACATCAACTCTTTTATAAATAGAGCCTAATTGCCACATTATTTGGAACGTTTTTGTCTTTTTTATCTCCCTTTTTTATGTTTATTTTTAATGTCTATACGCATATATTATTTTTGATACATTGTTTCCAATTCAATATGTATATCTATGTATATTATTAGCTTTTACTATATTATACACAGATTGGAGCCATTGCTGTACCTTCTTTCGAAGCACTGCTTACAATTAATGTACACCACAGACTTTGCTCTAGTTGTGTCCATAGAATGGATTGCAACTTTTCTTTTTTTTATTAACACAGGTTCATGCACTACAAATTTAGTTTTCTGCTATCCCCACTATGTGGGGCGGGCTTATTTTTTACATTCTCTTAGGTTTTGTATTTACCTATCTGTGGATGGGCATGCGACCCGTGTTTATTATGTGACATGCCCTCTATGTTTATCATGCTATATCTGATTGTTATACCGGGCTTCAATTCTGGAGGGAGGCATAGTTGGTTTGCAGGGCGCAAGTCACCAATCCACACCTCAGTCCCAAAATGAGGCTTGGTTGTGATGGAAGCCATATAGCCACGCCTCAACTTCATAGCGAGGTTTGGCTAATAAACTTGATGCTGAAACACACGAAGTAAAGATATACAAAGGCAAAGTCACTTATCCAAGCCTCAGTTTCAAAACGAGGCTTGTTAAGTTTGAGATGGCAGCCAGGCAACCATGCCTCTATTTCACAAGGAGGCTTTGTTTACAGACCAAGTGTTTTGGTGCATGGCGCACTGTGGGATGCATTCCGTTATGCCATTTGGAGGTGCTGGCTATCGCTATCATGCAATCCACTCATATGTACAAACTGTTCCTTGATTTTGTGTTTTGGATTTAGACATGGAGACAGGAAGTGATGTCATTTGGGATCACTTCCGGTGTCAAGCAAACTCTGGGGTCACTATCTCCATTTAAGCGATGTTTTCCGGGGGGTCTGCACCCCAGATGACGACTGTGCAGTCGAAACGCATTGGTTGGACCTTCCACTAACATTGCCTCATGCTTTTACATGCTGTATCAATTTCTTCCAAATGTGAGTGTTGAATTTATATTTTTAATAAACCACCTCCTTTTTAAATGGTATCACGCTATGTCAGCCCCCTTTTTCTATTACATGATACCCTTCCTGTGACAATAAGTTTTCATGCTCCGCGAGACTCCTGGAGCCTTCAGCTAACATCTCATGACCGTCTAAGGCTGATCGACTGATGGAGTTCCAGGATCTGCTGTCCCCCATTGGGTGGTTTGAACCCAACAAGCCTTGTTGACTTGGGTGGTATATGCCCCGCCAAGTCAATATTATCTGGTAAGCCTCCTCCCTCTTTCATGGTGGTGGTGTTTGCTTCCATTTTTTCACTCCAAGGTTCCCAGGAATGCCAGGAACTTCTCACATGTGTATTGGATCACAAACCTAATTGGACTGTATTTCATCATTTCGTTCAATTTGGACATTTGTGTGTAGTGCAGTCACTATATTAGCACATTGCTTAATATCCATTCACATCTATTATGTTAGAGTTTGTGTCATTTTGTCACATATATGTTTGAATCACATACAATTTTTCCCTTTTTTTTGCAATCATAGCACTGCACTTATTTATTTTCTACAGTTTATTACTGAGATTAGCTCTTTCATGCACCTTTTGTAATCCTTCCACATTTCTTTAGCAGTTTCACACTTACATATATGTAAGATTTTATCATCTTCTATGCTAAGACAGACTGTGTTCTGAGCTTTTTGGTCTTTCTCTATCCACTCACCTGAAGGATGTTTCCATGTACCTTCTCTTATTAGCAGCATTTTGGCTATGTTTCCACTATTGCGTCCCCAAAGTCACGCGATTTACACTGTGACTTTACAATGCAATTTATGTTGCGATTTGATGCGACTTTAAAAACTACTTTGTGCGACTTTGATGTTCTGCGATTTAGTCAGAGTGATGTAATTCCTTATCCTGCTTAGTTATTTCCCCTTCCTCTTTCATTGTCACATGTTGTATGTTGGCTAGCAAACATGTTGGCTATGCAATATGTTGGGTCAGCAGTCATGGCTGCTGTAGCAGCATTAATAGATGAATAAGAAGAGGATAACCGGTGGAGGAGAAGGCATAGATTTTGGATCCATCCCATTATCGCACAAAGGGAAGGGAGAGGCCAGTTGGGGTCCTTTACAACGACCTCCGTGCTCATGAAGAGAAACTCTTCAACTACACACGAATGTCAATTAGAAGTTGAACTTATTTATGTCAACTTGCAAATGCTCCAAGATATATTTATGTAAAGATGTATATACCTGGTCAGTATGACTCTTTTTCAAATTTTTAGCTTTGAATAGCTAGAAGTGTTAACTATAACCTGATCAAATTGTTTAAAAAATGGAAGTAGATTTGTAAATGTTTGATTTTTACATGGTCAATGTAGATAATAGCCATACATTTTCTATTTACAGTTTTGATGAATTGTTGGCTTTGCTCTTTAGCCATTTAGAGCGACAAAACATCAGTTTCCGAAGGAGTATTCAAGCTGTTGAAAGACTGATTATAACATTGAGGTAACTGTTCATACCTACTTTTTCTTCTTCTTACCTCATATGTGGCATTTGGATATCCACATCATTCTTTCATCCTCTTTACATGAAGTGAATTAATAAATCCTAGCATGTTATTGTGGATGAAATTATTTTTCAAATATTAATTTTCCCTCTGCATCACCAGTGTCTTTCTCCTGCTCCTATTCTTCCTTCATTTCCTCAGGCACCTCCTTCCAAGCTCATTTTTGATCTAATATAGAAGTAGCTTATTGTTAATATGTATTATTATAATAAACTGTATTTACTGTTCCATTTTAGGTACCTGGCAACTGGACATTCTTTTGCAAGTTTGCATTTTGAATTTTTGGTTGGCAAAACTACTGTCAGCAATATTGTCCATGATACCTGCAGAGACATCCGAAATGTCCTTGGGGATTTGGTCCTGAAGAAGCCCACTTGCGAAGATTGGTGCAAGATAGCGGAAGTTTTCTGGGACCAATGCAATTTCCCGGCAATTGACGGAAAACATATAGGGGTAGTGATGCTGATTGGCAGTGGAACCAAATACTGTAACTACAAAAAATATTTTTTTGTATTACTAGCAGTGGCTGATGCCAATTATTGTTTTAGCTATATAGACATAGGATCGTATGGCAGCAGCTCAGACTCCAGTATTTTCCAAAGATCATCATTTGAAAGAATGTTGAGGGAAAATGGTTTGGACCTGCCACAGGACTGTCCGTTGTCAGGAACAAATGGGCCGCCAATGCCATTTGTGTATGTTGGGGATGAGGCCTTTGCTCTCAGTGAGCATCTATTAAGGCCTTATTCCAATAGGTGTCTGAGTGAAGAGAAGTGAATCTTCAATTACCGGGCAACAAGGGCAAGACGAGTGGTAGAATATTAATTTGGCATTTTAGCAAACAAGTGGCGTTTGCTACATACACCTATGAATTTAAAACTTGAGAATGCAATATCTGCAGTAAAAGCAGCATGTGTGCATCATAATTTTGTAAGAATTTGTGATAGCTATCTTTTAGTATATTCCCTCATGCATGTTCTGGAAGGTGCACAATGGAGTGCCAGTAGGGGCACCACCAATGGTGCCACTGTGCGAGAGGGATTCTCATCGTATTTTATGTCTGCTGCTGGTTCTCTCCCCTGGCAGCAGGATGCCATTGCATAATGTATGTCATGCATTTTTTATTTTAATATTATTTAGATGTATGTTATGCTTAATTGCATTCAAATGCAGAATAACAGGTATTTAACACAAATTATAAAAAAGGATAACTAGACAACGCATAATGTAACCAGAAGAATTTTTATTTTCCGGAATTTTGGGCAAGAATGCACCAAAAATAATTTTTTTTTTGGGTGAACTACACCATTTGTTGTTTTTTTATTTTGAACAACCACAACAAATAATAAAATATTATTTTGAACAAAAGCAAAATAAAAGTCATACAAAAAATAAAATATATAATCTGAATCTTTTTTACAAGCAAAATCTTTTTGCAAGAAGGCAAAAAAATTTCCACGAAATCAAACATTTTTGGTTTGTTGTTTTGGCAACCACAACCAAAACCAAAAAATAGAATAAGTCTCAAAACACCAGCAAAAATAATATAAAATTCCAATTGCTGGTATGTTTTGGTTTCAGTGGTCCCAGAAACTGAACTATTGGTTGGTCCAGGGAAATCCACTGATGGTCCCGGGTAGTATTTCCCTTGAATAAAAAGTGTAACCTAACTGGGTGTAGGCTGCCTAAGTTGGTGAGTGGTCGGGGGGCCAAGGGTAGAGGTAGTGGGGGCAGGAATTGGATGCAACATGCGTGGCCTTGAGGGATTCAGCATATTACCATACTGGTCACAGTATGGCTGGTTTATTGGTGGAGCGTACTGTGTACTTTGAAAGTGAGGGTATTGTTGATAAGGGGGATATTTGGGAAGAGGGGGTTGCATATATGCTGAGGATGTTGTTGGCCCCTCACGCACAAAGGATTAAGCAGTTGACATTAAAGCCATCCTGAGTGCATATTTTTTCTCTGGGGGTACCTGTTTAAATATGCCTAAAATTACAGTGAGAAATGCTGTGTCTTCACACTGGTTTTCAGCCATTTTAGTGGACATCTGACTGACTACATCTAAGATTTTATCCATGGGTTTCACAGGCCTGGCACTTCCCCTTGAAGATCTTCGCAAAGGCCTAGAGACATTGCTAGGCCCTGGTTCTGCATCCTCCTTCATTCATTGAGTTTGTTGTTGACCTTGATTCATCGACAAACAGTTCCTTGTCAACATTGTCTTGGAATTGTTCTTGCTCCTCCTCCGCAGCAGATTCCTCTGACTCACCTTCTGGTGCCAAACCCTGTGTGCTGTCTTCCCAGCTTGCTTGAGTTCTGAAATACAAATCACATATTTTTAAAGTAAGCATTACAATTTGATATGTAAAATTCATAACATATGCCTGCTGATAACTTACTCTCGCATTTCCAACACCGGTTTTAAAAAATCAAGATCCCCGGCATGGGCATATGGGGCTAATCTTTTTGAGCCGGAATCACTCCTTCCTTCTTTTAATTTTCGTAAGTACTCCATCGAGTCTGTAACGAGTGCACTACAAAATATAAAGAAAATACCCAGTTAAAATAAAATTCTTTAGTAACTACCCATAGGTCATTCATTTGCTAGGCTGCATAATTGATGTGGATGGTGGGAAAACAACCGCTAGAAATATGACACCTGCATAATTTGTCATGTGCTGAAGGATGTGGACCGGGACATATTTCATATCGTTTGGACTGTGGGCAAATATTATTTGCTGGCCCACACACACACACAGATTTACTTTCCTGCAGCCACAGGTTGCAGGAAAGAAACTAGCTAAATTCCACCATCAACACAGATAGTGTTGACAGGGGATTCCCTCCTGCCAAACCATTGTGATCTCCCAGCAGGAGAAGCGGTCCCCACCAAGAAAACACAGTGCACATTATTAACACACACCCATTGGTTGATGAATAGGTACAAGGCGCAAAGTTCTAAGCAGCATATATCAACCACTTACTTTTTTGAAGAGCGTTCTGTAGCTGATAAAGACTCCCAGGTATCATAATATATGCAAGCCACTTCCAACCATGCTCTCTCCTTCTTTACATGATCTTTATAATCTGGATCTCTGAGGTCATATATTGCCGGACGTTGTCTGATAAGCCAAATTATTTCTTCATTGTTATGAACTTGTCGCTTGTTCTTTCTATCCCTAGGCATGCTTCCTGCTGTCTTCCACACTCACGTACATCAATATAGGAAGTGATGTATTTGGGAGGAGCAGAGATCATGTGCTTCTGTAGACTTCCGTGGAAGTCGCAACAAAGTCAGACATGTACATGCGACTGCATTGCGACTTAATATCTTTCTATAGAGAACAAGTCGCACCAAAGACGGAACAATGTAGTGCAAGAACCTTTTTTGGAGACGCTGCGACTTGAGTCGCACCAATTAGAACGGGGACCATTGATATACATGGGTTTGGACTTAAATAAAGAGAGAAGTAATACTATCTCTGATATGGTGGGATTTTAGAGGGAGATAGTGTATCTGTTAGTGGTAAGCCGATACCGCATGGGTTAATAAAAAATATAAATTTTATTAAGGATTGTTAAAAATATATATATGCATTACAGACATAACATAAAGGAACATCAAAATGACCATAGAGTAGCTTGTTCACAAATCATTCGTGATTAGTCAGCCGACATGTTTCGCAAAGAGTTTCGCTTCATCAGGGCATACACAACATCACTGATTTATTCTAGATTGTATAAAGAACAAGTAATCATTAAGAATATGATTACATGATGGCCATCCATAAATAAAAATCAAAAACATGGTACAAGAAATATGGTAAGAAAATAATACTCATTATGCTCACCTACTGATACAGGTCTAGAGGACAACAGAGCAGCCACCACCATTGCCAGATGTCACCTAGTACACCAACTGGAGCATAGTACCCATGGGTGCCAGATCCCAAGGGATAACGCCAACAGGGGAACTGGACCACGCAGATAATGAGGCAAAAGTCTGGCAAAAAACATAATAAAGGAAAATTCCTTAATTTCCTTAGAAGCAGGAGATATATATAAAAATGCAAAAATGATGCTGTATCAATTGTCCCACATTATGTGGTAGGGCAAAGGTATATTTAAGCAAGGTATAATTATAGGGAGTAGGCTGAAAGGTTCAGCCTCCTATATAGCAATATGCTGCATATGGTATAAACCTAAGTGTGGAGCAACATTTTTGAGAAAGCACTTTTACTTTAAACTCTAAAATTAAGTAATAACAGATAATAGAAATGTATTAAATAAAAACTTGAAAGGGTATAGTAATTGCCCGAGTGTCTAAGCCAGAGTTAATGTAGGGAATGCCATCTGCAGTTGTAACATATATGGTCAGAGTGTTGATAAGGGGGAGTGTCAAAGATATATATGACATCTAGTCCAAATAGCAAGGCACAATGAAGCCTTCTTGTGCCCCATCATATGCCAACCTGTACCTGGGGGGTGGGAACGCACCTTCTTCTCTAGCAACGGGGCCTCGATGTACCTCCGCCACATTCTCCTTTGGCGGAGGTACATCGATGACGTCCTGCTCATATGGACAGGCTCAGCGGATTCGCTCTCCAAATTTATGCAGTTTCTCTCCCATAATGACTTCAACTTAAAGTTCACTACACATTCGGATACTACCACTATCCCCTTCATGGACCTACGCCTTTTCCTCAATGAGGATGGGTCTATTTTCAGTACCCTCCACAGGAAAGAGACTGCTGGTAATACCATACTGCATTATTCCAGCTCCCATCCACGCACGCTCGTTCGTAGCATCCCCTTCAGTCAATATCTTCGGTTGCGACGAAATTGCGCAAGAAACAAAGACTTTGAACGGGAAGCGAAGGCTCTATATGATAGGCTGACCAATAGAGGCTACAGTAAGAAAGTCCTGAAAACGACATACCAACGAGCAAAACAATGCACACCAGATACTCTCATCTTTAAACAAAAAACTTGTGATCCACATCCCACCACCAAACTCATTACCACATTTACTGCCCATCAACACTCCATTCGGAAACTTATCAACAATAACTGGCATTTCCTCTCTGAGAATCCCATCATTTTGAAGTATGTAGCTACTGCACCACAAATCACCTACAGAAGATCCCAGTCCATCAGGGATAACTTAGTCCATAGCCACCTACAGCCCTCAACTCCATTAGTGGGGGCAGAGGGTGGCAATGGTACTTTTCGTTGTGGACACTGTGAATTTTGCCCGTGGATAAGAGAGTGTACAGGTTGCGCCCTCCCAAGAGGAGGCTTCCACAAACTCAAAGGTTACACAGACTGCTCTACCACTGGCATTGTCTACCTCGCCACATGTCGCTGCGGCTCATTTTATATCGGAAAAACCAAACGCCCGGTCGCTAAAAGAATTCAGGACCATCTTTATTATTTGGATGCAGGGCTATTGTATACTCCTATGTGCAAGCATATTGGCATTCATCATAGCTTTGATCCTAGGTATGTATCCTTTGTCGTATTAGAAGTCATTCCTAACTTCGAAAGGGGAGGAAATGTCGACAAAAGGATACTTCAGAAAGAGGCCAGATGGATCTTTAGCGAACAGGCTACTCACCCACCTGGTCTCAACACAGCACTCTCCTACAAACCTTTCCTGTGATGACACACTGCCTTATGTTTTCAATGCTCTGTTTTTCTATTTTTTTTCACTTTTTATCACTTGTCCTTATGTCCCATTAAACAACATATATAAATAATGGGGGTATTATTAGTGCACTTGTATCCATCAATTCTATTAAGATCTGTGCCTATATATCTCTGATTGTTATAAGGGAATGATCTCTGTGTAGGCCTCTGTATTTTAGGTATCATTCACTATTTTTTGCAGTCTATGTGGGACTGCTGAGTGGCCCCTCCATGCTGATGCCGCTGTGTGCCTTACTGGTTCTGCATTCAGCCTACGACAGGGGGATTCGGACGTCCCTGCTTTAGAGGGCGGAGCCTTCTATCCGCCCTCGTATGCCCTTCACGCTCCCCAGCATGATATGGGCAATGCGCGCGCATCTCCTTGGGTGAGTGCGCGCGCATCCCCCTCGGAGAGTGCACGCGCATCTCTGCAGGGACGTCCGGACCGGAAGTGATGCCGGAGGTCGTCTGCGACCTTTTCACTTCCGGTAGGGCCGCGCAGTTTTAAGATGGGGGCGCCAGCGTGCTGTCTAACAGATGCACCCTGCGACTGCCCATCGGAATTGTCAAGCACTGGCTCTCCTTGTCAAGAATAGAACAGCTTGACACTCTCTCAGTAGGTAAGCTCTATGCCTTTATGCCCATCTTCCCAAACTTTAATGCTGGTACCTGGCGGTTTGGGGGTTGTCTACTAAGTTGTGTTATCATGTATAGGCTATGTTCTGGCATACTGGCGTGCTCCTGTCTTGCCATTGGGCCACTGTGGCTCCATTGTGCCTTGCAAAGTACTGGGGGAGGGGCTGAGTCAGTATTCTCAGTCCAGTAGTTGCATATGGATGCTGTAATAGGCTCCTGGAGCTTCTCCTCTGTTGCCCAGTAGCTAGAAAGTCGCCATAGGCAGGACCCAGAGGGAACAGTTAGTGTTAAAGAAAGACACAAGGGAGCGTGGTCAGAGATCCCTCTGGGAAGCATAGAGACATCCTGAACACATTGTAGGGCCAATCTAGATCCAAACGCCAGGTCAATTCTAGATAGTGTTTTATAGGTGGAGGAGTGGCAGGTATATTCTCTTTCTTTCGGGTGCGTGTGTCTCCACACATCCGTAAGGGCGAAAGTGTCCGTCCACTTCCGGAGGTGAGGAGAGTCACGGGTCGATGCACACATCCTATCCACATCAGCGCATGGGACCATATTAAAATCCCCCATCAGAAGTACCAAGCCAGTGTCCAGGACTACCTCCTGCATAATGTCATGAAGGATTTGGACCGATGCTGGCGGGGGAAGATACAACCCAACCAGTACAATATCCCTATCATAAATGTTTGTGTGTACTATAACATACCTGCCCTCCTTATCAGTCTTTATAGCAATGGGTCTAAAGGGTAGGGATTTCCGAACCAGGATGCTGACCCCACGAGCATATGTAGAATAAGTGGTGTGATAGTTTAACCCCACCCATGGTCTTTTCAAGGAGATTGTCTTATGGCCCTGAAGGTGGGTCTCTTGTAGAATGCAAATGTCAGGATTATGTTTCTGTAAAAAGCGGAACACCAGGGATCGTTTAACCACTGAGTTTAGGCCCCTAACATTCCAAGAAATGACTGTAATTGGAGCCATTTGAGGTATATGGGAGAAATCAGTGTAGGGGTAGAAGGCTCGCGGGGCAGCATCCTGGCCCCATGCATGAGGAACACTGTAGCACATATGACACTGTACCACATTACCTTAAGTATAGACATCACAAAACACCTGAGTCCCCAACCTAGGAATGCTTGGAACCCCAAACATTATACACCCAATGCTAGAGGGCGTGTACCAGTGGACGTATATATACACTGAGGGGGGGAGCGACCCCGCAGATTTGGAGAGGCTCCACCGCCAGTGTAGGAGAGGATCAACACAGTCATTAGGTTTCATCTCCATCCGTCAAATGCGCACCAAGAGATAACAAAACTCATACCCTTTACGCATTTAAACATGAGCAGGGGGGGAATAGCATACGATTAGACCCCAAAAGAAAAACAATCCCATCCCCTTGAATAACAGTCCTTTTAATCAGGGCTAAGGATAAACCTTCTGCATTAATATTTCACAGTCTGCACAGAAGTACAGGGCTACAGTACCTTTTACCTGACACTAGAGTCCGCCAGTGAGTCAGAAGTTAGTGTAAAGGAAGTCTTTCCAGTTTGGGCACTTTACAGCAGGAGGAATGAGACTCTGTGCAGGAAAAAAAAAGGGGGGAAAAGAAGGGGGGGGGGGGAAACCAAACATATAAGGCAAACCCTGCAGCAGGAAACAGCATTTTGGCATAAATCTGAAATCTATGAAATCTGGAGTACTTAATGGTGAACAGAAACCTGAGTGTGCACAACTGCACAAGATCACCTGGTCTGTCCAGGGGCACTTTCTTCAAATGTTGCAAACAAGTAGGTCAGGCACAACAGGTGCAACAGAAGTAGAAGGCAACCTCAACCTGGAGGATGATCTCCCCCAGACATCCGCCCCAAGGTCCTCCGGTCAGGTAATTTATGAACAGAAGAGGGGGGCTGTAATACTGAGGTAAGAGGTTGTTAAATGTGGGGAGACCAGCAGCCATCAGTGGTGCGGGGGGAGGGATTCTAGCCAGGCAGATGCATCTCTGGGAGAAGTAAAGGTTTCACTATCTTGAAACCGCAGTCTTGCTGGGAACAGGATACTATACTTAATGCCCTTTACTCGCAAAGCAGCTTTTACTTGGTCAAAAGAGAGCCTAATTTTTTGCGTTTCCACTGAGTAGTCTGGGAAAATCAAAAGTTTGCTATTTTGATATGCTATTTTGATATGCCAGTTCCCACTGTACTCTGGCCACGCGTAGTTCAGGAATTTGAGTATAAAAGTGCGTGGTGGGGATCCCGGTGGGCCCTGTTTAGGGGGGATTCGGTGCGCACGTTCCACTGCGTAGAAGGGTGAAAATTGTGCCAGAGGCAGGAGGGCAGATTTTCCGCAAACTCAGTCGGGTGTGAACCCTCTAGACCCTCCGCCATGCCGACAATGTGGAGGTTGTTTCTTCCGATTGCGATTTTCGGCATCTTCTGCTTTGTATTCAAGGGCTTTAATTTTAGTGTGCAGCATTCGCAGGTCAGTGGTATGGCCCTCCACTGTGTCTTCTACATGACTTATGCGCTGTTCTGCTGAATGGATTCTGGAACGCATTTTGTCCATGTCCTGCCTGATTAACCTCACATCAAGCTGCACAGCATCTACTTTAGTAGTTAGGGAGGTGACAGAGGCATGACAATTTGTGATGGCAGCCAGGACCTCTGTAAGACTGGTTACAGGTGGCGAGGGCTGCTCCTGGCTCTCCGTCTGGGATACCATGATCAAGGATGGGCGCCTTCCAGACCCCACGTGGTCCCTGCAGACTGGGACAGATTCCTCTGGCACGGGGGGGATGTATACTTCTTACCCCGTCCTCTCGATGCCCGGGATGAGTAGCATCCCATGGAGATGTCCACTGCCTCTGCGGGTGTACTCTGGCCGCCAGGAGGAGGGAGGAGAGCCTATGAACCTTGGCAGAGATTGCAGGCAGTCCGGGGACCCTTCCAGGAGGGGGTGGATTGCATCACAGTCAGGGAGGCTAGGAGAACTCACCAGGGCTGTGGTCGGGTGGAGCAAGATGGCCACCATTCCAGGAGGTAGGCCGGAGCTGCAGCCTGTCCCCAGAGAGATACAAGGCACAGATACACAGCAATAGCAGCCTCAGGTAGACTGGAGGTGAATCCAGAAAAGGAGCAAGCTCTGTACAAGCACGGAGGCCCGAAAAACTTGCCTGGGCCTCCGCCGGGTGGAGCAAGATGGCCGCTGCTAGTTTGGGCCGAAGCCGGGGCCTTTCCTAGGGCCAGTGCTGAGCCAGACATCTTCACTGTAGTGGTCCCAGGCGGCGTTCTAATGAGCTGACAGGCTCCAGAGGCAGCGGGGAGAGCAGGACAGATCCCCAAGTGCAGTGGATGGTGTCCGATGAGCAGGATGCAAGCAGGATGGTCAATCAGGAGTATTGGGCAGTGGAGCTCACACAATCTGTGACCTACTCCATTGCTCTCAAGGCCACGCCCCCATGCCTGGGATCACAACCTGTTAGAAATCCTGTATATAGCCCTTCAGAACAGACAGACAGTGCACAGTTCACACAGACTTTGCTGTGTAACTGCAAGCAGGAATAGGAAAATGTATTTATCAGAGAAAAGACATCCTGGCTGATGTAGTTGTTGCACAAAATACATGAACAATATATTCCTACAGAAAGTATACACATATATATATGTGTGTGTGTGTGTGTAGCAAACCATAAATTACCCCTGAAGGAGCTGCTAATAATTTTCTTTGGGCTTACCGTTACCATCTTCACAGTGTTCGTCATAGGGGTACTTATCAATTGCTCAATTGAAACACTGGCTCCAACACTTATGCCGCGTACACACGGTCGGACTTTTCAGCTACAAAAGTCCGACAGCCTGTCCAACAGACTTCCGGAGGACTTTCGGCAGACTTGCGGCGGACTTGTGGCAGACTTTCTAACGAACGGACTTGCCTACACACGACCACACAAAAGTCCGATGGATTCGTACGTGATGACGTACACCAGACTAAAATAAGGAAGTTCATAGCCAGTAGCCAATAGCTGCCCTAGCGTGGGTTTTTGTCCGTCGGACTAGCACACAGACGAGCGGATTTCGGGGTCCGTCGTAGTTACGACGTAAAGATTTGAAGCATGTTTCAAATCTAAAGTACGTCGGATTTGAGGCTAAAAAAGTAAGTTGAAAGTCCGGAGAAGCCCACACACGATCGGATTACCAGCCAGCTTTAGTCCGTCAGCGTCCGTTGGACTTTTGTAGACGAAAAGTCCGACCGTGTGTACGCAGCTTTAGTCCTTTTTCCAAGTTTTATTAAAGAAACAAAAATATGCAATAGAAAAAAGTAGAGGGTGAAAAGGATTCAGGCACCTTGGATCTTGCGGTTTGAGGTAATTTCTGTATCCAGCAAATAGCACTTCCACACCGGATAGGTCTCTCTCACCGACCTAACAGCCGATGAGGTGCTCGAACACGGTCTCTGCCACAGACCTTGCAATACTGAACAAACTGATTGCAATGCATAGCACGGTCTCTGCCACAGACCTTACAATCTTGAATTAACTGATTGCTGTGCTTGATCTCAGATGCATCTCCGACTGAGTTCCCAGGCTCTTCTCAAGATACCAGCCTTATGCTCGGTCCTCTCCTGAAGAGTCCTCCCCTGGTCACTGCAATCCCTGGCTTCTTCCCGCAGGCCAGACAGCAAAGAGACCATCCTACGGACCAGTAGGCCACTAAAACTCTGATCCTTCTTTTAGTAGCTAGGCCTTGGGTCTGCCAACCTCAAGGCAGAACTTTAAGCAACAGCAGTTCCCCAGGCCAGGAGGGCCATGAGGTCAGGAAGCGCCAACCCTTACCACACGGTGTCTGTCCCTTAAATACCCCTGCCCAGAATGCTTGGTGGATGAACCACTCCCACCAAATAGTTTCTGAGCAAAGAGTATTCAATATGTCCGACTGGACTGTATTTACAATATCCACCAATGGTGACAGCACCACCCATGGTCAGATGGAAATCTGCACAGTCCAGCTAAACTGGTACAGAAACCATTAAATTTAGATAATAATAAGCTGAGCCAAACTGTAGCTTTAACTAACTTAAATGTCAAAAGAATAGCGTCTGCTCTTCAGGAGCAGGGCGCTACATATATATATATATATATATATTGTAATATGGGGGATGTCTAGCTCAGCAGTAGATGCGTTTTCAGTGAGGCTCCTGCTGTGTGACGGCGCTCCTCGTCTGACAGTTCTTAAATAACGGGGGACGGGGCCACCCGGTGACCCCGCCCCCCTCTAACGCACGGGACATGACGGGACTTCCCTGTGGCATTCCCCGTGACTCCACAGGGAAGTCCCATCAAGTCACCGTGCATCAGAGGGGGGCGGGGTCACCGGGTGGCCCCGCCCCCGTTATTTAAGAACTGTCAGACGAGGAGCGCCGTCACACAGCGGGAGCCTCCCTCCATGCCAGCATGGGTGCGGAGCGGCCCAGAGAAGAAAATGAAGAAGAGAAGAAGAGAAGAAAAGAAGAAGAGAAGAGCGGGAGCCTCCCCCCATGCCATTGGTGCGGAGCGGCCCGAGGAGAAGAAGATAGAAGACACCGCGGAGGAGATGCTGGACGAGAACGCCGGAGGAAGAACCAGAAGAGCCAGAAGAATCAGAAGATGAAGGAAGATAGAAGAAAGAAGAAGCATTTAAATAAAGGAATTGTCAAAAACTGTCTCTTGTCATTTTTAACATTTTTGACAGTTTTTTAGTGAAATGGTAGGGGTAAGTACCCCCTTACCACTTCACACAGGGGGGGGCCGGGATCTGGGGGTCCCCTTGTTAAAGGGGGCTTCCAGATTCAGATAAGCCCCCCGCCCGCAGACCCTCACAACCACCGGCCAGGGTTGTGGGGATGAGGCCCTTGTCCTCATCAACATGGGGACAAGGTGTTTTGGGGGGCTACCCCAAAGCACCCTCCCAATGTTGAGGGCATGTGGCCTGGTACGGTTCAGGAGGGGGGGGCGCACTCTCGTCCCCCCCTCTTTTCCTGCGGCCTGCCAGGTTGCGTGCTCGGATAAGGGTCTGGTATGGATTTTTGGGGGGACCCCACGCCGGTTTTTTTTTTTGGCGCGGGGTTCCCCTTAAAATCCATACCAGACCTAAAGGGCCTGGTATGGAATTTAGGGGGACTCCCGCGTCTTTTTTTTTTTTTTTTTTTTTTTAAGTTTAATAATTTTTATTCATGTTTAAACACAGTACAACACATTACTCAATATACAAATTTCCAAGTAGTAGAAAAAACCGCTTAATACCCGATGCGGTGTATACATTTACACCATAGAAGGTACATCTTTACTCCCCCCCCCCTATTGCACCGTTATATATACCTTGTACCAAGCTCTTTTCCTTGTGTATAACAACAAAACATATTACTACTATTCCTATCTTAAGAACAACATCCTCCCTATCTTCTTCTTACTCTGTTTACTCCGTAGGGTGGGCCGCCTTCATCAACCAGGGATTCCAGATTTTTTTAAATTCTCTTAGGTTTCCTGCCCTTACAAACACTGTCCTTTCTTTCCCTATTGTTTCCGACACTTCTCTACGCCAATCAGCTACCGATGGGGGTTTCTCAGCTTGCCATCTCTTGGTTATTCCCTTTCTTGCCTGGTATAGGCATCTCCGCACTGCTTTTCTTTCATCTCTCCCATTACCCAAGTTCCCCCCCACCCCTAGAATACATAGCTTTGGATCAAGTTTAAGACTCACATTAAAAAGCCTATTTATATCCTCAATCACTTCTGTCCAGTAGCGGAATAGTTTAGGACATTTCCATACCATATGTAACAAGTCTCCATTCATTTGGCACCTAGGACATTTAGGATCTACTCTTCTCCCCCATTTAAACAGTTTTTGGGGGGTATAGTATGCCCTATGCAGTAACATTAGATGCGAAAATTTCTGAGCTGGCGAGACTGAGACCTGATGGCCCCCCCTCAACACCTCTCTCCACTGGGCATCCGATATTATCCCCAGGTCTCTTTCCCACTTCTCTCTACATCTAAGTTTATTTGGCCCTTCCCTGCTATTTCTGAAGATATGTTGATAGAATTCAGCTATTAATCCTTTTGATCCCTCAAAACTCGCTATCATCTGAGGGATGGGTGATTGGCTCCAGCACGGACCTTGATCCCCGAACTGGGCCTGTAGTGCATGCCTAATTTGAATATAACTAAAATATGACTGCTTCGGGACACCAAATTCCTCTTTTAGGGAGGCAAAAGATTTCAGCACACTACCATTATATAATTGCTTTAATTTAGTTATCCCCCTTACCTCCCATGTTTTAATTTTCCCTACTTTTGTTAGTTCTTGAAGATGTTTGTTATCCCAAAGAGGCATATCTCCTAATATTCCCTCCATATCTTTCAGATTTTTAATACTATTCCAGGTTTTTAGCATTAGTTTAACTGTGGGGGTTCTATGTGTAAACGAGTTTGCCTCCAACACCTCCAGCGCCTTTCTGTGGGGTGCACCTGTAGTCATTATGCCAAGGTTATTATTACCCATAGGTCCACTACCTGTTCTCAGATGTTGCAACTGGGCTGCTAGAAAGTAGCAACGTGGATGCGGGACCGCCATGCCCCCCTCACCCATTGCAAGCTGTAAGGTCTGCAAACTTATCCTCGGATGTCCCCCCCTCCACACAAGCCCTCTAAACAACATATCTATTTTTTTGAACCATTTACCATATATCCAAACTGGCGAATTATGTAGGATATACAATAATTGGGGCATCCACAGCATTTTAACCAAGTTGCACCTTCCAGCTACCGACAAAGGGAGTCCTTTCCATATATCAACCTTTTTTTTAAATTTCTCCAGTAATGGGGCCATGTTATTGTTTAAGAAGTGGTCTAGATCCCTTGTTACCTGGATCCCCAGGTATTTGGTTTTCTCCACTATTTTTAATGGGGTTTCTTCCAAAAAGGTGCCTTGTTTGATGGGGTCTATTGGTAGCAAAACAGACTTCTCCCAATTTATAGTGAGACCAGAGACCTCCCCAAAGTCTGCAAAGACTCTCATCACCTGTCTTAATGACCCTTCCGTATTCCCCAGGAAAATAAGGACATCGTCCGCGTATAACGCGATCTTCTCCTCCCTGGTCCTTCTCCAAAATCCCTCCACCATCCTATTTTGTCTTATCGCAGCGGCCACCGGTTCCATAGCTAATGCAAAGATCAGGGGTGATAAGGGACACCCCTGCCTTGTGCCTCTCTCCAACTGAAACCTGCTAGAAAGTACATTGTTAGTTCGGACCCTTGCTATGGGATGTCTATATAGAATTTTCACCCATCTCCTAAATGAGGGGCCAAAGCCATATACCTTCAGAACCTGCCAGATGAATCCCCATTCTAGACTATCAAAAGCCTTCCCTACATCCAGCATCATGACCGCTCTAGTACCCATGTTTTCTGTTGGGATCTGCAGATTCAAAAAAAGCCTCCTTATATTTTCGCTTGTTGACCTTTGGGGAATAAAACCTGTTTGGTCCGGATGGACTAGGCTATGGATTATTTTTTGAAGCCTGGTGGCCAGAATTTTTGCCAGGATTTTTGCATCTGAACATAATAAGGAGATAGGTCTATACGATCCAGGTTCCAAAGGATCTTTCCCCTCTTTAGGTAATATTATAATTGTGGCCTCCATCATTGATTCAGGTAGCCTCCCTTCCTGATATGCCCACTCAAACACCTTGAGAAGTTCCGGTAGCAGTGTCTCCCCATATTTTTTATAGATCTCTGCCGGGAGACCATCAGGACCCGGAGATTTCTGATTGGTCAGTTGTTTTGCAGCGATTTTAACCTCTTCTAATGAGATTGGCGCCTCCAGAATCTCGATCTCCAGCTCTGTAAGGGAGGGCAGTTCCATTTTCCCAAAGAAACTTTCCCTTCTCTCTCCTGCCACTGGCCCCTGGGATTTATATAGTTCTTCATAATACTTCTTGAATGTTTCATTAATTTTATCTGGTTGATATGTAATCTCACCTTCCCTGGTGCTAATGGCGGGAATTATTATTTTTTTTTTTAAATTTTGGTTCGGGGTTCCCCTTTGGGGAATTCCCATGCCGTTTTTATCAATGAACTTCTATGTGTATTGTCGGCAATGCAATAGCCGCGGGTAGTTTTAAATGGGTTTTTTCCTTCAAAATGTCATTTTGCTGTCAGACTGTTCTAAACACAGGAAACATGCGCCCCTTTACAGGCATACTATAGACACCCCCCAGGTACGAAATTTAAAGGGATATTACACTTTTATTTTTTGACTTTAAGCATTATTAAAATCACTGCTCCTGAAGAAAACGGTCGTTTTTAAAACTTTTTTTGCATTGATCCATGTCCCCCGGGTGCAGGACCCAGGTCCCCAAACACTTTTTATGACAATAACTTGCATATTAGCCTTTAAAATTAGCACTTTTGATTATTCATGTTCGTGTCCCATAGACTTTAACGGTGTTCGCGTGTTAGAACGAACTTTTTTCCTGTTCGCATATTCTGGTGTGAACGAACTCATGTTCGACTCGAACATCGGCTGTTTGCAAGTTCGCCAAACAGCGAACAATTTGGAGTGTTCGCTGCAAATTGGAATACCACGGAACACCCTTTAAAAGTCTATGGGAGAAATCAAAAGTGCTAATTTTAAAGGCTTATATTCATGGTATTGTCATAAAAAGTGTTTGGGGACCTGGGTCCTGCCCCAGGGGACATGGATCAATGCAAAAAAAAGTTTTAAAAACGTCTGTTTTTTCGGGAGCAGTGATTGTAATAATGCTTAAAGTGAAACAATAAAAGTGTAATATCCCTTTAAATTTCATACCTGGGGGTGTCTATAGTATGCCTGTAAAGGGGCGCATGTTTCCCGTGTTTAGAACAGTCTGACAGCAAAATGACATTTCAAAGGAAAAAAAGTCATTTAAACTACTCGCGACTATAATTGATTTGCCGGTCCGAAAATACACATAAGAGTTCATTGATAAAAACGGCATGGGAATTCCCCACAGGGGAACCCCGAAACAAAATTTTAAAAAAATGACGTGGGGGTGTCCCCCTTACTTCCATACCAGGCGCTTCAGGTCTGGTATGGATTTTAAGGGGAACCCCGAGCCAAAATGTAAAAAAAAAGGCGTGGGGTCCCCCCAAAAATCCATACCAGACCCTTATCCGAACACGCAACCTGGCAGGCCGCAGGAAGAGAGGGAGGATGAGAGAGCACCCCCCCCCCTCCTGAACCGTACCAGGCCACATGCCCTCAACATTGGGAGGGTGATTTGGGGTAGCCCCCCAAAACACCTTGTCCCCATGTTGATGAGGACAAGGGCCTCATCCCCACAACCCTGGCCAGTGGTTGTGGGGGTCTGCGGGCGGGGGACTTATCGGAATCTGGAAGCCCCCTTTAACAAGGGGACCCCCAGATCCTGGCCCTCCTCCCTGTGTAAAATGGTAAGGGTACCCCTACCATTTCACAAAAAAAGTGTCAAAAATGTTAAAAATGACAAGAGACAGTTTTTGACAATTCCTTTATTTAAATGCTTCTTTCTTCTTTCTTCTATCTTCTATCTTCCTTCGGTTTCTTCCTCCATCTTCTTCTTCTTCTGGTTCTTCTGGTTCTTCCTCCAGTGTTCTCGTCCAGCATCTTCCTCCCCGGCGTTGGCGTCTTCTTCCCTTCTTCTCCGGGCCACTCCGCATCCATGATGGCATGGAGGGAGGCTCCCGCTGTGTGACGCTTCTCTCTTCATCTTCTTCTCTTCATCTTCTTCTCTTCATCTTCTATTTGGGCCGCTCCGCATCCATGATGGCATGGAGGGAGGCTCCCGCTGTGTAATGCTTCTCCTCTTCTGACGGTTCTTAAATAACGGGGGGGCAGGGCCACCCGGTGGCCCCGCCCCCTCTGACGCACGGGGACTTGACGCACGGGGACTTGACGGGACTTCCCTGTGGCATTCCCCGTGACGCCATAGGGAAGTCCCGTCAAGTCACCGTGCATCAGAGGGGGCGGGGTCACTGGGTGGCCCCACCCCCATTATTTAAGAACCGTCAGAAGAGGAGAAGCGTCACACAGCGGGAGCCTCCCTCCATGCCATCATGGATGCGGAGCGGGCCGAAAAGAAAATGAAAAGAAGAAGATGAAGAGAAGAAGATGAAGAGAGAAGCGTCACACAGCGGGAGCCTCCCTCCATGCCATCATGGATGCGCAGCGGCCCGAGGAGAAGAAGGGAAGAAGACGCCGACGCCGTGGAGGAAGATGCCGGACAAGAACACCGGAGGAAGAACCAGAAGAACCAGAAGAAGAAGAAGATGGAGGAAGTAACCTAAGGAAGATAGAAGAAAGAAGAAAGAAGAAGCATTTAAATAAAGGAATTGTCAAAAACTGTCTCTTGTAATTTTTAACATTTTTGACAGTTTTTTTGTGAAATGGTAGGGGTACTTTTGTCCCCCCTTACCATTTCACACAGGAGGGAGGGCCGGGATCTGGGGGCCCCCTTGTTAAAGGGGGCTTCTAGATTCCGATAAGCCCCCACCCGCAGACCCCCACAACCACCGGCCAGGGTTGTGGGGATGAGGCCCTTGTCTAACCCAAAGTTTGGTTCAGGAGGGGGGGCGCTCTCTCGTCCCCCCCTCTTTTCCTGTGGCCTGCCAGGTTGTGTGCTCGGATAAGGGTCTGGTATGGAATTTAGGGGGACCCCCACGTCATTTTTTTTAAAATTTTGGTTCGGGGTTCCCCTGTGGGGAATTCCGATGCCGTTTTTATCAATGAACTTTTATGTGTATTGTCGGACCGGCAATTCATTAATAGCCGCGAGTAGTTTTAAATGACTTTTTTTACTTTGAAATGTCATTTTGCTGTCAGACTGTTCTAAAAACGGGAAACATGCGCCCATTTACAGGCATACTATAGACACCCCCCAGGTACGAAATTTAAAGGGATATTACACTTTTATTGTTTCACTTTAAGCATTATTAAAATCACTGCTCCCGAAAAAAACTGCCATTTTTAAAACTTTTTTTGCATTGATCCATGTCCCCTGGGGCAGGACCCAGGTCCCCAAACACTTTTTATGACAATAACTTGCATATAATCCTTTAAAATTAGCACTTTTGATTATTCATGTTCGTGTCCCATAGACTTTAATGGTGTTCGCGTGTTTGAACAAATTTTTTGCCTGTTCGCAAGTTCTGGTGCGAACCGAACAGGGGGATGTTCGGCTCATCCCTAATGCTGGGTTATGCTGTTTCACATGGACCCCGAGACATTGCTGCAGAAGCACGTCAAGCCGGGGACTTCAGCCAAAGAAACCAGGACCACAGCCAAAAAGGGAGCGGTGTGTCTCCAAGGATGCCAGTTCCAATTCAACCCCGCAGCAGACCATGGAAGGGAGGAGGAGGGACCAATTCTGCCCTACCCTGCCCCATGAGGATGCCCTCATCACCTGTCCCACTTGGCATTCCCCCAGAGAGGAAAGCCAATAGAGTCTTGCCAGCGCATGGCAAAGAGCCACATTGAGAACTGCTACAAGCTATCATATAACAATCAATTCATATAAAATATAGAAAGAATGATATGAAGTCATCCAATAAATATCAATAAGGTAGACCTTACCATGTACAAATAATTTCCATAAAGAGTATTTAAAATAAATTTCACAATATGATAAAGATAACATAATATACAATAAAATACAGAACAGAGGTCACATTCTCCAAAGGATCAGAAATCATCCCTTAGGTGTATCCAACACATAAATTCATAAAAAAAAGAAATACACATAGATACAACGTAGGGTATATGGAGATGTAAAACAGAAAACTTTTAAAAGGCCACCCTTAAAATTAGGGGTATATAAGAATATAAACACAGGTCTAAATCTACAAGGAAGGTAAATATTTGGAGGACCCATAAGCATATAGGGTGTTAATGAAACATATACCAGAACTGCTGTCATAACTGTATGTATGTCAAGGCCCTCATTTAAGCCTTTTGGAGCCTGAGAACCAAATTGATGCATCCAGTTGGTTTCCTTATTGCACAATAGTTAATATCTTCTACCCACATCCAAGATTCCAGCAATAGACTCTACCCCATAGACCCTAAGCCCTGTAGGGTTATTGTCATAAAAATCTCAGAAGTAACAGGAGAGCGTTTGTCAAACCCTTTCAGAATATTGCGTTTGTGTTCACCAGAACAGGTTCTAAAAGCATGTGATGTGTGGCCTACATATAGGAAGCTGCATTAGAAAACCAAGCAATAAATGACAAACTGTGTCGAGCAATTGATGAACTGTCTGCCACTTTTTCTTCCTGTGGAGAGCGCTGTCCAGCCTTTCTAGTGGCTCAGAAAGAAGAGCTACTGTCAGATGCACCAGAGGTCCTAGGTTCAGATCCAGGTTCTGACTTCTGACAATAGATACACCACTAGTAAACAGATTTTAAGGATATATCTCCACAGACGCCAAATATGTAGTAGGAGTTTGACCTGTACTTGGGATGTACTACTCTCTTCCTGGGGAATTGTAAACTAATAAAGTGGCATAGCTGGGTGGCACAGTGGTGCAGTGGGTAGTACTCTCACCTAGCAGCAAAAAGGGTCACTGGCTCAAATCCCAACTACAACACAACCTGCCCAAAGCCTGCATGGCCCCCTGTGCCCGCATGGGCCTCACCCCAAAGACACACCGGTAGGCCAATTGGTCTCTGTCCAAATTGGCCCTAGTATATAAGTGTGAGTTAGGGACCTTAGATTGTAAGCTCCTTGAGGGTAGAGATTGATGTGAATGTACAATGTAAAGCGCTGCATAAATTGACAGCGCTATATAAGTACCTTAAATAGTAATAATAGCCCAAATGTTGTAGAAAGTGTAAAACTGTTTAATAAATCTTTTGGCTCAATGCACACTTTGTGACCCAGCAGCTTGTAGTTGCTTCGGGCCAGAGGTTTCTGCCAAATGCCCTCTTTAGTCTTTGTTGGGACCTAGCCTTGGAGAGAAGAATTATTTAAAATGGAATTAAAAAAGGTTGATCCTTTTTAAAACCAATGCAGAATAATTTTTCTATCATAGTAATCTATTTTTGAAACAAATACATTGCAGTGATTATGTTTTTAGTAGCAGTCTCTGATGATTATAACTCAGTGCGGATGCCAAAGTTGATTGTGCTACATATACCATTAAGGTGTCAATTACTAATTTACTATGAGTATTGTGACAAAATAGGCAGACAGCCTTTGTCAGGGATAGTGATTGACATATGATAATTTCATTAAATAAATCCTTGTTCAGCCCGAACACCAGCATTCAGTTAGAACAATAGTCTTTTCTTTTCAATTTTAGTCTATTTGTAAGTGACAGAAACACATACCTATTAATCCCACACTACATGTATATCTCAGAAATACCTTGCTGTAATTAGCTAGAAGAAAGTCTGCTGTCTTTCCTTGCTAGTCCATCACATTATATTTATCCTCCCTAATCCATCTAGGACCCTGTAATTGTCGAAGGAACTTTTACTCAATGTTATGCCAACAATGAAGCTAGCAGTTGTACAAGTAAATAAAACTAACACCAAAGAACGAGAGTTTACTTGTCATACCATCTGAACTATTATAGCTAAACATTAAGAACTGTCAAACTGTAACACATGCCTAAGAAAATCTAATTACTTACTTTAACTGAAAACTTATAAAACTATTATTTCAGGCATTGCTCTGCAAACTTTCTTTTTTTTATTTGACACTTTTCACAAAAGCCAGCCACATTTTTTTACGTTTTTGTTTTATTCAGTTGTTGGTTTAATCTGAAAATATGCTATGATTATTGCTCTCTTTTCTTTGACATTTTGCCTTTAAAAAAGAAACTTCAAAAATAAGATGATGTAATCAAATAATAATTAGTTCACATAAATGAACTCGCATGTCCTGGCAACAGCTAGACGGCGTCTTTTTTTTTTCTAAACAATGATTTAAAACCCAGCTTACCTTTAGAAAATTGCAGTTTTGAATTTAATATACAGTGCTTTGTGAAAAATGAAGTGCCCTAGGCAAAACACAAAAAAAAATATAAACATGTAAAGTGAAATATCCATTTTAGACATTGTACTAGTTGTCAGACTGTCAGACAGGGTACCCACATTTGTGGCTGTCATTGATGGTAGATAATTGTGCTTGCATATGTGAATTCTCTGTTTGCATGTGCTAAGTCATGAATGGTACACACTTATCCCAGAATGCACATTGATATGCATGCACTGTTATTTTACCTACAAAGAAGTGGAATTTCTGTCCATTTAGTTCTGAGATTTACAAAGCCTTAGCAGACAGCACAACCAGCCTATTTTTTCTCTATTGCATGTCTTGTCCCTACCCCAGACTATGAGTCCACTGAAGAAAAAAGTATCCAAGAGGCGCTCAGTCTTTGGTGTAAGTTCCTACAAAGTAGTGAGAGGGAAAAAAAAACTTTCAGAGCTCAAATTGTCAGGTTAGGCTACTCAAACTGACAAGGCTCCTCTCCTTTGGGTAGGGATAAATAACACTGTGCTGAGTTCAGTTTGAGCAGTGTTCAGTAAACCTCAACGAAGTTCAGATGCAAACCCAAACCCCATTGAAATCAAACAACAATTGTCCAATTAAAAACGCCCATTTTCATGGATAATAGGCAAGAGGTGTCGAAAAATTGCATGGACGGATGGACACTGCCCTAGGGAACATGTACCAATGCAAAAAAAAAAATCTATTCAGCCAGGAGCAGTAATCTTTTAAATGCTTACAGTGAACAGGAAACATTAAAAATGTCCATATTAATAGGGAGAAAAATGAGGGAATTAGTGGGACTTTATATGAGGTATAGGGGTGCCGCTCAGGTCCCCCCCTCCATCCCGGTTGGGTGAAAATGAAAAAAAAATAAAAAATAAACAAGTGGCGGGACTTTTTATATAAACACACGGGAGCAGAAATAAAATTGATAGCTTTTAGTAGAATCAAATGGTTATAGAGTTTCTGTATTCGAATAATTCAATGCATGATGCTAATAAAAAACTATTTGTACAACTACTACACTTCATTGAAGCCAGAAAAGATATACATACATACATATTCCAACAAGGAATCAATACATAATACATAGTGTAAAAACATTTAGAGCATGATTACATGATTAAATGGAAAAAATATGGAAAACAAAGAAAAAGGGGGGGGGGTTGATTGTAGGGGGAAAAAAACAATTAATATGGAACGGCCTGATCAGATGCATCAATGTGTACACTAGGTTGTTGTTGGCTCTACGCGTTTCAAGGTATTTGACCTATCATCAGGAGAAAGGAACCATAGTTATAATCTAAAAAATGAAGGAAAAATATTTAATTGAAAGGAAAAAAGAGAAAAGGAAAAAGAAAAAAGAAAAAGAAGAAAAGGAAAAAGAGGGAAAAGGGATTAGAAAAAAGCTCAGAACAGGCGGGGAGGGTCCTCCCTGATGGACCCGGACTGCCCGTACACTTACATGTGTGGTCCACACAGTGGCGGCGCGGCCATGAAACACCCAGGCCAAACCAAATATGTCACGCACGGGAGCTGAGGGGACATGCCGCAACGGGCAAAGTACAGGAACGGATGACGCCCTGCAGGAAAAACAATGTAGGAAGTAATGGAACAAGGGAGCCAAATCTGGAAAGGAAAAGAAAGTTATGTAGCTGTGGAGTGAACGTGGGGCAAAAGTGAAAAGAAATAGGTAGAGAAAGAAAGATGTAGAGCAAGGGAGAGAATAAGAAGGGGTGAAGAAGATTAGTGTGAATGGAAAAAAGGTGTGAAGACATAAAAGGGTGAAGGGAATAAAGGAGCTAAAATAGGAAAAAGGAAGAAGATAGAATAGGCAGGGTGATTCGAGAGGAGCAGTTGGTGAGGAACAGGAAGGATGAGAGAAGAAAGGAAGAAAAAGCGGGAGTGGGAAGAAGAAAAGGGAAAACTGAAAGCCAGGAAAGTGATGAAGGGAAAATGGGACTCGGTTTGAGAGTCAAATGGTGGTGGGAGGGAATGTGTACCTGATAACCATAATGTCCAAGTAGAAATGCATAGATGCATGGGTGGTGGGTGATGGCAGGTGTGTACCAAACAGAGTGCAGAGTCCATGCGGGGATGAGGTCCATAGCTGCCAAGCCCCCGCAACCATGTCCCCAACGTCAGACGCTGGCCCACAAATAGGGAGAGAAGGGGAGAACGCCGACAACCCAGGAACCAAACCATTAATGGTCCCGCCGGCGGCGGCGTCGACCAAATCAACCCCCCAATGGGTCAGAAGATGGTGATCACTCGGACGGCAGACGCCGCGCTATAAAGGCGCCAGCGTGTCCGGCCGGGGTGTATGACGTCGACGCGCAGTGAGCACAAGCCCCGCCCACCCTCCATCACAACAGGGTGGAGGGGGGGTCCGCAGTGCGCGTCGCAGCTCCCGAACGGGACAACGAGGCAGGCCCGGCAAACCCACAGACGCACGCAACACTGCGTGCATGTAAGAAAAAACAAGATTTGAAAGTAAATAACTAAAAAATGAAGAATGAAACCAAAATTAGAGATCAGAAAAAGGAAAAAGAAAAAAGACAAAACTAAAATGTCAAAACAGGCAAAAGTTAAATATTGGATTAAGAAGTAATATATTGATTGGAGAGGCAATAAAGCCTCTAACAAACAGAGATGGGAGTCAGAAAAATATTTTTTATAAATTTATGGTTAACGCCACCGTGTGCCTATCATCCCTAATTGGTTAATATTAATAGGGAGAAAAATGAGGGAATTAGTGGGACTTTATATGAGGTATAGGGGTGCCGCTCAGGTCCCCCCCTCCATCCCGGTTGGATGAAAATGAAAAAAAAAAATAAAAATAAAGAAGTGGCGGGACTTTTTATATAAACACACGGGAGCAGAAATAAAATTGATAGCTTTTAGTAGAATCAAATGGTTATAGAGTTTCTGTATTCGAATAATTCAATGCATGATGCTAATAAAAAACTATTCGTACAACTACTACACTTCATTGAAGCCAGAAAAGATATACATACATACATATTCCAACAAGGAATCAATACATAATACATAGTGTAAAAACATTTAGAGCATGATTACATGATTAAATGGAAAAAATATGGAAAACAAAGAAAAAGGGGGGGGGTTGATTGTAGGGGGAAAAAAACAATTAATATGGAACGGTCTGATCAGATGCATCAATGTGTACACTAGGTTGTTGTTGGCTCTACGCGTTTCAAGGTATTTGACCTATCATCAGGAGCAAGGAACCATAGTGATAATCTAAAAAATGAAGGAAAAATATTTAATTGAAAGGAAAAAAGAGAAAAGGAAAAAGAAAAAAGAAAAAGAAGAAAAGGAAAAAGAGGGAAAAGGGATTAGAAAAAAGCTCAGAACAGGCAGGGAGGGTCCTCCCTGATGGACCTGGACTGCCCGTACACTTACATGTGTGGTCCACACAGTGGCGGCGCGGCCATGAAACACCCAGGCCAAACCAAATATGTCACGCACGGGAGCTGAGGGGACATGCTGCAACGGGCAAAGTACAGGAACGGACGACGCCCCGCAGGAAAAACAATGTAGAAAGTAATGGAACAAGGGAGCCAAATCTGGAAAGGAAAAGAAAGTTATGTAGCTGTGGAGTGAACGTGGGGCAAAAGTGAAAAGAAATAGGTAGAGAAAGAAAGATGTAGAGCAAGGGAGAGAATAAGAAGGGGTGAAGAAGATTAGTGTAAATGGAAAAAAGGTGTGAAGACATAAAAGGGTGAAGGGAATAAAGGAGCTAAAATAGGAAAGAGGAAGAAGATAGAATAGGCAGGGTGATTCAAGAGGAGCAGTTGGTGAGGAACAGGAAGGAGGAGAGAAGAAAGGAAGAAAAAGCGGGAGTGGGAAGAAGAAAAGGGAAAACTGAAAGCCAGGAAAGTGATGAAGGGGAAATGGGACTCGGTTTGAGAGTCAAATGGTGGTGGGAGGGAATGTGTACCTGATAACCATAATGTCCAAGAAGAAATGCATAGATGCATGGGTGGTGGGTGATGGCAGGTGTGTACCAAACAGAGTGCAGAGTCCATGCGGGGATGAGGTACATAGCTGCCAAGCCCCCGCAACCATGTCCCCAACGTCAGACGCTGGCCCACAAATAGGGAGAGAAGGGGAGAACGCCGACAACCCAGGAACCAAACCGGGATGGAGGGGGGGACCTGAGCGGCACCCCTATACCTCATATAAAGTCCCACTAATTCCCTCATTTTTCTCCCTATTAAAATGAACCAATTAGGGATGATAGGCACACGGTTGTGTTAACCATAAATTTATAAAAAATATTTTTCTGACTCCCATCTCTGTTTGTTAGAGGCTTTATTGCCTCTCCAATCAATATATTACTTCTTAATCCAATATTTAACTTTTGCCTGTTTTGACATTTTAGTTTTGTCTTTTTTCTTTTTCCTTTTTCTGATCTCTAATTTTGGTTTCATTCTTCATTTTTTAGTTATTTACTTTCAAATCTTGTTTTTTCTTACATGCACGCAGTGTTGCGTGCGTCTGTGGGTTTGCCGGGCCTGCCTCGTTGTCCCGTTCGGGAGCTGCGACGCGCACTGCGGACCCCCCCTCCACCCTGTTGTGACGGAGGGTGGGCGGGGCTTGTGCTCACTGCGCGTCAACGTCATACACCCCGGCCGGACACGCTGGCGCCTTTATAGCGCGGCGTCTGCCGTCCGAGTGATCACCATCTTCTGACCCATTGGGGGGTTGATTTGGTCACCGCCGCCACCGGCGGGACCATGAATTGTTTGGTTCCTGGGTTGTCGGCGTTCTCCCCTTCTCTCCCTATTTGTGGGCCAGCGTCTGACGTTGGGGACATGGTTGCGGGGGCTTGGCAGCTATGGACCTCATCCCCGCATGGACTCTGCACTCTGTTTGGTACACACCTGCCATCACCCACCACCCATGCATCTATGCATTTCTACTTGGACATTATGGTTATCAGGTACACATTCCCAACCACCACCATTTGACTCTCAAACCGAGTCCCATTTCCCCTTCATCACTTTCCTGGCTTTCAGTTTTTCCTTTTCTTCTTCCCACTCCCGCTTTTTCTTCCTTTCTTCTCTCCTCCTTCCTGTTCCTCACCAACTGCTCCTCTCGAATCACCCTGCCTATTCTATCTTCTTCCTCTTTCCTATTTTAGCTCCTTTATTCCCTTCACCCTTTTATGTCTTCACACCTTTTTTCCATTCACACTAATCTTCTTCACCCCTTCTTATTCTCTCCCTTGCTCTACATCTTTCTTTCTCTACCTATTTCTTTTCACTTTTGCCCCACGTTCACTCCACAGCTACATAACTTTCTTTTCCTTTCCAGATTTGGCTCCCTTGTTCCATTACTTTCTACATTGTTTTTCCTGCGGGGCGCCGTCCGTTCCTGTACTTTGCCCGTTGCGGCATGTCCCCTCAGCTCCCGTGCGTGACATATTTGGTTTGGCCTGGGTGTTTTATGGCCGCGCCGCCACTATGTGGACCACACATGTAAGTGTACGGGCAGTCCGGGTCCATCAGGGAGGACCCTCCCTGCCTGTTCTGAGCTTTTTTCTAATCCCTTTTCCCTCTTTTTCCTTTTCTTCTTTTTCTTTTTTCTTTTTCCTTTTCTCTTTTTTCCTTTCAATTAAATATTTTTCCTTCATTTTTTAGATTATCACTATGGTTCCTTGCTCCTGATGATAGGTCAAATACCTTGAAACGCGTAGAGCCAACAACAACCTAGTGTACACATTGATGCATCTGATCAGGCCGTTCCATATTAATTGTTTTTTTCCCCCTACAATCAACCCCCCCCCCTTTTTCTTTGTTTTCCATATTTTTTCCATTTAATCATGTAATCATGCTCTAAATGTTTTTAAACTATGTATTATGTATTGATTCCTTGTTGGAATATGTATGTATGTATATCTTTTCTGGCTGCAATGAAGTGTAGTAGTTGTACGAATAGTTTTTTATTAGCATCATGCATTGAATTATTCGAATACAGAAACTCTATAACCATTTGATTCTACTAAAAGCTATCAATTTTATTTCTGCTCCCGTGTGTTTATATAAAAAGTCCCACCACTTCTTTATTTTTATTTTTTTTTTCATTTTCATTAAAAATGTCCAATTCTTTTAAATAACATTTGGGGGGGGGTTCCTAATCTTGCCTTTGAAGGGCCACGTCTCTGTGATGTACAGAAAGTACTGCAGCAGCACTGACATTTTTAAAGGAGAAATGTTTTAAAATAGTCTGAAAATAAAATTTCATTGACAGATTCTTTATTTAGAAAAAAAGCACACAGGCCCCCAAGGGGTCTGCTATGTATTTTGGAGGACCTTTAGAGAAGTCTATGAGCAGTTTCTTTTTGAGTAAAAAAGAAGCTGCCAATTAATGTCACTTGCAGGCAATTTAAACTGTATCATTTTGTGTTTCTTTGTAAATGTCGATTTTGCTGTAACATATCATAGAGCAAGAGTGAAAAAAATAGCATAGAATCCTCCCCCAAAACACTTACCAGACCTTTTAAATCTGGTATGAATTTTTAGGGCGTAGGTACCTCACACAAAAAAATGTTTGCAGTCCTCCAGAGGAATCCAGATTTTAAGGGGCCTTCCTCACAATAAAAACCCCATAAAATGCATGAGGCCCCCTACAGATTCATACCAAACCCTTAATTGGAACATGCAGCCTGGCTGGCCAAGGAAGGGACCCATCGTATTGATTCTTTTCAAATGTACTCCTAAGGAAGATCTTTCGCAACGCGTCAAGTTTACATGATTTACAGTTCTTTCTTTGGAATCATTACATCTATGTGAACCTAAAGGCAGGCATATTTTTTATGAATTTTCTAGAGTCTTATTCTTGATAATATGTTAATGTTATTTTAATGTTAATGTTGTTAAACAAAAAAAATGTCAGCTTTTATATCAGTGTTTTTGCTATATGTCCCTCAAAAAGTCCATGGCTATATATCAATTCTCTATGTGTATATTGCCTAGATAAAAAGGTTTACCATGTAACTGCTGTCATTTTTGGGGATCAACTAACCATTACAAATATTGATTATCATCATCTGTCAGTGGAAGTAGTATTGATAAGCAGAGCTGTGTCCACTCACAATAAAAGCGTCTATTGTAGGACAAAAAAACAGCAGCAAGCTAATCACTATAAGCAGCAGCATTCTCTTGAAAGTTCTGTGTAGCACCCTGTACCTTAGGTAGGTTGCTAGAGGCAGTTGTTTTTTTTTTTTTGTTACAGCCAGTGCAGGTAAATTTAGGCAGGCCTATCTGATTGTTTGTGATCTGGGGGCTGGGAGTGGTTTGAGAGCAGCAGCAGGTGACTGACATGTGGCTTCATCTCTCTGGCGCCTCCCTCTGGTTTCTGGAAGGTTCTAGAAAAGAGGTGGGGAGTGAGGATTGGAGTGGCATGAGGTGTATCTGGGAGCCCTGACCAATCCAGAACTAGGATTGGCAGGGGGTAGGCCTCCTATTTTTACCATGGGTCAGCCTGCTGTGGGAGGAGTTGTTGGAAGAACTGAGTGATGGAGTGTTAAGCTGTTGTGGCCTTGGAGGGAGCCCCCTTTCTGGGGGAGGTGACTTTGGGCCTGGAGCTGGGGAGCTGGGAAGGAACCTCTCCATATAACCCAAACGAGGGGTGTCCTGAACAGGAGCAGGAGAAGGACAGCGGGAAACATTGCTGGGCAAGTCATCAGGAGGGATCCATCCGGGGTCGGTGAGTGACAGGCACAGTGAGAAGATACAGGAGAAACATGCCAGAAGTGGATGTAAAGCCAGAGGAAGAGATTGTGATGTTGCTGGGTTTAGAGACAGGCTGCTGCAGCCAGGAGGGTTGGCAAAGCTTGCATAGGATTGACTGGAACCAGTAGTCCACCAAGTTACAGCTAGCACAGAAAGTACTCTTTTCATTGCTATTGGTTGCTACACCAGGGGACTGAAGACCCCTGCCAGCAAATGGCCAATCTTGAACTGTTCAGAGTGGAGCCTAACCATGTGCTTGCTGCGTCAGGAATCAAGCATTGCAGTAGAGGAAGCAGAGTTGACTCATAAGTGATGTGCTGGAGGAGTATGGAGCTTTAGAGACTGCAAGTACGGATTCCAACTATCTTCTTCATCAGTTTGAATTCACTTTTCTGGGCATCCCATGTGCCCTTTACCCCATCCAAGTTAAATCCCTCAATAAACAAAAAAAAAAAACAAGCTGATGGACTTTTCATTGTCTAGCAAAATGTGACTGGAAGTGAATGCTGGGCTGTGCAGGGTGACAGGTGAAACTATTACACTCAGCGACCCCACGGGGGCACAGCTACATTTGCAATTCCTAAACTTGCCTGAGATTAAAATATATATAAGCCTTAAAGCGGTAGTAAATGGCAAAAAGAAAAAAAAATTAATGTCATAATGTGCTAGTATGCATCGCATACTAGCACATTATAAAAGACTTACCTGAAAACAAAGCCCTCCAGCGGAGTGCTGTCACTGCTGACAGGGCTTCCATCTTCATCCTCTCTTCCTTCTGGGTTCGTGGGCAGCTGCCATTTGATTGACCAAGCCGCTATGACATTACTCCCGTGCATGCACTCCCGGGAGTCACAACCATGGCACGGCTCTCTCTATGGACAGCATGCCGTCCATTTAGAGCGCATGCGCAGGTAGTAAGTAAATATATTCTATATGGTGCACGTTTAGGAGATATTTACTGTACCTACAGGAAAGTCTTATTATTGACTTACCTGTAAGTATAAATCAGAAAAAAAGCCTTTACTATCACTTTAACAATAAGCTTCTCCCATTTGCTTAATTTTGGTCTGTTAAACATACCACTAAAACAGTTTTGTTGCATTTACCAGCACCTTACACATATCTGTACATCCTCAGGTTCCTTTAATATCACATTTTATTGTATTTAATGTTTGATAATATATTGTATTTCTTTCCTCATTCCCTAATTACCATGATTGTAATATGCTGTGAATGTCCCCTTTGTCCTCATTCATGCTGGATTTTTATGTAATTATTTTCTTGTCCTTCATACATATTTGCCTTCACTTACCTCCCCAGCATTCTTTCCTGGCCCTATATTCACCTCACGTAGTCACTTAACAATGTATTTTATCAGCTCCATAGTAGTGCTTTACCCCAAACACCCCCTAAAATGTTATAAAATGTGATTTGTGTTTTAAATTCAGGCAGAGTGCCAGAGGCTTTTTTTGGGGGGGTCCCAAAATCATTTGGAACCCTCCCTCCCCCCAACTGCTAAGTCAGCTGATAACAATTCTCTCTCTATCCTCAATCATCTATATGCTGACTTTGCCAAACCCATACACACTATACCCATCTCTTTTGTTGTCTGATTTATGGATGAATTCCCCAAAGTATGTAGTGCAAGGGCCTGCCTGTATACTTTCAAATATTACTGTTTAAGGTTTTTGTATTCTAGTATTATCTTGATAGGTAATAGCAGAATGACCAAATGTGCTCAAATGTGTACAATGTGTATTTATATCTTTGTATTATGACACTTCTTACCTCTCCAGTGGGCTGCCAATAGTGTAACTAAGGAGGGGCTGTTCCAAGTAATACCCATTATTTAGGCATTCATCTCTCAATGAAGTGGAGAGGGTTACCTGTCCAAGAGTCGCCCCCCTATAATGTTAGAAATGGCCCAGGAGAGGGGGGAGGGGGAATATGATAGGTGTACCTTATACTTTGGTGTTTTAAAATTACCCTTAATAAATGTTATCTTGATGTTGGCCAAGAATGTTTGTGTCTAATCTGCTTTCCATGTTTTGATGTGCCAAAAGACTAATTTTTTTTTCTTTTACTCAACAGTTTCCTTCCACGCCACAGGAATGGCAGACTGTGGCCTCCCACTTTGCCCAGCGGTGGGACTTTCCTAACTGCGGAGGGGCAATTGATGGGAAACACGTCCACATCGTCCCACCACCCAACTTGGGGTCATACTATTATAATTATAAGGGGTTCAATAGTATTGTGATGTTGGCGGTGGTGTTGGCTAATTATGAGTTCCTGTATGTGGACGTGGGGAAGAATGGCCGGATGTCCGATGGTGGAGTCATCACCCAGACGGAGTTTTACAGGCATCTCCAGAATGGCAGCTTGGACTTGCCACCTCCAGAAGACAATGTGGAAGGACTCCCATTCGTCTTCGTTGCGGATGAAGCCTTTGCGCTGGGGGACCATCTTATGCGGCCATTCCCGATGAGGACCCTCACCCCGGACCAGAGGGTTTTTAATTACCGGCTGGCCAGAGCCAGAAGAGTGGTGGAGAACACATTTGGAATCATGGCCAGCCGGTTTTCTTACACCATCCATATGGCGGAGTATAAACTGAATCATATAATCCTGGCGTGCTGTGTTCTACATAACATTTTACGGCAACATTCTGCCAACTGTGCTGGCTCAGTTGGGCCTGAGGCCGGAATTATAAATAAATCAACCCTGACGGGGCTTGAAAGTGGCCGTCCTGGCTTGCCCTCCCTGAGTGCCCGTGATGTCCGGTTAAGATACCTTGAGTTCTTTGCGGGTACGGGGGCCATCATTATGCCAGACAATTTGTGAAACCTTGATCAAATAAAAAAAAAAAATTACGCTAATCTTTGGTGACATTTACTGCTTGTGTTTGTTTTAGCTGACCCTGACAGAAATGTGGTGAGTCCAGAAAATGGCGTGATTGTGTAACCTTACAAAGCACTGTTGGATGTTATTTACTAAAGGCGAAGACACTTTGCACTACAAGTGCACTTGAAACTGCACTGAAACTGCACTTGTAGTGCAAAGTGGATTTGCCCTTAGGCAATAACCCCCATTGTCACAGAAAGCAGCAATTAGAGCACAACCAAAGTTTAGTAATGTTAAGACAATAATCCACACATTCTTGATTAACAATCTTTTTAATACCTGCACAATCACATGTGCATTTAGAAAAGGTTTTTAAAACAAAACAACATGTTTGTTGTATAACAATTTTTGGGGTGGCATTATCAAAAATAGAAATGTCCATTTAAGATAAAACAGGCATGTTTCAAACCAACAAGAAAGACACAAATCTTGAACTTACAAAGTTCACATTTGGTAGAACTTGAAGGCAATATCAGACTTGAGTATTTAGGAACTGTGTTTGATATTGCGTTCAGATGGGGTGAAGTCACCCCAGGAAAAGCCAAATTTTGAAGATGCACACCAATTTACGAATGTCAACATGTGCTAGCTTCCATGACGGGGGATCAAGGGACATGTTTTGGGGGAGCAACCCCTTCCTCTCAGCTACTTTATTATTGAGGAAGGGGTTGCACCCCCAAAACGCGTCCATTGATCTCCCATGATGGTAGATAGCACATGTTGACACACTGTGTGCCTCTTCAAAATTTGGCTTTTCTAAAAATCGCATAAAAATTTTTAACATTGTAGCACAACAAAAAACAAAGGGATTTGGAGGGATTTTAAACTCTCCCCAAAACACCAATGATGTTCTTATTTTTTAGAATAACATCATTGATGTTTTTCGAGATGTTTTCCAATGCAACATTACACCCCATGATCTCCCCAATCAGGATCTGGGCACTTTCCGAGGTGAAAGGATCTGGATCCACAACATCACGATCACCTAAAAAGAGAGAAATAAAAAAAAAACAGGTATTATAAATATGCCGGCATCCATCTCTTACCTGAGCCTGTGGTCGCAGACACTCACCTGTTGTGGTGACTAGTTCCACCACGTCTTCCTCCTCCTGCTCTTCTTGTGTTGGGGGTATTTCCCCTTCTTCCAGAGGTGGGGGGTCTGTGGTCTCCTCGGATGAGGGGTGTCGTCCGAGTCTTTTCTCCCCTATGAAAAAAAAAAATGGTATACTTAGCACACAGATATTTGATGGCAGAACTATAAAGATGAAACATTGCTTGGAAGTGGGGTACAATTGTCTATTTTGGCAGAGTTCCAAGATGTAGAATTTTTAGTGTCCTTTGTCAAGCTTCAATACTTTACCTGTTTTGTACAAGCTTCACAGATGGAGACCCCCCTATAGTATACACTGGAGCACCTGTGTGGGCCCCTAATAAAAAGGGTGTTCTTGTGTCCCACACTAGTGCTCCAGCGTCCAGATGTGTAAACTGCTGCTGAGTGTCCTCTCCTTACACAGAATCTAGTTTGCATTTCATTCTAGTAACAAACCCATCTACACAACCAAATTATTTTCAGACAAGCTTGCCGTCAAAAATGTGGGCAAATGCATATGGCCAAAACAATGGCGTTTTATAGGCCGAAAAAAAAAATGTTTGATACGAACGAATAATATGCCCATGAACATGAAAGTTGCCATTTTAAACTGTACAACAGTTCCTAAAAGCACATGGAGCAGCACGAACGTAATAAACAGAAAAAGAATAGGAACACAGCACAACTACTTACTTTTTTGCAGCACTCTCCGGATCTTTCTGTACTGCTGGTGTTCTCTTAATTTGAGGTCTGACCACCGCCTCCTGTGCTGATCTTTCGATTGTCATACCCCGAAGTTCCGGTGAAGACTTTTGACCACTTTCGCCATGATCTTGGCCTTTCTGACATTGGGGTTGGGGTAAGGTCCATACTTCCCGTCATAGTCGGCCTTCTTCAGGATGTCGACCATCTCCCCAAAGGACATATTTGAGGCCTTAAATCTTCTCCTTCTGGATCCAGACGATTCCGGATCCGGGCTTTCCTCCTCCTCCTCCTCGTTGCTGTAATTAGCACGCACCTGCTGTGTCTCCGCCATGTGCTCTTCCCCCACTGCGCCGAACAAACAGGGGTGGGGAATAGACTAGAAAGAACGTCAGGGGCGGGCGAAGTTACACGCATGCGCTGTGTGTATAAAGCGTAACACGCGTGCGTAGTACGTACAATCTGTGAGCGGAGGAAGGAGCATCGGAGGCACCGATCGTAAGAACGAAGGTAAGATCTAAACTTGGGCCTATACTGCTTCTAAATTGAGGCCTATATTGTAACAAGATTAGGAGAGTTTGGCCTGACACTGGGGTTTGTCTTGTGTTGTATTTTGCAGAGAAAATGGATGGCTTCAATGACCACAATTTCCTCCCCCTGTTCATAGATAAATACCGGTAGCTGCCCTGTCTGTGGCAGGTGAGACACCCCCATTACAACAATAAACAATAGAGGCAGGCAACTCTGGAGAAACTGCTGGAGTTGGTAAACTGGTGGTCCCCACAGCAACCATCCCCTATTTAAAAAACAAAATTGGTGGCCTGAGGAGCACTTATCTTAGGGAGCGCAAGAAGGTCACAGATTCCCAAAGATCCAGAGCTGGAGCAGATGACGTTTATGTCCCCAGGCTGTGGTACTATGAGAGACTGCAAATTCTGTCAGACCACACTGAAGTCAGGGAATCCCTCTCCACTCTTCCTTCCACTCTTCCTTCCACCCCAGCTGAGGCTTCCGATGTCCAACCTGGGCCTTCCAGCCAGGAAGAAGTGGAGGATTATTATTATTGACCACTAATTGCTAATTTAAAAAAGTGTTTTACATATAAATAGACAGTAGTGGGCACCCAAAATTGGGACAAGAATGAAAAATGCTGGGCTTAGAATGATAGTCTGTTATATTTGTTAACATTCAATTTGCAACAATCATGAGGTGAAAATTGTTTGTGATTGACGAATTAAAAACTCAAACCCTTTTTCCCTTTTTTATACACAGGAAGACCTCAGCCAGGAGGAGGCTGTGGAATGTTGCAGCCAGGAGGAGGCGGGGGTTAGTGGCAGCCAGGAGGAGGTGATGCTAAGTGTCAGTCAGGAGAAGCCTGGGACAAGTCGAAGCCTGACCGAATCGCAGGTTCCTCCCCTCCGCCTTCCATACAAAAGAGCGAGGAAGGCGACTCACATGCAGGATTCTGCACTCAGGCTAATTCAGGAGGCTTCTGCGTCCCTCCGAGCCTTACTCACTCCTGAAGAGGCCTTTGCCTGCATGGCTGCCACAAAACTGCAGGGCATGCAGGAGGGTCAACGCAAACTTTGTGAGGACCTTCTGTATAAAGTCCTAAGTAAGGGGGTGAGTGGGGAACTAACACCAAATACCCACCTGAGTCAGTTGGCCCCTCCCCCTCCTCCTCCTGCCCCAACTCCACCACCAGAGCCACAGCGTGGATGGAAGCGTGGAAGGAAGACCAGAGAGTGATGGCCCTGGGTTCAGTCTGGTCTGACAAAATATGCAGTCTCTTGTATGACCACAGCCTGGGGACACAGATGTCATCTGCTGCTTTCCGGATCTCTGGGACTTCTGGACCAGACTGCACTCCCTTAGATATGGACTCCTCAGGCCACCAATTTTGCTTGAAAATAGTTGATGTGTGCCCTGGGGGTCCAAGGCTTCACCAATTTTTGCTGTTTCTCCAGTGTTGCCTCCCTCTTTGTTTAGTTGTGAGCCCTTAATAAAGGAATTTTTCGTTCAATTATACTCGCCTATGTGTGTTTTCATTCAAAAAGGACAGTTTGTTTGTGAGGAGGCAGGGACAATTCAAAAATACAATGTGAAATTAAAACAAGGGACACCAACACCAAACAATCTCCTACAGATTAAATAATACAAGATATCAATGGTGTTGTGGTAACTTGACACACACAAAAATATAATAGAGTAATACACAACAAAAACAACAATAAAAACACAGCCTTGAAAAACAAAACAAACCCACAAAAAATACAAAACCAGCCTGGAAGAAAAAAATAAAAAATTACAAACAACCAAAAACAAATTTGGGCAGATGTGACAAATGTAAATATATTGAGGGAATCCCAATAAATAATAAAGAAATAAGTTTGTGAGAAGTCTGTCTGAATATGAGCAGCAAAACTACTTCATTCTTCTCACATTATAAAGAAGAAGAGAGTGCGCTGTATTAAACAATTTTTGACATTGCAGCGTGACGAAAGTGCTGTATCCATTCCGAACGCTAATTTTACCCGACCGATCTGTTCCGACTCGGAATTTCTTCTGAGCATGCATGGCACTTTGTGCGTCGGAACAGGCCACACAAGGCCGGAATTGACGCGATCGAATTTTGTTGTCGGAAAATTTTATAGCCTGCTCTCAAACTTTGTGTGTCGGAAAATCCGATGGAAAATGTGCGATGGAGCCCACACACGGTCGGAATTTCCGACAACACGCTCTGATTGAACATTTTCCATTGGAAAATCCGACCGCGTGTACGGGGCATAAGTCATTTTCTATTTTTTAAAAAAAATCACATTTTAACGTGTATGAAAAATGTCAGAATTGGCCTGGTTTTGAAATGGTTAATAAGTATAAAAATGTCCATGTTGAACCTGTAAACTAGCAACTTTCTCTGCTTTCCACCTCTGCTGACTTCTATAATTCACCATTGTTTCCAGAGCTCTCTGTGGACTACAGAATAACCCCCATGTTATGGAGATGATGAGGAGGGGGATGTGTTCTGTAGTTCTAAGACACTTTGGGGGTCATTTACTATAGCGCCGCAGCACTAATTAGCTCCCTGAAAACAAATAGCGCCCAAACCCTTATAGGGCGTACACACGGTCGGACTTTGTTCGGACATTCCGACAACAAAATCCTAGGATTTTTTCTGCCGGGTGTTGGCTCAAACTTGTTTTGCCTACACACGGTCGCACAAAGTTGTCGGAATTTCCGATCGCCAACCACGCGGTCACGTACACCACGTACGACGAGACTAGAAAAGGCCGGTTCAGAACCAAGCGCGGCACCCTTTGGGCTCCTTTTGCTAATCTCGTGTTAGTAAAAGTTTGGTGAGAGACGATTCGCGCTTTTTCAGACTCGTGGCTTTCAGATCGTTTTCTGCTGTTCAGTTTGTGCTTGTGGGTTTGTATCTGGTCTTCAGTGCGTGCAGTCAGTTCGTATCAGAGATTTCTGTGTGATCTTGCCTGCTCGTTGCTGTTTTTCAGGTAGCTCTTCACAGGCCTTGCTGTTCTTCAGTGCGTTCTGTTACTTCGTTCTGAGCAGCCGACTGTTTTCTAGCCATGTTTCGTATGCGTACTCCTCGTAGAGTTCGTGCTGTGCGGGGGCTTGGTGTTGGGGTCCTGACCTTGACACAAGTCCAGTCCATGAACAGGGTGGGGAGGAGTTCATGGACCAAGAATTGGTTGCTTCAGCGTGACCAGTTCTCTCATATGCCTTTGCTCCGTGAGATCCGTGAGAATAATCTTGATGATTTCAGGAACTTTCTCAGGATGACGGACCCCGTATTTCACCGTTTGTTGGCTTCGCGTACCCCCTATATCAGCAGGCAGGATACCTGCATGAGGCAAGCCATCACTCCGGAGCAGAGGTTGGTCGCTACCTTGCGGTATTTGGCGACAGGGAGAAGCCTGCAGGACTTGAAGTTCTCGACAGGCATCTCCCCCCAGGCTCTGGGGATCATTATCCCAGAGACCTGTTCTGCCATCATCCAGGTCCTGCAGAAGGAATATATGAAGGTAAAATTTTTATCCTTTAATCTCACATTTTCTTGTATTTAATGTTTGCTAATATATTGTATTTCTTTCCTCATTCCCTAATGACCATGATTGGAATATGCTGTGAATGTCCTCTTTGTCCTCATGCATGCTGGATTTTTATGTAATTATTATTTTAGGCCCTTCATACATATTTGCCCTTCAATAACCTCCCCAGCATGGTGTCTTCTGCCCTATATTCACCTCATGTAGTCACTTAACAATGTATTTTATCAGCTCCATAGTAGTGCTTTACCCCAAACACCCCCTAAAATGTTTGGAAATGTTATTTTTGATTTAAATTCAGGCAGAGTGCTAGAGGCTTTTTTTTGTGGTGTCCCCAAATAATTTTTAGTAACCCTCCCTCCCCCCAACTGCTAAGTCAGCTGATCCCAATTCTCTATCCTCAATCATCTATCTGCTGACTTTGCCAAACCCATACACACTATACCCATCTCTTTACTGGTCAGATTTATGGATGAATTCCCCAAAGCATGTAGTGCAAGGGCCTGCCTGTATACTTTCCAATGGTACTGTTTAAAGTTTTTGTATCCTATTATTATCTTGACAGGTAATAGCAGAATGTCCAAATGTCCTCAAATGTGTACAGTGTGTATTTATATCTTTGTATTATGACACTTCTTACCTGTCCAGTGGTCTGCCAATAGTGTAACTAAGGAGGGGCTGTTCCAAGTAATACCCTGTATTTAGGCATTCATCTCTCAATGAAGTGAAGAGGGTTACCTGTCCAAGAGTTACCCCCCCTATAATGTTAGAAATGGCCCAGGAGAGGGGGGAGGGGGAATATGATAGGTGTACCTTATACTTTGGTGTTGTAAAATTACCCTTAATAAATGTTATCTTGATGTTGGCCAAGAATGTTTGTGTCTAATCTGCTTGCCATGTTTCTGTGAAAAAATAGTATTGTTTATTGTTTTTTCCTCAACAGTTTCCTTCCACGCCACAGGAATGGCAGACTGTGGCCTCCCACTTTGCCCAGCGGTGAGACTTTCCTAACTGCGGAGGGGCATCTGATGGGAAACACGTCCACATCGTCCCACCACCCAACTCGGGGTCGTACTATTATAATTACAAGGGGTTTAATAGTATAGTGATGTTGGCGGTGGTGTCGGCTAATTACGACTTCCTGTATGTGGACGTGGGGAAGAATGGCCGGATGTCCGATGGTGGAGTCATCGCCCAGACGGAGTTCTACAGGTGTCTCCAGAATGGCAGCTTGGACTTGCCTGCTCCATAGGACAATGTTGAAGGACTCCCATTTGTGTTCGTTGCTGATGAAGCATTTGCGCTGGGGGACCACCTGATGCGGCCATTCCCGATGAGGACCCTCACCCCGAAACAGAGGGTTTTTAATTACCGGCTGGCCAGAGCCCGAAGAGTGGTGGAGAACACATTTGGAATCCTGGCCAGCCGGTTCCGACTATTTCTGACACCTATCCATATGGCGGAATATAAACTGAACCATATAATACTTGCGTGCTGTGTTCTCCATAACTTTTTACGGAAACATTCTGCCAACTATGCTGGCTCAGTTGGGCCTGAGGCCAGAATCCTACATCAAACCACACTGACGGTGCTTGAAAGTGGCCGTCCTGGCTTGCCCTCCCTGAGTGCCCGTGATGTCCGGTTACGCTACCTGGAGTTCTTTGCCGGTAGGGGGGCTATCAATATGCCATATAATATGTGAAGGCTTTTTCAAATAAAAACAATAAAAGAAAATCTTTGTGGACATTTACTGCTTGTGTTTGTTTGAGCTGACCCTGACAGAAATGTGTGGAGTCCAGAAAATGTCGTGATTGTGTAACCTTATACAAAGCACTGTTGGCTGTTATTTCCTAAATGCAAAAACACATTTCACTACAAGTGCACTTGCAACTGCACTGAAACAGCACTTGTAGTGCAAAGTGGATTTGCCCTTAGGAAATAACCCCCATTTTCTCATAAAACAACAATTACATCACCCCAAAAGTGTTGTAGCGTTGAGACAATAATCCACACATTCTTGATTAACAATCTTTATAATACCTGCACAATCACATGTGCATTTACCAAAGGTTTTTCACACAAACCAACATGTTTGTTGTATACTAATTTTTGTGGTGGCAGTATCCCAAATCAAAATGTACATTTTATAGAAAACAGGCCTGTGTAAAACCAACAAGAAAGACACAAATCTTGATCTTACAAAGTTCACATTTGGTAGAACTTGAAGGCAATATCAGACATGAGTATTTAGGAACTGTGTTTGATATTGCGTTCAGATGGGGGGAAGTCACCCCTGGAAAAGCCAAATTTGGAAGATGCACACAAATTTCCCAATGTCAACATGTGCTATCTGCCATCACGGGGGATCAAGGGATGTGTTTTGGGGGAGCAAGCCCTTTCTCACCGCTACTTTATTATTGTGGAAGGGGTTGCACCCCCAAAACGCATCCATTGATCTCCCGTGATGGCAGATAGCACATGTTGGCACACTGTGTGCATCCTCCAAATTTGGCTTTGGGAAAAATCACAAAATCATTTAGCACATTGTAGCACACAAAAGAAGAAAGTGATTTGGAGGGGTTTTAAACTCGCCCCAAAACATCAATGATGTTTTTATATTTTGGAATAACATCATTGATGTTTTGCTTGATGATTTTCAATTGTAAATTACACCCCATGATCTCCCCGATCAGGATCTGGGCACTTTCGGATGTGAAAGGATCTTCATCCACAACCTCACGATCACCTAAAAAGAGAGGAACCCCAAAATAAATTTTGTTTCCAAAAAATGCCACCATCCATCTCTTATCTGAGCCTGTGGTTGCAGACACTCACCTGTTGTGGTGACTAGTTCCACCACGTCTTCTTCCTCCTGCTCAGCTTGTGTTGGGGGGATTTCCCCTTCTTCCAGAGGGGGGGTCTCTGGTCTCCTCGAATGAGGGGTGTCCTCCGAGTCTTTTCTCCCCTATGTAAAGCAAAAATGGTATAATTAGCACACAGATATTTAATGTCAGAACTATAAAGATGAAACATTGCTTGGAAGTGGGGTACAATGATCTATTTTAGCAGAGTTCCAAGATGTAATTTTTTTAATGCCCTTTGTCAAGCTGCAATACTTTACCTGTTTTGTACAAGCTTCACAGATGTAGCCCCCCCCTATAGTATACACTGGAGCACCTGTGTGCCCCCCTAATAAAAATGGTGTTCTTTTGTCCCACACTAGTGCTCCAGCGTCCAGATGTGAAAACAGCTGCTGAGTGTCCTCTCCTTACACAGAATCTAGTTTGCATTTCATTCTAGTAACAAAGCCATCTACACAACCCAATTCTTTGAAGACAAGTATAGGGCGTCAAAATGGTGGCCAAATGCATATGGGCTAAACAATGGTATTTTATACCATTCCCCATTGAGAACGTCAACCTGTGACGAAACGCGTCTGGGAGGGACGTGCTGACGTCACCACGCTTTGCTCTGAGTGGACGGGAGCTGTTTTGAGTGCCGGCCGGCATCGTTATTATTCGTTTTATATGTAAGTGCTTGCTTTGTTTTAATAAACTGGAGTTGTACGTTATTACACCATTGGCTGCTTCTCCTCTCTAATACACATATCTATCGAGCCCGGGAAGACCTGCCAAGACGGGATCGAGATACTCTGCCAGTGCTCCGGTTTTGGGCTATCTCTGGTCGTCCTTCTGGTGAGCAGGAACCCCTGTAGGTTCATTCAACCTATACCCCAGATCACATACAAGTTGCACCCTGTACTATTGATGCCCTCACTAGTTCACTATCTGGTAAGCGGCCCCGCATACCTGGGCACTGGGTGTTTCTTTAGCTGTATGGCAATTGGTGGTTATTTACAGTAGACATAAGGACATCCCCTATTGCATGCTGTACACATTTTTGGCGTCCCAGAGTGGTCTCACATTCCCAGGGTGCCTGCATGATATTTAGTTTATGATTTTTTATGTGAACGCACCCCCTCTTTCTTTGATGAAGCATGTTATGTCAGTATCACACTATGGTTTTTTGTTTTTGATTTAACTCTATGTGGATTTGTTCTGCCGTTCGAGCGCAAAGGATTCAGTCCATTTGAAGTGCTCCCAAAGGCCCGGGCTGGGTTTAAGCCACCTGCCTGTTTTTGGCTTACATCTGGTAAGCAGTTCACCACACAGTCACTTTAATTTTCTTCACTTCATCATACAGAAGGATTTTGGAGTTCATTGTTCAGTACCATAGACTGTTTATTATCACAGACTTTATTGGACTCACTTTAGCGCGGTTTATTTGTTTACATATTTTGTTGGTGGGCCCCACTTATAACTGCAGCTTTTTTTTTGTATTTTTTTTTTTTGTATTTTGTTTGACACCTGCATACGGTGTCTTCTCACGTTTTATTCACTTCCACTGGTATCACCAGAGATTTAAACTTTATTATTTAATTTTAATTTTTAATTTTTAGTGTAATTCATCCAAGCGCAATTTTGTTTTTTCTTACAATGGTATTTTATAGTTGGAACGAAAAATGTTTGATCCAAACGAATAATGTGCCCATGAACATGAAAGTTGCCATTTTAAACTGTACAACAGTTCCTAAAAGCACATGGAGCAGCACGAACGTAATAAAGCCAAAAAGAATAGGAACACAGCACAACTACTTACTTTTTTGCAGCACTCTCCGGATCTTTCTGTACTGCTCGTGTTCTCGTAATTTCAGGTCCGACCACCGCTTCCTGAGCTGATCTTTCGATCGTCGTACCCCGAATTTCCGGTGCAGACTCCTGACCACTTTCGCCATGATCTTGGCCTTTCGGACATTGGGGTTGGGGTAAGGTCCATACTTTCCATTATAGTCGGCCTTCTTCAGGATATCCACCATCTCCAACATCTCCCCAAAGGACATATTTGAGTCCTTAAATCTCCTTCTGGATCGGGACGTTTCAGGCTCCGGCCTTTCCTCCTCCTCATTGCTACAATTAGCATGCACCTGCTGTCTATCCGCCATGTGCTCTTCCCCCACTGCGCCGAACGAAAAGGGGCGGGGAATAGACTAGAAAGAATGTCAGGGGCGGGCGGAGTTATACGCATGCGCAGTGTGTATAAAGTGTAAAACACGTGTGTATTACGTACGATCTGTGAGCGGAGGAAGGAGCATCGGAGACGCCGATCGTGATAACGAAGGTAAGATCTAAACTTGCGCCTATACTGCTTCAAAATGTAAGCCTATATTGTAACAAGATTAGGGGAGTTTGGCCTTACATTAGGGTTTGTCTTGTGTTGTGTCTTGCAGAGAAAATGGATGGGTTCAACGACCACAATTTCCTGCCCCTGTTCATAGACAAGTACAGGGAGCTGCCCTGTCTGTGGCAGGTCAGGCACCCCCATTATAACCACAAACAGAAGAGGCAGGCAGCGCTGGAGAAACTGCTGGAGTTGGTGAAGCCGGTGGTCCCCACAGCAAACATCCCCTATTTAAAAGCTAAAATTGGTGGCCTGAAGAGCACTTATCTGAGGGAGCGCAAGAAGGTCACAGATTCCCAGAGGTCCGGAGCTGCAGCAGATGACGTTTATGTCCCCAGGCTGTGGTACTACGAGAGACTACGATTTCTGTCAGACCACACTGAAGTCAGGGAATCCCTCTCCAACCTGGGCCTTCCAGCCAGGAAGAAGTGGAGGAGCCCAGCTGGAGTCAGGTATAGCATTCCTCTACAGTTTTCTGGTCAATAAATAAATGATGTTTACTAGATGTTATTATTGATCACTATTTGCTGCTTGAAAGTGTTTTACATATCAATAGACAGTAGTGGGCACCCAAAATTGGGACAAAAATGAAAAATGCTGGGCTCAGAAGGATAGTCTGTTATAATTGTTAACATTCAATTTGCAGCAGTCAGGAGGTGAAAATTGTGTGTGATTGATGAAAAAAATACTAAAACTATGTCCCTTTTTCATACACAGGAAGACCTCAGCCAAGAGGAGGCTGTGGAATGTGGCAGTCAGGAGGAGGCGGGGATTAGTGGCAGCCAGGAGGAGGCGGGGCTAAGTGTCATCCAGGAGAAGCCTGGGACCAGTCGCAGCCTGACTGAGTCTCAGGTCCCTCCCCTCTGCCTGCCATATAAACGAGCCAGGAAGGCCACTCCGAGTCCCGTGCAGGATTCAGCGTACAGGCTGATCCAGGAGGCTTCTGCGTCCCTCAGAGCTTTCCCCAGTCCTGAAGAGGCCTTTGCCTGCATGGCTGCCACCAAATTGCAGGGCATGCAGGAGGGCCAACGCAGGCTCTCTGAGGACCTTATTTATAAAGTCCTACGTAAGGGGGTGAGTGGGGAACTAACACCCAAGACGGATGTCATTGAGAGCGACGATCCTCCTCCTCCTCCTGCTGCCACAACTCCACCACCACAGCCACAGCGTGGAAAGAAGACCAAAGAGTGATTGCCCTGGGTTCAGTCTGGTCTGACAGAAGCTGCAGTCTCTCGTATGACCACAGCCTGGGGACATAGATGTCATCTGCTGCTTTCCGGATCTCTGGGACTTCTGGACCAGACTGTCCTCCCTTAGATAAGGACTCCTCAGGCCACCAATTTTGGTTTTAAATAGTTGATGTGTGCTCTGGGGGTCCAAGGCTTCACCCACTTCTGCAGTTTCTCCAGCGTTGCCTCCCTCTTTGTTTAGTTGTGACCCCTTCATAAATTTTTTTGGTTAAATTCTACTCTCCTGTGTGTGTTTTCATCCAAAAAGGACAGTTTGTTGGTGACGATTCAGGTACATTTCTAAAGTACAATGTGAAATTAACAAGGGACAACAACACCAAACAATCTCCTACAGATTAAATAGAACAACATATCAATGGTGTTGTGGGAAATTGTCACAAAAAACACACACAAGCATTTTCGGGAGTACAAATCAAAATCGCAAAAAAAATTTAAAAAAATAGAAACACAAAAAAAATCTACATTAAAGCCAAAAAAAAAAAACAAATATACAAAAATATGTTGTCAGATGTGAGAAATCAAAAAATATATAGGGGGAATCCCGATAAATAGTAATGAAATAAGTTTGTGAGAAGTGTGTGTGAATATGAGCAGCAAAACCACCTTATTCTTGTCACATTATAAAGAAGAAGAGAGTGCGCTGTATTAAACCATTTTTAACATTGCAGCGTGACGAAATGCTGTATCCATTGCGGACGCTAAGTTTACCAGAACGAGCTGTCCCGTCTCGGAATTTCTTCTGAGCATGCGTGGCACTTTGTGCGTCGGAACAGGCCACACATGGTCGGAATTGACGCGATCGGATTTTGTTGTCGGAAAATTTTATCTCCTGCTCTCCAACTTCGTGTGTCGGAAAATCCGATGGAAAATGTCCGATGGAGCCCACACATGGTCGGAATTTCCGACAACACGCTCCGATCGGACATTTTCCATTGGAAAATCCGACCGTGTGTACGGGGCATTACTCTGCTAAAACCTGGGATAGTACACATTGAAATAATGTTTAGAGCATGATATCATTGCCTAAATGGTACTGAATTATGCAGTATATTGTTTAATGATAATCTGGTTTTAAATGGTGTGAAAAAATGATTTCTACACTGAAATATCTTTAAAAGTCAGACAAGAGATAAATTCCCTGCTTTTGTACAACTAGGTGCCAGCACAACTGAGCATGCTCAGACATGCAAACTACTCTAATTTTAACTCCCACGGCTTTTTCACAGGGCACTATAGTAAATACCAAAACTGGGCTAAAATTCATTTTTAAGAGTGAAAATCGGCAAATCGGCACTATATAGTCCAATTCAAATTTCAGCCATTGATTCTAATGGTACAATTGTAACTTCCCCAAATAATTACTTTTAATGTTGACATGTATCTTTCTCTGAAATAAATTTTCCTTGTTGCTTCTACTTCTACATCTATTTTGTTTTTAAGAATGCTAGAATGTGGAATGTTTTGATAAAATATATTTTTTCTCTGTCACTTTCACTTGGTACTCTCCATCTCACAAAAATCTTTACCCAAACTCACACAGGTGTCTTTACAGACCACAATCAATACCATTGCTGATGCAAATTTAAAATGAGTCACAAATTTGTGTGTTTTTTATTATTTCCAAATTATCATAATTTGAGCCCAAAAATGTGATATGTGTACCAACATCAGAAATCAAAATGTAATTCCAAAAAATTAGAGGGTAACATCACTATTCTACACTCACCCACCAAATATCACAGAATAAATCAAGAAGAATAACTCTTGAGTAGGGATGAGCCGAACACCCCCCGGTTCGGTTCGCACCAGAACCCGCGAACGGACCGCAAGTTCGCACGAACGTTAGAACCCCATTGACGTCTATGGGACTCGAACGTTCGAAATCAAAAGTGCTCATTTTAAAGGCTAATTTGCATGGTATTGTCCTAAAAAGGGTTTGGGGACCCGGGTCCTACCCCAGGGGACATGTATCAATGCAAAAAAAACTTTTAAAAACGGCCGTTTTTTCGGGAGCAGTGATTTTAATGATGCTTAAAGTAAAAAAAAAAAAGTGAAATATTCCTTTAAATATCGTACCTGGGGGGTGTCTATAGTATGCCTGTAAAGTGACGCGTGTTTCCCATGTTTAGAACAGTCCCTGCACCAAATGTCATTTTTAAAGGAAAAAATCTCATTTAAAACTGCTTGCGGGTTTAATGTCATGTCGGGTCATGGCAATATGGATGAAAATCAGTGATACAAACGGCATGGGTACCCCCCAGTCCATTACCAGGCCCTTTGGGTCTTGTATGGATATTAAGGGGAACCCCGCACCCAAATTAAAATAAGGAAAGGTCCCTATATACTCTGAACAGCAGTATACAGGCAGTGCAAACAAGACAGGGACTGTAGGTTTGTTGTTAAGTAGAATCTGTTTGTAATTTTGAACATTTTTAATGTGTTTAGCTCCAGCCAAAAAATCTTTTCTAAGCTTTTTGGAAAACATAGGGAAGGGTTATCACCCCTGTGACATTTGTTTTGCGTCTTTCCTCCTCTTCAGAAGATTTCACCTCACTTTTTTGTCCCAATGAAAAATGTTTTTTGAAAATTTGGGTTTTTTTGTGGAACAAGGATTGGAAAGCATCAGTGGAAAGGAAAAATTGTTTTCCCATATTAACTCTTACAGGAGAGAATTTCCCTTCCTTAGGGGTAGATTTCATCTCACTTCCTGTTGTCTCCTTCCGTTTGCAAGTAGGAGTCGTTTGTAAGTTAGATGTTTGAAAGTAGGGTCCTGCCCTATATACTCAGCAGAAATTTGGGCCTTAGGTGTTGCTGTGGCCAAAACACTGTAAGCCCTCACAGGGCCCTGCTGTGAAATATTAGATCAAGAATTGTAATTACATGCCCCTGTTGAACAGGAGCTGAAAAATTAGGCCTTAGGCACTGGTGCTGGTGCCACAACACTGCAACCCCTCACAGACACTCTAGTTGGAACGCAGGAACGAGCCCTGCTGCAAAGTATTGCATCAAAAATTGTAATTACACGCCCCTGTTAGACAGGGGCAGAAAAATTGGGTCTTAGGCACTGGTGCTGGTGCCACAACACTGCAACCCCTCACAGACACTCTAGTTGAAACGCAGGAACAAGCCCTGCTGCAAAGTATTGCATCAAAAATTGTAATTACACGCCCCTGTTAGACAGGGGCTGAAAAATTGGGTCTTAGGCACTGGTGCTGGTGCCACAACACTGCAACCCCTCACAGACACTCTAGTTGGAATGCAGGAACGAGCCCTGCTGCAAAGTATTACATCAAAAATTGTAATTACACGCCCCTGTTAAACAGGGGCTGAAAAATTGTGCCTTAGGCACTGGTGGTGGCGCCCAGAACCAAAAATGTTCTTACAAGCTATCAGCGTGATGATTGAGGAGGAAGAGGATAATTACTCAGGGATAGTCACTCAGCATCAGCATAGGCAGTCTTTGAAGGGATCTGAGATTTCAAAAAAAATTATTCGGTTACATCTGCATCAGGTGCTTGGTAGCTGGTGGTGATCCAAGACTGATTCATTTTTATGAAGGTCAGCCGATCGACCGAGTCGGTGGACAGACGCACCCTGTGATCGGTTACCACGCCTCCAGCAGCACTGAATGTGCGTTCCGAAAGAACGCTGGATGCAGGACAGGCCAGTAGCTCAATTGCATACTGTGCAAGCTCTGGCCAGTGATCCATCCTCAAGACCCAGTAACCCAGAGGATTTTCGGTGGGAAAGGTGTCCAAGTCTGATCTTGCCCCTAGGTATTCCTGCACCATGTAAAACAGACGCTGGCGATGGTTGCTGGAACCGATCATACCTTGGGGCTGCGGACCAAAAAATTGTCTGAACGCATCGGTCAGACGGCCACCTTCTCCACCGCTCCTTCTTTGACTGACCGAAGCCTCAGCAACACGTTGTCCAGAAACAGGAGTTTGTAACCTCCCAGTCTCTGGGAACGCGTTGCACAGACCTTTCTGCAAGGCCTCCCGAAGATGTTTCATCCTCTGCTCCCTCTGCGATGGCAAGATAAGGTCCGCAACCTTACCCTTGTAACGTGGATCAAGGAGGGTTGCCAGCCAGTATTGGTCCTTCTCCTTGATACCACGAATACGAGGATCCTTACGCAGGCTTTGCAGGATCAGGGAGGCCATGCAGCGTAGGTTTGCTGAGGCATTCGGTCCGGAGTCCTCTGGGTCACTAAGGACAACAACGTCCGCAGCCACCTCCTCCCAGCCACGTACAAGTCCATGTGTTCCTTGGGACTGATCCCTTAAAGACTGCTGATGCTGAGTGCCAGGCTCCACCTCCATACTGACACAATCTTCCTCCTCCTCCTCCTCCTCCTCCTCGTCCTCTTCCTGTGTGATCGGCGGGCACGCAGGAACACTGTCTGGATAAAGGGGGCCTTGAGAGCTAAGGAAGTCCTCCTCTTCCTGCCTCTGTTCTGCCTCAAGTGCCCTGTCCATTATTCCACGCAGCGTGTGCTCCAACAGGTGGACAAGGGGGACAGTGTCACTGATGCATGCACTGTCAGTGCTCACCATCCTCGTGGCCTCCTCGAATGGTGACAGGACAGTGCATGCATCCCTGATCATGGCCCACTGGCGTGGGGAAAAAAAACCAAGGTCCCCTGACCCTGTCCTGGTGCCATAGTCGCACAGGTACTCATTGATGGCCCTCTGCTGCGTGTGCAGCCGCTGCAGCATGGCCAACGTCGAGTTCCACCTGGTGGGCATGTCACAGATTAGGCGGTTCTTGGGCAGGTTAAACTCCTTTTGGAGGTCCGTCAGCCGAGCACTGGCATTATATGACCGGCGGAAATGCACACAGACTTTCCTGGCCTGCCTCAGGACATCCTGTAAGCCCGGGTACCTGCCCAAGAACCGCTGCACCACCAAGTTAAGGACGTGAGCCAAACAGGGCACATGGGTCAGTTGTCCCTGTCGGAGGGCAGAGAGGAGGTTGGTGCCATTGTCGCAAACCACCATTCCTGCCTTAAGTTGGCGTGGCGTCAACCACCTCTGAACCTGCCCCTGCAGAGCTGACAGAACCTCTGCCCCAGTGTGGCTCCTGTCCCCCAAGCACACCAGCTCAAGCACCGCATGGCATCTTTTGGCCTGCGTACTTGCGTAGCCCCTTGAACGCCTACGGAGCACCGCTGGTTCCGAGGAAGAGGCCATGGAGGAAGAAGAAGAGGAGGGGGTGGAGGAGAGAGGTGTGTCACAATCAGCATTTTGGAGGCGTGGTGGCGGAACAACCTCCAACACTACTGCACCTTGTCCTGCATCCTTCCCAGCTGCCAGCAGAGTCACCCAATGCGCCGTGAAACTTAAGTAACGTCCCTGTCCATGCCTGCTGGACCATGAGTCAGCGGTAATATGCACCTTACCGCTGACCGCCCTGTCCAGCGAGGCATGGACATTGCCTTCCACATGCCGGTAGAGAGCCGGAATCGCCTTCCGTGAGAAAAAGTGGCGTTTGGGTACCTGCCACTGAGGAACCGCACATTCCACAAACTCACGGAAGGGGGCAGAGTCTACCAACTGAAAAGGCAGCAGTTGAAGTGCTAGCAATTTTGCCAAGCTAGCATTCAACCGCTGGGCATGTGGATGGCTGGGAGCAAACTTCTTTCGGCGGTGCAGCAGCTGGGGCAGGGAAATTTGCCTGGTACAATCTGACGTCGGTGTACCAAAAGCAGATTGCCCATAAGTACTTGGCTGTGACACACCTAATTCTACACCTTCATTCCTCTCACTGCAGGTCGCAGAGAGGACTGAAGGTCTAGTGGGGTTGGAAATCTCAGCTGATGAGGAGCAAGGAGAGATCGTCTTTGTTCTTTGGTGTGGGTCTTTTAGATACGCTTGCCAACGAACTGCATGGCAGGTCAACATATGTCTGGTCAAGCATGTGGTACCCAAGCGGGAGATGTTTTGGCCACGCGAGATACGCTTGAGACATATATTGCAAATAGCAGCGGTGCGATCTGATGCACTCGTCTCAAAAAAGGCCCACACCAAAGAACTTTTTGAATAACGCGCAGAGACTGCAGCGCCCTGCACATGTGGAGCTTTGGGGTGTGATGCAGTCAATGTGCTGCCCTTAGGCTGGCCCCTGGAGGGCATCCTGCCTAGTTGGTGATGTGCCACCTCCTCCTCCTCCTCCTCCTCCTCCTCCTCCTCTCTCCTATCAGGCACCCACGTTGAGTCAGTGACCTCATCATCCCCTCCCTCCTCATCACTGGAGCAAACCTGGCAGTATGCTGCAGCAGGGGGAGCATGACTGCCAGATTGCTGTCCTTCTTGGGCACCCCCTCTGTCCGTGCTCATGTTACTGCCTTCATTGAGCTCAGTATCATCATCAGAGCCTTCCAAACGCTGGGCATCCTCCTGGAGCATGTACCCAACACTGTGGTCAAACAGTTCGAGGGAATCCTCATGAGGACATGGTGGAGCTAGGGAAGGAGTCACTGATGACATTGAGCTGAGGGAAGAGGCCGCTGCTTTGCCAGACAAAGCACCCTGGGCATGGGTGAGAGAGGATGAGGAGGATGAGGACGGCTTGGTCATCCACTCGACCAAGTCTTCCGCATGTTGTGGCTCAACACGGCCAGCTGCCGAAAAAAAGGCCAAGCGTGTCCCATGGCCACGTGCTGATGAGGATGCACCGTCTCCACGACCAGCACTAGACACAGAGCCTGCTTGCCCTCTCTTATTGGCTTGTGACTGTCTGCCTCTCCTTCTTGGCCTTCCAGACATACTAATGGCCTGTAGCTGCACTAAGCTGGGATAGAACACCTGTAATTTTCTTCAGGTAGCTTTATATACTGTAACCAGACAAGCCTGCCTGTCAGTAGGAAGATAACAGGAACGGATCTAGCTGAACACTGTGAGCAGGACGTACTGCACTAAATGTATATAGCAGGAACGGATCTAGCTGAACACTGTGAGCAGGACGCACTGCACTGAATGTAAATAGCAGGAACGGATCTAGCTGAACACTGTGAGCAGGACGCACTGCACTGAATGTAAACAGCAGGAACGGATGTAGCTAAACACTGTGAGCAGGACGCACTGCACTGAATGTAAATAGCAGGAACGGATCTAGCTGAACACTGTGAGCAGGACGCACTGCACTGAATGTAAATAGCAGGAACGGATCTAGCTGAACACTGTGAGCAGCACGCACTGCACTGAATGTAAATAGCAGGAACGGATCTAGCTGAACACTGTGAGCAGGACGCACTGCACTGAATGTAAATAGCAGGAACGGATCTAGCTGAACACTGTGAGCAGGACGCACTGCACTGAATGTAAACAGCAGGAACGGATGTAGCTAAACACTGTGAGCAGGACGCACTGCACTGAATGTAAATAGCAGGAACGGATCTAGCTGAACACTGTGAGCAGGACGCACTGCACTGAATGTAAATAGCAGGAACGGATCTAGCTGAACACTGTGAGCAGCACGCACTGCACTGAATGTAAATAGCAGGAACGGATCTAGCTGAACACTGTGAGCAGGACGCACTGCACTGAATGTAAATAGCAGGAACGGATCTAGCTGAACACTGTGAGCAGGACGCACTGCACTGAATGTAAATAGCAGGAACGGATCTAGCTGAACACTGTGAGCAGGACGCACTGCACTGAATGTAAATAACAGGAACGGATCTAGCTGAACACTGTGAGCAGGACACACTGTACTAAATGTAAATAGTCTAGCTGCCTGACCGTGGTACTAATAGGATCAAAAAGAACACCTGTAATTTTCTTCAGGTAGCTTTATATACTGTAACCAGACAAGCCTGCCTGTCAGTAGGAAGATAACAGGAACGGATCTAGCTGAACACTGTGAGCAGGACGTACTGCACTAAATGTATATAGCAGGAACGGATCTAGCTGAACACTGTGAGCAGGACGCACTGCACTGAATGTAAATAGCAGGAACGGATCTAGCTGAACACTGTGAGCAGGACGCACTGCACTGAATGTAAATAGCAGGAACGGATCTAGCTGAACACTGTGAGCAGCACGCACTGCACTGAATGTAAATAGCAGGAACGGATCTAGCTGAACACTGTGAGCAGGACGCACTGCACTGAATGTAAATAGCAGGAACGGATCTAGCTGAACACTGTGAGCAGGACGCACTGCACTGAATGTAAATAGCAGGAACGGATCTAGCTGAACACTGTGAGCAGGACGCACTGCACTGAATGTAAATAACAGGAACGGATCTAGCTGAACACTGTGAGCAGGACACACTGTACTAAATGTAAATAGTCTAGCTGCCTGACCGTGGTACTAATAGGATCAAAAAGAACACCTGTAATTTTCTTCAGGTAGCTTTATATACTGTAACCAGACAAGCCTGCCTGTCAGTAGGAAGATAACAGGAACGGATCTAGCTGAACACTGTGAGCAGGACGTACTGCACTAAATGTATATAGCAGGAACGGATCTAGCTGAACACTGTGAGCAGGACGCACTGCACTGAATGTAAATAGCAGCAACGGATCTAGCTGAACACTGTGAGCAGGACGCACTGCACTGAATGTAAATAGCAGGAACGGATCTAGCTGAACACTGTGAGCAGGACGCACTGCACTGAATGTAAACAGCAGGAACGGATGTAGCTAAACACTGTGAGCAGGACGCACTGCACTGAATGTAAATAACAGGAACGGATCTAGCTGAACACTGTGAGCAGGACACACTGTACTAAATGTAAATAGTCTAGCTGCCTGACCGTGGTACTAATAGGATCAAAAAGAACACCTGTAATTTTCTTCAGGTAGCTTTATATACTGTAACCAGACAAGCCTGCCTGTCAGTAGGAAGATAACAGGAACGGATCTAGCTGAACACTGTGAGCAGGACGTACTGCACTAAATGTATATAGCAGGAACGGATCTAGCTGAACACTGTGAGCAGGACGCACTGCACTGAATGTTAATAGCAGGAACGGATCTAGCTGAACACTGTGAGCAGGACGCACTGCACTGAATGTAAATAGCAGGAACGGATCTAGCTGAACACTGTGAGCAGGACGCACTGCACTGAATGTAAACAGCAGGAACGGATGTAGCTAAACACTGTGAGCAGGACGCACTGCACTGAATGTAAATAGCAGGAACGGATCTAGCTGAACACTGTGAGCAGGACGCACTGCACTGAATGTAAATAGCAGGAACGGATCTAGCTGAACACTGTGAGCAGCACGCACTGCACTGAATGTAAATAGCAGGAACGGATCTAGCTGAACACTGTGAGCAGCACGCACTGCACTGAATGTAAATAGCAGGAACGGATCTAGCTGAACACTGTGAGCAGGACGCACTGCACTGAATGTAAATAGCAGGAACGGATCTAGCTGAACACTGTGAGCAGGACGCACTGCACTGAATGTAAATAGCAGGAACGGATCTAGCTGAACACTGTGAGCAGGACGCACTGCACTGAATGTAAATAACAGGAACGGATCTAGCTGAACACTGTGAGCAGGACACACTGTACTAAATGTAAATAGTCTAGCTGTCTGACCGTGGTACTAATAGGATCAAAAAGAACACCTGTAATTTTCTTCAGGTAGCTTTATATACTGTAACCAGACAAGCCTGCCTGTCAGTAGGAAGATAACAGGAACGGATCTAGCTGAACACTGTGAGCAGGACGTACTGCACTAAATGTATATAGCAGGAACGGATCTAGCTGAACACTGTGAGCAGGACGCACTGCACTGAATGTAAATAGCAGCAACGGATCTAGCTGAACACTGTGAGCAGGACGCACTGCACTGAATGTAAATAGCAGGAACGGATCTAGCTGAACACTGTGAGCAGGACGCACTGCACTGAATGTAAACAGCAGGAACGGATGTAGCTAAACACTGTGAGCAGGACGCACTGCACTGAATGTAAATAACAGGAACGGATCTAGCTGAACACTGTGAGCAGGACACACTGTACTAAATGTAAATAGTCTAGCTGCCTGACCGTGGTACTAATAGGATCAAAAAGAACACCTGTAATTTTCTTCAGGTAGCTTTATATACTGTAACCAGACAAGCCTGCCTGTCAGTAGGAAGATAACAGGAACGGATCTAGCTGAACACTGTGAGCAGGACGTACTGCACTAAATGTATATAGCAGGAACGGATCTAGCTGAACACTGTGAGCAGGACGCACTGCACTGAATGTTAATAGCAGGAACGGATCTAGCTGAACACTGTGAGCAGGACGCACTGCACTGAATGTAAATAGCAGGAACGGATCTAGCTGAACACTGTGAGCAGGACGCACTGCACTGAATGTAAACAGCAGGAACGGATGTAGCTAAACACTGTGAGCAGGACGCACTGCACTGAATGTAAATAGCAGGAACGGATCTAGCTGAACACTGTGAGCAGGACGCACTGCACTGAATGTAAATAGCAGGAACGGATCTAGCTGAACACTGTGAGCAGCACGCACTGCACTGAATGTAAATAGCAGGAACGGATCTAGCTGAACACTGTGAGCAGGACGCACTGCACTGAATGTAAATAGCAGGAACGGATCTAGCTGAACACTGTGAGCAGGACGCACTGCACTAAATGTAAATACCAGGAACGGATCTAGCTGAACACTGTGAGCAGGACGCACTGCACTGAATGTAAATAGCAGGAACGGATCTAGCTGAACACTGTGAGCAGGACGCACTGCACTGAATGTAAATAGCAGGAACGGATCTAGCTGAACACTGTGAGCAGCACGCACTGCACTGAATGTAAATAGCAGGAACGGATCTAGCTGAACACTGTGAGCAGGAAGCACTGTACTGAATGTAAATAGCAGGAACGGATCTAGCTGAACACTGTGAGCAGGACACACTGCACTGAATGTAAATAGTCTAGATAGAAGATAACAGGAACGGATCTAGCTAAACTGAATACAGTGTATATATATATATGCAACACCTGGGATGCATATATATACACAATACACTGTAAGTGCAGCTAACTGACTGACTGTTCTGCCTAATCTATCTAACTCAAATCAAATGACACTGTCTCTCTCTCTCTCTATCGCTCAGCACACCGGAACACACACTACACAGGGCCGCCGTGCAGGCGGCCTTATATAGTGTGGGGTGTGTACTAAATCCCCTGAGCCATAATTGGCCAAAGCCACCCTGGCTTTGGCCAATTACAGCTCTCTCTACTGACGGCGCTGTGATTGGCCAAGCATGCGGGTCATAGTGCATGCTTGGCCAATCATCAGCCAGCAATGCACTGCGATGCCGCAGTGAATTATGGGCCGTGACGCGCCACACGAATTTGGCGCGAACGGCCCATATCGTTCGCAATTCGACGGACGGTCGAACAGCCGATGTTCGAGTCGAACATGGGTTCGACTCGAACACGAAGCTCATCCCTACTCTTGAGTAATGTAATTCCACCGCCTATATGTCCAAAGAAATGCAGTATATGTGTATTTATAGAAAAACCCAAATTTGTTGCGCTGGGAGCATAATATCTTAAATTAAAGTTAGCATTAAACAGCAGCTATCACAATATGCATGGACAAAACACAAACAAAATATATAGAAAATAGTGAAGCTCTTCACCATTTTCTATATATGCGTATTTATGTGTAGGAGGTTTCCACATGTGGCAGCTCCATGGCTTAGAGGTTCAAACTTCTGCTTATGCATCGCTGCGGGTCTGGGTTTGAATCCCAAACATGCTGCTTCATGTAGAGAAGTTGTCTCATCTCCCTATGTTGTTAAACATAACAACTGACTCAGGTCCTAAAACTATGTCAAAAGGGAACAGTAAGGGGCATCCCTAAACTGTTCCCACAAAGCATTCCCTTCACTAGACCTAGCCCAACCCCACATCATAATCTCCCATCCACCAAATGGTTTTGACCAGTGCACAAAGCAAGGTCCATAAAGACATGGATGAGAGGTGGAGGAGCTTGACTGGCCTGCACAGAGTCCTGACCTCAACAGAACACCTTGGGAATGAGTTAGAGCAGAGACTGTAAGCCAGGCCTTCTCATCCAACATCAGTGGCTGACCTCACAAATGCACTTCTGGAAGAATGGTCAAATGTTCCCCTAGACACACTCCTAAACCTCGTGGACAGCCTTCCCAGAAGAGTTGAAGCTGTTATAGCTGCAAAGGGTGGGCCAAATGTCAGACTACATGCGTGAGACTGACCTCTGGCTAAGTGGGTAGCAATTCAATCTAGCAGCACTGGGGTTGCTGGTTTAATTCACCAACATGCTAATGCTTGTGTTGAAGTTTATATGTTCTCCCTGTGTGGGTTTCACACCACAATCCAAAAACATGCTGACATTTTATTTGTCTCCTGTCAAAATAGTCTCTAATGTAAGAAAGTTAGTTTTGGACTTTAGATTGGAAGCTCATTGCAGCCAGAGACTGATGTTATTGTTTGTTAGCACTAATCATGCCCAGGGACTTGGACATTTAAAATTGTAGAGTTTACACTGCACAGGTATGGCATATAGCCAAGAGTTAACACAGTTGCAAATAGTATTTTGTGTCTGTCCATCAGGTGCAATCACTTTAGACATACATGAAGAGACAGGCAGAGACAAAATACTGGTGTACTTCTATTGGGCGTGTGTAAGTGTGCTAACAATACAACCTATTTTATATAAAGGACTTCAGTAGGGGGAGTTTGTTTGGCCTGAGAAGTGGTCAGGTTTTTTACTGTGATTTGTGGGGGAGAAGGAATGATTTTGTGCATAATGACAAATTCCCCACTAGAGCTGTTAGCTTAGCTGAAATTCTTGTGCATTCTTTCCATCAAAAGTGGGTTTATGCTGTCAATGTTGTGTGTGTATTGTTCCTGTCTGACCATGCAAACATGGTTTGGGAGCATCTGCTGACCTTCTACTCTTTGATCTCATTGCTTAGTCATGTACACAGAAATGCAGCTTCCAGCAGAACATGGTCACCAATGTATGTGTGTGGATTGTGGGGTGGTGGTGAGTGTTAGTTTGAATATGTGCCTTTTTAAATATTATGTTGGAATGCTTTGTAAGACTAATGACTGTTAAGTATGTTTCTATAATATTGCAGATAAAAACGTGATGTGGGTTGGTAGGTGAGTACTATGAAATGTTTTGCCCGTTATACACTGACAGTAAAGCTGTGTCCACTCTAAGGTTTAGACAAATTTTAGATTGTAAGCTCCTATGAGCAGGGTCCTTAAAACCCAATTGCTAACTGTAGCACCATATATACTGTATAATATTTTTTTATGCTAGTAAATGAATGTACATAATTTGGTTTCTGCTGGCAAAATAAAAGTTCATTATTGAGCTTGTTTGTTGTTTTTTTTCTCTTTTCTTTCTTTTTAATTAGTTTTGGGGGTGGTGGTTTTGAGGAAGTGCAATATCTTTCTTATGCCCATAGAAATTATAAGATATAATTGTGTACCAAAAAACAAATCTCTTCAGCACACCTGCAAGTAAATGATAAAGGTGTTTAGGTGGAGTCTTTGTATATAACAGCTGTGGAGAATTGCAGGTAATGAATTCAGCTGGAGGATAGGCAGTGTTGTATGTGTCAGCCCTGGTTCACATTGGTGCAATTTGACGTGGAAATTGCACCGTCCTAATTGGTGCAGCGTCGCAATTTCCAAAAGAAGTTTCTGTACTACTTTTGGTGACTTCGGGGTGCGATCCACATTGACATCTGTACAGAAACCTGCACAGATGTCTCTGAAATTCCCCCCACAGTCGGGACTGACATGCAGGAATGAAATTGTGTGAGTTCAGCTGAACTCGCACGATTTCCTCCCGCTGTCAGTGTGAACCAGGGCTCAAACTGGGCCTTTGTCTTTGTAATTCACCTGCTGCAATCCCAGGGACACCATTTCTTATCAAACTCCCTTAAGTTTTCCTTCAAATATCGTTATATGTATAAATACAGATTCGCATATCTGCAAATAAACAAAAATAAAAAATTCCAATCGTGGTTGTGATCAAATATTCATTCAAAAGAGCGTGGTTTAACCTTCTGACCCGGAAATTAGCCATTGTAATGATCGGGAAGTTCCTGTGCTGATCAGGATCTCCATCTAAGTGGACATGGTGAGGTCCCTCTTTAGCAAGGAGGTGGTGCTGCTCATTTGCCAGGTAAGTGTAGGATATGTACTTGTGCTTACTCAATGTGGGGGTGGATGTGGTAGTTAGATTTGGTGTGGGTGGGGTTCATTGATTTGTTTATTTGGCATCACCACACATTTGCTTCTGGCCCATGTGCACACATCACTTCCTGCATTTGTTCTGCTGATGTAAATCAGTAAGGACTAAAGGACTATGCAAATATAAATGAGAGCTCCTGTTATTTAAAAAAAAAAATATATATATATATTAAAATGTGGAATGTTTCACACTTGGGTGACCTTTTCCAGCAAATTTGGACCTCCGAGTTGTATGACAAGTTGTACCCCATGATTCTCAATGATAACTATTCATATCTGTGCTACTTGAAGTTGCACCAACCTCAAAGTACTACTTTGGTGTGACTTTCATGCGGCTTGAGGTACATAGGTCGCTATATTACACAGGCATTCCCAGAAGTTGGGGCCAAGTTACAGCGGCAAAGTGGCAGCAAAATAGTGTGACTTTCAGGTCGCAGCAGTGTGAATAAGATACATGGATAACACCTTTGAATTTGGCCCTATTGTCACTTGTGCATCTTGAAAGTGGGGCAAATTCGTCCCTACACTACCTTGGTTTGACTTTAATGGGATTTGAGGTCCATACACCACAAGATTACACAGGCATTGCTTCAAGTCACGACGAAGCTGTGCAATTTTAAGGTCACACAAGTGCAAATGGGGCCTAAATCAAAGGTGTTATCAATTAATCTCATTAGTTTACTTTCACACTTGGGTGAATTTTCATGCAGCTTTGGACCACAGAGTCGCATGAAAAGTTGCCCCCCCATGTTGCCCCCCATGATATCTATGCAACTTCACCCATGTTCACATAGCTCTGAATTGACATGTCAAATTGTAGGCCAAATCAGCGCCTATTGACGGCAATGGAACTGTCCGAATTGGTGCAAAGCAGCACCGATTCCCAAAAGTAGTTTCTGCACTACATTGGGGGACTTCATTGGGTGATTTCTTACCTCCCAACTTTCTGAGATGGGAATGAGGGACACCTATTAGCAAATGTATGTAGGCATCGGACACACCCCCTAACACGCCTCCTTAAAGGAGAATTATTAAAAAAAAATTATTAGTTAAACCCCCAAGTGTTTTTTTTTTTACCAATAGTATTCCTTTAGATTGGCTTTTGAAATTTACAAACAAAGCAATTTAGAAATTAGATGAAAGGTTTAGCACTGGGAAACCCTTTTGAAAGATAAAAGAGCATTTTATATACAACTATATAGATCAAAACAAAATGAGGGACAAATGAGGAGGAAAGAGGGACCGAGGGACTTTGTTCCAAATCAGGGACAGTTGGGACCTACACGATTTTACTAGACATCTGTGCAGGAAAGTGCACTGATGTCTCTGAAATCCCTCACAAAGTCAGGCTGAGGCCCCTTCCACACTTGTGCAACTTTTCCTGTACTACTTTGGTCTGACTTTGATACGAGTTGAGGTCCATAGACCTCAAGTTTACACAGGCATTCCCTGAAAGCGCAGCAAAATTGCTGCTGCAAAATTGCTGCTGCAAAATTGTGGGAAAGTCGCAGCAAAATTGCGCGACTTTCCCTGTGACTCCTAAGTCTCTAGACCTCAAGATTACACAGGCATTGCTTAAAGTCACATCAAAATTGCGGAAAAAAAGCGCTGCAAAATCTTTCAGGTCGCACAAGTGTGAAAGGGGGCTAAGTCACTGTGCTGAGTACTATTATACCTAGAATATAAGGTAGTCCTACCATCAAACACTAGTAAATGTATGTTCTCAATAGGGATGAGCTTCGTGTTCGAGTCGAACCCATGTTCGACTCGAACATCGGCTGTTCGGTCGTTCGCCGAATTGCGAACGATATGGGCCGTTCGCGCCAAATTCGTGTGGCGCGTCACGGCCCATAATTCACTGCGGCATCGCAGTGCATTGCTGGCTGATGATTGGCCAAGCATGCACTATGACCCGCATGCTTGGCCAATCACAGCGCCGTCAGTAGAGAGAGCTGTAATTGGCCAAAGCCAGGGTGGCTTTGGCCAATTATGGCTCAGGGGATTTAGTACACACCCCACACTATATAAGGCCGCCTGCACGGCGGCCCTGTGTAGTGTGTGTTCCGGTGTGCTGAGAGATAGAGAGAGAGAGAGACAGTGTCATTTGATTTGAGTTAGATAGATTAGGCAGAACAGTCAGTCAGTTAGCTGCACTTACAGTGTATTGTGTATATATATGCATCCCAGGTGTTGCATATATATATATACACTGTATTCAGTTTAGCTAGATCCGTTCCTGTTATCTTCTATCTAGACTATTTACATTTAGTGCAGTGTGTCCTGCTCACAGTGTTCAGCTAGATCCGTTCCTGCTATTTACATTCAGTGCAGTGCGTCCTGCTCACAGTGTTCAGCTAGATCCGTTCCTGCTATTTACATTCAGTGCAGTGCGTCCTGCTCACAGTGTTCAGCTAGATCCGTTCCTGGTATTTACATTTAGTGCAGTGCGTCCTGCTCACAGTGTTCAGCTAGATCCGTTCCTGCTATTTACATTCAGTGCAGTGCGTCCTGCTCACAGTGTTCAGCTAGATCCGTTCCTGCTATTTACATTCAGTGCAGTGCGTCGTGCTCACAGTGTTCAGCTACATCCGTTCCTGCTATTTACATTCAGTGCAGTGCGTCCTGCTCACAGTGTTCAGCTAGATCCGTTCCTGCTATTTACATTCAGTGCAGTGCGTCCTGCTCACAGTGTTCAGCTAGATCCGTTCCTGCTATTTACATTCAGTGCAGTGCGTCCTGCTCACAGTGTTCAGCTAGATCCGTTCCTGCTATTTACATTCAGTGCAGTGCGTCCTGCTCACAGTGTTCAGCTAGATCCGTTCCTGGTATTTACATTTAGTGCAGTGCGTCCTGCTCACAGTGTTCAGCTAGATCCGTTCCTGCTATTTACATTCAGTGCAGTGCGTCCTGCTCACAGTGTTCAGCTAGATCCGTTCCTGCTATTTACATTCAGTGCAGTGCGTCCTGCTCACAGTGTTCAGCTAGATCCGTTCCTGGTATTTACATTTAGTGCAGTGCGTCCTGCTCACAGTGTTCAGCTAGATCCGTTCCTGCTATTTACATTCAGTGCAGTGCGTCCTGCTCACAGTGTTCAGCTAGATCCGTTCCTGGTATTTACATTTAGTGCAGTGCGTTGTGCTCACAGTGTTCAGCTACATCCGTTCCTGCTATTTACATTCAGTGCAGTGCGTCCTGCTCACAGTGTTCAGCTAGATCCGTTCCTGCTATTTACATTCAGTGCAGTGCGTCCTGCTCACAGTGTTCAGCTAGATCCGTTCCTGCTATTTACATTCAGTGCAGTGCGTCCTGCTCACAGTGTTCAGCTAGATCCGTTCCTGGTATTTACATTTAGTGCAGTGCGTCCTGCTCACAGTGTTCAGCTAGATCCGTTCCTGGTATTTACATTTAGTGCAGTGCGTCCTGCTCACAGTGTTCAGCTAGATCCGTTCCTGCTATATACATTTAGTGCAGTACGTCCTGCTCACAGTGTTCAGCTAGATCCGTTCCTGTTATCTTCCTACTGACAGGCAGGCTTGTCTGGTTACAGTATATAAAGCTACCTTAAGAAAATTACAGGTGTTCTTTTTGATCCTATTAGTACCACGGTCAGGCAGCTAGACTATTTACATTTAGTACAGTGCGTCCTGCTCACAGTGTTCAGCTAGATCCGTTCCTGTTATCTTCCTACTGACAGGCAGGCTTGTCTGGTTACAGTATATAAAGCTACCTGAAGAAAATTACAGGTGTTCTTTTTGATCCTATTAGTACCACGGTCAGGCAGCTAGACTATTTACATTTAGTACAGTGTGTCCTGCTCACAGTGTTCAGCTAGATCCGTTCCTGTTATCTTCCTACTGACAGGCAGGCTTGTCTGGTTACAGTATATAAAGCTACCTTAAGAAAATTACAGGTGTTCTTTTTGATCCTATTAGTACCACGGTCAGGCAGCTAGACTATTTACATTTAGTACAGTGCGTCCTGCTCACAGTGTTCAGCTAGATCCGTTCTTGCTATTTACATTCAGTGCAGTGCGTCCTGCTCACAGTGTTCAGCTAGATCCGTTCCTGGTATTTACATTTAGTGCAGTGCGTCCTGCTCACAGTGTTCAGCTAGATCCGTTCCTGCTATTTACATTCAGTGCAGTGCGTCCTGCTCACAGTGTTCAGCTAGATCCGTTCCTGCTATATACATTTAGTGCAGTACGTCCTGCTCACAGTGTTCAGCTAGATCCGTTCCTGTTATCTTCCTACTGACAGGCAGGCTTGTCTGGTTACAGTATATAAAGCTACCTTAAGAAAATTACAGGTGTTCTTTTTGATCCTATTAGTACCACGGTCAGGCAGCTAGACTATTTACATTTAGTGCAGTGCGTCCTGCTCACAGTGTTCAGCTAGATCCGTTCCTGCTATTTACATTCAGTGCAGTGCGTCCTGCTCACAGTGTTAAGCTAGATCCGTTCCTGCTATATACATTTAGTGCAGTACGTCCTGCTCACAGTGTTCAGCTAGATCCGTTCCTGTTATCTTCCTACTGACAGGCAGGCTTGTCTGGTTACAGTATATAAAGCTACCTTAAGAAAATTACAGGTGTTCTATCCCAGCTTAGTGCAGCTACAGGCCATTAGTATGTCTGGAAGGCCAAGAAGGAGAGGCAGACAGTCACAAGCCAATAAGAGAGGGCAAGCAGGCTCTGTGTCTAGTGCTGGTCGTGGAGACGGTGCATCCTCATCAGCACGTGGCCATGGGACACGCTTGGCCTTTTTTTCGGCAGCTGGCCGTGTTGAGCCGCAACATGCGGAAGACTTGGTCGAGTGGATGACCAAGCCGTCCTCATCCTCCTCATCCTCTCTCACCCATGCCCAGGGTGCTTTGTCTGGCAAAGCAGCGGCCTCTTCCCTCAGCTCAATGTCATCAGTGACTCCTTCCCTAGCTCCACCATGTCCTCATGAGGATTCCCTCGAACTGTTTGACCACAGTGTTGGGTACATGCTCCAGGAGGATGCCCAGCGTTTGGAAGGCTCTGATGATGATACTGAGCTCAATGAAAGCAGTAACATGAGCACGGACAGAGGGGGTGCCCAAGAAGGACAGCAATCTGGCAGTCATGCTCCCCCTGCTGCAGCATACTGCCAGGTTTGCTCCAGTGATGAGGAGGGAGGGGATGATGAGGTCACTGACTCAACGTGGGTGCCTGATAGGAGAGAGGAGGAGGAGGAGGAGGAGGAGGAGGTGGCACATCACCAACTAGGCAGGATGCCCTCCAGGGGCCAGCCTAAGGGCAGCACATTGACTGCATCACACCCCAAAGCTCCACATGTGCAGGGCGCTGCAGTCTCTGCGCGTTATTCAAAAAGTTCTTTGGTGTGGGCCTTTTTTGAGACGAGTGCATCAGATCGCACCGCTGCTATTTGCAACATATGTCTCAAGCGTATCTCGCGTGGCCAAAACATCTCCCGCTTGGGTACCACATGCTTGACCAGACATATGTTGACCTGCCATGCAGTTCGTTGGCAAGCGTATCTAAAAGACCCACACCAAAGAACAAAGACGATCTCTCCTTGCTCCTCATCAGCTGAGATTTCCAACCCCACTAGACCTTCAGTCCTCTCTGAGACCTGCAGTGAGAGGAATGAAGGTGTAGAATTAGGTGTGTCACAGCCAAGTACTTGTGGGCAATCTGCTTTTGGTACACCGACGTCAGATTGTACCAGGCAAATTTCCCTGCCCCAGCTGCTGCACCGCCGAAAGAAGTTTGCTCCCAGCCATCCACATGCCCAGCGGTTGAATGCTAGCTTGGCAAAATTGCTAGCACTTCAACTGCTGCCTTTTCAGTTGGTAGACTCTGCCCCCTTCCGTGAGTTTGTGGAATGTGCGGTTCCTCAGTGGCAGGTACCCAAACGCCACTTTTTCTCACGGAAGGCGATTCCGGCTCTCTACCGGCATGTGGAAGGCAATGTCCATGCCTCGCTGGACAGGGCGGTCAGCGGTAAGGTGCATATTACCGCTGACTCATGGTCCAGCAGGCATGGACAGGGACGTTACTTAAGTTTCACGGCGCATTGGGTGACTCTGCTGGCAGCTGGGAAGGATGCAGGACAAGGTGCAGTAGTGTTGGAGGTTGTTCCGCCACCACGCCTCCAAAATGCTGATTGTGACACACCTCTCTCCTCCACCCCCTCCTCTTCTTCTTCCTCCATGGCCTCTTCCTCGGAACCAGCGGTGCTCCGTAGGCGTTCAAGGGGCTACGCAAGTACGCAGGCCAAAAGATGCCATGCGGTGCTTGAGCTGGTGTGCTTGGGGGACAGGAGCCACACTGGGGCAGAGGTTCTGTCAGCTCTGCAGGGGCAGGTTCAGAGGTGGTTGACGCCACGCCAACTTAAGGCAGGAATGGTGGTTTGCGACAATGGCACCAACCTCCTCTCTGCCCTCCGACAGGGACAACTGACCCATGTGCCCTGTTTGGCTCACGTCCTTAACTTGGTGGTGCAGCGGTTCTTGGGCAGGTACCCGGGCTTACAGGATGTCCTGAGGCAGGCCAGGAAAGTCTCTGTGCATTTCCGCCGGTCATATAATGCCAGTGCTCGGCTGACGGACCTCCAAAAGGAGTTTAACCTGCCCAAGAACCGCCTAATCTGTGACATGCCCACCAGGTGGAACTCGACGTTGGCCATGCTGCAGCGGCTGCACACGCAGCAGAGGGCCATCAATGAGTACCTGTGCGACTATGGCACCAGGACAGGGTCAGGGGACCTTGGTTTTTTTTCCCCACGCCAGTGGGCCATGATCAGGGATGCATGCACTGTCCTGTCACCATTCGAGGAGGCCACGAGGATGGTGAGCACTGACAGTGCATGCATCAGTGACACTGTCCCCCTTGTCCACCTGTTGGAGCACACGCTGCGTGGAATAATGGACAGGGCACTTGAGGCAGAACAGAGGCAGGAAGAGGAGGACTTCCTTAGCTCTCAAGGCCCCCTTTATCCAGACAGTGTTCCTGCGTGCCCGCCGATCACACAGGAAGAGGACGAGGAGGAGGAGGAGGAGGAGGAGGAAGATTGTGTCAGTATGGAGGTGGAGCCTGGCACTCAGCATCAGCAGTCTTTAAGGGATCAGTCCCAAGGAACACATGGACTTGTACGTGGCTGGGAGGAGGTGGCTGCGGACGTTGTTGTCCTTAGTGACCCAGAGGACTCCGGACCGAATGCCTCAGCAAACCTACGCTGCATGGCCTCCCTGATCCTGCAAAGCCTGCGTAAGGATCCTCGTATTCGTGGTATCAAGGAGAAGGACCAATACTGGCTGGCAACCCTCCTTGATCCACGTTACAAGGGTAAGGTTGCGGACCTTATCTTGCCATCGCAGAGGGAGCAGAGGATGAAACATCTTCGGGAGGCCTTGCAGAAAGGTCTGTGCAACGCGTTCCCAGAGACTGGAAGGTTACAAACTCCTGTTTCTGGACAACGTGTTGCTGAGGCTTCGGTCAGTCAAAGAAGGAGCGGTGGAGAAGGTGGCCGTCTGACCGATGCGTTCAGACAATTTTTTGGTCCGCAGCCCCAAGGTATGATCGGTTCCAGCAACCATCGCCAGCGTCTGTTTTACATGGTGCAGGAATACCTAGGGGCAAGATCAGACTTGGACACCTTTCCCACCGAAAATCCTCTGGGTTACTGGGTCTTGAGGATGGATCACTGGCCAGAGCTTGCACAGTATGCAATTGAGCTACTGGCCTGTCCTGCATCCAGCGTTCTTTCGGAACGCACATTCAGTGCTGCTGGAGGCGTGGTAACCGATCACAGGGTGCGTCTGTCCACCGACTCGGTCGATCGGCTGACCTTCATAAAAATGAATCAGTCTTGGATCACCACCAGCTACCAAGCACCTGATGCAGATGTAACCAAATAATTTTTTTTGAAATCTCAGATCCCTTCAAAGACTGCCTATGCTGATGCTGAGTGACTATCCCTGAGTAATTATCCTCTTCCTCCTCAATCATCACGCTGATAGCTTGTAAGAACATTTTTGGTTCTGGGCGCCACCACCAGTGCCTAAGGCACAATTTTTCAGCCCCTGTTTAACAGGGGCGTGTAATTACAATTTTTGATGTAATACTTTGCAGCAGGGCTCGTTCCTGCATTCCAACTAGAGTGTCTGTGAGGGGTTGCAGTGTTGTGGCACCAGCACCAGTGCCTAAGACCCAATTTTTCAGCCCCTGTCTAACAGGGGCGTGTAATTAAAATTTTTGATGCAATACTTTGCAGCAGGGCTTGTTCCTGCGTTTCAACTAGAGTGTCTGTGAGGGGTTGCAGTGTTGTGGCACCAGCACCAGTGCCTAAGACCCAATTTTTCTGCCCCTGTCTAACAGGGGCGTGTAATTACAATTTTTGATGCAATACTTTGCAGCAGGGCTCGTTCCTGCGTTCCAACTAGAGTGTCTGTGAGGGGTTGCAGTGTTGTGGCACCAGCACCAGTGCCTAAGGCCTAATTTTTCAGCTCCTGTTCAACAGGGGCATGTAATTACAATTCTTGATCTAATATTTCACAGCAGGGCCCTGTGAGGGCTTACAGTGTTTTGGCCACAGCAACACCTAAGGCCCAAATTTCTGCTGAGTATATAGGGCAGGACCCTACTTTCAAACATCTAACTTACAAACGACTCCTACTTGCAAACGGAAGGAGACAACAGGAAGTGAGATGAAATCTACCCCTAAGGAAGGGAAATTCTCTCCTGTAAGAGTTAATATGGGAAAACAATTTCTCCTTTCCACTGATGCTTTCCAATCCTTGTTCCACAAAAAAACCCAAATTTTCAAAAAACATTTTTCATTGGGACAAAAAAGTGAGGTGAAATCTTCTGAAGAGGAGGAAAGACGCAAAACAAATGTCACAGGGGTGATAACCCTTCCCTATGTTTTCCAAAAAGCTTAGAAAAGATTTTTTGGCTGGAGCTAAACACATTAAAAATGTTCAAAATTACAAACAGATTCTACTTAACAACAAACCTACAGTCCCTGTCTTGTTTGCACCGCCTGAATACTGCTGTTCAGAGTATATAGGGACCTTTCCTTATTTTAATTTGGGTGCGGGGTTCCCCTTAATATCCATACAAGACCCAAAGGGCCTGGTAATGGACTGGGGGGTACCCATGCCGTTTGTCTCACTGATTTTCATCCATATTGCCATGACCCGACATGACATTAAACCCGCAAGCAGTTTTAAATGAGATTTTTTCCTTTAAAAATGACATTTGGTGCAGGGACTGTTCTAAACATGGGAAACATGCGTCACTTTACAGGCATACTATAGACACCCCCCAGGTACGATATTTAAAGGAATATTTCACTTTTTTTTTTTTACTTTAAGCATCATTAAAATCACTGCTCCCGAAAAAACGGCCGTTTTTAAAAGTTTTTTTTGCATTGATACATGTCCCCTGGGGTAGGACCCGGGTCCCCAAACCCTTTTTAGGACAATACCATGCAAATTAGCCTTTAAAATGAGCACTTTTGATTTCGAACGTTCGAGTCCCATAGACGTCAATGGGGTTCTAACGTTCGTGCGAACTTGCGGTCCGTTCGCGGGTTCTGGTGCGAACCGAACCGGGGGGTGTTCGGCTCATCCCTAGTTCTCAATATAATTGTGCTCAAATGGCTGAAAATCACACAGATAGTATCACCTACTGAAAGCTTGCATTGTACTCAGCAGCATATGCTGAAAAGAAGCAAACGCATATTGCCACATCAGCATGAGCATGGTTGTTACTATATTAATGCCTGAAATGCAAAACAGTATTGTTTAGAATCAAACATTAGTAAATGTATTTTCTATGTAGGTTTGTGCTCAGCTCTGTAGCATAGTGGTATGCCCTGCTACCTGCAAAGGTTCAAGGCATGAGTTTGAATCCCACTCACAGTATCACCTCCTGAAAATGTGCATTGTACTCAGCAGTAGGGATGGGCTTTATGTTTGGGTTGAACATGAGTTTGACTCGAACATTGGCTGTTCACCAGCATATTCGAAAGCCGCGGAACACCCTTTAAGAGTCTATGGGAGAAATCAAAGGTGCTTCTTTTTTTGCCACATCAGCGAGGAGGTTTACCATGGGAATAAGTCTTTTCAAATAAATATTCAAAAAAAACTTCCCCTTAATCATCACATCATTATGGCTTTTGCTCTGTTTCCTTAATTAGGATATTTCATATCACAGAAAGTAAAAGAATAATAAGCCCCCCATCTGTTTATACTCTTTATTGTTATTCTTCTTGCTCCCTATCCCTCCTCCCCCCTCCCCTGCCCCCCCCCCGAGACCGTACCTCCACCCTCCCCGCAATTTCCCTTTAGTTTCCCGTTTAATTTGCTGTTTTCTCCCCTGGGTCGGGATCTTCCTTTAAATTTCGTACCTGGGGGGTGTCTATAATATGCCTGTAAAGGGGCACATGTTTCCCATGTTTAGAACAGTCTGACAGCAAAATTACATTTCTAAAAGAAAAAAAGTCATGATAAAAATGGCATGAGATTCCCCCACTGGGGAACTCCGAACCAAAATTTTTTAAAAAATGCGTGGGAGTCCCCCTAAATTATATTAAGGGGAACCATGCGCCAAAATTTTAAAAAAGGCGTAGGGTCCACCTCAAAATCCATACCAGACCCTTCAGGTCTGGTATGGATTTTAAGGGCAACCCCGTGCCAAAATGTAAAAAAAAAATGGTGTGGGGTACCCCCAAAAATCCATACCAGACCCTTATCCAAGCACACAACCTGGCAGGCCGCAGGAAAAGAGGAGGGGACGGGAGAGCATCCCCCCTGAACCATACCAGGCCACATGCCCTCAACATTGGGAGGGTGCTTTGGGGTAGCCCCCCAAAGCACCTTGTCCCCATGTTGATGGGGAGAAGGGCCTCATCCCCACAACACTTGCCCAGTGGTTGTGGGGGTCTGCGGGCAGGGGGCTTATTGGAATCTGGAAGCCCCCTTTAACAAGGGGACCCCCAGATCCTGCCCCCCCTGTGTGAATTGGTAATGGGGTACAAATGTAACCCTACCATTTCACAAAAAAAGTGTCAAAAAGGTTAAAAAACACAAGAGATGGTTTTTGACAAGTCCTTTATTAATTTCTTATTCTTCCATCTTCTTTCTTCTGGTCTTCCTTCGGTGTTCTTCTTCTTCCTCCATCTTCTTCTTCTCCATCTTCTTCTTCCTCCGCTCTTCTCATCCCGCATCTTCCTCCGGCTTCTTCTCTGCTCCATCTGAGGGGGGCCTGAAGCGTCTGGTATGGATTTTGAGGGGGACCCCCACGCCCTTTTTTTAAAAAAAATTGGCGCGGGGTTACCCTTAATATTCAGGGGCCTGGTGTGGAATTTAGGGGACCCCCACATATTTTTTTTTTTAAATTTATGTTCGATGGGGGGAATCCCATGCCGTTTTTATCAATGAACTTTTATGTGTATTGCCGTACTGACAATTCATTATTGCCGGCCCTAGCAATAGTAGTTTTACAGTAGTTAGTAGTGATAGTAGCAATAGTAGTTTTACATTACTTTTTTCCTTCAGAAATGTCATTTTGCTTTAAGACTGTTCTAAACGCGGGAAACATGCGCCCCTTTACAGGCATACTATAGACACCCCCCAGGTAGTAGTGATAGTATCGATAGTAGTTTTACATGACTTTTTTTCCTTTAGAAATGTAATTTTGCTCTCAGAGTGTTCTAAACACGGGAAACATGCGGCCCTTTACAGGCATACTATAGACACCCCCCAGGTACGAAATTTAAAGGAATATTACACTTTTATTGTTTCACTTTAGGCCTTATTAAAATCACTGCTCCCGAAAAAACGTCAGTTTTTAAAATTTCTTTTTGCATTGATACATGTCCCCTGGGGCAGGACCCAGGTCCCCAAACACTTTTTATGACAATAATTTGCGTATAAGCCTTTAAAATTAGGACTTTTGATTGTTCATGTTCGTGTCCCATACACTTTAATGGTGTTTGCGTGTTCGAACAAATTTTTTGCCTGTTCCCATGTTCTGGATGCGAACCGAACTGAGGGGGGGGGGTGTTCGGCTCATCCCTACTCAGCAGCATAATTAGCCAATGCACATCAGTTTGGTTTATTCCATAATGTTAACGCTTCAAATGCATGCAATGGTATGTAATTATTCAATAATATTATGGTGTGGAATTCCCAAAAAAAAAAAAAAAAGCAGTGAAGTGTAAAAAAAAACAATAGCCGGTTTTTGACAAGTCCTTTATTGTAAAATAGCCCCATTGTCTATTATTCACCTATTTCCAGTTATTCTATCGTCCGGCTATCTGAGAGGCAGATGCGTGTAGTCGTCTTCTTCCCTGAGTCGTCTTTTCCTGCCACTGTCTCTCCCACTGCCATCTTCTCCCTGAGCTGTCTTCTCTCCAAGCTGTCTCTCATGAAGCCGCCATCTTCTCCATCTGCTGTGTTCTTCCGTGCCACCGGTTACCCGCTAATAAAAAAAAAAAGCCGCTCTTCCTCTGCTGTGTTGTCACCCGCTGCGTGACGTCTCTTACATAGCCATGGGACAGACTCTCCGGGTGACATTATTGGATGGCCACTGCAGACCGCCACAGAAGAAGACTTTTTATTAGTGGGTAACCGGCTGCGTGGAAGAACACAGTAGCAGGATAAGACGGCTGCGGGGAGAAGAAACATCAAACACTAGTAAATGTATTTTTTATGTATGCTTGTGATAAGCCCAATAGGCTAGTGGTCAGTAGGGATGAGCTTCGAGTTCGAGTCGAACCATTGTTCGACTCGAACATCGCATGTTTGACCGTTCGTCAAATTGCAAACTTTATGGGCCGTTCGTGCCAAATTCAAGTGGCGCGTCACGGCCAATAATTCACTGGGGCATTGCAGTGCATTGCTGGCTGATGATTGGCCAAGCATGTGGATCATAGTGCATGCTTGGCCAATCATTGCAGTGCATCGCAGTGCATTGCTGGCTGATGATTGGCCAAGCATGCACTATGACCTGCATGCTTGGCCAAACACAGTGCCGTCTGAACAGAGAGCCGCAATTGGCCAAAGCCAGGGTGGCTTTGGTCAATTAGGGCTCAGGGGGTTTAGTACACGCCCCACACTATATAAGGCCGCCTGCGTAGCGGTCTTGTGCAGTGTGTTGCGGCAGCGGAGAGATAGACAGAGAGACAGTGTAATTTGATTTAAGTTAGATAGAGTAGGCAGGCGAGTCAGTTAGCTGCACTTACAGTGTATTGTGTATATATATGCATCCTAGATGTTGTGTGTATATTATATATATATATATATATATATATATATATATATATATATATACACTGTATTCGTTCCTGTTATTCTCTTCCTACTGACAGGCAGGCAGGTGTTTTTACAGTATTTACAGCAACCTGAAGAAAATTGCTGGTGTTCTTCTGATGCTATTAGTACCACAGGCAGGCAGCTACAGTATTTACAGTTAGTGTAGTGCGTCCTCTGCACAGTGTGCACCTAAAGCTACCTGAAGACAAATGCTGTTGTTCTGATCCTATTAATACCACAGGCAGGCAGCTGCAGTATTTAGAGTTAGTGTACTGTGTCCTCTGCACAGTGTGCATCTAAAGCTACCTGAAGACAATTGCTGTTGTTCTGATCCTATTAATACCACAGGCAGGCAGCTACAGTATTTACAGTTAGTGTAGTGCGTCCTCTGTACAGTGTGCACGTAAAGCTACCTGAAGACAATTGCTGTTGTTCTGACCCTTTCAGTACCACAGGCAAGCAGCTGCAGTATTTACAGTTAGTGTAGTGCGTCCTTTGCACAGTGTGCACCTAAAGTTACCTGAAGACAATTGCTGTTGTTCTGATCCTATTAATACCACAGGCAGGCAGCTGCAGTATTTACAGTTAGTGTACTGTGTCCTCTGCACAGTATGCACCTAAAACTACCTGAAGAAAATTGGTGGTGTTCTTCTGATCATATTAGTACCACAGGCAGGCAGCTACAGTCTTTACAGTTAGTCTACTGTGTCCTCTGCACAGTGTGCACCTAAAGCTACCTGAAGAAAATTGCCGGTGTTCTTCTGATCCTATTAGTACCACAGGCAGGCAGCTACAGTATTTACAGTTAGTGTACTGTGTCCTCTGCACAGTGTGCACCTAAAGCTACCTGAAGACAATTGCTGTTGTTCTGATCCTATTAATACCACAAGCAGGCAGCTGCAGTATTTACAGTTAGTGTACTGTGTCCTCTGCACAGTGTGCACCTAAAGCTACCTGAAGAAAATTGGTGGTGTTCTTCTGATCCTATTAGTACCACAGCAGGCAGCTACAGTATTTACAGTTAGTCTACGGTGTCCTCTGCACAGTGTGCACCTAAAGCTACCTGAAGACAATTGCTGGTGTTCTCATACTAATAATACTACAGGCAGGCAGTTGATTCTGCTAGCTGCAGTATCAGTATATATATGTAGCGCTGACAACTGTTGTTTCTAGCTCTATGTGTATTATTCAGTACAATAGTTGTGTTAGTGCCATCTTGTGGACAATTGATAAAGCACAATAAGTTTATGTCTCAGGATTAAGTGACACGGAAGTGATTCATTGTTTACTTTGGGACTGTAGCTCTGACCCACCCACAATGCTCCTGGACACAGCCAGAACTGAACTGCATTGTGGGGGGATATAAAAGGGTAAGCAGCGGCCATTTTAGGCCTCTTGTTCCTGGGATGCGTGGCCTGCCAGCAGGACTCTGTGGGTGTGTGTGTGTCCCACAGGGATTGCGGCCTACTTGGCAAAGGCGCGGAGCAGCTGCAGCATCCTGCCATCGCATCGCAGCAAGCTGGACAAGAGACGTGATTGTGCCGGAGGACCCGTGGGGAGTTAACCGAGGACTCCTGGTCGTTTGTGGACGGAACAGTGTGACGGCGTGGTGGTGCCTCTTTACGGAACTGAGAACTGCTGAATCGGAGACATCCACCTGCCTGGATTCCGTGTGGTGAGAGGGTTGATACCCAAAAGTTTAATTGAGTATTACACACACACCTTTAGAACTGTACAGAGAGTTTCTGGGACTGATAGTCCCATGGAACACGTTAAGTCTGAGATTATTACATACAAATAGACTTCAGCGTTCAAGAGCGGATGTTAGATGTTTTGTTTCTTCATATAAAGACACCTAGTCACTCATTTGGATTACAATTGTTTTAGTGTGTTATACTACACTACATAGCACACAGGAGGAACCCCCTATACGGATAACAATTATAAAAGCTAGCGAAGACTGAAGACGTCTGGACTGCCTTTTTCATTGCAGGGCCCTGCACTCTAGTATAGTGGCTTTAAGGTTTAGATTAAGGGGAGCTCCTAGGTGTAGATTCATATCAATATATATATTCCTGTGATTGTCATTGATTGTCATATCATTCCTTATACTATCGCACTACGTTGGTGTGATAGTATATTTATTGAAATAACTCTTTATATAAATATATTACTTATTCAAAGAAGGAAGTTATTTTTGGTCATTATTGGAGTTTGTGTGCAGTGTTGTCATTTCTCCTACAGGTGGAGCTACCAGTATCCAGGGAGAGGTAATCCTAATTGTAAGTGTATATTGTGGGTTAAAGTTAATGCTCATATTATTTCAACACTGCACTACAGTTGTTTCAAGGGGAGTGAACAATTTAAGAAGGGTGTAGAGCAAAGAGGACAGGCCCGCTTAAAGCAGCAGCTCCACCGTGAGTATTGCTACATGTGGGGGCTCGTCCGGGATAACTGTCACTCTAAAGCCAAGCACCCTCTTAATAACCCTAGAATGGATCCCCTCACTGCGGCACAGTGGTGTAAGGCAGAAGGCGTCCGCTCAGAAGCAAGTGTAGCCATGGAACTCTGGGGAGATATCTGGGAGAAGGAACACATTAACAAAGTGGTGAAAACACTATCCCCAGGACAAAGAGCCAAGGTGGTCGCAGTAAGACCTGATCATGAGACATGCCGCACCTATGCCTTATTAGAATGGAGGAAGGGAGTTCCGGAAAACTTCAAGGGTGAAAGTGTTGAACTCGCTGACAAGACAAAATTTTACCTGACCCACCCAAAAGAGCAGGGGGAGGAGCCGGCCACCTTCTCTCAGATGAGTTTAACAAGAGTCAGGGGTCCATCGCAGTCAGCACCGACTGCAATTGAGCCAGAACTCATCACAGCCCTTGGAAACTTGGTGTCCCAATGTCAGAAAGGGAGCCCAACCTATTCAAGGATTGGGTACCGAAAACTGGGCATCTTCTCAGGCCAACGGCCTGTACCCAAAGGAGAAGATACTTTTGAAGAGTGGTTGGAACAGACCACGCAGGTGCTGGATGAGTGGGACATCCTTGAAACACAGAAGAAGCAGCGGATCACTGAAAGTCTCAAGGGGCCTGCTTCCGAGGCCATTTGAAATTTAAAGCTCAGCAAACAAAACTGTGTAGCCCAAGACTACCTAGATATCCTGCAAGATGTGTTTGGACGTACTGAAAAGGTTTCCGACCTAATTTACCAATTAGAACACACCTATCAGGAAACTGGAGAGAAGTTATCAGAATATATGAGACGGCTGGACAAGGTCATTCACCAGATATTACTGAAGAAAGGAATAGACCCTTGTAAGGTGGATGAGATTCGAGCCAAACAAGTCCTGAGGGGTGCACAGCTATTGGACCCCATCACCCTCCAGTTAAGAACCCGCCAAGATGGAGGCATATTGAAGTACCCAGATCTAATTTGGATTGTAAGGGAGGAAGAAGCTATCCTAGAAAGAAAGAGGGAGAACATTCAAGAACCAAAGCACACTGCTGGAGTTCGAACAGTTAATGTGATAGAGGATGATCCCCAGATTGAGCATTTTAAGACTCAGGTGAGTCAGTTGATGGAAATGATGGCTTTGCTGACCACGAGACCCCCAAATCCGCCCAGTGAAGGAACAGAAAAGTTGAAGAAAGTATCAGACTCCACCTTCAGAAGCCGATCTGTACGCTGTTTCAACTGTGGAGGGGTTGGACACTTCGGGAATGTGTGCCCAAGTCCAAGAGCAGCAGTGCAACGTCAAAAGCCGGCGGAAAACTTAAAAGGGCCCCAGTGAAGGAGTCAGCTGGGCGCCCTGTAACTGTTGTCAACTCCAAAAAAACCCAAGTTCACAAAAGAGAAGGGGGAAGTATGAAGCTGAGGAAGCGTCCATGGAAACGAGGAGTCAAGATGCGCTCTAGTAGAGTGGAGAAGCTGAACCCTCAGAGTAAATTTCCCCGCAACTTAGTGGGACCCTCTCCGATCATCCCAATCCAGGTAGAAGGAATCTACACCAAGGCACTGTTGGATACTGGAGCCCAAGTGACCTTACTATACAAAGATTTCTACGTGAAGCATCTCAAGCATTTGCCCCTGCAAAAGTTGGAGGAATTGGAGATATGGGGTTTAGGTACCAAGAACTTTCCTTATGAAGGGTATATCCCTATCAAACTCACCTTTGACCCAAGTGTGGCTGGAAAGGCGGAGACTTTTGACACCCTGGCAGTTGTGTGTCCCCGGTCCCCTGGGGCCCACAAAAGTTTCCTCATCATCGGAAGAAACACTGATCTGGTCAGAAGACTCCTGATACCCCTTGTACAGAAGGAAAGTGCTCCGGCCATGAAGGTACATCCCATGCTAACCCAAGTGTACAAGGACATGGTATATGAGCAGAAGGCCCCAGCAGAAGGAGTGGGAAAAGTTTGGCGTTTAGACCGAGGTGAACAACTACTACAACCAGGTGAAGTGGTGTGCATGAGGGCCTCTGTTAAGTTGAGCTGGAGACGACCTGATCCTTTCATTGTCTTAAAAACGGACAACTGGGCAGAGAATGTGGGTCTGGAGATACTTCCAAAAGTGTTATCGACTAAGGCACTTAAGAGAAGCAGAGGGAGAGTCTCAGTCAGTGTTCGGAACACGACAACCTTGCCTGTGAAGGTACCAGCAAAAATGCTGCTTGGGCAGGCGAACCAAGCAACTCCAGTTTCGCCAAGAGATGTAACAAGGAGCTCCAAAGAAGAGATTCCCATAGAGAATTTCTACCCAAAAAACACCTATCTTACACCTGCTTGGATGGAGAGGGCTAAAGCCCAGCTCATGAGATAGAAGGAAGTTTTCTCAAAAAGTGAGTTTGACGTGGGGTATGCCAAAAGTGCGGAGCACAAGATCCGGCTAGAAGAAGACAAACCCTTCCGGGAAAGGGTAAGGAGGATCCCATTGGGGGACCTTGAAGACCTCCGAGAACAGCTGGCTGAGCTAAAAAGGACTGGGATTATCAAAGAGTCCAGGAGCCCATACGCCTCTCCGATAGTGGTGGTGAGGAAGAAAAATGGGTCACTCCGGCTGTGTATCGACTACAGGACTCTGAACCGACTGATGATCACAGATCAATACACTACCCCCCGCATAGAAGATGCCCTACAGAGCTTGTCAGGGGCGAAGTGGTTTAGTGTATTAGATCTGAAGAGTGGCTATTATCAGATCCCCATGAGTCCTGAAGATAAGGAGAAGACTGCTTTCATCACTCCCGTGTGGTTCTATGAATTCAACCAGATGCCACAAGGTCTGTCTGGGGCCCCAGCAACTTTCCAGCGGCTCATGGAGAAGACAGTAGGCGACATGAATTTGATTGAGGTCTTAGTATACTTAGATGATATCATTGTGTTTGGCCGAACTATTGAAGAACTTGAAGAGCGACTGGAAAAAGTTCTAAAGAGGTTACATGAAGAGGGCTTGAAACTTTCAATGGAGTAGTGTCAATTCTACCAATCTTCAGTGAACTATCTGGGGCACATTGTGTCTGAAGAAGGGATAGCAACTGATCCTGAGAAATTGGAAGCTGTTACCGTTTGGCCAAGGCCCACAAATGTAATTGAGCTCAGGTCCTTCCTAGGATTCTGCTCCTACTACAGAAGGTTTGTGGAGGGGTTCGCAAAAATAGCTCACCCACTCACAGAACTACTAAAGAATCAAGAAGAGGCTGATGTGGATTCAGAGAAACCTGGGAGAAAAAAGAAGGGCCCCGGAAAAAAAAGGAATCTATTCTGGATCAGTGGACTCCGGAATGTGAGGAGACATTCCGTCTATTGAAGAAGAGTCTTACAACTGCTTCAGTGCTAGCTTATGCGGATCCTACCAAGCCCTATGAACTGCACGTGGATGCCAGCAGAGATGGGCTGGGCAGAGTGCTCTATCAGGATCACAATGGACAATTAAGGCCTGTTGCTTATGTGAGCCGAAGCTTGTCTCCTGCTGAGAAGAACTACCCAACCCATAAACTTGAGTTCCTGGCCTTGAAGTGGGTTGTGGTAGACAAGCTGAGGGATTATCTTTATGGTGCCAAAATCGTAGTGAAAACAGATAACAACCCCCTCACATACTTATTCACCACCTCAAAATTGGACGCCACAGGCCTTAGGTGGTTGGCTGCTCTCTTAACATTCTCCTTCAGCCTGAAATACAGACGGGGAGCGGGCAACAGAGATGCAGATGTGCTGTCAAGAAGACCCCACAGTCCCCTGAGTTCCCAAGAGGATTGGACTCAACTTGCCCCAGATGGGTTAAGAGCCCTTTGTGAAGGAGCCGTTAAGCAGGAGAAAGGTGGAGCCAGAGCTGAAGAAATTGGAATGACTACGACAGGAGTACCCAGGTATTACTGCAATGTCTCCCAGATTGCTGCAGAGGGTTTACCTAAATTATCAAGAAAAGATCTTAGGAAAGATCAACAAGAGGATCCACTCTGCAGCCTGGTATTGGAAGCTCTGGAGGGAAAACACTCTGACCTACTTTTGAAAAGCGCCTGAAAAGAAGCTCTGTTGTTACACAAAGAGTGGGATCAGTTGCAGTTGTTGCAAGGGGTGGTCTACCGAAAGGGCCCCTCTGAAGATCCGGAGGAGAAGTGGCAACTATTGCTGCCAGAGAAGCACAGAGAGACAGTGTTAATCGCTCTACATCAGTGGTTCTCAACTCCAGTCCTCAGGACCCACCAACAGGCCAGGTTTGCAAGATAGCTGAAATACATCACAGGTGATATCACTTGCTGCTCAATAATTGCAGTATTCTAGTCTGCAACTCCCCAAGGTAATACTTAAAATCTGGCCTGTTGGTGGGTCCCGAGGACTGGAGTTGAGAACCACTGCTCTACATGATTGTCATGGACATTTGGGGTCAGAAAGAACTCTTCAATTAATAAGAGATAGATTCTACTGGCCTTACATGAGGAAAGTGGAGAATTACTGTCACTCCTGCCATAGGTGTATTCAGAGAAAGACTCTGCCACAACGGGCAGCCCCAATGGGACATTTATCAAGCCAAGGCCCCATGGATTTAGTTTGCATAGACTTCCTGTGTTTAGAATCTGACTTGAGTGGGCAAGGAAATATTCTGGTAGTCACAGATCATTTTACCAGATATGCTCAAGCTTTCTCTACGAAAGATCAGAAGGCAGTCACAGTGGCAAAGACATTAGTGGAGAAATTCTTCGTCCATTACGGCTTAACACAGAGGATCCACTCAGACCAGGGAAGGGACTTTGAGAGTACACTCATCAGGAGGTTGCTGGATCTACTGGGGATAAAAAAATCCAGAACTACACCCTATCATCCACAAGGAGACCCTCAGCCGGAGAGGTTTAATAGAACTCTTCTTAATATGTTGGGGACATTAACCTCTGAGCAAAAGCCCAACTGGAGTAAGCATATTGCCGCTTAAGTACATGCATACAACAGCGCCAAGAGTGACCAGTGGCTAGGTTACCAGTGGACCTGGCTTTTGGAACTTCTCTGGATCACACATCAGAAGCTTCCCATCGAAGATATGCAAATAGGCTGAGAAAGAGTCTGAAGGTTGCATATGAGAAGGCCCGGACTATGTCAGAAAACCGTGAAAACAGGAATAAGAGAAACTTTGACCTTAAAGTAAGGGTCCAAGATCTTCAACCAGGTGACCGAGTCTTACTAAGGAATTTGGGTATTCCTGGCAAACACAAGTTGGCAAATCGATGGAGATCACAGCCATACGTTGTGTGTAAACAGCTCCCAGGGCTTCCAGTATTTGAAATCAGGCCAGAAGGAAGTGATGGACCAACTAAAACTTGGCATCGGAATCACCTTTTGCCCCTTACTGATGCAGTCAGGATAATCCCCGAAGAGGAATTATCATCCACATCAGAAGTTGCACAACGGCCTATAACTAGATCCCAGTCTGGGACTTCAGCAACTGAAGACAATGAGGAGAGAGAGATGGACATTAGCTGGTTGTGGTCATCTAATATACCCGAAACTGAAGAGAGTGTTTCATCACCCACTGCTGAGGAGAGCAGTGAGGCCCTCAGGCCAAAAGCTCCAGAGTTTGTGCCATTGTCTGGAAGAGCTGAAGAGTATTTATCTCCCACTGAAGTAGAAGAAAGTGGTGTTTAGCCAGAAATAGGGGACACACCAAAAAAACAAAGGGAAAAGAGGAACATGCGCCCACCCAAGAGACTAACATACGATACATTGGGTGAGTTTTCTGAAACAACCAAGATTACCAGCAAAAGGAACATTGATGAGCCCAGTTCCTCCTCGGTCAGTCTGGACAATGAGAACCCTGCTTCACCCCTTGGCACACCGGTACCCGATACTAAAGTGACAGTTGTGGGAACACAGAGTAGCTTCCCAACACCTGAGAATTGGTGGGAGGCTCCCCTGTTGGTCCTGTGTTCTCATTTAGAGGCTAAGATGTGTAGCAGAAACAAGGTCCTACATATCTTTGGGGACCAAAGATTTAGAGCAGGGGGAGTATGTAGCGCTGACAACTGTTGTTTCTAGCTCTATGTGTATTATTCAGTACAATAGTTGTGTTAGTGCCATCTTGTGGACAATTGATAAAGCACAATAAGTTTATGTCTCAGGATTAAGTGACACGGAAGTGATTCATTGTTTACTTTGGGACTGTAGCTCTGACCCACCCACAATGCTCCTGGACACAGTCAGAACTGAACTGCATTGTGGGGGGATATAAAAGGGTAAGCAGCGGCCATTTTAGGCCTCTTGTTCCTTGGACGTGTGGCCTGCCAGCAGGACTCTGTGGGTGTGTATGTGTCCCACAGGGTTGCGGCCTACATGGCGAAGGTGCGGAGCAGCTGCAGCATCCTGCCATTGCATCACAGCGAGCTGGATAAGAGACGTGATTGTTCCGGAGGACCCGTGGGAAGTTAACCGAGGACTCCTGGTCGTTTGTGGACAGAACAGTGTGACGGCGTGGTGGTGCCTCTTTACGGAACTGAGAACTGCTGAATTGGAGACATCCATCTGCCTGGATTCCGTGTGGTGAGAGGGTTGATACCCAAAAGTTTAATTGAGTATTACACACACACACCTTTAGAACTGTACAGATAGTTTCTGGGACTGATAGTCCCACAGAACACGTTAAGTCTGAGATTGTTACATACAAATAGACTTCAGTGTTCAAGAGCGGATGTTAGATGTTTTGTTTCTTCATATAAAGATACCTAGTCACTCATTTGGATTACAATTGTTTAAGTGTGCTATACTACACTACATAGCACACAGGAGGAACCCCCTATACGGATTACAATTATAAAAGCTAGCGAAGACTGAAGACGTCTGGACTGCCTTTTTCATTGCAGGGCCCTGCACTCTAGTATAGTGACTTTAAGGTTTAGATTAAGGGGAGCTCCAAGGTGTAGATTCATATCAATATATATGTTCCTGTGATTGTCATTGATTGTCATATCATTCCTTATACTATCGCACTACGTTGGTGTGATAGTATATTTATTGAAATAACTCTTTATATAAATATATTACTTGTTCAAAGAAAGAAGTTATTTTTGGTAATTATTGGAGTTTGTGTGCAGTGTTGTCATTTCTCCTACAGGTGGAGCTACCAGTATCCAGGGAGAGGTAATCCTAATTGTAAGTGTATATTGTGGGTTAAAGTTAATGCTCATATTATTTCAACACTGCACTACAGTTGTGTCAAGGGGAGTGAACAATTTAAGAAGGGTGTAGAGCAAAGAGGACAGGCCAGCTTAAAGCAGCAGCTCCACCGTGAGTATTGCTACATGTGGGGGCTTGTCCGGGATAACTGTCACTCTAAAGCCAAGCACCCTCTTAATAACCCTAGAATGGATCCCCTCACTGCGGCACAGTGGTGTGAGGCGGAAGGCATCCGCTCAGAAGCGAGTGTAGCCATGGAACTCTGGGGAGATATCTGGGAGAAGGAACACATTAACAAAGTGGTGAAAACACTATCCCCAGGACAAAGAGCCAAGGTGGTCGCAATAAGACCTGATCATGAGACATGCCGCACCTATGCCTTATTAGAATGGAGGAAGGGAGTTCCGGAAAACTTCAAGGGTGAAAGTGTTGAGCAAAGAGGACAGGCCCGCTTAAACCAGCAGCTCCACCGTGAGTATTGCTACATATATATCCCAGCTTTGTGCAGGTACATCTCACTGCAGGCCATTAGTGTGTCTGGAAGGCCAACAAGGAGAGGCAGACAGTCACAAGCCAATAAAAGAGGGCAAGCAGGCTCTGTGTCTAGAGGCAACAGTCCTGGTCTTGGAGATGATGCATCCTCGCTTGTCCTTTTTTTCGGCAGCTGGCCGTATTGAGCCGCAACATGCGGAAGACTTGGTAGAGTGGATGACCAAGCCGTCCTCATCCTCCCCATCCTCTCTCACCCAGGCTCAGGGTACTTTGTCTGGCAAAGCAGCTGCCAACGCAGCCTCTTCCCTCAGCTCAATGGTATCAGTCACTCGTTCCTTAGCCCCACCATGTCCTCCTGAGGAATCCCCCAAATTGTTTGACCATAGTGTTGGGTACATGCTCCAGGAGGATGCCCAGTGTTTTGAAGGCTCCGATGATGGCACCCAGCTAGAGGAAGGCAGTAACGTGAGCCCAGAGAGAGGGGGTGCCCAAGAAGGACAGCAATCTTGCAGTCATGTTCCCCCAGCTGCAGCATGCTGCCAGCTTTGCTCCAGTGATGAGGAGGGAGGGGGTGATGACTCCACGTGGGTGCCTGATAGGAGAGAGGAGGAGGAGGCACATCTCCAATGAGGCAGGATGCCCTCCGGGGGTTAGCTTAAGGGCAGTACACAACTGCATCACACCGCAGAGCTCCGCATGTGCGTTATTCCAAAAGTTCTTTGGTGTGGGCCTTTTTTGAGACAAGTGCATCAGGTCCCACTGCTGCTATTTGCAACATATGTCTCAAGCGTATCTCGCGTGGCCAAAACATCACCCGCTTGACCAGACATATGTCGACCTACCATGCAGTTCATTGGCAAGCGTACCTAAAAGACCTACACCAAAGAACAAAGCGGACCTCTCCTTGCTCCTCATCAGCTGGGATCTCCAACCCCACTATACCTTCAGTCCTCTCTGAAACCTGCACTGAGAGGAATCAAGATGTAGAATAAGGTGTGTCACAGCCAAGTACTTGCAGGCAATCTGCTATCGGTACACCGACGTCAGATTGTACCAGGCAGATTTTCCTGCCCCAGCTGCTGCACCACCGAAAGAAGTTCGCTCCCAGCCAACCACATGCCCAGCGGTTGAATGCTAGCTTGGCTAAATTGCTAGCACTTCAACTGCTGCCTTTTCAGTTGGTAGACTCTGCCCCCTTCTGTGAGTTTTTGGAAGTACGGTTCCTCAGTGGCAGGTTCCCAAACGCCACTTTTTCTCATGGAAGACGATTCCAGCTCTCTACCGGCATGTGGAAGGCAATGTCTTGGCCTCGCCGGACAGGGCGGTCAGCGGTAAGGTGCATTTTACTGCTGACTCATGGTCCAGCAGGCATGGACAGGGACATTACCTATCTTTCACCGTGCGCTGGGTGACTCTTCTGGCACCTGGGAAGGATGCAGGACAGAGTGCAGTAGTGTTGGAGGTTGTTCTGCCACCACGCCTCCAAAATTCTACTAGTGGTGATTCTGCCACACCTCTGTCCTCCACCCCTCCTCTTCTTCTTCCTCCATGGCCTCTTCCTGTGCTGATTTGTCCTCGGAACCAGCATTGCTCCGTAGGCGTTCAAGGGGCTACGCAAGCACACAGGCAAAAAGATGCCATGCGGTTCTTGAGCTGGTGTACTTGGGGGGCAGGAGCCACACTGGGGCAGAGATTCTGTCAGCTCTGCAGGGGCAGGTTCAGAGGTGGTTGATGCCACGCCAGCTTAAGCCAGGCATGGAGGTTTGCGACAATGGTACCAACCTCCTCTCCGCCCTGCGACAGGGACAACTGACCCATGTGCCCTGTTTGGCTCACGTCCTTAACTTGGTGGTGCAGCAGTTCTTGGGCAGGTACCCGGGCTTACAGGATGTCCTGAGGCAGGCCAGGAAAGTCTGTATGCATTTCCGCAGGTCATATAATGCCAGTGCTCGGCTGGCTGACTTCCAAAAGGAATTTAACCTGCCCAAGAACCGCCTAATCTGTGACATGCCCACCAGGTGGAACTCAACGTTGGCCATGCTGCAGCAGCTGCACACACAGCAGATGGGCCATTAATGAGTACCTGTGTGACTATGGCAGTGTGACTATGGCCAGGGGCTATGATTAGGGATGCATGCACTGTCCTGTCACCATTTGATAAGGCCACGAGGACGGTGAACAGTGACAGTGCATGCATCAGTGACACTGTTCCTCTTGTCCACCTGTTGGAGCACACGCTGCATGGAATAATGGACAGGGCACTTGAGGCAGAACAGAGGAAGGAAGAGGAGGACTTCCTTACCTCTCAAGACCCCCTTTATCCAGACAGTGTTCCTGCGTACCCCCCGATCACACAGGAAGAGGAGCAGGAGGAGGAGGAGGATTGTGTCAGCATGGAGGTGGAGCCTGGCACTCAGCATCAGCAGCAGTCTTCAAGGAATCATTTACAGTCCGAAGAAACACATGGACTTGTACATGGCTGGGAGGAGGCGGCTGCAGATCATGTTGTCCTTAGTGACCCAGAGGACTCTGGACCGAATGCCTCAGAAAACCTACGCTGCATGGCCTCCCTGATCCTGCAAAGCCTGCAGAAGGATCCTCGTATTTGTGGTATCAAGTGGAGGGATGATTACTGGCTGGCAACCCTCCTTGATCCACGTTACAAGGGTAAGGTTGCGGACCTTATCTTGCCGTCGCAGAGGGAGCAAAGGATGAAACATCTTCAGGAGGCCTTGCAGAAAGGTTTGTGCAACGCATTTCCAGAGTCTGGAAGGTTTCAATTTTCTGGCCCTCCTGGACAACCTGTTGCTGAGGCTTCGGTCAGTCACAGAAGGAGCGGTGTAGAAGGTGGCCGTCTGACCGATGCGTTCAGACAATTTTTTAGTCCGCAGCCCCAAGGTATGATCGGTTCCAGCAACCATCGCCAGCGTCTGATTCACATGGTGCAGGATTACCTAGGGGCAAGATCAGACTTGGACACCTTTCCCACCGAAAATCCTCTGGGTTACTGGGTCTTGAGGATGGATCACTGGCCCGAGCTTGCACAGTATGCAATTGAGCTACTAGCCTGTCCTGCATCCAGCGTTCTTTCGGAACGCACATTCAGTGCTGCTGGAGGCTTTGTAACCAATCACAGGGTGTGCCTGTTCACCGAATCGGTCGATCGGCTGACCTTCATAAAAATGAATCGGTCTTGGATCACCAGCTAGCAAGCACCTGATGCTGATGTAACCGATTGATTTTTTTTTTAATGTGAGATCCCTTCAAGACTGCCTATGCTGATGCTGAGTGACTATCCTGTTATGCTGAGTGACAATCCTCTTCCTCCTCAATTTTCATGCTGATAACTTGTAAGAACATTTTTGGTTCTGGGCACCGCCACCAGTGGCCAAGGCCCAATTTTTCAGCCCCTGTTTAACAGGGGTGTGTAATTACAATTTTTGATGCAATACTTTGCAGCAGGGCTCATTCCTGCGCCCCAACTATAGTATCTATGAGGGGTTGCAGTTTTGTGGCACCAGCACCAGTGGCCAAGGCCCAATTTTTCAGCCCCTGTTTAACAGGTGCGTGTAATTACAATTTTTGATGCAATACTTTGCAGCAGGACTCGTTCCTGCGCTCCAAATAGAGTATCTGTGAGGGGTTGCAGTGTTGTGGCACCAGCACCAGTGCCTAAGGCCCAGTGATCTTATTTGCAAGCACACCCAAATCATGGTGTAAGTTTTTTTATGCTAATGTTAATTCTTTGAAAAGTTTTATGCATGTTTATTATTTGCGGGCTGAGAGCAGGGCATTATTATTCAAGGTGCTTTTTAAAGCAGTAGTAAAGCCCACTTTGTGTATTTTAACCCACGGGTAAGCCTATAATGTGGCTTCCCTGTAGGCAAAATGCATAAATGTGCACCTTTAAGGAGATATTCACCCTGGATGCAGCCAGTGCATCTGTTTTACAAGCAAGGCAAGCAAAAATTCTTCAGACGTATTAGTTAAATGATTGCCATAATTATTTACATTTTTATTTCGATAAAGTATACAGTGTCTTGAAAAAGTATTCACGCCCCTTGACATTTTCCACATTTTGTCATGTTACAAACAAAAAACGTAAATGTATTTTATTGGGTTTTTTTTATGTGATAGACCAACACAAAGTGGCACATAATTGTGAAGTGGAAGAAAAATGATAAATGGTTTTCAATTTTTTTTACAAATAAATATCTGAAAAGTGTGGCGTGCATTTGTATTCAGCCCCCCCTTTACTCTGATACCCCTAACAAAAATCTAGTGGAACCAATTGCCTTCAGAAGTCATCTAATCAGTGGCGGCTGGTGCTCAAAATTTTTGGGGGGCGCAAACAAACTGAATAATTCTGAAAAAAAAACCATCAATTGCAGCCTCACTGTACCATCAATCGCAGCCACTGTGCCCATCAATTACCACCACTGTGCCATCAAACGCAGACACTGTGCCCATCTATTGCCGCCACTGTGCCCATCATTTGCCGCCACTGTGCCCATCAAATGCAGCCACTGTGCCCATCAATTGCCACCACTGTGCCATCAAACACAGCCACTGTTCCCCATAAAATGCAGCCACTGTGCCCATCAAACGCAGCCACTGTGCCCATCAATTGCTGCCACTGTACCATCAAACACAGCCACTGTGCCATCAAATGCAGCCACTGTGCCCATCAATTTCCGCCACTGTGCCATCAAATGCAACCACTGTGCCCATCAATTGCCACCACTGTGCCCATCAATTGCTCCCACTGTGCCCATCAATTGCCGTCACTGTGCTCATCAGTTGCCGCCACTGCACTTACCTGTCTCGGTGGGACAGCTCCTCAATGTCTTCTCCCGTCCTCTCTTCCCATCCTCTAATATGATTAGACGCCTGGCACCTGTTTTACCTCATTGTAAAGTAAGTAATGAGGCTGATTTACTAAAGAATTTGAGTATGTGAGCACAATAAATTGTGTGACTATTTACTTTAGTTATCCAATGAGAAAAGCTAATTTTTGTTTACTTATTTCATCTGCACATGATTGGATAATTGAAGTGAATATTTGCACAATTTATTGTGTTTGCATGTTTCATTAATTTAGTAAATCAGCCTCATTGTGCTCAGGTGCTTTAGCATGGATTCACTCTTTCTATTAAATCTTTTTTTATTAGCTGTATAACATTTGCATTCTCACTAAAGCTGGCCATAGATGGATAGAAATGTGGCCAGTTCAGCAGGAACCGAACAAAGCTTGATCTATCTATGGCTGTTCCTCTTATGCCCCGTACACACGGTCGGACTTTGTTCGGACATACCGACAACAAAATCCTAGGATTTTATCTGACGGATGTTGGCTCAAACTTGTTTTGTCTACACACGGTCGCACAAAGTTGTCGGAATTTCCGATCGCCAACCACGCGGTCACGTACACCACGTACGACGAGACTAGAAAAGGCCGGTTCAGAACCAAGCGCAGCACCCTTTGGGCTCCTTTTGCTAACCTCGTGTTAGTAAAAGTTTGGTGAGAGACGATTCGCGCTTTTTCAGACTCGTGGCTTTCAGATCGTTTTCTGCCGTTCAGTTTGTGCTTGTGGGTTTGTATCTGCTCTTCAGTGCGTGCAAGCAAGTTCCGCGTGACTTTAATTCGTCATTGTATTCTTGTTCGTTCGTTACTGTTTTTCAGGTCGCTCTTCACAGGCCTTGCTGTTCTTCAGTGCGTTCTGTTACTTCGTTCTGAGCAGCCGACCGTTTTGTAGCCATGTTGCGTATGCGTACTCCTCGCAGAGTTCGTGCTGTGCGGGGGCTTGGTGTTGGGGTCCTGACCTTGACACAAGTCCAGTCCATGAACAGGGTGGGGAGGAGTTCATGGACCAAGAATTGGTTGCTTCAGTGTGACCAGTTCTCTCATATGCCTTTGCTCCGTGAGATCCGTGAGAATAATTCTGATGATTTCAGGAACTTTCTCAGGATGATGGACCCCGTGTTTCACCGTCTGTTGGCTTCGCTGACCCCTTATATTAGCAGGCAGGATACCTGCATGAGGCAAGCCATCACTCCGGAGCAGAGGTTGGTCGCTACCCTGCGGTATTTGGCGACAGGGAGAAGTCTGCAGGACTTAAAGTTCTCGACAGGCATCTCCCCCCAGGCTCTGGGGATCATTATCCCAGAGACCTGTTCTGCCATCATTCAGGTCCTGCAGAAGGAGTATATGAAGGTAAGATTTTTATCCTTTAATATCACATTTTATTGTATTGAATGTTTACTAATATATTGTATTTCTTTCCTCATTCCCTAATTACCATGATTGGAATATGCTGTGAATGTCCCCTTTGTTCTCATGCATGCTGGATTTTTATGTAATTATTATTTTAGGTCCTTCATACATATTTGCCCTTCAATAACCTCCCCAGCATGGTGTCTCCTGGCCCTATATTCACCTCATGTAGTCACTTAACAATGTATTTGTTCTGCTCCATAGTAGTGCTTTACCCCAAACACCCCCTAAAATGTTTAGAAATGTTATTTTTGCTTTAACTTCAGGCAGAGTGGCAGAGGCTTTTTTTGGTGGTGTCCCCAAATAATTTTTAGTAACTCTCCCTCCCCCAACTGTTAAGTCAGATGATCCCAATTCTCTATCCGCAATCATCTATTTGCTGACTTTGCCAAACCCATACACACTATACCCATCTCTTTTGTGGTCATATTTATGGAAGAATTCCCCAAAGCATGTAGTGCAAGGGCCTGCCTGTATACTTTCAAATGGTACTGTTTAAAGATTTTGTATCCTATTATTATCTTGACAGGTAATAGCAGAATGTCCAAATGTCCTCAAATGTGTACAATGTGTATTTATATCTTTGTATTATTACACTTCTTACCTGTCCAGTGGGCTGCCAATAGTGTAACTAAGGAGGGGCTGTTCCAAGTAATACCCATTATTTAGCCATTCATCTCTCAATGAAGTGAAGAGGGTTACCTGTCCAAGATCCCCCCCCCCTATAATGTTAGAAATGGCCCATGAGAGGGGGGGAGGGGGGATATGATAGGTGTACCTTATCCTTTGGCGTTGTTAAATTCCCCTTAATAAATGCTATCTGGAGGTTGACCTATAATGTTTTTGCCTAATCTGCTTGCCATGTTTCTGAGCCAAAATAGTAAATGTTTTATTTTTTCCCTCAACAGTTTTCTTCCACACCACAGGAATGGCAGACTGTGGCCTCCCATTTTGCCCAGCGGTGGGACTTTCCTAACTGCGGAGGGGCAATTGATGGGAAACACGTCCACATCGTCCCACCACCCAACTCGGGGTCGTACTATTTCAACTATAAGGGGTTCAATAGTATAGTGATGTTGGCGGTGGTGTCGGCTAATTACGACTTCCTGTATGTGGACGTGGGGAAGAATGGCTGGATGTCCGATGGTGGAGTCATCGCCCAGACGGAGTTCTACAGGCGTCTCCAGAATGGCAGCTTGGACTTGCCAGCTCCAGAGGACAATGTGGAAGGACTCCCATTTGTGTTCGTTGCTGATTAAGCGTTTGCACTGGGGGACCACCTGATGCGGCCATTCCCGATGAGGACCCTCACCCCAGAACAGAGGGTTTTTAATTACCGGCTGGCCAGAGCCCGAAGAGTGGTGGAGAACACATTTGGAATCCTGGCCAGCCGGTTCCGCCTATTTATGACACCCATCCATATGGCGGAGTATAAACTGAACCATATTATACTTGCGTGCTGTATTCTCAATAACTTTTTAAGGAAACATTCGGCCAACTATGCTGGCTCAGTTGGGCCTGAGGCTGGAATGATACATGAAACCACACTGACGGCGCTTGAAAGCGGCCGTCCTGGCTTGCCCTCCCTGAGTGCCCGTGATGTACGGTTACGCTACCTGGAGTTCTTTGCGGGTAGGGGGGCTATCAATATGCCAGCAAATCTGTGAAGCCTTTTTATAATAAAACAAAAAAAGAAATTATTTGTGGACATTTACTGCTTGTGTTTGTTTTAGCTGACCCTGACAGAAATGTGTTGAGTCCAGAAAATGTTGTGATTGTGTAACCTTATTATACAAAGCACTGTTGGCTGTTATTTACTAAAATGCAAAAACACATTTCACTACAAGTGCAGTTGCAACTGCACTGAAACTGCACTTGTAGTGCCAAGAGGATTTGCCCTTAGTAAATAACCCCTTTTTTTCTCTGAAAACACCAATGACATCACCCCAAAAGTGTTGTAGCATTGAGACAATAATCCACACATTCTTGCGAAAAAAACTTTTTTATACCTACACAATCACATGTGCATTTACCAAAGGTTTTTCAAACAAACCAACATGTTTGTTGTATAACAATTTTTGGGGTTGCATTATCCAAAATCGAAATGTCCATTTTAGATAAAACAGGCATGTGTAAAACCAACAAGAAAGACACAAATCTTGAACTTACAAAGTTCACATTTGGTAGAACTTGAAGGCAATATCAGACATGAGTATTTAGGAACTGTGTTTGATATTGCGTTCAGATGGGGTGAAGTCACCCCAGGAAAAGCCAAATTTGGAAGATGCACACCAATTTAACAATGTCAACATGTGTGACCTGCCATCACAGGGGATCAAGGGACATGTTTTGGGGGAGCAAGCCCTTCCACACCGCTACTTTATTATTGAGGAAGGGGTTGCACCCCCAAAACGCATCCATTGATCTCCCGTGATGGCAGATAGCACATGTTGGCACACTGTGTGCATCCTCCAAATTTGGCTTTCTGAAAAATCACAAAAATATTTAGCACATTGTAGCACACAAAAGAAGAAAGTGATTTGGAGGGGTTTTAAACTCGCCCCAAAACATCAATGATGTTTTTATTTTTTGGTATAACATCATTGATGTTTTTCTTGATGATTTCCAATTGTAAATTACACCCCATGATCTCCCCGATCAGGATCTGGGCACTTTTGGATGTGAAAGGATCTGGATCCACAACATCACGATCACCTAAAAAGAGAGGAACCCCAAAATAAATTAGGTCTCAAAAATATGACGGCATCCATCTCTTACCTGAGCCTGTGGTCGCAGACACTCACCTGTTGTGGTGACTAGTTCCACCATGTCTTCTTCCTCCTGCTCAGATTGTGTTGGGGGGATTTCACCTTCTTCCAGAGGGGGGGGGGCTCTGGTCTCCTCGGATGAGGGGTGTCCTCCGAGTCTTTTCTCCCCTATGTCAAACAAAAATGGTATAATTAGCACACAGATATTTGATGGCAGAACTAGAAATAGGAAACATTGCTTGGAAGTGAGGTACAATTGTCAATTTTAGCAGAGTTCCAAAATGTAGCATTTTCAGTGTCCTTTGTCAAGCTGCAATACTTTACCTGTTTGGTACAAGATTCACAGATGTAGCCCCCCCCCTATAGTATAAACTGGAGCACCTGTGTGGGTCCCCTAATAAAAATTGTGTTCTGGGGTCCCACACTAGTGCTCCAGTGTCCAGATGTGAAAACAGCTGCTGAGTGTCCTCTGCTTACACAGAATCTAGTTTGCATTTCATTCTAGTAACAAAGCCATCTACACAACCCAATTCTTTTAAGACAAGTATAGGGCGTAAAAATGGTGGCCAAATGCATATGGTATTTTAGAGTCTGAAAGAAAAATGTTTGATACGAACGAATAATGTGCCCATGAACATGAAAGTTGCCATTTTAAACTGTACAACAGTTCCTAAAAGCACATGGAGCAGCACGAACGTAATAAACATAAAGAATAGGAACACAGCACAACTACTTACTTTTTTTGCAGCACTCTCCGGATTCTTCTGTACTGCTCATGTTCTCATAATTTGAGGTCAGACCACCGTTTCCTGAGCTGATCTTTCGATCGTCGTACCCCGAAATTCCGGTGCAGACTCCTGACCACTTTCGCCATGATCTTGGCCTTTCTGACATTGGGGTTGGGGTAAGGCCCATACTTTCTGTCATAGTCGGCCCTCTTCAGGATGTCCACCATCTCCAACATCTCCCCAAAGGACATATTTGAGTCCTTAAATCTCCTTCTGGACCGGGACGTGTCCGGATCCGGCCTTTCCTCCTCCTCGTCGTTGCTACAATTAGCACGATCCTGCTGTGTCTCCGCCATGTGCTCTTCCCCCACTGCGCCGAACGAAAAGGGGCGGGGAAAAGAATAGAAAGAACGTCAGGGGCGGCGGAGTTACACGCATGCGCAGTGTGTATAAAGCGCAACACGCGTGCGTCTTACGCACGATCTGTGAGCGGAGGAAGGAGCATCGGAGGCGCCGATCGTGATGACGAAGGTAGGATCTAAACTTGGGCCTATACTGCTTTGAAATGGAAGCCTATATTGTAACAATATTAGGGGAGTTTGGCCTGACATTAGGGTTTGTCTTGTGTTGTGCCTTGCAGAGAAAATGGATGGGTTCAACTACCACAATTTCCTCCCCCTGTTCATTGACAAATACAGGGAGCTGCTCTGTCTGTGGCAAGTGAGACACCCCCACTATAACCATAAACAAAAGAGGCAGGCAGCGCTGGAGAAACTGCTGGAGTTGGTGACGCCGGTGGTCCCCACAGCAACCATCCCTTATTTAAAAGCCAAAATTGGTGGCCTGAGGAGCACGTATCTTAGGGAGAGCAAGAAGATCCATAGCTGTAGCAGATGATGTTTATGTCCCCAGGCTGTGGTACTATGAGAGACTGCGATTTCTGTCAGACCAAGTCAGGGAATCCCTCTCTACTCTTCCTTTCACGCTTCCTTCCACCCCAGCTGAGGCTTCTGATGTCCAACCTGGGCCTTCCAGCCAGGAAGAAATGGAGGAGCCCAGCTGGAGTCAGGTATAGCATTCTTGTACAGATTTTTGGTCAATAAGTAAATGATGTTTACTAGATGTTATTATTGATCACTAATTGCTGATTGAAAAAAGTGTTTTACATATCAATAGACAGTAGTGGTCAAAAATAATTGGGACAAGAATGAAAAATGCTGGGCTCAGAATGCTAGTCTGTTATATTTGTTAACATTCAATTTGCAACAGTCAGGAGGTGAAAATTGGGTGTGATTGATGAATAAAAAACTAAAACTATGTCCCTTTTTCATACACAGGAAGACCTCAGCCAGGAGGAGGCTGTGGAATGTGGCAGTCAGGAGGAGGCGGTGATTAGTGGCAGCCAGGAGGAGGCGGGGCTAAGTGGCAGCCAGGAGAAGCCTGGGACAAGTCGCAGCCTGACTGAATCTCAGGTTCCTCCCCTCCGCCTTCCATATAAAAGAGCCAGGAAGATGACTCCGAGTCCCATGCAGGATTCTGTGTTCAGGCTGATTCAGGAGGCTTCGGCGTCCCTACGAGCCTTACCCACTTCTGAAGAGGCCTTTGCCTGCATGGCTGCCACCAAACTGCAGGGCATGCAGGAGGGTCAATGCAGGCTCTGTGAGGACCTTCTGTATAAAGTCCTATGTAAGGGGGTGAGTGGGGAACTAACACCCAAGACTGACGTGGTTGAGTTGGACCATCCTCCGCCTCCTCCTCCTGCTGCCACAACTCCACCACCACAGCCACCACGTGGAAGGAAGCGTGGAAAGAAGACCTGAGAGTGATTGCCCTGGGTTCAGTCTGGTCTGACAGAAGATGCAGTCTCTCGTATGACCACAGCCTGGGGACACAGATGTCATCTGCTGCTTTCCAGATCTCTGGGACTTTTGGATCAGACTGCCCTCCCTTAGATAAGGACTCCTCAGGCCACCAATTTTGCTTTGAAATAGTTGATGTCTGCACTGGGGGTCCAAGGCTTCACCCACTTCTGCTGTTTCTCCAGCGTTGCCTCCCTCTTTGTTTAGTTGTGAGCCCTTAATAACATTTTTTATGGGAAATTATACTCTCCTGTGTGTGTTTTCATCCAAAAAGGACAGTTTGTTGGTGACGATTCAGGTACATTTCTAACATAAAATGTGAAATTAACAAGGGATAACAACACCAAACAATCTCCTACAGATTAAATAGAACGACATATCAATGGTGTTGTGGGAACTTGACACAAAAAACACACACAAACATTTTCTGGGAGTACAAATCAAAATCCCCCCAAAAAAAACATCCTTCAAAAAAATAGAAACACAAAAAAAGAATCTACATTAAAACCAAAAAAAAAAAAAAAATGTTGTCAGATGTGAGAAATCAAAATATATTGAGGGAATCCCGATAAATAGTAACGAAATAAGTTTGTGAGAAGTGTGTGTGAATATGAGCAGCAAAACTACTATATTCTTGTCACATTATAAAGAAGAAGAGATTGCGCTGTATTAAGCCATTTTTAACATTGCAGCGTGACGAAAGTGCTGTATCCATTGCGAACGCTAAGTTTACCAGAACGAGCTGTTCCGTCTTGGAATTTCTTCTGAGCATGCGTGGCACTTTGTGTGTCGGAACAGGCCACACACGGTCGGAATTGACGCGATCGGATTTTGTTGTCGGAAAATTTTATCTCCTGCTCTCCAACTTTGTGTGTCGGAAAATCCGATGGAAAATGTCCGATGGAACCCACACACGGTCGGAATTTCCGATAACATGCTCCGATCGGACATTTTCCATCGGAAAATCCGACCGTGTGTACGGGGCATTAGAGCGAATGTGATCCAGTGACTGATTTCTCTCAAATGGGACTGTGGGCACATTTTTGTTCAATCAGTGCATGCAACCAGTCAGTTGCAATGCTGATCAGAGTGTATGGAGAAGTCCCCACACTGTTAGAATTCAGTAACGCAGCAGAAAGGGGGTTCCACCATCCACCTCGCTTGGGTGGATGAGGGAAACCATTCAGAATGGGGGAAACCATTCAGTTTCTGAGCCAGCTGGCTAATCAAGAAAAGAACGATCCATGTATGGCCAGCTTACCAATTACAAAAAAGGGGCATACACTATGTTGCCGAAGGTATTAGGACACCTGCCTTTACACGCACATGAATTTTAATGGCATCCCAGTCTTAGTCCGTAGGGTACAATATTGAATTGATCCACCGTTTGCAGCTATAGCAGCTTCAACTCTCTGGGAAGGCTGTCCACAAGGTTTAGGAGTGTGTCTATGGGAATGTTTGACTATTCTTCCAGAAGCGCATTTGTAAAGTCAGGCACTGATGTTGGACAAGAAGGCCTGGCTCGCTGTCTCTGCTCTAATTCCTCCCAAAGGTGTTCTATCAGGTTGAGGTCAGGACTCTGAGCAGGCCAATCAAGTTCCAACACCCCAAACTCACTCTGTCTTTATGGACCTTGTTTGTGCACTGGTGGCAGTCATGTTGGAACAGGAAGGGGCCATCCCCAAACTGTGCCCACAAAGTTGGGAGCATGAAATTGTCCAAAATGTCTTGGAAAGCTGACACCTTAAGAGTTCCCTTCACTTGACCTAAGGGGCCAAGCCCAACCCCTGAAAAACAAATCCCACCCCATAATCCCCCCTCCACCATATGATTTGGACCAGTGCACAAAGCAAGGTCCTTAAAGAGATGGATGAGCAAGTTTGGGGCAGAGGAACTTGACTAGCCTGCAGAAATTCCTGACCTCAACCCGATAGAACACCTTTGGGATGAGTTAGTGCGTAGACTGCGAGCCAGGCCTTCTCGTCCAACATTAGTGCCTGACATCTCAAATGCGCTTCTAGAATAATGGTCAAACAATCCCATAGACCCACCCTTAAACCTTGTGAACAGCCTTCCCAGAAGAGTTGAAGTTGTTATACCTGCAAAGGGAGGCCCAACTCAACTCACCCTACAGGCTATGACTGGGATGCCATTAAAGTTCATGTGCGTGTAAATGCAGGTGTCCAGAATATTTTTGGCAATATAGTGTGTGACAGACTCACCCGGGAGAGACGCTTTTGGAGGGGACTGAATGCTAGCCTCTTGCCTACCAACTATGGGCCCTGGCATTTGAGGGAGCTACAAGCATTTAGGAAGATATTCTGTTATGTAATGAAAACGGATATTATTAAGTAAGCCATGATGGTCTCTGCCAGCTTGGGGTGGATGGTATATTGACTCATTTTGTTGTGTACTCTTTGCTGAGTTATTTGGGGTGTGGCTGTATTCCAATGTTCTATTGTGTCTGTCTTGGATATTATGGGATGTGTATGTAGATTAGCTGTGAGATTGGTGGGGGCCAATTCCTCCAACAGCTCTCACTACTGATTGGACAGTTTACCCCGCCCGGAATGCAAAGGTGGGGGGATTGTACAGAGTATTACCTGTGTACCTGTGTTTTCAATAAACAGTCCATGTTCAGCAACTAGGGATGAGCCGAACACCCCTCGGTTCGGTTCACACCAGAACCTGCGAACGGACCGAAAATTCGCACAAATGTTAGAACCCCATTGACGTCTATGGGACTCGAACTTTCAAAATCAAAAGTGCTAATTTTAAAGGCTAATTTGCATGGTATTGTCCTAAAAAGGGTTTGGGGACCCGGGTCCTGCCCCAGGGGACATGTATCAATGCAAAAAAAACTTTTAAAAACGGCCATTTTTTAGGGAGCAGTGATTTTAACCACTTCAATACCAGGCACTTAGACACCTTCCCACCCAGGCCAATTTTCAGCTTTTAGTGCTGCCGCAATTTGAATGACAATTGCGAGGTCGTGCTACACTGTACCCAAACTTAATTTTTATAATTTTGTTCCCACAAATAGAGCTTTCTTTTGGTGGTATTTGATCACCTCTGCGGTTTTTATTTTTTGCGCAACAAATAAAAAAAGACCGAAAATTTTGAAAAAAACAAGTTTTTCTTTGTTTCTGTTAAAAATTTTTGTAAATAAGTACGTTTTCTTCTTCAATGATGGGCACTGATATGGCTGCACTGACGGGCATGATACGGTGGCACTGATGGGCACCGATGAGGTGGCACCAATGAGGTGGCCCTGATGAGGTGGCCCTGACGGGCACTGATGATGGGCACTGATAGGCGGCACTGATGGGCACTGATAGGTGGCACTGATGGGCACTGATAGGTGGCACTGGTATGCGGCACTGATGGGCACTCATAGGTGGCACCGATGTGCACTCATAGGCGGTACTGATGGGCACTCGTAGGTGGCATTGATGGGCACTCGTATTTGGCATTGATGGGTACTTATGGGTGGCACTGATAGTTGGCACAGATGGGCACTGATAGGTGGGCACTGATGGGCACGGATGGGCACTGACAGGTGGCACTGATAGACACTGATGGGTGGCACTGATGATACTGATTGGTTGCACTGATGCCCCTAAGGGTGGCATTGCTGGGCATCACTGCAACATAATGGAGCCAATCAGTGCCCATTTGTGGGCACTGATTGGCACAGATTGAGGACTGACTGGGCACACTGGGCACATGTGGATGGCCATGGGGTACATACCTGGCCATCCACATGTTGCCCCTTCCCTGGTGGTCCTAGTGGCGATCCCTGGTGGTCCAGTGTGGTGATCTGAGGGGGTCTGCGCTGATAAACAATCAGCGCAGACCCCCCCTGCCAGGAGAGCCGCCGATCGGCTCGCCTCTACTCGCGCCTGTCAGACGCGAGTGAGGAAAAGCCAATCAACGGCTCTTCCTATTGACATTGTGATCAGCCGTGATTGGACACGGCTGATCACGTGGTAAAGAGCCTCCCCTGGAGGCTCTTTACCAAGATCGGTGGAGCGGTGTGTCAGACTGACACATCTCTCCACCGATCGCCGCGATGCACGCCCCCGCAAGCGTGCGGCGGCATGTTATCCTGCTGGATGTCATATGACGCCCTGTCAGGATAACTGAACCACCCCTGGCCGTCATCTGCTATGGGCCGGGCAGGAATTGGTTAATGATGAGTAAAAAAAAAAAAAAGTAAATATATTCCTTTAAATATCGTACCTGGGGGGTGTCTATAGTATGCCTGTAAAGTGGCGCGTGTATCCCGTGCTTAGAACAGTCCCTGCACAAAATGTCATTTTTAAAGGAAAAAAAGTCATTTAAAACTGCTTGCAGCTTTAATGTAATGTCGGGTCCTGGCAATATGGATGAAAATCAGTGAGACAAACGGCATGGGTACCCTCCAGTCCATTACCAGGCCCTTTGGGTCCTGTATGGATATAAAGGGGAACCCCACCCCCAAATTAAAAAAAGGAAAGGCGTGGGGCCCCCAGGCTCTATATACTCTGAACAGCAGTATACAGGCAGTGCAAACAAGACAGGGACTGTAGGTTTGTTGTTAAGTAGAATCTGCTTGTAATTTTGAACTGGTACATTTTTAAAGTGTAGCTCCAGCCAAAAAATCTGTGACATTTTTTTTGCTGTCTGTGTTCCTCTTCAGAAGATTTCACCTCACTTTTTGTCCCAATGATTTGGGGTTTTTAGTGAAACAAGGATTGGTGATAAATCATCAATGGAAAGGAGAAAAATTTTTCCCATATTTACTCTTACAGGAGAGAATTTCCCTTCTAATGGGGTAGATTTCATCTCACTCCCTGTTGTCTCCTTCCGTTTGCAAGTAGGAGTCGTTTGTAAGTTGGATGTTTAAAAGTAGGGGCCTGCCCTATATACTCAGCAGAAATTTGGGCCTTAGGTGTTGTTGTGGCCTCAACACTGTAAGCCCTCACAGGGCCCTGCTGTGAAATATTAGATTGTATTGAAGAATTGTAATTACATGCCCCTGTTGAACAGGGCTAAAAAAATTTGGGCCTTTGGTGCTGGTGCCACAATACTGTAAGTCCTCACAATTAATCTTGGTGGGTGCAGAAACGGGCCCTGCTGTGAAATATTAGATCAAGAATTCTAATTACATGTCCCTGTTGAACAGGGGCTGAAAAATTGGGCCTTAGGCACTGGTGCTGGTGCCACAACACTGCAACCCCTCACAGATGCTCTAGTTGGAACGCAGGAATGAGCCCTGCTGCAAAAGAATTGCATCAAAAATTGTAATTACACGCCCCTGTTAAACAGGGGCTGAAAAATTGGGCCTTAGGCACTGGTGCCACAACACTGCAACCCCTCACAGATACTCTAGTTGGAACGCAGGAATGAGCCCTGCTGCAAAAGAATTGCATCAAAAATTGTAATTACATGCCCCTGTTAAACAGGGGCTGAAAAATTGGGCCTTGGGCACTGGTGCTGGTGCACAACACTGCAACCCCTCACAGATACTCTAGTTGGAGCGCAGGAACTAGCCCTGCTGCAAAGAATAGCATCAAAAATTGTAATTACATGCCCTTGTTAAACAGGGGCTTAAAAATTGGGCCTTAGGCACTGGTGGCAGCGCCCAGAACCAAAAATGTTCTTACAAGCTATCAGCATGATCATTGAGGAGGAAGAGGATAATTACTCAGCATAACAGGATAGTCACTCAGCATCAGCATTGGCAGTCTTTGAAGGGATCTGACATTTCAAAAAAAATTATTCGGTTACATCAGCATCAGGTGCTTGGTAGCTGGTGGTGATCCAAGACTGATTCATTTTTATGACGGTCAGTCGATCGAGCGAGTCGGTGGACAGACGCACCCTGTGATTGGTTACAAAGCCTCCAGCAGCACTGAATGTGCGTTCCAAAAGAACGCTGGATGCGGGACAGGCCAGTAGCTCAATTGCATACTGTGCAAGCTCTGGCCAGTGACCCATCCTCAAGACCCAGTAACCCAGAGGATTTTCAGTGGGAAAGGTGTCCAAGTCAGATCTTGCTCCTAGGTATTCTTGCACCATGTAAAACAGACGCTGGCGATGGTTGCTGGAACCAATCATACCTTAGGGCTGCGGACTAAAAAACTGTCTGAACGCATCGGTCAGACGGCCACCTTTTCCATCGCTCCTTCTTTGACTGACCGAAGCCTCAGCAACATGTTGTCCAGAAACAGGAGTTTGTAACCTCCCAGTCTCTGGGAACGCGTTGCACAGACCTTTCTGCAAGGCCTCCCGAAGATGTTTCATCCTCTGCTCCCTCTGCGACGGCAAGATAAGGTCCGCAACCTTTTTTTTTTTAATTACCTTTATTTATCTTTTATAGCAGCAGAAATAACAACGGGGTTACAAGTTTTACAAAACAAGGTGCTTACAAAGTGCATGTATTGCCAATCATATAATATAGTTCAAACGTTGTATTAAAACCCATGTTTCTTGTGCACCTTGTGCTCTAGGGTGATTTTAAGTATACCCTCATAGGTACAGGTCAATATTTTGTGATGTGCCCCACTTATCCCCTCTTTTATTATCCCTTCCCCTCTAACCCCCTATTTAACCCAACCCTCCTCATGTACTAAACCCCCCCCCCCACCCCGAGCCCCCCCCCCCCCCAAAAGCCGCAACTATTATGAGATCGCAGCAAGAAGGTGATGGGGAGAGAGGGAAAGGGGGGGGAAGGGGGGAAAGAAAGAAAAAGAAAAAAAAAAAAGAAAACAAGTATCTCCAGAAGTCGCAGTATGCTGTAACTATCTAACCCCTTATGGGGTCTACCCCGACCCTCGGCCTTTTACAGCGCTACTACTGCACTCATCCCACTGGCCGGGTAGAACACAGAGGCAGCTGGTCAGAGCAGTTGGCGGGTGTTTAATTCCTGCAACCAAGGTTTCCATAAACCTATAAATTTTCTATGGTTTCCTTTTCTAATATACACTGTCCTTTCTGTCCAGACCAGGGAATCCACCGTTTTAAGCCAGTCCTCTATGATTGGAGCTTTTCTTGAGAGCCAGGACTGCGCTATCAGCTTTCTAGCCTGATATAAACATCTAACCGCGGCTGTAACAGAGTTAGCGTGACCCATAGAGTCTTCCACCAGCCCCAGCACACATACCCTAGGGTCTAACTCTAGCTTAGTTTTAAATCTGCGATTAATTGTCCTAACCACTTCCGTCCAGTATCTTACCAACTTTGGGCATCTCCAGACCATGTGTATGAGGTCCCCTGTCCTGCTGCACCTGGGGCATTTGTCATCTAACCTACCCCCGAATCTATATAATCTTCTAGGGGTATAGTAGGCTCTATGTATAAGGAGTAGGTGTGAGGCCTTCTGTGAAGGGGAGATGGACACCGACTGCCCCAGCTTCAACGTTTTTCGCCACTGGGCATCCGACAGCTTACCTACATCCACCTCCCATCCTGCTCTAGGTCCAGCTGCCACGTTTTGGGACAGTATTTTATCTACTAGCTGTGTATACACTGCTCCAATCAAGCCCTTATTATTTGTTGCTTTAGCGACTTTATTAAGGAGAGGTGTCTTACTTTGCTCCATAGGGGAAGACTTAAATTGGATACTCAGCGCGTGTCTTATCTGAAGATATTTATAAAATGTATTATTTGGAATATCAAATTCCGATCTGAGATCCATAAAGGATTTCAGGTGGCTATCAGAGTATAACTGCAACAATCTATGGATTCCATGCTTTTCCCAGGCAGGATGCTTTTCCATAATCCTTAATTCCCCCAGGGATTCGTTAAGCCATATTGGCGAATATTCCGTGATGCCCCTATACCCCATAATCCGCTTAATTGTCTGCCAGACTTTACTTACTAGTTTAAGTGTTGGTAATTTTTCCTGAAGAGAATCTGCCTCGAGTGCCTCTGCCAGGCATCTATGCGGGCTACCTTCCAGCATTATTTCATTACTAGCACTTAATACACTGCTGGATTCGCAGCCCCCTAAGTGCTGTAATTGGGCAGCCAAAAAATATCCATACGGATGGGGGATTGCTAGCCCTCCCTCCCAGGTGGGGCGCTGCAGCGCCTGCAACTTGATCCTGGCCTGGCCTTTCTTCCAAAGAAGATCCCTAAATAAGGAGTCTATTTTTGTAAACCATTTTCTCCCGATCCACACCGGGGAGTTGTGGAAGATATAAAGGATTTGTGGTAACCAAATCATTCTGATCAGGTTTGCGCGCCCTGCCAACGATAGGGGAAGCCGACACCAAATATCACATTTATTTTTGAGCTTCACGAGTAGAGGGGCCAAGTTATCCCGGATATAAGCATTGGGATCGCTGGCCAACTCCACCCCCAAATACCTTATTTTATCAGTTATTTTTAACCCGAGAGGGCCGCAAGGGGGGGAATTAGTAGATGGAGTCATTTGTAGCAATGCAGTTTTATCCCAATTAACCACTAGGCCCGACGCTTTCCCAAATCTTTCCACCAATCTCATCATTCCTTCCAAGGATGGGCCCGTGTCCCCCAAAAATACCAGGACGTCGTCCGCATAGAGTGCAATTCTTTCTTCCCTTCCCCTCCTCCTGAAACCCCGTATATCCGATGCCCTCCTCATACCTTCTGCCAGCGGTTCCATCGCCAGGGCAAACAGGAGGGGGGACAGCGGGCACCCCTGCCTTGTGCCCCTCTCCAATGTCAGACTGTCTGTATACTCATTATTGATCTTTAACTTGGCTGATGGGTGTCTATACAAAATTTTTACCCATTTAACAAAAACCGGACCGAAACCAAATTTATCCATTATTTCCCAAAGATAACCCCATTCCAGACTATCAAAGGCCTTAGCGATATCCAGTGAAGCAACTGCTCTAAAGTCCCCATCTACTACTGGGGTCTGCAAGTTCAAATATGCTCTTCTAATATTTACACTAGTAGACCTATGGGGAATAAAACCCGTCTGGTCTGGATGGATCAATTTGTCAATGCATTTACTTAGCCTGGTTGCCAAAACCTTTGCAAGAATCTTGATATCCGAACAAAGTAAAGAAATTGGCCTATATGAGGCCACCTCTAGTTGGTCTTTCCCTTCCTTCTGTATGAGTATAATATTAGATTCTGACATTGAAGAGGGGAGGCCGCCATCTGTCAGCGCCTCCTCTAGCGTCCTCAGAAGGGTGGGAAGCAAGGTCTCCCCGTAGTATTTGTAAATTTCCAAGGGGAGTCCATCTGGGCCTGGAGATTTACGATTAGGCATAGCCGCCACCGCGCTCTTGAGTTCCTCTAGGGTTATGGGGGCCTCTAAATTCATCTTGTCTATTATAGTTAGGGTTGGTAATGTAATTCCCTCCATTAATCTATCTAGTGCGTCGTCGGCTGCGAGCTGTTTCGTTTTGTACAGGGAGCTATAAAAGTCGAAGAATATCTCCCTTATCTTCCCAGGGTCAGTAGTTATTTCCCCCTTAGGGGATCTGATCCCAGAGATTGTTGAGGACGGGGAATTGGCGCTAGCCACCGCAGCAAGCGTGCGTCCCACTCTTTCCCCCTCCTCAAAGAATCTCTGCCTCTGGAAAAGTCTTTTATTTTCAACCTTTCTCATTATTACCGCTTTATCTTCCTGCTGTTTCTTAACCCATACCCTCCTTAGTTCTATAGTGGGGCGCTGAACATATTGCCCTTCCAGGTCTATAACTTCCCTTCTTATGCTGTCCTCCTGTATTCTTGTTTTACGTTTTGCCCTTGCTATTTGCTGAATTAAAAGCCCTCTAAGAAAGGCCTTTAAAGCGTCCCATACCACCCCCCCTGCTGCCGTGCCCCGGTTACTCGATATAAACTCCTTTAAACTGGCGGAGATTTCTTCCTGATTTCCAACTATCTCTAGCCACACTGGGTTTACTGACCAAGGCCTATGTATCCGTCTATTCCCTGTAGATAGCAGCACTTTTAAGGGTGAGTGATCTGATAATCCCCTTGGGCCATAGTCTATATTTTGTACTATAGGGAGCGCTTCCTTATTGCCTATGGCTAGGTCTATTCGAGATAATGTGCAGTGCGTCCCTGAGTAGCAAGAGAATTGCCTGACGTCTGGATTACGGACTCTCCATAAATCGCTCCACCCCACTTCCTCTAGAAACTGCTTAAGCTTCCCCTCCATTACTCTCCCTGTCCGGGTGCCCGGTGAGAGTCTATCCTGCCGGCCATCCAGGACGGTGTTAAAGTCGCCTATTAGAATCAATGGGATCCCCGCCTTGTTCTCCATGTATTCCAATAGATAGTATAAGATTTCTAACTTGCTAGGAGGAGGAATATATATATTTGCTATGACCAGTTCTCTCTCATCTAAAAAACAGTGTAAGAAAATATAGCAGCCCAGCGTGTCAATCCGCACATTCCTGCAGGTAAACAGCACCCCTTTTTTAATCAATATACTTACTCCTCTCGAGTAGGAGGAGTAAACCGCATGAAATTGTGCTTGAAATTTCCTACCCCCCAATTTTGTCTTAGTTTCCTTTGTTAGATGCGTTTCCTGTAAGCAAAACAGATCGACACCCTGGGCCTCCAACTCAGACAAAACAGCAGACCTTTTATCCGGATCGCCCAGGCCCCTGACATTCCATGAACATATTCCCCTTGTGCTAAGCATCAGTAAAGGGAAAGATAACAAAAAAGAAAATTTTTGCAGGAATATATGTAGCAACCATAATGTTCGGCATGCATTGTGTGCCATGTTCTTGCTCTCGCCCCGTAGTGCCAAGCTTCTTGATATTTACTATAGCTCCGTTCTGAGTCCCAAGCCTGCCAACGTTACTGCGACTTTGTTTTGAGGGGGCGTGGGGGGAGGGGAGGGGGAAAAAACCCCACTCCTCCCAGTCCCCGCAAGCCCTCACTACTCCCATTCCTTCTACGTACATGAGGATATTACCCAATTCTTTATACAATTTTCTACCCTCCCTCCCCCCCTGATTCATTTTATTAATGTGTTCAGGTCCCACATGGGGCCTGCGTGACTCTTTATTCTGCGTGTTACCCTTTAACCCCCCTTGCCCATTTCGGCTAGCCCTGGGGGCTTTTATTGTGACCCAAACTTCCCAGTGCCACCCTATCACACCAACTACCATCCATGCCCATAACCATACCCTCCCTTCAACCTCCTCCCGCTCCCCCCCTCCCCTTCCCCCACTCCCACCAGTGTCCCCAGAGAGAACCCCAAGGTGCTGAATCAATAGTAAAAAGCAAAAACAGAACCAAACACTCCATAACCTACATCGTGCATCGCCCCACATATATAAACTTTCACAACCTCTTCAACCCGGTCCCCCCCCCACCTCCAACCCTCTCTAAATATCGAAACAATAATAACAAACCCTCCCCCCGCCCCTCAGTCCCCTCCCGCCATTCATTTATTAATACTGCAGCATTTTAATTTGTCCTTTTCATACTCTTCTTTTGCAGCGATCGTATCTTCTCAGGGTTGTAAGGACCCTTGGTGATCCTTCAGCCATGCTACGGCCTTATCAGCTACATCAAAAAAGTGAACTGACCCCGAGGCTTCCACCCTCAGTCGTGCTGGGTAAAGCAAAGCATATGGGACTTTGTGGAGCCGCAGGGCACGTTTCACCTCCAGGAACCCTGCCCTTTTTTTTTGCAAGTCCGGGGAAAAATCGGGGTATAGTGAGATCCTATTGCCATTATGGAAAATATCTCCTATCTCTCTTGCTTTTTGCATTAGCACCACTTTGTCCTTATAACAGAGCAGCTTGAGGATCATTGGTCTAGGGCGTCCCCCCGATGCGGTTGGTCTAGTGGGAATACGGTGTGCCCTCTCAATGGCAAAGAAGGGTGAGAATGAATCGGGCCCAAAGAAGCCTTTAAGCAGCTTTTCCATAAAGATTTCAGGGCAGGGGCCTTCACTACCCTCAGGGAGACCCAGGACCCGAACATTGCATCTACGCATCCTGTTCTCCATTTCGTCCATTTTATTTCTATATGTTTCGAACTGCATTTGTATATTCTTAAATTCCCTCTGCATCGGTAATACTATATCCTCAAGTTGACTCAATCTCTCCTCTACAAGGGTAGTCCTCTCCAGTACTTTCTGGAGTTCCTGGCTCATAGATCGTACTTCTATCTTTAGACCCCCCAGTTGGTCACACAGGTCACACAGAGACCCTTTACATGAATTCACCGCGGCTAGTACTTCTTTTAGTGTAGGCTCTGGATCAGCTATGTTTGTAGGAGCAGCAGGGGCATCGTTATTTTGAGGAACTACTTTCTCCAGGGGGGCTGTCTCTGGGCTTTTTTTATTTGATGCATTTTTGGTGCCAGCCGGAGTTGCCGCTGGGGCTGTTGCCATTCTGCCCACACTTTTCCGCTCGCCAACTGGCCCTGTCTGTGTTTTCTCGTGAGGAGGCTGATTGCCTTTAACAGGGGTATGAACAGGAGTATGTGCAAACTTTTCCAGCTTGGCTGCAGTTGTCACCGCTAGGGATGACGAAGCAGCCAAGCCCCCCCTGTCCTTAGAAGAGCAAGTTGCCTGCGCCGCTGTGTTTTCATTAGATTGTTGAGAGTCCTCTCCCTTTTTTCTAGTCATCATTAGAAGTACTTGGCAAATAGAGAAGGGAGGGGGGGGAACACTGCTTGCCCCTTCGCTGCAGTATGATACGTGCAACGGTTACCGCGGGTTCCCCACTTCAGCACGCCCTATGTGGGGGCCTTGGCGGTCTTGACAGTCTTGGTTTAAACCTTCCTTCTTTCCTTCCCTACCCTTCCGCCCCCTTCGCTTTCCTCCTTTCCCCGGAGCTTCTTTACAGTCCTTTATAATCCTTGCTACACTCTGCACTCCCACTTCACCGCCCCCCCCACCTCTCACCACCTCCCCGTTATCCAGGGCTTAAGTACCGACCAGTGAAGGAGGTGTGTGGCAAAGCATATAGCAGGATACAAATTGGCAGGATACAGTATACTGAGCAGTGTCCTCCTCAACAGCCCCCCTGGGTTTGTAAATTAAGCCCACAAGGCACTCATACCTGGCGTCAATGCTTCAAGGCTGTTCTCTCCCAGGTGCTTCTAGTGGCTGTCTGGTGTTGATTGAGGTCTGCTTCCGTTACTGTAGCTGTGTCCGAGACAGGAGGAATAGCATCGAAATTGATCCCAAGGCCGGGGCAAGGCACTTTGGCTGGAGCTCCCAGCCCTCCGACAGCAATCGCCAGCAGTTCCCTCGGATCTCGCGGGATTCCCGGGGTTGCTAAGCAACCGGCCTCACCGCCACGGAGCCCACCTCGCGGCTCGTGTAGGACCCAAACCAGCGTTCTTCAGCGCGGTACGGCGGGAGCGGTGGAGGTGAAGAGCAGCCGCCCAGTCCCAGCGTTCGACCGGAGCAGGTAGGAGCGGGTAGAGAGCATCAGGGCTGAAGGACGGAACAAGCCGGCATCCGGCTAGATGGCAGGGCAAGGGAGGCCAGCGGAGACAGGGCTAAGCAGCATGTAGGCCGGAGCTGGGAGGGAGCACGCACGCACACCCTCTCACAGCGGCATCCGGTCACGCCCTGACTACTAAGTGTCAGTCACTTTCGAGGTCCGCAACCTTACCCTTGTAATGTGGTTTAAGGAGGGTTGCCAGCCAGTATTGGTCCTTCTCCTTGATACCACGAATACGAGGATCCTTACGCAGGCTTTGCAGGATCAGGGAGGCCATGCAGCGTAGGTTTGCTGAGGCATTCGGTCTGGAGTCCTCTGGGTCACTAAGGACGACATGGTCCGCAGCCACCTCCTCCCAGCCACGTACAAGTCCATGTGTTTCTTGGGACTGATCCCTTAAAGACTGCTGCTGATGCTGAGTGCCAGGCTCCACCTCCATACTGACACAATCCTCCTCCTCTTCCTCCTCCTCCTCCTCCTTTTTCTTTGTGATCGGCGGGCGCGCAGGAACACTGTCTGAATAAAGGGGGCCTTGAGAGCTAAGAAACAAAAAAGAAGAACAGATTCCCCAATTGGGGTTTTTAGGCAGCAAAAAAGAGGGTAGAAGGCCAATATATAAAAATGTATCTTTATTGTACAAAAGTAGCTTCAACACACTGGTTAAAAAGAATGAGCTCCAATAAGGGTGTATACCAATGCATGACACTCAACACATACACTGTATACATATGTTTATAACAGTATAGCATATGCATAGACGTGTAACAAAATTGTGGACCTGACGCGTTTCGACCTATATATTCCAGGTCTTCTTCAAAGGTCAATCTGCTGAAATTATACCACAAAAATGCATGTGTCAAAGAATTAAATATGTATATTCTTGATAATGAGGAGTGGTATAAAACCATCCCCATTAGACTCATACAAGCCTCCTACACTGATTTTTACATACTGATTCAATCAGCATTTGAAAAGGGAGTTATTACTAAGGACCAATACGAATTTATCTATACTAAACATCCAAGGGTGGCAACTTTTTATAGTTTGCCCAAGATACATAAAAGTCAGATAGACCCCCCTGGACGACCTATTGTCTCGGGCAATGGGGGTATATCGGAAAATCTGAGCCGATTTATCGACTCTCTCCTGCAACCCTTTGTCCTTAGTATGCCCTCTTTTCTAAAGGACACAATACATCTGTTACAAATAATTGAAGAACTTATTCTTCCAGTGAATTCCTTCTTGGTGGCTGTCGATGTCGAGGCCCTGTATAGCTCGATCCCCCATACCCAGGGGATCGCTGCTGTGCGGGCGCTCCTGCATCGAAGCCAAAAATACGATGAGGCATTGAACGAGTTCATTGTAGATGGACTTGATTATATCTTGCATCATAACTTCTTTTGTTTCAATAACTCCCACTACCTCCAGGTGCAGGGCGTGGCCATGGGCACTTGTTGCGCCCCGGCCTACGCCAATATGTACCTGGGGGAGAGGGAGAAGGCCCTCCTAGACGATGGGGACCTCGCGGTGTACACGGGCCACATCAAACTGTGGCTACGGTACATCGATGATGTCCTCATCGTCTGTGAGGGCTCTGAGGAAATGCTACTCCAATTCTTGAATCGCATCAACCAAAACAAATATAATCTGAAGTTTACCATGACCTATGATCCTGATCAAACGACATTTTTGGATGTCAAACTGGCACGTACCCCTGACAATAAGATTTCAAGCACTCTCTTTCGCAAAAGCACGGCCGGCAACACAGTGTTGCACGCCGAGAGCTTTCATCCCACAATTCTGAAGAGGTCGATACCATATGGACAGTACCTGCGTTTACGCAGGAACTGTTTGAATGATACCCTCTTCAAAGAGGAAGCCTATAAGTTACAAACTAGACTGTTAGCACGAGGCTACAGCCGCTCTTGCCTACGAAAAGGATATAATAGAGCAATTGCACAATCCCGGTCGGAACTTTTATCCAAAAAAAAAGCCAATGGATGGTACCAACATTGGCCCCACCAGGATCATCTTACGGTTCTCTAGACAACATCAGGTGGTCAACAATATCATCCAAAAACATTGGCCTATATTGTTGAATGACCCAAAGGTCCGCAATTTTATCTCCAATAAACCATCAATTACCTACAAGCGTGCTATCTCGTTAAGAGATAGATTAGTTCAAAGCGAGTTTAAAGATGAATCAAAGAGATCCAAACATTGTTCAATCTTGGGGTCCTTTCCTTGCGGACATTGTTCTACCTGTCAATATATTAGACGTGATAAAATCTTCCATCTTCCAAATGGGGCATTGTTCAAGCCCAAACATTTCACTAATTGTCAAACAAGAGGGATTGTTTATCTTATGTCCTGTGAATGTGGGGCTTATTATGTTGGTAAGACCAAACAGGAATTCCATCGTCGCATGTCCAAGCATATTTATCATATGCAGATTGGTAATTACTACCTACCATTGGGCCGACACGTAGTGTCAGTACACAATTATAGAATGCCAAAAGTGTCCTTCACCGCCCTCGATAGAGTGCATATACCAAATCGGGGCGGTGATTGGAACAAAATCCTGTTGCAACATGAACAAAAGTGGATTTTCCAATTAAACGCCACTTCGTTCCCGGGATTAAACAATGCTATATCATTTGCCCCGTTTCTAAAAGGGTTCGTCTCGGGCAAGACCCAATAAGGTCCTTCTTGCCCTCTGTTGGCAATAGAGAGCAATTGTGCCTCTTATGGTTCTTTCCTCCGTTTTACTTTCCTACCATTTCCCATGTCCTTCCCTCCCTTTTTCTTTCCTTTCCTCTCCTCCCCCTTTTTCCCATCCCCCCTCTGATAGTCCAGGGACATTTATGATCATTATGCATTTATTCTGCGTATTCTCTGGATATGCAGTATATATTCAATTTCAATTTACTCTTTTGTTGTCTCTCTCTTGCTCTAACATATGTTTTATTTTACCTTTATATACCTAGACATGTGAACTTACTCTACATATATGGATATCTCATGTGTAAATCCTCTTCTGGCATGTTAAATCCTTAAATAGGTATATTGAAGAAAAAATTAACCCTCTGGGACTACGGATCCAGGTTTTTCCCAACCTGGATCAAATCAGTGCCGACCTTAAAAACGAATGGGAGGCTAATCTTGATGCATGCTCTCGGGAGATGATGGTTATCCTCACCCGAGAGTACAACAAACAAATAGCATCATTAGATGTAGAAATCAACCATATAGAAGAAGCACTAAAACCTTTCACACAGCATGCCCTCTTTTTGGAGCTGCAGGGGAACCTTCGGGATAGCCTGTCGGCCCATAATAGGGGCATCCTACAGAAAAAAGAGTCAAAATTCTGGAGGGATGAATCGGCATTTACAGATGGGCGGGCATACAAATGGAACACCCAGACCTCGCGTAATTTAAAGAATAAACAATATACATCACAACAACAACCCAAGAATATTAATAATATAAAGAATACAAATAATGTATCCAAACCCAACGATAAATCTGGCTCTAATCAGAACCAAAAGGGATCTCTCAAGGGATCTGGGAAGTTCAAAAGAAATCGGAACAACAGGGGTTCACCTGAGCAGGAAAGGAAAAAACGTATTGTGGACAATAATGTGGAGAGTGTATATGATTCTCCCACAAGTGAACAACCTATACTTTCCAATCCTAGATCCAATGGCTCAACGATTGGAACGAGCGAAACAGATCTTTTACCTCCAAACATCCCCACAAACACTACTCATACAAATCAAACATCAGGGCGCCCAAAAATTGGACCTCAGAGTCCTTTAAACCCAACACGGGGATTTCCCCTATCCCAGATAAACAGGGGAACAGGAAATTTGGACGCCTTTGTCACGAGGGGACCACAGAATCCCTTAGCATAATTAATTTGTCATCTCATTCCCTTTCTGCAGCGGAAAGTAGTGTACTGTCACGTGGTTTAACCTTTTGCCCACAAAACAACCTTGACACCTTTGAAGTGATCACTGATCTGCATCTCTTTGCTCGTCGGCTATTACTTAAGAGCCTCCATGCAAAAGTAGATGAAAATGTCAATACAACGGACTGGACCAGCTTCAGCATGAGAGAGTTTAAGGCCCTACGGGACTTGACCCTTCTCTTTCAGGAAAGTAACAGTTTGGATCTCATTGATCAAATTGATTTGGAGACTTTACTCTCCACTGCCAATGAGCCTATTAAGAATTCTACAACACGTTTCAAGAAACCCTCTGCAAAATTTCCTCCCCTTAATTTGAATCCAAGCATTGAGATCTTTGTTAAACAAACATTAAGAGATCTCCTAAAGCTCCGATACAACAAGAATGTACGTTCTGAAAATTTAACCACAGAGGAGTCCCAAGCTTTAGACTCCTTATGTAATAACACCAAAATTACAATTAAGCCATCTGATAAGGGCGGCAACGTGGTCTTGATGAATAATGAGGACTACGTACGTATGTGCCAAAATATTCTTGATAATGAGGAGTGGTATAAAACCATCCCCATTAGACTCATACAAGCCTCCTACACTGATTTTTACACACTGATTCAATCAGCATTTGAAAAGGGAGTTATTACTAAGGACCAATACGAATTTATCTATACTAAACATCCAAGGGTGGCAACTTTTTATAGTTTACCCAAGATACATAAAAGTCAGATAGACCCCCCCTGGATGACCTATTGTCTCGGGCAATGGGGGTATATCGGAAAATCTGAGCCGATTTATCGACTCTCTCCTGCAACCCTTTGTCCTTAGTATGCCCTCTTTTCTAAAGGACACAATACATCTGTTACAAATAATTGAAGAACTTATTCTTCCAGTGAATTCCTTCTTGGTGGCTGTCGATGTCGAGGCCCTGTATAGCTCGATCCCCCATACCCAGGGGATCGCTGCTGTGCGGGCGCTCCTGCATCGAAGCCAAAAATACGATGAGGCATCGAACGAGTTCATTGTAGATGGACTTGATTATATCTTGCATCATAACTTCTTTTGTTTCAATAACTCCCACTACCTCCAGGTGCAGGGCGTGGCCATGGGCACTTGTTGCGCCCCGGCCTACGCCAATCTGTACCTGGGGGAGTGGGAGAAGGCCCTCCTAGACGATGGGGACCTCGCGGTGTACACGGGCCACATCAAACTGTGGCTACGGTACATCGATGATGTCCTCATCGTCTGGGAGGGCTCTGAGGAAATGCTACTCCAATTCTTGAATCGCATCAACCAAAACAAATATAATCTGAAGTTTACCATGACCTATGATCCTGATCAAACGACATTTTTGGATGTCAAACTGGCACGTACCCCTGACAATAAGATTTCAAGCACTCTCTTTCGCAAAAGCACGGCCGGCAACACAGTGTTGCACGCCGAGAGCTTTCATCCCACAATTCTGAAGAGGTCGATACCATATGGACAGTACCTGCATTTACGCAGGAACTGTTCGAATGATACCCTCTTCAAAGAGGAAGCCTATAAGTTACAAACTAGACTGTTAGCACGAGGCTACAGCCGCTCTTGCCTACGAAAAGGATATAATAGAGCAATTGCACAATCCCGGTCAGAACTTTTATCCAAAAAAAAGACAATGGATGGTACCAACATTGGCCCCACCAGGATCATCTTACGGTTCTCTAGACAACATCAGGTGGTCAACAATATCATCCAAAAACATTGGCCTATATTGTTGAATGACCCAAAGGTCCGCAATTTTATCTCCAATAAACCATCAATTACCTACAAGCGTGCTATCTCGTTAAGAGATAGATTAGTTCAAAGCGAGTTTAAAGATGAATCAAAGAGATCCAAACATTGTTCAATCTTGGGGTCCTTTCCTTGCGGACATTGTTCTACCTGTCAATATATTAGACGTGATAAAATCTTCCATCTTCCAAATGGGGCATTGTTCAAGCCCAAACATTTCACTAATTGTCAAACAAGAGGGATTGTTTATCTTATGTCCTGTGAATGTGGGGCTTATTATGTTGGTAAGACCAAACAGGAATTCCATCGTCGCATGTCCAAGCATATTTATCATATGCAGATTGGTAATTACTACCTACTATTGGGCCGACACGTAGTGTCAGTACACAATTATAGAATGCCAAAAGTGTCCTTCACCGCCCTCGATAGAGTGCATATACCAAATCGGGGCGGTGATTGGAACAAAATCCTGTTGCAACATGAACAAAAGTGGATTTTCCAATTAAACGCCACTTCGTTCCCGGGATTAAACGATGCTATATCATTTGCCCCGTTTCTAAAAGGGTTCGTCTCGGGCAAGACCCAATAAGGTCCTTCTTGCCCTCTGTTGGCAATAGAGAGCAATTGTGCCTCTTATGGTTCTTTCCTCCGTTTTACTTTCCTACCATTTCCCATGTCCTTCCCTCCCTTTTCCTTTCCTCTCCTCCCCCTTTTTCCCATCCCCCCTCTGATAGTCCAGGGACATTTATGATCATTATGCATTTATTCTGCGTATTCTCTGGATATGCAGTATATATTCAATTTCAATTTACTCTTTTGTTGTCTCTCTCTTGCTCTAACATATGTTTTATTTTACCTTTATATACCTAGACATGTGAACTTACTCTACATATATGGATATCTCATGTGTAAATCCTCTTCGCCAAAATATGTATGTACTAATATAGGATGATATGCTTACATGTATTATTTTATATTATTCTTATTCTTTTCTGATCCTGTACAATAGTTGAATTTTTGTCCCCCATATGGTTTGTTTCCCTTCTCCCTATGTGCAGTCATTATGGCTGCTGGCGCCGCCCACGTACCAGGGCTGATTTTCCTAGATGTGTCTTCCCGGCAAGGTAAGGCGGGGAGGAGGGGCTCCTGCATGGATGGCTCCTCCTCCCGCCTTTCCCCATTGGATACCCAGGCTGGACCTGGCTACCATATTGGGGATTTCCCCTTGCCGGCGGCGTTCAGGGACATCCCCGGACGTCTCCGCTCACTGCGCATGCGCGGGGCCCCGCGCGTACCACGTGATGCGGACGCGTCACGCAATTGCGACGGTGATGACGTCAGCGGACGGAGCTCTCGCTCGCCCTGAACGCCGAGGAGACCACACGAGGCCGCCTTCGGCTGCCATGCCCCCAAGCGCGGTCTCCTTGGAGTGGTCTTATTAGTGGAATGCTGGCACCTGTCGTCAATCAATCCACGTCGGAATCCCGCCCCAAATCAAGGGCTTATATACATTCTTTCAGCCTCTCTCAGACCATCCTGAATATCTTTCTGTCCAGCTGACGGTTTCTCCTGCAGCTTCACATTGTAAGTACACCACCTTATTTTTATGTCATTGCACTTTTGTTGCCCCATATATAACAATTGGTCTATTACAATGACCACATATACATCTTAAATATTCAAATGTATACAATACTTTTTTACTTTATTTTATACTTTCAGACTTGCCAAATGGTAACCTGGACTGGCGTTTACTTAGCCTGTTCAAGGTAGTGACCAATCCCGGGTTAGGTCACACCTAAGTGCAAGCACACAGGGCAACATAGTGTGGTTTCCGCACTACCTTCACCTTGCTCATTAGGTAATATACTTTGTACACTTGCCTTTTTCCCACATGTGGGCACTTTTTCACCTGTTTTTACATGACTCACCCATCACCCTTAAGTGGTCTTTGTTTTTCACATTTTTGTGTGTCACCTTTCACACACCCTTGTTGTCCACATCAGGGATTCACGCTTTGTTTCCATACTTTCTTCCACTGCTAAGCGCCATTCTTCACTAATTACACATTTTTTATTCCATTCACACCTCTTCTTCTATATGGTCGAGGTACTAATATGCAATTAACCACTCCCTTCTTTATTCATTATTGCGTTTTATTTACCCTTGTATGCACTCCGTTACACTTTCTATACTTAAAATCATAAGTATGGCATATGTGTGTATACACATATGTATATGTGTGTGTGGACTTTTCCACGCACAGACACATACACCCAATATGCATAGGCTAAGGCCAATGTAATGGGTATATATATGTATCCATGGTTTTTTACAACCAAGTAGATACAAACACATACACACTTTTCAAACTTTACGTTGGAGTGCATACTAATATACATTATTCCGATCTTTGTTGTTTTTTCCTTCTTGGGTTGTTGCTGCAGGTGTCCTCCCTATTTGACCGACTGAGTGGTCTGCGCACAGATAGGGGGCGTTTTACAGTGTGATCTCTTGTAAGCCACATTTTTGGGATCTCCCCCTGGGAATAGGGGCTGCGGCGGTGATGCCATGGAACCTCTGGGGGAAGGTGAACGGGCAATCTTTCGATTTTAAAGGGATCTCTCTAACAGAAAGCTCCTTAGTTTAGGACACTCATCATTGGATAAATATGCTGTATTGATATGTGATGTACCTGTTACCAAATATACATATTTAATTCTTTGACACATGCATTTTTGTGGTATAATTTCAGCAGATTGACCTTTGAAGAAGACCTGGAATATATAGGTCGAAACGCGTCAGGTCCACAATTTTGTTACACGTCTATGCATATGCTATACTGTTATAAACATATGTATACAGTGTATGTGTTGAGTGTCATGCATTGGTATACACCCTTATTGGAGCTCATTCTTTTTAACCAGTGTGTTGAAGCTACTTTTGTACAATAAAGATACATTTTTATATATTGGCCTTCTACCCTCTTTTTTGCTGCCTAAAAACCCCAATTGGGGAATCTGTTCTTCTTTTTTGTTTCAATCATTAGGGGTGAGCAGCACTCTCTTTCCTTCCCTGTGTCCCCTCTCTCCTCTTTGTTGAGAGCTAAGAAAGTCCTCCTCTTCCTGCCTCTGTTCTGCCTCAAGTGCCCTGTCCATTATTCCACGCAGCGTGTGCTCCAACAGGTGGACAAGGGGGACAGTGTCACTGATGCATGCACTGTCACTGCTCACCATCCTCGTGGCCTCCTCAAATGGTGACAGTACAGTGCATGCATCCCTGATCATGGCCTACTGGCGCAGGGAAAAAAACAAGCTTCCCTGACCCTGTCCTGGTGCCATAGTCGCACAGGTACTCATTGATGGCCCTCTGCTGCATGTGCAGCCGCTGCAGCATGGCCAACGTTGAGTTCCACCTGGTGGGCATGTCACAGATTAGGCGGTTCTTGGGCAGGTTAAAGTCCTTTTGGAGGTCTGCCAGCCGAGCACTGGCATTATATGACTGGCGGAAATGCACACAGACTTTCCTGGCCTGCCTCGGGACATCCTGTAAGCCCGGGTACCTGCCCAAGAACCGCTGCACCACCAAGTTAAAGACATGAGCCAAACAGGGCACATGGGTCAGTTGTCCCTGTCAGAGGGCGGAGAGGAGGTTGGTGCCATTGTCGCAAACCACCATTCCTGCCTTAAGTTGGCATGGCGTCAACCACCTCTAAACCTGCCCCTGCAGAGCTGACAGAACCTCTGCCCCAGTGTGGCTCCGGTCCCCCACGCACACCAGCTCAAGCACCGCATGGCATCTTTTGGCCTGCGTACTTGCATAGCCCCTTGAATGCCTACGGAGCACCGCTGGTTCCGAGGACAAAGCACAGGAAGAGGCCATGGAGGAAGAAAAAGAGGAGGGGGTGGAGGAGAGAGGTGTGTCACAATCATTAGTAGTGGTATTTTGGAGGCGTGGTGGCGGAACAACCTCCAACGCTACTGCACCTTGTCCTGCATCCTTCCCAGCTGCCAGCAGAGTGACCCAATGCGCCGTGAAACTTACGTCCCTGTAACGTCCCTGTCCATGCCTGCTGGACCATGAGTCAGCGGTAATATGCTGACCGCCCTGTCTAGCAAGGCCAAGACATTGCCTTCCACATGCCAGTAGAGAGCCAGAATCGCCTTCCATGAGAAAAAGTGGCGTTTGGGTACCTGCCACCGAGGAACCACACATTCCACAAACTCACGGAAGGGGGCAGAGTCTACCAACTGAAAAGGTAGCAGTTGAAGTGCTAGCAATTTTGCCAAGCTAGCATTCAACCGCTGGGCATGTGGATGGCTGGGAGCAAACGTCTTTCGGCGATGCAGCAGCTGGGGCAGGGAAATTTGCCTGGTACAATCTGATGTCGGTGTACCGAAAGCAGATTGCCCACAAGTACTTAACTGTGACACACCTAATTCTACACCTTCATTCCTCTCAGTGCAGGTCTCAGAGAGGACAGAAGGTATAGTGGGGTTGGAGATCTTAGCTGATGAGGAGCAAGGAGAAGTCCTCTTTGTTCTTTGGTGTGGGTCTTTTAGATATGCCTGCCAATGAACTGCATGGTAGGTCAACATATGTCTGGTCAAGCATGTGGTGCCCAAGCGGGAGATGTTTTGGCCACGCGAGATACGCTTGAGACATATGTTGCAAATAGCAGCGGTGCGATCTGATGCACTCGTCTCAAAAAAGGCCCACACCAAAGAACTTTTGGAATAACGTGCGGAGACAGCAGCGCCCTGCACATGCGGAGCTTTCTGCTGCCCTTAGGCTGGCCCCTGGAGGGCATCCTGCCTCGTTGGTGATGTGCCTCCTCCTCCTCCTCCTCTCTCCTATCAGGCACCCACGTTGAGTCAGTGACCTCATCATCCCCTCCCTCCTCATCACTGGAGCAAACCTGGCAGTATGCTGCAGCAGGGGGAGCATGACTGCTAGATTGCTGTCCTTCTTGGGCACCCCCTCCGTCCATGCTCACGTTACTGCCTTCATCTAGCTCAGTATCATCATCAGAGCCTTCTAAACACTGGGCATCCTCCTGGAGCATGTACCCAACACTGTGTTTAAACAGTTCAAGGGACTCCTCAGGAGGACATGGTGGGGCTAGGGAAGGAGTCACTGATGCCATTGAGCCGAGGGAAGAGGCCGCGTTGGCAGCTGCTTTGCCAGACAAAGTACCCTGAGCATGGGTGAGGGAGGATGAGGAGGATGAGGACGGCTTGGTCATCCACTCGACCAAGTCTTCCGCATGTTGCTGCTCAACGCTGCCAGCTGCCGAAAAAAAGGCCAAGCGTGTCCCACGGCCACGTGCTGATGAGGATGCACCGTCTCCACAACCAGCACCGTTGCCTCTAGACACAGAGCCTGCTTGCCCTCTTTTATTGGTTTGTGACTGTCTGCCTCTCCTTGGCCTTCCAGACTTACTAATGGCCTGTAGCTGCACTAAGCTGGGATATATATATATATATATATATATATATATATATATATATATATATATATATATTAATAAATATATATATATATATATATATATATATATATATATATATATATATATATATATATTGATATTGCAGCTAGCAAAATCAACTGCCTGCCTACAGTATGAGAACACCACCAACCTTCTACAGGTAGCTTTAGCTGAATACTGTGCAGAGGTCGCACTACACTAACCTGTAAATAATTTAGCTGCCTGCGGTAGTGATAGGATCGGGAAAACACCACCAACCTTCTACAGGTAGCTTTAGCTGAACAGTGCAGAGGTCGCACTACACTAACGTGTAAATAATTTAGCTGCCTGCGGTAGTGATAGGTTCAGGAAAATACCACCAACCTTCTACAGGTAGCTTTAGCTGAACAGTGCAGAGGTCGCACTACACTAACGTGTTAATACTTTAGCTGCCTGCGGTAGTAATAGGTTCAGGAAAACACCACCAACCTTCTACAGGTAGCTTTAGCTGAACACTGTGCAGAGGTCGCACTACACTAACGTGTAAATACTTTAGCTGCCTGCGGTAGTGATAGGATCTGGAAAACACCACCAACCTTCTACAGGTAGCTTTAGCTGAATACTATGCAGAGGTCCCACTACACTAACTTGTAACTTTAGCTGAACACTGTTCAGAGGACACACTACACTAACTTGTAGCTTTAGCTGAACACTGTGCAGAGGTCGCACTACACTAACTTGTAGTTTTAGCTGAACACTGTGAGGAGGACGCACTACACTAACTTGTAGCTTTAGCTGAACACTGTGCAGAGGTCACACTAAACTAACCTGTAGCTTTAGCTGAACACTGTGAGGAGGACGCACTACACTAACTTGTAGCTTTAGCTGAACACTTTGAGGAGGAAGCACTACACTAACTTGTAGCTTTAGCTGAACACTGTTCAGAGGATGCACTACACTAACTTGTAGCTTTAGCTGAACACTGTGCAGAGGTCGCACTACACTAACTTTTAGCTTTAGCTGAACACTGTCAGGAGGACGCACTACACTAACTTGTAGCTTTAGATGGACACTGTTCAGAGGACGCACTACACTAACTTGTAGCTTTAGCTGAACACTGTGCAGAGGTCGCACTACACTAACTTATAGTTTTAGCTGAACACTGTTCAGAGCATGCACTACACTAACTTGTAGCTTAAGCTGAACACTGTGCAGAGGTCGCACTAAAATAACTTGTAGCTTTAGCTGAACACTGTGCAGAGGTCGCACTACACTAACTTGTAGTTTTAGCTGAACACTGTTCAGAGGACGCACTACACTAACTTGTAGCTTTAGCTGAACACTGTGAGGAGGACGCACTACACTAACTTGTAGCTTTAGCTGAACACTGTGCAGGGGTCACACTAAACTAACCTGTAGCTTTAGCTGAACACTGTGCAGAGGTCGCACTACACTAACTTTTAGCTTTAGCTGAACACTGTCAGGAGGACGCACTATACTAACTTGTAGCTTTAGATGGACACTGTTCAGAGGACGCACTACACTAACTTGTAGCTTTAGCTGAACACTGTGCAGAGGTCGCACTACACTAACTTGTAGTTTTAGCTGAACACTGTTCAGAGGACGCACTACACTAACTTGTAGCTTTAGCTGAACACTGTGAGGAGGACGCACTACACTAACTTGTAGCTTTAGCTGAACACTGTGCAGAGGTCACACTAAACTAACCTGTAGCTTTAACTGAACACTGTGAGAAGGACACACTTCACTAACTTGTAGCTTTAGCTGAACACTGTGCAGAGGTCACACTAAGCTAACTTGTAGCTTTAGCTGAACACTGTGAGGAGGACGCACTACACTAACTGTAAATAGTCTAGCTGCCTGATTGTGGTACTAATAGGATCAAAAGAACACCAGCAATTTTCTTCAGGTAGCTATAAATACTAAACAATAGTTAATTTAATCCTAAATGTCGGTTATAGACCAAAAATGGTGAGCCGACACATAGGGTAAATTGGAAGGCGCTCAAAAACACTCCAGGTGTACCTTGCTGTACAAATATTAATGACAATAACTAATGGTTAATAAGTTCCCTGGATATAAAAAATATATATACAATATATAAGATATATAAAATATATATCGGTGTATCTGCAATGTGAAATAATGGTGATGCCCTCTATTAATGAATGTGACACACCTCTAGTAAACAAATAAATTAAGTATAAACAATAAAATTATATACCTTGCAGTATACAATAGTGGTGACACCCTCTAATAGTGAATCAATGACCTGAGTGTAGCACGCTAAGTTAACAATAGACCTCAGAAATGCATGTAGTTGAGAACATGAAATAAACTTTCAAAAAATGGTGGTGATACCCTCTAATTAGTAAATCAATCATCTACGTGTATCACGCCCCTATTAATCAACAGACTAACTGGGTGTGAATGATCAGGGTATAACTTGCACTAAACAATGATGGTGACACCCTCTACTAGTGGATCAATCATCCGTGTATGGCACACTAAATTAATAGTGGACCGCACAAGTATATAGACCTGTAAACACAAAATAAATACAACATTTGTGGTGTGATCAAAAAAAAATATATAATTAAAGTGACAGCGATATAGAAAATATATATAAACTCGTAAAAGTAGTTCAATTCATGCTGCAAAGTTCAAAACTCCATATACAGTCCATGAATGAAACCAGCCTCCAATTAGGCTGCAGGTGATATGAAATAGTGACGATGAAAATATAAATCAAATGTCCCACACAAATGATTCCTCAGTGATAAATGTCAAATGATGAGTAACGCCGTGCTTCTTCCACCTCACCACCGTGCCAGTGAATCACACTCTCCAGACATACACTCACCGAAATAAAATGCCAGCACTCTCATGCAAGGCAAAACAAGCTCTCTTTACCACACTCCTGTAGCGTGCTACACTCAGGTCATTGATTCACTATTAGAGGGTGTCACCACTATTGTATACTGCAAGATATATAATTTTATTGTTTATACTTAATTTATTTGTTTACTAGAGGTGTGTTACATTCATTAATAGAGGGCATTACCATTATTTCACATTGCAGATACACATATATATTTTATATATCTTATATATTGTATATATATTTTTTATATCCAGGGAACTTATTAACCATTAGTTATTGTCATTAATATTTGTACAGCAAGGTACACCTGGAGTGTTTTTGAGCGCCTTCCAATTTACCCTATGTGTCGGCTCACCATTTTTGGTCTATAACCGACATTTAGGATTAAATTAACTATTGTTTCATATTATGATTTTAAGGGGGCAGCTCTACACTTTGTATATGTATTAGTTTATTTCTTTTTAATCACTGTCACTGGTGTTTATTTATTGGTTTCATTAGTTTAAGGGGTGACTTTGGCGCGGTGGAGGTGTTCCTCGTGCAGAGGGCGTGAGCATTTAGGACACCTGGTTGTTATAGCTATAAATACTGTAACAAGACAAGCCTGTCTGTTAGTAGGAAGATAACAGGAATGGATCTAGCTAAACTGAATACAGTGTATATATATATATATATATATATATATATATATATACACAACGCCTGGGATCAGGGCCGGATTAACATAGGGGCTATTGGAGCTGCAGCTCCAGGCCCCTTACCTTAAGATAGGCCCATTTGCCAAAAAAATAAACAATTGACTTCAAGGGTCATGGCTCGGTGACCAGGGGTCACAGAGACCCCAAATTTGGAGGGTAGGTAGCTGAAGACCTACCCCACCACTGGGACTCCTATTATCTATGGTTCTAGAGATACGGGGCTCCTTGTGCAGTCTGTCAGAAGCTACATACAGAGCGGCCAATTTAAATACAAGCTGGCACACTCTGTACCAGCCAAACTCGCTCCCAGTAGCAGCATAGTCCAACAATGTAAAACTACCATTTAGCAATGTAAAAAAAAAAATATACCGCACCTCATGAACGCCTGTCAGCTGCTGCTATACCACTCACTGAAAATCAATCCACCACAGATCACTTTTCAGAGGGCAGTAAGCATTACCGCAAATGTGAAAGAAACTTGAAACACATCATCCATTTCACACTCACCACCAACGAGGTCACTCCCCAGCCACTTCCCATGTTAGCCACCTCCCTTCAACTTATTTCACAGGTGACCATTTCCCAACCGGCAGATGAAAGACCCTACTCCAAAAGATATCACTCCCAGTTACTCCCCCCACCCGCTGATTGATATCCCTCGATGACCACCTCACACCCCCCTGCTGACAGACCTTTCTCCCCAGCCTGTCCCCACATACCCTCCCACCTGCTGACCTATGAGTGGGGGAATCACCCCGCAGTGTTATTATGTTCTGCCAGTGGAAAGCCTTCCCTACCCACAGAATACAACGATCAGTGTTGCTAACTATAGCTGGCAGCACTGATTGTTTTGGGAAAAATCTGACAGACTGGTTGTACTCAAGTCAATTAATAGATTGACTTGTGTACAACCAGCTATCCCTCGCATACATGGACTATGGCTGGTCTCTGCTTAATTGACTTAATTGTAATCCATGTATGGCCCGCTTAACCACTACAGAGTCCCTAAACATCCTTCCACAAACCTTTACATTTTTCCTTCCCAGATTCTTTCATCCTCCTCACTTGTACATAGTGCCCACTGTCATACCCTCCACACTCATCTCCTGTACATACGCCCACTGTAATACCCTCCACACTCCTCTCCTGTACATACTGCCCACTGTCATACCCTTCACTCTCGTCTCCTGTACAATACTGCCCCATCATACCCTCGACCCTCCTCTCCTGTACATACTGCCAACAGTCATACCCTCCACACTCCTCTCCTGTACATACTGCACTGTCTTTCTCTCAACACTCCTCTCCTGTACATACTTCCCTCATAATACCTTCCACACTCCTCTCCTGTACATACTGAGCCCATCATACCTTCCACACTCCTCTCCTGTACCTACTGCCCACTGGCATACCTTCCACACTCCTCTCTTGTACATAGTGCCCACTGCCATATCCTTCACACTCCTCTCCTGTACATAGTGCCCACTGTTATACCCTCCACATTCCCACAAAAACAGTTCTTTAAAATTATAATGAATATCCTCAATGTTACCAGCTCTAGAATGGGCACACTTTTGTTAGTTCAACTAAAGGAAATCTTCTCAGTCCTCATATTTGTTCTGCCTATTATTAGTACTCATTTAATTTTGTGATTACTACTGTGATGTATAGAGGAACATAGGGGATGTCAGCTACTCTAAATATACCACTGGTTAAAAAAGTGTCCCTGAAAATATTTTAGAAATGTTGGCAACTATGCACTTGGGCACTGCCCAATGAGCACCAGGTCAGTAGGGGACCCCATGAGAGGCTCCTGGGACCCTGTGATATTAAAGCGGTAGTAAACTTCACTAACATTACTACTTTTTAGACGCTCTGAGTTAGGTTATGCCATAATGTACAAGTATGCACAGCATATTAGCACATTAGGGTACACTTACCTGTCAGACTAAGCCCTCCAGCACTGCGCTGTGATCAATCCGGCGGGTCCTGGGCGCTTCCATCTTCACCTGGTCGGTCTTCCTTCTGGGTTCTGTACATTCAGTCACTTGCCTTGGCTGGGCTGCATTCCTGTCACTCCCAAGTAGGGATGAGCTTCAAGTTCGAGTCGAACTCATGTTCGACTCGAACATTGGCTGTTCGCAAACAATTTGGGGTGTTCGCGGCAAATTCGAATGCCGCAGAACACCCTTTAAAAGTCTATGGGAGAAATCAAAAGTGCTAATTTTAAAGGCTTATATGCAAGATATTGTCATAAAAAGTGTTTGGGGACCCGGGTCCTGCCCCAGGGGACATGGATCAATGCAAAAAAAAGTTTTAAAAAGGGCAGTTTTTTCAGGAGCAGTTATTTTAATAATGCTTAAAGTCAAACAATAAAAGTATAATATCCCTTTAAATTTCGTACCTGGGGGGTGTCTATAGTATGCCTGTAAAGGGGTGCATGTTTCCCGTGTTTAGAACAGTCTGACAGCAAAATGACATTTCGAAGGAAAAATTCCATTCAAAACTACCCGTGGCTATTGCATTGCCAACAAAGACCCTTCAGGTCTGGTATTGATTTTAAGGGGAACACCGCGCCAAAAAAAAAAAAACGGCGTGGGGTCCCCCCAAAAATCCATACCAGACCCTTATCCGAGCACGCGACCTGGCAGGCCGCAGGAAAAAAGGGGGGACGAGAGTGCGCCCCCCCCTCCTGAACCGTACCAGGCCACATGCCCCCCAAAACACTTTGTCCCCATGTTGATGAGGACAAGGGCCTCATCCCCACAACCCTGGCCGGTGGTTGTGGGGGTCTGCGGGCGGGGGGCTTATCGGAATCTGGAAGCCCCCTTTAACAAGGGAACCCCCAGATCCCGGCCCCCCCCTGTGTGAAATGGTAAGGGGGTACTTACCCCTACCATTTCACTAAAAAACTGTCAAAAATGTTAAAAATGACAAGAGACAGTTTTGGACAATTCCTTTATTTAAATGCTTCTTCTTTCTTCTATCTTCCTTCATCTTCTTCTGGTTCTTCTGGCTCTTCTGGTTCTTCCTCCGGCGTTCTCGTCCAGCATCTCCTTCGCTGCATCTTCTATCTTCTTCTCCTCGGGCCGCTCCACACCCATGGCATGGGGGGAGGCTCCCGCTCTTCTCTTCATCTTCTTCATCCTCTTCTCTTCTTCCTTCTTCTCTTCTTCATTTTCTTCTCTGGGCCGCTCTGCATCTATGCTGGCATAGAGGGAGGCTCCCGCTGTGTGACGGCGTCTCCTCGTCTGACGGTTCTTAAATAACGGGGGGTGGGGCCACCTGGTGACCCCGCCCCCTCTGACGCACGGGACATGACAGGACTTCCCTGTGGCATTCCCCATGATGTCACAGGGAAGTCCCGTCAAGTCACCGTGCACCAGAGGGGGGCGGGGTCACCAGGTGGCCCCGCCCCCGTTATGTAAGAACCGTCAGACGAGGAGACTGCATCACACGGCGGGAGCCTCCCTCCATGTCAGCATGGGTGCGGAGCGGCCCGGAGAAGAAAATGAAGAAGAGAAGAAGGAAGAAGAGAAGAGGATGAAGAAGAAGATGAAGAGAAGAGCAGGAGCCTCCCCCCATGCCATGGGTGCGGAGCGGCCCGAGGAGAAGAAGATAGAAGACGCCGCAGAGGAGATGCTGGACGAGAACGCCGGAGGAAGAACCAGAAGAGCCAGAAGAGCCAGAAGAAGAAGAAGAAGACGAAGGAAGATAGAAGAAAGAAGAAGCATTTAAATAAAGGAATTGTCAAAAACTGTCTCTTGTCATTTTTAACATTTTTGACAGTTTTTTAGTGAAATGGTAGGGGTAAGTACCCCCTTACCATTTTACACAGGGGGGGCCGGGATCTGGGGGTCCCCTTGTTAAAGGGGGCTTCCAGATTCCGATAAGCCCCCCGCCCGCAGACCCCCACAACCACCGGCCAGGGTTGTGGGGATGAGGCCCTTGTCCTCATCAACATGGGGACAAGGTGTTTTGGGGGGCTACCCCAAAGCACCCTCCCAATGTTGAGGGCATGTGGCCTGGTACGGTTCAGGAGGGGGGGCTGCACTCTCGTCCCCCCTCTTTTCCTGCGGCCTGCCAGGTTGCGTGCTCAGATAAGGGTCTGGTATGGATTTTTGGGGGGACCCCACGCCGTTTTTTTTTTTTTGGCGCGGGGTTCCCCTTAAAATCCATACCAGACCTGAAGGGTCTGGTATGGAATTTAGGGGGAACCCCACGTCATTTTTTTTTTTAATTTTGGTTCGGGGTTTCCCTGTGTTGAATTCCCATGCCGTTTTTATCAATGAACTTCTATGTGTATTGTCGGCAATGCAATAGCCGCGGGTAGTTTTAAATGGAATTTTTCCTTTGAAATGTCATTTTACTGTCAGACTGTTCTAAACACGGGAAACATGCGCCCCTTTACAGGCATACTATAGACACCCCCCAGGTACGAAATTTAAAGGGATATTACACTTTTATTGTTTGACTTTAAGCATTATTAAAATCACTGCTCCTGAAAAAACGGCTGTTTTTAAAACTTTTTTTTGCATTGATCCATGTCCCCTGGGGCAGGACCCGGGTCCCCAAACACTTTTTATGACAATAACTTGCATATAAGCTTTTAAAATTAGCACTTTTGATTATTCATGTTTGTGTCCCATAGACTTTAACAGTGTTCGCGTGTTCGAGCGAACTTTTTTCCTGTTCGCATGTTCTGGTGCGAACCGAACAGGGGGGTGTTCGGCTCATCCCTACTCCCAAGCATGCTCATGCGCATCCTTCCTCTCTCTCACCCCCCCTCGATCTCTCTCATCATCCCTCCCTTACCCCTCACCCCTCTCTCATCCCCTTTCTCTCTCTCTTATCCTCCCTCTATCTATTTTATTTAATTTGTTATAACAAAAAATAGTTTGCATTTTTATTTATTTATTTTTATAGAAAAAGCCCCACCAAAATCCTCAGCACCAGGCCCATGATGTCCTTAATCCGGCCCTGCCTGGGATGCATATATATATACACAATACACTGTAAGTGCAGCTAACTGACTGACTGTCCTGCCTAATCTATCTAACTCAAATTAAATGACACTGTCTCTCTCTCTCTCTCTATATCTCTCAGCACGCCGGAACACACTACACAGGGCTGCCGTGCAGGTGGCCTTATATAGTGTGGGGTGTGTTCTAAACCCCCTGAGCCATAATTTGCCAAAGCCACCCTGGGTTTGGCCAATTACAGCTCTCTCTACTGACGGAGCTGTGATTGGCCAAGCATGCAGGTCATAAAGCATGCTTGGCCAATCATCAGCCAGCAATGCACTGCGATGCCGCAGTGAATTATGGGCCATGACGCGCCACACAAATTTGACGTGAACGGCCCATATTGTTCGCAATTCGCCGAACGGTCGAACAGACGATGTTCGAGTCGAACATGGGTTTGACTCGAACACGAAGCTCATCCCTATCAGCAACCAAACGAGTATTGTCTTGTGTTTGTTGTTAGCGGTTGGAATATCTGATATCTATATTCAGACTGGGATGAAGCGCTATATGACGAAAGCACTCAAGCAGAGTGTGGGACGTTTCGTTACATAGTGTATTTTCAAGTAGTTATATTGACATTCAACAAACATTTATTTCAGGTGCATGTGTTTTAAATGGAAATGACTGAATATTGACCAATAAATGTTTGGGGAAAGTCACATTCGCTACTCTATAAATATGCCCCTAAGTGTTTCTGAGAAGACCATGAGTTATACAGATGGAAAGACAGTAAACTAGAGGTGCTTACCAGTGCAACCAGTCATATTTCAGATGCCAGTTATATGGAACAGATTGAAAAAAACTATAATAAACAAATAAATAAAGGCTTTTTGATTATTATTGTACTCTAAATACATATTTATGATACATGATTTGTTCTGAAAATGTGTCCATCATGAAACCCATAGTCAAGACATTCAAAAGCAACACACATATAATTGTTATGATCACCTCTCTAAACATTAAAATATAACTTTTTTTTTGCATTTTTTAAGATGTTGTGTTGCAGACACTATGTTTATTGAATGTTGTTTCTGTTCATTTTAAACTAGTAGCACATATCTCTCAATGGCACCTTACTGTAAACGCACTAGTCCTCTCTGTTTATGCATATGTTCCTCTGTTTATCTTTCTTTAATAGAGATCAGTGACTTCTAAATGAATGAACCAGTTATCAAAGGACCTATTTTTCCTGTGGTCAAAAGTGCCGCTTGTTTGACCTCACTGCTTTAGCCCTGTGATGGGAAATGAGGCACAGAACATGCCCAAGCACTGGCTCCATGTCTGCTCTGTGTTGGAGATATTGACTAGTTTTTAGATAGGTATGATATGCATATTTGAAATGGCTCCAGCCGAGGACACAAATCCAGAACGGGTTATTGTTATCCTGATGTCAGATAGCAATGGACTCTTATTATATTTTATTCTTACTGGCCTGTGATGAAAAACATAAAATTGAGTCATGGCAGTTTAAAATGCAATAAAAGGAACTTCATTTATCACATTCACTAGCTGTCAGGTTTTTGACAACAAGGACATATGCCAAGTTCAATGTTTATATGAGAAGCTTAGTGTAATGCTTCTGCTAGTGTCAAATAATGCAAAGTTCAAAATGTTTCAAAACATGCTTATGTTTAAATCACTAGGGGTAATTAAGAATTCTCCCTAAGTTTAAAGAGTTTCAATATGTATTGTAGAGATCGGATGAAACACAGGTCAAAAATCTAGCAACTTGGCTTGCACCAAGACAATTAAAGCCTATCTTTTATCTTTAAACCTATCTTTAATTTCAAACTTTAAACTTTTTCCGGCTATCACTGTGGACTATTTTAACAACCCCCCCCCCCCCCCCCCCACACACACACACACTATTTTATGGAGAGGAGAAGGTATACTTCTTTATCCCTGTCTTAGATTGACAACACTCCTTCTACATAGATTCAGTATGGTAAGTAAACATTGTTACTCTACGACCGAAAAGTGGAAATAGGAAAATCAGGTGAGAATAAAGTAAAACATAAACAAAAAAGAAAACAAGTGCAGTCACCACATCTAAAGACTGATATTCTTAAATATACTACATGCTTTTAGATGTGTTTTACATATTTGTTCTTGGGTTTTAGATACAGTTTAAGTTGCCTATTATGCAGGAATAGTATTTGGTATAGGAGGAATAGACTCCTCTGTCAAGAACCAAACCAGAAAGCGATAGCATAAACCAATGTCAATGCAAAAAAAAAAAACTGCAATAATGAATAATACATTTGCATATTGAAGTCAAAGTCTAGTTCATTGTGTGTAAAACAAGCATTTGGAACCAGAAAACCCATGAGAAGACTATGTGTTGTAGAAGTAGAAGTAAAAAAAAACATAATAGTCTCATTTATTAGTCTTTATGAAAAAGTTATTGCACTGAGATCTGTGCTGAGCACTGAATGTCACTGACCTGCTCCTATTCCAGGATCATAATGAGAGCAGTTTAGCTTCCTCATAATATTCACACACACAGTGAAAATTCCTGAATAGGAAAAGATAGACATACACATGTATAAATATTCACACCAAGATGCATTACTACTATTTTTTTGTTTGCTTATGTCTTTTTTTATTGCATATTACACCAATAAATGACCCCTTCTGTGTATGCACTAGCTCACAATCAAGAACACCCTATAACCTGATGTGATGGGAAATTTGCCTTTTTTTACAAAAAACATCTCTTTTTTATGAACAAAGTTCATTATTGACTTACAAATTTGCGTTGATATTTAGATCAATTTAGATAAAATTGAAACTTTTTGTCTTTGTGCTTGTTTTATACATAGTGTAAAGACTGGGCTTGCATCCAAAAAACTGTCATTTATAGGAATTGTTAATAACTTACATATGTTATACATTTCAGTCATTTTAGGGATGCTTGTACTGCTGTGTTTCCAACTTGTAAAGGCTGACAGACTCTGAGAATTTAAACTAGAAGCACATGAAAAAAAAAAAATCATCTATATATATTTAATTTGCTTTTGGGATTTCTTTGTATGATTCATGGTTGTGTTACTGTTAAAAATGTACAAGAACATAGAGGAATTTTACAGCAAACATATTGCCTTGCAGAATTTTATTGTAACAGTCCTTGACAGTTTTACTAGCATCCACATTGTTCTCAGCTGTTATATTATGTATTGTACATGATTTCTCCTTATAACCCTGACTGTGCCTACCTTTCTCAATTACACAGTTGAAACACTGATGATCACTATGAATACTGGACATAATTAATGCTCCCTGATGCTCTTGCTGACATATACATGATATAGTTACTAAAATGAAAAGCAGAACATCTTTAATTGCTATAGAATGGCATACTGAGTATGTTTATCTCTCCTATAAAAGGGTTCTTACAACATATTGTTTTTCATCCAAAAGGTTCCACCCAACCCTTCTCCCACCAAAAGAATCCTATTATAGTTGAACATTTTGAAGATAGATGAGGCAGAATCCTCACCTTTTATGTTGTTAACAATGATGGCTATATTGCACTACAGTGCTCTTATATTCTGTCTGACAGATAAAAGCAATGGGAGGGGGGACAGATGCCTGATGATGGGTATTGGTCAATGCCTGGGACAGTAAGGTATAGTAGTGGTGAGGTAATAACCACAAGAATTTTACACTATTCAAATAATAATGGATAGTTTAAAATTATAATACCCCGCACTCCTGGAGAGAGGTGACAAAATACTCACTGTATAAATAATAATCAATCTTGGTATTCACCACAATACAGTAGGTAGCTGCTTTAAAAATAAAGAAATACACACAAGAAAAAGAGCAAAGATTACTCTTGTAGCGCTCTACTGCTTCATACAACATTTAGACACTACACCACCACCCCCAGTGATAGTAATGTGCTTTAAGAAAGTCCATCAACCAAATATCCTCATCTGGATGGTACAAAGTCCATAAAAAGTTGCTTCTCATCCACTTGAATGGCTATAAACATCACTGTGCATAAAGTGCCCTCTTTCCAGCACACTCACCACACGTTATTGCCTCGCCTTTTACAGATCGGCACAAAGCATTTCTTTATCCAATCACAGTGTAGATATAGCCTCTGGTCAGCACTCCCCACTTTGATGGCCTTTACTGGGACTATAACTCCAACATAGAGGAACAAACGATCCTCACAGTCTAATCCAGTTTAAAATCTATATTTTAAAGTAAAAAATACTCTTTAAAATAACACTCACAAAAGAATTAAAATCAATTGAAGTATAAATCAAACAGTCAGGCTCCGGCCGTGTTCACATGGCACTAGCTACATCTCACTGCACTACCAGGATCAGGCTTAACGTCACTTCCGGCCGGTTCTCTGACGTCACTTCCTGTCACTGGGTACTCACACCCTGATGTTTTGTCCTTTCTTTAGAGTGTTAAAACTTAAATTTAGGTTTAAGGAAGACTGGAACTGGAACTCTGTTCCCGAAAAAGGCAAGTAGAACCAAACTTTGACTGGCTTGTCCCTCCCTAATGACCCCTAAGAAGCAGCAGGAGAGGATGGAAGGAACAAATCCTCAAAAAAATGAAGCAGAAGCATAGAGATCCTGGAACTGCAGCTTCCATCTAGGGGACAGTGAGCAGCGTAAGAGTGACATTACCATACCTCACAGCCAATATTATGAGACTAGTAGTCGGGTCACAATGCCTTAGATTTCATTAAGCAGATATAAATCTCTGCATCTGTAGTACAATTTCCAACATGTTGGAAAATCTCTGCATGTAATAACAATTCATTTCAACATTCTAAGCTACTAATTATTGTCCTGGAATTTAGCTATACACTATTTTTTTGTATCTCCCGTTTAAATTGGGCTGTTTTTGATTCTGCTTAATTATGCAGCAATTGTTTAATAAACTGGAGTGGCATATCTATTTCTCATATTAGAAAACCAAAACAAAGGTTAGCTTGAATTCCCAATTGATAAAGTCTCTATTTGTCAGTATCCTGAAATGAACCGGACTCGTTGGGAAAGAAGTTGACATTAAAAGCTTACAGTAAGATTACACTATCATTAAAAAAGAGGCATTTATAATATTAGTATATCCACATCCACCTAATATGTATATTGTATAGGTTTTTAATTTCAGTTCTAAAGTGGATCCCTTAAAAATGTCTGGCTAAAGCAGGCAATGCCTCATTTCAGATCAGACACACATTTTTTTAATCAACTATTGAAAGAGCCAAAGAGGCAATTCCATAATGTTTTGAGATGTAACAGCAAATTGGCAGTCTTGCAGATGCTGTCCATTGTTGGGCAAATTGGAATAAAAACAGTTTAATAGCAGAAAATATGTTCATGAAGGATTACGTTCATTTAAGGTATTTCAAAACAATTTAGGACCCAAAAAAGCCTGGCCTACAACACTGCATTACTAAAAGTCTTTACTGTGTAGGATTTAGACTGGGTTGTGCATGTGTGTTGAAAAAGTGCTCTACAAATGTGTGTAACCATGCATTACATTACCACAGCATGACAGTGTAAAACAGGGGTGCCCAACCAGTGGCCTGCGGAGTCCTCTGATGTGACCTCCTGTTCTGGGATTGCAGGTTGGCAAGCCCAGATCGCGGGTTGCCGACCTGCCATCCCAGAGATTCAGTGTTGTGAATTAAACCGGCAGTAGAGGAAGCAAGCGGCTGTGGAGCAGAGCAGGCACCTTTCACAGGAAGAGTGACAGCAACAGCCAGCGATACCTGAATGGAAGACTGTTATTAAAGGTAAGTTTATTACTAAAATGACAATGTGTATATGGGCATATCTGTTCTGCAGTGCACCTGCGGGTTACCTTTACTGAGCCATAGACTTCTGTTATTACCTGTAAGCTTGATGTGCTTTCAGAAAGTGAATCACACCTGCAGGATACAATAGAAGTCTATGGCAAAGTGCAGCTAACCCCCAGGAAAGTCACAGGTGCACTGCGCTGCACCCGCGGTTTGGGTAAACCTCAGCACATCAGTGTGAAAGCAGCCTAAGGCCTCTTTCACACGATCAGTCCAATCCAATCGGACTCTTTTTTCACCTCTATGGAGCGGCAGATGTAAACGAGCTTGTGTCCGATCTGCTAAAAATCCGTCCCCTTCCATCTGGGTGGATCAGAGGGCCCATAGAGTAGAGTGGGCTGTGTCCATATCCGCTCTGCATATGCAGAAGGGACATGTACCTGTCATCCAACCACTTTGCTCATTGTGGCCCACACCTGGTTACCAATTTGCTTAGGTGGCCCTCTCTCTTCAAAAGGTTGGGCACCCTTGGTGTAAAAGGTCCCTTAATCACTATATTAGCTGCTAACACATCTGGACAAAGGTTATGCAAACAAAACATAGGTATACATTTTGAAGATAACAGAATGGGAAAATAAAACAATGCCCGTTGAAGCAGCAGTCAGTCCCGGACTAGCCAGTCTGCTGTTTCCTGGTGTCACATACCTTACAGCGGAGCCCGAAATGATGAGGACGGCCTTGTGCGTGATTCCAGTCCAAGCACCCCTGGTAGTGGGTACAGGGAGTGCAAGGGCAACCAAAGGGTGCAGGTGCCTGCAAGCAAGAGACTGGAACTTGGAGATACAGGAATCTCTGCTGAGGAGATGTGGAAACTGATCACCAGACTTGTTCAGCAGGAGCCAGTTTAGGATCAACTGCAGAATCAGGAACAGGCAGGAGTTGGCAACAGGCTGGCAGGGGGGTACAGAATCAGAAGGCAAAACCGTAGTCAGGAACAGGCAGAGGTTGGCCACAGACTGGCAACGGGGTACAGAATCAGAAGGCAGAGCCGTAATCATAAGTCCAAGCCAAGGTCAGTATTGCAGGTAGAGGCAGGTTCAGTAGGCAGGGGGAATCCAAGAGAATGGTCAGAAGATAGCTGGGTTTTCAGGAACAAGGTCAATCAGGCAGAGTAACAACAGGAACACAGGGACAAGCTGAAGATGATCCAGCACTGATGCTAGGCAGACTCTCTGTTTATATAGAGTGCCGTGTGCCAGGATTCGCAGCAGCGTACATGCGTGCGCATTGCGCATTGGCACGCGCGGGTGTGCATTAGCCCGCGCGCACGTTCGCATGGAGGTGCCATTGTGCATGCCCACTCTGGATCTCATTTGTCTCTGGCTAAGGTTCCATGCATGCACATTGGCATTAGTGGAACGAGGGTTGGCAGCTGCTGCACGGAGACGGGTGCTCGATGTGTGAGTTCTCTGACACCTGGCCTCTTAGTAGCCATTTTACAGTTCTATTTTCCATGCTTCCACCCAGCCCTAATGTGCACTTGGAATATTCAATAACACATTAAAGAGCTTTTGTGCCTGCATTCCATGTGTGTATGTCAATAGTGGTCAACAGTGAGGAGAGAGAGTTAATTACCTACAAACCGAATCCAGGACTACTAAGAGGACATTGTTACTGGTAACATTTGTATTATTTGGTTTGCCTGTTTAATTTCCCTAAATTACCTTATAAGTATAGTTGCTTAACCAATTCAGCGCTCAAGTATGCATAACCTTTATGGACCAATACAATTTTTGCTGATTATCTGTACATTCTATCCATGGTGCTTTGTACATGATTTGTTCCTGATTTTACAATAAAGAAATTTCATTGGATTATATTCTCCTGGTGTGCGGCTGTCCGGACTTTTTTCTTCCCTCACAACAATTTTTCGTTTTTGTTTTTCAATTTAGGGCTATTGTTAACACTATTTTTTTTTTAACAAAACAAATAAAAATGAAAAAAGCCTAAATATCAATGGTTAAAAAATAGAAATAAACAATAACAAAAAAAGAGGACTTAAATAACAGGTAAGAAGAAAAGAAGAAAAGGAGTTAATTAGGGTTGATTAAGGTAAACTACAAATGGTAAAGTCTGAAACTGGTTTTAATAGAGATTAAAAGAGTATTCCAATCTAGTCTTTTTGCTAAGAACAGGTAATGATCTAATGTCTACAATCTGTCCAAAGACAGGGAAAACCTATACCTATTGATTTCTCTGGATAAACCATCACCAAGATGCCTCCATCATGCCTCATCCACCCTGCTCTATAGGTAAAACAAAAGGTGACTGTTTATGTTTGGGGACCTAGTCACAGACACAGATGGTTAATGATGACCAGTAGGATGAGATGTACATACCGGAGTTCAGTTTGGAGGACATTGGCTGAACAGCCCTCAAGTCCTGCTGAATGTTAATCCAATCTCCAATGAATATACAGTACACACTGTACAGTTGTGCAGTCAATAACAATATATGTTATGTATAATCCTATTAATCCTCCATGTGCAGTATAAATAAAAAATAAAAAAAATCACACAACTATTTAAAATCAATCTTCATATCTAGTGAAAAACAATTTAGGTTCAACTTAGTATCACTGGTGACCAAAACCAGCATAAATTAATAAATTAATAAAATGCAGTCTTTGAAACTAGCTAGAATCCCAATATAAACTGTGCTTGTTAATATTTCACTACTTCCAAATCCTGGAATACAATTCTAGTAACACTGTACATGTTAATGAAGTTCTCAAACAAGAGAAATATGTATATCTGTCACTAGGGGGCACTGCAGGGAAAAGGTTTCAGTTTAGTTTGCTTGTAGACTCCATCTTGTACCTCCTACAGTTGGGTGATTGTTGGGATTCAGTAGATCAGTGGTTATCAACCCTGTCCTCAGGGCCCACTAACAGGCCAGGTTTTATGTATTACCTTGGGGAGATGCAGACTAGAATACTGCAATCACTGAGCAGCAAATTATATCACCTGTGATGTAGTTCAGTCATCTTGCAAACCTGGCGCGTTAGTGGGCCCTGAGGACAGGGTTGGTGATCACTGCAGTAGATGATAGTTTCTGTCCTATCAGGCCTTAACTGACAGGAAAGAGTCCTATTTACCCTTTAAATGATTCCTAATAATGTTCTCCATCATCACAGCGTACTGTTTACCTATAGTCTGGTCAGTAAATTGTTTTCTCTTTTCCTTCTCTCAGTAAAATGGTGAGACCAACATCTAGAGTTTGGAAACATTTCCACAGTGCAATTTCTACTGAGAGCAAAGCTGCAATTTGCAGATATTGTGAGAAGAAATATTCTTTTATAAATGCTACATGGACGACAAAACACACCCTTGCATGCCAGAGGTGCCCTAAAATCATTAAGAATACTTTATGGAATGAAATGATGAGGACCAGAATGAAAGTGCAAGCAGCTTTTCCCTCCAGAGCTCTCATTCCAGAAACAATCTTTCTGCTGCTTCTGAATCATCAGTGTTTCAAGTAAGGAAGTGTTGCAAACCACTGCTTCCCAAATGTACACTATACCTTAACCTCTTGGCGCTGGACCCACTGGTTGGTTTATTAAATGCCTATCTATACAATTACATGCACCATTATAGGTATACTGCCTGAGCTGGGAATACACTATATATTTCTCCAGCTGGCCCATATACATTGCATGAGCCTTCCCTGTGCGGTGATACGTCTGCTTAGATCTTTTATATTTGCACAATTTATGCCCACAATTTATTGGTGTTTACTCTATTTCCATCCTTTTCAGATCATTTGATCTGACTTAAGCCCTTTCTTTATCTGGACCTTCGCTGGGGGGTCTGTTTTGATCACCCTGGAGTCACGTACAAGCAGCCTCTTCCTGTTATTTCCAATAAAACTTTTTTTCTCCTAGTCATGTGGATAACATTATCTCCTGGTACGTTTCCTTATGTGTTGTGTACTATATGTATTTTTATGTATTTTTGAACAGCTTCCTACTGTCTTGAAATATATAAACATAATAGATCTATCTTGCTGACATTATTTGTATAAATTACTTACTAAATAATTTTCTGTATGTACATATATTTCTCCAATAGACACGGGGCTCTGGATGGTAAAAAAACCCTGAAGAAGAGCATCAAGCCGGAAACGTTGGGTTCATCCAATATAGCCTATTTGTGTCTGTACGTACTATGTAAAATAATTATTATGCCCCGTACACACGATCGGACATTGATCGGACATTCCAACAACAAAATCCATGGATTTTTTCAGACGGATGTTGGCTCAAACTTGTCTTGCATACACACGGTCGCACAAAGTTGTCAGAATTCCTGATCGCCGAGAATGCAGTGACGTACACCACGTACGACGAGACTAGAAAAGGGCAGTTCTGAACCAAGCATGGCACCTTTTGGGCTCCTTTTGCTAATCTCGTGTTAGTAAAAGTTTGGTGAGAGACGATTCGCGCTTTTTCAGACTCGTGGTTTTCAGATCGTTTTCAGCTGTTCAGTTTGTGCTTGTGGATTTGTATCTGCTCTTCAGTGCGTGCAGTCAATTCGTATTGGATTTTTCTGTGCGATCTTGTCCGCTCGTTGCTGTTTTTCAGGTCGCTCTTCACAGGCCTTGCTGTTCTTCAGTGCGTTCTGTTACTTCGTTCTGAGCAGCCGACCGTTTTCTAGTAATGTTGCGTATACGTACTCCTCGTAGAGTTCGTGCTGTGTGGGGGCTTGGTGTTGGGGTCCTTACCTTGACACAAGCCCAGTCCATGAACAGGGTCGGGAGGAGTTCATGGACCAAGAATTGGTTGCTTCAGCGTGACCAGTTCTGTCATATGCCTTTGCTCCGTGAGATTCATGAGAATAATCCTGATGATTTCAGGAACTTTCTCCGGATGACGGACCCCGTATTTCACCGTTTGTTGGCTTTGCTGACCCCTTATATTAACAGGCAGGATACCTGCATGAGGCAAGCCATCACTCCGGAGCAGAGGCTAGTTGCCACCCTGCGGTACTTGGCGACAGGGAGAAGCCTGCAGAACTTGAAGTTCTCTACAGGCATCTTCCCCCAGGCTCTGGGGATCATTATCCCGGAGACCTGTTCTGCCATCATTCAGGTCCTGCAGAAGGAGTATATTAAGGTAAGATTTTTATCCTTTAATATCACATTTTATTGTATTTAATGTTTGATAATATATTGTATTTCTTTCCTCATTCCCTAATTACCATGATTGTAATATGCTGTGAATGCCCCCTTTGTCCTCATGCATGCTGTTTTTTTTATGTAATTTTTTTTTTGTCCTTCATACATATTTGCCTTCACTTACCTCCCCAGCATGCTCTCCTGGCCTATATTCACCTTATATAGTCACTTAACAGTGTATTTTGTCAGCTCCATAGTAGTGCTTTACCCTAAATACCACCTAAAATGTGTCAAAATGTGATTTGTGCTTTAAATTCAGGCAGAGTGACAGAGGCTTTTTTTTGGGGTCCCCAAATCATTTGGAACCCTCCCTCCCCAACTGCTAAGTCAGCTGATACCAATTCTCTATCTTTCCTCAATCATCTATCTGCTGACTTTGCCAAACCCATACACACTATACTCATCTCTTTTGTGGTCAGATGTATGGATGAATTCCCCAAAGCATGTAGTGCAAGGGCCTGCCTGTATACTTTCAAATGGTACTGTTTAAAGTTTTGGTATACTATTATTATAGAATGTCCAAATGTGCTAAAATGTGTACAATGTGTATTTATATCTTTGTATTATGACACTTCTTACCTGTCCAGTGGGTTGCCAATAGTGTAAAGTAAGGAGGGGCTGGCCAAAGTAATACACATTATTTAGGCATTCATCTCTCAATGAAGTGGAGAGGGTTACCTGTCCAAAGGACCCCCCCCTCCTATAATGTTAGAAATGGCCCATGAGGGGGGGAGGGGGAATCTTATAGGTGCACCTTATACCTTGGTCTTTCAAAACTCCCTAAAATAAATGTTATACTGATGTTGAGCAAGAATGTTTGTGTCTAATCTGCTTTCCCTGTTTAGGTGCAAAATGATTAATTTTCTTTTCTTGTTTGACTCCACAGTTTCCTTCCAACCCACAGGAATGGCAGACTGTGGCCTCCCACTTTGCCCAGCGGTGGGACTTTCCTAACTGCGGAGGGGCAATTGATGGGAAACACATCCACATCATCCCACCACCCAACTCGGGGTCATACTATTATAATTATAAGGGGTTCAATAGTATTGTGATGTTGGCAGTGGTGTCGGCTACTTACGAGTTCCTGTATGTGGACCTGGGGAAGAATGGCCGGATGTCTGATGGTGGAGTCATCGCCTAGATGGAGTTCTACAGGCATCTCCAGAATGGCAGCTTGGACCTGCCACCTCCAGAAGACAATGTGGAAGGACTCCCATTCGTCTTTGTTGCTGATGAAGCGTTTGCGCTGGGGGACCATCTTATGCGGCCATTCCCAATGAGGACCCTCACCCCGGACCAGAGGGTTTTTAATTACCGGCTGGCCAGAGTCAGAAGGGTGGTGGAGAACACATTTGGAGTCATGGCCAGCCAGTTCCGCCTATTTCTTACACCCATACACATGGCCGATTACAAACTGAATCATATCATCCTGGCGTGCTGTAATCTACAGAACTTTTTAAGGAAAAATTCTGCCAACTATGCTGCCTCAGTTGGGCCTGAGGCTGGAATTCAAGCAAATGAACCAACCCTGATGGCGCTTGAAAGTGGCCGTCCTGGCTTGCCCCCCCCTGAGTGCCCGTGAGGTCCGTCTTAGATACCTTGATTACTTTGCGGGTAGGGGGGCCATCAATATGCCAGACAATGTCTGAAACATTTTTAAAATAAAAAGATCATTTTAACTACCAAAATCTTTGGTGACATTTACTGCTTTTGTTTCTTTTAACTGACCCTGACAGAAATGTGGTGAGTCCTGAAAAAGGCTTGATTACAAAGCACTGTTGGGTGTTGTTTGCTAAAGGCAAAGACAGTTTGCACTACAAGTGCACTTGAAACTGCACTTGTAGTGCAAAGTGGATTTTCCCTTAGGAAATAACCCCCATTGTCACAGAAAACACCAATTTGAGCACAACAAGAGTTTCGGAGCGTTGAAACTATAATCCACACATTCTTGATTATCAATCTTTTTAATACCAGCACAATCACATGTGCATTTATAAAAGGTTTTTAAAACAAACCAACATGTTTGTTGTGTAACAATTTTTTGGGTCACATTACTAAAAGTAGAAATGTCCATTTAAGGTAAAACGCATGTTTAAAACCAACAAGGAAGACACAAATCTTGAACTTACAAAGTTGAACTTTTAAAGAAATTGAAGGCAATATCAGACATGAGTATTTCTAAACTGTGTTTGATATTGCGTTCAAATGGGGTGAAGTAACCCCTGGAAAAGCCAAATTTTGAAGAGGCACACAAATTGCCGAATGTCAACATGTGCGACCTGCCATCAAGGGGGATCAAGGGATGTGTTTTGGGGGTGCAACCCCTTCCTCCCATCTACTTTATTATTGAGGAAGGGGTTGAACCTCCAAAACGCATACATTGATCTCCAGTGATGGCAGATAGTACATGTTGACACACTGTGCATCTTCAAAATTTGTCTTTTCTCGAATATGTCAAAAAATGTTCGAAATTTTTAGATCCCCAAAAGCACAAAAAAGGAAGGGATTTGGAGGGGTTTTAAACTCTCCCTAAAACATCAATGATGTTCTTCATTTTTTTTAACATCATTGATGTTTTTCTGGATGTTTTCCAAGTCCCTATTACACCCCATGATCTCCCCGACCAGGATCTGTGCACTTTCAGAGGTGAAATGCCCTGGATCCACAACATCACGATCACCTAAAAAGATAGAAACAAAAACACACCATGTATTATAAATATGCCGGTGTTCTGCCGAGAAAGTTCCTCTCGGCGGATAAGGACCCCCGTCTACTGTGGAGGCGCAGCACTTGCGCAGTAGGAGCCGGCGGAAATAGCCGAAGACGAATAGAATAGAAATGAGCTGTACACGGCGCCTGTAAGAGGGCCCCTCGCGGGCTCACTTCGCTTGCCACGCTTCGGGCATGGCCTCGCTTCCCTCGGCACGTTTTTATTCTCCCTCTAGGTCCACTTGGATGGTGGGGCTTCAACCTGGACCCAGGGCGCAGGCGCCGTGTACAGCTGATTGAAGTTTTTCAGCTTTGGCTATTTTCGGCGGCTGCTATTCCTTCGTACTGCGCAAGCGCTGCGCCTGCACAGTACAGGGGGGTCCTTATCCGCGGGGGGAACTTTCTCGGCAAGACACCGGCATCCATCTCTTACCTGAGCCTGTGGTCGCAGACACTCACCTGTTGTGGTGACAATTTCCACCACGTCTCCTTCCTCCTCCTCCTCCTGTTGTCTTTGGTGGGTCTTCACTTCTTACTGAGGTGGGGGGTCTGTTGTCTCCTCGGATGAGGGGTGTCCCCCGAGTCTTTTATCCCCCATGTAAAAAAAAATAGGTATACTTAGCACACAGATATTTGATGGCAGAAATCGGAATATGAAACATTGCTTGGAAGTGGGGTACATCTGTCTGTTTGATCAGAGTTCCAAGATGAAGAAATATTTTTGTCCTTTGTCAAGCTTGAATACTTACCTGTTTTGTACAAGCTTCACAGATGGAGACACCCCTATAGTATACACTGGAGCACCTGTGTGGGGCCCCCTAATAAAAAGGGTGTTCTTGGGTCCCACACTAGTGCTCCAGCGTCCAGATGTGAAAACTGCTGCTGAGTGTCCTCTCCTTACACAGAATCTAGTTTGCATTTCATTCTAGTTACAAACCCATCTACACAACCAAATTATTTTAAGAGAAGTAGGCCATAAAAAATGTATTCAAATGCATATGGCCAAAACAATGGTGTTTTCTAGGCCAAACGAACAATGTTTCATACGAACGAATAATGTGTCCATGAACATGAAAGTTGCCATTTTAAACTGTACAACAGTTAAGAAATGCACATGGAGCAGCACGAACTTAATAAAAATAAAGAATAGGAACACAGCACAACTACTTATTTTTTTGCAGCACTCTCCTGATCCTTCTGTACTGCTCGTGCTCCCTTAATTTGAGGTCCGACCACATGCTTCCTGAGCTGACCTTTCGATCGTCGTACCTCGAAATGATTCTGCAGACTTTTGACCACTTTCGCCATGATCTTGGCCTTTCTGACATTGGGGTTGAGGTAAGGTCCATACTTCCCTTCATAGTAGGTCCTCTTCAGCATGTCGACCATCTCCAACATCTCCCCAAAGGACATATTTGATGCCTTAAATCATCTCCTTCTGGATCGGGACGTTTCTGGCTCCGGGCTTTCCTCCATCTCCTCCTCGTTGCTGTAATTAGCACGCACCTGTTGTGTCTCCGCCATGTGCTCTTCCCCCACTGCGCCGAACGAGAAGGGGCAGGGAATAGACTAGAAAGAATGTCAAGGGCGGGCGGAGTTTCACGCATGCGCAGTGTATATAAAGCGTAACACGCGTGCGTAGTACATATGATCTGTGAGCGGAGGAAGGAGTATCGGAGGCGCCGATCGTGATAACGAAGGTAAGATCTAAACTTGGCCTTATACTGCTTCTAGATTGAGGCCTATATTGTAACAAGATTAGAAGAGTTTTGCATGACATTAGGGTTTGTCTTGTGTTGTGTCTTGCAGTTAAAATGGATGGCTTCAATGACCACAACTTCCTCCCCCTGTTCATAGATAAATACAGGGAGCTGCCCTGTCTGTGGCAGGTCAAACACCCGCATTATAATCATAAACAAAAGAGGCAGACAGCGCTTGAGAAACTGCTGGAGTTGGTGAAGCCGGTGGTCCCCACAGCAACCATTCCCTATTTAAAAGCCAAAATTGGTGGTCTGAGGAGCACTTATCTTAGGGAGCGCAAGAAGGTCACGGATTCCCAGAGATCCGGAGCTGCAGCAGATGACGCTTATGTCCCCAGGCTGTGGTACTATGAGAGACTGTGATTTCTGTCAGACCAGACTGAAGTCAGGGAATCCCTCTCCACTCTTCCTTCCACCCCAGCTGAGGCTTCTGATGTCCAACCTGGGACTTCCAGTCAGGAAGAAGTGGAGGAGCCCAGCTGGAGCTAGGTATAGCATTCTTCTACAGATTTCTGGTCAATAAATAAATGATGTTTACTAGGTGTTATTATTGATCACTAATTGCTGATTTAATAAAGTGTTTGACATATTAATAGACAGTAGTGGGCAAAAATAATTGGGACAAGAATGAAAAATGCTGGGCTCAGAATGAAAGTCTGTTATATTTGTTAACATTCAATTTGCAACAATCATGAGGTGAAAATTGTGTGTGATTGATGAATAAAAAACTCAAACTATGTCCCTTTTTCATACACAGGAAGACCTCAGCAAGGAGGAGGAGGCTGTGGAATGTGGTACACAGGAGGAGGCTGTGGAATGTGGCAGCCAGGAGGAGGCGGGGGTTAGTGGCAGCCAGGAGGAAGAGGGGCTAAGCATCAGCCAGGAGAGGGCCGGGGTCAGTAGGAGCCTGACAGAATCGCAGGTTCCTCCCCTCCGCCTTCCAACCAAAAAACCCAGGAAGGGGAGTCACGTGCAGGATTCAGCACTCAGGCTGATTCAGGAGGCTTCTGCTTCCCTCAGAGCCACCCCCACTCCTGAAGAGGCCTTTGCCTGCATGGCTGCCACCAAACTGCAGGGCATGCAGGAGGGCCAACGCTACCTGTGTGAGGACCTTATTTATAAAATCTTAACTAAGGGGGTGAGGGGCGAAATCACACACAAAACCCACCTGAGTGAGTTGGACCATCCTCCTCCTCCTGCCACAACTCCACCACCAGAGCCACAGCATGGAAGGAAGCGTGGAAGGAAGACCAGAGAGTGATGACCTGGGTTCAGTCTGGTCTTGCAAAAGATGCAGGCTCTTGTATGACCACAGCCTGGGGACACAGATGTCATCTGCTGCTGTTCAGGATCCCTGGGACTTCTGGACCAGACTGCACTCCCTTAGATATGGACTCCTCAGGCCACCAATGTTGCAGTAAAATAATTGATGTCTGCCCTGGGGGCCAAAGGCTTCGCCAATTTCTGCTGTTTCTCCAGCATTGCCTCCCTCTTTGTTTGGTTCTGAGCCCTTAATAAAGGATTTTTTGTTTCAATTAGACTCGCCTATGTGTGTTTTCCTTCAAAAAGGACAGTTTGTTTGTGAGGAGGCAGGTACATTTGTAAACTACAATGTGAAATAAACAAGAGACACCAACACCAAGCAATCTCCTTGAGATTAAATAATACAAGATAATAATGGTGTTGTGGTAACTTGACACACAAAACATACACAAAAATATTCAGGATGTAAAATCAAAAAATAAAAATAATTTACAACAAGGTCAGGCTTGAAAACAATACAAACCTAAAAAAATAAATAAATAAATAAAATCAGGCTTGAAAAAAATACAAACCAAAAAAAAAAATAATATATAGATTTTTTGTCAGATGTGACAAATCAAAATATATTGATGAAATCACGAGAAATAATAAAGAAAGAAGTTTGTGAGAAGTCTGTGTGAATATGAGCAGCAAAACTACTTCGTTCTTCTAGCATTATAAAGAAGAAGAGAGTGTGCTGCATTAAACTATTTTAAACATTGCAGCCTGACGAAAGTGCTCTATCCATTTCAAACGCTAATTTTACCAGACCGAGCTGTTCCGTCTCGGAATTTCTTCTGAGCATGCGTGGCACTTTGTGCGTCGGAATTGTCCACACATGGTCGAAATTGACGTGATCGGATTTTGTTGTCGGAAAATTTTATAGCCTGCTCTCAAACTTTGTGTGTCAGAAAAACTGATGGAAAATGTCCTATGGAGCCCACACACGGTCGGAATTTCCGACAACAAGCTCTGATCATACATTTTTCGTTGGAAAGTCCGACCGTGTGTACAGGGCATTATATGTACTATTTTGATGCACTTTTTGTCGCTTTTTGACTTAAGTCTTTTTTACTCAATATATGTGTTTTCCAATATATATACTATTTTTTATAAAATTCATTGTTCCTGATCACTTTTAAAGTCCCAGCCATCTATGGGGGGTTTCGTTCTTTCCACATAAAAACAAAAAACAGTGGGTTCCTCCCAAATCGTTATCAAACCCTCATATGAGCATGCAGCCTGGCCAGATCACTTGCACTCCACTTGGGGAAGAGGTACTATGCCAGTGGACTTCCCTGGCAAAGCACCTTGTCCTCGCGATGATGAGGACAAGGGCCTTTTCCCCACAACTTTGGCCTTGCGTCTGCACACAGGAGGCTTTTCACAATCTAGAAGCAAACTTTAAAAAACAGGATGCCCCAGATACCAGCTCTACTCCTAATTAATCACAAAAATAAGAGTAAATAAACACACTTAGCTAAGTCCTTTATTATAATATAATCATCAATCATGTCATCTAGTGATACAGATCCTCATGATGAAGGATGGAGATTCACACCAAATGAAAGATCCTTAGGTGACAGATGAATTGTAAACAATGCAGTGGGGATGGTGGCTGATGCCATTTATTAAATCAGGTCTTCAACATATTTGGTTATTACTGCTAGCCAACATGCCAACCCTTTGTTTACATTCATCTTAATGGTTGGATGGTAATATGTCACCGGTTGCCAGAAAACTGATAGCTTCCTAGCAACCATCGTGTGTAGCCATAGTAATACTGGTGCTAAATGTTACACTTCCAGTTGAAGCCAGAGGTTCAGCTTAGTGGGCTGGTCAACACAATCACTAAGTTCACCGAACACCAAACAGGCAATGTTCGGACCAAATTCAACTTCAATGTGAACCCAAAGCTAATCCCTATCTGGCAACATGTCTGGTTACATTAGCAAACTGCGAATAGCATATGTATTTGTTCGTTTGAAAAAAAGGTCCTCTAATTTTTTTTTTTTTAAATAGCATGAAGTGAAGCAAGATGTAAAAAGAAGACAGGATGCTGCATGCCATGCTGGGGGCAACACTACTTCCTTCAAATTGTCATTTATTGTTTAAAGGCTATAGGAAAAAAGAAGTAGATGAGGTTCTGTTTCCATGGTCACCTTTTCCATCCCCAGCCCCCAATTGGACTGTAAAAGGAATGGAATCATGTCAATGAGGTTATTGCTGTTCACAGTGTTAGACATTAGCACTGAGCAAAGCAATTAGACCAAGCACAGTGCTTTAGCAAATTTATCTCACCTTGGTAATTTAGTTATACTTTAGCCGCTTGCCGCCAGCTCGCTGTTGTCTGACGGCAGAAGAATGGCTCCCCTGAGCGAATTGTTGTAACTGTACAGCGGTCTCTTTAAGGGGTATAGGGGGCTGCCGGCCACGTCACTGAGGAGCCAATGCGCATGTCCGGCGGCCGCTATGTCTGCCAGGCACCCACACAAAGCCAGAACGAGGATCTGTGTGTGTAAACACACAAATACACATTCTGGCAAGGGAGAGGAGACAAATTGTGTTCCTAGAATATAGAAACAACAATATGTCGCCTCCCCCAGGCAGTCCTATTCCCCCCTACAGTTAGAACACATTGAGGGAACACATTTAAACCCTTGATCGCCCCTAGTGTTAACCCGTTCCCTGTCAGTGACATTTATACAGTAATCAGTGGCTATTTTTAGCTCTGATCGCTGTATAAATGTTCTGCCCGCCGCAATGTCGCAGTCCCAATAAAAATTGCAGATCGCAGCCATTACTAGTAAAAAAATAATAAAAATGCCATAAATCTATCCTCTATTTTGTAGACGCTATAACTTTTGTACAAACCAATACGCTTATTGCAATTTTTTTATACCAAAAATATGTAGAAGAATATATATCGGCCTAAACTGAGGAAGAAATTTGTTTTTGTTTTTTTTTTAATTTTGGGATATTTATTATAGCAAAAAGTAAAAAAATATTGTGCTTTTTCAAAATTGTCGCTTTTTTTGTTTATAGTACAAAAAATAAAAACCGCAGAGGTGATCAAATACACCAAAAGAAAGGTCTATTTGTGGGGAAAAAAAGGAAGTCAATTTTGTTTGGGTACAGCGTTGCACGACCGTGCAATTGTCAGTTAAAGCGATGCAGTGCCGTATCGCATAAAATGGCCTGGTCAGGAAGGGGGTAAATCCTTCCAGGGCTGAAGTGGTTAAAGTAGTATTAAAGTCTAATTAAAAACAGAACAGAAATGTGGGACTTTAAATGAGGTTGTAGGGAGCATTCAAATCCCCTCCTTCATCCCGGTTCAATATATAGGAAAAAGAAAGAGCAAAGGGCGGGACTTTAAATGAGGCACAAGGGAGCAAATACAAAAATCAGGTAAAAAGCAGGTTTTATTAAATTCAAAATGGTCATATATTTACATAGTTTTATTGCACATAGCTACTTTTAATACTCTATATTTCATCAAGATATACATTCCAACAAGGACTTGTATTGCAAATACATGAACAATTACTGTATTTATTGGCGTATAACACTCACTTTTTCCCCATGAAAATCAGGTGCAAATAGCGTGTGCGTGTTATACGCCAATACTTCAATTTTAGCTGCCTCGGAGGGGAGAGGGAGGGGGGCGGGACGAGCGCCATCAGATTACATACAGTGAGAATCTCCTAATTACTTGGCGGCCTCTGTAATAGGAAGTCCCGTCTCCTGGGCTGCCATTGGACCACTGTTCTGTCTATCATAGGAGATTCTCACTGTATGTAATCTGTCGGCGCTCGTCCCGCCCCCTCCCTGTCCCATATAGGCTGCAGATGGGCATCGATCAGGCTGCACTGATGGCAATGGTGTGGCTGCTGCATTGATGGCAATGGTAAGGGTGCTGCATTGATGGCAATGGTAAGGCTGCAGATGGGCATTGATCAGGCTGCATTGATGGCAATGGTGAGGCTGCAGATGGGCATTGATCAGGCTGCATTGATGGCAATAGTGAGGCTGCAGATGGGCATTGATCAGGCTGCATTGATGGCAATGGTGAGGCTGCAGATGGGCGCTGACCCTTATTTTGCTTCAAAGTTCCTTATTTAAAATTTTTTTTTTCCTGAAACTTCCCTCTTAAAATGAATGTGCGTGTTATAAGCCTGTGCGTGTTATACACCGATAAATACGGTAAATAACTAAAAATCACAAATGATATGGGACATATGACACATTGAAGTGTCAATTAGAAGGGGTTACAAAAAAGAAACACAGATGAAAATGGAACGTCCATAAACGCACACTGGTCGGGTTATTGCTATTCTATTCCTGGAAAAATATCGCCATACAATGGAAGAAGCCCACCCCCCTTCATTGACACAATGGAAAAGTCTGGTTAATAATAACCTTACTCTATATAAAGACACATACTTCAATAGAGGATGGTTGGATGAAGTGGAAACAGCTTGTTGAGTCTCTAAAATAATATGATAGGGGTTGAGAATAATTAAAGTATTGAGTTTTTATTGGTTACAACTGGGGGAGAGGACTCGATGTCTCAAGTGACCTCTAAATGGTTACAAGAAGAAGCAAGCCATGGGTTTAGCTCGCTATAGGATAAATAATACAAATTATAGTATTTCGCCATGGGATGTGTATGATACATTGTATAAGCACCACAGTTTTTGAGTTGTGTATGTATTGTTTGTCTTGAAAAATGCAATAAAAAATAATTAAAAAAAAAAAATGGAACGTCCATACATAATTGTTAATTGGGTACACCTATGGGTAGTTGTAAGCTCTACGTGTTTTGGGACCTTTTAGCCACTCGTCAGGAACAAAACCACAATAGTCACCTAGGGATATGGAAAACAGCCGTATTTTAAAAAGGAAAGGGTTCAGGGAAAATGGGCAAATGTAGAGTATGTCCCTCACATATGTACATTTAACCCCCAAACTTACATATATATCTGCACATAGGTGGCGCGGCCACGCGGGTCAGGCCAGCCAATGATGCCACGCCCCGGAGCTGAGGGGGCTTAACCGGGCGACACACAACCAGCCCAAGCAACGCCCCAGGTGGGTCACAGAGGGGAGTGACGATGGTGAGTAGTGAGAAGAAGGAGAGGGCAAATAGGACGGTTGTCCCCAAGGTATGGGAGACCTGTGAAAAATAAATGACAAGTGAGTCTAGCTGGTAATAAAGTGTGTGAAGGAAGTGAGATAAAGTGAAGGGAAAGAATGAAAAAAAGAAAATAAAAAACAAAAGGAAAGAAGAGACTAGAAAGAAAAAAGGGAAAAGAAATAGTGAGGAGGGTGAAGGGGAAAATGTACCTGCTGCAAGGTGGATGGAGGCAAGGACGCCATTGTACGTGTGATTCCAGAGGGAAAAGTAATTGGAAAAAACCAAACTGTGGGACCCAAACCAAGGGGAGGCTCAAGCAGGGAGCACCGCCACAGACGAGTCCCCAACGTCATGCACCAGCGGACCATGGGGGCAAGGGAGGCGCAACGGAGAAAGCGGCCGGATTAACCAAGCTGCTCAACTGGAGGCGTCATAACAAGCCCCCCGAGCGCTGGAGATGGTAAGCCAGCTGGCCGGCTGAAGTACGCCAAACAGCCGGCATGGGAGGCATGATGTCGACACGCAGTGGAGGAAACCCCGCCCCCCTGCGTCAGATCAGGGGGGAGGGGAAACCCCCAGTGCGCGTCTCAACCCTGGGACGTGGAAAAGAAGCACGGCCAGGACAGACGACGGCCTAACCACCAATGCGCACATACAGTATGCATAGTTAAAATCAAAGGCAATAGGGAGATAAGGCATCAAATTGGTTGTATGAAGGCAAATTGGCAATTGAAAAAATTCAATAAATTAAACAAATGAGAAACAGCCAACGTATTGGAATAAAAGAAACATAATGATTGTTAGTGCGACCGCGTGCCTCCATCCCAAATTATTTAATTAAAAACAGAACAGAAATTTGAGACTTTAAATGAGGTTGTAGGGGGCGTTCAAATCCCCTCCTCCATCCCGGTTCAATATATAGGAAAAAGAAAGAGCAAAGGGCGGGACTTAAAATGAGGCACATGGGAGCAAATACAAAAATAAGGTAAAAAGCAGGTTTTATTATCATTGGCTGGCCTGACCCACGTGGCCGCGCCACCTATGCGCAGATATATATGTAAGTTTGGGGGTTAAATGTACATATGTGAGGGACATACTCTACATTTGCCCACCATTTTCCCTGAACCCTTTCCCTTTTAAAATACGGCTGTTTTCCATATCCCTAGGTGACTATTGTGGTTTTGCTCCTAACGAGTGGCTAAAAGATCCCGAAACGCGTAGAGATTACAACTACCCATAGGTGTACCCAATTAACAATCATGTATGGACGTTCCATTTTCATCCGTGTTTCTTTTTTGTAAAAATTTTTTGTAAATTTTGTAAATTTTTAGTTATTTAATTGTTCATGTATTTGCAATACAAGTCCTTGTTGGAATGTATATCTTGATGAAATATAGAGTATTAATAGTAGCTATGTGCAATAAAACTATGTAAATATATGCCCAGTTTGAATATAATAAAACCTGCTTTTTACCTAATTTTTGTATTTGCTCCCTTGTGCCTCATTTAAAGTGCCGCCCTTTGCTCTTTCTTTTTCCTAGTATTAAAGTCTATTTTGTTTTTATACCAACACATTAGTATTCATTCGTTTAGTGTGGTATTTGTAAACACATGATAAAACTCACTTTTTTTGCCATTCTTCATCAGCATTCTCTTTCCTGTGCACCACTTTCCTGAACTTCCTGTTGGGAATCTGTATGAAGAACATAATTTTCATTCAACAGCTTATGTTCTTCCGGGCTACATGTCTCATTTTGTTCAGTGAATGCATGCACTGTAATTCATTATTATTATTTTAATCTAAACCCCGTACCTTTGCCAATCAGCACAGGCAGTTAGGGGGGACAACAAGGAGGACCCCCCTCAGAAGTCTGCACCTGGGACTGTGCACAATGCATGGCTCATGGGGCCCCACAAGGGAAAGGGGCCACCATAAATGTTAATATCAGGGCCAGAGCTCAAGGGACAAGCTCATTCTACAGAAAAATGAAAATGTATTACTACAAGAGAAGGAAAAAAGTGTAGAATTTTTCAATAGCATTTGAGAACCCCCAAAAATGTATGCTTTATTATCACATCCTATGCATGAAAGTGAAAAACATTCTGTGCGCAGCATCCCCTCCAATCCTCCAAAATATACTTAAGTACCATCTTGATCCAGCAATGTGTATGACAGCAGCGGCTCTCCCATCGCTGACCCTCCTCATTGGCTGAGACACAGCAGTGGGAGCCATTGACTCCTGCTTCTTTCAATCACAGCCAGTCAGGAGGGAGCAGGGGGTGGGGCTGAGCCCCACTGTGTGAGTCTTATGGACACACACAGTGGGGCAGGGAACAAGCATGCACACGTGCCCCTATAGCAGGTGGCTTACTATGGGGGCACGCGGCAAGGGGGGTGGGGACCGGCAGCACTGGCAGAGGACCCGAGAAGAGAAGGATTGGAGATGTTCTGTGCAAAAACACTGTACAGACCAGGTACATATAACATGTTTATTATATATAAAATTTGAATAGGGCTGGAAAAAAAAACACTAGTCAATAGTATAGAAACACAGAATACAAATGTCCATTATACTCTAAAAAACAACCCTGATTGATGAAGTACTATGCAGTTATGCGGTGCTTCAAAAAAAAAAAAAAAAAACATAATGTATGATAAACACTGTTATTTATCAAAACCCATTAAAACGCCCTGTAAGAATAGGAACAAGTTTCTTACATCTTGTAAAGAGTTCAAAGTATTTTTTATGTATGGATAATAATGCATGCTGAGTTTTAAAAATGCTTGAGCTGATCCTTCATATGTGGAAAATACATTTTGTGCAGTTATGGTAATGTTCTCTAAAATGCCTTACATTTAAAGTTACTGAATAAAATTTGCTTTTTAATATTGTTAAAGACTGTTGAATAATCACATCCCATATTCTAAATGCAAGAAAAAAATGACAAAGTTATAACTCCAGGCACCAAGTATTACCAATCAGTGTGAGCTGCTAATCCTATCTAACAAACTCTGCAGTTGTGAATCATAAACTTTTAAAAGTTAAAGAGCAGACAAAGTACTGTATCTACTAAACAACAGAAAACCATTTTTTTGCAATCCTTTTCTAATTTAACTTTAGTATTGGCACCTGACTACATGGCTAAGCTTTGTCAGCTGGCATTCCTCTGTCCTAAAAACAAATAGCCTGTTCACTTTGCATGGGAAGTTACACTTTGTACGTGTTTTCCCCAGAGCTCACTGAATGAGGTCAAGCTCTGTTGACTTCCATCATCCAATTATGAGCAAGCAAAACAATTTTTTTTTAATTTTACTTGCACATGATTGGGTATTTACAATCTGAAATTTCAACAGATTTTCTAAGCTTTGGGAAAAATCCCAGAGCATAGTGCAACTTTACTTGCCCTCATTTGCTTTTAGTAAATCACCACTCCTGACATCAAGGATTGCCAGGCCACAGTAACAAAGAGAAATTCAGGAATTGTTTTACCCTTCTCATGCCACCAAAAAATTTGTGACCCAAAACTGCTTAGTGTGCCACTCAAGCTCTGTGAAATGGGATGTGAGTTTCAAGCATCCGCCGCTGGGAGTGCCGGCAAGGGACAGAGCTCGTCCCAGCTCCGGTGATCACAAAGAAAGGTGTGCCTGCAGCCGCACATCCATGATGTCCCTTGTATAAATGTGCATGTATATATGGCAACCTCAGCCTGGACTCTGATCAGGCCATGCACCAACACATTTCACTCCATCCATTTGGAGCTTAGTCATGGGGAGTCCAAAGGGTGGAATGAAACATGTTGGGAGCATGGTCTGGTCAGAGTCCAGGCTAAGGTTGTCATTCATACCCTCACACATTAATCCAAGGGACAGCACGGATGTGCAGCTGCAGGGAGTCCTTTCTTTGCCTCAGGTGACCAAAAAAACTTGTGTTTTTATATGCAGTGGCAGTGTGTCCATTAAGGGCGCACAGGCGCTGCCCCCTCTCTCCAGCCACCCCCTCTATGTAAAATGGATAGATTAATGCATAACATGAATCTATGCAGGGCCGCTGTAGCCACCCCCTATTCAGGCATCTGGCCCCCTTTTCGGACGCCGGGCGCCTGAATTCCAGAGGTGGGGGTGGTTTTTTGAAGCACCTGATTAGAGCCATAGGGGTTGATTTACTAAAGGTGAATCCACTTTGCACTGAAAGTGCACTTGGAAATGCAGTCGCTGTAGATCTGAGGGGAAGATCTGAAATGAGAGGAAGCTCTGCTGATTTTATCATCCAATCATGTGCAAGCTAAAATGCTGTTTTTTTGTATTCCTTGCATGTCCCCCTCGGATCTACAGCAACTGCACTTCTAAGTGCACTTTCAGTGCACATTCAAACACGCTTGCAGTGTACTTGTAGTGCACAGTGGATTTGCCTTTAGTAAATAACCCCTATAGGCTTTAATAGGCTTCAAAAAAGGTGAACTGTGAGCACAGAGCATTGCACTCGCAGTCCACCCAGGTGTGTTAGCAAAGCAAATTAATATTTGCTTTTCTAACACTGAACCGCCTCTCGGCCAATCAGAAGGCGGTCATCTGATTGGCTGAAGGCAGAGACGATCCCATTGGCCGCCTAGTAGAACAGGAAGAAGAGACGCATGGAGGACGCAGGACACAGGAGCCATCGCCTGACCCGCGCTACCCATCCCACAGCTTGCCGCCGTCACCCGCTACCTGACCCGCCACCAGGTAAGTTCCGGGCAGACAGCAGGCGGGAGAGCGAGCGGGCGAGGGGCCACAGTGGCTGCATATGATGAGCACAGAGGCTGCATATGATGGGCACAGTTGGCTGCATTTGCTGGGCACAGAGGCTGCATATGATGGGCGCCGTTGGCTGCACTTGCTGGGCACAGTGGCTGCATATAATGGGCTGCATATGATGGGCACAGTTGGCTGCATATGACAGGCACAGTGGCTGCATATGATGGGTACAGTGGCTGCATATGATGGGCACAGTTGGATGCATTTGCTGGGCACATTTGGCTGCATATGATGAGCTCAGTTGGCTGCATATGATGGGCACAGTGGCTGCATATGAAGGGCACAGTGGCTGCATATGATGGGCACAGTGGCTGCATATGATGGGCACAGTGGCTGCATATGATGGGCCCAGTTGGCTGCATATGATAGGCAGAGTGGATGCATATGATGGGAACAGTTGGCTGCATATGATAGGCAGAGTGGATGCATATGATGGGAACAGTTGGCTGCATATGATGGCAACAGTTGGCTGCATATGATGAGCACAGTGGCTGCATATGATGGGCACAGTTGGCTGCATATGATGGACACAGTTGGCTGCATATGATGGGCACAGTGGCTGCATTTGATGGCACAGTGGCTGCAATTGATGTTTTTGTTTCAGTATGTTTCAGATTTTTTCAGTTTGTTTGAGCCCCCCCAAAAATTTGTAGCACCAGCTGCCACTGTTTGTATGTGTCCCTGGTGGTTGGATTTCCGATAACGTCCTGTATTGATAGAAAGAGAGAGGAGATCTCCCTAATCCAGAAAAAAACAACAATAAAAATCCACCAAACCCTTACTCCAGCTTACCAGTCTATACTATTTACAGTGGGAACAGAAAGTATTCAGACCCCCTTACATTTTTCATTCTTTGTTATATTGCAGCAATTTGCTTAAATCATTTAAGTTCATTTTTTTCCTCATTAATGTACACACAGCACCCCATATTGACAGAAAAACACGGAATTGTTGACATTTTTGCAGATTTATTAAAAAAAGAAAAACTGAAATATCACATGGTCCTAAGTATTCAGACCCTTTGCTCAGTATTTAGTAGAAGCACCCTTTTGATCTAATACAGCCATGAGTCTTTTTGGGAAAGACTCAAGTTTTTCACACCTGGATTTGGGGATCCTCTGCCATTCCTCCTTGCAGATCCTCTCCTGTTCTGTCAGGTTGGATGGTAAACATTGGTGGACAGCCATTTTTAGGTCTCTCCAGAGATGCTCAATTGGGTTTAAGTCAGGGCTCTGGCTGGGCCATTCAAGAACAGGCACAGAGTTGTAAAGCCATTCCTTCGTTATTTTAGCTGTGTGCTTAGGGTCATTGTCTTGTTGGAAGGTAAACCTTCAGCCCAGTCTGTGGTCCTGAGCACTCTGGAGAAGGTTTTCATCCAAGATATCCCTGCACTTGGCCGCATTCATCTTTCCCTCAATTGCAACCAGTCGTCCTGTCCCTGCAGCTGAAAAACACCCCCACAGCATGATGCTGCCACCACCATGCTTCACTGTTGGGACTGTATTGGACAGGTGATGAGCAGTGCCTGGTTTTCTCCACACTCCAGTGAGCTGACCCTTGGGCCTACTGGGATGATCTATTACAACACTATAGCAGTTAGATCACAATTGATTGTTGCTTCTTCTATCTCTTTGATCTTATATTGATTCTATGTTGCAGATATTTTGCATATTTTGTAAACAATAAAAACTTTGTGATAATCTTTTTAAACAATACTACTGTACTCTATTTTTGCACCATATAATCATTTCCTGGTGATGTACTGCCCATAATATCCCCCTTGGGGCACATACACTCTTTTGGTTTTCTCCACACATACCGCTTAAAATCAAGGCCAAAAAGTTCTATCTTGGTCTCATCAGACCAAAGAATCTTATTTCTCACCATCTTGGAGTCCTTCGGGTGTTTTTTTAGCAAACTCCATGCGGGCTTTCATGTGTCTTGCACTGAGGAGAGGCTTCCGTTGGGCCACTCTGCCATAAAGCCCCGACTGGTGGAGGGCTGCAGTGATGGTTGACTTTCTACAACTTTCTCCCATCTCCCGACTGCATCTCTGGAGCTCAGTGATCTTTGGGTTCTTTTCAAAGTATTTATTGGATTTTTCAAAAGTAAGTAAGTTGTACAGTCAATGAATCATAAATGTACATTGGACATAAAACATACAGTTAGACCCCAGAGGGGTAAGTATTTCAAAAAGAAGAGGATTCACAAACGAAACCCAGAAAATAAAATAAAACAATAATAGGTGTATGAGGTTAGGTTCCGGCCTGTGGTTTTAACAGATAATCCGAAAGAACAACACCGTTTACCATAAGAAAAGAGCTATAGAGAGGATAAAACCCTAGGCTTTCCCTGGGGTAGGAGTAGGAGGCCAGAGGTATTCCGTCGGCACCCCAAAAGGGAACTCACTGTGACCTGTGATCTTTGGGTTCATCTTTACCTCTCTCACCAAGGCTCTTCTCCCCCGATAGCTCAGTTTGGCTGGACGGCCAGCTCTAGGAAGGGTTCTGGTCATCCCAAACGTCTTCCATTTAAGGATTATGGAGGCCACTGTGCTCTTAGAAACCTTAAGTGCAGCAGAAATTTTTTTGTAACCTTGGCCAGATCTGTGCCTTGCCACAATTCTGTCTCCGAGCTCTTCAGGCAGTTCCTTTGACCTCATGATTCTCATTTGCTCTGACATGCACTGTGAGCTGTAAGGTCCTATATAGACAGGTGTGTGGCTTTCCTAATCAACTCCAATCAGTATAATCAAACACATCTGGACTCAAATGAAGGTGTAGAACCATCTCAAGGAGGGTCAGAAGAAATGGACAGCACCTGAGTTAAATATATGAGTATCACAGCAAAGGGTCTGAGTACTTAGGACCATGTGATATTTCAGTTTTTCTTTTTTAATAAATCTGCAAAAATGTCAACAATTCTGTGTTTTTCTGTCAATATGGGGTGCTGTGTGTACATTAATGAGGAAAAAAATGAACTTAAAGTGGAGTTCCACACAAAACTGGAACTTCCACTCATCTGATTCTTTCCCCCCTCCGGTGCCACAATTGGCACCTTTCAGGTGGGAGAGGGGTGCAGATACCTGTATTAGACAAGTATCTGCACCCACTTCTGGGAATAGACTCCCGCGGGAGTCACGCCCCCTCCCGAACCCCCCGCTGTCTCCTGGGAAACACACAGGTCCCAGGAGATAGCAGGGACCACTTAGGACGCGCAGCACGACTCGCGCATGCGCAGTAGGGAACCGGGAAGTGAAGCCGCAACGCTTCACTTCCTTATACCCTCACCAAGAATTGTGGCGGCAGCAGCCGAGAGCCGAGCTGTTGCTCTACTTTGGCTGCTGACATCGCTGGATTTCAGGACAGGTAAGTGTCCGTTTATTAAAAGTCAGCAGCTGCAGTATTTCTAGCTGCTGGCTTTTAATAATTTTTTTTTCAGATGGACTCCCTCTTTAAATGATTTTAGCAAATGGCTGCAATATAACAAAGAGTGAAAAATTTAAGGGGGTCTGAATACTTTCCATCACCACTGTATATAGCAAAGGGAGATGCCCCAGGGATTGTACGGGCATAGGAGATAGACCTGATATTCAAAAAGTATTGTAATGTAAAAAAGTACAACATTTATTTAGATACACATAATAGTAAAGTTAGTGCCCAAATAAGAACACCTAAAAACAATCTACTAGGACACACTTTCCATCACCACTGTATATAGCAAAGGGAGATGCCCCAGGGATTGTACGGGCATAGGAGATATACCTGATATTCAAAAAGTATTGTAATGTAAAAAAGTACAACATTTATTTAGATACACATAATAGTAAAGTTAGTGTCCAAATAAGAACACCTAAAAACAATCTACTAGGACACAGTCAATGAACAGCAAATAATTTTTGAAAACACACACATGACCTTTGCACTCCTTTTCCCACAACAGCTACCTTTTACTCACTCCCTAAAGTTCATAAAAATGCAATAGAACCCCCAGGCAGGCCCATCATATCTGGAAATGGTGCCATTACAGAGAACCTGTCCAGATTGGTGGATGAACACATCAGACCTTTTGTCCTTGCCCTTCCCTTCCTATGTTCGTGACACTATCCATTTTCTACAAATCATTGAGGGAGTCCAGGTAGCCGACAGTTCCATTCTAGCCACCATCGATCTAGAGGCTCTCTACAGTTCGATTCCACACTCCAAGGGGCTTGCACGTATCTGTAGACTATTGTCCAGGCTAGCCATCACGAGGAATCTTTTAACGAGTTCATGCTTCTTTCTCTTAAATTTATACTTACCATATATACTCATGTATAAGTCAAATTTTTCAGCCCCTTTTTTGGGGCTGAAAGTGCCCCCTTCGACTTATACACGAGTCACCGCCGTCTGCCTACATGATCAGCGTGTCATGCAGGCAGACGGCGGCCAGCGTGTGCTACACAGCACTCGGCAGCGGCTCTCACTGTTCAAAAGCTGCGCCTCCTCGTCTGTGATAGGCAGTCAGTGTACAGCCTATCATGGACATTCTCTCATCCTCGTTCATGGTATGAGGATGAGAGAATGTTGTGATAGGCTGACCGCTGACTGTTGGGAAATTGAGTTTTTTGGACGAGGAGGAGGCGCGGCTTTTGAACAGTGAATGGCCACCGAATACTAGACGGTGATGGGTGCAGAGCGGCGCACGGAGGATGCACAGGACACAGGTAGGATGCACACACATGCACACAGACACATGCACACAGGTACATATACACATGACACATACACATGACACAGGTACATATACACATGCACATATATACACATGACACATATGCACAGGACACATGACACATATGCACATATGCACAGGACACAGGGAGGTATACAGCTGCAGATGGGCATTGTTGACCATCTTTTTCCACTTACAGTAGCTGTGCATTTCTCACACATTTCTTATACTCGGGTCATTGTGTTTTTCCCATTTTTTTGTGGTAAATTAGGGCCTCGACTTATACTCAGAACGACTTATACTCGAGTATATACGGTAATCATAAAATTTTTTCATTTGATGGCTAATTTTTCCTCCAGGTGCAGGGCGTAGCCAGGGGCACTTGTGCCCCTGGCTACGCCAATCTGTACATTCATCGTATGGGACGGACCCGAGCAGATGGATTGTTTGGCGGCTTTGAATCAGAATGAATTTAATTTGAAATTTACCATGTCCGTTCACGCCTCCAGAGTTACTTTTTTGGATGTTGAGATGTCACAAACACGCTCTCATGTAAACTATTCAGAAAACCCACTGCAGGCAACATCATCCTGCATTCATCCAGCTTTCATCCTAAACCCCTTTTTAATTCAATACCATATAGTCAATATATGTGAATCAAGCGAAATTGTCCTGAATATGCGGATTACAAACAGGAGACCACCAACCTCAAATGACGGTTGTTAGAAAGAGGTTATAGCCACAAATGTCTCAAGAAGACATTTAATTGTGTAGGTGCAAAAAATAGACACAATCTCCCATTCCCCAAGAAGGCAAAACCCTTGAAGAATGAGAGTACTAGGAGTATTACCACATATACCAATGATCACTCTAAAGTGAAATGTATTTTTGATAAATACTAGCACCTTCAAACGTCTGATCCCACTATGGGACCTTTTGTACCCCCTGTATCTCCGGTCACCTATAGATGTGCCACCTCTGTGGGTGACCTGCTAGTCAGGCGTGAGTTTCGGGGCTCCACTCATGGTGATCCTTGTAAGCTCACTGGGACATTCTCTTGTGGATCGTGTAATTATTGTAAATATATGGACTCTAGGAAGAACATACACCTACCCAATGGCAACCTCTTTATCCCCCGACATTCTGCCAACTGTCAGTCTATGGGAGTAGTATACCTTCTACAGTGCAGCTGCGGCTGCTATTACAAAGGAAAAACTATACAGAAACTGTGGCAAAGGGTTTATCGCCTGATCTTCCTTTAGGGAGACATGTGGCACAGGCCCACAGTGGTGTTTTCCCCAAGGTATCCATCCTCGTCTTAGACCGTGTACATCCCAGCTCCAGGGGAGGAGACTCTCCTACAATGGGAGCTGAGATGGATATCGAATCTCAGTGCTACTTCTCCACCAGGCCTGAATGAGGTCTTTAACCTCAAACCTTTTTTACAGGGTTTTTTCTTTGGGGGTTTTGATAGGGACTTATAAATGTGTGATGTGTTTCACCTATTAAGCTATACATGCTAACACTATGATTTATAACTTGTCCTGATCCATTTGAGCCCCCCCCCCGGTGGTGTACTCAAACCATCTCAATGTTATGTCCTTTCTCTAATCATTACATTGACACGCTTAAATATTCTCTTTGGATTATTCATGGATTTTCTATTCATTGCATTGTTTTTCTTGTTTTTGTCTACCCTCACTTTTTTCTTTTACAACATCCATAAATTTTTATATGTGCAAGCAGTGGCTGATACTTTCATGTCCTTTGCTTTACTGCACCCTATACAGAGTCTTCATGTATGATATCTAGCAGCGTTTTGCCTAGCCATTTACACATCGAGGCTCCCCGGGACACGGGGGCCCCCTGGTGTTTGGTGCACTGCGGGGCCATCCCCTTGTTTTGGGCTGAAGCACATCTATGTTATTGCGGACTGGCATTCTTGCCGATTCGTGCTTGCGCAGTTAGTCATTTCCACCTGACCCCATAGGTGCCGCCCATCTACTGTGTCGGCGACTATGTCGACGTCTGATGTCATTGCATCTTTTTGGTCGATCCTTGTGAGCGTTGGTGTGCTGTATGGAAACATGAATTCTGCTGTCCCCAATCATACAGATATTCTACCTATATTGCTCCTTTGTGTGGATTCATGCATTACTAAATTCTGTGAGGCTCTTATGTATAGTCCCCACTGCTGAACTCTTAGAGCTCTTAGATTGTGCGATTGAGCAAGACATTAAGGTGGATGCTTTTCATATGCAACCTGATGTGTAAAAAGACATGAACTATGAGAGTACCACCTATCTCTATTGATTGTCAATGTAAGCTATGCTGTAAAAAAATGCTGTTTTATATTTACATATTTACTGTGTATTATGTATTGTCATTCTTCTTTTTTCTTTTGTTATTAGAAAAAACAGCATACCTCAATTAGCCCTTGAAGAAGGAATACCCAATTTCCGAAACATGTCGGGTACATTGTAATTACACACCTTATCTGATCTCGTCCGAGATCATGTGTGTGTTTTCAAGAAATATTTACTGTTCATTGACTGTGTCCTAGTAGATTATTTTTAGGTGTTCTTATTTGTGCACTAACTTTACTATTATGTGTATCTAAATAAATTTTGTACTTTTTTACATTACAATACCTTTTAAATATCAGGTCTATCTCCTATGCCCGTACAATCCCTGGGGCATCTCCCCTAAAGTAATGGCAACCAGAAAAATAACCTTCCGAATCAGAAGGACTAAAGGAATATCCTGAATGGGTTCAAATAGTTTCCAAAAACTGTTAACTGTCACATTTACTTGTGCTCTCAAACAACCTTTCAAACCAATAAATGGCTGGTGTCAAAACTAGGGTTGCACCGATACCACTTTTTTAAGACTGAGTACAAGCACAGATACTTTTTGTCAAGTACTCACTAATACCGATTACAGATCCTTTTTTTTTAATGTTAAGTGACAGTGGACTGTGTCAGTAGTTTTTTTTATTTTTTTACAATTTTATCTTTTTTGTTATTGTTTAAAATTTATATTTTTTTGTAATTTTTTTTTTTACAATGCTTTCTTTTCTTAAGGGGGGATTTTTTTTTGTTATTATTTTTTTTATCAGCCCTATTGGGGGGATTTGGTGAGATAGCAGGGGTCCAGACAGACCCCTGACAACTCCCCTTTGAGACAGAGAAAGGGACTGAGGACACAGATTCCCCAGTCTCTTTCTCTGCAGCCTCAGCTGCATTAAAAATGAATGGATAGGATACAGAGGCTCCTCTCCATTCATAAACTGTGACATTGTAAACACAGTTTACTGCTCAGTTATGAATGGACAGAGTCAGTGATCAGAAAAGGAAGGAGCCGGTAAATGACAATTTTTCGGCTCATTTCACCGCTCTCCATCCTGAAGATCCGGGACAGGGGGGACCGGAGGAGCATGGAGGACGGGGAGGGGGACTGGAGGAGCACGGAGGACACGGAGGGGGACTGGAGGAGCAGGGAAGACACTGGGGGACTGGAGGAGCACAGAGGACATGGAGGGGGATCAGAGGAGAACGGAAGACACGGAGGGGGGCTGGAGGAGGACCAGAGGAGCACAGAGAGGGGGAGCAGAGGAGCACACAGCACAGGAAGACACAGAGAAGGACACAGGGGACAGTCAGGAGTGATCAGTGCGGCGGTGGGGGGAGTTACAAGCACCGATCTCCCTGTATAGATTTCAATAAAGCAGCTGAAAGCCGCTGAGGGGGTGAAGAAGCAGCCATTAGCTGCTTTATTGAAATCTATACTGGAAGATCGATGCTTGTAACTCCCCCCACCACCTCACAGATCATCCCTGACTGCCCAGGTATTGGGTCAAGCATCGGAGCATTTGCACATGTACAAGTTCTCATGCAAATGCTTGGTATGGGCACCGATAATGATACTAGTATCGGTATTGGTGCAACCCTAGTCAAAACTGAACACATACGCAGCATTATGACAGTTGCAGATCGAACAGAGGTTAAGATGGCAGCTTCCTTGAAAAGGACAGGAGGGTTTAATTAAGTAGTGGAACAATGTGCATAACACCTTGAACAAATGTCCACAAAAAGGCAGGGTGCCTTTGGTCCAAAATGCTAATCCAGGACATCACCCAGATTTGCAGTGGAGGTCACCACCATACCGGCTGCCACCATCAAACGATTATAGTATAAAGAGGGCCCCCCACCATTTATCTAACCCATTACCATCAGAGGATGGCCGAGAGAGGCATTGGTGAGAGGGTCACCAAACCACCATTAAATTTTAATCTCCTGCTAACAACATACAGTCAAAACCCCCCCACACCGGTTGCCTTGTGAATTGCCTAAACCATCCTAGACAGAGCCTTACATAGCCCAGTAATCTGTGTTGTACTTCAGAGTGCTGACACTGTTCCCAACAGGGGCATTGCTAGGTCTGCAAAAGATCTGGGGCTAGAGCCCATAGCAGAGGTCACCTTTTTGCAGGCGGGGGGGGGCGGTCGGGGGGCACGCGGGCAATGGTTGGTGTTGGCACTTCAATCATCGCTGCAACATGGTTGATATGGTGTCAGGGTGATTGAAGCGCATTATTTCTATTATTACATTGTAATATATAATAGAGTGGTTCAACTATCCATAATGCAGAATCAGTGGGAGCCCGAGTCTGTCACTTGCCACACCTCCTGCCACCAGATGCAGATTTTCACTTGCCACCGTCGCCTGTCACCAGGTGCAGCTTGTTACTTGCCATCGTCACCTGCCACCAGATGTGGATTGTCACTTGCCACTGTCACCTGCCACCAGATGTGGATTGTCACTTGCCAATGTCACCTTCCACCAGATGTGGACTGTCACTTGCCACGTCACCTGCCACCATTTGCAGATTGTCCTGTCACCAGATGTGGATTATCACTTGCCATTGTCGCCTGCCAACTGATGTGGATTGTCACTTGCCACATCACTTGCCACCATTTGCAGATTGTCATGTCACCTGCCACCAGATGTGGGTTGTCACTTGCCACCATCGCCTGCCACTTGATATGGATTGTCACTTGCCACGTCACCTGCCACCATTTCCAGATTATCACATCACCTGCCACCAGATGTGGATTGTCACTTGGAAACTGTTGCCGTACACCAGATGTGGATTGTCACTTGCCACCGTCACCTGCCACCTGATGTGGATTGTCACTTGCCACTAGGGATGAGCCGAACACCCCCCGGTTCGGTTCGCACCAGAACCTGCGAACGGACCGAAAGTTCGCACGAACGTTAGAACCCCATTGACGTCTATGGGACTCGAACGTTCGAAATCAAAAGTGCTCATTTTAAAGGCTAATTTGCATGGTATTGTCCTAAAAAGGGTTTGGGGACCCGGGTCCTATCCCAGGGGACATGTATCAATGCAAAAAAAACTTTTAAAAACGGACGTTTTTTCGGGAGCAGTGATTTTAATGATGCTTAAAGTAAAAAAAAAAAGTGAAATATTCCTTTAAATATCGTACCTGGGGGGTGTCTATAGTATGCCTGTAAAGTGATGTGTGTTTCCCATGTTTAGAACAGTCCCTGCACCAAATGTCATTTTTAAAGGAAAAAATCTCATTTAAAACTGCTTGCGGGTTTAATGTAATGTCGGGTCATGGCAATATGGATGAAAATCAGTGAGACAAACGGCATGGGTACCCCCCAGTCCATTACCAGGCCCTTTGGGTCTTGTATGGATATTAAGGGGAACTCCGCACCCAAATTAAAAAAAGGAAAGGTGTGGGGCCACCAGGCCCTATATACTCTAAACAGCAGTATACAGGCGGTGCAAACAAGACAGGGACTGTAGGTTTGTTGTTAAGTAGAATCTGTTTGTAATTTTGAACGGGTACATTTTTAACGTGTTTAGCTCCAGCCAAAAAATCTTTTTTAAGCTTTTTGGAAAACATAGGGAAGGGTTATCACCCCTGTGACATTTGTTTTGCTGTCTTTCCTCCTCTTCAGAAGATTTCACCTCACTTTTTGTCCCAATGAAAAATGTTTTTTGAAAATTTGGGTTTTTTTGTGGAACAAGGATTGGAAAGCATCAGTGGAAAGGAGAAATCTTTTTCCCATATTAACTCTTACAGGAGAGAATTTCCCTTCCTAGGGGTAGATTTCATCTCACTTCCTGTTGTCTCCTTCCGTTTGCAAGTAGGAGTCGTTTGTAAGTTAGATGTTTGAAAGTAGGGTCCTGCCCTATATACTCAGCAGAAATTTGGGCCTTAGGTGTTGCTGTGGCCACAACACTGTAAGCCCTCACAGGGCCCTGCTGTGAAATATTAGATCAAGAATTGTAATTACATGCCCCTGTTGAACAGGAGCTGAAAAATTAGGCCTTAGGCACTGGTGCTGGTGCCACAACACTGCAACCCCTTACAGACACTCTAGTTGGAACGCAGGAACGAGCCCTGCTGCAAAGTATTGCATCAAAAATTGTAATTACACGCCCCTGTTAGACAGGGGCAGAAAAATTGGGCCTTAGGCACTGGTGCTGGTACCACAACACTGCAACCCCTCACAGACACTCTAGTTGGAATGCAGGAATGAGCCCTGCTGCAAAGTATTGCATCAAAAATTGTAATTACACGCCCCTGTTAGACAGGAGCAGAAAAATTGGGCCTTGGGCACTGGTGCTGGTGCCACAACACTGCAACCCCTCACAGACACTCTAGTTGGAATGCAGGAACGAGCCCTGCTGCAAAGTATTACATCAAAAATTGTAATTACACGCCCCTGTTAAACAGGGGCTGAAAAATTGTGCCTTAGGCACTGGTGGTGGCGCCCAGAACCAAAAATGTTCTTACAAGCTATCAGTGTGATGATTGAGGAGGAAGAGGTTAATTACTCAGGGATACTCTGACTCACTCAGCATCAGCATAGGCAGTCTTTGAAGGGATCTGAGATTTCAAAAAAAATTATTCGGTTACATCAGCATCAGGTGCTTGGTAGCTGGTGGTGATCCAAGACTGATTCATTTTTATGAATGTCAGTCGATCGACCGAGTCGGTGGACAGACGCACCCTGTGATCGGTTACCACGCCTCCAGCAGCACTGAATGTGCGTTCCGAAAGAACGCTGGATGCAGGACAGGCCAGTAGCTCAATTGCATACTGTGCAAGCTCTGGCCAGTGATCCATCCTCAAGACCCAGTAACCCAGAGGATTTTCGGTGGGAAAGGTGTCCAAGTCTGATCTTGCCCCTAGGTATTCCTGCACCATGTAAAACAGACCCTGGCGATGGTTGCTGGAACCGATCATACCTTGGGGCTGCGGACCAAAAAATTGTCTGAACGCATCGGTCAGACGGCCACCTTCTCCACCGCTCCTTCTTTGACTGACCGAAGCCTCAGCAACACGTTGTCCAGAAACAGGAGTTTGTAACCTCCCAGTCTCTGGGAACGCGTTGCACAGACCTTTCTGCAAGGCCTCCCGAAGATGTTTCATCCTCTGCTCCCTCTGCGATGGCAAGATAAGGTCCGCAACCTTACCCTTGTAACGTGGATCAAGGAGGCTTGCCAGCCAGTTTTGGTCCTTCTCCTTGATATCACGAATACGAGGATCCTTACGCAGGCTTTGCAGGATCAGGGAGGCCATGCACCGTAGGTTTGCTGAGGCATTCGGTCCGGAGTCCTCTGGGTCACTAAGGACGACATGGTCCGCAGCCACCTCCTCCCAGCCACGTACAAGTCCATGTGTTTCTTGGGACTGATCCCTTAAAGACTGCTGCTGATGCTGAGTGCCAGGCTCCACCTCCATACTGACACAATCTTCCTCCTCCTCCTCCTCCTCCTCCTCGTCCTCTTCCTGTGTGATCGGCGGGCACGCAGGAACACTGTCTGGATAAAGGGGGCCTTGAGAGCTAAGGAAGTCCTCCTCTTCCTGCCTCTGTTCTGCCTCAAGTGCCCTGTCCATTATTCCACGCAGCGTGTGCTCCAACAGGTGGACAAGGGGGACAGTGTCACTGATGCATGCACTGTCACTGCTCACCATCCTCGTGGCCTCCTCAAATGGTGACAGGACAGTGCATGCATCCCTGATCATGGCCCACTGGCGTGGGGAAAAAAAACAAGCTCCCCTGACCCTGTCCTGGTGCCATAGTCGCACAGGTACTCATTGATGGCCCTCTGCTGCGTGTGCAGCCGCTGCAGCATGGCCAACGTTGAGTTCCACCTGGTGGGCATGTCACAGATTAGGTGGTTCTTGGGCAGGTTAAACTCCTTTTGGAGGTCCGTCAGCCGAGCACTGGCATTATATGACCGGCGGAAATGCACACAGACTTTCCTGGCCTGCCTCAGGACATCCTGTAAGCCCGGGTACCTGCCCAAGAACCGCTGCACCACCAAGTTAAGGACGTGAGCCAAACAGGGCACATGGGTCATTTGTCCCTGTTGGAGGGCAGAGAGGAGGTTGGTGCCATTGTCGCAAACCACCATTCCTGCCTTAAGTTGGCGTGGCGTCAACCACCTCTGAACCTGCCCCTGCAGAGCTGACAGAACCTCTGCCCCAGTGTGGCTCCTGTCCCCAAGCACACCAGCTCAAGCACCGCATGGCATCTTTTGGCCTGCGTACTTGCGTAGCCCCTTGAACGACTACGGAGCACCGCTGGTTCCGAGGAAGAGGCCATGGAGGAAGAAGAAGAGGAGGGGGTGGAGGAGAGAGGTGTGTCACAATCATTAGCATTTTGGAGGCGTGGTGGTGGAACAACCTCCAACACTACTGCACCTTGTCCTGCATCCTTCCCAGCTGCCAGCAGAGTCACCCAATGCGCCGTGAAACTTAGGTAACGTCCCTGTCCATGCCTGCTGGACCATGAGTCAGCGGTAATATGCACCTTACCGCTGACCGCCCTGTCCAGCAAAGCATGGACATTGCCTTCCACATGCCGGTAGAGAGCCGGAATCGCCTTCCATGAGAAAAAGTGCCGTTTGGGTACCTGCCACTGAGGAACCGCACATTCCACAAACTCACGGAAGGGGGCAGAGTCTACCAACTGAAAAGGCAGCAGTTGAAGTGCTAGCAATTTTGCCAAGCTAGCATTCAACCGCTGGGCATGTGGATGGCTGGGAGCAAACTTCTTTCGGCGGTGCAGCAGCTGGGGCAGGGAAATTTGCCTGGTACAATCTGACGTCGGTGTACCAAAAGCAGATTGCCCACAAGTACTTGGCTGTGACACACCTAATTCTACACCTTCATTCCTCTCAGTGCAGGTCTCAGAGAGGACTGAAGGTCTAGTGGGGTTGGAAATCTCAGCTGATGAGGAGCAAGGAGAGGTCCTCTTTGTTCTTTGGTGTGGGTCTTTTAGATGCGCTTGCCAACGAACTGCATGGCAGGTCAACATATGTCTGGTCAAGCATGTGGTACCCAAGCGGGAGATGTTTTGGCCACGCGAGATACGCTTAAGACATATGTTGCAAATAGCAGCGGTGCGATCTGATGCACTCGTCTCAAAAAAGGCCCACACCAAAGAACTTTTTGAATAAAAACTGTGATGCAGTCAATGTGCTGCCCTTAGGCTGGCCCCTGGAGGGCATCCTGCCTCGTTGGTGATGTGCCGCCTTCTCCTCCTTCTCCTCCTCCTCTCTCCTATCAGGCACTCACGTTGAGTCAGTGACCTCATCATCCCCTCCCTCCTCATCACTGGAGCAAACCTGGCAGTATGCTGCAGCAGGGGGAGCATGACTGCCAGATTGCTGTCCTTCTTGGGCACCCCCTCTGTCCGTGCTCATGTTACTGCCTTCATCGAGCTCAGTATCATCATCAGAGCCTTCCAAACGCTGGGCATCCTCCTGGAGCATGTACCCAACACTGTGGTCAAACAGTTCGAGGGACTCCTCAGGAGGACATGGTGGAGCTAGGGAAGGAGTCACTGATGACATTGAGACGAGGTAAGAGGCCGCTGCTTTGCCAGACAAAGCACCCTGGGCATGGGTGAGAGAGGATGAGGAGGATGAGGACGGCTTGGTCATCCACTCGACCAAGTCTTCCGCATGTTGCGGCTCAACACGGCCAGCTGCCGAAAAAAAGGCCAAGCGTGTCCCATGGCCACGTGCTGATGAGGATGCACCGTCTCCACGACCAGCACTAGACACAGAGCCTGCTTGCCCTCTCTTATTGGCTTGTGACTGTCTGCCTCTCCTTCTTGGCCTTCCAGACATACTAATAGGCGGTAGCTGCACTAAGCTGGGATATATATATATATATATACTGCAGCTAGCAAAATCAACTGCCTGCCTGTAGTATGAGAACACCACCAACCTTCTACAGGTAGCTTTAGCTGAACACTGTGAGGTGGACGCACCCCACTAACTTGTAGGTTTAGCTGAACACTGTGAGCAGGATGCACTGCACTAACTGTAAATAGTCTAGCTGCCTGACCGTGGTACTAATAGGATCAAAAGAACACCAGTAATTTTCTTTAGGTAGCTGTAAATACTTTAACCACTTGCCGACCGCCTCACGCCTATATACGTGAGCAGGTCGGCACGGGCAGGCAAAATCACGTACCTAGTACGTGATGCCTTCCCGCGGGCGGGGGGTCCGATAGGACCCCCCCCGGTGCCCTGAGCGGTCGGCTCTTGTTCGCGGGTGATTAGGGGTCAGGGGGAGGCCATCCATTGATGGCCACCCCCTCCCGATCGCTCCCACGAATCAAATGCTTCCTCTCCCTCTGTAATGTAAACAGAGGGAGAGGAAGTGATGTCATCTCTCCTGGAGCCGGTCTTTTTGATCCGACGCCGAGGAGAGAAGACATCCAAGTAAGTGCACCAACACCACACGCTCAGTAGAACACGCCAGGCACACTTTTCACCCCCCTGTCACCCCCCGATCACCCCCCGATCACCCCCCTGTACCCACTGTCACTCTGACACCAATAGCAGTGTTTTGTTTTTTTTTGCATTGGTGTCAGTTTGTCAGTTATAAGTGTTAGGGCATGAAGGTTAGCCCCCTTTAGGTCTAGGGTACCCCCCCTTAGGTCCAGGGTACCCCCTAACCCCCCCTAATAAAAGTTAACCCCTTGATTACCCCCCGTCACCAGTGTCGCTAAGAGATCGTTTTTCTGATCGCTGTATTAGTGACACAGGTGACGCTAGTTTAGGGAGGTAAGTATATAGGTTCGCTGTCAGTGTTTTATAGCGACAGGGACCCCCATATACTACCTGCTAAAGGTTTTAACCCCCTGATTGCCCCCTAGTTAACCCTTTCACCAGCGATCACCGTATAAGTGTTACGGGTGACGCTGGTTTAATAGTTTGTTTTTTGTAGTTTATTATAGTTTATTACAGTTTATTATAGTTTTAGGGCACCCGCCGTTTATTACCTTATAAAGGTTTAACCCCCTAATTGCCCGGCGGTGATAGAAGTTAAGTTTTTAGGATCAGATAAGGTCTGCGTCGCCCCAGGCAGCGTCAGGTTAGCGCCAGTACCGCTAAAACCCACGCACGCAGCATACACCTCCCTTAGTGCTATAGTATCTGAACGGATCGATATCTGATCCGATCATATCTATACTCCCCAGCAGTTTAGGGTTCCCTGAAACGCAGTGTTAGCGGGATCAGCCCAGATACCTGCTAGCACCTGCATTTTGCTCCTCGGCCCAGCCCAGCCCAGCCCACCCAAGTGCAGTATCGATCGATTACTGACACTTACAAAACACTAAGCACACATAACTGCAGCGGTCGCAGAGTCAGGCCTGATCCCTGCGATCGCTAACAGTTTTTTGGTAGCGTTTTGAATCAGTCGCTGACAGTCGGGAGCTTTTTTGCCTGTGAGTCTCACTAGTGTACCCCTAAATTTAGAGGCCAAAATGGCAAATCGAAGGTACACTAGTGAAGAGGCCTACAGGATTCTGAGCATGACAGATAGTGAATAGGAAGTCACTCATCTGTCAAGTTCAGGCTCAGAATACGATCCTGTAGAGGACAGCGGCTCCATGACAGATAGCTCTGACGACGGAGTTGTGGTCCCTGCTAAGGTCAGGCGTACCAGACCCCGAACTTATGCTGTCCTTGAAGTGCAAGAACCGCAGGGCTCTCGTATGGAGCAGAGAAGTACTAGTGCCGCTACTCCTTCTGGTGAACTGGCAAGCACCAGCGGCCTAGTACACCCTGGTCGTACATCCAGCACTGCAGTATCACGTGGTGACGTGGCAAGTCCCATAAGTGCAGTTCAAGCTGGCGAGGTGGCAAGCACTAGTAGTGTCCCGCTGCCACCAAGAAGACGAACACAGGCCCGTCGTGCCCATAGTGCCCTTCCTGCTGCATTGGCCAATCCGAATTGGGTACCCACCACTTCTGCAGCACCCGTACTTCCCCCTTTCACTGGCCAACCCGGAATTCAGGTGGAAACAGTTGACTTTATGCCACTGGATTTTTATTCGCTGTTTTTCACCGAAGATCTCTATAGATCTATTGTGGACCAAAGCAATTTATACGCTGGTCAATACATCGCCACTATGCCCCAGTCCACCCTTGCCAGAGATTGGAGACCAATTACGGTCTCCGAATTTAAGATCTTTCTGGGCCTTTCCCTCCTCATGGGGTTGAATAAAAAGAGTGAGTTGCGGTCATATTGGTCCACTGACCCAATTTACCATTCACCCTTGTTCTCTGCTTCCATGGCCAGGGCACGATACGAGCAGATTTTGCGGTTCATGCACTTCAACGACAATGAACTCTGTCGTCCTCGTGGAGACCCTGAATACGATCGGCTCTACAAAATTCGGCCCCTCGTAAACCACTTCAACCAACGTTTTGCAGACTTGTTTACCCCCCATCAAGTTGTCTGCGTTGATGAGTCCCTGGTTAAATTTTCTGGCCGCTTGTCATTCAAACAGTACCTTCCCAGCAAGCGTGCCAGATACGGGGTCAAGATGTATAAGCTCTGTGACAGGGCCACAGGCTATACATGTAGATTTATGGTTTACGAGGGAAAAGATAGTCACGTAGAGCTGACAAACTGCCCTGACTACATAGGAAGCGCTGGCAAGATAGTGTGGGACTTGGTGTCACCCTTATTCGGAAAGGGGTACCACTTGTACGTGGACAATTATTATACGAGCGTGCCACTTTTTAGCCACCTTTTTGATCATCAGATTGGAGCATGTGGCACCGTGCGACCTAATCGCCGGGGCTTTCCCCAGCGGCTTGTAGATTCCCGTCTTAGGCTGGGGGAGAGAGCCTGCTTGAAGTATAATAATTTGCTCGCTATGAAGTGGAGGGATAAGAAGAATGTTTTCGTTCTCACCTCCCTTCATGCAGACACGATGGTCCAAATTCCTACGGCGACTGGTGTTGTGGAGAAACCCCTCTGTGTCCACGAATATAACCTTAATATGGGAGGGGTGGACCTCAACGACCAGTTGTTGGCGCCGTACCTAATTGCCCGTAAGGCCAGACGCTGGTACAAAAAAGTGTCTGTTTATTTATTTCAATTGGCTTTGCTGAATGCTTATGTGCTATACAGAGCTTCAGGACGGACTGGATCCTTCCTTAAATTCCAGGAAGAGATCGTCAGAGCCCTTCTGTATCCAGACGGTGCTCCACCTCACCATCCCCAACCAAATGCAGTAAGCCGGCTGCATGAGAGGCATTTTCTTTATGCCCTCCCGAGTACCCCTACCCAACGAACCCCCCAAAAAAGATGTCGTGTCTGCAGCAAGCGCGGATTTAGGCGTGACACCCGGTATTGTTGTCCCCTCTGTCCTGGCAATCCTGGTCTTTGCATTGGTGAATGTTTTGAACGCTACCACACACTAGTGGAGTATTAGCGTAGGGTACAGCACTGCACAGACTAGGCACACTTCCACAGGGTCTCCCAAGATGCTGTCGCATTTTGAGAGACCCAAACCTGGTACTAGTTAAAAAAGTTAAAGTTACAAAAAAAAGTGTAAAAAAAACAAAAAAAGTAAAAAAAAGAAAAAAACACAAAAAAAATATAAAATAAAAAAAACAAAAATAGTTGTTGTTTTATTGTTCTCTCTCTATTCTCTCTCTATTGTTCTGCATTCTATACTGCAATGTTTTATTGTTATATTTTTATCATGTTTGCTTTATAGGTATGCAATTTTTTTATACTTTGTTTTTTTTATTGTTAACCACCTTTGTGTTTTCAGGTACGCCATTCAGCTGCAGAGCGGATTTATTTATCTTGACAGCAACAGCGTTTGCTCCCACGATACATAAAGCCGCGACTCCAGCGCTGTCGGAGGTGATTTCACCACCACAGTTACATACTTCAGCATATATGCCGAAGCGTGGGGGCAGCAGTGGGTGGAGGAGCGATTTGCTCCTGCCTTTTGCGGGAGGATGCCCCCATGCTTCGGCATATATATTTTTTAGGTAGGCACAGGTTGCGTTAAATGTTTTATTTTTTACTATGTTTTTTTTGTATTTTGCTTTGCAGGTATGTTAAGTATTACTGTTATACTGTAATGTTACTTTGTTTTTTTGTTAACCATCATTTGCTTAGCAGGTACGCCATTCAGTTGCAGCACGGATTTATTTATCTTGACAGCAACAGCGTTTCCTCCCACGATATATAAAGCCGTGACTCCAGCGCTGTCGGAGGTGATTTCACCATCACAGTTACATACTTCAGCATATATGCCGAAGCGTGGGGGCAGCAGTGCGTGGAGGAGCGATTTGCTCCTGCCTTTTGCGGGAGGATGCCCCCATGCTTCGGCATATATATATTTTTAGGTAGGCACAGGTTGCGTTAAATGTTTTATTTTTTACTATGTTTTTTTTGTATTTTGCTTTGCAGGTATGGTAAGTAATACTGTTATACTGTAATGTTACTTTGTTTTTTTGTTAACCATCATTTGCTTAGCAGGTACACCATTCAGTTGCAGCACGGATTTATTTATCTTGACAGCAACAGCGTTTGCTCCCACGATACATAAAGCCGTGACTCCAGCGCTGTCGGAGGTGATTTCACCACCACAGTTACATACTTCAGCATATATGCCGAAGCGTGGGGGCAGCAGTGGGTGGAGGAGCGATTTGCTCCTGCCTTTTGCGGGAGGATGCCCCCATGCTTCGGCATATATATACGGTGCATGTATGCCCATCATTAGAAGTGGGTGGATGAAGGGAGGTATTCTAATGGTGGGCATACCCACCGATCAATATCTTTTTTTCGTTCAGCCCACAGGCTGCATGAAAAAAAAGTTTACAATGTATGCAAATTGGGAAAGCATTTTATCACACCGATCTTGGTGGGGTCAGATGCTTTGAGGGCAGAGGAGAGATCTAGGGTCTAATAGACCCCAATTTTTTCTAAAAAGAGTACCTGTCACCCCTATTGCTATCATGGGGGATATTTACATTCCCTGAGATAACAATAAAAATGATTAAAAAAAATAAAAATGAAAGGAACAGTTTAAAAATAAGATAAAAAAGCAAAAAAAATAATAAAAAAAAAAAAAAAAAAAAGCACCCCTGCCCCCCCCCCTGCTCTCGCACAAAGGCGAACGCAAGCGTCGGTCTGGCGTCAAATGTAAACAGCAATTGCACCATGCATGTGAGGTATCACCGCGAAGGTCAGATCGAGGGCAGTAATTTTAGCAGTAGACCTCCTCTGTAAATCTAAAGTGGTAACCTGTAAAGGCTTTTAAAGGCTTTTAAAAATGTATTTAGTTTGTCGCCACTGCACGTTTGTGCGCAATTTTAAAGCATGTCATGTTTGGTATCCATGTACTCGGCCTAAGATCATCTTTTTTATTTCATCAAACATTTTGACAAAATAGTGTGTTTTAGTGTATTAAAATTTAAAAAAGTGTGTTTTTTCCCCCAAAAATGCGTTTGAAAAATCGCTGCGCAAATACTGTGTGAAAAAAAAAAATTAAACACCCACCATTTTAATCTGTAGGGCATTTGCTTTAAAAAAATATATAATGTTTGGGGGTTCAAAGTAATTTTTTTGCCAAAAAATATAATTTTTTCATGTAAACAATAAGTGTCAGAAAGGGCTTTGTCTTCAAGTGGTTAGAAGAGTGGTCGATGTGTGACATAAGCTTCTAAATGTTGTGCATAAAATGCCAGGACAGTTCAAAACCCCCCCAAATGACCCCATTTTGGAAAGTAGACACCCCAAGCTATTTGCTGAGAGGCATGTCGAGTCCATTGAATATTTTATATTGTGACACAAGTTGCGGGAAAAAGACAATTTTTTTTTTTTTTTTTTGCACAAAGTTGTCACTAAATGATATATTGCTCAAACATGCCATGGGAATATGTGAAATTACACCCCAAAATACATTCTGTTGCTTCTCCTGAGTACGGGGATACCACATGTGTGAGACTTTTTGGGAGCCTAGCCGCGTACGGGACCCCGAAAACCAAGCCCCGCCTTCAGGCTTTCTAAGGGCGTAAATTTTTGATTTCACTCTTCACTGCCTATCACAGTTTCGGAGGCCATGGAATGCCCAGATGGCACAACCCCCCCCCCAAATGACCCCATTTTGGAAAATAGACACCCAAAGCTATTTGCTGAGAGGTATAGTGAGTATTTTGCAGACCTCACTTTTTTTCACAAAGTTTTGAAAATTGAAAAAAGAAAAAAAAAATACGTTTTTCTTGCCTTTCTTCATTTTCAAAAACAAATGAGAGCTGCAAAATACTCACCATGCCTCTCAGCAAATAGCTTGGGGTGTCTACTTTCCAAAATGGGGTCATTTGGGGGGGTTTTGTGCCATCTTGGCATTTTATGGCCTTCAAAAGTGTGATAGGTAGTGAGGAGTAAAATCAAAAATGTATGCCCTTAGAAATCCTGAAGGCGGTGCTTGGTTTTCGGGGCCCCGTACGCGGCTAGGCTCCCAAAAAGTCCCACACATGTGGTATCCCCGTACTCAGGAGAAGCAGCAGAATATATTTTGTGGTGTAATTCCACATATGCCCATGGCATGTTTGAACAATATATCATTTAGTGACAACTTTGTGCAAAAAAAAAAAAAAATTGTCACTTTCCCGCAACTTGTGTCAAAATATAAAATATTCCATGGACTCAACATGCCTCTCAGCAAATAGCTTGGGGTGTCTACTTTCCAAAATGGGGTCAATTGGGGGGGGGTTTGTGCCATCTGGGCATTTTATGGCCTTCAAAAATGTGATAGGTAGTGGGGAGTGAAATTACAACTTTACACCCTTAGAAATCCTGAAGGCGGTGCTGGGTTTTCGGGGCCCCGTACGCAGCTAGGCTCCCAAAAAGTCCCACACATGTGGTATCCCCGTACTCAGGAGAATCAGCAGAATGTATTTTGGGGTGCAATTCCACATATGCCCATGGCCTGTGTGAGCAATATATCATTTAGTGACAACTTTGTGCAAAAAAAAAAAAAAAATTCTCACATTCCCGCAACTTGTGTCAAAAAATAAAATATTCCATGGACTCAACATGCCTCTCAGCAAATAGCTTGGGGTGTCTACTTTCCAAAATGGGGTCATTTGGGGGGGTTTTGTGCCATCTTGGCATTTTATGGCCTTCAAAACTGTGATAGGTAGTGAGAAGTGAAATCAAAAATTTATGCCCTTAGAAATCCTGAAGGCGGTGCTTGGTTTTCGGGGCCCCGTACGCGGCTAGGCTCCCAAAAAGTCCCACACATGTGGTATCCCCGTACTCAGGAGAAGCAGCTGAATATATTTTGGGGTGCAATTCCACATATGCCCATGGCATGTTTGAGCAATATATCATTTAGTGACAACTTTGTGCAAAAAAAAAAAAAAATTGTCACTTTCCAGCAACTTGTGTCAAAATATAAAATATTCCATGGACTCAACATGCCTCTCAGCAAATAGCTTGGGGTGTCTACTTTCCAAAATGGGGTCATTTGGGGGGGTTTTGTGCCATCTTGGCATTTTATGGCCTTCAAAACTCTGATAGGTACTGAGGAGTGAAATGAAAAATTTATGCCCTTAGAAATCCTAAAGGCGGTGATTGGTTTTCGGGGCCCCGTACGCGGCTAGGCTCCCAAAAAGTCCCACACATGTGGTATCCCCATACTCAGGAGAAGCAGCTAAATGTATTTTGGGGTACAATTCCACATATGCCCATGGCCTGTGTGAGCAATATATCATTTAGTGACAACTTTGTGCAAAAAAAAAAAAAAATTGTCACATTCCCACAACTTGTGTCAAAAAATAAAATATTCCATGGACTCAACATACCTCTCAGCAAATAGCTTGGGGTGTCTACTTTCCAAAATGGGGTCATTTGGGGGTGTTTTGTGCCATCTTGGCATTTTATGGCCTTCAAAACTGTGATAGGTAGTGAGGAGTGTAATCAAAAATCTATGCCCTTAGAAATCCTGAAGGCGGTGCTTGGTTTTCGGGGCCCCATACGCGGCTAGGCTCCCAAAAAGTCCCACACATGTGGTATCCCCGTACTCAGGAGAAGCAGCTGAATGTATTTTGGGGTGCAATTCCACATATGCCCATGGCCTGTGTGAGCAATATATCATTTAGTGACAACTTTTTGTAAATTTTTTTTTTTTTTTGTCATTATTCAATCACCTGGGACAAAAAAAAAAAATATTCAATGGGTTCAACATGCCTCTCAGCAATTTTCTTGGGGTGTCTACTTTCCAAAATGGGGTCATTTGGGGGGGTTTTGTACTGCCCTGCCATTTTAGCACCTCAAGAAATGACATAGGCAGTCATAAACTAAAAGCTGTGTAAATTCCAGAAAATGTACCCTAGTTTGTAGGCGCTATAACTTTTGCGCAAACCAATAAATATACGCTTATTGACTTTTTTTTTACCAAAGACATGTGGCCGAATACATTTTGGCCTAAATGTATGACTAAAATTGAGTTTATTGGATTTTTTTTATAACAAAAAGTAGAAAATATCATTTTTTTTCAAAATATTCGGTCTTTTTCCGTTTATAGCGCAAAAAATAAAAATGGCAGAGGTGATCAAATACCATCAAAAGAAAGCTCTATTTGTGGGAAGAAAAGGACGCAAATTTCGTTTGGGTACACCATTGCATGACCGCGCAATTAGCAGTTAAAGCGACGCAGTGCCAAATTGTAAAAAGTGCTCTGGTCAGGAAGGGGGTAAATCCTTCCGGGGCTGAAGTGGTTAACAAGACAAGCCTGCCTGTCAGTAGGAAGATAACAGGAACGGATCTAGCTGAACACTGTGAGCAGGACGCACTGCACCAAATGTAAATAGTCTAGCTGCCTGACCGTGGTACTAATAGGATCAAAAGAACACCAGTAATTTTCTTCAGGTAGCTTTATATACTGTAACAAGACAAGCCTGCCTGTCAGTAGGAAGATAACAGGAACGGATCTAGCTGAACACTGTGAGCAGGACGCACTGTACTAAATGTAAATAGTCTAGCTGCCTGACCGTGGTACTAATAGGATCAAAAGAACACCAGTAATTTTCTTCAGGTAGCTTTATATACTGTAACAAGACAAGCCTGCCTGTCAGTAGGAAGATAACAGGAACAGATCTAGCTGAACACTGTGAGCAGGACGCACTGCACTAAATGTAAATAGTCTAGAAGATAACAGGAACGGATCTAGCTGAACACTGTGAGCAGGACGCACTTTACTAAATGTAAATAGTCTAGCTGCCTGACCGTGGTACTAATAGGATCAAAAGAACACCAGTAATTTTCTTTAGGTAGCTGTTAATACTGTAACAAGACAAGCCTGCCTGTCAGTAGGAAGATAACAGGAACGGATCTAGCTGAACACTGTGAGCAGGACGCACTGCACTAAATCTAAATAGTCTAGAAGATAACAGGAACGGATCTAGCTGAACACTGTGAGCAGGACGCACTGCACTAAATGTAAATAGTCTAGCTGCCTGACCGTGGTACTAATAGGATCAAAAGAACACTAGTAATTTTCTTTAGGTAGCTGTTAATACTGTAACAAGACAAGCCTGCCTGTCAGTAGGAAGATAACAGGAACGGATCTAGCTGAACACTGTGAGCAGGACGCACTGCACTAAATGTAAATAGTCTAGAAGATAACAGGAACGGATCTAGCTGAACACTGTGAGCAGGACGCACTGCACTAAATGTAAATAGTCTAGAAGATAACAGGAACGGATCTAGCTAAACTGAATACAGTGTATATATATATATGCAACACCTGGGATGCATATATATACACAATACACTGTAAGTGCAGCTAACTGACTGTTCTGCCTAATCTATCTAACTCAAATCAAATGACACTGTCTCTCTGTCTATCTCTTTCAACGCCGGAACACACACTACACAGGGCCGCCGTGCAGGCCCAACATCCATGATGTGTTAGCTGCAATACCGCATTTATCATTCGCAATTCGGCGAACGACCGAACAGCCGATGTTCGAGTCGAACATGGGTTCGACTCGAACACGAAGCTCATCCCTACTTGCCACATCACCTGTGCATGATTGCCTGCCACTATTTGCGGATTGTCACCATGCCAGCCAGTGCCACCAAATGGGCATTGTCGCTGCATTGGTGGCAGGCTGCTGCTCTCCGCCGCACCTTGCTCTGACATTGAAGAGGCCCAGCTGTGAGGGCGGAAGAGCGGTGATGTGGGGCGGGGGGAGAGAGATGATGTCATCTATGATCGTCCGCTGCAGAGACGCCACAGCCTGCTGGTTAGGCAGGGATCCCTGTGGCAAGAGACTCAGAGCTATGGGCCCCGATTCGGGGTTATAGCCTCAATAGCCACCCCCTAGTGACACCACTGGTTCCCACCCATCCATCTAACTATTATTATGGTGTACATCTTGGCTCCTGGCTGCTGTACATAGATAGGCCTGCCCCCTCTTAGCATCCATCTAATACAAAGGAGTTCCCTCTTTCATCAATTTCAACATCCATGATGTGTTAGCTGCAATACCGCATTTATTGACAAACTCTCATCACTATGAACATCACTGTTCTTTAAGGGCCCCAATGTAGTAGGCAGAAGATCCATCACAAAGATTTGCCTACGTTACTCTATCCTGAGGGCAGAACTGTGTTTAACTAGTCTATATCTCACAGACCTAAACTTAGCCACTTTGAGAGTTTGCAAGTGACATAGTTGGCATACTTTTGTTACCCTTGTTTTGTCACTTGGGGTGTATCATCTCATATGGAAAACTACTGCTTATGGCTGTTGGGGTCACATTATAAGCTAGGATCTGAATTACCATTGGCATCCCTTCAAGGTTAATATACTCTTATTCTTGTGTTCATGCTGATTGCCATATATGTGCCAATATGCTTTGTTATACTTTATGACTGATCTGCCAATACAGTTTTCTTATCTTTTATAAAGTTGTGAATCTAATTCTTGTGTGCCTGCTGAGGTTCACAAGAGTTATACTGGTGGTGTCAGTGAAGTCTCACACAGGGCTAGACCAAGAGCAGAGGACCCAAATTATCAGAGACTCCTGTGAGGGTAGTGCTGCAACGAAAAAAATCATACTTATGCCCCTTACACACGGTCGGATTTTCCGATGGAAAATGTCCGATCGGAGCGTGTTGTCGGAAATTCCGACCGTGTGTGGGCTCCATCGGACATTTTCCATCGGATTTTCCGACACACAAAGTTGGAGAGCAGGAGATAAAATTTTCCGACAACAAAATCCGTTGTCGGAAATTCCGATCGTGTGTACACAAATCCGACGGACAAAGTGCCACGCATGCTCAGAATAAATAAAGAGATGAAAGCTATTGGCCACTGCCCCGTTTATAGTCCCGACGTACGTGTTTTACGTCACCGCGATTAGAACGATCGGATTTTCCGACAACTTTGTGCGACTGTGTGTAGACAAAACAAGTTTGAGCCAACATCCGTCGGAAAAAATCCTAGGATTTTGTTGTCGGAATGTGTACGCCCTATTAAAGTATAGTTAATGGCAAAATACTTTTTTTTGTTTGGAAAGAGTATGGGAGAATTTTATTTCTGTCTGTGTCCTTGCTAGGGAGATTCTCTTTTTTCTTTTGTCCTGGTGACCAATGTAACTGGAACTGAAAGTGGGAGAAAATGTAAAAATTTGCATTGCAACTAAAACAGGAATAGCAGGGAAAACTAGTGGCAACTATCATGAGATTCACCTTGCTTTAGAGAAATTTATTCTCACTTCCTTGTTTAACACGTGTCTAGAAAGCAGGAAGAGAAGGAAAAACTTTTGAACGCAACAGAGATGACAGAAATAAATAAAAAACAAACAACATGTGATTCAATTGTTCCCTACTCCAAACTGGAAAAATTGAAAATTGTATCAAATACTTACAGTAATTTTCCTTTCCTGACATCAATACATGGCAGCATACATATGATATAGCTCGACCCCTATATCCACCCACACAACCTGTTTAGCTCTGTAAAAGTCTGACTGAGAGCTTTCTCCCCCATTTTCTGTATAAAGCACAAAGATCAGAGGGAGGGTTTGTATGCTGCCACGTATTGGCGTCAGGAAAGGAAAATTATGGTAAGTATTTGATACAATTTTCCATTTTCCTGACGCCAACATGGCAGCATACAAATGATAAATAATGAGCTTTTGAGATTGAGGGTTTAATGCTACAAGCTTAGTCTTTATTCACCAATAGACATAGAAGCTTGGATAGTTTTCCTCCCAAACTCTGCTGTAGTAAGTGCTGCTGGATGCACCCTGTAGTGTTTTAAGAACATATGATGTGATGACCAGCTATCCGCATTGCAGACTGTCTCCAGAGACACTCCTGCCCATACCGCCCAAGAAGATATCGCCCTGGTTCTATATGCCCAGTGAATAGTTTTTACTATCCAGGCCGAGATCTCTTTCCCTTTAAATTTTCCGGTAGGTATGATGAAAAGTCTGTCAGAACGTCTGAATGTAGAAGTAGCCTGGAAACAGGCTTTGAGGACTTTTGGAGTGTCCATCTTGTGCAGATCAGCATCTGATTCCGCTGGGAAGGCTGGAAGCACCCATTCAATGGAGAGATGAAATAACAATGCCACTTTTGGGACAAAGTGATCCAATGGTCTTTGCATTACCCTGTCTGGAAAAAACATGGAATAAGGTTCGGCTTCCCCCAATTCTTGGAGTTTCGACACCTTTGCCCCTGAAGTTATGGCTATTAGGAAACCCGTTTTTAAGGTGATATCCCATAATGAACAGTCTTCTGTTGGAGCACAAAGAGGGTTTGCTAGAAAATGAAGAGAACCTATTTCTCTTGGGAGGGCGTAGTCTAAGTATTGCTCCCATAAAGTGCTCCATCAGCAGGTTTGCTGCCCTTTTCTTTTAGATAAAAGCCGAGATGGCTGAAACTTGCACCTTAAGCAAACTTAGGCGGATTTCCAATCCAATCAGGATTGCAGGAAAGAAAGGATTTGAGATACATTTGGGTCACTAGGATCAAACGGAACTGCACAGCATGTGAACCTATTCTGGAGTAGATGGCATCGGTTGACCCCTTTCTGGAACTCTGTAAAATACTAATAACCGGAGAACATCCTAACTCTTGTAACCCCTGCCTTTCAATCTTCAGGCCGGTAAGGCCAGTCGTGAAGGTTGCGGATGTAGGATATCTCCTTGCAACTGGAGATGAGTCACCAGCAGAGTGATCGGTGGGCACACGCTGAGATCCATTGCCAGAGAGAACCATGGTCTGCAAGGCCAGTAAGGTAATACTGTGATGGCTGTAAAATTCTCTGTCAACAATCCCCTCAGGAATTTCAGGATTAAAGAAATTGAAGGGAAGGCATAGGCCAGTTGTGCAACCCAAAGATGGGTCAAGGCGTCCATCCTCTCTGCTAATGGATGAGGGCAGCGTGAGAAGAACAGGCTCACCTTGCAGTTGGTTGATGAGGAAAAAAGATCCAGTTGCAGACACCCCCACTTGTGGATGATCTGTTTGAACACTTCGGGGTGAAGGGACCATTCATTGGGATCCTTGAATTGTCTGGATAGGTGATCCACTTCCAAGTTTTGACAGCCTAGAAGATATATGGCCCTCAAATCTGGGAGATATTGATGTGCCAATGTCATGGTCGGTTCCACCTCTCTCAAGAGGGATTGGCTGTATGTCCCGCCTTGTTGCTGTATATAGGACACTGCCGCCGTGTTGTCCAGATGGAGTGGGACTTGGCGACCTTGTATGTGAGGCAGCAAGATGGCCAACGCAATGAATGCTGCTAGAAGTTCCAGAATATTGGAAACTAGGCCCTGAGTGGGAAATTCCCCTATGCCCTGGATCTTGAGTTGTTCGCAGATGGTGCCCCACCCTGTTACTCTGGCATCTGTGTTAACAATAATCCATGGCTGCAGCCCTAATGCTGTTTAGCGTTTCTTGTTTCGTCTACCACCAGAGACTCTGGCGCATCCGGCTGGTGATCCTGACTGGCTGGGCTAGACAATCTCTCTTCCATTGCATCAGGAAGCCTTGTTGGAAAACTCTACGTTTTTAGTGAGCCCAGGGGATCATCAGGATACATGAAGCCATTGTCCCGAGAAGACTGGTATGCACTAGGATGCTGACATCACTGGTGCAGCCAATGCCTGTTGGAACCTCTTCCTGATTTTGGAGAGTTTCTAAAGTGGCAAAGAAACTGTGGCCATCTGAGTATTGAATTGGGCCCCTAGGTAGACCAGATTCTGTGTAGGCGCAAGCTGGCTCTGGTAACGCCTGTCCCCCAATGCAAATCTGAGGAACTGCTGGTATGACTGAAAGATCTGCTGGTAGGCATCCTACAAGTCCACTGAAATCCTCCAGTCTCCCAGTTGAATAACCTGTATTATGGTATGGAAAGACTCCATTTTGAGCCTATCCGGATAAATTGATTCAGCCTCTTGAGATCATTCTGGAGGTGGTCGTTTGAACAGCCAATAATGGCCTTGCTCCACTGTGGACTGAATCCACCGATTTTGGCAGTGGTCTTGTCAGAACTGGGCCCTTTGGGAAGCCTGGCTCCAACTGCCTCCTGGGCGGGCCTGGCATTAAAAGGGCTTTTGGGTATCTGAGGGAGTCGCAGGGGCCTTAGCCTTAGCTCTCTGCGATCTTACGAAGGTTGACTGTGTACCCCTCCAACCCCTTCTGGAGTCCTTGGATGGGCAAAAGCCTCCAAAATCCAGGAACCTGTTTGGCGCTCCTCTGGATGGTTGCTCCCTCTAGCGCCTGAACCTTCGATCTTGGAGCAGAAGACCTGGTTTTCCTCCTGTAACTCTGGAGATGGTAGTCTCCAGTTTTTTGGCCAAACAGCATCTTCCCATCAAAAGGCAGTTTACAGCAATTCTGCTTTGAGGATGGATCGGCCGCCCAGGGTTTTAGCCACAATTCTTTTTTGGCTGTGACTGAGCTGAGCATGGCTCTGGAAGATCATCGAATGATGTCTATAGCTGCCTCACCTGCGAAGTCCGCAGAGAGTTTTATCTCATCAAGAGCCTTAATGATTTTTTTTTTGGCAGCTGGTTTTTGATCGCATACTCCAAGTTCTGTGCCCACTCTCGCATAGTGCTTGCTACGGATGTTAAGCAATGGCGGGCTTACAAGCACTACCTACAACGAGGTAAATCTTTCTTAAGTTCACGTCAATGCATCTATCAAGGATATCACGAAAGGAGGAAGAGTCTTCCATTGGAAGTGTCATATTCTTGGCCAGTCTGGTGACTGCCGCATCCACCGTTGGTGGGTTAGATAAAGGAGCCGCAGCCTCCTCCGTGAGTGGATACAACTTCTACAACCTATTGGTTGAGGAGGATTTTCTCTCCCTTCTCCCATTCCTTCTGAAACAGGCCTCTTATTTATGTCATAAGAGGAAAGGTTTCTTTAGGTTTCTCCAAAGGCTTTTTCACATTTGCAGCAGGCTCTGCTATTGCACTGAAAAGCGATCTATGCTTAGGCCACTTTTCAAAGGCATTTGATATTATCACGTAGAGGAGACAAGTGTTTCCGCTATGTGATTTTCAAGGAGCAATTTGCATGCGAAGTTGCAATTCGCATGGGGGCAGCGCATTCACTTGGCTACCCTACGCATGAAAAAGAAGCCCCTACTCCTATTTAGGGGTGACAAGCTATGCACAGTGTTTTTAAAAGGCGCGTTCTCCCACGTGACAATCACAGCAGAATAACATCGCATTTTGGGTTACCCAGAAAGGATAAAGGCACCTAATGCATGTTGTGCAGCGATTGCCACACAATTTTAAATCATTGTATGGTGTGTGATTATAAGTTTTCTCCTTCTTTGGAGGAGGTTCCAGATCTTCCCATTCCATTGCAGATTTTACTGCCTTAAAAAATGCTGGTATCACCACAAAATCAAAGGTTGAACCTTCAGGATCCTCTGCCGAGGAGGAGGCGATATCTTTTCCCTGTGCCTGGAAGGTTGGCTGTAATACTGAGTTTGGGGAATCAGCCTGCCTAATCCACTGGGCTGGAGTCACCCCTGAAGTGCCTGGTACCCCTCTAATTAGAGAGGGTTGAATGGCTTGGTTTAGACCTGTTCATCCGCTTCTGTCCCTGGTTGTCAGAGAAGACCGGAAAATTCTGCCAGGGAGTCATGGACTACCTTCTTGAGCAAGGTTGACACCTGCTGACTCTCATACTCCTGGTCTCTGGCAAGCTGCCTGAAGCAGCTTGCCAGTTTTCTGGCATTGGGTCATCTCCACATGACTAACATTTGCCTTTCGGGCACTGAGCCCTTAGAGGAGAAGCTGTGTGCTTTCTCTTAGGCGTACATTTGCACCCTTTGTACTGGGGTCTGCCAGGACTGGAGGAGTCACTTTCTGCCCTGGAAAAATCCTGACGATCCAGAGGGCCCCGAGACCTCCTAGAGCAGGAGTGTGAGTGGCCGGGGCTGCAATAGACAAGAAGGCATTTTCCCGCATCTTCTTACTTACCCAAGGTTGGCCCTTACCTGGTATTGCGGTGGTCTTTGTTATGTGGTGTTAGGCTCATGCTGGTGGAAGAACCGAAAGGTGCAAGGAGAACTGCATGGCAACAGAGACAAATAAGGGAAGCGGGAGAGGGAAAAAAATACACATATACCACCCTTTTATTGAGGGGCAAATAGAAACACATTTAAATAAAAGAAATTTTGGCAACCCCCCCCCCATCCCCTAGTAATACATTCTTCCTTGCTCCCTCTCCCTTCTATCACCATTACTAGAATAGCAAGACTTACCTGTCATAGACTGTTCCCCAGAATGAGGAGCTGTCTCTCTGCATGACTGAATCGCAAAGGCATCCATTACCTGGCCATTTGTGCCCTTTAAAGAAAGAGACTCAGTCCTCCCCAGCCTCTGTTCTAATTAAAAAGGGATACTACAATTAGGAGGGAAGCCAACACCCATCCACACAAAAGGACACTTTTAAGCTGGCTACACATCATGAAATCCTCTGCAGATTTTCTCCCTCAGATTTACCAAAACCACATAATACGAGGTCAATCCCTAAGAGCCTAAATTTGCATGCAATCAGGCAGGCCCCTGTATTACATGGTCCCAGCAAATCTAAAGGAAATAAGACAACAAAAGCTGTACAGTGTGTATGGGGTCTTTAGAGACATGAGAGCAAGAAAAAGAAAAAATGTTTTATAGATATTGACAGACCTGGAAAGAGTTCCATAGGAGAGAAGACATCATGCAGTCCCAGCTGCTGGATCCGGACTCCAAAGCAAACATGCCACAAGAGAATTGTCGTCTCTGATTAGAGAACACCTCAACCCAAAAAGACCACCAGAAGGGGTTCCCCACCTTGTTGGTGCATTTAGCAGCCTAAGATGTGGGACTGCATGCTAGGAGAAGCTTGAACCCAGACAGATTCCGACATAGTCGGCAGGTAAGAGCTTATCCTGAGTGTAACGGTCTGTGGGTGTTGATCTTTGAGGACAAAAAGGAGAATGGGGGAGGTAGCTCTCAGTCAGACTTTTATAAAGCTAATATAGAATAAATTGTAGCGCTAAAAACACATATATATTAATGGTGAATGAAAAGTTCAAAGTGCATATAAACGTAATGTCCCAAAAAAAGGAATGTGTAATCCAAAAGGACAATAGTCCACAGTGAGAACAAATGATCCGTGTATCAATCCTGTCTGCGAATATGCCCCTGTTGAAGGTCATTGGACCGAAACGCGTAGGGCGACTTTTACAGACCCTATATTACAGATCACCTTTTATATGTATTGTGGTTTTTTATGAATAAAAATACCCAGAGTCACACTATGTGGAAGCATTCCTTCTTTTTTCCACATATCCTGGGGAACTGAGAAACCACTTTGCTTTTTGGAATCCATTTTGGCTCTGCTTCGGTGGATAAAGAGGGGACGTCCCGTTTTTTCGGGAGCAGTGATTTTAATAATGCTTAAAGTCAAACAATAAAAGTGTAATATCCCTTTAAATTTCATAGCTGGGGTTTGTCTATAGTATGCCTGTAAAGGGGTGCATGTTTCCTGTGTTTAGAACAGTCTAACAGCAAAATTACATTTCGAAGGAAAAAACCCATTTAAAACTACTCGCGGCTATTGCATTGCCAACCGACAATACACATAGAAGTTCATTGATAAAAACGACATGGGAATTCCCCACAGGGGAACCCCGAACCAAAATTTAAAAAAAAAAATGAGGTGGGGGTCCCCCTAAATTCCATACCAGGCCCTTCAGGTCTGGTATGGATATTAAGAGGAACCCCGGCCAAAAATTAAAAAAAATGACGTGGGGGTCCCCCTAAATTCCATACCAGACCCTTCAGGTCTGGTATGGATTTTAAGGTGAACCCCGCGCCAAAAAAAAAAATGGCGTGGGGTCCCCCCAAAAATCCATACCAGACCCTTATCCGAGCACGCAACCTGGCAGGCCACAGGAATAGAGGGGGGCGAGAGTGCGGTCCCCCCTCCTGAACCGTACCAGGCCACATGCCCTCAACATTGGGAGGGTGCTTTGGGGTAGCCCCCCAAAACACCTTGTCCCCATGTTGATGAGGACAAGGGCCTCATCCCCACAACCCTGGCCGGTGGTTGTGGGGGTCTGCGGGCGGGGGGGCTTATCGGAATCTGGAAGCCCCCTTTAACAAGAAGACCCCCAGATCCCGCCCCCCCCCGTGTGAAATGGTAAGGGGGTACTTACCCCTACCATTTCACTAAAAAACTGTCAAAAATGTTAAAAATGACAAGAGACAGTTTTTGACAATTCCTTTATTTAAATGCTTCTTCTTTCTTCTATCTTCCTTCATCTTCTTCTTGTTCTGGTTCTTCTGGTTCTTCCTCCAGCGTTCTCATCCAGCATCTCCTCCGCGGCGTCTTCTATCTTCTTCTCCTCGGGCCGCTGGGCACCAATGCCATGGGGGGAGGCTCCAGCTCTTCTCTTCTTCTCTTCTTCTCTTCTTCATTTTCTTCTCCGGGCTGCTCCGCATCCATGCTGGCATGGAGGGAGGCTCCCGCTGTTTGACGGCGTCTCCTCGTCTGACGGTTCTTAAATAATGGGGGGCGGGGCCACCCGGTGACCCCGCCCTTCTCTGACGCACGGTGACTTGACAGGACTTCCCTGTAACGTCACGGGGAATGCCACAGGGAAGTCCCGTCATGTCCCGTGCGTCAGAGGGGGCGGGGTCACCGGATGGCCCCGCCCCCCGTTATTTAAGAACCGTCAGACGAGGAGACGCCGTCACACAGCGGGAGCCTCCCTCCATGCCAGCATGGATGCGGAGCGGCCCGGAGAAGAAAAAGAAGAAGAGAAGAAGAGAAGAGCGGGAGCCTCCCCCCATGCCCTGGGTAAGGAGCGGCCCGAGGAGAAGAAGATAGAAGACGCCGCGGAGGAGATGCTGGATGAGAACGCCGGAGGAAGAACCAGAAGAAGAAGATGAAGGAAGATAGAAGAAAGAAGAAGCATTTAAATAAAGGAATTGTCCAAAACTGTCTCTTGTCATTTTTAACATTTTTGACAGTTTTTTAGTGAAATGGTAGGGGTAAGTACCCCCTTACCATTTCACACAGGGGGGGGCCGGGATCTGGGGGTCCCCTTGTTAAAGGGGGCTTCCAGATTCCGATAAGCCCCCCGCCCGCAGACCCCCACAACCACCGGCCAGGGTTGTGGGTATGAGGCCCTTGTCCTCATCAACATGGGGACAAGGTGTTTTGGGGGGCTACCCCAAAGCACCCTCCCAATGTTGAGGGCACATGGCCTGGTATGGTTCAGGAGGGGGGGGCGCACTCTCGTCCCCCCTCTTTTCCTGCAGCCTGCCAGGTTGCGTGCTCGGATAAGGGTCTGGTATGGATTCTTGGGGGGACCCCACGCCGTTTTTTTTTTTGGCATGGGGTTCCCCTTAAAATCCATACCAGACCTGAAGGGTCTGGTATGGAATTTAGGGGGACCCCCACGTCATTTTTTTTTTAAATTTTGGCCGGGGTTCCCCTTAATATCCATACCAGACCTGAAGGGCCTGGTATGGAATTTAGGGGGACCCCTACGTCATTTTTTTTAAAATTTTGGTTCGGGGTTCCCCTGTGGGGAATTCCCATGCCATTTTTATCAATGAACTTCTATGTGTATTGTCGGACGGCAATGCAATAGCCGCGAGTAGTTTTAAATGGGTTTTTTCCTTCGAAATGTCATTTTGCTGTCAGACTGTTCTAAACACAGGAAACATGTGCCTCTTTACAGGCATACTATAGACACCCCTCAGCTACGAAATGTAAAGGGATATTACACTTTTATTGTTTGAGCATTATTAAAATCACTGCTCCTGAAAAAACGGCCGTTTTTAAAACTTTTTTTTGCATTGATCCATGTTCCCTGGGGCAGGACCCAGGTCCCCAAACACTTTTCATGACAATAACTTGCATATAAGCCTTTAAAATTAGCACTTTTGATTTCTCCCATAGACTTTTAAAGGGTGTTCTGCGGCATTCGAATTTGCCGCGAACACCCCAAATTGTTCGCTGTTCGGCGAACTTGCAAACAGCCAATGTTCGAGTCAAACATGAGTTTGACTCGAACTCGAAGCTTATCCCTACTTACAGGATAAAAACATATAAAAGGCTCATCTGTATAGGTATGTGGTCCTCGTGTTCCCTCTGATCCTGTGGTGGTGACGCTGCAGGGATGCTGGGCTGCAGAAGGTGGATTACCGGCCGGGAGCTCCTTCTGTGGCCATCAGGAAGAGACTAGGGGCCGGCGTGGAGCGCACGTGGAGCATGCATGACATCACAGGTCGTCCGTCTGCTTACGGGTTCGGTATCCAGGGGAGGGATCGTCCAGGGAGGAGGGCTAGCAGGGAGGTTGAGAGAAGGCTACGTGCTCGGAGCCACTGCTCCTTCAATAGGCCTAATAGGGCCTTCAACCTCTGGCACAGAACCTCCCCTCCTACATACGTGATGGACCCCACCTACTTGATATGCTGAAGCCTTACACTTGGAACAGAACTACTGGTGGCTCTCTCTTGATGTCTCATCATTATATACCTCCATCCCCCACGATGTGGGAGTCCATGGGATATTGGGAACATATGTACCTTGCAGCTGACCATCCCCACGCCGCCCACGTGATATATTACGGTCGATACATCGATGATATAGTGATCATCTGGGATGGCACGTTTGATAACATCATGACCTACAATACTGCAACCATAACAGCTTGGGCCTATCCTTCATTAACGTTGCAGACCCTGACATTTTGGCCTTTCTAGACCTCGAGCTTTGCCATGACAACAAAACTATATATGCAAGAAACTTTACCAAACCTACTGCTGGTAATTCATTTATACACTATGATAGCTGCCACCATCCGAGATGGGTCAACAACATCCCCCGCAGCCAATTCTGCCGCCTTCGAAGGAATTGTACCAGAGACTCAGACTATGACACCCATGGACATATCTTGTCAAAAAAATTCCTAGACAAAGGATACCCCACTCCACCTATAGACGCAGCCTTCCATCATTACCGTAGTCTATCCCCAGGCCCCAACCGTCCTCCTACCACTGGTAAACAACCTACCCGCTTCATCACGCAATTTCATGACAAATACAAGAAAATGGAGAAGATCCTGGCTTCACACTGGCCTATTCTGTTGGAAGACCCTCATCTCAGAACCACAGTCAATACCAAACCTAAAGTGGCATATAGAAAATCCAGAAACATTAAGAGTAAAATTGCACCCAGTAGAATTAAGCCTACCCAACCCACCTCATCACCACTCACCCTGATACCCCTCAGAGGGATGTATCAATGCAAAAAACACCTCTGCTTAACCTGCCAGTTCATACAACACAGTCAGAAAACCTTCACTGTCAAAGGAAAAAACTATACCCTAAAAGAATTCTACAACTGTTCAACTGACTTCGTTATATACTGCCCCACCTGCCCCTGTGGCTTAATATATGTCGGCAGAACCATCAGAGCCCTAAGGGCACGTTTTGGGGAGCACCGGCGCTTTATCGAAAAAGGCCGTGACCACCACAGTGTCCCTAAACACTTCCTGACTCACCACGGCCGATCTACAGCTGGCCTCAGTGTGTGGGTCATTGAATCAATCCCGGCCAAATACCCTGCCGCTGGGTGGTATAAACGTCTTTGCCAGCAAGAAACTTACTGGATCTACTCTTTGGGCACTTTAGCACCTGGGGGGTTGAACGAGGATATTGAGGTGCACACACTACTTTAAGCCACCCTCTTTTCTCATGAGACCAACCCTACAGATTTAGCCTTGCTACAATATATATATCTTTAAGAACCCTGCACAGATACGTGCTTCCCTGTTCCTTGTGTTTTCCCAATACGCATGCTTTATCCATGTCCACTTCTTATACCATAATTTTTTCACCATTTTTTTGCCTTTCTCTACCCATTTATTTATTTATTTATTATTATTTTTTTTATTTATTTATGTATTTTTTTTATTTATTTAATTTTTAATTGTTTTTTTTAATTATTAATATTTTTATCATAATATTTTTATTTTTGTTCTCACTTTTACATTTATTTTTATTTATTATTTATTTATTTATTTATTTATTTACATTTTTTATGTATTTATTTATTATTTTTAATTTTTTTTTTTTTTTTTACCCTTTTTTTCTGGTTCTTTTGTATCATCACCATGGGAATTATTATTATGTTATGCTTTTATACTTATACTATATATATATATATATATATTTTTATACTTACCTCCATTTTTTGCCCCCATTGTTACTCCCCTTTTTACTATTGTTAATATTATTGTCTCCATGTTTACTACCATGCACTTCTTCATATATATGTTTCCATGACACTGACTATTATATAACCTCCTTTTTTTCTCTGTGTATATTATGTTACCTTGTAGTTCCCCTCCTGCCCACAGTTGGCGCTGTGCTTTCTTTTGACAGACGCTTGGACCTGTTATCCCACAGCACTGCCATATAAAAGCACATTGCAGACACCTCCCTATTAGGCCTATTGAAGGAGCAGTGGCTCCGAGCGCGTAGCCTTCTCTCAACCTCCCTGCTAGCCCTCCTCCCTGGACGATCCCTCCCCTGGATACTGAACCCGGAAGCAGACGGACGACCTGTGACGTCATGCACGCTCCACGTGCGCTCCACGCCGGCCCCTAGTCTCTTCCTGATGGCTACAGAAGGAGCTCCCGGCTGGTAATCCACCTTCTGCAGCCCAGCATCCCTGCAGCGTCACCACCACAGGATCAGAGGGAACACCGAGGACCACATACCTATACAGATGAGCCTTTTATATGTTTTTATCCTGTAAGTGTGTTTTTACCTGGTGTCATTAAACATCATTTGTTAATACTACACTCAGGTGGCGCTTCCTTCTCTACCCCTCGTGCAATGCACAACAGCCCAGATTCCCTTAAACTCCCTTTCTCCTTCAGTCTAAAGCACAATGTAAAGGGTAATATGAGACACTAATACAAATAAAATTTTCAGATACTTATGTTATATTAATAGTACTTAAAAATACATTTAAAGCACACATTTATGTTGCCACCCATCTCTCCTTATATATGCATGAAATCTTACACAGGTGAGCCAAATTCCTGTAGTTTAAGTCCTTGGGCCATCAGACAGAGATCCATCTGCCTTGTCACATACATTATCTCACAAAAGTGAGTACACCCCTCTCATTTTTGTGAATATTTTATTATATCTTTTCATGTGACAACACTGAAGAAATGACACTTTGCTACAATGTAAAGTAGTGAGTGTACAGCTTGTATAACAATGTAAATTTGCTGTCCCCTCAAATTAACTCAACACGCAGCCATTAATGTCTAAACCGCTGGCAACAAAAGTGAGTAAACCCTTAAGTGAAAATGTCCAAATTGGGCCCAATTAGCCATTTTCCCTCCCCGGTGTCATGGGGGAGTTGGTGTGTTAAATTTGGTATTATCTCTCTCACTCAAACTGGTCACTGGAAGTTCAACATAGCACCTTATGGCAAAGAACTCTCTGAGAATCTGAAAAAAAGAACTGTTGCTCTACGTAAAGATGGCCTAGGCTATAAGATTGCCAAGAATAAGGATGGGCTTTATGTTCATGTTGAACATGAGTTCAACTCGAACATTGGCTGTTCACCTTTTTCTCAGAATAGAGAACAATTTGGGGTATTCGCAGCAAATTCAAAAGCTGTGGAACACCCTTTAAAAGTCTATGGGAGAAATCAAAAGTGCTAATTTTAAAGGTTAATATGCAAGTTATTGTCATAAAAAAGTGTTTGGGGACCTGGGTCCTGCCCCAGGGGACATGTATCAATGCAAAAAAAAGTTTTAAAAATGGCCGTTTTTTTGGGACCAGTGATTTTATAATGCTTAAAGTGAAACAATAAAAGTGTAATATTCCTTTAAATTTTGTACCTGGGGGGTGTCTATAGTATGCCTGTAAAGTGGCGCATGTTTCCCATGTTTAGAACAGTCTGACAGAAAAATGACATTTCTAAAGGAAAAAAGTCATTTAAAACTACTCGCGGCTATAATGAATTGTCCGTCCCAGCATTACACATGAAAGTTCATTGATAAAAACGGCATGGGATTCCCCCACAGGGGAACACCGAACCAAAATTTTTTTAAAAAATGCGTGGGGGTCCCCCCAAATTCCATACCAGGCCCTTCAGTTCTGGTATGGATATGAAGGGGAAACACGCCCCAAAATTAAAAAAAAATGGTGTGGGGTCCCCCTCAAAATCCATACCAGACCTTGCCCGGTGGTTGTGGGGGTCTGCAGGCAGGGGGCTAATCGGAATCTGGAATCCCTTTTTAACAAGGGGACCCCCAGATCCCGCCCCCCGTGTGAATTGGTAAAGGGGTACAAATGTACCCCTACCATTTCACCAAAAAGTGTCAAAAATGTTAAAAAAAGACAATAGATGTTTTTTGACAATTACTTTATTAATGTCTTCTTCTTTCCCAGCTTCTTCTTCCATCTTCTTCTGGTTTATTCTTCTGTGTTCTTCTTTCTCCATCTTGTTATTCCCCCACATCTTCCTCCGCTTCTTCTCGTCCGGCATCTTCCTCCGGCTTCTTCTTCTCCGCTTCGTCCCCCCATCTGCCTCAATGGGAGTCTCCCACTGTGTGACGCTTCTGTTTAGGTGACAGCTCTTATATAACGGAGGGCGGGGCCACCCGGTGACCCCCCTCTGACGCACGGGGACTTCCCTATGGCTTTCCCTGTGGTGTCAGAGGGGGGGCGGGGTCACCCGTTTACATAAAGCTCAGCCTGGGACAGAATAGGTAAGTATAGCGATCTTTTCTTTACAAAGTTGGATAGATTAGGCTTAGAATAGAGCTGGGAGTAGGTTTGGCACTAGGTAGGGTTTTGTCTTTACTTCCATTTTAGATAGAAGAAACAATGGAAATGGCATACACAGCATTCATTTTTAACTCTATTTCTCATCTATACATATACAAGTCAATTAACAATTTGGACAGAGTGAACATTTCATCGATAGGCTGGTTACAAATACATATACGGACATGATGATATTCAAATGTTTTTGAAAAAAAAAGACATGAAAAAACAGCCATATCTAATGTAATACACTACACTTTCAAAAGCAAATGTAAATCAAAATCCACATTCAGATGATATCATTAAACTGTATTAGTAAGGTCATGTATCCATTTTACCTTCCAACTCCTTCTTCTAGGGACCATTATAACATGAATTGCCATATATATTAACCAATCTCAGAGTCTAATTGTATATTGTTCTGCCTTTTCTGAAAGACTGCATTAGAGGTGCGGTGAACAAAGGGATCTCTGTATAATTCTCAGATAGAATGTACCAATTTCTTTTTATGCAAGTAAAAAATATGTGAGAAATAGTGGAACAGTCTGTTACAAATGGAATATACCTGAATTCAGTATCTCTTACTCAATTAGACTCTGATGGATAAACCATTTACATTGAATTCAACTCTTGTTCCAATTCTCTCTTCATGTAACATCTCTCTTTTAATTTAATTTTAATTACCCCTAACCTTCCATTATGTTTGTTTCCTAAACTACATTGATGGTATTGCTTTAAAGCTTTTTGGTGGGTTAATAACTAGAAAAGTGTAATCATTTATTGCGATCTGTAGGTTTAGCATTCATTATGTTATTACCCACTATACAGTTTTGTGTATCTGAGAAAGGTACATCCTCATTACTAAGAGCGATGTTAAATTGTAAATCCTGTATCAATAGATTCAATGCCTTATTAGATTGGTACAGACATGAAGAGTTACTCTCTCAGATAGCAAACACATCATCTATGTACTTAATCTAAGTCGTGCAATGTCATTTAAACAAGGAAAGCAGATAAATTAAGTGTTACCCATCCCACTTTAAAAACATTTGCATATGGTGGAGCTATATAGTGTATATACACAATATACAGTATCTCACAAGGGTGAGTACACCCCTCACATTTTTGTAAATATTTTATTTTATCTTTTCATGTGACAACACTGAAGAAATTACACTTTGCTACAATGTAAAGTAGTGAGTGTACAGCTTGTATAACAGTGTAAATTTGCTGTCCCCTCAAAATAACTCAACACACAGCCATTAATGTCTAAACCACTGGCAACAAAAGTGAGTACACCCCTAAGTAAAAATGTCCAAATTGGGCCAAATTCTTATTTGAATAGTTTTCGAATTCGAAAAGTTTTCGAATTTGAATTGTTTTCCAATGTCCAAAGTAAATAAAATAGAATAGAAAATAAAGGAATAGAATAGAAAAAAAATAATTGAATAGGAAAGAATATAACAGAAAATAAAAGAATAGAATATAATAGAGTAAAGCAGAACAAAACAGGATAGAAAATAAAAGAACAGAATACAATGGAATAGAATAGAATAGAAAGGAATAGAATAGAATAACAAAAAAAATAGCATTAAATGGAAAGATTATAACCATCTTCTGAAATTCAAATAGAATAGAAAAGAATAGAATAAGAAAAATGGAATAGAATAGTATAGAAATAATATAACTATTTTCCAAAATTCAAATAGAATCAATTTAAATTTGAATAGAATAGAAAAGAATAGAGTAGAATAGAATATAATAGAATAGAATAGAATAGAATGAATATAACCATCTTCCTATTCTAATCTATTCTTTTTTATTCCTTTCAAATTTGAATTGATTATTTTTGAATTTTGGGAAATGGTTATATTTATTCTATTCTATTCTATTGTTTTTTTAATTCTATTTTTTTTTCTATTTGTTTATTCTATTCTATTATATTTTCTATTCTATTTTAGTTTCTATTCTTTTCTATTTAAATTTATTCTAATCAAAATTAAAATTTCGGAAGATGGTTAAATTCTTTCTATTCTATTCTATTCTTTTCTGTTATTTTCTATTCTATTCTAATCTATATTTTTCTATTCCATTCAAATTTGAAATGATTATATTCTAATCTATTCATTTCTATTCTATTTTTTATTCTATTTTAGATTCTATTCTATTCTTTTATATTCAAATTCAAATTTATTGTAATTAAATTTATTGTATTATATTATATATTATATATTCTTGTCTATTCTGTTATTTTATTTTCTTGTCAAATTTGTTTATTGAATTTTAACAATTAGCATACATAAGTACATATGGTGGCAGCAAAAGAAAAGATCACATATATGGTAATAATATTGAGTTGTATTTCCAACATAAACTAAAAGTAGTTTAACTAAAACTATTTTAGCATGGATCTAACTATTTAAAAGATTACGTCATACATTGTATAAGAAAGGATAAAACCAACTTAGACCAGGTTGATATAAGATGACCTCAGGTCTTAATTATTATCAAAAGTATAGTTTTTAAATAAAAAAATAAATAAATAAATAATTTATTATAGAATCTAATATCTTATACAACATATTGGAACTATGTACAATTGGTATAATGATAACCAAGGAAATAAAAGCTCTGCTACCAGAACTATATAAAGAGTAAATTGAAAGAGGAGAGAGAGAATAGGGGGAAAAGTAGAAGAGAGAAAGACGATAAAGGAAAAATAATCTTAGGTAGGTGAAAAAATAGATAGGGAAGAAAGAAATGAGAGGTAGTAAAGGTCCCTGGGGTAGTATATGGTATTAAACACATACCATGAATGCAGAGAATGGAAGTATACATCAAGATTACCAAGGTTTTAGTAGGAAAGCATCAAAATTGGAAGGCAAAAAGTGAGTCACCCAGGGATTCCATAGGTTCTCAAAGTTGGATATTTTATCTTGAATTATAGCCTCTGTTTTGGCATGGGTCATTGCTCGATTGACTCTATTTTCAGCAATTATTAAGAACGGGAATTTCCAAGCTTTGGCAATTGTTTGTTTCATGGATGTAGTGATCTGTAATAGAAGTTTGAATTGGCGGTAGGAGAGTGGCCGGTTTTAAGTTTAAAAGTGCTATTGTAGGATCAGGATTGATAGTGATTAAAAACATTGTTGAAATCATAAGAAATACATCATTACAGAAAATTTTTGCTACCGGGCAATCTCACCAAGTATGGAGATATGATCCAAGATCACCACAGCCAAGAAAACAAGATGGGAAATAATTTGGAGCATATTTCGCAATTCTGACAGGGACCAAATACCACCGTGTGAGTACGTTGTAATTTGTCTTTAAGGCAGCTATATTTTGTGAGGATGACTTAGTTCCAAATCTTATCTCAATCGGCTGCTTCCAACGAAAACCCAAGATACATCTTCCACTTAGCCACATATGATGGTGGGTCTGAGTTGGGTTAAGTAATAAGATGAGTGTAAAGAGTTGAAATAAGTCCCTTAGTGTGTGGATCACGTTTACATATATTTTCAAAGCACGTTCATCTTTCTTATATATGGGGCATAAAAAATTTTTTAATCTGAAGATATCGAAAGAGCTCTGAATTAGGAAGTTTGTGACTTTCGCATAAGTCAGGGAAAGTTTTGAATGAAGTAGAGGATGCTAGTTTACAGAGATGAGTTAGATTAGTGGAGGTCCATGCTTTAAAAGATTTAGGGGAAGACCAAGCAGGATAGAAAAGTGGATTTTTAAGAATCGATAAAAGAGGTATATGGGGAGATTGTAGTCCATTTACTAATTTAAATTTATCCTAAATTGTTAGTGTATGTTTAGTTATAGGATTATTGAGTTTTTAACGGTCGGAGAAATTAGACCAAATGAAGTTGGTTATTGAAAGTGGGTCGCGATCTATTGATTCCAGCAAAACCCACGTTTCAATTTTTTGCGTGATATTTAGGGATATGGGCTAATTGAGATGCATGGTTATTAGGTGGTAAAATTAGGAAACCCTAGTCCCCCTTTGGGCTTTGGAAGGTAAAGTGTGTGTTTGGGCAGACGGGGTTTCAAGGAGCCCCAAACGAAAGTTAATACCTTACGTTGTAGTATTCTGCGAAAGTATGCTGGAACAGGGATAGGTAAAACTTGAAAAAGATAAGGAATTTTGGGTAAAGATATATTTAAGGCTATAGATTTTTGAGTTAATAATCAGACTACATACGTGGGCAAAGTGATCAAGTTTACTTATAAGATTGGGAGCAGAAATATGAGAGGATGACATAAAGATTAAGATATCGTCAGTAAATAGGCAAAGTTTATGTTGGTGACCAGCTAAATCTAGACCTTTAATAGAGGGGTCAGTACAGATTGATTGAGCAAGGGGTTCAATAAGTAGGGCAAATAAGAGTGGGGAAAGTGGACATCCCTAATGCATACCCCTACTGATGTCAAATAGGTTTGAGTTATATCCAGCATATTTAACATAAGCTTTGGGATTTTTGTATAATGAGGAGACCCAGCTAAGAAAATGAGGACCAAATCCCCAATGCTGCAGAACGAAATGTAGGTAATGTGACAAAACTGTATCAAATGCTTTTTTGATATCTAAAGATTAAAAAAGACAGGTGGCTATTTGTCGTGATTTAGCTGCTTGAATTAATAAAGTAGTCCTGCGTACAATAACTGCTGCTTGGCATTGTGGGATAAAGCCGACCTGGTCTTTATTTATTAGAGAACCTATTACACTATTTCAGCGGGTCGCTAAGATTTTCGCTAGTAACTTAATGTCAAGTTTGAGTAATGATATGGGTCTATAGTTAGAACAAGATGTATCGTCTGACTGAGGTTTGGGGATCACTGAAATTATAGCCATTAATGTTTCGGGGTGAAAGGAATTAAATGCGTCTGTTAACATTGGAGCAAGGATATGAGAGAATTTCTTATAGTATAGGGCAGAGAAGCCATCTGGGCCTGGATGTTTATTTGGCTTAAGAGAGTTAATTGCTAATTTAATTTCGATAGCTGTAATGGGGTTTTCCAGACAATCGCATTGGGCTAAAGGAATAGTAGAAAGTTTGATTTGTGAAAAAAATGATTCTGCTAAAGTTTGATCAAAAGATCCTTCCTTTTTATATAAAGAGGTAAGATGTTTTTGAAAGGTGTGGAGGATCTTTACTGGATTACTAGTAAATGTATTGTGAGATCATTTCAGTCGAATCGGTTTAAAGGGGCGATTTCGTTTTTTAAGTGCTCGGGCTAAAAGAGTGTCTGGTTTATTCGCTTTAAGATAAAATTTATGTTTAGACTTGCATACCATTTTATCTACAGATTATGATAAAAAAGGGTCAAGGTTTACACATGCTTTATCAAGCTGTAATTTAGTCACAGTGGTAGGATTGGTTTGAAAGATTGTGTGGCATGTATTAAATTCTGCTTCTAATTTTTGTTTTAGTTGTCTCTTTACTTGTTTTTCTCTTTTAAGAAATGAGGCTTGGTGTATACAAACCTAACGGAGAACAGGTTTATGAGCTTCCCATAGGGTCAGTGGGGATATATCAGGGGTCTCATTATTGGCCAGGTAATCTTTGATGGCTATTTCTAGATTCAGTCCATTGTGTCTACAGGATCTATATCAGGAGAATTTAATAAACTTCTCTTAGAGAAATTTTGTCAGCCTCTATCTTTTTCAGATTTGGAGGACTCTTGAGGGGAACTGGATTTTGTGCGTCGAAGAGGGCTAGTTGAAGATCTTTCGATGAGATGTAGTTCTTGTATATTGTTTTGTAGTTCATCTGAGGATCTACAGGAATGTCTGACACCTTGATAGGTAAAGCGGATAGAAAATGGGAATCCCCATTGACAAGGGATCTGGCATTGCTGTAGATTATGAAGTAAGGGTTTCAGTGGACGTCGTTTAGCCACATTAAAGCCGCGTACACATGATCATATTTTCTGACGGGAAATGTGTGATGACAGTCTCTTGGCGGAAAGTCTGACCGTTTGTATGCTCCATCAGACAATTGTTGTCGGATTTTCCGTGGACAAATGTGGAGATTGTCCACTTAGCCCGTGGATCCAGGAAGGACAAAAATTTACCCTCCCAAATGGGGAGAAATTTACACCTCGGCATCATGCCAATTGTGGTATTAGAGGGGTAGTGTACCTGATGGTCTGTGCCTGCAAGGCCTTTTATGTAGGCAAGACCATCAGGGAACTACAACAAAGGCTGGGTGACCACCTGTATGCTTCCAACAATGGCAAACTCACCACGGTGGGCCGCCACATAGCGATTCACCATAGATTCAATTCTGACTGTGTGAAATTTATTGTTTTGGATGTGATCCCAGAAGATCCTAGAGGAGGTGATTGGGACCGTAAAATCCTAAGACGAGAGTCTATTTGGAAAAAACGGCTCAACGCCCTCACACCTCCAGGCCTCAATGAGGCACATACTTACAAATATTTTCTATGATGCCCTACAATTTTTTGATGATGTCCTTCAGTACCCCTCTTTTCTGTCCTCTAGCCCCTGTATCCTTCCGTGTTGTGGCTTTTATTGCGCTCCATATTCCATCTGCTTGTTATGTCTCCTTCTTGTTCAATGGTATTTTTATGTAACCCTGAATTTTGCCAGTGCAATCATATGTCCCACTAATGTGCAGTTGCTTTTTGTATGTCATTTGTACTTCCATTTAATTACTGTTTGATTTAAGTTGGTAATACTCACCTTGTGAGAACAATCCTCTAGTAAAAATACTTTGTAACCTCAATTATTCTTAATTGAATTTCAATTGGCGTTGGTGCCCCTTCTGGGGGATTGGCCTCCCTTGCTTATCCCCCAGTTCGATTCTCCCCCTGGTGGTGGGCATGCGCCTCTCCAGCAGGGGATGCGCTTCCCTAATGGTTGACGCCTCCTCCTACTTCCCTGTGGTGACGCGTAGCAAGCTTCCCCAATGATAGGGCTGTGCGCGTGCGCATTTTGGTTCTGTGCATGTGCAACTGCGAGAGTCAGACCCGGTGATGTCAGCGCCTGACGTTTGCGGCGCCGTACATATGTCCAGGTTGGGGGCATATAAGGTGGCCTTACCGGCCGCTTTTATACAGACGGCTGGCAACCTGGGAATCTATACAGCTAGCTACATGACGGTAGTCTTATCTACTATTAAGGTTTTTGATAAATAAGTCACTTTTGCCCTATCTTCTCTCCTCTCCAGGCCGGTACTGTTTGGTTTATACACAGTGAGCCCAGCTTTAACCATACACTCCAGGCAGGTCCAGGGGAGTTTTTAGGCACTATTTTCATGGTACTTAGTTTGCCTGATTATACATTTTTTCCCCTGTTTTTCAGAACTTTCACATCATTACTGAACAGCGCTAGCTACTCCCAGGTGTCACAATAACAATACTCTTCCTCTTTCCTTATTGCTGTGTGAGTTCACATTACATCAATCGTTGTTTTGTGCACTGTGTTCCATGTGCTTTGCAGGAATTGTTGGCTTATGATTTCTCTGTCCCTCCTCCCCCCTACCCCTCCCATCCTCTTTCCTCTCCCCCCCTTTCCCCCTTCCCCCCTCCCCCCCTTCCCTTCCCCCTTCCTTCCCCCTTCCTTCCCTTCCCCTTCCCCCCTTCCCCCCTCCAATCTCACAATCTTCCTTCCCTCTTTCCCCCTCCCCCTTCCTCCCCTTTCCCCCCTCCCCCCTTTTCTCCCCCCCCCCTTTTCTCCCCCCCTTCCTTTCCCTCTTCCCCACCCTTGTCTTCCTTCCTCCCCTCCCCCTTCCCCCCTGCCCTTTTCCCCCATTCCCTCGCCCTTTTCCCCTCCTCTCCCCCCCTTTTTGTTTTCCCCCTTCTCTTTTTCTTTTTCCTTTTCTTTTTCCTCGTCTCTTCTCTCCCTTCCTGCTTCACCCCTGTACACAGTGTTGTCTGTGTCTCAGCAGCACATTCTAACTGTCATGGTATTTAAACCAATACAGAATATTTACATATATATTATTTTTTAATTATTTTTCAATTTCTTACCCCAAGTCCGTCTTATTAGCCCCCCGTGTCCGCCCCCAGGGGGAACACCTGTGTTGGGTGTCTCAAAATTGCTGTTTTTTCACTTTGTTGGTGAGTTTGTGCTATACAATGTATAAATACTCCAATATTTTCATTTATCACAATGTATTATTGTACTCTGTGTATGTAATTTTTTATTATCTACCCTTTCTAGATGTTAAAATTAGACGCCTCCTGAGGAAGCAGCATTGGCCGCAAAACTGTTGAGGCCTAACGTCCTCTATCACATCAATGTGCCTCCACCTACATATGGGGGCTGTACTTAGTACTGTTTTAATGTTTGTTCAACCATTTATTTTGTAAACAACCCTGAAGTTGTTTTTCTGTATAATAATGTTTGTAATTAAAATAAATTGACATTTTTATCTATGGTTTACTATCTATTTGGGTCCCGGAATAGTCCAATATTTTTCTCCTGGGGAGGTAGGGCTCTGTTGGAGTAGCCCTTGCCACACTCTCCCCACCCTTTCTAGTATATCATTACAGGATGATGGTACCCGTTATGATTCCCATTGCTAAGCTTTTGTGGCAACAACTTCCTATATATCTCTTATGAAGTATGTTTTTTAAAAAATTGCTTTGTGAATGTCTTGTCATTCATGTAATTGTAAAGAGTAATACCCATAATGCTTGCCAGGCCATTGTAAAATTCTCCAATATTTGATCCAAAGAGAAAAATAGCTATTAGAACATTTGATGATAGGAGTTAGAGAAGATTCACCAATAGAGAAAATAGCCTAACAATTTAGGCTAAGAACATTTGACCAGCAGGGAAATAATATGAGGGAGACCCCAGTACCATGCACAGTCTATGAGAATTCCTTATGAACGGCAAAACGAATGGGTGTTTGGCCACGCAAACCTCCAGCAATCACTTTCGCTGACATACAGTCAGGTCCATAAATATTGGGACATCGACACAATTCTAATCTTTTTGACTCTATACACCACCACAATGGATTTGAAATGAAACAAACACGATGTGCTTTAACTGCAGACTTTCAGCTTTAATTTGAAGGTATTTACATCCAAATCAGGTAAACGGTGTAGGAATTACAACAGTTTGTATATGTGCCTCCCACTTTTTAAGGGACCAAAAGTAATGGGACAGATTAACAATCATCCATCAAACTTTCACTTTTTAATACTTGGTTGCAAATCCTTTGCAGTCAATTACAGCCTGAAGTCTGGAAGGCATAGACATCACCAGATGCTGGGTTTCATCCCTCGTGATAGTCTGCCAGGCCTCTACTGCAACTGTCCTCAGTTCCTGCTTGTTCTTGGGGCATTTTCCCTTCAGTTTTGTCTTCAGCAAGTGAAATGCATGCCCAATCGGAATCAGGTCAGGTGATTGACTTGGCCGTTGCATAACAATCCACTTCTTTCGCTTCTTTCCCTTAAAAAAGTCTTTGGATGCTTTCACAGTATGCTTCGGGTCATTGTCCATCTGCACTCTGAAGCGCTATCCAATGAGTTCTGAAGCATTTTGCTGAATATGAGCAGATAATATTGCCCGAAACACTTCAGAATTTATCCTGCTTTTGTCAGCAGTCACATCATCAATAAATACAAGAGAACCAGTTCCATTGGCAGCCATACATACTTGACTGTATAGGAGCCACCTGAAGGGCTGTATGTCTTGTAGAGTTAACACAATAAAAAAAACATGCTTTCATTTCTACCCCAGCATCAAAAATATATGTACTTCCAGAATCTTGGCCTAATTAGTTTGCTATCTTGAATGTGGCTGATTTATTCTCTCTTTTCAACAGAACAGGTTGCATGGATCAAGAGTCTTATCTACTGATTATGCAATGTCAATATATATTTGCCTTAAACATATTTTGTTCTACATTCAAATTAAACATATTTTTATTTTAACACAAGCTCTAAATCCTCTTGACATCATCAGCACTGAATATTCTTTAAAACACGTAGGGAGGTTTATTAATTTAAATACTTATTGAATTATTTCACTTTGATGACATAGATTATGCTGTGATTAAAAACCATGCATACTGTAATAGTAGAACAGCATGCAAAGAATGTACTAGAGACTAATCTACAAGAAATGTAGTCATAGCATATAAATAAGAACATTTGGATACATTACACTGTACTATTTGTTAGGAGTAGGACTTGTGTAAGAAGGTCTTCTCTAAAATATAGTTATAAGGAATTACATTTCTGTACAGTGCTTGTTTGATAATATTGTTAAACAACAGCTCCATACAATACGTTAGTGTAGCAATATGGACTATAATTGCCACAAACAGCTATTCCCTGCCCTATCTTATACCATATTATCCCTCTAGTGCCCAGTGTTATCAGACTGACATCATATTTGTGAGCCTAACCAAAGGGATTATAGGATTGGTAGCTCCAACAGACGGCTGTTCCCCTGCATGCCTGCTGTTTATCGGTCTTCTGATCAGAACTGTCTCTACAGTGCAGCTACTCACGCTTCATGCTCTGTAACGAGGGATCATCACAACTAGATCTGCAGCTAGAACGTCCATTCGGGAGTCGCTAGCTGGAAGGCGTTGAATCAGCCTGGTCGTTGGTGAGAGGGCCATTGCCCACCTTTGCAAACCTTTCCTTTGTTTCATTGGGACACTGTGCACAGACAGCTTTACCTTGGGAACACTTCACTGCACCTTTATTTGAACACTGTACATAATTCTCTTTAGCTACACTTATCACAAGATATACTACCACTCTGTTACTACACCCTCTTGGATACATTTAATGAGCTCCGACTGCTGGAAAAAGACCATCAGATCTGCAACGGGGACATTCTGTCATTGCTACTTAAAGGGCCCTTATATCATCCATGTTTAGCTGCATCTTTCATTAGGATCAGAGGTTAAACAGGCCAGCCTGGGTTTCTCTTTCCAGAAGTACTGTCATTATTGCTGCTTAACTTCTTTATCCTTTTAGGTTATGTCCAAGTGGTATTCTACTGTACATAGGTGTATATAATATTCTGTTGTTGCCTTCTGTCTCAACTGACATTTCTTAGTAGTCATTCGACTGAGTTTGCACTGCTATCCCAAACTCAGTTGAACCATTACCTCTTTGTGCAACCAGAGCTTAACTGAAGTATTCCAGTAAATGTTAAAAGAAAGTATACATATCAAGTGTTGTCTTAACCACCTCAATACAGTGCACTTACACCCCCTTCCTGCCCAGACCAATTTTCAGCTTTCAGCACTCTCACACTTTGAATGACAATTACTCAGTCATGCAACATTGTACCCATATGAAATTTGTGTCCTTTTTTTCACATAAATAGAGCTTTCTTTTAGTGGTATTTAATCACTAGTGGGTTTTTTATTTTTTGTGCTATAAATAAAAAAGTCTGTAAATTTTGTGAAAAAAATGTCTTTTTCTTTGTTTCTGTCATAACATTTTGCAAACTAGTAATTTTTCTTCATAAACTTTGGCCAATATTTATACTGCTACATATCTTTGGTAAAAATAACCCAAATAAGTGTGAATTATTTGGTCTTTGTGAAAGTTATAGAGTCTACAAACTATGGTGCCAATCACTGAAAATTGATCACATCTGATCACACCTGATGTACTGACGGCCTATCTCATTTTTTTAAGATACTAACAAGTCAGGAAAGTACAAATGCCCCCCAAATGACCCCTTTTTAGAAAGTAGACATTCCAAGGTATTAAGTAAGTAGCATGGTGAGTTTTTTTAAGTTGTAATTTTTCCCCACAATTCTTTGCAAAATTAAGATTATTTTTTCTTTATTTATTTTTTTACAAAATTGTCATATTAACAGGTTATTTCTCTCACAGAGCATATGCATACAACAAATTACACCCCAAAATACATTCTGCTACTCTTCCCGAGTATGGCGATACCACATGTGTGAGACTTTTACACAGCCTGGCCACATACAAAGGCCCAACATTGAAGATGCATCTTCAGGCGTTCTACGAGCATAACTGACACATCTCATTTCTCAACCACCTATTACACTTTTGAAGACCCTGGAGCACCAGAACAATGAAATTGCCCCCAAAATGACCCCATTTTGGAAAGCAAACACCCCAATTTATAATCTATGAGGCACAGTTAGTCTTTTGAACGGTTCATTTTTTTCCAGAAGTTTTTGGAAAATGTGGAAAAAAATGAAAACGCATTTTTTTTACACAAAGTTGTCCATTTATCAGATATTTCCAACACATAGCATGTACATAGCAAAGATGACACCCCAAAATACATTCTGCTACTCCTCCTGAGTATGGAAATACCACATGTGTGAGACTTTTACACAGCCTGGCCACATACAAAGGCCCAACATTGAAGTAGCATCTTCAGGCATTCCACGAGCATAAATGACACATCTCATTTCTCAACCACCTATTACACTTTTGAAGGCCCTGGAGCACCAGGACAATGGAATTGCCCCCAAAATGACCCCATTTTGGAAAGCAAACTCCCCAATGTTTAATCTATGAGGCATAATGAGTCTTTTGAATGGTTCTTTTTTTTCCAGAAGTTTTTGGAAAATGTGGAAAAAAATGAAAACGCATTTTTTTTTACACAAAGATGTCCATTTATCAGATATTTCCAACACATAGCATGTGCATAGCAAAGAGGACACCCCAAAATACATTCTGCTACTCCTCCTGAGTATGGAAATACCACATGTGCGAGACTTTTACACAGCCTGGCCACATACAAAGGCCCAACATTTAAGTAGCATCTTCAGGCGTTCTACGAACATAAATGACACATCTCATTTCTCAACCACCTATTACACTTTTGAAGGCCCTGGAGCACCAGGACAATGGAATTGCCCCCAAAATGACCCCATTTTGGAAAGCAAACACCCCAACGTATAATCTATGAGGCATAATGAGTCTTTTGAATGGTTCATTTTTTTCCAGAAGTTTTTGGAAAATGTGGGAAAAAAATGAAAACGCATTTTTTTTACACAAAGTTGTCAATTTATCAGATATTTCCAACACACAGCATGTACATAGCAAAGATGACACCCCAAAATACATTCTGCTACTCCTCCTGAGTATGGCGATACCACATGTGTGAGCCTTTTACACAGCCTGGCCACATACAGAGGCCCAACATCCAAGTAGCACCATCAGGCATTCTAGGAGCATAAATGACATATATAATTTCCTGGCAACCTATCATTTTTGAAGGCCCTTCATATTTCTAACACATAGCATGTACATACCAAGAATTACAATCCAAAATAAATTATATTGCGGAAAGGGTAAAAAAAAAAGCATTACCTGTGCTTTTAGTAGTATCCGCAGAGGAGAACACTGGTCCAGGCAGCAGGCAGGGATGTGCTTATCAACAGCAATAGTAATTATCCAGGCAACAGGCAGGTATATTGTCTATAGTCAGCACAAGGAAATTGTCAGCACAGCACAGTCCATAGAAATTGTCCAGGCAGAGACAGCCAGCACAGCCATAATATTGCTCCTGGTACACTGTTACCTGCAGACACTCCTTGTACCACTCTCCAGCCCTTCATAAACATACTGCCTCTTGCTACAGCTAATTATTTGCATAGTCCATGTAGCGGTGTGGTCTGTTCATGCGGCAGGCAGAGGCATGATTGCAGTAAGTCAGCATCAGGCTGAGGTAAGATCTGTGCACAGGGGCACAGGGGTAGAGGCTTCGACCCACCCAAATCTCTATGAAGCCTCCGGACTCCAGACCCTAATCCGGAAATTCCGAAACCCGGAGAAACAAAAAATTGTTTTCCCCATCCAGAAAAACAATTCTGGAGCCCCTCACATATGTGAGACCCCTGTGCACTACAGTAGCAGGGCAACAAATAAGTCCAAGCGGTAGGCAAAAGCATAGTCCATAAACCAGGCCAGGGTCAGTTCATGTGCAAGCAGTCCAAGTGGTAGGCAGTACCGTAGCTGATAAAACAGGCCAGGGTCAGTTCACATGGAAGCAGTCCAAACGATAGGCAGAGGCATAGTCACAAAACAGGCCAGGGTCAGTTCACGTGGCAGCAGTCCAAACGGTAGGCAGAGGCATAGTCAAAAAACAGGCCAGGGTCAGTTCACGTAGAAGCAGTCCAAACGGTAGGCAGAGGCATAGTCAAAAAACAGGCCAGGGTCAGTTAACGTGGAAGGCAGTGGCATGGTTATTTGGGGAAGCATGGAAAATGGTCGGCACAGATGATGAAAATGGGGAAATGGTTAAAAATATGGGCTAATATTTTAGGGATGTATGATAAAGTTGGAAGCATTCACCAATGCAAAGGCCAGGTTGGGAGGGACACTGGGGACAATGGTAGCTGGTATCTTTTCGAAATCCTCTTCTGGTGCACACGCAACATTTTTTTTGCCGTCTTTGGCCTACTTCAGATGGTGGAATGTTGAAGGGGAAGTGGCGCTCATGAAGTCGGCAAACAGCCTCAGAGCAAAGGTCTTCAGGGGGGGGTCTTTGGTGATAGATGAGGGACATAACAACTTCTTCTATGAATTGTAGGAAGGGGGGGGCTTTCTGTGGATTTGGTGTAGACTACATAGGAATTATAAACGGCCAAATGTATGAGATAAATTGCTACCTTCTTGTACCAGAATCGGGACCTCCTTATCGACAAATCGGACTGAATCATTTGATCATTGAAATCCACCCCTACATGTAGAGATTATAATCTTGGACACATACTGGCTTTTCAATGGAACCTCTTCTTCTTTGAACCTCAATTGTAGTGTCGTCATGGATGGTGGACATCATGTGCACGTCCCTTTTATCCTTCCACCTCAAGGCCAGCACTTTGTTGCATCTCAATGCTACTCTTTCCCCCCTTCGCAGCTTTTTGTTTGCTAGAGATTGTGGGAAGCCATTCCTATTTTTTCTGGAGGTTCCGCAGGCCAGGGTTTTTGTAATGTATATGTATTTGAAAAGGGGCAGGCCAGTGTAGAAATTGTCGAGGTATATGTGATATCCTTTGTTCAGAAGTGGGTATGCCAAGTCCCATACAATCTTTCCAGTTGTGCCCATGTAGGCCGGGCACTCAGGGGGCTGGAGCTGGGAATCTTTTCCTTCATATATGTGGAACGCATACAAATATCCCGTGGCTCTCTCACAGAGCTTGTATAATTTTACTCCGTATCTGGCCCTTTTGCTAGGAATATATTGCTTTATTCCTAGCCGGTAGGGATGAGCTTCGAGTTCGAGTCGAACTCTTGTTCGACTCGAACATTGGCTGTTTTTGCAAGTTCGCCGAACAGCGAACAATTTGGGGTGTTCGCGGCAAATTCGAATGCCGCAAAACACCCTTTAAAAGTCTATGGGAGAAATCAAAAGTGCTAATTTTAAAGGCTTATATGCAAGTTATTGTCATAAAAAGTGTTTGGGGACCCGGGTCCTGCCCCAGGGGACATGGATCAATGCAAAAAAAAGTTTTAAAAAAGCAGTGATTTTAATAATGCTTAAAGTCAAACAATAAAAGTGCAATATCCCTTTAAATTTCGTACCTGGGGGTGTCTATAGTATGCCTGTAAAGGGGCGCATGTTTCCCGTGTTTAGAACAGTCTGACAGCAAAATGACATTTCGAAGGAAAAATTACATTTAAAACTACCCGCGGCTATTGCATTGCCGACAATACACATAGAAGTTCATTGATAAAAACGGCATGGGAATTCAACACAGGGAAACCCCGAACCAAAATTCAAAAAAAAAAATGACGTGGGAGTCCCCCTAAATTCCATACCAGGCCCTTCAGGTCTGGTATGGATATTAAGGGGAACCCCAGCCAAAATTTTAAAAAAATGACGTGGGCTTCCCCCTAAATTCCATACCAGACCCTTCAGGTCTGGTATGGATTTTAAGGGGAACCCCGCGCCAAAAAAAAAAAAAAAATACGGCGTGGGGTCCCCCCAAAGATCCATACCAGACCCTTATCCGAGCACGCAACCTGGCAGGCCACAGGAAAAGAGGGGGGAAGAGAGTGCGGCCCCCCCTCCTGAACCGTACCAGGCCACATGCCCTCAATATTGGGAGGGTGCTTTGGGGTAGCCCCCCAAAACACCTTGTTCCCATGTTGATGAGGACAAGGGCCTCATCCCCACAACCCTGGCCGGTGGCTGTGGGGGTCTGCAGGTGGGGGGCTTATCGGAATCTGGAAGCCCCCTTTAACAAGGGGACCCCCAGATCCCGGCCCCCCCCTGTGTGAAATGGTAAGGGGTACTTACCCCTACCATTTCATTAAAAAACTGTCAAAAATGTTAAAAATGACAAGAGACAGTTTTTGACAATTCCTTTATTTAAATGCTTTTTCTTTCTTCTATCTTCCTTCATCTTCTTCTGGTTCTTCTGGCTTTTCTGGTTCTTCCTCCGGCGTTCTCATCCAGCATCTCCTCCGCGGCGTCTTCTATCTTCTTCTCCTCGAGCCGCTCCGCACCCATGGCATGGAGGGAGGCTCCCGCTCTTCTCTTTATCTTCTTCTTCATCCTCTTCTCTTCTTCCTTCTTCTCTTCTTCATTTTCTTCTCCGGGCCGCTCCGCATCCATGCTGGCATGGAGGGAGGCTCCCGCTGTGTGACGGCGTCTCCTCGTCTGACGGTTCTTAAATAACGGGGGGCGGGGCCACCCGGTGACCCTGCCCCCTCTGACGCACGGGACAAGACGAGACTTCCCTGTGGCATTCCCCGTGACGTCACAGGGAAGTCCCGTCAAGTCACCGTGCGTCAGAGGGGGGCGGGGTCACCGGGTGGCCCCGCCCCCGTTATTTAAGTACCGTCAGACGAGGAGACTCCGTCACACAGCTGGAGCCTCCCTCCATGCCAGCATGGATGCGGAGCGGCCCGGAGAAGAAAATGAAGAAGAGAAGAAGGAAGAAGAGAAGAGGATGAAGGAGAAGATGAAGAGAAGAGCGGGAGCCTCCCCCCCATGCCATGGGTGCAGAGCGGCCCGAGGAGAAGAAGGTAGAAGACGCCGCAGGGGAGATGCTGGACGAGAACGCCGGAGGAAGAACCAGAAGAGCCAGAAGAACCAGAAGAAGATGAAGGAAGATAGAAGAAAGAAGAAGCATTTAAATAAAGGAATTGTCAAAAACTGTCTCTTGTCATTTTTAACATTTTTGACAGTTTTTTAGTGAAATGGTAGGGGTAAGTACCCCCTTACCATTTCACACAGGGGGGGCCGGGATCTGGGGGTCCCCTTGTTAAAGGGGGCTTCCAGATTCCGATAAGCCCCCCGCCCGCAGACCCCCACAACCACCGGCCAGGGTTATGGGGATGAGGCCCTTGTCCTCATCAACATGGGGACAAGGTGTTTTGGGGGGCTACCCCAAAGCACCCTCCCAATGTTGAGGGCATGTGGCCTGGTATGGTTCAGGAGGGAGGGGGCCGCACTCTCATCCCCCCTCTTTTCCTGCGGCCTGCAAGGTTGCGTGCTCGGATAAGGGTCTGGTGTGGATTTTTGGGGGGACCCCACGCCGTTTTTGTTTTTTTTTGGCACGGGGTTCCCCTTAAAATCCATACCAGACCTGAAGGGTCTGGTATGGAATTTAGGGGGAACCCCATGTCATTTTTTTTTAACCACTTGACAACTGGGCACTTAAACCCCCTTCCTAACCAGACCAATTTTCAGCTTTTGGTGCTCTCACATTTTGAATGACAATTACTCAGTCATGCAACACTGTATCTATATAAAATTTTTGTCCTTTCTTTCACACAAATGGCGCTTGCTTTTGGTGGTATTTAATCACCACTGGGTTCTTTATTTTTTGCGCCGTAAAAGAAAAAAGACCGAAAAATCAGTAAAAAAATACATTTTTCTTCATTTCTGTTATAATATTTTGCAAATTAGTAATTTTTCTTCATATATTTTGGCCAAAATTTATACCGCTACATATCTTTGGTAAAATTAACCCAAATCAGTGGATATTATTTGGTCTTTGTGAAAGTTATAGAGTCCAATCACACCTGAAGTACTGACGGCCTATCTAATTTCTTGAGACCCTAACATTCCAGAAAAGTACAAATACCCCCCAAATGACCCCTTTTTGGAAAGAAGACATTCCAAGGTATTTAGAAAGATGCATGGTGAGTTTTTTGAAGTTGTCATTTTTTCCCACAATTCTTTGCAAAATCAAGGTTTTTTTTTACTTTTTTTTTTCCCACAAAATTGTCATATTAGCAGGTTATTTCTCACACACCGCATATGCATACCACAAATTACACCCCAAAACACATTCTGCTATTACTCCCGAGTACGGCGATACCACATGTGTGAGACTTTTACACAGCGTGGCCACATACAGAGGCCCAACATGCAGGGGAGCACCTTCAGGCGTTCTGGAGCACCCAGGCCAATTCTGACATTTCTCTCCTACATGTAAAAATCATCATTTATTAGCTAGAAAATTACATAGAACCCCAAAACATTATATATGTTTTTTTAGCAAAGACCCTAGAGAATACAATGGCGGTTGTTGCAACTTTTTATCTCGCACGGTATTTGCGCAGCGATTTTTTTAACGCGTTTTTTTTGGAAAAAAAACTGTTTTGTGCTTTACAAAAACCAAAACAGTAAAGTTAGCCTAATGTTTTTGCATAATGTGAAAGATGAAGTTACGCCGAGTAAATAGATACCCAACATGTCACCTTTCAAAATTGCACGCGCTTGTGGAATGGTGCCAAACTTTGCTACTCAAAAATCTCCATAGGCGACGCTTTAAAATTTTTTACTGGTTACATGTTTTGAGTTACAGAGGAGGTCTAGGGCCAAAATTATTACTCTCGCTCTACCGATCACAGCGATACCTCACATGTGTGGTTTGGACACCGTTTTCATATGTGGACGGGACTTACGTATGCGTTCGCTTCTGCATGCGAGCACACAGGGACAGGGGCGCTTTAAAAATTTTTTTTTTTTTTATTGTTCATTTTACTTTATTTATTTTAGTTTGATGCTTTTTTCCAAAAAAAATAATTTTTGACCACTTTTATTCCTATTACAAGGAATATAAACATCCTTGTAATAGGAATATGGCATGACAGGTCCTCTTTACAGTGAGATATGGGGTCAATAAGACCCCACATCTCACCTCTAGGCTGGGAAGCCTGAAATTAAAAAAAAAAAACGATCCTGGCTTCGATTGTAGCGGTGAGTCGGTAGAAGCGCAGGAGGGGGGGGACATCCCCTCTCGCCTCCCATAAAAACGATCAAGCAGTGGAACAGCTACTATGATCATTCTCATGGTGTAGGGAATCGCCGGCTGAAAAAGCTGATATCTGAATAATGCCTGTAGCTGCAACCATCATTCAGATATCTCCGCACAAAGTCAAGGACGTTGTATGACGGCCGGCGGGCGGGAAGTGGTTAAAACGCTTTTTTTTTTTTTTTTTTTTAACACAAAGTTGTCCATTTATACAATATTTCTACCACATAACATGTACATACCAAAAATGACACCCCAAAATAGATTCTCCTGCTCCTCCTGAGTATGGCGATACCACATGTGTGAGACTTCCACAGCCTGGCCACATACAGAGGGCGAGTATAGCTGAGCATGGCAGGGTATGGCGGGGTATTGCGGAGTATGGTGGGGTATTGCGGAGTATGGCGGGGTATTGCGGAGTATGGCGGGGTATGGCGGGGTATGGCGGAGTATGGCGGGGTATGGCGGAGTATGGCGGGGTATTGTGGAGTATGGCGGGGTTGTTGCGGAGTATGGTGGGATATGGCGGAGTATGGCGGGGTATGGCGGAGTATGGCGGGGTATGGCGGAGTATGGCGGGGTATTGCGGAGTATGGCGGGGTATGGCAGAGTATGGCGGGGGCATGGCAGAGTATGGTGGGGTATGGCGGAGTATGGCGGGGTATTGCGGGGTATGGCGGGGTATTGCGGAGTATGGCGGGGGCATGGCAGAGTATGGCGGGGGCATGGCAGAGTATGGCGGAGGCATTGCAGAGTATGGCGGGGGCATTGCAGAGTATGGCGGGGGCATTGCAGAGTATGGCGGGGGCATTGCAGAGTATTGTGGGGGCATTGCAGAGTATTGCACAGCATTGCAGAGTATTGTGGGGGCATTGCAGAGTATTGTGGGGGCATTGCAGAGTATTGTGGGGGCATTGCAGAGTATTGTGGGGGCATTGCAGAGTATTGCACAGCATTGCAGAGTATTGTAGGGGCATTGCAGAGTATTGCACAGCATTGCAGAGTATTGTGGGGGCATTGCAGAGTATTGCACAGCATTGCAGAGTATTGTGGGGGGTATTGCAGAGTATTGCACAGCATTGCAGAGTATTGCACAGCATTGCAGAGTATTGTGAGGGTATTGCAGAGTATTGCACAGCATTGCAGAGTATTGCACAGCATTGCGGAGTATTGCACAGCATTGCAGAGTATTGTGGGGGTATTGCAGAGTATTGCACAGCATTGCAGAGTATTGCACAGCATTGCAGAGTATTGTGGGGGTATTGCAGAGTATTGCACAGCATTGCATAGCAGTGAGGGATGGCTGAGCATGGATGGATGGCTGGATGTCTCTGTGCAGCGCTGTGGGCACTACACATACAGCCCACAGCGCTGCAGCCATCCATCCATCCCCCTCCCCGCTCACTGTGTACCGATCGGTACACAGGAGGGGAGGAGAGGAACCGGCGTCATCAGATGACGCCGGTCTGTTTACATGTGATCGCGCCGTCATTTGATGGCGCGATCACATGGTAAACGGCCGCGATCAGCGGCCATTTACCGGGATTCGTGATGCGCCGGGTCCTCTGGACCCGGCGGTCACGGATGTGTTCGGGTGCGCGCCCCAGGGGGCGTGCGAGAGGGGAATTCTGGGAGGACGTCATAGTACGCCCTACCAGAGTTATCCAACCTCCCTGCAGCCATCATTCGGCTATGGGCCGGTTGGTAAGTGGTTAAATTTTGGCCGGGGTTCCCCTTAATATCCATACCAGGCCTGGAGGGCCTGATGTGGAATTTAGGGGGACTCCCACGTAATTTTTTTTTTTAAATTTTGGTTTGGGGTTTCCCTGTGTTGAATTCCCATGCCGTTTTTATCAATGAACTTCTATGTGTATTGTCGGCAATGCAATAGCCGCGGGTAGTTTTAAATGGAATTTTTCCTTCAAAATGTCATTTTGCTATCAGACTGTTCTAAACACGGGAAACATGCGCCCCTTTACAGGCATACTATAGACACCCCCCAGGTATGAAATTTAAAGGGATATTACACTTTTATTGTTTGACTTTAAGCATTATTAAAATCACTGCTTCTGAAAAAACGTCCGTTTTTAAAACTTTTTTTTGCATTGATCCATGTCCCCTGGGGCAGGACCCGGGTCCCCAAACACTTTTTATGACAATAACTTGCATATAAGCCTTTAAAATTAGCACTTTTGATTATTCATGTTCGTGCCCCATAGACTTTAACGGTGTTCAAGCAAACTTTTTTCCTGTTTGTATGTTCTGGTGCGAACCGAACAGGGGGGTGTTCGGCTCATCCCTACTAGCCGGCCTGAAAAGGGTACCAGGGACTCATCGACACATATATTCTTATCGGGGACATAAAGTTCTGCAAATTGTTGGGAAAAGAAATTTATCAGTGGGTGAAGTTTATATAATTTGTCGTAATTTGAATGATTGCGGGGAGGGCACTGGGTGTTGTCGCTAAAATGAAGAAAGCGCATTATCATTTCGTATCGGGACCTGGCTATTACGGCAGAATAAATGGGCATGTTGTGGATAGGGTTGGTGGACCAATAGGCACGTCCTTCATTTTTTTTTGTAAGCCCCATGTTTAGGGTGAGGCCCATAAACAATTTGAACTCCTCCAAATTCAGATCTCTCCACTCAAATGGACGGGCATAGGATGATTGGGGGTTGTTGGCAATATATTGCTGGGCATATACATTTGTCTGGTCCACAATGAATTGCAGCAAAGTGTCGGGCAAAAACAGATAAAAAAAATCAATCGCTGTGAAATTTTGGGTGTTGGCCTGCACACCTGGCTGTGCTGTAAAATGGGGGAATAATTGGTGATCCCGAGTCGGATGGCAGCCATGTTGGGTTGGCAAGACCATCTGGCATATATGTAGAGGCCCTGGCTCTTGGGGGACGTGACACTCAAGTAGTTGGGGGAATTGAATTTCCTGTGCTGGTACTCAGGCGTGATGTGGCAGCACTGGTACTGGGTCTGGGCATTTGTTCCTGGGGCCTATCGCTGGCGGCAGCGCTGGTACTGGGCATTTGTTCCCTGGGCCTATCACTGGTGGCAGCACTGGTACTGGGCCTGGTAATTTGTTCCTGGGGCCTATTGCTGGCAGCAGCGCTGGTATTGGGCCTTGGAATATAATCCTGGTTTCCAGAGTGCCGTGTCCTTCTAGGAGGGACCCATTCTTCCTTCGAATCATTTGCCAATTCATTATTGGGTTCAAATGCTGAATTTGATTCGGAATCAGAATTGGAATCTGATGAGAACTCCCCGTTGCTCTCATCAGTCATGGAGAGGATCTGAAATGCCTACTCACTGGTGTATAATCTTATGGACATGACGCTGATGGCTGTGTGACAGGTGGCAGGTGACGGTCACTGATGGGCTGTGAGATGGGTGGCAGGTGACGTTCACTGATAGGTGATGACAGTGTGACAGGTGATGGTCACTGATGGGTGACAGGCCACAGATGGTGACGGGTGATGGTCACTGATGGGTAATGGTCACAGACGGGTGACAGGCCACGGTCACTGATGGGTGATGGGTGCACCGCTGATGGTCACTGAAGGGTGACGGGTAATGGCTGACATCACTGATTGGTGACGGGTAATCGCTGACGTCACTGATGGGTGACGGGTAATCACTGACATCACTGATGGGTGACGGGTAATCGCTGACGTCACTGATGGGTGATGGCTGATGGTCACTGATGGGTGACGGGTGATGGGTGACGGGTAATGGCTGACGGTCACTGATGGGTGACGGGCAATGGCTGATGTCACTGATGGGTGACGGGTGATGGCTGATGTCACTGATGAGTGATGGGTGATGGCTGACGGTCACTGATGGGTGACGGGTGATGGCTGACAGGTGACGGCTGATGGTCACTGATGGGTGATGGGTGATGGCTGACAGGTGACGGCTGACGGTCAATGATGGGTGACGGGTGATGGCTGACAGGTGCACCGCTGACGGTCACTGATGGCAGTCTTATGTGACAGGTGCACTTTATGGGGTGACTGTGGTAACTGTTGGGTGACAGATGACAATTGTGGGGGCGATGGGACAAGTGTTGTGCTTGTGCAGTACAATACAGACACAGATTGGTAACTCACTGCTCCTAGCTCTTTTCTCCTCACACTGGAAACGGTGAGTCTATTGATGCTGGCCGCTGGGACATCTGGTCTTGCTGCCGGGGTGATATTTTGTTGCAGGGGTTCTATGTTGCTGGGGGGCCTATTGTTGCTGGGGGGGTATATTGCTGCTGGCTGCAGGGGATCTATTGTACTGCTTTTCTTGTTATCATTAATTTCCAATTACCAATTTCCATACAAATTACTTTAGCATAGCATGACATAATCATACTTGGCTTTGTATTCTCTGAATGAGACGGTGTTGTGAGGTGGGTAAGGGGCGGAACCAAGAGATGTTGCTCGGAGGTGGGTAGGGGGCAGAGGCAAGAAGTGTCTCAGAAGGTGGGAGTTCCAGCACCTATTCTCTGAGAAAAAAAGCCCTGGGCCTTCCTCTATAGTTTCAATGCAAGTAGAAGGCATCTATACACAAGCCCTACTGGATATGGGAGCCCAGGTGATGTCGCTATACCGAGATTCTTATCACAAGTACCAGAGGCATATCCCTCTGTGCAAACTTGAGGAGTTAGAGATTTGGGGCATAGGGACCCAGAAATGCCCATATGATGGATACACACCCATCAAGATAACTTTTAACACTTCCCTGGCTGGAAAGCAAGATACTTTTGACACGTTGGCTGTTGTCTGCCCCCGACCTCCTGGGGCAGGTCTTTGTTGATAGGCACTAACAACAATCTTGTGAGGAGGCTACTCACTCCACTGGCCCTGGAGTGGGCTCCATTAAGGAAGATCCACCCTCAGCTGCAAGAGGCCTTTCAGCAAATGTTGCAAGTGAAGAAGGCCCCCGTGGAAGAGTAGGAAGGCTGTGGTGATTGGATGCCCATGAAAAGGTATTGCAGCTGGGCGAGAGGGCCTGCTTGAAGGCCACTGTCAAGCTATCATGGTACCAACAGGGTCCTTATGTGGTGGTGGAAGCTGATGCAGCAGAAGAGGATGTTGGGATAGAATTGGTCTCGGAGATCATATCCACTAAAGCCTTACTGAGGAGCAGGGGCGAATCCCTGTCAGGGTGAGGAACGTCACCTGTCACCCGATTAGCCTGAGGCCTCGGATGGTGATTGGGAAAGTGAGTGCTGCCACCCCAGTGACGGGGAATGATCTAGTTCAGAAGGGAGATGGAAGAGAGACCACTGTCCACTGCTCAAATCTACCATTAGGATGGGAGGAGAAGATTAAAGCCCAATTAGCCCGATGGAGAGAAGATGTTCTCCAAAGATGACTTTAATGTGGGCTGTGCCAGGAGTGCCCAACATCGAATTTGGCTAACTGAAGACAAGCCTTTTCGTGAAAGGGCCAGGCAAATCCCTTTGTGTGACCTGGAGGACCTTAGAGAACAGCTGGCTAGGCTGAAGAAGTCTGGGGTCGTTAAGAAAGGAGCCCTTATGCATCCCTGATTGCGGTAGTGAGAAAGAAGAATGGGTCCCTCCAAATGTGTATTGACTGCCAAACCTTGAACCGAAGGACTATCCCAGACCAGTACACAACCCCTTGCATAGAAGAGGCCTTGCAATGTCTATCTGGTGCCAAGTGGTTCAGTGTGCTGGATCTAAAGAGCAGATACTACCAGATACCCATGCATCCGGATGACCGAGAAAAATGGCCTTCATCAGCCCTCTAGGATTTTTCGAATTCGACCAAATGCCACAAGGATTAGCTGGGGCCCCCACCACTTTCCGGATACTGATGGAGAACACTGTGGGAGATAAGAACTTGGTGGAAGTGCTGGTGTACCTTGATTATATTATCGTGTTTGGGAGAACGTTGGAGGAGCATGAAGCTCGGTTGGAGAAAGTTTTCCAACGGTTACACACAGATCGACTGAAGCTGTCGCTAGAAAAATGCCAATTCTACCAGACCTCGGTTACGTATCCTGGGCACAAAGTTTCAGCTGAGGGGATAGCTACTGACCCTCAAAAGTTTGAGGCCGTTACGTCTTGGCCTCGCCTGAGCACCGTCACTGAATTGAGGTCGTTTCTGGGGTTCTGCTCCTATAATAGGAGATTTGTGAGGAGCTTCTCACAGATTGCTAGACTGTTGAACAAACTCTTACAGAAACAGATGGAAGCAGACCCATCCAAGCCTTATGAGTTGCACTTGGATGCCAGCAGAGATGGCCTTGGGGGAGTGCTATAGCAAGAGTTGGAGGGAAGACTCTGTCCGGTAGCTTATGTGAGTCATAGCCTCACCCCCCCTGAGAAGAACTATCCTGTACACAAATTGGAGTTCTTGGCCCTGAAGTGGGAGGTTGTAGATAAGCTATGTGACTATCTGTATGGGGCCACTTTTGTGGTGAAGATGGATAATAGTCCTTTGACTTACCTATTAACCACTGCCAAGTTGGATGCCACTGGACATCGGTGGTTGGCCGCTCTGTCTTTCAGTTCAGTCTGAAGTACTGACCAGGAGTGGGAAATCAGGACGCTGATGCCCTTTTCCAAAGACCTCATACCACAAATGTTGGCCAGAAGAGTTGGGTCCATTTACCTCTGGAAGGAGTATTGGCTGTATGTCAAGGAATCGAGCATAAGCACAGAGGAGTGGTAGGAGCTGAAGCTGTAGGAGTCACTCCTGCTCGAGTGTCCAAATATTATTGTGATTTGACATAAGTGCACAGTCAAGAATTGCCTCAGCTGACAAGAGAAGATATGAGGCGGGACCAACTGGAAAATCCGTTGGGAAATCTTCTGAAGAAGTCCCTATCCATTCGAGAACATCAAATGCTGTTGAAAAGTTCCATTGAGAGAGCAAATGTAGTCCATAGAGAGTGGGAACGAATGGGATTAGAGGATGGAGTCATATACCGGAGAGCCACTTCTGAAGAAACACCGGCTAAAGGTATTGGCCACCCTTCATGATGATCATGGTCATTTAGGCCTGGACAGAACCTTCAACTTAGTCAGGGACCGATTCTATTGACCATTCATGAGAGTTGAGGTGGAAAGCTATTGCCGCTCTTGCATCAGGTGCATACCAAGAAAGTCTTTACCCGGCAGGGCGGCCCCAGTGGGCCATCTCCAGAGTCAAGGGCCAATGGAGTTGGTGTGCATTGATTTCTAGTGTCTGGAGCCTGACTTGAGTGGACGTAGTAATGTCCTGGTTGTGACAGATCATTTCACCTGCTATGCTCAAGCTTTCCCCACTAGGGATCAGCAACCAGTACTGTAGCAAAAACTCTGGTGGAAAAGTTCTTTATTCACTATGGACTGCCCCAAAGGCTACACTCAGACCAAGATCAGGACTTTGAGAGCAAGTTAATTAGAAGGTTGTGCGAGCTCTTGAGTATAAAAAAGTTCAGAACCACTCCTCACCACCCTATTGGGGACCCGCAACCTGAACATTTCAACCGTACTTTGCTGAATATTTTGGGAACCCTTCCTTCGGAGAAGAAACAGCATTGGGGAGAACAGATAGCTGCAGTAGCTCATGCTTATAATAGCACCTCCAATGACTCTACTGGGTACTCCCCCTACAGATTAATGTTCAGAAGAGAGGCTCGTTTACCAGTGAACCTGGCTTTTGGAACATTGTTAGATCACACCTCCCAGGCCTCCTACCGGGGTATTTTTACAGGTTTTGGAAGAACCTAAAGATGGCCTATGAGAAGGCTAAGGAAGCCTCCACCACCAGAGAACAGAAGAACAAGAAATATTCAAAGTAAGGGTTCAGGACTTACAACCCGGAGATCAAGTGTTGCTACACAATCTAGGAGTGCCTGGAAAGAATAAACTGGCCGATAGGTGGCACTCCCAACCCTGCATTGTTTGTAAGCGATTATCCGGGCTCCCTATGTACCAAATTCGGCCTGAGGGTAAGACTGGTCCCCTGACCTGGCACCAAAATCATCTGTTACCTATATCGAGGCAGTTTGAGTACCTCCATCTCCTTGTCTAGAGACTTACCAGTCCCTTAAGCTGAGGCCCAGGGCCAGGAGAGACAGCCAAGTCTTCTACCATCACAGGTTGAAGTGTTCGATTTCCACCCGATGAGAGGAAACTAGAATGTTAAGTTGGAACCTATTGAAGTAATTGATGTGCCAGAGACCTCCAGTCACCTCATCAACGAAACATGGAGAGAAACTGTTCTTGAGCCAGAGCTTGAACCGGAACATGAACCAGAACTCGAACCAGAACATGCACCAGAGCTTGAACCAGAACATGAACTAAAGTTTGAACCAGACTGTGAATCAGAACCTGACTCAGAACCGCTGGAAAATATCTACTCCAGAATGAGACAGAGAATATGCCCCCCAAAAAGACTGACGTATGTTACCCTTGGGGACAGTTCTGGTGAACTTATTTCTACCGCTCAGCGCCCTAGTCAAGCACTTGCCTCTTTTATTAAACCTTTAGTAAAGGATGACCTTGATCCGCCCCCTGACACTACTGGGTGGACCACTAACTTGTTACTGGCCTGTCATAAACTTGATATGACCTTGCCTGATATAGAAAAAAGAGTGGAAAGGGGAATGGGGGAATGGTGGGAATTTATACGAAGCACAACACCCGAAACCAAATTAATCAATTAGTAAATACTATTTAATGGTGCACATGGATGCATGTGGGATAGTAAATAACATGTAATAAAAAACATAATAAATAAATATAAATGTATACACACACATAAGTGCTCATACATAGTAAATAATATATATTTTAAAATGTATTGAATGTAGCCCAAACTTGCAAACAGACATGATTGATTGCACACATGATAATGAAAAATTGATTCAAATTTCTTCAAGGTAGTCGCATAATAGATGCATGGTAGCTTTGACAATACATCGGTATATAGCTCTATGCACATTTCGTGGATAACTTCCACTCATCAGGAGCAAATGCGATCTAGGTATGTCCATAAGTAAGCTACAGTATTCAACAACATGGGTAGTATTACTAGCTGGAGGGACTATGGGAACATCATCCCCGGAAACTAAGGTGGCGGTGACTGCGGCAGCACAGCGGTGAACAGAAAACAAGAAGTGAGCATCAATAGAGATGTCATCCCCAATAAATTACTGTGGTTGTAATAAGTGCTGAATAGGGGCCCATAGGCCTTCCTTTGTATGACGTGTAAAGCATAGTCCAGAGATGTGCATGGTGTCATCAAGGTGCAAGGAGCAGACACTTGCTACTGGCCTGTCATAAACTTGATATGACCTTGCCTGATAATGTACATATCTTTTTGTTAGAAGATCCCTCTTTGGATCAGTTATTGGCTGTTGCATTTTTTTATTTTTTTTTAATCAAATTTTATTTTCAATTTTTTTTATATCACAACAATATATACACAAAAAACAATGAGAAAAAGAAAAAGAAAAAGAAAAATTTAATAACATTGAAGTCAACTCATACATATTCTTAACATAAAAAACAAAAAAACAAAACAAAAAAAAGTATTCCCTTCCTTTCCCTTCCCACCTTCTATCTCAGTCCCGTATGCATGTGGTCAAGCCACAATTTCCAGATAGTATCTAGCCTCTTAGATAAATTCCTCCTAAAAAAAATGACTCTCATAGAAAATGGATCTATTCAGATCAAATATACAATCACATATAGTCAGCGGGTGGGGGGAGGTCCACCTAATGGCAATTTGTCTTCGTGCCACAAAAGCGCTCTTACAAAAGTAAACCACATTGGTGGTTTAAGCACTAAGATATCAAGATAGCCCAGTAGACAAATTAAGGAATCCACTGAAAGATACCGATCTAAAATCCCATTAAGTGTACCCACTACCTCTGCCCAGTACCTCTGGAGTTTCAGGCATCACCATAATAGATGTATCAATGACCCCGGATTGCCACATCTAGAGCAAGACGAGTCAATTGTTTAGCCAATTTTGAACAAAAATTCTGGGGTCCTATACGCCCTATGCCTTATGCAATATATAAAATTGTGTTAGTCTAAATGAGGGTGAAAGAGATACAAGAGGAAGAGCCAAAAGAATCCTTACCTAGACATAGTCAGATCAATATCACACTCCCATTTTTCTCTTGATGGACAGTGAAACTTATTAGAAGTGTCACAGTCCCTACACTGCCATGCAAACAGCCAGGAGTGGTCACACCCCAAATAGCTCAAGGAGGTATTGAACCTATGAACTTTCTGTTGACTGCTCCTGTTGTATTGCCTCTGAGCCACAACACAGTTCATTATTCAGCCTTGTTTCCAGCTATGCCTTGTTCTACATGCAGTACTGAGGGCTATAGTCTGGCTATTGCTTTGCAATTAGCAACTGTCACTCCTGGTTCAGCTGAGGCAGTTTATCTAATCAGCTGGGTATAAAACACTGCCTCACTCTGAGGGCTGTGTCAGTTTATTGTCTCTTATATTGCCAAAGGTGCCTGTGTTGTGTTTGCAAGTTGCAGTGTTCCAAGACTGACCCTGGCTTCTGACCCTGGATCTGTTCATCGTTTATTCTGACTTCTGGAATCCCTGACTACAGCTTCACCTTGACAACCTTTGGTTAATTCCTGTCAAGCCCCCCGTGCACAGATTCACAGCCCAGGTGGATTTTTACCTTGTTACTTTGAGCTGTGTGTATTTGCAAGGGTGAGCATACATCTCTGCACTATGGACTCCAACCAAGGTAAGCCCTTACAAGAAGTACCTTGTAATAGAGACTTATATGTTACAGATATTAAGCCTTTGGTTACAATTGCCTGTACCACTCTTTCGAGACTGGGACCAGGGGAAACAAAACAGGAGAAGAATATAAATTTGACATATAAGCGATGTCGCAGCTGCAAAAATTGAAAAAAACATCTTGGGTTCAAAGAAAATTCCCTTACCAATGGATCAAAATATTTAAGTACCCTCCTCTCATAGAGCTGAGATAGGGTAAGAATCCCCGCTTGTTCCCATCACTGAAAGCCCTGGAGGGTCAGTATTTCAGGTAGCCTTTCATTGCCCCAAATAGGGGTATTTTTAGTTAAGTAGGAAACCCCCATTATCTTAACAGATTCCCACACCTTGTATATAAGTACTAGAGTGGGTATATTAGAAAAAGCAGAACACCCTGATGACCCCTCCAGGGCTAGCAGCGGCTGGCGTCCCTGGAAACCAAGCAAAATGAGGGAGCAGCTAAGGCCTCTGATTCCTACTGTGCTAGATGCTGCAATTAAGCAGCTAGAAAGTAAATCCTTGGGTTTGGAGCCACTAACCCCCAGCCTCCTTTGGATAATGTAGAAGGTCTAGTTTGTTACAGGGGGTCCTATTTCCCCAAATCAAATTTCTAAATATCCTGTTGATCTTAAAGTGATTGTAAAGGTAACAATAAAAAAATAAAAAATAAATAAAAAAAAAACAAGCATATCATACTTCCCTCCACTGTGCAGCTCGTTTTGCACAGAGTGGCCCTGAACCTGCTCTTCTGGGGTCCCTTAGTGGCTCTCGTGGCTCCTCCCCCACATCTGATAACCCCCTCAGAGAAGCGCTTCCCAGAGGGGGTTACCTTGCCGGCGTGCTCCCGAGTCCAGCATTCTGCGTCCATAGAGGCGGATGCAGGACTCAAACACCGCCCCCCAGCGCTCGTGTCATTGGATTTGATTGACAGCAGCGGGAGCCAATCAATCTATCCAGTCAAGAGCTGAAAAACCTGGGCAGAGAGCGCGTCCCCGACGGGTCAAGTTCGAGGGTTCAGGTAAGTACAACGGGGGGGGCTGGGGGGCCGGTCACTGACAGGTGTTTTTTCACCTTAATGCATAGGATGCATTAAGGTGAAAAAACACAAACCTTTACAACCCCTTTAATAAAATTCTTCAGGAGAATGCAAACTGAGGAATTATGTAAGAAATATAAAAGTTGCGGCATCCAAGCCATCTTCATGAAATTTTATGCGGCCCATTTTTGAGAGGGGAAGTTTACACCAAATCCCACTTTGCATTTGAAATCTTGTCAATAATGGGGCAATGTTGTCCGCTATATATGACAAAAGGGAAGCGGTCATGGTACAGTACCTGACTGCGAGAATGTGTTTCCAGTGCAATCCCATCGCGCTGGTTCTCAGCGACAGGGTACTGTGCACCTTGCACTGGCTCGCTAATCGGGAAAGGATTTTTGCAATGAGCGACAAGCATTGCTGACAGGTATCTGGTATGAATCATGAGGGGGAATGCCGTGCCAAAGTTTAAATAAAAAAACCAGCATGGGTTCCCCTCCAGGGGCATACCAGGCCCTTAGGTCTGATATGGATTTTAAGGGGAACCCCCTACACCGAAAAAATGGCGTGGGGGTCCCCCCAAATTCCATATTATGTCAGTCTCATCATGCCCCGGGACTGTGACGTCATAAGGGGGTGGGGTCACCGGGTGACATCACCCGGTGACCACGCCCCATGCCTATACAAGTCGCACACAGCATTACAGCGGGAGAGAGCGCTGTGTCAACATCGGAAGAAGAGGGACAAGACGACGGAGAAGACCGGGCCACCGCTCGAAAAAGAGCAGAAGATAGCGGAGGAGCCCAGCAGAAGAACAAGAGAGCGGGAGAAGAACCAGATGCTGGAGAGAGTGGAGAAGTCAGAAGAAGACCCCCGGAGCTGCCTAATAAATTACTATAAAAATCTGTGTAGTGTGTTTTTGTTTTTTTTGTTTGTTTTTTTTCTTGACGCTTTTTCCCCTAGGTGAATAGGATGTACCCCATACTCATAGGGTGGGGGCCAGGATCTGGGGGCCCCCCTACCCCAAAGCGCCCACTTCCCCATGTTGAGGGCATGTGGCCTGGTATGGTTCAGGAGGGGGGGGGGGTGCTCGCTCATCCCCACCCCCTTTCCTGACCGGCCGGGCTGCATGCTCGGATAAGGGTCTGGTATGGATTTTGGGGGGACCCCACACCATTTTTTCGGCGTAGGGTGTTCCCCTTAAAATCCATACCAGACCTAAGGGCCTGGTATGCCCCTGGAGGGGAACCCATGTTGTTTTTTTATTTAAAATTTGACGCGGCGTTCCTGCTCATGATTCATACCAGACACCTGATAGCAATGCTTGTCGCTCATCGCGAAAGGAAAAAACTGTTTTCCTCTCCCAATGAGTGAGCCAGCTCGGCGCTGGCTCCTGCGATGGGGCTCGCAGGTGTCAAATCTCGCCGATAACAGCGGCGAGATTGACACAATATCGCCGTCACCTACTGTAACTCCCAGGTATTTTAAAGAGGAAACTATAACAAGTTGTGGGCATATCGATGGCAAATCCTTGGAGTGAATGCAACGACAGAAGCACAGACTTCTTCCAGTTAATAGCAAGCACTTTTCAATATATTGGCTAAGACCTTAGCTAGTATCTTCACATCTGTTGACAAAAAGGAAATAGGCCGATATAATTCTGGAAAAGGTGGATATTTATCTTTTTTTGGGAAAACCAAAATTGCAGGTTCGGACATTGAGTTCGGGAGACTTCCTTCCTCTAAAGCTGAATTAAATGTTTTAAGTAGGGTAGGTGACAACACTTCACCGTATTTTTTTTATAAACTTCTAGTTTGTCATATGATTAACCATTCATTTCTTATATACAGTGAGGTGATCCTACAGGTTATGCTCTGTCTTCGGGGACAAATGACTTTCAAGTGGGGGGAGGATGTAGCAATATGGACTATAATTGCCACAAACAGTTATTCCCTGCCCTATCTTATTCCATATTATCCCCCTAGTGCCCAGCGTTATCAGACTGACATCATATTTGTGAGCCCAACCAAAGGGCTTGTGGGATTGGTAATTCCAACAGACGGCTGTTCCCCTGCATGACCATGCATCCGGACTACATATCCCAGGGATCTTTGCTACCACCAGGGAGATTGCTGGGAAGAACTATAAAAGAAACCAGAGACCGGAATTGCGCTTCCCCCAGGGCCCTGTGTGTCTGAAGGACCTCTTGATGCAGGGAGAGTGAGGTCGTGCCCTACCATGCAGTCCACAGCATTCCTACCTGACCGAGAAGGGATCCAGCGCTGCCTGCTGTTTATTGAACTTCTGATCAGCCCTGTCTCTATAGTGCAGCTACCCATGCTTCGTGCTCCGTAACGAAGGATCATCACAAGCAGATCTGCAACCAGAACGTCCGTTCGAGAGTCCCTAGCTGGCATTGAATCGGCCTGGTCGTTTGTGAGAGGGCCATTGCCCACCTTTGCAAACCTTTCCTTTGTTTCATTGGGGCACTGTGCACAGACAGCTTTACCTTGGGAACACTTCATTGCACCTTTATTTGAACACTGTACATAATTCTCCTTAGCTACAGTCATCACAAAATATACTACCACACTTTTTCTACACCCTCTTGGATACAATTAATGAGCTCCGACTGTCGGTGAAGACTATCAGATCTGCAATGGGGACATTCTGTCATTGCTACTTAAAGGGCCCTTATACCATCCATGTTTAGCTGCATCTTTCATTAGGATCAGAGGTTAAACAGGCCGGCCTGGGTTTCTCTTTCTAGAAGTACTGTCAGTATTGCTACTTAACTTGTTTTATCCTTTCAGGTTATGTCAAAGTGGTATTCTACTGTACTTGCAGTAGGTGTATATAATATTCTGCTGTTGCCTCCTGTCTCAACTGACATTTCTTAGTAGTCATTCGACTGAGTTTGCGCTACTATCCCAAACTCAGTTGAACCATTACCTCTTTGTGAAATCAGACCTTAACTGAAGTATTCCAGTAAACGTTAATAGAATATAAACGCATTGAGTGCTGTCTTATTACTTAAGGGTATTGCAATGATGTCTAAACCCAGAGTGTCTGGTGGGTTGGAAGGTTCACAGGGTCATGGCGATGCTGATGAGCAGGTAAATCCAAGCAGTCCCCAAGGGGTCCGTGCTACATAAGTAGGATTCTACCTAGGTTCAGGCCCAGGACAAACCATGGGTTTTCAAATAGTTTTTCCCTCTGTCACTTCATAATTGTAGCGTAATTGTGTTTTTTATGTCTCTCCTTGCACTTTCTCTACGCTACTTGCGTCAATATAATATCTGAGCTATCCTTATTCACTTGTGTATGATCTCCCAGCACAAGACACCATTGATCCTGACCAAATCTCCAACTTAATTTGCAGAAATGCAACCCCAGACTTGCAAGGAACCTCCACCATGCTTCACTGTTGCCTGCAGACACTCATTATTGTACCACTCTCCAGCCCCTCTGGAACAAACTATGCTTTTCTACAGCCAAATATTTCATCAGTCCATAGCACCTGCTGTCATTTTTCTGCACCCAGTTCCTATGTTTTCATTCAATGGACATGGGGAAAAAAGGCTAAACATGACTCAATGATTGGAGATTTGGTAAGGATCAATGGTGTCCTCAATGCTGGGATATACAGGCAGATACTCTTATAACATGCCATACCATCAAAGAGGTGTGTGATTGGTCCCAAATTGATTCTGCAGCAGAACAACGACCACAAAAATGCAGCCAATTAAGAACTATCTTCAGTGTAAAAAAGAACAAGGTGTCCTGGAAATTATGATTTGGCTCCCACAGAGCCCTGATCTCATCTTCATTGAGTCTGTCAGAAGAGACGGAAGGATTTTAGGCAGCCTACATCCACAGAAGATCTGTGGCTAGTTCTTCAAGACGTTTGAAACAACCTACTGTATCTTCTGTATTCCTTAAAAAAACGTGTATAAGTGTACCTAGAATCGAAGAATTGATGTTATTTTGGGGCAAAGGGTGGTCACACCACATTGATTTGATTTGGATTCTCTTCTGTTGATCTAATTTACATTTTGTTAATTGAAAAAATAAACTATTACCTCTTCTTCTATTTCTGAAATCATTCCTAATTTACAGCATTTCTTATACCTGCCTAAGACTTTTACACAGTACTGTATACATATATTGTATATATGATGCATTCCAATCTGTAATTAGCAATAATACAGCTATTTATGTACCTTAATCATACAGTTCACAGGCTGCATATTCATAGACCCAGGGTTATATGCTGCTACCTTAAGGTGATAGAACACTGTCAAAGCTTTTTAACATGCACGTTGAACGTACTTGTATAATCTTACCCAACTCTTTAAGAGCACAGTATTTTTGCTAGTGTGAAGTGATGGCCCTCTTCTCCCCTTTCTATGCTTAACCAGCTTCCTTATTTTGGATTATTTAATCAACTATACACTGGCTACTGCTATAATGTTAGAAGCAATGCATTTGGATCAATGTAAACAAAGTAATACCCTGGGTACCATACCTGGTCCCCCACATTGTGGGGTGGCCTGTAATGTTACTTCGGGCACTGGATCCTGCTTGGACACTTACCTTGACATTGACTACAATGTGTGGGTGCTATACAAGTATTGCGAGCCTAAGGACCCATCCTGGAGTATGCCCAGTGTGACAAATGAAACCTGGAGTCATATAGGGACCAGCAACATGGACAGGTAAGGCAACTTTGTCCACAATGGAAGGCTGCTAAACCTTCCTTTTTGGGGGCTTCTACCTCCTTTTAAACAATGAGGGTCCCATCACTCCCAATAGGCTTCATCTACAAAGACCATATTCAGCCCTTCCTTGTGTTGCATGTTTATTCCCTTATGCTCTAAACCCTACACTCAAAAAGAGTACAAGCAGCTTTTTTTTTGTGTATTCAGGAGTTTTTGATCCCATAGGAAAAACATGCCTCAAAATCACTATGAACACATTATGCTTACACTCTGCTTAGGTGTAAATGCAGGCTAAAGAGCATATATAAATATATGAGCAGATCAGCACTGTAATTAACATAAAAAAACTTAAAGTGTTACTAAACCCACAACAGTAAAATCAGTCTGTATTTATAGACCTTTGTGCACTGGTCCAAATCATTTGGTGGAGGGGGAATTATGGTGTTGGGTTGTTTTTCAGGGGTTGGGCTTGGCCCCTTAGTTCTAGTGAAGGGAACTTTTAAGGTGTCAGCATACCAAGACATTTTGGACAATTTCATGCTCCCAACTTTGTGGGAACAGTTTGGGGAAGGCCCCTTCCTGTTCCAAAATGACAGCGCACCAGTGCACAAAGCAAGGTCCATAAAGACATAGATGAGCAAGTTTGGGGTGGAGGAACTTGGGTGGCCTGCACAGAGTCCTGACCTCAACCCAATAGAGCACCTTTGGGATGAATTGGAGTGGAGACTGCAAGCCAGGCCTTCTCGTCCACATCAGTGCCTGACCACACAAATGCGCTTCTGGAAGAACGGTCAAACACTCCCATAGACACACTCCTATACCTTGTGGACAACCTTCCCAGAAGAGTTGGAGCTGTTAAAGCTGCAAAAGGTGGGCCAGCTCAATATTGAACCCTATGGACTAAGACTGGGATGTCAAACTTCATGTGCGTGTAAAAGCAGGTGTCCCAATACTTTTGGTAATATAGTGTATGTGATACTAGGAAGCAAGTTGTATAAAGCAGAATACCCATCAAGTGGAATTCCTTAAAGTGGTACTAAACCCAGGACCCTGCATTCACTATATCTGGTCTCCCACAATACTGTACACAGAACATGGAAATGCAATAGTTTTAGTAAATATAAACTGCTAAATACCTTTTTCTCATCAGCAGTTAGAGTAGTCTTGTGACTTATAACAGTGTCTGGTTAAAGGTTGTAGGAGGAGCTTTCATTCTTCCCCGATTGTCCTATGGGGCTGCAGGACCCCTAACCCTCTGTCTGGACAGTGCTGATTGGTCCTGTGCTGATCACATGCACTCTCCCAAGGAAAACTCCCTAGCAATACACACCCAACTGAGCATATGCAACTTGTCCCCAAGGCTCTGCTCTGCCAGGAGATGGTTTGGGGACTCTGGAAGAAGGGGAGGATCAAATAGCCTTTTTACAAACTGGAGAGGATTAACCCCTTAGGTTCCACCGCGAGTATAACAAGCATGCTTTATTGCAGGGATCCTCAAACTACGGCCCTCCAGCTGTTGCAGAACTACACATCCCATGAGGCATTGTAAAACTCTGACATTCACAGACATGACTAGGCATGATGGGAATTGTAGTTCCTGAACACCTGGAGGGCCGCAGTTTGAAGACCCCTGCTTTATTGCATATACAGACTGATTTTACTGTTGTGGGTTTAGTAACACTTTTTAGGTTTTTTATGTTAATCACAGTGCTGATCTGCTGATTTATTTTTATGTGCTCTTTAGCCTGCATTTTACATCTAAACAAAGTGTAAGCATAATATGTTTCTAGTGATTTTGAGGCATTTTTTTTCATTTCTCCCCCCCCCCCCCCCCCCCCCAAAAAAAAAAAAAAAACAGCCGCCACTGGTTTAGAGCATATGGGAATGAACAGGCTCAATTCGAGAACATGGGAATAGTCAGGTGTAGTCATGGGTAAGGTAATTAGCAGAAAAACGTGAAAAAGGGCTTATGCTGTTGTTAAACTTTTGAGTGGTTGGAATTCTTCCCCTGCAAGTTAATGTAACGTGCTTGTATGCGTCGTATACTAGTACATAATGAAAGACTTACCCTAAACAAAGCCCTCCAGTGGCACGCTGTCACTGCTGCCAGGGCTTCCATCTTTCCTTCCGATTTTGTGGGCTCCGGGTGTTTGACTGGCCATGCTGTAATGTTGTCACTCCCCTGCATGTGCGTGGGAGTCACAGTTGCAGCACAGCACTCTCAATGGAGGCTACACTTGTTCCTACAAATTTCACTTCTTTTTCTGCAGGTACAGACAATGAATGAAAGCTCTCAAACCCTGAGGTATGGTCCATAACAAAATCTTCCTCGCCGAATGTAACAGCCGTTGAGACTGCATACAAAGTACTCACATGATGGTACTTGGTTCCAGCTAGAATCTCTAAATATGTCCCGGATCATTTGGCTTCCTGTTTTCGCAGCTGTTTAGAGCTGGGTTCACATTTATGCATAAGGTAGAAATGTCCAGTGATACAAGAATTTTGGAAATCTATTTTCATGCTTGCCTCAGTAATGTTCTAAAGCACTATTACACCTGACCAGGCATTGGCCCTTCTAAACTTAAAACCGGAATTTCTATAACAAACTGTTTTTTAAATTATTAACACAGCTCTTAACAGCTGCTAAACAGACTATAGCTAAAGCTTGGAAAACACCTACTCTGAATTTAGCCGATATCTAACAGAATGAACCAAACTCTGTTACATGCAAATATGGAAGCTTTAGATAAAAACAGTCTAAAAAAGTTTGATAATCTATGGAAACCATGGATTAAAAATTGCTTGCCACCAGACTGTGAAGACCAAGTACTTTTACCATGGATTTAATGTGTAGATATATCATTACCCTCTTGGGAATAACCTACCTTCGGGGACCTCCTATCCCTCTCTCTTCCTACTTGCTTCCTTTCCCCTCCTTGTTATAAACCCCTTCCCCTCCTTATTTTTCATTTTACCTTTTTATTTAGGTAAACTCCACTATAGTTGGTTGACATACCATAATATTATGCTGATATTGGGCTTCAAATCAGCAGTAGATTAACCATAATGTTCCCCTATCGGGGAACAAAAAAAAAATATATATATATATATATATATATATATATATATATATATATATATATATATATATATATATATATATATATTTAGATTCTTGTTTAGATAGATAACTATTAATTTACTGCATTGATCTGTCTTAATATATTTCTAAATAATTAAACAATTATATAATGCCATATGCAACTAGAGATCTATCTCCCTGTAATAAGATTATCTTAATTTTACGATGTAAAAAATTCTCTTTATGCCCTGTACACACGGTCGGATTTTCCAACGGAAAATGTGCGATCAGAGCTTGTTGTCGGAAATTCCGACCGTGTGTGGGCTCCATCGGACTTTTTCCATCGGATTTTCCGACACACAAAGTTTGAGAGCAGGCTATAAAATTTTCCGACAACAAAATCCGATCACGTCAGTTCCGACTGTGTGTGGCCAATTCCGACGCACAAAGTGCCACGCATGCTCAGAATAAATTCTAAATCGGACCTGCTCGGTCTGGTAAAATTAGCGTTTGGAATGGATATAGCACTTTCGTCAGGCTGCAATGTTTTAAATTGTTTAATGCAGCGCACTCTCTTCTTCTTTATAATGCTAGAAGAATGAAGTAGTTTTGCTGCTCATATTCACACACACTTCTCACAAACTTATTTCTTATTTATTGTGATTTCATCACTATATTTTGATTTGTCACATCTGACAAATTTTTTTTTTTTTTGGTTTGCATTTTTTTCAAGCCTGATCTTGTTTATATTTTTTGTTTATTTATTTTTTTTACTCCAGAATATTTTTGGGTGTGTTTTGTGTGTCAAGTTACCACAACACCATTATTATCTTGTATTATTTAATCTCAAGGAGGTTGTTTGGTGTTGGTGTCTCTTGTTAATTTCACATTGTATTTTTGAAATGTACCTGCCTCCTCACAAACAAACTGTCCTTTTTTGAAGGAAAACACACATAGGTGAGTATAATAGATCAAAACAAAAATTTATTAAGGTCTCATAACCAAACAAAGATGGAGGCAACGCTGGAGAAACAACAGAAATTGGCGAAGCCTTTGGGCCCCAGGGCACACATCAATTTTTTTACTCAAAAATTGGTGGCCTGAGGAGTCCATATATAAGGGAGTACAATCTGGTCCAAGAGATCATGAATAGCAGCAGATGACATGTATGTCCCCAGACTGTGGTCATACAAGAGCCTGCACCTTTTGTCAGACCAGACTGAACCCAGGTCATCACTCTCTGGTCTTCTTTCCACGCTTCCTTCCACGCTGTGTCTGTGGTGGTGGAGTTGTGGCAGGAGGAGGAGGATGGTCCAATTCACACAGGCGGGTATTGGGTGTGATTTTTGCCCCTGACCCCCTTAGTTAATGTTTTATAAAAAATATCCTCACACATGAGGTGTTGACTAGGGATGAGCCGAACACCCCCCCCCGGTTCGGATCTCACCAGAACCTGCGACCGGACCGAAAATTCGCACGAACGTTAGAACCCCATTGACGTCTATGAGACTCGAACGTTCGAAATCAAAATTGCTCATTTTAAAGGCTAATTTGCATGGTATTGTCCTAAAAAGGGTTTGGGGACCCGGGTCCTGCTCCAGGGGACATGTATCAATGCAAAAAAAACTTTTAAAAATGGCCGTTTTTTCGGGAGCAGTGATTTTAATGATGCTTAAAGTTAAAAAAAAAAAGTGAAATATTCCTTTTAAATATCGTACCTGGGGGGTGTCTATAGTATGCCTGTAAAGTGGCGCGTGTTTCCCATGCTTAGAACAGTTCCTGCACAAAATGTCATTTTTAAAAGGAAAAAAAGTTATTTAAAACTGCTTGCGGCTTTAATGTAATGTCGGGTCCTGGCAATATGGATGAAAATCAGTGAGACAAACAGCATGGGTACCCCCCAGTCCATTACCAGGCCCTTTGGGTCTTGTATGGATATTAAGGGGGACCCCACACCTAAATTAAAAAAAGGAAAGGCGTGGGGCCACCAGGCCCTATATACTCTGAACAGCAGTATACAGGTGGTGCAAACAAGACCGGGACTGTAGGTTTGTTAAGTAGAATCTGTTTGTAATTTTGAACTGGTACATTTTTAACATGTTTAGCTCCAGCCAAAAAATCTATTTTAAGCTTTTTGGAAAACATAGGAAAGGGTTATCACCCCTGTGACATTTGTTTTGCTGTCTGTGCTCCTCTTCAAAAGATTTCACCTCATTTTTTGTCCCAATGACAAATGTTTTTTGAAAATGTGTTTTTTTTTTTTTTTTTTTTTTTTTGTGAAACAAGGATTGGTGATAAAGCATCAGTGGAAAGGAGAAACGTTTTCCCCATATTAACTCTTACAGGAGAGAATTTCCCTTCCTAGGGGTAGATTTCATCTCACTTCCTGTTGTCTCCTTCTGTTTGCAAGTAGGAGTCGTTTGTAAGTTGGATGTTTGAAAGTAGGGTCCTGCTCTATATACTCAGAAATTTGGGCCTTAGGTGTTGTTGTGGCCACAACACTGTAAGCCCTCAGAGGGCCCTGCTGTGAAATATTAGATCAAGAATTGTAACTACATGCCCCTGTTGAACAAGGGCAGAAAAATTGGGCCTTAGGCACTGGTGGTGGCGCCCAGAACCAAAAATGTTCTTACAAGCTATCAGCGTGATCATTGAGGAGGAAGAGGATAATTACTCAGGATAGTCACTCAGCATCAGCATAGGCAGTCTTTGAAGGGATCTGAGATTTCAAAAAAAATTATTCGGTTACATCAGCATCAGGTGCTTGGTAGCTGGTGGTGATCCAAGACTGATTCATTTTTTATGAAGGTCAGTCGATCGACCGAGTCGGTGGACAGACGAACCCTGTGATCGATTACAAAGCCTCCAGCAGCACTGAATGTGCATTCCGAAAGAACGCTGGATGCAGGACAGGCCAGTAGCTCAATTACATACTGTGCAAGCTCTGGCCAGTGATCCATCCTCAAGACCCAGTAACCCAGAGGATTTTCGGTGGGAAAGGTGTCCAAGTCAGATCTTGCCCCTAGGTATTCCTGCACCATGTAAAACAGACGCTGGCGATGGTTGCTGGAACCGATCATACCTTGGGGCTGCGGACCAAAAAATTGTCTGAATGCATCGGTCAGACAGCCACCTTCTCCACCGCTCCTTCTTTGACTGACCGAAGCCTCAGCAACACGTTGTCCAGAAACAGGAGTTTGTAACCTCCCAGTCTCTGGGAACGAATTGCACAGACCTTTCTGCAAGGCCTCTCAAAGATGTTTCATCCTCTGCTCCCTCTGCAATGGCAAGATAAGGTCCGCAACCTTACCCTTGTAACATGGATCAAGGAGGGTTGCCAACCAGTATTGGTAATTCTAGTTTATACCATGAATACGAGGATCCTTACGCAGGCTTTGCAGGATCAGGGAGGCCATGCAGCGTAGGTTTGCTGAGGCATTCGGTCCGGAGTCCTCTGGGTCACTAAGGACGACATGGTCTGCAGCCACCTCCTCTCAGCCACGTACAAGTCCATATGTTTCTTGGGACTGATCCCTTAAAGACTGCTGCTGATGCTGAGTGCCAGGCTCCACCTCAATACTGACACAATCCTCCTCCTCCTCTCTCCTATCAGGCACCCACGTTGAGTCAGTGACCTCATCCCCTCCCTCATCACTGGAGTAAACCTGGCAGTATGCTGCAGCAGGGGGAGCATGACTGCCAGATTGCGGTCCTTCTTGGGCACCCCCTCTGTCCGTGCTCACGTTACTGCCTTCATCTAGCTCAGTATCATCATCAGAGCCTTCCAAACGCTGGGCATCCTCCTGGAGCATGTACCCAACACTGTGGTCAAACAGTTCGAGGGACTCCTCAGGAGGACATGGTGGGGCTAGGGAAGGAGTCACTGATGTAATTGTGCCGAGGGAAGAGGCCGCTGCTTTGCCAGACAACGTACCCTGAGCATGGGTGAGAGAGGATGAGGAGGATGAGGACAGCTTGCTCATCCACTCGACCAAGTCTTTCGCATGTTGCGGCTCAACACGGCCAGCTGCCGAAAAAAAGGCCAAGCGTGTCCCACGGCCACGTGCTGATGAGGATGCACCGTCTCCACGACCAGCACTGTTGCCTCTAGACACAGAGCCTGCTTGCCCTCTTTTATTGGCTTGTGACTGTCTGCCTCTCCTTGTTGGCCTTCCAGACATACTAATGGCCTGTAGCTGCACTAAGCTGGGATATATATATATATATATATATATATATATATATATATATATATATATATATATATATATATATATATTTATCTCTATCACAGTGGCTTGCGAAAGTATTCGGCCCCCTTGAACTTTTCAACCTTTTGCCACATTTCAGGCTTCAAACATAAAGATATAAAATTTTTATTTTTTGTGAAGAATCACCAACAAGTGGGACACAATTGTGAAGTGGAACGAAATCTTTTGGATTTTTGTAACTTTTTTTTTAACTAATAAAAAAAAAATGAAAAGTGGGGCGTGCAAAATTATTCGGCCCCCTTGCGTTAATACTTTGTAGAGCCACCTTTTGCTGTGATTACAGCTGCAAGTCGCTTGGGGTATGTCTCTATCAGTTTTGCACATCGAGAGACTGAAATTCTTGCCCATTCTTCCTTGCAAAACAGCTCGAGCTCAGTGAGGTTGGATGGAGAGCGTTTGAACAGCAGTTTTCAGCTCTTTCCACAGATTCTCGATTGGATTCAGGTCTGGACTTTGACTTGGCCATTCTAACACCTGGATATGTTTATTTGTGAACCATTACTTTGTAGATTTTGCTGTATGTTTGGGATCATTGTCTTGTTGGAAGATAGATCTCCGTCCCAGTTTCAGGTCTTTTGCAGACAGGTTTTCATCCAGAATGGTCCTGTATTTGGCTGCATCCATCTTCCCCTCAATTTTAACCATCTTCCCTGTCCCTGCTGAAGAAAAGCAGGCCCAAACCATGATGCTGCCACCACCATGTTTGACAGTGGGGATGGTGTGTTGAGTGTGATGAGCTGTGTTGCTTTTACGCCAAACATATCGTTTTGCATTGTGGCCAAAAAGTTCGATTTTTGGTTTCATCGGACCAGAGCACCTTCTTCCACTTGTTTGATGTGTCTCCCAGGTGGCTTGTGGCAAACTTTAGATGAAACTTTTTATGGATATCTTTGAGAAATGGCTTTCTTCTTGCCACTCTTCCATAAAGGGCAGATTTGTGTAGTGTACGACTGATTGTTGTCCTATGGACAGACTCTCCCACCTCAGCTGTAGTTCTCTGCAGTTCATCCAGAGTGATCATGGGCCTCTTGGCTGCATCTCTGATAAGTCTTCTCCTTGTCTGAGCTGAAAGTTTAGAGGGACAGCCAGGTCTTGGTAGATTTGCAGTGGTCTGATACTCCTTCCATTTCAAAATGATCGCTTGCACAGTGCTCCTTGGGATGTTTAAAGCTTGGGAAATCTTTTTGTATCCAAATCCGGCTTTTTTTTTTTTTTTTATTTTTTTTTTTTTTTAATCATATCCTTTTTATTGGTTTTTCAAATTATACATTGTTCATCGTAACCGGTGTAAAGAACAAAAAGCACATATTACAATATATGTTTCCCCATATCACCATCAATTACAAAAATATCTTACCCTTCCTTTTCCCGTTAAACCCTCCCCCCACCCCTGTTCCCTTATTCACCCTCCCTCCTCCCCACCAGTTGCTTATGTTAAAATAGTCGTATCCTAAGTTTGGTAAGACTTAATACCCCAATAAGAATACTGTGCACACTACTTATTCCCTAATATCTGTTCCCTCGTGCAAATCTTCCTTTCCTCGTTACGATTTTATATTTCCCTATTCTCTCCCTGACACCACATGCCCCAAATCCCTATGAACTTCCCATAGCTTCCCCTTCTAATATAAATAGTCCTTTCTATTCCCACTAGTGAGTTCATAGTGCTAACCCATTCTTCGTTGTTGATAACCATGCTTTTGCGATCAGTTTCCTGGCCTGGTATAAGCATCGTACAATTGCTATTCCTGTGTAGCCTTCCCCCATATCCTCTTTAAATAGCCCCAGGACACAAACCTTAGCCTCGGGCTCCAGCCTTATCCCAAACCTAGCCTCTATGATGTTTAGGATCTCGGTCCAGTACCTAACTAGCTTCGGGCATCTCCACATAATGTGTATAAGATCGCCCGTATCTAAACATCTGGGGCATTTGTCGTCTGGTCTACGACCCATTCTATGCAACCTCTTGGGGGTGTAGTAGGCTCTGTGCACAAGCAAGAGGTGCGACGCCCGCTGCGACGGAGAGAGGGATACCAGTGGACCAAGTTCCAATATTCTCTCCCACTGATCATCACTCAACTCCCCCACATCGGCCTCCCACCCCTCGCGCGAGAGTGGGGCTAGACCAGTTGCCCTGGTCGTTAGTTGGTCATAAATTCCCGATATTAGCCCCTTAAGGCTATGTACCCTTACCACCTTATTAAGAAGTGATGCACTACACCATTCCAGTGCGTTGGTCTTAAATTGCTTGTCTAATGCGTGCCTGATCTGGAGATAAAAGTAAAATGATTCCTTGGGGATTCCAAACTCCCGTCTCAGGTCCGCAAAGGATTTTAGTATATTGCCAACGTATATTTGTGCCAGCCTAGTTATTCCCGCCCTTTCCCACATCCTGTTTACTCCTATCGCCTGCATTTCTTGTAGCTGCCTATTCTGCCATATAGGTGTGAACTCCGTAACCCCCTTATATCCCATTTTGGTCTTTACTGACCGCCAGACTTTTATAACCAATTTGTTTGTTGGAGATGAGCATCCTAATGCTCCGGCTTCCAATGCCCCTACCAAGGATTTATGCGGGTTCCCCGACAACATGATTTTTGCACTGGAATCCACCTCCCCCCCACGTTCACACCCACCCAGGTGTTGCAGTTGGGCCGCCAAGAAGTACCTGTATGGGTGGGGCACCGCCAATCCCCCCTCCCTGTTGGGGCGTTGCAAGGTCTGGAGACTAATCCTGGCCCTTTCTCCATATTAACTCACGAAAGATAGAGTTTATTTTTAAAAACCAGTCCCTCCCTATCCAAATCGGTGAATTATGTAATATGTACATTAGTTGAGGCATCCAAATCATCTTAATCAGATTTATGCGCCCCGCCATAGATAGAGGAAGCCGAGACCAAATGTCTTTCTTCCTTCTAAACTTTTCTAACAGCGGAGCTAAGTTATCTTTAATATACTGCATTGGGTTATTGGTCACCACTAAACCCAAGTATTTAAACTTCTCCACCACCCTGAGACAAGGTATCACCTGAGGGAGAGAGCCGTTGGTAGAGTCAAGCGGGAGGAGTGAAGATTTCTCCCAATTGACTATTAACCCCGATACTCTCCCAAACCCTTCCACCAGCTGCATTGCCTTTACTAACGATGGCCCCATGTCCCCCAGGAATAACAATACATTGTCGGCATATAACGCTATTCTATCCTCACCCCCTTTCCTTTTAAAGCCCTGTAAACCTGATGATTTTCTTATTACCTCCGCGAAAGGCTCTATTGCCAGGGCGAATAGTAGGGGGGACAAGGGGCACCCCTGCCTAGTCCCCCTCTCAAGAGAGATCCCTTCTGAGTATGTATTGTTTTTATTTTCAATCTAGCACTGGGGTGTCGATATAAAATCTTAAGCCACTTAATAAATAGGGGACCAAACCCAAATTTTCCCAGTGCCCACCATAAATACTCCCATTCCAGGGTGTCAAATGCCTTGGCAATGTCCAAGGACAAAACCACCCTGGAGCCGGCATTCTCTACCGGGGTCTGGAGGTTCAAGTAAGTCCTTCTTATATTTTTACTGGTAGACCTGTTCTGCATAAACCCTGACTGGTCCGGGTGAGCCAAAGTAGATATACATCTATTCAGCCTGGCAGCCAGGATCTTTGCCAGAATCTTGACGTCTGTGCCCAGCAACGAAATTGGTCTGTATGACGAGGTGTCTAGATGACTATTCTCCTCTTTCTGAATCAATACGATAATAGCTTCAGACATTGATAAAGGCAAGCTATCAACTGCAGCTGATCAGTTCAGTGTCTTCCAAAGTTCCGGGGCCAGCACCTCCCCATATTGTTTATAAACCTCAGATGGCAATCCACCAGGGCCTGGGGACTTTTGGTTCGGCATGTTCTTTATTGCTTGCCCGACCTCTTCCAGTGTTATCGGTGCTTCCAGACTATTCTTATCTACGTCTGACAACACCGGTAACTCAATACCTTCCAAAAATTTCTCCATCTCTGCTTGTTCAGGGCTATGACGCGACTTATATAAATCCCTATAAAATTCTGCAAATGTTTTATTAATTACCCTAGGATCTGAAGAAATATCCCCTTCCTTTGTTTTGATCATGGGGATTGTTGAAGACGGCGAATTAGTTTTGGCCAACAGGGCCAACGTCCGGCCCACTCTTTCGCCTTCTTCAAAATTCCTCTGCCTCTGAAAAACCTTCCTGTTCTCTGCTCTTCTAATTTCTTCCTTTTTTGTATTTTTGTTGTTTCAGTACCCAATCTTCCCGATTTTCCTTTGTTGGGTCTAATACATACTTTCTTTCTGACTCCCGAACCTCTTCCCTAATAAGCTCTCCCCTTGCCCTTGTTTCTTTATTTTGGATATCTGTTGGATCAAGAGCCCTCTGAGGTATGCTTTCAAGGAGTCCCAAATCACACCCTCCGAGGCAGTACCGGTGTTAAATTCGATAAATTCTCTCAATCTTAAATTAATTTCATCTCTATTCCCCACTAGGTCCAACCATGCTGGGTTTACTGACCACAATCTCCCACCACCATCATCCTGCATGGTTATTATCACTATCAGTGGCGAGTGATCGGACACCCCCCTTGGGCGATATTCAATACTACTTATTAAAGGCTGGGCTTCCTGGTTACCAATGGCCATATCAATACGGGATAGGGTATGGTGGGTCCCTGAAAAGCAAGAATATTCCTGACTATTGGGGTTACGCGCCCTCCACATATCACACCACCCAACCTCCTCCAAAAACTGTGCCAGCCTTCCCACCGACCCTCCACCTCCGCTAAACCCTGGGGGAAACCTATCTAACCTGCTGTCAAGGACAGTATTAAAGTCCCCTACTATGATAACTGGGACCTCTCTCTTATCCTCCAGGAACTCAAGCAGCAGGAACAATATCTCCATTTTGAATGGTGGAGGAATATATAAATTTGCTATAACAAAAGATCTACCCTCAATTAAACAATGCAAAAAAATAAAACAACCCAGTCTATCAATGCTGACATCCCTGCAGGAAAACGTCAACCCCTTCCTAATCAGGATACTCGCTCCCCTTGAGTAGGAGGAGTACACTGAGTGGTATTGTGTCTGAAATTTTATTATTTTTAATTAATAATTTAGTCTCGCTGGTCAAGTGCGTTTCCTGCAAGCATATCACTTCGGCAGCACAGGCATCTAACTCCTGGAATACAGTGGCTTTTTTCACATAGTCGCTCATCCCCCTGATATTCCAGGAGCTTAAACCAACTGTTCTAGGCTTCATTCAAAATTGTACATCAACAAATACCCGCTATGCAAATACAAGGGTAGGGTTACCCTTCTACTTATATATTGGAAAGTCACGGCTGTGAATTGGCACTGTTCCGAGCCAGTACTTTTTTGAAGAAAATAACAAAGAAAACGTTTCCAAACTCTGTTCTGCTTTACCACATGTGCCCACATGCCCCTTTTTGTTCTTGTGCTTCAAATCTTCAATGCTCCTACCTACCACCCTCAGTGCTATTATTATGGGAAGGGGACCGAGCAGATCCGGGGGACCTATACCCCCACACCCCTCCCTCCCACCTCCATCCAAAACAGTGTCATTAAACCTACTAAATCTTATAAACTTTAAGTATTTACACTTCATTTCTTTTATCGTCGACACATTTTTTAACAGTGCTCTGTGCGTTTTTACCTTTATTTTTGCAACTGTGGTACCCCCTAATTTAAATAATCCCTTCTCCTCCCCCCCTGTGCCTCACTCGGCGTGCCCTAGGGGCCTTCCTTGTGACCTTACTACTCCCCTCACCCCACTTCATCCACCACCCCCTCCCCCCTCCCCCCCAATAGGCCCATCAACCCAAGGGTAAAAAGAACCCTCGTCACCAAACTAAACATTTCTTTCACTCTTCACTTCATCCACCCAGCTCTCTCCCTCCCAACCCCTATTACTACCAAACAAACCAACACAAAAAAAAAAAACACACAAAAAATCACATCATTAGTCTCATTTCCTAGAAGTTAAAGGGAACAAACAAAAAAAAAAAAAAACATTTATAAGTTCCTTTTTTGTTCTCTTCAAACCAGTCCGTGGCTCCTTTGACCGTTTCAAAAAAACGGGTAGTCCCTAAAGCCTCAATACGCAGTCGTGCTGGATATAATAGCGCATATGGAATGTTGTGGTTCCGTAAGGTGCGCTTAATGTCCAAAAAACCTGCTCTTCTCCTTTGCAATTCCGGGGAATAATCTGGATAAATCGAAACCTTTGCACCATTGAAGAAGACATCTCCTTTTTTCTCTAGATTTTTGCATTAAGTTCAACTTATCTTTGTAATTAAAAAACCTCATTATCATTGGTCTTGGGCGATCTCTTGAATATACTGATCTAGAAGGGACTCTGTGGGCTCGCTCAATAGAAAAAAAATGTGAAAGCCTCTACCCCAAAAACTTCCTTAATGCCGCGTACACACGGTCGGACTTTGCAGCTACAAAAGTCGGACAGCCTGTCCGACATACTTCCGGCGTACCTTCGGCGGACTTGGGGAAGACTTTCTTACGAACGGACTTGCCCACACACGACCACACAAAAGTACGCCAGCTTAGTACGCTGTGACGTACACCAAGTCCGACGAGACTATAAAACGGAAGTTCAATAGCCCGTACGACACCCTTTGGGCTCCTTCTGCTAATCTCGTGTTTATCTCGTGTTAGTAGAAGTTTGGTGAGAGACGATTCGCGCTTGTGAGACTCGTATTTTTCAGTTCGTTTTAACTGTTGTTCAGTCTGTGCTTGTGAGGTTTGTATCTGCTTTTCAGTGCGTTTGGTCAGTTGGCATTGAGAAATCTTTGTTTTATTGGCCGCTCGTTCCTGATTTTCAGGTCGTTCTTCACAGGCCTTGCTGTTCTTCAGTGCGTTCTGTTTAGTGCGTTCTGACCAGCCGACCGTTTTGAAGCCATGTTACCTGTACGTACTCGTCGTAGAGCTCGTGCATTGTATGTGCTTGGTGCTGTAGTTTATTCTTCAGCCCAAGACCAGTCCATGAACAGGGCAAGGAGGAGTTCATGGACCAAGAATTGGTTGCTTCAGCGTGACCAGTTCTGTCACATGCCTTTGCTCCGTGAGATCCGTGAGAATAATCCTGAGGATTTCAGGAACTTTCTCCGGATGACGGACCCCATTTTTGATCGTTTGGTGGCTTTGCTGACCCCCTATATCAGCAGGCAGGATACCTGCATGAGGCAAGCCATCACTCCGGAGCAGAGGCTGGTCGCTACCTTGCGGTATTTGGCCACAGGGAGAAGCCTGCAGGACCTTAAGTTCTCGACAGGCATCTCCCCCCAGGCTCTGGGGATCATTATCCCAGAGACCTGTTCTGCCATCATACAGGTCCTGCAGAAGGACTATATTAAGGTAAGATATTTTTATTTTATTAGCATCACATGTTCTTTTATGTAATCTTTGATAATGTAATGTATTTCTTGCTTCAAACACTACTTCCCATCATTGCAATATAGTGTGAATGTCCCCTTTTTATCCTCACACATGCTGGGATTTTTTCCTGTTATTTTTTGTCATGCATGTATAGTTTCCTTCAATAACCTTCCCAGCATGAAGTGATGGGAACATATCCACCTAGTCTACTCATTTTGAATGTATTTTGTTGGAGTGTATTTAGTGTGCTTATAATTAGCAATTAGCTAGATTTCACAACCCCCCCCACCTGAACTCACTCCAAATAGTGTGCTGCTAATTAGCAATTAGCTAGATTTCACAACCCCCCCCCCACCTGAACTCACTCCAAATAGTGTGCTGCTAATTAGCAATTATCTAGATTTCACAACCCCCCCCCCCCCACCTGAACTCACTCCAAATAGTGTGCTGCTAATTAGCAATTAGCTAGATTTCACAACCCCCCCCCACCTGAACTCACTCCAAATAGTGTGCTGCTAATTAGCAATTAGCTAGATTTCACAACCCCCCCCACCTGAACTCACTCCAAATAGTGTGCTGCTAATTAGCAATTAGCTAGATTTCACAACCCCCCCCACCTGAACTCACTCCAAATAGTGTGCTGCTAATTAGCAATTAGCTAGATTTCACAACCCCCCCCCCACCTGAACTCACTCCAAATAGTGTGCTGCTAATTAGCAATTATCTAGATTTCACAACCCCCCCCCCCCCACCTGAACTCACTCCAAATAGTGTGCTGCTAATTAGCAATTAGCTAGATTTCACAACCCCCCCCCCCCCCCACCTGAACTCACTCCAAATAGTGTGCTGCTAATTAGCAATTAGCTAGATTTCACAACCCCCCCACCCCCACCCTCGTTAAAATTTGCTTGAATGTTCTGTGGTGTTGATTTGTCTAAAGCAAATCTATGTTGCACTTTGCAAAATGCATGTGCACTCTACAAGTGCATTTGTTCCAGTGCTTTAGTAAATGAGCAGAAGCTCTGCTGATTTCCATAATCAAATCATATGCAAGCCTCAAAGTGTTTTCATTAATTGCCCTTGCATGTGATTGTGTACTCTTTGCAACATGAATGCCTTTTGACATTACCTCATTTACTGTAAGCTGGTTAGCAACTGCACCTGCAGAGTGCGACAACTGCAGTCTTGTAGCCTTTGTTAGTCCCTAAATTCCTGCGTGTTGTTAAAGTAATTTTTTTTAGGGATTTCACAACCCCCTAAAATGTAATCAATGTTCTATCAGAGGGGGTGAGCAATCTGATAAGTGTGCCTTTTTCTATATTAGTTATTCCAGAAGAATTAAATTATTGAATGTTATACTGATGCTGGGGAATAATGTTTTTAATTGTCTAATTTTCTTGCAATGTTAGCTTCCAAATTAATTGATTTTGGTTTTCTTGTTTGATTCCCCAGTTTCCTTCAACGCCACAGGAATGGCAGACTGTGGCATCCCATTTTGCCAGCCGTTGGGACTTTCCCAATTGTGGAGGGGCTATAGATGGGAAACATGTCCACATTGTGCCACCACCCCATTCGGGGTCATATTATTTTAATTATAAGGGGTTCCACAGTATTGTTTTAATGGCGGTGGTGTCGGCACACTATGATTTTTTATATGTGGACGTGGGGAAGAATGGCCGGATGTCGGATGGAGGAGTATTTGCCCAGACGGAGTTCTGCCAGCGTCTCCAGAGTGGTGGCCTGGGATTGCCACCTGATGAGGATAACGTGGAAGGACTCCCCTTTGTCTTCATTGCCGATGAAGCCTTCGCTCTGAGCAAGCACCTCATGAGGCCATTCCCCCAAAGAACCCTCACCCCGGAGAGGAGGGTTTTTAATTACCGGCTGGCCAGAGCTAGAAGAGTGGTTGAGAATGCGTTTGGAATTCTGGCCAGCCGGTTCCGCCTGTTTCAAACAGCCATTAATTTGGCGGAATACAAACTTAATTTTATAATTTTATCGTGCTGCATTCTGCACAACTTTTTAAATAAGCATTCTGCCAATTATATAGGCACAGTTGGGCCTGAGGCCGGACAAATAGAAGCCAACCTTACAGGCCTGGATACTGTCCATACTGGCTTGGCCCCCCAAAGTTCCCGTCAGGTTAGACAGCAATATGTTGATTATTTTATGGGTAGGGGGGCCATTGCAATGGGCCAGGATATATAATTTTTTGACAATAAAAAAAATATTGCTGAAATCTGGCATTATATTTATTGCTTGCCTTTCTTTTGGGCTGTCTCCTAGGTTATGGTTGAGCAGTTGTAGTGCCAACTGTATTTGAATTTTAAAAATGTCTAAATAAGCTCCATTGCCACTGTAAACAACTTTTTGACAATTATAACCAAACTGATACTGAGCCTTGAAATAACAAACCACACATTTGTTAAAATCCTATAAAAGGAGATGTTTTTATTAATGGTTGTTATGCATTCAGTTCTGCATTTAGTATAAAATGTTCATAGACAAAAATATAATGGTATCTTAATGATGTAGCAAAATATAATTATATTTAAATATTTCTACCTAATCCACAAAAAAATATTTTTGGCTTTTGGATTTTCGAAAACAGGCTTTTTTTTTTTGGAAAATCAAGTTTTGTTTTTTTTTAAAAGCAAGTTTTTTTTTTTTAATTTTTTTGGTTTTTTAACATTAATTATTCTTTTTTTTGTTTTTTTAAAATCAATTTTTTTACTTTTTTTGGTTTTTTAACATTAATTATTTTTTTTATTTTTTGGTTTTTTAAAATCAATTTTTTTTTTTTTTTGGTGTTTTTTAGAAAATCAATTTTTATTTTTTTGTGGATTTTTGACAGCCCTCCTTTTTGACATTAGGTTAAACAGCCATTTATGTTATGCCAAAAAAAGAAAGAGAAGGCCCAGAATGGGGTCAGCAAAACAGGAAATGAAGGACATGATTGATGTTTTGGGGTTTAAAAAAGGGCATTTAGATTCGACCCAAAACATCAATCATGTCCTTCATTTCCTGCTGCATACGATCCAGCCGATTACGCATTTGATCCATGTCTTGATTCCAGGCCATTATTTGACCAATTAGACGTTGGGCACTTTCAGAGGTGAAATAGTCACTTCTTGTTGTTCCTAAAGTGGAATGAAACCAAAAAATGTCTTTAGAAATATGCACACATACATAGTTTACCTTACCAGAAATAAAGCTGTTGTCTCAGACACTGACCTGGTGGGGTGGCCATGTAGCCTAATTCCTCCACATCCTCGGGGGTGTCACTGTTGCTTGAATGAAGCACAACCAGATCCCCTAAAATAGAGTAGCCAAATTCAATTAAACAAAAGGCAGCCATGCATAGATTAACGTAAGCTGGTGTGTCAGACACTCACCTGGTGGGGTGCCCATGTCGCCCACCTCTCCTTCCTCCACATCCTCAATGGGACTTGGGCTGATTGCCCAATCATGTTTTGCTTGGGGTGGACTGTGTTCTTGTGGTTGGCTGAGTGATTTTTCCCCTATGTGAAACAAAAAATTAGTAATCTAATTAGAGCACACAGATATTTTAGGACATAATAATTTTCCAACATTTGTAGTGAAGTGGTTTGTGTAGAGTTCCTATTTTACTTCAATATTTAAAATTATAAAGACATACCGGATAGATAGATATCAATATCTCAAAATATAGTTAATAATCTTTTGATCTCTCTATATCTGGAACAAAATCTCTAAATATCTAACTAAATGTAAATCCAAAAAATTAAGAGAACTTCAAATAGATATATATATATATATATATAGATAGATATATATATATAGATATATAGAGATAGATATATATATAGATATATAGATATATATATATATATATATATATATATATATATATATATGGATATGTAACGAGGTTTATTAAAAGATCGTTTAAAACGATGAACAAAAATCGTATAGGAAGGAAAAGCACATGGAGCAGTATACAAGGTAATAAACACAAGAGAAAAACACGCCAAGTACTTACTTTTTTTAAGAACTTTCCGGATACGTCGGTATTGATCCGGCTCCCTGAGTTTCAGGTCAGACCATCTTTTTCGCAATTGATCTTTGGAGCGCTGGACCCCAAAAGATGCCTGCAAAGTCTCCACGACCTTCGCCATTATTTTGGCCTTGCGCAAATTTGGCCGTGCGTACGGCCCATAATTGCCATCATAGTCGTCTTTGTGAAGAATGGCCACCATCTCCACCATCTCTTTGAAACTCATATTAGAGGCCTTAAATCTAGGCCTCATAGATTTCGTTGACGTTCCAGACGTTCCAGCCTCCGGGCTGTCTCCACTACCTGAGGTCGTCAACATTTCAGGTGTCTCCGCCATTCTTTAACTCCACTACGCGCCGTAACAAAAAATGGGCGGAGAACATGAGTTCATTTCGAACGTCAGGGGCGGGCGACGCAGGCGGAGTTTCACACATGCGTAGTGTATAAAGGAGGGCCTTGCGCACGTGTCGTACGTACGTTCTGTGCGTCAAATTAGGGGGCGGAGAACATGAGTTAATTTCGAACGTCAGGGGCGGGCGACGCAGGCGGAGTTTCACACATGCGTAGTGTATAAAGGAGGGCCTCTCGCGCGTGTCGTACGTACGTTCTGTGCGTAGGTGATAGTGGACCAGGACGTTCCAAAACGAAGGTAATTTGAGATATATATATTTTTTTTTGGGGGGGTTTATGGTCATGACTTTGTAGCAAGCGGCCTATATGGCTTGATAGATTGATGAGGCCTACATAGGGAGAAGATGATGAGGGGTTAGCAGAAACATATAATAAGTGTTTTTGGTCTTGTGACTTTCTCTTTTCCAGATATAATGAATCCCCTATTGAAGGATCCAGAGTTCCTTACTTCTTTTATTTCAAAATATCGAGAGATGAGGAATTTGTGGGAGGTGAAACACCCTCAGTATTATGCCAAGCATGTGAGGAAGTCAACGCTGGAGAGACTTCTGTCCTTTGTCCAGGAGACCATCCCGGGAGCAACAATGGAGACAGTGCTCAAGAAAATTGGGGTCTTGAGGAACATGTATAAAAGGGAGCATAGGAAGATCCAGGAATCAAGGAGATCAGGAGCATCAGCAGATGATGTTTATGTACCCAGGCTGTGGTACTACAATCAACTCCGTTTTCTTGATGACCAGAATGAAGCCAGGGCATCACTTTCAACCCTTCCCTCCACCCTTCCCTCCACCCTTCCCTCCACGCCAGCAGAGGCTGATGAGGAGCAAGCTGGGTCTTCCATCCTGGATGAACCGGATATGACCATCTGGAGTCAGGTAAATTATTTTAACAAATATTTACTGTACTAATATTAATGATGTTAACTGGATGTTATAATTGTCTCAAATAATTTAGCACTCCAAATTGTGTATACATATCAAATGATAGTAGTGACTAAATATGTTTGGCACCTGCTTGAAATAATTAGGGTGTCTGATTAGACTCTTTTATTAAAGAGATGTATTCACATTGAATTTGCTAGTCATGAGAAGCAAACTGTGTGTCATTGATGAACCCAAAAAAAGAAACTAAAACTATTGTCCTTCTTTTTTTATACACAGGATGAGTCCATCCAGGAGGAATGTGGGGAAAGTGGCAGGCAGGAGGAGACCGGGCCCATGGACAGCCTGGAGGAGGCCGGATTCACCATCATCCTGGAGGAGGCTGGGCCCAGTGTCAGGCAGGAGGTGGCTGCTCCCAGTGAGGTGGCTGGGCCAAGTGAGGTGGCTGGGCCAAGTGAGGTGGCTGGGCCCAGTAGGAGCCTCACCCAATCCCAAGTGCCTCCCCTCCACCTTCCCAAAAAAAGGGCCAGGAAGGGGATGGTCACACAGGACGCGTCCCTGCGCCTCATGCAACAGGCCACCCGTTTTTTAACAAGCCCCCCCGAAGCGGAAGAAGCCTATGGCTGCTACTTAGCCAGCAGGCTTCTTCAGATGGATTGGGAGCAGCGCCTCATTTGTGAGCGCCTATTTGGGGAAACAATCCATAAGGGGCTGCAGGGCACGCTAACAAAAAACACCCAACTACATGAGGCAGCCCCCCCCCCTCCTCCTCCTCCTCCTCCTCCTCCTCCTCCTCCTGCCACAACTGAAACACCAGAGCCACAGCCTTAAAAGAAGGCTACAGGGAAGGCTGCAGGGAAGGCTGCAGGGCAGCGTGGAGTAAAGGCTGCAGGGAAGAGAAGAAAGTGATGACCTGGGTTCAGTCTGGTCTGACAGAAGACGCAGGCTGTTGTAGGACCACAGTCTGGGGACATCTAGATCATCTGCTGGTGCTGTTGATCTCTGGGATTCTTGGACCAGATTGTGCTCCCTCTTATATGGACTCCTCAAGATCCCAATTTTCTTGTACACCGACTTTTTCCAGCGTTGACTTCCTCTTTATTTTATTTTGACCATGAATAAATGGATCTTTTTTGAGTTTAGCAAAAGACTTTATGTGTTTTCTTTTAAATCATTGATTTTACACACAATGTTAAATTAACAAGGGACAACAATCTCATTGAGTTTTAAAAAAACACACCAAAAATACATTACTAATGTTAAGAATGTTCAAGTGGTAAGTCTTGAAAAAAAAAAATATACATAAACAAAAACGGTGCTTTGGGTTAACTTTATCTAAAAAATAAAAAATAATCACTAGAAAAAAAAAAAAAAAGAATAATGGGTTCTTTGTGGTAACTTTACAAACCTAAAAAAAAAAAAAAAAATAAGGGAAAAAGTATTATTAGTATGGAAACATTGTTTATAAAAAGCATACTATATCATTCATGAGATCAAAGAGAAAAATAATTCAGAAATCAGTTTGGGAGAACTCTGATTATGAACAGCAAAACACCTTCGTTCTTTAGAGCATTCGTAAAGAAGAAATAAAATGCGCTGCATTCAACGATCACAGATTTTGCAGCGTGATGAATGTGCTACCTACAATACGAACACTAGTTTT